>CM043723.1:15816458-17265167 GCA_023969325.1 Oryzias curvinotus
GACCGTGGCCCCAGTTCACTTCCAGGGTATGGAACGCCTTCTGCCGAGCGATTGGAGCCACAGCGAGTCTCTCCTCGGGTTACCATCCCCAGACCAATGGACAAACGGAGCGTGCTAACCAGGACCTGGAGGCGGTTCTACGCTGTGTGACTGCCAGTCACCCTGCATCCTGGTCCACTTTCCTGCCCTGGGTCGAATACTCCCACAACACCTTGGTTTCTTCTGCGACGGGTGTATCTCCCTTCATGGCTTCTGCTGGCTACCAGCCTCCCCTGTTCCCCTCTCAGGAGAGTGCGGTGGCTGTCCCATCTGTCCAGGACCACCTCAGGAGGGCCCGTCGGGTTTGGCGTGAGGTTCGGGCGGCCCTCTCCCGGACTGCTTCGCGGAACCGTGCACTGGCGGACCGCCATAGGGTTCCTGCTCCGGACTACGTACGGGGGCAAAAGGTCTGGCTTTCAACCCGGGACATCCCGCTGCAGTGTGAGTCTCGGAAACTCTCTCCTCGCTACATTGGCCCTTTTGTGATTGACCGTGTCATCAATCCCTCTGTCGTCCGCCTGAAATTGCCTCCCTCCCTGAACGTTCATCTGTCCTTTCATGTGTCTCTCCTGAAGCCTGTGTCCTCCAGCTCTCTTAGCCCTCCGACCGAGCCCCCTCCTCCCGCCCGGGTCGTGGGTGGCGGCCCGGCTTTTGCTGTCCGTCGCCTTTTGTGGGGCCGGCGGCGGGGACGTGGCCTGCAGTTTTTGGTGGACTGGGTGGGTTATGGTCCTGAGGAGCGTTCTTGGGTGCCCCGCTCTTTCATCCTGGACCCTGCCCTTATTTCTGACTTTTATGCTAGCCGTTCGGCTGGGTCTGGTGGCCCGCCGGGGGGCGTGCCTTGAGGGGGGGGCCCTGTTATGGTTAGGGGTTTTCTTTTATTTGGTTTTGTTTTGTTGTGTTTTGTACTTATGTTTTGTCTGCTTTGTGCTTCTGCAGGGTGGCCTGGGGCAGGAGGCGTGGCTTTCTAGACAGGTGTCTTTGCACACCTGCAACCAATCTCCACTGTCCTTTAAAAGCCTCTCCCTGGCTCTTCCAACCTGCCAGATGATTTCCCTTTCGTTGTGGCCTCACCCTTGGTTCCTGTGAACGCTGTCTGTGGCCTAGCCTCCTGCCTTCACCCCCAGTCTGCCTCCTTTGGTTTTGTTCCTGTGGTGAAGCAAATAAACCTCACTTTTCTGACACATCCAGTCTGACTCTGCTCTGGGATCCGTCTACACACCGTGACAGAGCGGCACAACTGGAGAAAAAATGGCCACCGTATTACGGCATTACGGGATATAAACGAAGAAGCAACCATAACAATAAGACACAGCAACTCATTGACAAATGCAGGCTCATTAAAACCACTTTCATTGTGATACACATTGCTTTTCACACTGTTTTACTGACAATCTATGTCATTAAAAACCTAAAGGTGAATTTTCTTAGCTGTCCCCTCAGTAACTGCCTTGCAGCATGCATTTATTGTACCAAAGTACAAAATGTTGTACCTGATGCTGATAAAGATGTTTAAAACTGGTCAGTGAAGTATAAAGTTTGAATAGCAGAACTATCTTGGACAAGGATTGCAAAGGACCTTCAATATTCTTTCTATCGCTGCAAGGCCTTAGACTACTAAATATACAATTAAACAATTTATTTGAAAATCAGAGTAAGTACAGAGATGTAAAAAATGTTTATAATTTAAATACAATTTAAAACAATTTTGTGGTTTAAAATAATACTTTTTTAAACAAAGCAAAAAAGAAAAGCCATAGGAAATTTTTACCTTAGGTATTAATCTGGACTGACAGCTTTACATGGTACACACAGAAAAATCAGTCACCTAGTCACTTGCGCTGAAAGGCATTCAATCAGACGGCTGTACTAAATCACCCCTGGCCTGATGTTCACTTTGATGTGAAGGAGAATTTGGGTTTGAGTTCAGGAAAAAGGGCTGTGGACATGACAGATTTGAAATGCAATGCAGCAAGCCACATAACTCATGAACTGTGTGTTGCTTTGACAGTTTCCTGTGGACACAACACAATTTTCCACTTTTTTAGAAAAAAAAAAAAGAAAACAACATCAGCAGTTGTGTTGCTTCATTAATCATAAAGGCCACTGTTAACATGATCAGTGATTAATGAAGGTATTCCACAACTTCTCTTCCTGTTTCACATCGGTCAACTTTTTTGTGGGATCTTTTATGTCTTTCACATTGCTCAGTAAAATTTGCCCTTTCTCAATAAGTCCCACGTTCTCCAAGCATGAAGCCGTCAGCATGTTTTTAATTGATTTATTAGAGGTTTCTATTAAAAGACTGTTCTGTGGTGCAAGAGGGTCAAACCACGAGCAGCAAAAGCTCAGGAGTTTGCACGTTTTTCAGTCAAAAAGCACTGACATGTGACAGACTGGAAATGAACGTGTACAAATCTCAGCCAGGGTAACCTTGGGCCTCCACTGTCAAAGCCATGCTCTAAATTAAGTGTAAACGTAAAATCCCCCCTATTTCCTCTTTTGCTATTTAGATTTAGTTTCAACACAGACATAAAACCATCTAGAAATGATATGTCCTGGGATGAAAACCACTTTTCATCCAAATGTTTTGTGTGTGTGTGTTAATAGGGTAGAGAATTTGCAACAAAACTACATCATGCTGATGGTCTAGCATATCCGATCGGTGAACGGTGCATTGTCTTTGGAATAAGATCCACCTTTTTAAGCATAATACTTCAAAATATCTGTTTATTGTTTTGTTACACTCTGTAAGGATACAAGACACCTTAAAAGAGGATTTTTCTGACTAAGGTTTATGATCCTATATATAGGACAACAGATTCAATCTGAGGCTGGGAGTCCATTGCTGCTTTCATTTAAACATTAAGGACTGAGTATAGAGGATTACAAAAAGGAAAGATTATGTTTTGTTTTGAGGTTGCAGTTATCCTTACTCTTATGAGATTACGGAAACAGATTTCTACAACAGAAAGTATTTTGCACCTCTCGAAATATATTTCACTGTTTAAAAAAAAATAGAAACAGTCCCTCTAGTATCTTGCAGACAATTTCTTATGATAGTTGCAGCACAAAAAGACTTCCTAAAAGTTTTTTCTTAAATGTTGGGCAAATTGTTGCTATGATTTTCAAAAACAATTTTCAATTTAAGGCTGTAGGCAGACATACAAAATTTAAGGCAGTTGTTTTTTCCTAATGTATTAACCTGCACTTTTATGTAACACCACAATAAATACATTTACTAAACTGGAATTTATTTAAAAAAAAAAAATTAAAAAAAAATGTCTGTGCAAAGGCAACTTTAAAACATGAACAAGAATATAATATGATTCTTTCCTCCTGGTGGTTGTAGGTTGGCTCTAGTGTCAGCCAGCAGAGCAGCCATCAGTGTGTGAATCGTACTGTGATGCTGCGTTCACGCAGGGCTTTAAAACGCACATTTGAGCGACGTCTTCCAATGAAAAGTCAATGTAAACCCACACATGCTCATTTTGAGCTTCCACGTCCAAAACTCTTGCACAAGTTTTTTGTCTGTTTTCGGGCTCCACGTACATTGAACGCGCCTTGAAAGTTAACCCAGTTGAACTTTGACCAATCAGGGACTCAGATTTGGTAACGACAGCAGGGAACTGCGAACTATTTAAAAATGGACATGAATTAATTGCAGTTTGTGCCTGGCTGGAATTATGACTCCAAGACTTTCATATAGACGAAAAGAGCTGTGAAATAAAACACCTGGAGCAAAATTCACTAAGATTTGCAGTTACGAGATACTGCAGGGACAAATTAGGAAATGACAAATAAAAAAAAGTCAGCCTTTTTGGAGTGGTATCTTTAACACAATCCCTGAAAAAGGTTTTATTCAATGCTTTGGTGGAAAACACGTTTTCAGATAAAAAGGGTGACTTCTACTTGACACATTTCTATATTCACCGAACAAATTCAAGAATGAAGCCTAAGGCTTATTTTGACTACTTCTATGCTATCAAGTTGATTTAATGACACGTCAATTGCAGTTATATTACCCATTAATGTGCTATAATTCAATTTGAACTACAATTTCAATAAAGTTTTATTAGGAATCACATATAACCTAAAATAACAGCCTGAACAGCTATGTTGCATTTGCTAACCAGCATATGTGTCAAAAGTCAGAACTCTGTCTCTCCCTCTGGTCACCAGCGGGAACCATCTCCAGAGTTGTAGCCACACTTCCTGGATGCTGCACTCCTGACTCTCATTTACTCAATCAACCACAGCATACTTAAGCACTGCAGAGCTGAGCTCAGTGCGATGTATTGTTTGTGCCACACTGCCTTTCATACCGAATGTTATATTTGGACTTGAGTTTCTTTTTGAGACCCTGTTTCTGACTCTTTTTGCCTGCTCCCTGCCCAGACCCTGCCTGGATTTTTACCAAGCTGTCTCTCCTCTGATGATTGCATGCCTCTCATCGACTCCTGCCGGCCTGACGCTGATTTAACTTTGTGAACCTTTAGCTGGGCTAATAAACCTGCTGCATTTGGATCCAGCCGTCTGCCTGTTCTTGTGACAATATGTTCCATTTGCTAAAACCCCCCAGAAAATTATATATTTTTATTTTGGAATTAAACTTTAAGTTATAGAAAAGCATTATAAATGATTTCTCCAAAGATAATTGTGTAAAACATTTTTCTAACACTGTATTCTCTCTCTTTTTTTTATGTATTGTCTGATTCTATATTTAATTGTAAAGCGCTTTGAGTTTTTTTATAAATAAAGTTTGATTATGCTACACACTTGCATAAGATTTCTTTTTTTACAGTTAAATATTGAAAAGTTTAAATACATGTTCTCTAAATGTTTGCATCTCTGTGTTGTTGTTTGTGCTTCCTCAGGCAGACCAACCATGAAACAACTGGCAGATTCTTCTCATCTCTTTGACAGCATTGTTGTCGATCCACAACTATGTTGTCAAAGAGTCAGCTCAAAAATAGATTATTCATTGTTTGCATCCATTTTTTTTTTACCACTTTAAGTTCTGTCTTATTCTTCAGTTTCTATCTCTATAACAGACGTCTCCCACTCGTGTTCTCTCTCGGCCGTGCACTGATTGACAAGTACTGTGGTGTTTGCTTCTCCTTTCCCTGACCTTCAACTACTAGGCATGCACTCATAACATACACACTCTCTCCAAAGCAAGACTCCTAATGGCTTATATCTTTCCAGACTCCGTCAGGGAATTACAATCTTTATACACCAGAAATAAATGGATAGAGCCAGAACACTCAACATTCATGCCTGTAACGGCAAAGCAGAAGAGATCTTCCTTTCTTCACATAAAAATACTTTCTGCATTGTCTACCTAATTGTCCTTTCTCTGATGATTGTTATGCTCTAATAATTTGTCTGTACTTGTGTTGGCTTTAATTGCTTTATCATGTGATTGTACCATTTAATTAACTAGAGACTTGAAGTGAGACTCAGTACCAACCTACCAAACTGCCTTCCTTTCATCCATCCATCCATCCATATACATGTTACTTTTTAAGGCATTATCCTATCCACCAATTCATCCTTCAGCCGGCTAATCTAACCATCCCATCCATCAATCATTAATCCATTTACATTTTTACAAATGCAGTATTTTAAAGGTTACCTGAACAACTAAAAAAACATTCACAGGGTGAATGAGTGATCCATGGTATCATGTAAGAAAGTGTACTTTTGTTGAGACTTCAATGAGGAAAAACTTTTTTGTTATTTGCTCTTTTTTTAATGAGTCTTTTATGCCTTTGACTTCTGTCTGTTTTATCCCTCTTCCCTCTACCCCAGACCCTTTTCTGACTGTTCTTTCTCTCTTTAATAGCAGTATTATCCTCACTTAGCCATCGGAATCTGTCTGCTTAAATCCCTCTCCCTCAGAGCCACATGAAAGACAGAAAGAGCAAGAGAGGGCGACTTAGACTGACAAGATGTCTCGCTTTGGGCTCTTTTGGGACTGCATGGTGAGAAGAGGCTTGACAGCAAAGAGTTCAGATTATTTGTATTGCCTTCAAAGTGAACTGAACTTGAAAACAGATTTTGTATCACAGAGTGATTTTCTTAAACTGACACCACCAACAACAAAGTCTATATTGTTGTTTGCTTTCGTTTTCACAACTTTAAATATATACAACACGTGGACTGTAGGCACGTCTTCAAGAAAACTGAACAGCTATGGTGACCATATTTTTCAAAATGTCAATGCTTAAGTAGATAATTAAGACTAATAATTTTATGTAAAAGTAAGTACTGAGACAGTAACATAACAGGAAATAGTTTTACGCAAATTCAAATATTTTTTCTGTATAGTAAGGAAAACATGCCTAATATAAAAACTGAATTTAAAATAAAAAACCAAATAAATGGGCAAACTTGTCAGCAAACAACATGTTAGGGTGACGTATGTAAGACACAGGCACGTCATAAGGATTTTTTCCTCTTTTCAAGTAGCCCAACCTTGTGAACTGCACAAGAGGGATGTTAGGTGCTGCTCAGGTGGTGATTGCCCTCTCCTTGTGCTCCTGCTGTGAGTTATGTGCTTGCAGCTCGACTGTTATGCTACATTCACACCAGGTTCAGAAACGTGACTACTTCCGATGAAAAGTCTACGTACACGAATGTATATGAACGTTTCAGGCTTCCGCCTTCAATACTCTACTGTTCACATGCTAAAATGCAAGCTTTTAAGACTGTTTTCGGTACAAAATGTATGGCCATTGAACCCGCGTCCGAAGTTAGACCAGAGTAACTTCGACCAATCAGGGACTCGGATTTGGTAGTAACGTGTGGGTAGCATCTTGTTCAAAACACGAAAGTGGTAGCTGTTTGAAAATTGATCAGGGTGGAGAAATAAAACATTCTAGTTTGTGCCTAGGCGGAAAAATGTGACTCCAAATCTTCCCTATATATCAGAATAGAGCTGTAAAAAGAAAAGACTGGAGAAATATTTGTGAGATATGCACCATTTCCACATTTCGCACCAAGCCTCTTCCAACTGTAAGTGCATCCGGTAACGACACTCGAGTATGTTACACCGTATGTTAAAAGTGCGTTCAAGAATGTCCGTTTAGCTCAAGAATACATGTCCTCAAAGTGCCCTTCCCACCATTTTTAACTGCACCTTTTATTGCACACATCCCTTACCTCATCACAATATACAATACAATATACACAATATACACTCCATCACACTCACATTATACAAGTAAGGTGGTAATGATGTATCATTTGTGAACCAATCTTTGAAGTGAATGGCAAAAGCTGACTCCTTCCTGGAAGCCATGTTTTATTTTCTACTGTCCTTCACTCTTTCTTAGTTTTTTTTCTTTTCAAGTCTCTTCTTTTTGTTTTACACATTTTAATTTAATTTACATTTGTTGTTGAGGTTGTAGTGTTTTGTGTTTCGTTTTCCTTTTTTTTTTTTTAAAGGAAAAAGCTAATTGTGTACATGGTTAAAAATTGAATTGTAAATACGTTGATTTTGTTTTTGTCTTTTATTTTGTACATGGAAGGAATAAAGGAACCCCAAAGGAATAAATAAAAAGCATATTTATAACATTCATAACATTTATATATATTTTCAGGGGCGGAATGAGCCATTAATCGGGCAATTACCATAACAATGGTGAGCTTTTAACATTATCCAGTGAGGGTCCTTGGGCAAGACCCTTGACGCTACCGCCTTCCTCATAACCCATGAGAGACAACAAACCACATGTTCTTCCGGCTCAGACGTCACCTGGCCAAACAAGGTCTACGTCAGGTGCTGGGGAGCCAGAGCACCCCGATAGAAAGAGGGCTACTGGAGACGTAAATGGACTAGATGTGAGAATAAGGTTCTGTTGGAATGCTACTATTTAAGCAATCCCATTCAGAGAGGTTACATGCAGAGACTGTGGAGTGAATGGCTGCTTCAAAACCACCAATCAAGGCTAACTAGTATAGCTCAATATGTATGTTAGCCTCAGGCAGTGCTGACAGTGGCTGTTCCTCACTTTCATATATATAAATGTGAGAACCCACTTGTTTTCATGGATTGGGAAGGGCTGTTCATAACGGAGGTTTTTTTTAGAATTACTTAGAAGTAAGTTAATGGATCAAGATACCGCTTTGGGGTTGTTTTTTTGTGAGGAATTCACATTTTAATATACTCAAAGCTTAAAAGGTTGATTTTGCATGATATAGGCAATTTAAGGAAACCAGAAAGTCAAATTTGGCTAATTTTTCTATCTGGAAAAAATGACTGCTCTTTTAAGACCATTCATTCTTTAAAAAAAATGTATCAAGACAGACAAGAAAGATGAGTCTTTACTGTATCAAAATATAACTTGCTTTAAAGTACATATAAAATTTGCACTGTTCTTCATTCCTGAGCCCATAACTTCCTTTTGAATAATGAACAATTGTGAGAGTGGATAGGAAGTGAAACCTGGTCTGAGATTCAACCTGACATAGAGTCTGACTTTTCATGGTTGAATAAACCCAGCATTGTGCCTTTGATATTGGGCAGAAAGAGAAGATTAAAAATGGCTTCCAGCACCTCTACTTCAAACATTTTTACACAGGGGACTAAAGACAACAGAGGAGACATGGAGGGAAGCTTTAGATATGCATAACCACAGATTCGGTTGGTGCAGCATGCACATTTGTGTGCATGTGTGTGTGCATGTGTGTTTACCAGCATGTATAACTTTTGAGAGGGCACTGAAGACATGTGTACTTCAATCTGCATAATTCATTTGGCACACGACTGTATTGCATAACATGTAACATTTGGCTTGACAGACATATATAGTGTGCGTTTCAGATAGTAAAGGCATCATTTTTAATGAGGCTTATCTTGTGGCCCTGTCAGATATCTAAGCCATCTCTTATGTGTCATGGTTTGGACCTTTCCCCCAAGCATAGTATTTCTAAGGCATATTTTAATCACCTCATGACTTTAAAGTTGCTCGTCAAACTCTGCTCGGAGACTTGAATGGAGCATTGCATATGTTGCCCACTGGGACCATCACACAGATGAATATGGGGATTTACCTGACTGCAGAGATGCTTGACTACAAATGAATCTAAGACATGAGAAGCAATGCCCCCCATAGAGAAGAATGCTGGAGGCCGAGATTAAGGAAACTCTGAGTAAAGTATGCCCGCCATCAGAATATTAGAAATCTGCAATAAATTACCATGAAGAACTAGAGGCTTTGGAAATTGCCAAACAGAACCTCATAGCATTGGCTACCTGCCTGAGAATCGGAAAACAGCAAAACACACAGGAAGTTCTAAATTAAACCTATCCAAAGAGTTCCCTTAAATTCACAATAACAGCTCAGCATACAGAATAGTACATTTGTTTTGACAGAAATCATCTATATTTAATATATCTTGGGACATTTAACAGCATGGTCTCAAAAAACAGAAATAGCAGATTTCCAAGACAGGCTCATCTACTGAGTTGTTAAGCCTTAACCCTTAACCGATATAGATCTTTTGGAAATACCACAGCTTCGCACAGGTCAGACCAGGAACATTATTGTCATTAATTAGTAAGATAGAGATGGCAAAACAACTAGCAGGGTGGTAAATCTGGATATCTATGGTTGGAAATCCTGAAAAAAACTAGAAAATATATTTTTGTGTAAAAATAAACCATCATAGTAGTAGGTTTAGGGGCTGTCATCTGGACTTAGTTTTAAAGTTTGAAGACGTTTCACCTCTTATCCAAGAGGCTTTGTCAATTCTGAATTAGCTGGTAGAAGAGCTGGTATATATGCGCTCACGGGGAAGGACTCAGACCTGAAACTGGATGGTTTTGTCAATTTAGCCTACATGCTTTCGGGTCGTTAAGAGTCCTTTGTCCTCAGCTGGGGGTTGGGAAGCCAGTGACTAACAGCTCAGCATACAGAATAGTAAAACTGGTAATCTCCGGTCATCTCTTTCAGCTATTACTGACCCAGGTGGAACTGGTTCGGTTTATTTGGGTTTCAGAACACTGCCGTATACGGATGGAAGAATAAACTTGAGACCACCATTCTTATTAAGAGAAGGTTTATCCTTCTTGACGGATGACCAGTTTAGGGAGGGAATCACTGGCATATATACCAGCTATTCTATCAGCTAATTGAGAAATTACTTGGCTGAGGTGTGAAAGGTCTTCTAATTTTAAAACTAAGTCCAGATGACAGCTCCAAACCTACTATGATGGAGCCAACCTGGTTGAATGAGAGTCTTCATAGGTATAGAAACCTTCTTAATTATCTTCTTATATTTACCTTTCCCTGTGGCTATGCAAAACAGTCCTGATCATGACCAGATCCTAGAACTGGTGGCTTGATCAACTTTCAGCAAACAACTTTCCTCTTCTGCATGGTGAGTCAGTGTAATTAGGCTGAGTATGTATTTTGATCAATAAAACCTACTGCTCAGAAAATGGTGTATATCTTGATGCCCAAAACGTTTTAAAAATCACTCTCTCTTCACCCATTTTTACATATTCATAGACTAATTGGGGCATAAGATACCATGAATGATACAAACCAGGCCACTGGAAGCACTGTGGGGTTCAGTGTCTTACCCAAAGACAATTTGTCAAACACGGGTGGGCAAAGTGGAAACCAACAACCACTGACCCCTCTACTTCTGCACCATCGCCATACTAAAGGAACTACAGAAAAAATATGAAACATTGTAGAGTCTAAGCATAAGCTGAGTTTTCGATACTGGGCTTTCTATGATATTGGAACATTTTGAACAAAATTGTAAATAACATACACATATCGGGCCACATTGGATCTCATTCATAGGTAGTTGGACATAGCCATCAGTCTACCTTTGTTGCCAATAAATGGACCACCAATAAAGTCAGGCATTAAATCTGGTATTGGACCAAGTCAATGTAAGTTTAATATGCAGGTTACTTCTGAATCTGAGCAAATCCTAATTTTGTACAGAACCTTTAGTCAGCATTCCAACAGCATTAGCCAAGATGATTAGAGACTCAGAAGAAGATCAGGAAAATAAAACCCAGTGTTAGAGGGAAAAGAGAAAAACAATTAATGGAAAGAAAAAGTAAGCGTAACATTTTACTTTTTATATTACTGTTTTATGGGAATATGAATGGTTTTGTATTAGTGTTTTGCAATATGTAAACATAAAGCTGGAATAAAATAAAAAATAAATAAATAAATCATTATCCTTCAGTAAATACATTACAAAAAGCGTAATACACTACATTATTTTGGTTCTACGTTTAAAAGTTTGTGGATGAAATCTCTGGTGGGAGATCTCAATTCTTTATTGTGATTCGTAATATTTCTGCATTTCAATGGTTCTTTTGGATACTTGTAGCCATGGAAACAGGAAAAAAGATTGTTGTTTATAATAGGAAACAAAACCACCCTGGACAGGTCGCCAAACTGTCGCAGAGCCACAATCACACACCCATGCACTCTCACACTCAATTTAGAGTCACCAATTAACCTGTGGAGCATGTTTTTGGATGGTGGGAGGAAGCCGGAGCACCCGGAGAAATGGGGAGAACATGCAAAATCCACACTGATGTTCTGTTTCAGGTCCCCCAGCCGGGGTTAGGCAAGAGCGCTAACCGCTGCTCTACCGTGCAGCCCTTGATTCATTTCACATTTGGCTACCCCAAATGAATTTAATAGTGAAAAGATTTAGATGTAAGAAAAGTTAATGTGTTCAAGCGGATTCACAAAGTTTTGGTTTCTGCAAGTTTACTTAAAACTGATGCATTTCACATTGTTATAAACTTGCATAAACTTAAAGTCTGTTCCAGCTTTTAATCTCTGTAAATCAGCTCTAACACTTGACACTGAATTTCTTACCTCTAAATCTTTTGACAATAAAATTCATTTGGGGTAACCATTTAAGTTTTCTTTTGTTGCTGTAAGTTGAGCCTGATTAACACTTTTCGTGTAACCCTTGTGCTATCCTAGGCACTTTAACATTGGGAGTTGGGTCATCTAGACCCCATAAGACAGTGCGCTGAACCTTTTTTTCTTCAAGGATTTGTGATCTTCACTGGTGTCCATGGATTACATGAAATCCTCTTCACCGTTACCCACCTCTGTCATGGTAGGGATAACACGTCAATCATAGAATAGCACAAGGGTTAAAGTTTTACTCTTATGCTTTTCCTCCAAACATGTACATAATTTTATTTATTTATTTCCATGTCAAGCACCTTGGAACAAAAATATATTTGTTTTGAAATATTATGAACTTAGTGTTACAAGTTAGTCGTATGTATTCTATCTTTCTCCTTATATTTATTTATGAAACACAAAAAATGTTGACCCTTGTAACCATTCAACAGATTTGTTCATAATAATTTAAAATAAATCCGTAAGTCTCACTTTAGCAACACATTTGACTTCATGAGCTTTATGCACCGCAGCACCCTGGAATGTTTTTGGACATCTCATGAGCAACAGCAAAATGCTTGCTCAAGTGTAATGATGCACGATAAGAACTGGTGCCCGCTGTGTCTGATATAGTTTACATCATACACATTGTTTATGGTCTCAGCTGTGTTGTTGAATAACGCCATCCTAGAACATACATCCATGCGAAAGGCATCAGAACCATATACCGAGGCATGCTGGGCCACAAACACTGAACTACACACAAAGCTTTGCCAGCACTGTTGAGGTGAAACATACCCCAATACTCCTCCATCAGGAGAAGTTCTGTTTTACACATGAGGTAGCCAAACTGACATTACTACACAGGTCTAGCACAAGGTTTTGTCATCAAATCTGTCCTTTAAGAACCTACTGTGATGAAAATTGTTTATTTTAATTTTCCTTTTTTTTTTGGTGTCTTTAAGATGTTCATGTTAAAAACAGCAACAACAACAAGCCTCAAGCTCCCTGCTTGCGTATACAAGCTCATTCCAATGTATTCACTTGTAGACGACTAGATCCATGTACATCTTAATTTTCCTATTTCGAGCTGCCATCTGGCTCAAAACTGTACTGCTAAATAGCTCCAATATTGCTCGCCAGTTTTATTGCACCAGTAATGTTTAAGTTAGGGGTGTGGAGCTAATGTGAGCTAGCAGGAGAGCATGTAAATAGATGGAGGATGGGAGATAGAGGGGGGGTTAACTCTGCGCCCAAGTTCCCAACCACAACTCAGAGATGACTTTCTATGACATAGAAAACAACAGATTTATTTGGCTAGAAACAGGACACTCCCAAATGAAAGCCACGGGAATGCTTGTAAACTAGATCAAAAGATGATCGGAACAGGACTTGAAAAACAGGAAAAGAGGCTGTGCAATTTAGCCTGTTTACCCGTTTTCTTTTTTTTTAATAAAGCTGAAATATAAACCTCGGAAACATTAGTAAAATAAAGTAACCATTTGCACTGATGTGTTATTTTCTTCATATAAGGTGAAGTGTTAAAACTTCCCTGCATTCAAATACAAGACATATGCCTTTGATCTTTAGATGCACTTAAAGAAATTGCGTTTGACATATATATTTAAAAAGCAGTGATAAAAAGCCATAAGGTGGCAATAACAAGTCCTGCACAAGTACAACAAAAGCCTTTTAAAGGATTCTTTACCATTTTCATTTGTCTATAAATTATGAGGTGGCACAAATGGGGACATGGAGGTCATGCCCCAAACTCTGCCGTGTCAGGAGAAACACTTTCTGCTGTGCTATTAGTCTTGCACACAGTAATGCAAGTAGAATACCTATAGCTTTAGACTGCTTTGAAGCAATGTATAGATTACAACAAACTTTGCAACAAAAAAAACACATGAACAAAATGACTAAATGAAATATACAAAAGAATAAAAATCTCATTTGACATTCATGTGGAAAGAATTCAACCGTAATTTATTGAATTTTGTTCAAATTTATGTTTTTACAAAAATGGCACCAGGTACATAAAAGTTAAAAAACTATAAAAAAGTTATAAAAAGTTATAAAGTTATAGAAAATTATATATATATATATATATATATATATATATATATATATATATATATATATATATATATATATATATATATATATATATATAAGCTAAATTATATAAACTAAGTTCAAATGCTTGACGTATTTCTTTGAAATGGATGACAGGGAGCTGAAATAGGCCATTACTTAGAAACAGTTCAATCATGACATGATTATATTTATATATTTTTAATACTACTTTTTTTTCAACATCATTTTTGAACTTCTTAATTCCTGTTGATTTACTGACAAGGGTAGTTTGCATTCAACTCCTGGTTCTCATGCAATAGAAGTCTCATGTCTGGTACCTTCAATCCGTCTGCTTCACATTGAACTGTGATTAAATTAGATTAGATTAAATGAAGTATTTTGAAGTAAAATAACCGACAGTTGGATGTGAATGCAAAAAATGGTCCTTCTGTATGAAAAAAAGAAGGAAACAATGCATCCTTGACTCAAACAACAATAGGGCTTTTGGAATTGGTTTGATCAGTCTCGACAGTCTTGTTGAATGCCTTATTGCTATGTTGTTCAACTTACCTGGTTGCTTAGATTGTCTAGTAAAATCTCTCAGTTGTATGGATAAAAAATGTTTACACCATGGTTTGAGTGAATACTCGATTCTGTTTGGGTGCAGGGTGTGGATTAAAAAGTGATATACCACAGAATGTACACCTAAAGAAGTTCTGGTCACCTTGCACAGTTATCCATATCACTGCGCTTGTCTTCACGGCGATTGGTATTCCAATTGTTAACATTTTTTTAAACAATTAAAAAAAAGAACACAAAAAATAGGTCTACTTCATTCCACTGTATATTGCAACAACAAAACAGCAGAAAAACTCAGTGCTTTTATTGTTTACTTTAACCAGTTTTTTTAATTTAATAATTTTGAAGACTGGGATGAAAATAAAGTGGCCGTCCTTTACACCGAGATATGTGTCTCTGAGTTCCTTATTTTATATGTAAAACTCTGCATTACCAACACCGAACCCTGTAAAGCCAGCTAAACTAATAATTATTTGGTTTTGAGTCAGCAAAAGGTTCAGAATTATTTTGTTTTTGAAACCTATCCGGAAAATAAAGCTTCATAAAGCGCTCCACATCTTTCATCTTTGAGCAGGGCTCAGATAAATTAACAAAAAACTCAGGTGTTTTTTCTCTTTAGTGTATTACCTTTTCTCTCATAAATTTATTACTTTTTTTCAGGTAAATTTACATGTTTTGAAGTAATACATTCATGATATTGAAACATGTCAAATTAAAAGAAAGACTAATAAGTATATGATTTTATTCTAGTAATTTAACAGTTGTGAATTTTTTCGTATACATTTAAGATTTTAAAGTCAAAATTTGAATTTGTAAACCTGCCCTAATCAATTGAGTTTAAATTCTTTCTCTGTAGTTTGAGTTTCAACATTGCATTGCAACACCTGATCAAAATTGAGCACATTTGTTCTTTCTAGATTTGACTTTTGAACGTATCCAACTTTCTTGACAAACTCCCCTTCTGGGGAAATGTGTGACTGATAACCAGTCGTTCTTCTATAACCATCGTCTCCATGTCATACATATTTCCATTTCTCTACATTTGAAGAAGTCGGCCTTAGCCAACACAGTATGTCACTCAGTTGCCGGTTTAGGCCAAGGCTCCGTCCCACCTCATCCTCTGCAGTGTGCTCCTGGCTGGTCTCTTAGCATACAGATTTTCCTGAATGCGTCAATGCATTTGCTTTTCAATTAACCCTAAGAGCCCTCCTATCACACTCTTACTGATTAGCATTTACTGGCTACATGTAGCCTTTAAATCACATCCCATGCATTGCTTTTATGCAGCTTTTGTTTTGTTATATAAATAGCTAAATTTAGATGTGGGTGTACATCAACTCATACAACCCTTTTTTTTATTCCTGTTTTTGCTATTAAAGCTTTTCCTTTGAATTTATAAATTGTCAAATACATAAATATAAAGAAAATCATATTCTGAAATTGTAAACTGTTAGCATCACAACTCCACACCAAACCTTGCACTTATGCTTAAAGTTAAATTGATTGTCTGCATACTAGCCATAAAATGTAGAATGATTCACATGTCCCAAATTATTTTATATATGAGGTATTAGCTTAAATTAAATTTCAGTTTCTATAAAACAAGTTGGTAAGATCCTGAGTCCCTGTCATCTTCAGATCTTGTCATATAAACCAAAGTGCATATATTTAGGTTACGTAAATGTTAATTACCTTAAAATTGAGTCATAAATTTAGATTATTATGCAGTAAAAATTGCTGTTTTTATATGCCTTTATTTATTTATTTATTATTTCCTCCCATCTGTCACTTTGTCCTTGTTTCATCTACTTTATCTAAGACAAAGGGAATATCTCCCTCATGTCCCATCCCGACACATAAACACAATTCAAAACAAACGAAAAAACTTTATCATGTCGAAATTCCATAGGAAAACATACAAAAGTATAAAAAGTCCATTCTGTTCCCAAATAGGTATTTAAAAGTAACCCAACCCAACTACAAGCTCAGAACAGCATTTACAACTAACGTGTAATAAAAGAGAAAAAGTCGTGGTCGAGGTCATTGTTCAAAGTCATCCTCATCTTCAGTTTTAAGTCATCCACAATTTCATTTATTTTTTACTCTTTGAAAAGTTTTTTTTTTAGCTTGTTGCTTGTAACACCATACACTGTTACATAATTTCTCAAAAGTAGACAAAAATGTGCAGATTATTTTATTTTGCTTCTCCTGGAGGGCATTTCGACTTTATTTCCGAGGATTTGAGCAGAAAATGATGCTTTAGACTACAAATGGTTACTTTAAAAACATGTGTCCTAAGAGTTTGAAAAATTAATGCCTGTGCAGCAATGTATATTCAGGTGGAACAAGCGTTAGCATTAGCCATCCTATGGGAAATTCTATTATACGTTAGCATCAAGCTAGCAGGCTTTGGCTTTACTACTGTTACGCATTACGTCACTGCAAGAAAAGGCATAAAGATTGATCTCTACTTTTATGGATCAATTATTACTGGATTTTATCAAGAATTTTATAAACATTTATATCCAGTCCAATTCTCTTTGCCCACAACACTTTTGATGTTGTTCCTGGTTTAGAAGTGGTTTGAGATGAGATATGGGATATTTGTTTTACATGTTCATTATTTTTCTGTGCCGTGGCCCTTGATGAACAGAGTACAGTCTTGATTTGATTTATGGGTTTTTAAAGCAATCAAAGTACTGGAATAACACAATAAAGAAATTACAAAACACATATATAAAACCAAGTCCCGGTTGGGGGACATGAAAAACAACATCAATGGGGGACCTTTCTGTGTGGAGTTTGCATGTTCTCCCCGTGTATGCGTGGGTTCTCTCCGGGATCTCCGGCTCCCTTCCACTGTCCAAAAACATGCTTCATAGATTGATTGGCAACTCTAAATTGTCCAGAGGTATGACTGTGAGAGTGAATGGACGTGTGATTGAGGACATTCTACCCTGCGACAGACTGGCGACCTGTCCAGGGTGTCCCCTGCCTTCGCCCACAAGTGGCCGGGATAGGCTCCGGCAGCCCTGTGACCCCGAAAGGGAAAACGGTACCGAAAATGAATGAATATATAAAAACCATTTCAGAAATCAAGTAATGGATTGATTATTCCTTGCTTACACTAATTCTTAAAATGATTTTGCCTGACATTCCTGATAACATTTCTGTTAATCCAGTATGTTTGGCTATAAAACTCTATAAAACAAACTAGGCTATTTAACAATGACTCCTGTGTATTGCTCTCCTCAAAAGTAGTAGTTGACGTTATTATTCTAGAAACAAAATGAGTTTATAAGATGACTAGGGTGAAAGACCACATGTTACTTCCATTTATATAATCTTTTTCACATAATTCAAGTTTTTCTGAGACCTTAGAATTTGGGTTTTTCATCAATTGTTAGCCATTGTACTGGCCTTGGTGTGTCCTTCATGAAATTCCATGGGGTGTATTGTTTTAAGTGTGTGTGTACATACGTGCACACTTGTGTGTGCAAATGTTCGAGCTACAGATGGCCTGGCATGGTCCTGTTTGCTGCCTTGCTACCCGTCTTGCACAATTGGTTGGGACATCCCTCATGACAATAGCTCAGTTTCAGGTTACTGCAGCTCATAAAACAACTTAGCTGCATTATGATTCACTTTTTCTTAACTTGTTTCCCCCGTCTCTTGCGGTTTGCTGGGAAAACAGCCATAATGAACCAGATCTTATGGTCATTTCTTTTCGTGTTGTGGCACAGTTTTATAGTTTTTTTTAATTTTTTTTTTTTTTACAAAGCAAAGTACAGTTTAAACAGCAAATGTCCTTACTTTGTTGTCCTACTTAGTATTTGTAGTAACATTACATTTAAAACAGCTTAAAAAATAAATAAAATAAAACGATATTTTAAATGTTAAACAAGAGCATTTGTCTGTGACCGCTTTGCTATCTGACAGGCGTGAGGTATTAAGGACCAAGTATGTGCAGAGGGAATGAGTGAAGAACCTTCCCATTATGTTCCTCACCCCCAGAGTACCCTTTTCTTAAGGTTTTCTTTTTCTTTAAGTATTTAAGCATGTTTACTGTCACATTTTGCTTAACACATTTTCCTGCTGTGTTTCTTTGTTTTACTGTTTTTGAATAAGAAGGAGACAAGTCAAGACTCTGAGCATCTTTGAACTATACTTATAGACACCGATTAATTGGTGAGCAATGGCGCTTGACTGGAGAGCTAATGACAAAAGCAGGACACAATAAATGTCAGATATGCAGGATAATGGGCAAGAACATAAGTTCAGTGCTCGAGCAAAGGATAATGAGGACCTGAGCATGATGGGTCATGACTGAAAATTGAAAGTTGTTCTCATAATCAAATTGCAGACAAAACACAATGTTTTCTTTGAGTTTTCCGTAGTAACTTGATGTGCAATACAAATATTAGGTACATATCATGTCTTTTAGTGATCTACTGAGTGTTCTTACGTTCTTACGTCTCCCTTACATGATCCGATTTAGCCACAGATTTTCACCAGTTTGACCCTTTTGGGCTTTTGCCATGATGTATGAGCTGGCACAGAAGGGCGGTGGATAGCATCCCTACCCCCAAACCAGGCGAGGCCTGTATGAGTCAGTCAAGGAACAGAATAAAGTTGAATTGAGATGTGCATGACAACAAACCTATGATAATGGCTACAAGACTGGCTCTGGGTTGTCCTTTTAGGACTAATGTCAACTGAATGCATCAAAGTCTGTCATGGATGGAGGTCTATGACAGATTTGCTTTTATTCTAGTTCTGTCTGTAATATAAATCTGGACATTACAAAAATCCTTTAGCCTGTTTTCACAGTTACTGCCTACATGTAATAGACTTGGCTTTAATACAAAAAGAGCTTCAAATTTTACTTTTACTCTTCTTTGGCACAAACTAATGCATTCGAGATTTCTGCCATATGCAGTAGAGCAATTTCTTACTGGATTATATTGGCCACAGCAGTCATAGTAGTTTTAAAGCTAGTCTTAAGATATCAATAAATCATAATGACATTACATAACATAGCAAGAATAACATGAAAATGAATATGCTATATATTTATTTTCACCTTTACTTAAAATTTGTCAAATAATGTACGTATATTTATATATTTTAGATTATTGATAAAAAGGAGAATGTTTAAATTTGGAAATAATAATTCCCCAACCACAAATTCTCTTTTTTTATTTCAGCTCACAGGTTTCCTAAATATGAGTGCTAAAATATGAGGGCTTCTGCTCTCATCCCGCATATACCCTTTAAACAGACAAACTAAATAGAACATCAGTGTTGGTGATTGAAGCCCTCGTGTAGTGGCCGTCTCCCTGCCTGTTCCGATTTGTTTGAGAGCACATCTGATTAGTGCTTCAGGAGTTAAGATGTCAGCGAAGATTGGGATGATTTATATGTAACTGTGCTGAAAATTAGCTTCATACACACCTGAGGTAATAAAAGATATTTATATATAACGACAAGTGCACCCACGCTCGCAAATCCCATAAGGATGTCCAATATAAAAAATAAATAAATATATAAACAAACATGCACAATCCAGACCAGCCAGGACAATTCCATATCTGGATGGACTCCCAGATTAATATAACATATTATTTCTAAACATTTATGAGCTCTGGCAGCTGACAAAAAAATCCTCATGCTTTACCATATTTTTGATTATTGGATGTGAGTTCAGGAAAAGGTAGAGATTTAAAATAAATTTTTTAAACTTTGTGTTAGAATTTTTTGTTTTATCTTTTGAAAAAAAAAAAAAGGCTACTCCAACATTCTTACTTGAGTTTATTCTTCCAGTTTGTCCTTTGCTCAGGACTTTAACTTTATTTTACTTTGTTTTTTTGGGGGTATCTAAGAGATACAGCCAGATGCCCATACCTGAAGCACTGGAAACTGCCAAACAAAGGCTCCAAGCCTTGAGCAGCCGCCTAAAGAGGTACACAAGAGACAATGAAGCCAGACGGATAAACAGGCTGTTCGCAACTCAACCTGCGAAAGTGTACGCTCAGTGGCAGGGTCAAAACAGCCGAGCAGACCCACCAAGGCTAGAAACTGAACAGTACTGGAAAAGTATATGGGAGAAAGAGACAGCACATAAAAGCAATGCCCAGTGGTTGGTCTCTCTGAGAGAAAAACATAGCAACCTCCCTGAACAGAATCCAGTAACCATCACAGTGGCAGACATCCAAGAATGAGTCTCAGGTATGAAGAACTGGACAGCACTGGGCCCTGACATGATACATGCCTACTGGCTAAAGAAGCTCACCGCACTCCACGAGCGCCTGGCAGCACAAATGAACCAGCTGCTAAGAGATGGGACTCACCCCGAATGGCTAACAGAAGGGCGAACGATCTTGATCCAGAAGGATCCCTCAAAGGGTGCAGTCCCATCCAACTACCGGCCAATAACCTGTCTCTCCACAACATGGAAGCTCATGTCAGGCATCATTGCAACCAAGATAAATAGACGCATGGATCAATTCATGAGTAACACACAGAACAGCATTGGTAGAGACTCCAGAGGAGCCAAACACCAACTCCTGGTTGACAGAACAGTCGCTCAAGACTGCAAGTCATGACACACCAACCTGTGCACAGCCTGGATTGATTACGAGAAAGCCTATGACTCAATGCCACACACGTGGATCACTGAATGCTTGGAGCTGTACAACATCAACAGGACTCTAAGAGCCTTCATAGGAAACTCAATGAAGCTGTGGAAAACCACCCTTGAAGCCAATGGGAAGCCACTTGCACAAGTGTCCATCAATGTGGGATATACCAAGGTGATGCTCTGTCCCCACTGCTGTTCTGCATAGGTCTGAACCCCCTCAGCCAAATAATCAACAAGACTGGCTATGGATACCGACTCAGAAATGGGGCCAACATCAGTCACCTCCTCTACATGGATGACATCAAGCTATATGCTAAGAGCGAATGTGACATTGACTCCCTGATCCACACCACCAGGATCTACAGTACTGACATTGGGATGTCATTCGGGCTCGAGAAATGCAGCCGGATGGTGACAAAGAGAGGGAAGGTAGTCCACACAGGGGGGGTCTCACTCCCAGAAGGAACAATAGCCGACATTGAGGACAGTTACAAGTACCTCGGAATTCCACAGGCAAATGGCAACCTGGAGCAGGCAACAAGGAAAGCTGCAACAGCTAACTACCTCCAATGGGTAAGGCAAGTCCTGAGAAGCCAGCTCAATGGCAAAAATAAGACCCGGGCAATAAACAGCTACGCACTGCCAGTTATCAGATACCTTCCAGGAATAATAAGATGGCCAAAGGAAGAGGTACAGACCACGGATGTTAAAACACGAAAGCTCCTCACCATGCATGGAGGGTTCCATCCCAAATCCAGCACTCTGAGACTGTATGCTAGCCGCAAGGAAGGAGGCAGAGGACTAGTGAGCGTAAAAGCCACTATCCAGGATGAAACATCCAAGATGCATGAGTACATCAAGCTCAAGGCCCCAACTGACAGTGTGCTCAGTGAATGTCTCAGGCAATGGAGAGCAGAGGATACAGTGCTGGAGGACAGGTCCTCATGGGAGGACAAACCCCTGCATGGGATGTACCACCGGACCATAACTGAAGTGGCTGATATCAAGAAGTCCTACCAATGGCTAGAGAGGGCTGGCCTACAGGACGGCACTGAAGCACTCATCCTGGCAGCTCAGGAACAAGCCCTGAGCACCAGAGCAATAGAGGCTCAGATCTACCACACCAGACAAGACCCAAGGTGTAGGCTGTGTAAAGAGGCGCCTGAAAAAATCCAGCACATAACTGCAGGGTGTAAGATGCTGGCAGGTAAAGCATTCATGGAGCGTCACAATCAAGTGGCTGGAATAATATACAGGAACATGTGTGCTGAATATGGACTGGAAACCCCAAGGTCAAAATGGGAAACACCCCCGAAGGTGGTAGAGAATGAAAGGGCAAAGATCCTGTGGGACTTCCAGATCCAGACTGAACCAACCAGACATTGTAGTGGTGGATAAAGAACAGAGGAAAGCCGTTGTGGTGGATGTGGCAGTGCCAAGCGATGGGAACATCAGGAAGAAGGAACATGAGAAACTGGAGAAATACCAGGGACTCAGAGAAGAACTGGAGAAAGCCTGGAAAGTGAAGGTGACGGTGGTGCCTGTGGTAATTGGAGCACTCGGGGCAGTAACCCCCAAGCTTGAGGAGTGGCTACAACAGATACCTGGAAAGATCTCAGACATCTCAATCCAGAAAAGCGCAGTGCTAGGAACAGCTAAAATACTGCGCAGAACCCTCAAGCTCCCAGGCCTCTGGTAGAGGACCCGAGCTTGAGTGAGAAACCACCCACAGAAGGGTGAAAGGGGCAAGTATATATATATATATATATATATATATATATATATATATATATATATATATATATATATATATATATATATATATATATATACACACACACACACATATTAACATATGTATACACATATGCACACACAGGTAGATATTCTAGACATCATCTCAAAAGTAGCTCGCATGCCAAAAAAGTGTGAGCACCCCTGATCCAGGTGATGCGTAATGGAGGCTGCTACCCCTCCCCTTTGCTTTCCTGAATTGCCTGTGCCTAAAACTGCAGCTGTGTAGCTCCATGTGTAGATAAAAAAAAATGTAAAAAAAGACATTTGAGAGTGCAGTCGGTGCTCAACGCTCCCTTCCCCCACTCCTGTCGATAAACGTAATGGACTTCAGGGGATTTGCGTTAAGCTATATCGCAGACTAGCTAGCACTCATTTCCAAGCGTTCATAGAACTCAACTGTTCAGATTTTTTTGTTTTGAAAGCTGTCATCCCTAATATAAACGCAATACTTGTTTCAGCACACTTGAGAAACAACTTCTTTTCTGTTTTTTTGTACAGAATCATGATTATGTTTCACGTGAAAAACGGCAGTCCATTCAACCATTGACGAGGAATTACACTTCAGTCTCAAACTTAACATGAATGATATATACCTTCGTAATACTATTTTTTTTTATAAGTTACTGAAATTAAACATGTTACTTACCTCTTCTTTTGTGACTTTCTTTGAAATAGTTTCGAAGAGATTAAACCGGGTCTGCCGCTTCCTTCAGAACGAGAAGATGTGTGGCGGGAGTCACGAAGTCTCGCGTTGTGACAGTTTGTGGATGACTTTTCTCTGAGGTGCCAGTCAGGTCTCTCTCCTGACATATAAGATTAAAAAAAAAATCCACTGTCACAAAGGATGTTATCCACATCCTCTGCTCTTAACACACACACAGAAGCCCAAAGTTCATTTAAATTCTTTTATTGTCTTTCATTCTTGTAACTTTGCAGAAAAGGACTTATCCAGTCTGCTGTATGGATGAGCACGCAGCCATACCCTGTCTTTTTCCTGGAACTCCCCATCCCTTCGTCCACGGTCATAGTTGCTCTTTTGTTTGAATCTTGCTTTGTGAACATTGGCTTTGACAAACTTTTGCAGTTCAGCAATCTGATTTGCTGTTGTATATGCAGGAATATCCAGTGTACACAGTTGAGGACTAAGTGCAGAATCAAAGGGTCCTTTAAGTGGTCGTTGCAAGTTCAACTCAGCAGGGGTGACACCAATAGAGTCGTGCACTGCTGTGTTTAATGCAAAACGGAATCCAGGCAGATATGTATCCCAGCTTTTGTGGGATCTCATCAGGTTGATATGGAAACTGTCAGATCGCCACAGCGTGACTTTTCATTTGATGACGCAACATTCGAGGATGTTACAATTACATAACACAGTTACGTTGGGGAAACTAAAACAGTCAATTAAACTTGGCATGGCACACTTTTACGTTGAAACAACACAACTGACTCGAGTTGATATGAGAAACTTACAATTTTAAGTAATTTAAACTTATTAATATCATTTAAATCCAACAGTAGTGATAATTCCCTTTTTTGAGTGTCCAGTAGACTCGATTTTGGACATGTGAAACATTTAGTCTTGGAATGAAGCCATTAGGGGACTCTGCAGATCAAATAAATTATGTTCATGTCAGCTCTAAACAAACTTAATTTTATTAAACAAAAATGTTCTATGCAGTCTGTTATTAACTTAAATCTCTCATTTAACTAATGCAGAATAAAAAAGAATTCACCCTCAAATGCCCCACTTTCTTGGAAAATAGCTTTAACAAGCAAGCAAAAGAATTCTCGACGGGGACCTCTAAGATCTTCTGCATCTTCTGTGGTGTTTTCATCACTGGCAAATGTTACATACAGCATATCGGTGCTTTCAACAAATTTTGGTCGCCTGAATTGTCGGATCGCAGATGTCCACACATTTCTTCGGCTGAAAATGATTGACCTAAATCCTTCAGTAACAACCATTTCACTGTGAGCCTGAACAATTCCAGTTATTTCTTCTGTTGTCAACGTTTTAATAGACCTTGAGAAGATAAAACAGCAGATGTCATCATTAGAAAGATCAGGAAAATGAAAATATTGTTAATAATTAAATGTCATACTGAAATAATGGAAACCTCAACTCTTGTGGAAACTGGACAGTTTCTTCTTCCAAACTGCATCTGATGGCTTCCTCGACTGCCTCTTCTTCTTCAAAATCAAGTGGTCTTGAAAAGAGATTCAAAAGAAGAAAAAACTAAATTGGACAAAAAAAATGTAAATGAACTGGTTTTTCTAACAAATCCAGTATAAAACATACATGAAATCAGAGAAACGAGTGCCTCCTTGTTCGGTCTCGTGTTCTCGATTTTTGACTGAAAGATCAGGGGCATCTGCCTCCATTGGTTCATATTGACCCTCAACATTAGATTACTTCAATGTCTCAAGATCTAAATGGAACAGATTGAGCAGAAGACACATTATTAAATAATAGTTGAAAAAAAAGGATGCAAACGACACTCTGGAAAACACCAATACATTGATTAAAATCAATCAGGTAATGTGGGATTGATCATGTAACATGGGGGTTGGATGGAAGCGCAGGTTGATAAACTTAACCTTTAAATTTACCCACCTCTCCTCCAAAAAGTTGGCCTTTCAAAGTCACTGTCATCCGTGTCAAAAAATCTATGCTGAATGATAAGATGTGGAAAATTTGTGTAAGAAAGCAATTTTAAAAGCATATAAATTGTAATTTAGACATTACAAGCATGACTAAATGTTCAAAGTTAATATGTGATTGCAAAAACAATTTACAACAATAAAAAGTCTCACATGTAAAGATGATGCTGTGCTTAGTTATGTTCATATCTAAATAATTTTAACAAAACTGGCATGCAAATAGTATTACATGAAAAAGGTTTACCAGTACTATCAAACTCACCTGTTTCGGCATTTCCATTTCAGCTATAATGTAAAGACAGATTATTTGAGCAAACAGAAGAAACTTCTTTTCCCCCCCAGGGAAAGTTGGGTGTGACATTGGGCTTCATTAATTTTTGCACCCTTTTATTGTGCTTAAGAACTAAAAAGGGAAAACATCATGCTCGGAGATGCCAAATGCTCCTCTGAAGATAGCAGAAATTTCTTCTCTGAGCTGATCTTCAGACCACTCGGTGGTAAAGGAAATTTTTCCAGTTAGACCAGCTTGAGCTAAGCGACTTCGGTTTTCTCCTCTAGGTATGGCGAAAACTGATTCCCTTGGAGAGAATGGCAAACATAAAATGTCTTTTGTAAACGTTTTCACATTTTTTCTTTGCTGATATCCTGATCGACTTCTTCTTGACTGAAAATATGATGGAAAAGGAACCTGTTAAGAAGAGAGGACACAAGATTTATTCTTAAAAATTAACAAAAATAGATCAAAGTTAATGGTAAATGGCGTATACTTATATAGCGCTTTCTACCCTCTTCCGAAGGCCTAAAGCACTTTACAGTCACAGTCCCATTCACCCATTCACACACACATTCACACACTGGTGGCGGCTCCGCTGCTGAACACAGGTGCCAACCTTCCACCAGAGGCGAGGTGGGGTTCAGTGTCTTGCCCAAGGACACTTCAACACATGGGCGTGCAAGGCGGGAATCGAACCTGCAATATTACGATCATGGTTCGACTGCCCTACCACTGCACCACGGCCGCTCAAATGGGTCAACAGCAGTCATTACTAAGGTATAAACCAGGGGTGGGCAAACTTAGGCCCGGTGGCCATATGCATCCCTTAAAAACAATTAATCAAGCCTGCCAAATTGTAATTAATTATACTAATGATCCTTATTGTTTTATTTGCCCTGGTATCTACCCATATGAATTCATTGATCTTTTTTTAGAAGCAGAAAGTTATTGGGCATTTATGTGGTGTTGGAAGATATTGTTTACAGATATTTGTTTTCCAAGTCTGAAAGTCTTTTTTTCCAATCATAATTTCTCTAATTTTGCCTTTTTCTCTGATGGACATCAACCCTTGGGTGCTTTGAACAAACATGAGAACAAAAACCACAGCTTTGATATAAAAACTGTCTTGAAGATATAAAGTTTTAATAAAGCATGTTTTTCGTCCATATTCTAAGTTATTTCTTTCTCTTATGATACAGATTACCAAGACACTCCACACCATGTATGGCCCACGAGTCAAAAAGTTTGCCCATCTCTGCTATAAATTTACAGAACTCATATAAACAGGATTATATATACAGTAAATAAAAATAATCTGTTCAGCGAACAAATAAAAAAACACATTAAAAGGCAAATTTTCACAACAAAATTGATTGTAATTCTACTCATTAAAAGTAAATAAGTCATTCAGTTCTTACCAATCTCTGGGATGTGCCAGCCCCTGCAGATGTGGCTGAACTTGTGGATGCAATGGGTGGCGGCAGAGTGCTGACCTGAGGTGGGCGGTGATAGAAGAACAATCATATGGATGTTTTGTTACATTTTAAAAATCAGTTAAACACTAAACTATACAAATAAAAAACAACACTTGAAAAAAATGTAATCACTGTACTCAATGGAAGAAAACAAATGATGATGTTCTTACCGGTCTGTGTGACGCGGCAGAACTTGTGGATGGTGATGATGTGTTAACCTGTAGAGTAGGAGCATGGAACAGAGAACGTTTACATTGAAACTACGTGATTCTAGCAGAATTTAGCAGATAAGAAAGATCTGTAATGAGAAAGAAGACAAGCAATAAATAAAAAGACCCCCCCCCTCCAATTTTTTTTTTCATTTAGAGTCGCAGTGATGTAAAGTGGCATAAAAATACCACAGACATACATAGCAGGCCTACTCAGAGATATTTTTCATCATTATGCGTCAAGGACGTTACAAAATAGCATTATATTATTACACTGTAATGTCAAAAAATACCTTAATAACATTAGCCATTTGTTAGCTAAAAAAATTAAGACTAGCTTGGAAAGACTAGCAGTTAGCTAGCTACATATCCGTTTCCACACAATAGTATTATAGAATACTTTTAGAACAATTTTTTATTTTTATTTTTTTTTTTACTTTTCCACTTACCAGATTTGCAGCAGCAGGTGTAGGTGCCAGGACACCTTGCAATGCAGCTCACACTCCTGAAACAACGGCCCTTCCAATATCCTCAGGTCTCAAAGAGTTTGCCATGATTACAGTTCAACTTTCGTCTGAACATGGACTGGTCCATGCAGTGAGGGGCGTGGCCACATTAGCATATTTCCCAAACATTTAAAGTTAACATTTATATTTAACATTTAGGTGGAAGATTTATATTTACATTAACATTTAATATTTAGATATATATTTAACATTTAACTTTTACTTTTAATATTAACATTTACATTTAACATTTATATTTATGTATAGATTTAGATTTGACATTTATATAGATATAAAATTTGTATTTAACATTTACATTTAAAATTAACATTTACGTTTAATATTTCGATTTAGACTTAGATTTACCATTTAGATTTAACATTTAGATATACATTTAAATGTAGCATTTAACATTTAGATTTTCATTTGCATTTAATATTTACTTTTATATTTAACAATCACATTTAACATTTGTAATTATATTAAGTCTTACATTTAACATTTATATTTAGATATAAAATTTACATGTCACATTTACATTTAAATTAAACATTTAGATTTAATATTGAGATTCTAATTTAGATTTAACATTTAGATATATATTTAATATTTATTTTTAACATTTATATTTATATTTAACATTTACATTTATGTTTGTGATTTAGATATGTGTTTCTATTTAACATTTCCATTTATTATTTACGTATAGCTTTACATTCTCTATTTACATTTTACATTTATATTTACATTAATATTTATCATTTATCATTCATATTAAGATTTAGATGTAGCCTCTAAAAGTACATGTCCTGAAGTCACAGATAAATCTTTTTTTGGTGATAAATATCGACAAAATGTGATATAAATGCAGCCCATATGGAAGGAAATGTCTAAATGTGGTGAAACTGAGACAGAATTTTCATGAGGTTAATTTTTACATTCGGCGCCCCATACGACACCAGTGGCAATAAAGGCCTCCTTAAATACCTCTGACAAAGTTACAGATTGCAAACAATATACAGCTGCCTGCCACAACACCCAGACACCAAACCAATGACACAGTGGACACCATTACTCACATTACAGACTTCTGCTTTAATTGCTTTTGATTTTTATTCTGAAAAAGAAGATAAAAGGAAGTACTAGTATATGAGGAAAGAATATGGAGGCTTTCCTAACTTGCAGACTTGTTTTACAGGCATGTTTGTCTGTAGCCTACTTAAAAAAAGACAGTAAGGAACGTACAAGTTAAGTCATTTGCAGAAAAAAATTGTTTAAAGATGCCTTTTTGCCTTTTTAGTGAGTTGGGTGGTTGCTGAAATCCATGTTAAATAACATTTCAGACACTGTGATGCGATTCAATACAAAAAGCACCAAATGCCATTAGCAGTTAAATCTATGTGCATACAAAAATTATTCTCTCCAAAATAATTGATGCCTTTAAATAATTACTACTATGTCTATTCAAAAATTATTTGTAAGGCCTGGTATTTAAAAGGTTGTTAAAGACCAGCTATCATTCCCTTTTTTTTAGCACTGTTAAAGTGGTGTGAAATCCAGTAATAAAAGATGGCCGCAGAATTTTGGAGCACAGGATAGAAACTAATCTACAGTAGGGAAGAAGTTCCAACAAAGACCTTTTTTTCTCCTTTTTGACAACATCCTTGACCTTTCAGTCCATTATTGAGAGAATGCTGCTATGTAGCAAAAATATTTAGTATGCTCTCTGGTTTTCTGCAGACAGGAAGTCCTCCTCCCCTACCTTCGTTGAAAATGTCCTGAAAATGTGTCTTACAAAGGTCAGGAACATTTCAAAGGACTGTCCATCATCTGGAAAACACCTCAGTAAATGCACGAAAGATAGGCTCATATATGCGAATTCCTTTGGATCAGCAGAACTACAAGATTTGAAATTATAACTGCAAACCCCTACTGCTCCGAATACTGTAGAGCAGGGGTTCCTCCGGGCCAAAGACCGTGGGCCACTTGGTACTAGGCAGCAAACAGAAGGAAAAAAAATGCATGCACTGACTTCGATTATTTTCTTTTTGTTTTTTCTGATACTGAAGAAAGTTTTATTTAGGAATGCTACCGGATTCTGTTCACTACATCCGTCTGTCTTGAGGTGTCACATGATTTTAAGCAGCTGCTAAGATCGCAAAGTTAAGAGCCCAAAGCGAATATGCTAATAAAAACCAAACAAACATATTTGGAAAGTTTTTTTCAGGAGAAAAGAGCCAATGAGGAAACCAAGAGCCTTCCACTTCAAAGAAAAATAAAGCTGCTATGCACAAACCGCTCTGCTCTAAATAATGTGTGTTGACGGACTTTTGAAAGTTTCAAACACATAATACACACGGTGGATTTGTGTTTATTATAATACTTATTATATATTATTTATTATATAATATTATAATATATTATAATATATAGAAAATACCAGTTTTACAACGGTTGTGTCATTTTATTTTGCTTTATTTATCCATCGCACCTTAACACTTGTGCTTTCTTGCGGGGTCCATATGGACCCACCCTTACATTGATGTGTTATCCCTACTATGACAAAGGTGGATAAAGGTGAAGAGGATTTTATGTAATCCATGGACACCAGAGAAGATCAAAAATCATTGAAGAAAAAAGGTTCAGCCCACTGTCTTGTGTGGTTAATGTGCCTCCAAGGCATCTGGACCCCACAAGATAGCACAAGGGTCTTCAGACCTGCTGTCCACATGTGTGGACATCAAAGTTTTGGTTATATTTCCACAGTAATAAAGTTCCCTTAACTAGGGCCCTGTGTGAGGATTGGCTTAAATATAAGCTCGGGTCTTAAGAGTTTAGAAGAAGGATGTGGCGGACGTTGGCGTCTGGTTGTTAACATCTATGTTAAAAGGGAAATCTTCACCACAAAGTCTCAGTTTTTAATGAGTAGCAGACATTTTACAAAGAATTAAAATAAAATGAAATAAATTGTTGATTCGGGGAAAGTGTTTCTGAGTTGTGTAAACATGTAAAAAAGGACATTCATTAATTTTCCAACAATTTTCCTACAACAAGGGTTATTTAGGCAGACATCTGTTAAGAAAATTTAGCACAGAAAAAGTTCCTCTGTGTAAAAAAAAAAACTCCCCACAGGAATGTATGTAAAAACAAACTATGATCAATCTCTATGCCCTGAAAAATGATCTGAGGCTGGGTGAAGTTCTCAATATATTATTGTATTTTTTATATAAAAAATAATTTTAGGTTGCTTCTATTGAATTTTTTACAAATCCTTTTCTCCAACATTTCACCACTCATCCAAGTGGTTTAATTAGTCTGAGTGGTGGATTCAGGATTCAGGCCCAACATACAGGCCCTTTGCAAAAAAAAATAGAATACCAATTAGAATACCATTAAAACCATAAAATACCAATTAAACTTTCCTAGAATATAGATTTAGGACACACTGTTCAATTGATTTCAAGTCTTTAGTTGTTTATTTGTCTATACATTGGGGTTCCAGCTCATGGAAACCACAAAAAGAGGTTTTAAAAATAGTTAAATACTCTGAAGAAATCTGGCCAAATTTTGCAGGGCATACATTTTAAAACTGATTTCACCAACTAATCATCTTCTAAAATCTACTAGATCACAGCACAAGAAGAGCTGACAGAGAGCATCAAGAAAATCTGGGCATCCATAACTCCCACACAAAGCCACAAGCTAACTGTATTGATGCCACTGTGCATTAAGGCAGGTATTAGGGCAAAGAGATTCCCAACCAAGTATTGAAGATAGACATAGCATTTTGAAGGGCCTATACAATGCCTATACTTTGAGTTTTTATGTGTATTATAATGTTCACGATTCACTATAAACAACCCCAAAGTGGTATTTTGATCCATTCACACATTTCTAAGTACAGAACTCCCCCCATATTCGCAGGGTTAGGGACCGGAGACACCTGTGAATACATTGAATCTGCGAATAATGAGAACCTTCCCCCACCACAAATGGGCAAAGAAGATTTTTTTTTCTTTTATTCAGAGCAACAGACTGTAACGTAGCGTACTTTATAACACACATTAGGAGAGTCGCTCTGTCTCTCTGTAACCTTAAGCTCATGCTTCCTCCTTTATCAGTTAAGTGCAAGAGGGCATCTTCGTCTAGAAGAGGATGGTTTCATACATATTAAACTCATGCTCTGGATGATAACATTTATCCTCTGCAATTATATTCCTCAGTATATCAGGAGATTTTCTGGCCGCTTCTGAGTCAGCTGATGCCATTTCTCAGTGCAGGGGCACAAACTTCGGTTGTTAGCGATTCAGGAACCTGTAGAACCAGCTCTTCCTTGCTGTGAAATATGCTTTAGCAGCCTGCAAGGAAGCCAGCATGCTCTTCATTACCGCTCCCCTCCTCAGACGAGTCACATGACTGAAGAAAATGAGCGAATAAATGAAACCACAAATATTGAAATGCAAACAAGCGGGGCAACACTGTATTTCTCTTAAAACCTGCGCTCTGAGCGCCAGCCCCTCCCAACCCACGAAAAGCCCTGAAAGGCTTAAAAAAAAGCCTCAAAATACTACATTTCGATGATTTCATTAAATTTTCTGTCTTTAAATATTTGTGAAAACTGAGAAGTAAATGGGGATTTCTTCAGTTTTAATTTTTTTGAAATCCTGTTTTTGTGGGTTTCAGCGCTGGATGAATACACTTGTGCATGATATTCTAAGGTTTCCTGCAATGGCATTGCTCATTATGGGGAACAAAGAAGTAAATCTCCTGTATATTAATTTAACTTAACAAAAATAGTGTAAATTTTTAGATTTAGTCAGTACCTCAGTGAACTGAACAGTGATTTCAAAGGGAAACTAAAACACATTTCTTTCTTCCCACTTGGGGAAGTGGTTCATCTGCATTGTTCTTTATAGCCATTCAATGTCCAAATGTATCATGATCTTTTCCAAATTGTAAAAAAAATGCTTGTTTAACTTTCATTTCATATTGAAAAGTCTGTACAGTTTAATCGTAGTTCAACTTAAAGTGTTATACTAACATTAACTCCTTAAAGCAACATTTTATTTTCAAAGATGAAAATTTTCAGTGAAATCTGTTAAAACCCACTGCAAAGCCCCCACCTTAACATGGTTCTTGAAACACATTTGACAAAATCAGGAAAATCAGTTGATGAGGTTTATGGTAATGACTTTATCAATTGTTCCCTCTTGACACAAACAACTGCAGAGGCAGCTGTATGGAGTTGGTGGTACACAGGTGGAAAATCAAGAGACCCTGATAATCTGTAGCCAGAGGGCACGGAGGTGTGAGTCAGGGAGATGAGAACAGGCTGATAAAAAGTGCAGAAATGCTAACTAGATTTATGCTAATGTGTCCTATTTCTGAGTCAAGCATTTTCATGTTTATGTCTTCATGGACTTGGTAACCAAGGGAGACAGACACCGGCAAAGCAAAGGATTGTCTAGTGAAGTTTGGTCACAAAGGATGATTTGATGGTTGCATCACTACACTCATGGGCTGAAAAATTAATTTTGCATTAACCAATAAAGACATCTAAATTAAACGTAAAAATAAGTCCATGGAGCATTAGAGGGTAATTTAGATTTCTGTTTGTTTTTGAATCTCTTGACAGCCGAGCATTGAACATTGTGAAAGTGTTTTGGTAAAGCAGCAGTTTTAAGCATTCACAAAACTTAACATCTGTGCTCAAGCTGCCAAAGCTTTAGGAAGATTTAGGCCACACAACATGGTTTGCTTTCCTGACTATAGGGAAGACATATGTGGTTTAAAAACATGACTACAGAAAACGTTTTTATTTTTATTTTTTTTTTTTAATAAAGGGGTTCTGTTTTTTTCAAGTTACACACTTTTAACCAATGAATCTGTATTTAATTGGCTTCACATCCATGTTAAGAATTTATATATTTTATATAAATTCTTATTATCCTTATCTATGTATATATATATATATATATATATATATATATATACATACATACATATATATATCTATATATATATTCAATGCACTGAGAATAGTGCTACATACACACCGTGCAAGTTTGGCATGTTCAAGAATGCCCTTTTAGCATATGGGTTTCACACCGGACAACCAAGGAGCAGCAGGGAGGGGTTCCTTCTACGTCTTCTCTTTTTTTTTCTACTCTTTACAAGCACAGGTACGCCACCTAATTGAAAGAGGTTTGGTGAGATATTTTGAAGTGTTGCAAATTTTGCAACTCTAGCACCAGGCTTTTTATTTTGCAGCTGTTTTCCAATAAATGAGAGACTTGGTTTCATATAATTCCGGCAGGGCACAAACTAATTTATCCATTTTACCGTCATGATCAATGTAAAAGGGTTGGCACTTCCTTTTTTTTTTCTTTTTGAATTACACCATCTAGATTGGTCAGACTTCAGCTGTTGACATTTAAGCAGTTGAGTGCCTGATTTGGGGCAGAACAAATTTAAAAAACTTGCATAGCGATGCGACACAAGAGTAATGAAGGCGGAAGCCTGAAACACGGTTTATGAAGTTTCATAGACTTTTTACTGAAAGTGGTTTACTTTATTGCATGTTCTCCCCGTGCATGCGTGGGTTCTCTCCGGGATCTCTGGCTTCTTCCCATTGTCCAAAAACATGCTTCATAGGTTAATTGGCAACTCTAAATTGTCCATTGGTGTGAGTGTTGAATGGGTGTGTGATTGAGGACATTCTACCCTGCGACAGACTGGTGACCTGTCCAGGGCATCCCCAGCCTTCGCCCACAAGTGGCCGGGATAGGCTCCTGGAGCCCCGGAAAGGGAAAAAACGGAATAGAAAATGATGAATGGTTGCTGGAACACCAGTTGCCGCGGCCAGTGTGTGTGTAGCATTACATCTAATACATCCTCTTTTCTGATCTATTTCTACCCTTCCTCTCTTCTCTATTCTTGATCATTATTCATCATTTAGTTCTCCATGCCTCTGTTTGGTGCAGTACGATTCATGTATTGTCCCTCTTTCCCTCTCCCCTCCTGGGGAGTGGAAGTGCTTCCAGATTCCAGTTGGCTCATCCGTGCTCCTGTACCTGACCGTGTACCTCGTCTCTGGCTCGCCTCTACTGCTGCTCCTACACCTGGCTGTGGTTCCTGCCTCTGGCTCGTCTCTGCTCTGTACCTGGCCGTGTACCTCGTCTCTACTCCTGCTCTGACCCCTGGCTGTGGATCCTGTCTCCGGGTCGACTCGCACCCCTGACTGTCCCCCCAACCACGGCTGGATGAAGCTCGTCTGCTGGACTTTGTATATGTAGTTGTAGAGTTAGATAAGTTCATTCTTCTCCAAGAGGTCTGGTAAATCCCCTGTCCGTCCTGGAGGAGGATCCCTCCTTCATGTGGGCACCCCTGAGGTTTCTTCGTTTTTTCCGGAATCCGGTTTTTTAGGAGTTTTTCCTTTACAGCGAAGGGGGGTCTAAGGGCAGGGATGCCAGTATAGCTTAGTTAGATTGTTAGTTTATTTTAGTATTTTCCTATTGAACTCTATGTATTCATGATCCTTCTGAGTTCATGTTTCACTTTTTCAATTACTGATACGAAGCCCATCGAGACAACTGTTGTTGTGAATTTGGGCTATACAAATAAAATAAAATTGAATTGAATCTAATAGCGGATACAGTAAATATCACCATCAAGATATTTGTTTCACTTCAATGATCTGAAATTTCTACACTTCAGTATTTCAAAATTCAAAGCAAATTAAAAGTAATTGCAAAAATGTAACAGAGCATTCCAGTATAAAGTACAATCTAATAATAGATATTTGTTATGACGTATTAATAATATATCCAGTAGATATCAGTAATTGCTGATCTAGTTTTGCTTTAGTTTAGATTTTTAGAAATGGGAAATTCCAAAATTATCTATTATTTATTTTACAAAAAACTGGAATTTGTTTTACCCATTTTAGTTTTTGGCTTTACTTTTGTTTATAGGGTTGTTTATGCTTAGAACAAAAAAAAAAAAATCAGACTATTGACTTTGTTGCACATCTAAAGCAGATTCCTGCTTTCATCTTAGCACTAGAATTCAAGGACACACTTATGGTGATTGGAAGTTGAAAATCCGTGTGGCTTTTTTAACGCCTCTCTGCATCCCCTCTGGCCTTGCCTTGACACTCCAGGAGTGTCTGGCCATTACATGTGTGGTGTTATCTTATTGTCCCAACTTGTAAAATGTGTGAACAAAAAAGCTTGCTCGATTAGACAAGATGGGTCATTGGTCAGACTTGGTGCCCAACATGTTTGCTTAAGGCATAACTGATGTTTAAACAGAGTGTGCAACGAAAAACAATGTGTGTGGGTTTTTTTAATAGTAACAGTAAGATGGTTCTAAGTGCATTTTCTGTGTGGCCTATGACTTATGAGACTTATGAGAACAGATGGGAAGAACAAATGTGAAGAATATAAAAAGGCCCACAACATTTTTTGTGACCAAAAACAGTAAACATGTTTTGCTCTAATAAGCTACTAAATACATTTTTTTCTATACATTTCTTTTGTCATTATTAAACTAAAAATGAAGTGAAACATGCCAGACAGAATTTTCATCACAACTGATGTTAGGTAATTCATGCTTCATGCCTGAAGCTGATTTAAAGGGCATTTATATTGTTTTTTTTTAAGCCTTTCAGAGTAAAACAGTATATGAGAGTATATTATATTTGGCAAACCAAAGAGTGCATTTTGTTTTATGAAATATGAGTCATTTTTGCTGAAGTAAGACGATTTCTGAGGCACCGGCATTGGCTCCTTGTGGGTGCCGTCCATTTTATGACATGAGGCTTAAGCCAACCTCGGCAGCTTTTCACCCACGAAAACAAACAACATCTGAACTTTCGCAAAGGTGGATATGCATATTGTGCATACTTTGCAGATCACCACTAGCTCTGCAGAGACGGTGGGTCCGTGTGTGTTAGGGGTGGTTCTGGCAGTGCAAACTCTTCCTGGAACGGCTGTTCCTCACTAAATGTGAGAACCCACTTGTTTTTGAGGATTGGCAAGGACTGGTGCTCAGAGCGCATGTTTTAAGAGAAATACAAAGAAATCCATGAATGGATAAAATACAGTTTTGGGGTTTTGTTAGACAATAACATTTTAAGACACTTAAAAGCTCAAAAAGTTGATTTTACATGACATAGGTCCTTTAAATTTTAACTTCTTTCATTTTTTTTCTAGATCAATAGCATTCTGTGATCTTCTCATTTCACCTTCTCAAAGATCTATTTATAAAATTCTTTTGAAATTTTAATGCAAACAAATAGGAGCACTAAATAGAAGTTTAAAGACAGATTAAACATTACACATATTTTTTTTTAAATAAAAGTGGATAGGAAAGGCTAATACAGTAGAAGGATTGAGGATAACTTGGATACCAACAAGAGCAGATAGTTATGGTAAGGAGTTCAACATCTGATCAATTACAAAATCAAGCCCTGGTCCACTAAAGGCGATGCCACATTTAAAAAAAAACTTAACATGTTAAGGTTATTTTTAGGTGAAACTACAAAAATCAGCTAGAACACACCTTGTGTGCCACAGCAGTGGTACACTTATGCTACGAACATACCAGGCATGTGATGTGCGTTCACACTGGACTGTTGCCTATAATAGCGCATGTACTCACAGTTGCAAGAGGCTTGGTGCAAATTGTCAGAGCAAATCTTGCTCCTGTAGTGTTACCCGTGCCTTTGGGCTTCGCATGCACCCAACAGGCTTTGCATTTGCTATGGGCGTGGTCTGATTCTGATTCTGAGGCTTTTTCTTTCACAGCTTTATTCCAATATATTTAAGTCTTGGTGTCATATAATTCTGGCCGGGCACAAACTGCAAAGAAAAATTTAATTTATAATCAATTTTCAACCAGTTGGTACTTTGGTGTTTTAAAAGAAAAAGTTGCAATCCATATGTCACTACCAAATCCAAGCTCCTGATTGGTCAAAGTTTGACCTGGTTTAACTTTCAACACAGGTACAGTGATCGCACGTTTTGTATGAAGAGCTTTCAAATTAGCTGTAGAAACTTGGTTAAACTTGCACCTGAAACGTTAATTTATGCATGTTTACATAGACTTTTCATTGGAAGTGGTCGCTGGAATGTGTGTTTCCAAACCCAGTGTGAACAGCCTAGGAGAATTAGGTTAGATGCACACTGAGATTCATCTACCAGAGGAAGACCCCTGGATCAGATGGGGTTCCAGGCTGGGTTCTGACAGACTGCACACAACAACTGGCTGGAATCTTCAATCAGTCATTGGCTTTGTCCACTGTACCACACTGCCAAAAATCCACTACCATAGTTCCCCAATACTGAAAAAATCTCTAGCCTGAACAACAAAGCAGCCAGTGGTTTTATTGCAACAGGGGAGCTACATCAGGTTGTTCTTTGTAAACTAATGAACTGATGGAGAAATTTGTGGGCATGGGGCTTCCAAACTCCACCTGCATGAGGATAAACAGCTTTCTGCAGACAGAGCATGAGAGTCAGCTGCCATACATCTACAGTCCTCAATTCCAGCACCGACTCCCACGCTGACCCCCCTGCCATACGCTCTCTACACACACGACTGCACACCCACACCAACACCCTTGTGAAGAGACACCATGATGATGGGACTGATCTCTAGGGTGTACGATTCAACTTATAGAGATGAGGTATAGCAGAACAGTGTAAAAAGAACAAGTTTCTACTCAACAACACAAAGATAAAGGAGTATATTATAAACTACAGGAGACAGAAAACTGACATTTCTCCAATATTCATAAATGTGGAATGTGCGAAAAGACTTCCAATTTCTAGGGGTTTGGATCGGACTTTCAGTGGAGACTACCTCAGTGACTCAGGTCACTGAGGAAGAACAATATATGTAAGAGACGCCAAGTGACCTTTTACCAGTGCTCCATAGAAAGCATCCTAATTTACCGCTGCACATTGTAATAAACATGACCCACAAGATTTTCAAATGCTCTCTTGCTGCACTGGAAGGAGTACACAGTTCTTACTACATCAAACAACACAAAACAAGAAACTACTGTTTTGAAGGGAATGTGCTGTAAGTGTTCTTATGTGGTGAAAAAAAACATGCTCTTTTGAGGTTACAGATTAGTTTTTATCTGCCAGAATTTGTATGAGTGCCTGCACTGATGGAATGACATGTTAAAGATTTTGTTGTGCATGTACAGCCTTTAGTAACTTTGGTACTTTGGGGTTGACCTGTATGGGTGCTGCATGTTTTTGGTTGTCCAGGCCCATAGAGGGTCATTGAGAGGAGCGGAGTCATGTCTCCTTCCTGACCGGGTGCAAATGGTGCATGAACATTTTCGCTCTATGGGCTTACTAAACAGTCTACAACATAGCTATTTCATACAGGCAATTTGCGTGCCCCATAACGGTTTGCCCATTTTTTATCCATCCATAAGGGAATAAGATGACAATCAATGTCGTACCTGAAGAATTTTCAGTTGTATTTTCTGTTGTATCATCTTAATTAAAAAAAAAATTTCACTCTTGAAGCATTCATAATGAACCAGTAATGGCTCTTTTCTGCTCGATCATGTATTTTCTCTTGGTCACTTTTCGGCATATCCCTTCAGGGGTCACCACAGCAAATCAGCTTCTGCACAGGTTGTTTGACATGGATTTTTATGCTGGATGTCTTTCCTGACACTACTCAGTAATTCATCTTGTGTCGGTCCCCATCCTGATCCCATGGTGGCTAAATAGTAAGGTATGTATGTATGCATGCATGCAGGCAGGCAGGCAGATGATTTTATTAATCCCACAATGGGGAAATTTCATTTATCTGTGGCAGCAATGACATTCAGAAATAATCTATATACTATAACATCAAAAAGGACATCACAAATGACATTCATGTTAAATAATTTAAAAAATTACTAAAATTATAATGAAAAATTATTATTAAAAATGAGATTCTTATTAAATAAATAAATATTACATATTAAAAAATACAGCTACAAAAGTGTAAAAAACATGCGGTCTGCAAAACATGTAAACTGTAAAAGAAACATTACGAATTTTTTTTTCAAAATACAGAAATAAATAATGAAGTTCACACCAAAAACAAACAACTGTTCAGGAACAAAAAAAAGAACAATTTAAAATGGAAAAACAACAACTACAACAAAAGAAAATAAATGAGTAAAAGAAAAAACACCCTGGGACCATGAAGTGTCACTGTAACACAGTGTTGTACAGTCTGATGGCTGTGGGGAGGAATGACCTGCGGTAGCGCTCCTTCTTGCACTGTGGGTGCAACAGTCACGTGCTGAAGGAGCTGGTCAGCGCCTCTACAGTTTGGTGCAGGGGCTGGGAGGGGTTATCCATGATGGATGTTAGCTTAGCCAACATCCTCCTGTCCGCCACCTCCTCGATGGACTCCAGTGAGCAGCCCAGGACAGAGCCAGCCTTCTTTACCAGTTTGTTAAGCCTCCTCCTGTCTCTGTCTGTACTGCCCCCCGCCCAGCACACAACTCCATAGAGGACCACTGAGGCCACCACAGTGTCATAAAAGGTCCTCAGCAAAAGACCTTAGAACATACTACATTTAATGATTCCGGTACTGTTTCAAATAAAAAAATTGAAGGTGGAGGCTTGCAAAAAGCTGATTTTCATTTAAAATAGTGTGAGTAAATTCTCTTAAATATATAAAATGGATTATAAAATTAAGACTCAGCATGCTTTTCCTGCTAATTATAAACTCTTAGAAGTTTTGTTTGAAAGAACACATATTCTCATGTTCTACTGAAGTCTCTCTAAAATAAAGAAATCTAAGTGAATGAATCAGAAAACATTACACAGGTTACCTTAATATCAATTTTAGCATTCTACTCCGTGCCCAAGATATTAATGTCAATTATTTCATAGAGCCGCTTGATTGTATCTTGGCATGTTCCACTTAATATACTTAAGACAGCACTAATTAGTAGGGCAGTCAACTCATTAAATTGTTTGATTGAGACTAATCAAGTACCTATTTAAAGTTAATTATGACAAACTGGTAGTTAATGAATAATTCATTAATATTTTTAATATACTGACCTTTCATTTATGTCAAATTATTAGAGATTCAAATTCAATTCATTACAATTTAAAACTACATACTGTTTTTTTGTCTTTGTACAATTAAACAAAAGGAAACCTAATGTTTGGCTTAAAACAGAATATGCAATATTGATGTGGTTGAATAGGTTCTAAAAGGGAAATGGACTTCCTCTTTTCATGAAAAGCATTTTACAGTGCAACAAAAAAAGTTGTCTGACAATCACAGATTTTGCAAGTTGTTCCACTTAAGAAGACAATTGATCTGTCATGTTTATCACTGCTACACTTCAACTGCGAGAGACAGAATAAAAACAAAACGAAAAAAATCCAAGAAAATAACATTGTATGTGTGCATAAATAATTTGTATAATGGTGCAAAAAATAGGTTGTTTGGTTCCAAAAAACATGCGAGAATTTTGTTCTTCAAAGACCTGTGACTTCTTCGTTTATGAAGGTCTTCTATCCTCCACTCATTGCCTGTATTACAGTAATGTCACCTGTTTGAAGTGGTTATCTGTAAAAGACACCTGTCCAAACCCTTAAACAGTCAAGACTGAGTTCCACTGGTCCATCTGCGGTGGGTCTCCGTTGCGTTGCTTTGACCCCAAAAAAATAGAATGTTTATTAATCATTTGGAATGTTCATACTGCTTTAAATATGTGTCTGAAGTTGTCCCTCCACAATGCAATGCAAGCTTTACGCAGGAGTCCTATTTCAGTCCATTGACGTCAAATTTGCACGGGGAAAGCCAAAGAAACAGGAAATTGGTCCAGGTTTTCAAACTAAATACTTCTATAGGAATTGCAACATAAACATGTATAAAGTGTTATTTTAAATGTAAGGTGACGTGCTCACAAAATCAAGTACGTTACACAGCAGATAACAATGTTGTCCTTTTTCAACAAGGACAACGAAAGTTTAATTTTGGAAGTACAAAAACACATTATAATTTATGACAAAACAAGCATTTTACAAGGACTCTGTGAGGAGGGAGAGGAGATGGGGCCTGATTGCTAAAGTTTTGGATGTTGATAATATAGGGGTGGCAGGACAAACCACTTCTCTGATAACCAGAGTAGCAACGGAGACGATATAAGCTAACAGACTTTCCACGCAATGCAAAGATGCACCGCAGACAGACCAGTGTAAATCTGGGGTCAGACTGCAACCGTTCAATACTTCTCTTGCTTTTTTGCTCTATTATTCTATTTTTTAACAGATGTCTTATGTCCTTATTTCTTTTTAAGAACTTGTTGGTTCTTTAGTTACCCTGCGACAGACTGCCGACCTGTCCAGGGGGACACCCCTGCCTTCGCCCACGAGTGGCCAGGATAGGCTCCGGCAGCCCCGTGACCAAAATGGTAGAAGATGAATGAAGAATGGTTCTTTAGTTGTATATGGTGATGGCAAAAATGAAATGAATGGTAGAAGGAATCATTTAGAGCAAAGTTCCAAAATAAGATTTGATTTGTGGAACGCTCGAAACACCACATCTAGTGGCCAGAACTTGTTTCCCGACGTTGACCTTAATAAACGGAAATATTTAATGAGTTTGGGCTCAATTTTTAACTTCAAAGGTTGGTTTATAAAGTTAGTTTTGTATGAAAGGATTATTTTTTGTTATCAAACTGTATTCATGCGAAGGCAGTACGTATATTGAAATGCTGACCTGCAATTTAAACATTGTATTGTAAATATCACAGATAAGTCCAAATAAATATTAATAAATACATGCAAACATAATTAATTCAAAACAAATGTGGTTTCTGAGAGGACAAATAAAATATTTATGAATTTGAGTACAGTAGGGTGTACAAACCATGATTAAAATTCGAATTGGGTGAGGTTGAGCTCACCCAATTGAGCTTTTTCTCAGGTGTCTCAACAGTGATGATGTATTTTGATCAAATGTCTCCTCAAGAAGCTGGTGTTTTAAGGAAGTACAACCCCTCACACTTTTCTCTCTTGTTTAACTCTCAAAGTTAAAACTTGCATAGAAAAATAAATCCAGTATCAAAGAATGAAACCAAAAGTCATTTTTGCAAGCACAACGTATGCTGGACTGTAAAAGAGAAACGGCACTGAAGAGATTGTTTGAAATAGTCAATCTGGATGCAAAACACAATCAGTTATAATAAAAGCAAAAGAAATCAGCAAAGATAAACAACCAATAAGCTGTAATAATCAGCCACCCATCAGAAAGGACAAAAGTATTTATTGTCTTATAAAAGAAAAAGAAAAAGGACATTTGTGGATGACATTTTCAAATCAAGACCATATTGTACCGTTTGATTGAATTATAATTTTATGGTGAATGATTCAGAAGAACTGGTGATGTAATGGAACGTGAAATGAAACAGTAGCATGAACGAAAGAGTTGATCAGAGTTCGGAACAATGCTATGAAACTTAAGTTCCAATGGAGTTTCAAAACATTTGGGAACACGAGCTAGCTATCGCAATTACTAGTTAAATGACCTTTTCTGCTGACTTGTTTTTTTGTTTTTTGTTTTTTCATTTAACCCCGCCACCTTTGCTATGTGGTGTGGCTTTTCAATGAGAAGTATCAGCTGTGGCTACTGAAAGACCCTGACCAGAAACGTTAAAAATGTGTGACGTCTGTCAGACTTTGCCCCAAGCGCGGCTGGTGAGCAACATGAAAGGGAAGAAACAGCGGCGACTACCAAACGCTACAGAAGCCAGTCGGTCAGAGAATTCTTTAAAACAGGTAATGATGGTGTTACTATGGAAACAAGTTGCATTAAAAAAAAAAAAAAAAAGTTGGTGAACTTCATTCAAAATTTTTCTGGTATAAAAACAAAAAAAGAAACACCTACTTTTTGTACTTTTGTTCAAATCTTTTTCGTGATTTTTGTTATAATATTTTTACGAACTGCAAAATAACTACAAACAGGCTGGGCACTTATCTGCTCATGAAGACTAAGACGATCTGCATAATGAAGTTGAAAAGCCCCAATGTGTCTGTGTCATAAACATGTTCCGTTTTGTTTGCGTGCTCGTCATTATATTGCCAGTCTGTTTTGTTGTAGAATTTAAGATAATTTTAACAGTTTTTAAATGTCCTAACGGTCTTGCAGCTTATTATTTATCGTTTGACTTTTTAGTCAAATATGAACCCTCGCAGATCCTGAGATCCTCTGGCACTGGTCTATTCCCGTTGTGAAAACCAACATTAACAGAGAGGCATCTTTTCAGCACTATGGCCCTCGTTTATGGAACAGTCTGCCAGAGGACCAGAGAGCCACAGAGAATCATAGCTGCTTTTAAGAAAAGGCTCAAGCTCCATCTTTTTAACCTGCCTTTTAGCTCATTCTAATTTTTATTTCTATTAATTTATCTATCTTATCTTGTTGTATGAAATTACACTGGATTATTAATAATTAATTTTAATGCTCCTTATTTCCATGTTTGGTAACACTTTATATTAAGATTCCTAAACAAGCTTTGTTAATGCATTAACACGCATTATAAATGAATTAGGGTGTTAGTAAGACATTTATTAGCACAATAAGTCTAATAAGGTTTATTAACATACTTAGTCAACACATTTATAAGCATTATTAGAATTATTATAAGATGCTAATGTTACATCTTTTAGCATTATAGATGCCTAACAAATTTGTTAATGTTCATAAGCTTAATAAGATTTATTAACAACCTTTGTTAACAAATTAAGAAGTATTATTATTTTTTGGGGTTCTAGTAAGACATTTATTAGCATTATATATGTCTAACACAAGCCTAAGTGTTAATAAGCCTTATAGGTTTTATTAGCTAACTTCACAAATTAATAGGCTTTATTAATGTGTAAGATGCTAATAAGATATTTATTAGCATTATAGATGTCTTGCAAATACCTGATAGTGTTAATAAGATTTATTAACATGTAAAGTCTTCAAAGTCCACAGTACTAAACTGCTTACTAGCTTAACAAATGTATTAACTAACTTTGTTAACAGTTTATTAATTGTTTTGCAGCACCTCATCTAAAGTGTCGGATGTTTTTACCACAAACAACCGCAAAGCATAAAGCTTGTAAAAAGAACTTTATAATATTAAAACAGACTAAACATACAAAATCTTTCTGTAAAATAAATAAAACAATTTAATTCAGACAAATTTTCAAACTAAATAAATAAGTCAATGAGAAATAAAGCCAGATTGTTTTGACGATCAATTTTTAAGTCTAGCTGAATTAAATCAGTGAAACTTTTTTATATCATGAAGTAACCTTCCAAGGATGCCATTACTGTGTTTTTTAGCTAGTTACTCGTCCCACTCAATCACACACAGGTGCTCCTGTAAAAGGTTTTCGGTTCGATTTCCTCGAAGCCTCCATACTTTTTCTTTGTATGTCCGCCATGCCATTTCAAGGTGTTGTGTGTGAGCACCAGTGTGTGCATCTACATATGTCTGACTGTGATTGACAGTGTAGTGTTTGTATCCAAGTGCTGGGAGCACACGGCATGCTCGCCATTCATCACTATTGATAGTGGATCCAGGTTTTACATGGTGTGCACAGTGTGGCACAAGTTCTGTGCGACTTCTTTTTTCAACAAGTCGCAGAACTGGCTTTCCACTCCTCTGGCCACGAACTCCCAGCATGCCAAAAACCCATTTCTTCCTCTTGCATGCTCCTGCCAGTCTTCCTCTTCCATACTGTTTGAATGAATAGAGAAGTAAAAAATAATTTAAGCACAGTTTATACAAATGCCTGGCTTATGATTTTTCTTTAATGAAAAACAGAACATAGCTAACTTTTCAGGAAAAAATATTGAGATATTCAGTGTATGTACAGATTTACTCAATAAGGAATTGATACTGCTAATTTTTATTACTCACTTATTATTAAAAGATTAAGATAATGTCTGTGATCCATGGAATATTATCAGGGGATATAATGACACGGCTCAAATTGACCCACATTCAACATTTTTGAAAATTTTGAAACAATATGGTACGTTAACAAGTTTGACTGACACACTTAATTACACATTAAATACTGCATTGCCTTTACCTTTCTTTTATGTCTGAAGTGACTCTCATCAATGACAACAAATTCATGTTGTCCACCAATGATTTGTCCATTTTTTAATCTCATTCATTCCACAGCCGTTGTGCAGACCTCACGTAATTTTTTTGCCATCTTGGTGAGTGTGGCTGAACTTGCTGCGATGTCATCCTCTATCATGTCTATCTGTCGTAGACGCAAACCTTGGGAAAACCTAAAGACAGGCAAAACATTTTTTCTCTACGAAAGCACTGGGTAAAGAAACACAAGATAAAATGGTAATAAATCAAACTACAATAAATCAATAAATTCATTGTAGATTTTTACTTAATGGCCCCTAAAGGGCTCCATATTAAGCCACATCAAGATGTAATTAAGGACCAAAACCACTTGTTCTAGAATAAGAACGGAGTTAACCAACCCGGAACCAAAGAAAAGAAAAAGGAAGCAAATGGACAATGCTAGTGACCCTGGTAAGTTACTGCCGTTACTTCTTTTTTTTTTGTTTCAATATAATTGGAACAGAGTAGAAAACTCCAAAAAGTAGTTTTTTTCATAAGCATCCATGACAATTCAGTCCTTTAGAAGATTCTCTGTAGCATTTCTTATCACTTTATATCTCCATGAAAATGAACGGCTGTAGAGTGTAGACCTGTGACATTCACGAACGAACCTAATCTTTTAACTATTTTATTTCTTCAATTCCTCCCTCCAAGTTTCACACATTCACGTAAATGCTTAAGCAAGGTCACCCTTCTAATTTCAAATGCAAAAATCAGGAGTTGCGACATCTAATTCATGCTTGAGTACATCCGTGAAAAAAGAAAAGGAGTCCTGGTGCGTGCAGTGCAGACAACAGCAGGGGGGGGGGGTTAGTCATCTCTTGCATGGAGATTCAAAGTAGCCTGATTCGTGTATTAATAAAGGGTTTGTTAGTTATAGTAATTTAAGTTTACTTTTTAGAAATATGGTGATCTTAAAATAGTAAAAATAAACTTGTTTTTTACCACTCCTGACATTACACCAAATTAAGAGGCCTTATGATGTTCATAAATAGCTTGCTAATCAGTGGTATGCATTTTAAACAACACAGTTTACTATTCTTATTTCACAGATCAAGGTGCAATGTATCGAACTGCACAGCTTTCATTCAAAAAACAGCAGCAAGAGATACAGCTGCTGAAGCAAAAACTGCTGAGTCAGCAGGAAGTTACCGGTATTAAAGAGCTTTCAACAGAAAGAGACTTACTAAAAGAATAGCTAAGTATGTCTAAGCAACACTTGATTATACTGGCATTGTTGTGGTCTCTCTTCGGGATAGTAAAAAGTTAAAAATAAGAAATAAATGTATTTGAATTGTTACAGCAATATATTTGTTTTGCAGCACAACAGCCTCCTCAACCATCATCAAGTGTTGTTGCACTGCATAGGAAATGGCACAAAACACCTCAAATCCAGTCAAGTTCTTCAGAGTCAAGCAGTACTTCGGTATCGAGTGACTCATCGTATGATTTTTCATCTGACTATTCTTCTTCTGATGAAACTACAAAGAAGAAGAAGAAGAGTTTGAGTTTTAAAACGTCAGTTTAATCACAGATAACAAGAAAAAACAACAATCACTCACATAAAAAAGGAGCAAAACATAGTTCACCATTTGACACACGACATAGAACATTGTCAAAGCACCAAATTTTTTTAAAACAGGACAAACGGTTCAGAAGACTGAAAAAAGAGAATTCCAGCTTCAGCCTGGAACGGACATTGCAGAGCCAGATAGGAACTGCATCAGCCAGAGGTTCGCCCACTATTTTGCGCTTCCTGCTTACGTGAATCGCAAGTTTCGCTTCACCAACAATAAAATGAAGCAGTTCCCATTTTTCTTTGTCTTTTTGCTTGTACCCAGACCCATAAATAAAACAACGAACGGAAAACATCACATTAAAAAGAGCAAATACAGATGTTAAAAGAGTGAAGAGACCTGAAAGCCTCTTACACTCACTAAAAACATGAAAAATTGTTTCCCTCATATCACAAAATGGGCAGCAGTCAGAAACAGTGGGGTTAAGATTCAAGATTCAAGAACAACTTTATTAATCCCCAAAGGGAAATTTAGTAACAACAGTAAGAACAGAGATAAAAGAGTTTGAAGCAACAGCACCATGTAAGATCCTCCATTGGAGGTCTCCAGTTCTCTTATGTATTGGAGCCTTGTAAAGAACTCTCCAATGTCGTCCGTCCTCACCTCCACTCAGTTTGCCAGTCCACGCACTGGGAAGGCGGTTCTGCAATCTGGTTTTGTTCAAGACCTTCACACGGTTAATATACAATGTCCTTCTGTCCGCACAGTGAAGAGTCAGGTTGTTGGGATTGCAGGGACGACGCAGCTGTCCAGTAAGTCCATCCAGATCAGGGCTCAGCCACACCTCCGGAAAAAGTCTGATTACTGCATCATGGACGAGAGCAGTGGTCCCGTTGCAGTAATCAGCCAGGAGTCCCCTCACCCCAGCACCCAGCCTGTCCCTCCAGCGGTCCAGGAGACGACTTTCCATCCTGGCGGACCGGAGACCCAGCGAGGAACACAAAAAGGAGACGTCCGACAGATCAGGCCCCGCTGCGGTCGCCAGCTGCTCCAGAGTCAGAACTCCAGACCTTCGAAGGGTTAACTGAAGTCCAGGGGTGGTGTCATCTCATATGTCCAACCAAGCCCCAAAGATCAAAGGCTCTTTCAAGAGCCAACAAAGAGAGGGAGAGTTTTTTCGTTTGACAACATTAAAAAGGTGCCAAGACTTAAAAAAAAACCCTGATAAAAAGGAGGCAACCCACGTACATCTAAAAATTTGGTGTCCATTAAAAACAAAGCATCATCCAGCCCCAAACCATTCACACTCTCAGCCTCAGCGTAAAATACTCTGGGTTCTGCGCTGGTTTCATTGCCAAAATCAAACTTCTCCATAACTTTCCAAAGGAAGCTGTGTTCAACGCGGTCAAAAGCCTTCAGCTTCTTAAAACCTTTAGTCTGTTGCAGAAAACGTTTGAACATCTGAGCAGGATACAGCTTCACGCCCTGACTAGCAGACAGCAAAGAGCTGCCCTGAGACAGTTCACTGCAGTCAGACCAGCATCCCTCACTGTCACTGCAGTCAGACACAGCCCCCCCCCCCCCCCCCCCCCTCACAGACCACCATTCTGCTGGCTTTAACGCCCACATCTGCAGATGTGGAGGCCCGCTTTCTTCGGTTCAGAGAAACCCCCACCTTCTCTGATCCACGCGCTTCAGCATCGACGTCACCAATCCCACCTTCTAGACACGCCTCACCGTCACCCACCACACACTCCCCAGACGCACCCGATCCACAACACTCAGAGGGCTTCGACGCCCCCTCATCCACACACACGGCTGCGGAAGCATCCACCCCAGATGCCCCACCAGTGACTTCCAACACATCCACCACCTCAGTGACATTCACGACACCCTCCACCGAAACCCCTCCCTCTGCAACCTGACTCACTGCTTCCTCCACCTGACCGTCTCCACTCACCATGTTCCCATCAGACTCGCCCACTGGCTCAGGCCCGTCCTCCATGGGCTCAGGACAAGCTGAAAATTCCTCCGGAGGACGCTCAACTAAACCAGCGCTTCGCAGGGCGATCAGCGCGCAACCCAGGCGCTACCTGCCACGGCCACGCCCCCCGAGGCAGAAACGGCGCGATGTGGACAGACTTTCACCAAATGCCCCTCATCGCCGCAACCAAAGCATTTAAAAGAGGCAGAAGTAGCAAAAAGCACCTTAAACACAGAATTCAAGTCCTCCTCCTTCTTGTGGAGGATCATGAACACATGTCTGCGGTGAGACACCACGTGTTTCAGCAGGGGGACTTGCATCCTGACATAACTTTACGCACAGGTGACACCACCTTCCCGTGTTTGGACAGCTCTCGCACCAGAAACTCTTCACTAATGAACGGAGGGACGTTAGACAGCGTGATCTTGGTCGCCGGCTGAGAGAGCGGCATGATGGTTTCAAACACGCCATTGATGGAAATGCCCTTCTCAACCAGCGTGTTCACCTGCTCCACCCTCTCCACAAACAAAACAACGGCCCCATTCATGCGAGCAGCGGATTTAATTGAAGTGTGCCCGATAACTTCCCCCACGTCCAAAGCCACATCCTCCACGCTGTGCAGGGAGCCGGCACCTGTTTTAATGCCGTGTTTCCTGGTAAGTGAAGTGAGGGCCATGGCGTCCAGAACGCCACCAGCTCCACACCCACCACCGGATAAAACCCACAAAACACCACAAAATCAAAAGAAATTAAACCAACAAAACACCTAAACCTTCAACAACTAACACCAAAGTGAAAAAGTAAACAAAAAACACAGAAAATGCAAAAGAATCAAACACTTAGCACTTTTTTTTAAAGAATAAGGGATCAGTTTAACTTTAACACAAAAAAACTTCTGAACTTTTGTTGACAACATGTTGTGGTTGTGGCCTAATTGAGTTGTGGTTTACTCTTCTGTGTAAATAAGGCAAAACAATGTACAGCTTGGCATTTTAGTGGTACAAATAGTATTGTCATCTTCTAGCATGTTGCTGGCTGTACAATGTGCACACTTTTTTAAGGACTCGGTAGAAACATCACTGGTAATCAGTTTCGGATACAGCATGACTGCTGTATCCGATTAACGCCTGGCGAGCAACATGTGGGGTTCAAACTGCACATTAAAGAGTAATAATCATTTGTGCCACTCGAAAAATAAATTCCAATAGAATGCTTGAATCGAAAACTACGTGTCAAAATATTAAAATGAATTTAGAGGTACTTTGTTGTTCCAAAATTGTAAAACACCTTAGCTTGGGGGTGTGAGGGGCCGTAAGATAGCAGAACAGCGTGTAAACAGAAAGTTCTAGTTTAGTTCTAGTTCAACGGAAAGGGGGAGGGGCGTTGTGGCTTAGTGCCAAATGTTTCGCCCACTTAGAGGCAAATTTCTAATGAACTAGTGCTTCTCCTCAGGAAACTATGTCCTGGAAAACAACATCAATTTCCTGATTTTGGCTCAAAACGGATTAATTTTAATTTAAAGAGAACTTGGAAAGCTTTGACAATAGATCAGAGATGATATACGTGAGAGTTTAAGTCTCACTTCAGTCAAATTTGATTGATTTGATTGATGTTACCAAGAGGGATATTAGATTGACATATGACACCTTTTTTAAAGAATGTAATTTTAAATAAAAATGGTTTGTAGATATACCTTGGGGGACAGTTTTTCACTTGATATTAATTTTGGTATGGAGCAAATGTAAAAGCATTTTAAATTTTAGGGACATTATTTTCATTACTGTCACTAATCAACGTCTCACTGGTAAAAGTTATATAGAATAGTTTGGGTGTGTCATGCCAGCAACCTAATCACAGCTCAGAAAAAATAAGATATAATATTTGATTGATTTCTGTTTTCATATTTTTGTTCTGTCTTCCTTTCAGCAAGAAAATCTCAAGTTTCAGCTTGCAACATTTGTATCTGTCATTCTGGGTTTGCTGCAAGTAAACAAGCCACCTGTTTCAGTTAATCATGTCCATTACTCCAGAGTCAGCCGCACAACACATTCTTTATCCAGGTTCCTATGTTATTGTTCACTTAAATAATTATTTATACACTGACAAATGTGCTGTCACAAGTTGTAATGTAAAAGCTAGAGTACTCAGGTGGAAAGATAACAAAAACAGCAAAGGATTTTATGATTTTAAACTGGATATTAAATTTGAGGGAAAATAATTGAAGTTGATGCAACACTATATCATTTCCATGCACGGGTTTGCATTTTTATTGTATGACTACATTTTCTCATCTGCAAGTGAACTTCACACAGTTTAAAAGCAATAAGATAAAAATGTGTCAGCTGATCCATTAAAGCATCAAAACAGATTTGTTAAAAACAAGTCCTGTCTTTTACTTCCAACTTTTCCAAAGGTTTTAATCAAAAATCTGTTACCAGATGTGTTTTTTGTATTTTTTACTTATAACGTACTATACATTTCAGTTTTAATCGGAAGACCAATATTTTTTTAAAAGCCCGAAGTGGCATAGTATGCCCCCCTCCTCTGCCTCTTTCTACCCACACTCACTGACTGAACAGATACTAGATGCCCCCCTTGTGACATTGTCCCAAAAAAATAAGACAAAATTTGTTTCAAAATGGAAGCTTTTCTGCTGGGTTTTATTTCCATGACAATCAATTTATGTTTTGGCTACCCAGTAAAGATCTGAACTTTAAACAATATTTTTTCCAAGTAGCTTCCTAGTGATACAATGGAGCTTTACAATGGAGCGGCACATCATGTCCCCGGTAGAAGACCAGCAACCGGAGTGTTTATTGAAGCCGCCCCGCGTGTCTCCTCCTGCTATCAGCTCTGCAGTTCTCGCCCGATAAATCCGAGCTCATCAAGGAAGCTGCGAGGCACGCGCTTCATACGGAGCCAGCAGCGCCAAATGCCTCATATGCCACGCTCCCCGCATTGCACCGTTTACAGCAGAGCATGAATACGATGGTTGCTGCTTTCTGTCTTTGTTATAAAACGCTTCATATGTTAATACAAAAGTATCTTTATGTAAACTCACTGTGTAGTTTTTAATCATCATTACATAAACAATAATGTTCAAATAAACATGTAACTAATAAACATGACGATGGAAAGAAAGAAGTACTTTTCTTTTTTTAATCTTTTCTGGCCCGCGATCTACACTCATGTCCTTGAAGATCGGTCACGATCGACGTAATGAGCTCCCTTGATATAATATATACATGCATAATATATATAATGATGTCAAAATGGGTTGTGGCTCCGGGTGCTTTTTTTTTTCATTAGGGGCGGTCCCAAATGGCTCTTTGAGTAAAAAAGGTTGCTGACCCCTGAACTGGTGAGGTAAATGTTTATTGATAACGGTCCAAATGTTTGGAAGTTCATTTGTTTGATTTAGGATTTATTAAAGTATTATTTATTGATGGTTGGTTTGCAGGATCTCTGCAGCCCGATGAAGCCATCGGTATCCCTGCAGGCAGCTGTCCACCTGAATCCTTTCTTCCTCCTTTAAAGACAAGATTTCTACGTTTGTCTGAGGCTTCCGTCTAAGGAGGAGCACTTTTGGCATTTTCAACGTTCTAATGCTTATAAGAGACATTTTTCATCTTTGTTGTTTTATGTTGAAACGGGACATTTCATCTGGGGGAGGGGGTGTATGTAACATTGTTTTCTTCAGCATTGGTGTTTGGATGACAGATTCATGATGTAATGAGACGAGTGGACTTTTTGGCAAGTTTTTAAGTTTGTGGCGGAGGCATAATTTTTGCACAAAGGCTCAGTAGGAATGGAAAACTGCAAAGACAGAATGGTTCTTGCAGTCCAGGACTGCTACAGGCCATAATTAGCCCAATGTTATTTTGTTGTTTTTTACTTTTGTTACTTCCGTCTTCAAGGAGGAAAAAATGAAGAACCAGAGAGTTGAAGTTGGCCACACAGGCAACTTGAAAAGGTGGCAGGAGTCACAACACAAAAAAATCAAGAGAACCAATATGCAAAACAACAAGTGTGACTCAATGTTTGGCATGATTAACAGAAATTCCCAGGCTTAATTTATGTCCTCCATCAGAAAAAATGCCACCCAATGTTAAAAACACCAAAAACATGATTTTCATCAGAGCGGGTCTTTAGGAAAAAAGAAACAAGCGTTTATTCCTGTTGCAATCATCTTAAGTTTTACCTTTTGATGGAGTAATTTTATCAATAATAAAAAAAAAAAAATCATAAGTTTGTAAAACTGAGGAAAAGGTTTGGTCAAAGGCCTTTGGCAAAGAAAGAAAACAAAGTAGTCATGTAATGCAGAGCACTTTTTTGAGAGATGACACTTTTTGGTAAAATTGTCCTACTGCAATTCTTAATATTTACAACATTCCCATTTTTATCTTAAAAAAAACTAACAATGTATGTCCTCAGCTTTTGTAATTAGACAAATTCACATCTTTTATTTTTCAGTTTTAATGTCAGTGAAGTTTAATTTTATCTGTTTTCTGTCCAGTGTGGATGAAAGCTTATCTCATACAAAGAACATCCCCTAATATCATGATCTTTCAGTCTGTTAGATGAAGTAAGGTAAAGTAATCTAGTTACTGAAAGAGATTAAAGGTGTGACTTACCAGCACTCCGTCTGTCTTTTGGGGCGGCTGTGGTGCAGCGGAAGGGCGGTCAACCCATGATCGTAAGTTTGCAGGTACGATTCCCGCCTTGCATGCCCATGAGTCGATGTGTCCTTGAGCAAGACACTGAACCCCACCTTGCCTCTGGTGGCAGGTGGGCGCCTGTGTTTGGCAGCGGAGCCGCCACCAGTGTGTGAATGTGTGTGACTGGGTGAATGGGTCTGTGACTGTAAAGCGCGTTGGGCCTTGTAGGTAAAAAAAAAAAAAGCACTGTATGAGTATACAGCATTTACCATTTTTATTTGTTTTTTCAGTAAAAATGTTTGCATTTTAATTTATATCAAGAGAAGGGTATTTATCTTCTATTTTTTATGTTAAAGAGAAAATATAGAATCATAGTTAGAGTTCTTAAACTGTAGCTGAAGCTAAAAGTCCTCAGTAATAGGCATAGCATTACTGCAAGGGGTCAGTACAGAATGCAGTATAGTTGTTTTTTATAGTTGTCTCACCTGTAACCTGGTGGAATTCATTAGTATTGCTGCACAGGATGCTGTCCTCCTCAACACAATCAGTATAACTTGGAAAGGCCTGGGAAACCAGGATTTTCTACTGTAGACATGCCAAACCACTCAGTCATTCACCTGAGCTTACCATTCAGCATACACTCCTCCACATAGGATGATAGGACAGAATTCAAAATAAGGACGTCTGAAAACATGTTGGCATCCGTACACCCTTCCCCAGAAAGCTAAAACTAGATGAGGAGGACATTTTGGAATAACATCTAAACAGTGCAATGTCTCAGGAAAGGCTTAAAGTCAGATGACAGAGGAACCAATCCATAGATGCACCTCAAAGATCTAGACATCAATACCAGTACCAGGTTGTTTACTGCATGAACTGTCTAACTTGGCACTGCAGAGTTACAGCAGTGGTCTGTAGCAGCGAGTAAAAGTCCTGCAGTGAACTGCACACAACTTCTCCAAAACAGCAATCACTGTTGCCTCTTTTACACAAGGGCAAGCACATCGAACCTGAATCGGTTTGTAAAATGATCTTTAAACCGGAATTACTGATCTTCAAAGTGACATCAAAGTCATGGTCTTCTTTAATCCTTAAATACTGGAGCAGTCGGTGGCGACAAGAATGAGTACAAGCTCTCCGAAGTACCTTAACTCTTCAACTGTGTACATAATTAATGCAATTCCAACGGATTCTGAAGTGGAGAAAAGGAGCTTTGCGATTACATGCACACTTCACAGTAAAGTGTTACACATTGGCGCAAAGCTAAATCTCTGCATCAGAATCAGTTGGTTTATCAAGACTCGGTCTCCCTGTGCTGGTCTCCAGCCCAGATAAAATACTGGATTGGGTCAGGAAGGGCATCCCTCGTAAAATCTCTGCCAAACCACCTGTGTGAATGAATGAAAGCTGTGGCAACACCTAAAGGGAGATGCTGAAATGAGAACAACAAGAATCAGGTAGTTTATGTTAATTGTCTAAACACTTCATTACTCTACACTACTGTACAGTGATGCAAATCAGTGCACAGCTGTTTCTCTCAGCAACAGAATCTGTTGGAATTACTTTATTGGGTAAACAGCTGAAGAGAAGAACAAAGAACATTAACACTGGAACTTAAGCTAAAGGGTTTATCACAAAGTTTGACCACTACTGCTTCACAATTGAAATGTCGGCGGTTTGATCCCCGCTCCCCCCAGTCAACTATTATTGTGTCCTTGGACAAGACTCTTCACCCTCCTTGCCTCCAGTGCAACTCCACTGGTGTGTGAATGTGCATGAATGTCCCGGTGATGGTCAGAGGGGCCATAGGCGTGTACTGGCAGCCACGCGTCTCTTAGTCTGCCCCAGGGCAGCTGAGTCTACATTAGTACCTTACCATCACCAAGTATGAATGAGGAGTGAATGAATAATGGACACATTGTAAGAGCTTTGAGCGTCTGGAAAAGCGCAGAAAAATCCTATCCATTATTTTACTATTATTATGATCATTCAACACTACACAAAGGGATAAAACACAAGCTTAAAATTCAATGGTATTTAAGGAAATACAACAGTATTTTTTGGCAAAAAGGGGTTTTATATTAGACAAAAAAAGGATGTCATCCAACTAAAGAATGCATTCATTTCTTTTTTTATTATTGTAAATTATGTGCAAAAACAAACAGAAAAACATGTGTCTCAATGTACCCGTTGGCTCTTTTGTTTGTGTTTTCACAAATGTTTAGTCTATCTGCATATTGTGTTGTCAAACAACATCACCTCATGGTTAGGATTTGTTTCAAGCTCAGTTTGTAATACCAGCCACACAGCTCTCCTTTCATAAATGGAAAAAGGGTTGTTGTTTTTTCAGCTGCAAAGCCTGGTCCCCATTAACATTTCTCTCGTGTTCAGTTGCAGCATCTCTGGATCTGTGATGAGCATGCTGGTCTAGTTTGGGATGCAATCAGACATGTCATTCATCATCTGATATTCGGCATGAGTCTTGCTGTAGAAAGCATTCATATTCTTTTTGTGCTACCATTTCATCACCATTTCATGGCCTTTAAATAAGAGCTTAGCTGCAAGAATAGATGGCTTCGTCAGCCGGGCTCTCAGGACCATTGAGAACATCAAGTGGCCCCATCGCGTCTCTAACAGAGCCTTAAGAGCCTGAACTTGCCAGCCTCAAGCCTCCTGCCTTGTTGCGCACATCACTGCACAAGATGGTTCGGCCACGTTCTCCGTCTTCCCTCTTACCATCTGATGCAAGCCATTTTGCAGTTTAACCCAAGGGCTCCAGGCTGGAAACAACCTCATACTCAGTGGACAGACGTCATTGCGGGAGACGTTAAACCTTATGGGGTTGGTATGAAGGATACTGAGCTTCTGGCACAACACCGGGAAAAATGGAAAACACTTGTGTTTTTTTGGTCGGCTCTACGCACCGGCAAGATGCATATCATTTTAAAAAGTCATGAAAAAGCTAAAAGGCATAAATTACACTTAAATGTAAACTTGTGTGCTTAAGAGCACACCCACATGAAGATTTGCGTTTCCCTTCCGAAGCACACCGTGGTGCAGAACACTCTCCCGGTGGAGGGATATCCAGTCCCAAGTCACTACAGCTGCCTTTTAAAAGAACAAATTTGGACATCACTACAGTTTCAAATGCCCCAACAATGAGGGGTAGGGGTGGAATTTGGATTCTGCCTAAATCTGCTCATATTTTTAGTGGGGGGGATGTCTTAAAGAGCTTATCTGCTTTCAAACAAAGAACTTTTAACCCAATATCTTTCAGATTTGAAGCTGGGCTTAAAAGCTTTTTAAAGAACCAAGATTCTGGTACAATTTAGGTCTCACGTGAGAAGTATCAGTGATGACTGAGAAAGGTTTTTTCTCGGTCAAGAACAGCTTGGCTCTGTTTCTTTCTAGAGAAAACTCCAATTAGCTAAACATACTGTAAAGCTCAGGCTGTGCCAAAGACCACTGGATGTCAGTTGAGAGAAAAAGTCAAGATGGCCGCAAAAACCCTCATGAATACACAGATTCTGGGGATGCAGAACCCGTGTATTCATGTTGCTTTATCAATAATGACCTTTAACCTTATAAAGTCCAGTTGGACGGGTGCTGTCTCAAAACATCCTTAAATGAAGCAGGAGCTGCACAATCCGAGTGTCACAATCAGAAAACAAAAGGGAAGGTACAGTACAAACAAAACTTACTGTGTGCTTCAGTCCCATGATGCAAGCGTTTGACTATGAAGCTAGATTTGTAGCAAAAGTATTGTCTGTCTGTAAAAAGGTGTTGCGTGTCTGTAAAAAATGTTTGCATCTGTAGAAAAGACAAAAATACATTTGCAAAGGAGATTAAACAGATACAACATGTTTTTAAGGATAGGCATTTTTAATTTGTACAGATGCAAAAAATTTTACAGACACACATACACATTTCTTGTTACAGGTACTAAACCTTTATACAGACGGACAAAACTTTTGCAACAAATCTAACTTCATAAATGACATCATTAAAGGACACCTGAAATTACTTTACCTCTTTGACCGTTACTCTATGCAGATGAGTTCATTTATACGTTTTAATCTTGATACTAATTTTGCATTTTTACATGTGTATTATATCTTGAGATGTTTACTGTTGCATTAAACTCTGGGCACTAAGGCAATGTTTACATTTCTAATTTTGTCATTAAATTGTATAAATAAACTTTAACAAAACAAAAACATAGTAAACACTGTAAAAAAAATTCCGTAGTTTTTACAGAAAAAAACTGGCAGCTGTGGTTGCCAGAATAAACTTGTAAAAAATACATCGACTATGTAAACAACTTTACAGGCACACCGTAAATATTACATACTTTACTGTTTTAATTAAGTAAATAAGCTGTAATTTAAAAATTATTTTCTGATAAAACCTACAGATAATTCTTTTAAATTTGCTGGTCTATACTGTAATTCTAACAGTCATATTTTATAGAAAATACTGAATTTTAAGGTTATTTTGACCAATATTATGGGTAAAAATTACGGCAATAAACATTTGTTTTACATAAAATAATGTCTTAATTACAACAACCTGATGTTTAACAGCCTGGGATGTGTTGTTGTATTTACAAGATTATGACATTAAATTTATACAGTGTTCTGTAAAGTTGTTTACATTTTTACCGTATTTTCTACATTTTTATTCTGGCAACCACTGCTGCCAAGTTGTTTTCGTAAAAATAACAAAATTTTCCTTTTTTTCCATGTTCTTAAAAATGCAATCACAGTAACATACTCTTGTGTTTAATTCCTTTTTTGAAACCGAGATACTTTTTACAAATAGAGAATATAAAATGTAATTTGAAAATTTGAATTTAGGTGTTTCCTAATATTACTGATGAATTTAAAGCATTGCTCAACAATCCTGATAAAAAAAATATTTGCACGTTTTACTTTTTTGTTGAAGTCTATTACATTTGGTAATTAGATTTGCTAAGACTTAAAAAGAAACAAAATGTACTGAAAATGTAACCCAGTTTCAAAATATCTGCTAACTGTGAAGCGAAATTCAAAGTGAAGAATCACTCCAATACAAAGACGTCTTTACATACATTTATTTTACCCAACCTTTTGCCTCTAAACACAGCAAATGTTTATCATTTGTAGATAACAAAACATTATTAAAAATATAGCACCTAAAACAGAAAACTATGTAATCACTTTTTTTTGCAAAAGATTAACAAAGAACAAAGAAACCTTAAAACTATGCTTGCAATGTTGCTTACAGTGTTTACACGCCTCTCCATTCAAAATCTGACCGTTGCTGAGGTTAGGACTCTTGGGTTCAAGATGAGACGAGATTTGCCCTCCTTGTCCACTCTGGTCCCTCTCTCTGGGTTGATGGAGAAAAAGCATCTTCAGAAAGAGAGAAAAAAAAGGGTCAAAGTTAGAAAGTAATGTGCAAGTCCTTACTAATACACACTTGATGAAAAGTCTCACTTTAAATAAATATTAAGTTTGTGGTTCCAGTATTCTAGAGGAGGGGTGCTCATTACGTCAATCATGTTACCCAATAAACCGTGGGACATCAAAACTAAATACTCAAAAAACTACAAATATATTACATTTAAAACATTGCCGTCAAGGAATAATCCTCCTCACCATGATGTCACTTGATTGACATGATGGCCAGTCAAACATCCTCTGATACATGTCACTGCACATGCGTGTTCAACTACACTGAGTGCCAGATGTGTGATCGACTGGCAAATTGTGGCTGACATGGGAGAGAGCCTCTATTGGCCCAGCTGTGTGACAGGTCCCAGCAGAGGGTCAGTACGACCCGCAGGAGTGTTTATTTATCCTTAATTGGAAGCAAGACAGAGATGCCCCGTTTGATCAAGCCGTCCTGTCATGGCGACTGCTGGGAAGTCCGCAGTTCCTGCCCAAGGGATCCAAGCCCGCTCAGGCAGCAGCGTCGTCCAGAAGCATGTGCTTCTCAAGCCCTGCCCAAGGACCGGGGCCCATGCTGGGCTGCACGGCGTGTACTCTGTCGCCACCACTTCTCGCCGCCAGCCCCGCCACCCATTACAAAGCCTGAGTGAGCGATAGTGACCCCCCCCCCACCGCCTTCCCATACGTTCTAGCTCCTGGGGGACACCTGGTTGATCCTACCAATAGCATATGCTTGTCTCAAAGTTGAAAGTAAAAAAATGAGCGCTAGATGTAGAGTTTTTCTTTTCCCCGTCTTAAGAAAGGTGTGAATGTTCAGTGTCAGACTCCTAACCGTAGATGTAGCTGTTAATGCACCTTATTTAGTCTAGACAGGCCTGGGGTCAGTCACTCAAAAAAGAAAAAAAAACTAGAACAGAACACACACAGAAGCTGAGCGGAGCCGCTGACATGATATGATTCAACAAGTTGTCAAAGGGAAATTGCTGGAAACTTTTTATCATGTTGTTATCTTACATGTTAATCTAAATGTATCTATTCAATTTTAAATCTGATTTTCATGATTAGTATGTGTCTTTAAGCACATAAATGATAATTTTAATTTTATATATAGATCTTTTGTAGCTTGTAGTGTCAAACGTAACTCGTATGCTGACAAAGTGTAAGCACCCCTGTCCTAGAGCAATCAAAATCTGTAAAATTATAACTTGAAGTTAAAAAGACAAACCTCTGTAAAAACTCCAAAGTTGATGTCAGCTCCGGTGGATAGTGGATGTTGAAGCTCTAGTAGTTTGTGAAGATCATGCATGGCAGAGAAATGTGGGAAGCAATGCTGGCCTGCACAAGGTTTCCATCCAGACATAGCATGAACTTTCTTGCAGAAAGACAGGAATGCCCTAAAAATGAGGAAGAGTAGAAAAAAAAGGTTAGGTTTATGTAATTTTAAAAACCCAAGGCTTGATTTAATGCACCTGTGGCAAGACCAAGTGATTCAGATACCTGATTCTGGATTCTGGGTGGGTTAGCAAATACTTTTAGGTTTGGATACACTGATATAGTGTATCCAAGCATTCATTTGTTTAAACTGCCTCTCGCTAGCTTACAGCTCCTCACAACCACAAGCTAACATTAGCATAGCAAAAAAAAAGTGTTAACAATATTGGAGCTATCCATTGGTACAGTTTTGAGCCAGATGAAATTTTATCAGAGCAGGGAGACTTTGGCTCGCCCATCGCAGTTGGTGTGTCACAAACACAAGCTTTTTTAAACTGCTTCACGAAGCAGCAAGAACAAGATTTTCCAATGGAGTGGGTCTTTCAAGACCCCCCTTTTTTGGTGTTTTTAACAGGTTCTGTAGCCTTTTCTCATGATAGAATAAATATAAAATAGTTTAAGATAAATTTTGGCTTCGAGTATTATTATTCAATTGGGTGATGAGGAGCAGAAAAAACCCGGTGTTTGAAAATGCGATGGTGAGTGAAAGTGCCTTCATTCCACGCAATGCTGATTCCTCACTGTACAACAAAAAGACCATGCGTGTTGTCTTCATTTTTTCTCACTCAGCCTGTCTATTTGGACTCAAAGCTTGACGGGCTGCATGCTCCATGGTTTTTAACCCATTTTTGCTAAAGCTAATGTGTAGGGTATTTGGCTTGATGTTTATAACAATGGGATTGAGGGGAAATTATGAACGGCTAACTTGCATGCAAACATTTCACCCTCAACTAGAAGCAAATGTCTACATGATGACGACAGCTTCTACTGCACTAACATATGTCTTAAAGAACCACAAGCCTTAAGTTATTTATTAAAAGCAAACAGAAGCCATTTTAATGAGACTGTCTTAATGGAAGGATGTACTTCTCGAAGAAAAATACGACTAGTGTATTTACTATATACATTGTGTGAGTTTCCCTAGCTAAACACTGCAAGTTGGTTTAATCTCTATGTCACAGATGGAGATCAAAAACAGATTGGAGATACAACTAGGAAAAATAGTCACAAACACGTAATAAGAAGTCAGCTTGACAACTGAGTCACAGATCTGTTTTACCATCATCAATTATTTGCACCTGCCAGTATAAAAAAATTAAATTGATTACTACCGCATACTACAACAATTAGGAGCAAATTACGTCACTGTTTTACTTCTTCTGGAAGGCAGACGTCATCCACATGGCAAAACATTGCATCTTCCTTTCATCCAGTCAGCAGCAGCAGATCACTGCATAAGTGACATCAGAAAGCTTAGTAACTGTTTTATTGAAAACTACACACATATTTTCCAATCATTGTGAATATTCTATTTTTCCTGGACATAAGCAGTAAATACATCACATTAAATGTGTTTTTAAAACCAGTCACTGGACATGATACAAAGCAACCCTCCCTTATGAGGTCTTTAAAATTACAAGCTCTTTGACAGTATGAAGTTTACACAGGTCAAAAACACATTTTAAATTTATGCCAACACAAGAAGAATTAGCTTTAGGGTGGAAAAACTGTGAACCTGATAAAAATGGGCCTTAAAAGCAGCATAAGTAGCACATGTTCGCTTACAGTTTGGGCCATGGCGCTTAAAAAAACACTATTAGGTTAATTTCTGTGAACATTACAATACAATGCAAATCCCCTTAATGTTGCTTATATTTAACTGCAAAACTGACATGTAATCATATTTACCAACTATAGGCCTTCAGGAAAGGCCCAATAACTGCACCTGAAAAGCCAAAACAAGAGAGAGAAAAATGTAACAATTAATAACATGCAGAACTGTACAAAGACAAAATTGTTTAAGAGAAATTGACATATTTATTGTCAGAACATTCCCCTGTGCTAACTTCCTGAATTTTCTATAAATTCTTGGTGTGTCCTGGATAACAACCCTTCAAAGTAAAAGCTCTAAACAGAAAAATACAATAAATACATCTTAATTTAGTCAGTCAAATAAAAAATGAAAATATGTAGATTTTAGACTTTTCTATAAAATCTCAGTCATTTGACAACTCTCAGAGCCCAATATTTAAAAATAAAACTTTTCTCAGCACTAATGCATATGAACTTCACCTCTTTACTACCAAAAAAAAAAAAAAAACAACTCATAAATACTATTACAGAATATCATTACAATTTTCTCAGCTAAAAGAAGAACGTGTCATAAATCCCACACATCTGTGGAGTTTTCTACGAAGCTTCTGTCTGTGAGGCTGAAACAAACGTTAGCGCCACATTTACAGCATGACTGCATGTTAAGCTAACATCGACGGTCTGCAGCAGAACAGTAGTACACGTAAACGATCACAAACCTGTTAGCATCTATCTATTAGCTAAAGTAGCGTCAGTCCACAGCATTAGAAATACAAACACATCAGATTAACCTCAACAAAATATCAAAATATTAGCGTTTTATAGAGTTTGGAAGGAACAGAAAAACTTACCGCACGCAGATCTCTTCTGGTGTGGCTGTCAATCACGTATGGAAAGTTCCAGCAGGAGGGCGGACTGTGCGCTCTTGTTGGTCCAATCAGCAAGCAGAAGCAGACTAAGCTGCACAGCGATAGGGGGAGCTGAGGCGCCTAAAATTTGAAATTAGACACTAACCCCGTTTTCTGGAGGGAATGTTGCATTGTAATTCCTAAATTAAGGTAACGACTAATCGATCCCATATGTAAAAAACAAAGGAACTATTGCATTTAAATAAGCAAAAGTGACAAATTAATATTTCACTACAGTAAAAAAAACGTTTTTGAAAATTACAATTGTTTTTTGTTTGTTTGTTTGTTTGTTTTTACTCTCTGCATTAATTTCTATGTTTAATGAAAAATGCCAAATGTTATTTAGAGCAAAGATAAAGTAACTATTAATAATTGCCATTTGTAACGACAAATTAATGTTACACTACATTAAAGAAACAGTTCTGTTCAATATAGGATTTTTGTTTGCTTGTTTTTATCCTTTTTATTAATTTCCTTTTTTTTTTATAAAAATGCCAAATCATGTTATTCAGACAGGCCGTGTTTATTTTAGGTAAACATGTTTAATGAGAACTAGTTAACAGCCACATCTTTATGACTAAAAATTAACTCGAAGTCTGCATTTTTTTGGCCAATTCTGATCCACCCACCCATCTATCCATCAATCTTCTGCTCATCTGGGGACCAGGTTGCAGAGGCAGCAGTCTAAGCAAAGATGCTCAGACTTCCCTCTCCCCAGCCACTTCTTCCAGCTTGTAGAGGGGGACCACACGGCGTTCCCATTCCAATTGAGAGACATAGTCTCTCCATTGCGTTCTGGGTCTTCCCTGGGGCCTCTGCCCATGCCTGGAAAACCTCCATAGGAAGGTGTCTGGAAGGTATCCAGACCAGATGCCGGAGCCACCTCAATTGGCTCCTCTTGATGTGGAGGAGCAGCGACTCTACTCCGAGATCTCTGGGTGACCAAGCTTCTCACCCCATCTCTAAGGAAGTGCCCAGCCACCCTGCAGAGGAAGCTCATTTCAGCTGCTTGTATTCAGAACCTTGTTCTTTTGGTCATGTCCCAGAGCTTATGATCATGTAGATGAGTATAGGAATGAAGATTGACTGTTAATTTAAGAACTTTGTTTTCTGGCTTAGCTCAGTCTTCACCACAACGAATCAGTATACTGACTGCTTAACGGCGGATGCCACTCCATTCTGCCTATCGATCTCACGCTCCGATCCTCCCTTACTCGTGAACAAGACATCAAGATATTTAAACTACTCCACCCATCCAGAGAGGGCAAACTACCTTTCGCCGATCAAGAACCATGGCCCCAGATTTAGCTGTAAAGCGGTCTCAGACTTAGCACCACTATGTCTGACAACCTCATCCCAGCTGCTTCACACTCTGCTGCAAACCGCTCCAATGCATCCTGAAGGTCCTGTCTTGATGAACCCAACAGGACAACATCATCTGCAAAGAGCAGAGAAGAAATCCTGTGGTCCCTGAACTAGATCGCCTTCTGGCCCTGGCTACGCCTGAAAATTCTGTCCATAAAGACTATGAACAGAACCAGTGATAAAGGGCAGTCCTTTCTCACCAATAAAGAGCTTTTTGCCCTTTATCTGACCTGTTCCACTGGACAGGTCAGATGAAGGGCAAAAGCTGTGGCCCCGGCTGTTGAGGATGCAAAAGCCCAGGCCACAGCTCGCTTAGACTGCCGGCATCCCTTACTTCGCATCCCTTACTTTTGGTGTCCACCACCGGGTTTGGAGGTTGCCACCACAAGCGGCCCCAGAGTCATTGCGACCACAGCTCCTAACAGCAACAGAGACAGTGGAGGTTGAAAAATTGGTCCACTTGCACAAACTCATGTTCCTTCCCGTCCATAGAGGTGACATTCCATGGCCCTAAAGCAAGCTCCATGACCGGGGTTTGGGCCGCCGAGGCACCCGCATCCATCTGCCACCCAAACTACATTGCCCGGCCCCTTTTGAGCTCTCCTTTTTATCCCTTCTTTATGCGGGCACCCCTGAGGTTTCTTCGTTTTTTCTGGATTCCGTTTTTGTAGGAGTTTTTCCTTACCGCGAAGGGGGGTCTAAGGGCAGGGATGCCAGTATAGCTTAGTCAGTTCGTTAGTTTATTTTACTATGTAAGCCCATCGAGACGACTGTTGTTGTGATTTTGGGCTACACAAATAAAAATTCAAAAGAATTGAATTGAATCCTGCAGGTGGAGGGGCCACTGGAGAGTAATCCCCCATCGTTTTTTCGGGATGGACTTGATTGGGTCGATGAGAGGAGCCTCTAACCCCAGGAAACAAAGGGGACTTTGGTTTAAAGCAAGTTACAGTCATGAATTTTTAGATTTTATAGCAAATCAGTGCCTATTTATCTTGTTTAAAGCTGCAAAAATTACTATTTGTGAAAATCTATGTAGTGCAACAGCCGTCCACCCTGTTTATCTAACACTTTCCTCCTGCTAAAAGCATTTCAGTTCCTTATTAGGGGATCCTAATGAGCTGACTATTCCAGGCACATTTCCTGTAGATTACTCCGCTACCCTCAAAAACAAATAACAAAAACAAAAAAAAAGGAACATTGGCAGGACAAAGAGAAATGGGAAACTTTGTTGGGTTCATCCAAAATCCACCACCAACAACAAATGCTTAGTTTTGACTGAGCTTTAATAAAATCTAAACACTGACTTAAAACAAAACAAAAAAATGAAAGAAGGGGCTTAGCCTGCCCCAGTAAACTAGGTAATTGGGAATTGGTTTTGCCCAAATGCAGAGGTATAGGTAAATGTTTAGTGTATAAAGACAATGATTAAAAAAATGTATTAACAACTAATCACTAACATACTTGTTTAAGTGTGGTCTCACGAAAACAAAAAATACATTAGCAACGAAAAACATTTACACACAGTAATGTTTTTTCTTAACAAAGGACAAATGTATTTTTCACATATTTATGCTGTTGGTGGCATGAGATTATATTGTTTTCCAAATGACAAATCAACTGTGTTTATTTTATGGTGACCCGTATATTTTACAAGGAAATATCTACATATTTAACATGCTTTTATTGTTAAAATAACAAGGATATTTACTTATTTTAAATGCTACATATGCACGTAAAAAATACACAATTTTGTTTTTTTCTCAATTACAGTAAAATTATGTTGGCATTTTACAAAATTGTACTGTAAATTTTACGGACTTTTTTTACAGTGTATCTTTAAGGGAGCGCCCAGCCACCCTGCGGAGGAAACTCATTTCACCCGCTTGTATTCGGGACCTCGTTCTTTCGGTCATGACCCATAGCTCATGACCATAGGTGAGTACTGGAACGTAGATTGACCGGTAAATTGAGAGCTTCGCTTTTCGGCTCAGCTCTCTCTTCACCACGACGGACCGATAGAGCAACCGCATAACTACGGACGCCGCTCCGATCCGCCTGTCAATCTCACGCTTCGATCTTCCCTCACTCGTGAACAAGACCCCAAGGTATTTAAACTCCTCCACCTGGGGCAAGGACACTCCATTCCATGTCCCAAAAGCCAGGTTCCATGATCGGGGTTTGGGCCGCCGAGGCACCTGCCCTCGACTGCCACCCAAACAACATTGCACCGGCCCCTTTTGAGGTCTTCCACGGGTGGTGGGCCCATGGGAGAGTGGTCCCACGTCGCTCCTTCGGGGCTGTGCCTGACCGGGGCCCGTGGGAAGAGCCCCGGCCACCAGGCGCTCGCCTGCGAGCCCCGACCCTGGGCCTGGCTCCAGAGCGGGGCCCCGGTGACGCCAATCCGGGCGACGTAATCGGGTCCTTGTTGTGTCTTTTCATCAGGGGTTTCTGAACCGCTCTTTGTCTGGCTCGTCACCCAGGACCTGTCTGCCATGGGAGACCCTACCAGGGGCTTAAGCCCCAGACAGCTTAGCTCCTGGGATCACCCGAGCTCTCAAACTCCCCCACCACGTTAAGGTGGCGGTTCACGGGGGAGTGAACACATTAACATTAAGTTAAATAATCTCTGAATACTAACTAGTCTGACAATAAGCCTGTTCAAAGAGGAATGTTTTTAGTCTAACTTTGAATGTAGAAACTGAGTCGGCCTCTCTTATAGGAGCTGGGAGCTTATTCCATAAAACAGGGGCTTGGTGATTAAACGCTCTACCTCCAACCGTACTTTTACTAATTCTAGGAACCAAAAGCAGTCCTGCATTTTGCGAGCGAAGTGTTCTTATTGGGTGGTAAGGGACTATGAGGTCCTTAATATAGGACGGGGCCATGCCATGTAAGGCCTTATAAGTTAACAGGAGGATCTTGAACTTGATTCTAGAATCAACTGGGAGCCAGTGAAGCGAAACTAACACAGGAGTGATGTGATCTCTTCTGTTAGTTCCTGCTAACAATCTAGCTGCTACATTCTGAACAAGCTGGAGACTTCTTAAGGAACTCTTAGGACATGCTGCAAACAAAGAGTTACAGTAATCCAGTCTAGACGTAACAAACACATGGATGAGTTTTTCAGCATCACTCCATTTTATCTGCTTTTATGTTAAGCGCTTTGTATGTTTAACCAAAACGGAAGACGCTATACAAATCAATAAAGTTTTAAGTTTGACGTGTGGAGGAACCACAGCAATGTGGAGGTAAAGCAGCAGCATCGGGTGCTTTAGTAGAAAGCCAAAAGAAAAAAGCAAGGAAAAAATTGACAAAAAGCGTTTGGTAGAGAGTATAAATCAGAGCTGTCAGTTAAACCTGACTGATTCAAAGAAGATCGACGATTTAAGCCTCTCAGGGTCAAACAGAAAGGTAATGAAACTTAGGAGAGAGACATCAAAACCCACAAAAGGCCAATTAAAAGCTAAATCAGAATGCCAACGGGGACTATAAAGTGAGATGAGACAAAGAGCATGAAAACAACTCAGAGACGGATAGTAATTATGAGCTAAATTCTCTGATCAGTTGTCATCTGTGATGTTGATGATAGAAGACGCTAAATGAGTTTTAATTAGAGATGCCGTTTGGAGGGCCAGCATTTCTTAACCTGGATCGGTGCTTTGTTGATCATCTGACACAGTTCCATTTCACAGAGGTGTATAAAAAGAACACAAACACGATTGGATAAATTAGGAAGACTTTCATCAGTGCGCCAATATGCTACCTTTCCTACAATTTTGACCCTTAACACAATTCAACAAAACAACGATAGAGTTTAATTATTCCCTTTCCACACTTTCATGTGGTCTGATTCTGTGGTATCAAATATCCCCCTTCTAGGATGACACAGAAATCAAATGTTTGGAGCTCAATCATCCATCTCTAAGTGGAGCCAATACTCTATGATATGGGGGGGCGTGTTTGGGGTGGTTGCACACTAGATTGATCTGGTCGTTCCTTGGTGATATATTATGCTACATTCACACTAGAGATGTGTTGCACATTCAAGACTTGTCACTTCTGTTAATTAAAGGGGGACGCCAATCCGTTCATCACTACCAAATCTGAGTTCCAGATTGGTCAAAGGTCTTAACCCTTGTGCTATCCTAGGCACTTTAACGTTGGGAGTGGGGTCATCTGGACCCCACAAGACAGTGCGCTGAACCCTTTTTCTTCAATGATTTGTGATCTTCACTGGTGTCCATGGACTACATGAAATCCTCTTCACCTTTATCGACCTTTGTCATGGTACGGATAACACGTCAACATAAGGGTGGGGTCATCAGGGCCCAATAGAATGCACAAGGGTTAAGAAAAGGTTACAATTTTATGGCAACTGGACAATAATTTGACATCGGTCATTGGAGTTGATACTCAACAGATACAAAGAAGACAACATTGTGCTTGCTGCACCATTCGTAAAAGAAAAGCAATGTGCACAAGAAGAGTGAAAAAATAAGTTGTTAGGTGAAGCTGTGGTTGCAGCATAGTGTTGCTCATCCAATGAAAAGACTCACATATTGATTAAAATGGACTGCATATACACAGTTTATAAACCCCTGGGCTACCGGGCAGCGGGTGGCACTTAATAAAGACAACTGACATCCAGAGACATTTACACATGACATCATCCCCACCTGACAGACTGGTGACTAACTGACTGCCACCACCATCATTAACGACTACGCAAATGATTTTTTTTTTTTTTAAATTGGGTGGAGGCAGCTAATCTTGAAGATTCCAAATTCCAACTCCCTATTGCATGGTGGCAGTTGTATTTTTGACCGTGGCTTCACTTTGGGAAACATATAAGGGCAGTTGTGACTAAGTCCAAACCGAACAAACATAAAACTATATAAATATAATTGTGAACAGACTCTTTATCAAGCTTTGTTTTTGAAGAACTTAAAAACGTATTTTCTTCATTCTTGAAGACCAACCATTGGAGCAATGTTTTGACATTTTTCTCAATTTTCTACTAAGATGTCTCTGATCTTCCTTCTTTAAAGTAATAAACTATACACTTTTGCTAAATAGACAGCCATTGCAGAGATATAGTACCTAAACAAATGCAAATTATGTTTCTCAGGCTAATAAAGTAGTAAATTGCTGTCGGTGGAAAATAGGAACCTCTGCCACTGTTTTGTGCATTGAGATGGCCTTTAATCAGCTCTCCCGGGGTACAAAGAGACCCACTAGAGTTCATTTAGCGTGGCAGGATCCCTCCTTAACTCCTGCCCTCCACATTGTGTTGTGCTTGTTGAGTCGAGTTATGCCATCAAGTGAGTCTTAAGGGTATTTTCAAGGGAAAAAAGCGCAGAGGAAAGAAAAGTCGTTGTGAATGATAACAAACCCTATAATTCCTTTGATAAACTAACACGTTTGGCACTAATTGAGTTCCAAATTGCTGTAAGCAAGTTTGAAAAGGTGGAATTGGTTCTCTTTAACCGCAGCCACTGTTGCGTTCCTAATGTTTTCATCAATATGTGAGTCTAGTCATCGTTGAAAGGCTTGCATGGCATTTCATTTCCTCCACTTATTTTAATAGTCATATTTTTCCTTTTTAATTTTGCTGTGTTTTAAAGAGATGCACAAATGTAGTGAAAGTTGTTAATAGTTACAAATCCAAGTTTCTTTCCCAATTTGTAAGACATACAACAAACCTGTTGTCTTACAACCAAGAGGTCATAAAAGGTTTACTCTTTGAAATATTAAGTTATTTTCTTTTTTCTCACCCCACTTTCCATTAAAGCTTGATTTAATTGAGTTTACGAAGATCAAAATGCACGCCAAAGATATCATCGACTCTCATGCGACTACAGTTACTGTGTACTCTCTTGGAACCTAAACTTTCCAACGAATGGTTTAGAAGGATGTATTATACTAAGAAACAGAAAATATTCCCTCTTTGGGACAAAAACTCCCTTCCCCTTAATTCCCAAGCCTCATGTGACGGATTCTTGATAAAAGCAATGAATTCCTAGTGGGTGATCGCCACTGATTACATATGCAAGCAAAATGAAGCAAAATAACATGCCTTTTCCATAACATGTGGAAAAAAAGTTTATTGGATAATATTTTACATTTCATAACTAATTAGACTTAGAGATATACTATATTTAGAAAGGCTATGTTGCAGAATTTACACTCACTGGCCACTTAATTAGGCAACTGCTCCTTAATGCAAATTTCCAATCACATGGAAGCAACTCAGTGCATTTAGACATGTAGATATGGTCAAGACAATCTGCCGCAGTTCAGATCGAGCATCAGAATGGGGAAGAAAGGTAATTGAAGTGAACGTGATTGTTGGTGCCAGAGGGGCCGGTCTGAGTATTTCAGAAACGGCTGATCTACTGGGATTTGGTAGTGTGATCTACTGGGATTGATAGTGTAATGCTGAGGGGAACATTTTCTTGGCACACTTTGTGCCCCTTAGTACCAATTGAGCACAGTTACAACACCACAGTACTGTTGCTGACTATGTCCGTCCATTTATGTACCTATCTTCTGATGGCCTCTTCAATTCAATTTTATTTATAAAGCCCAGGGCATCTGGGCATCCCTGCTCTTATACCCTCTGACTCGGTAAAGAAAATATCCTAAAAAAAATGGATTCAGGGACAAAAAAAAGGAGGAAAAATCAGGGGTAAACGGGGGACCCTCTCCCAGGACGGAAAGCCGATGTACCAGGACTGATAGAGAAGAATGAGCCTATCTAACTCTACAACTACATGTTTGAATAGTCCAGCAGATGGGCTTTATCCAGATGAAAATGGGGTACAGCTTGGGACGCGAGACGAGCCAGAGGGGAGGTCCACTGCCAGGTACAGGAGCACAGATGAGCAAACTGGAATCTGGAATAACTCCTGCTTCCCCGGACATGAGTGGGAAAGAGGGACAATTGCACTGCACCAAACAGAGGCATGGAGAACTAAATGATAAATAACTGATAAAAAAATAGAGGAAAGGAGAAGTAGATGAGAATAGAGGACAAAACTCCAGTGCACCATACTTTCACCAGCGTCTAACTTCTGGCAGCCTATTAACAAATAGTTGTTATTGAAATGTAATTAAAACACGTTAATAGTAAGTTGCATGCACTATGGTACTTATAGCAGATGGTCATATTAATACCCATAAATGGAAAATCAACATTTTTAGCGTATTAATCTAAGCAGGGTGAATGGGCCCCCCTTTCAGCAGGATAAAGCGCCATGTCATAAAGTTGAATTCATCTCAGACTGGTTTCTTGACAATGAATTCACTGTGGCCTGATGGCCTCCACAGTCACCAGATCTTAACCTTCAGGATGTGGTGGAACAGGTGATTGACATCATGGATGTTCAGCCGAAAAATCTGCAGCAACTGCGTGATGCTGTCATGTCAATATGGACCAAACTCTCTGAGAAAGGTTTCCAGTACCTTGTTGATTAAGGCAGTTCTGAAGGCAAAAGAAGGTCCAACCAGGAACTAGCAAGGTGTACCCAATAAAGTGGCCGGTGTGTGTACATCAATTTCCATTGTATTCACTGATGGATTTTCTTTTTTTGTAATGTGGCTGGTAGAGCTTTAAAAAGGCAGAATATCTTATCCCAGCATCAAGGAGGTAACCCTCAAAAAAACATAAGATCAGTTGAGATGCCATGGTCTTGAAAGTGAGATGAGCAAACAGAAATGGCAGGACATAGTGAGGTGTCTTTCATGTTTCATGAGGCTTGCAGCTGTTTTGTGGAAACCCTTCAGGGCTTGACCTCAACATAGCACAAACAGTCTCTAAAGACTGCCATTAAAACTTTCAGTTTGAGGTGGAAATTTCACTCTGCTTGGCGCTTTGGAGGATTTATTGCTGTATACCTTCCAAAAAAGGCTTATGTTCTTGGAGAATGACAACTGCACAAAAGGGCACCATTTTCAATGAAGAAATAATGTGGCAAAGAGCAGTGACACAGTTGGGATGGATAATAAAAAGGACTGGGACAGGTAAAACTGAAAGAGAAAAAAAAACTCAGCTATCTGCTGGAGCTATTTGTGGATGAGTGTGAAAATGTAAATGAGGAACCAGGCTTTGAATTTCTTTTCTTTCTTTTTCCTGCCTGATTTTTATTGTCTTTGCCCTGACAGTTTAAGCGCAGGTAATGTTTTCTCAGTGTTTTCTTTCTTTTTTTTTTAGGCAAAAGCTGTTTATATGCAACACTTTAAAGTCTATAATCAGATGATACCAGATATGGCCCAGACTCATCTGGTGGTGGGATTGGAAGCAATTCTGTTGGAAAACAGCAGCAAAATGTGTTTCAGGTCCAACTTTAGCTCTTTACAGATCATTCTTTTAGTGTATGTCAAACTAAAAGTCATGTTACATGTATGTACATTGTACATATATGTACATTGTATTTGCTGGAGGTGTGTATCTTTCCCTCTCACATGATTCGATACACATCTCAATACAGTGTTCCACAAATCAATACATTAAAGATTGTACTAATGCCTTAGTCACAACTGTCCTTAGGAGTGTGTGCAAGTTGTCTGTTTGTGCATGGAGCATAGAGATGGCCCGCACGAAAGTTAAAGATCGCACTTGGTGAGCCAGTACAGCAAAAATGTTCATGCAGATTTTTTCTACAGGCATGCAGCTGATGGCAGGTCGTAGCGAACACTTATGCTACATTCACACCGGCCCTGGCAATACCTGTTCAAGTGAACACTTTCAATGAAAAGTTTATGTAAATCCACGCATGTGTGTGTTTGCCGGACCGTTAAAAATGAGGAACTTAGACTACCAGAGCGTAGGTCATAGGCACACCTCATGTGTACGAATTGTGCGCAGTCAGTATGGAGCCAGTACGTGCACTTTACTCATCTTACGCAATTGTGCATGATTTTTGCGAGATCCATAAGCAAATTTCTAGCTTTTCAGAACCGTTTCATGTATGTATACCGGACTTTTCACGCATGTACCTTCGATGTATAACTTTTGCATCGTGTATACGGTGCACATATCACATTAACACGAAATAACTAATTAATTGTATATAAACAGTGCAAAAATCACTCACAGTTCATGCACTGATGGTGTATTATGTGACAGGTATAAATATCGGCTGATTCCCCCTCCCCCCCTTCAGCAGTCTATACCGAGTGAGGGTTTCCCGCTCCCCCCATCCGGCTTGTTCGGGCCAAGGGTCGGGTCTCTTGCGTGGTGGTATTCAGTGGCTGAAAACAAAATTACGTAAAGACCGCAACTTTTCTCACTTTTTCCTCGTATATTTGCATATGACAAGTTTTCATCTGTGCAATATGCGCAACTTGTACGTAGCAGATGTGTGATACCGGCTTAACATTTGCAGGCTTTTCAGTCAGTGGGTGGACGGTAAACCTTTCCAGCAGAGTAATTTTTGGTCGGCGTATGTTGCTGCAACAGTTGCTTCTACACTCTAAGCAGATATCCAAAGGCCCAACATGGCTGTGGTGACACGCCAGCCATCCTGACGGTCTGTGCTTTTCTTCTTACTTGCTAATATCCTGTGAAATCCAGCAAACTTAATTTGAGGGAAAGGAGCTGAACCTGAACTAAGCGGATTGAATTAATAAATGTATTTTCCATTTAACGGTTTGATTTCTCCAAAGCCTGTTTACAGCCTCCGAATGATCTTCCTTTAAGTGAGGCGCACGCTCAAATCTGCTTACAGTTGCCTAAATCTATTATCTCTGCTCCACCTTATGGCAAGTCACTGACTTTGCATTTAATGGCTTTGTGTATGTGTGTGTGTAAAACGATATGTGTGTGGATATGTTGTGCTATGATGCACAACTGGGATGTTTATTTCTCTTTGGAACAAGAAGAGGCTAAAAAAATACTACTTACGGAAAAGACAAAGCATTAAAAGGGAGAAGTGCACAAAAGTAACCTTGACAAACCATCATGATTTTAAAATTAGAGCATTGTCATGCTATGATGATTCAGCAGGGGACACAAGGAAAAGGTTAAAGGGCCTATACCATGCTAATCATAAGCCTTTCATAATAAAAGGTTATTCATATCCACACATATATAATGTTTATATACAAAAGGAACATTTTTCAAAGTAAATATTAGTTATTTTCATGAGTTCTTTTCCAACCTGGAAGTAAGATGACTCGATCTCTGAGGCACCACCTTTCTCTCTTGTGGGTGCCGCCCATTTCATGACGTGGACCTAGAGCTGGCCTCGGCAGCGTGTCTGCTTTTTGCCTACGAAAACAAACAACATCCCAACTTTTTCAAAGATGGATATGCATTTTGTGCTTCTAAAAAGAAAGAGTTTTGGCCAAACACCCCTAGCCTCGGGGGGGACGCATGCTGGCAGCGCAGACTCTTCCTGGAAGGGGCTGTTCTCACTTATCTACATCAAAATATGAGAACCTGCTCATTTTCGTGGATTGGGAGGGGCTGGTGCTCAGCGTGCATGTTTTTAGAGGAATACTTGGCTAAACTTTATCAGTGAAGCAAGAGGATTAGCATTGGGGGTCTTTTTACTTTTGTGTATGCATGCTTTTTAGATTTTTCCTTTTAGATTTCCTTTGAAAACCTGATCTGAAGCACATTTTGGGACTTCTGCTTTGTTCACACCGAGCATGTGATTCTTGAACATTCTTGAATGTGCTTTTAGCTCATGGTGCTCAAGCTGGACTGTGACTACTACTTTGACTGACACTAGCACTTGTCCGCCACCCACAGTTGGAAGAGGCTTGGTGCACATTATGTGAAACAGGTTTTTTCTTTCACAGCTCTGTTTTGATGTATGCAAGACTTGATCTCATATTCTGGTAGGGCACGTACCACTACAATTAATGTTTCCATGATGATCAATTCTTAAAAAGTTGCCACTTCCATGAATTAAAAGGAAAATCATCCAAATGCCCCTACCAAATCCGAGTCCCTGATTGATTAAAGTTCGACCTGGTTTAACTTTCAACGTGCATTTAATGGTCAAGTGTTTTATAATAGAAAATTCAACAGATGCCTGAATGTGAGAGCTTAGAACGTGGAAGCCCGAAACACGCATTTACACATATTTATATAGACTTTTCATTATGAGTGGTCGCTTGAATGCATATTGCCAAGGGCAGAGTGGACTTAGCTTCAGGGTTAGAACAAAAACCCACAAATCCTCATGCAGGAAGGACCCAGCCTGGAATTGCACCAGGGCCTGCTTGCTTTAAAGCAAAAGTGAAAACCACTACACCACCATGCAGCCCCCCAAAAAACATTAAACTAACAAATATAGTCTAAAATGTATGCTAAAACCTATTCAACTCACAGCTTTTTATTCGTCAAGAAATTCAGTTGTTTTGAGGTTTAAAATGCAAGTTGGATAGGTCCCAACACAAAAAAACCATAAAAATGCATATATGAATGACACTGTCATGATTTTTTTTTTCATCATTTTTTGTGAGAGGATATGATTACAGGACAGCGCCATGTAGAACCTTACCTTTTAATTCCATCTTGGCTTTAGCCATTCCATGTGAATGCCTTATTCCCTGTAGCACCTCAAAGGAGAGCGGTCCCAGAGGAGTCCTGTAAACTACTGACAGAAGTCTATTGCTATAAAGGGAGAATAAAATGAGCAACACGAAGTGGCTGACAGAGCACCTCGCCAGGCAGCTGTCAACAAAACCGCTCCAAAATCTATTCAGCGTCTGCTGTGAACTGCCCTTGACATTTTGGAACAGCGGGATTCACGAAGCAGACTTCGGCCTCATGTGGGTTCTTATTTTAGGCAGAATAAGGACTCCATTTTAATCAAGCATATTGAGATTATATTTTGGCAGATCTGACGGATTTCACCTTTTGTAGTCTGGTTGTTTTTTGTTTCTTTTCTTACGGCTCATTTTGTTCTGTGTCCTGATTGGCTGTTGGTCTTGTTTGTTTATTTGTGTATTTAAGACAGTAAAAGATTTTATTTATTTAGATAGATAGATAGATAGATAGATAGATAGATAGATAGATAGATAGATAGATAGATAGATAGATAGATAGATAGATAGATAGATAGATAGATAGATAGATAGATAGATAGATAGATAGATAGATAGATAGATAGATAGATAGATATTTATAGCACATATAAATATAAAACAATATATAACAAAGGCAAATGTATGATTATAGCCTTTTTGGCCAATTTCCATCTCTAATCTTGTAAATGAATCTTGTCCGTGCAGTGTATCCTGTACAGAATGTGTTCAGTTGGCAGAATCTATATAAATCTCGATCCTGATCAGATTTAGTGTTTTATTTTACAGCCTAATACTTGATTTATTCTTCTACAAAGACATGGACTTTGACCATTTAACTTAACACCGGAGCTTTATTCAGACTTGACATTCCTTCGACTACCATTATCCTTCAACCGTTTACTGACTTGTCGTAATTCCAGTAAATTCTGAAGCGGAGAAAAGTATCTTCAAAAATTAGCTTTGTGCCATATTGCAACACTTTACTTTTAGGCCTTATCACACAGCCACTACATATATTTTGCACATTTTTCACACAACATTTTGGTCTTCCGTGCTACATGTGGGATATGCGTAATTTATTAGTGTTGCGTTCGTCATTTGTTGATTAGCGCATATGTCCAACGAGGGTTTCGCCCGAGGGGTCTTATTCTTATGTAAATGTTACACAATTGTGTGTGATTTTATATTGCGTACACATTACGTTAAAATGTCATAATTGACGTACAAAGCACTAATGAATTGAACATAAAAAGCACAATAATCACACACGGTTCATGTGGGATTCGCTTATTGGGTGCCTTTTACTGTCATGGTATTCGAGGCTTCAAGACACACCCAGATGCTGGAACCCGGAAGGAACACAGGAGAGTTATAAGGTAGGTAATGATTTATCTTGGCTCTTTGTAGGTGATCTTCCGGAGGTGATGTCTTCGGCTCGAGACTGCAGGTAGGTGGCAAGAAGACGAGGCGTGGCTGGAGGGCTTCTGTGGAGGCTGAGAGGGCATGAACAGCAGGTGAGGAGAGCGTGGAGGGAACAGGTGGTTTCGGAGGCAATCCCAGGTAACACTTGTGAAGATTGAATCCTGGAAACGAGGCGTAAGGCAAGATTACCAAACAGGAATATATCTATCTAGGCAAAAACATGTGACACATCCCCAGACAAGCACCATAGAGGAGCAACGAACTGGAGACGAATACTAGCTGTGGATCTCCTTAAGTAGCAGCAGGGATGATAAGGTGAGTGGAACCAGCTGGGAATCCTCCAGAGCAGAGAGGGGCGGGGCTGACAGAGGCATCATGACATTTATATTGATTTAAATGTTCTTGGCGGGTTTATTGGTACTTCTTCTGTGGTTTTAATGTGGTAACTTCGCCTTTAGTAATATGTTGCATAATGGTATGAAAAGTGGCATCAGTATCAGCATTAATCACATAAGAGTCAAAGAGTTACGAATGTCAAAGAGCGTGTGTTTTTTGGGCATCATTGACATTTTCCATGTTAAAGATGAAAAAGAAATGTTAAAAATTGTGTGGTGAGTGGTTATTGACTGGCAACCCATTCAGGGTGTACCCCACCTTAACTCAACTGTGGCAGGATCAGGCCCCAGCAACCCCGTGACCTCAGAGTTAAGTGGGTTTCAAAAATGAATGAATGAAGGGATTTATTATTCTTTATTATTAGATTAAAACAATTACTTTTTTTAAATTTATTTCTTAAAACAGAAAAAAACAAAACAAAAGGAAAACAAGAGACTAATTGGACTTTCTTTTAGAAGAAAATAAAGGTGATTTTTATTCCTGTGATACCAATGTCATTTTTTTTAGAAAGGAAGCTTGAGATATTTTTTCTTACTGATATGAATAGACAAAAACAAAATAATTATGGGACATACAGACATGTTTTCTTTTCCCAGAAACCTGAAGAACTTGTTTCTACAAACTGCAGCAGCATAGAAACAATCCTTACAGCGTGTTTGTACTTTGGCATCAGCAGAAGGTGGATCGTTTCGTTCTGTTCACAAACAGCAAGCAGGTGACTCAGAAACATGATGGCACTCGGTTAAAAATATCCTCGTTAATTTGTTTAATTGGTGCAGCACTGATTTAATTCAAATTTATAGCAGTAAAATGAGTTAACTGCATTTTACTGCAGCCCCCTTCATATTAAAAAAGCCAATCCAAAACAGTCAGCATTTTCTATGTAACATCTCAAACTTGGCCCGGTTCCCTGGAGGAGCATATGTTGCCTTTAGGGCATTAGATCTTGCACCCAGAGATCATCATGGGGTCCATGGTAAGGTCATTGAATTAGCCCCATCAGCGGGTTCCAGTGGCTGTGTGAGCACCATCCACAAGTGCGTTGGCAATGTCACAGCGTGCAACTTCTAGAACTTTTGTTGCACCAAAACAAAATCACTAAAGGTGATATGTTGAGTTCTTGGCCAAATCCGAATTCTTCCCCTTCGGTTTCTTCCTACGCATGCAATTATAGGGGAATTTTAAGCTGTAGTGGATTCAGAACTTCCTATTTTAAGGAGATGCCATAGTGATTATGAGCTAGGTACCCCTCCGCCCGAAGGGTGATCCATATCACCGCGATATGAAGGAGAAACACATGTCCTCATGTGCTCTGAAACACAGAAGTTTACATTTAAATGCAAGTAATGACTCTTTATTTTAGTTTGACTTGTTAAAGTTATAAAACTGATGTTATGTATTTTCCGAGCACTAGCTACATTAGTGTAACCTTTTCGTGTATCAATATCTGAAACACACACAATAGTTATATAATGGACACAGGCTAGATCAGAAGATCTCTGGTTCGACTCTAAGAGTGGAGAAAGAGACTGAGGCTGAATTGCGTTTGTTGGTACCATATAATTGGAAAAAAAACAAAGGAAAGAAACAAATGCAGTCATACACATAGAATGGCCATACAATTTACAACAAAAAATAATTCACATTTGTAAATTATACTTTTTTTCTTCCATGAAGTTCAGTTCCTCAAGATGCGACTCAATAGTTCATTTGCAAGAGGTCATAGTTCGTTATTACGGCCAAGTGTCCAACAGATGGTAATCCAGAGTGAAGGGATAGGGATTGTGTGAGTGAAAATGTGAATGGGCACGTAACTTAGTAGCGAGGGAACTGGAAGGAAGAAAAAGAGGGCGGCTGTAAGAAGCCTCCTACCAGCCCGACCAGAGCAGGTGGAGTTCATAGTGCTTCAGACTAATTGTCCAGAGTTCCGGTTGGTTCTAGGTCCTGGGCTGTAGCTCACCATCCAAACTAATTAACTAACTCTCTTAATTTCGTGTTTCGCTCGTCTCCGGACAAATCGGCGCCAGCAGTCGGCTTCTCCAGCTAAACACCCGAGCCTTCCCCACACGCTTGTTCCGACAACCTCCCCATAGCTGTTTTTAAAGGGTTCCGAAAGCACAGGCCGAGTCACATGACCGTGTGACGCACTGACGCATGCAGGGTGATGATGTCATCACGTAGGAGATGCGAGAGGAGACTAAACGCAGTTTCTCATCCAGGTTACATTAGCATGCGGCTGACCAGCGAATATTGACGACATTATAAAGTGGTAGTAATGTCCGAATTTAAAGCCACCATTTTTCTACATCTCTCAGTTTGGAAGAATTAATGTAGGGGAAAGAACTTGGATTTGGCCCATGAGTATGTTTGCCCAATATTACACTACAGGTTAAAGTTCTCGGTGGCAATGGCTAATGTGAGAAACAATCAGCCCACAATACTGGAGATTTAGACAACCCTGATCTCAGCAAAGATCCTCAATTTCGGTCACTTCCCCCAGCTGCTCTGGGGGGATTCCCAGGGGTAGTCTATCCAGTGTGTCCAGGGTCTTTTCCGGGGTTCTTCACCTCAAAAGTTTAATATGACATTTTTTGTTTTCTTTTTTTTTAACAGACCCAACTATCCTTGAGATATATTCCAAAAAGAACCATGCTTGTAGAATAGTAGAAAAAGTCAAAGATACTACAGGTGAATGCAATCCTAAAATTTAGACAAAATCGATAGGCAATGCAACTGGTGCGCAACATTGTTGTTTTTAGACCAATACATAATCTAATCTCAATACAGAATGCCCTGGACTTCTTTTCTAGCTTTTGCTTGTTGATTCATTCTTCTTGGTCTCAGTAAGTCGACCATTGGGTAAGCCAAGAAAACCTCAGCCATTTTCTGCCCACTTTAAAACCAAATGGGGCCCACTTTGCCTTCCTGGCTAAGAGGGAGAAAAAAAGGAAGAGACTGAAGGCATATAATAGGCGGCTGTTGTGCTGCAGTAGGGCAGTTGACCTCTGATTGGGAGATAACAGGTTTGCCCACCCATGTGTCAAAGTGTCCCTGGGCAAGACAATGAACCCTACCTTGCCCCTGGTGGAAAGTTGGCGGCAGTGTTTGGCAGCGGAGACACCACCAGTGTGTGAATGAGTGAATGAGTTTGTGACTGCAAAGAGCTTTAGGCCTTTGAGGAAGGTAGAAAGCACTATACGCCATTTACCATTAAATCAATATAAATGTGTATACACTTGCTACAGAAAATGTTTTGTTTTCCCCTCATATAAGCAATAAACACAGAAGCATTTTTTTATGCTTTATCTTTTTTTCTCCCTTAAATTTGAATATGATTTAGAAAAATAAAAAAATGACAATTTGACTTTTACACATCCATCCATCCAGCTGGCAAGCTATAACCAATTTACTTTTTTTTATACTTTATAACAGAACATCCTACTTTTTAGCAAAATCTGTGGCTCCTACCATTTGAAGCGTCTAAAAACACAAAATATAAATAAATATATAAGTATTTAAATAAATAAATACAGAAATATAAACAAATATTGATTGAAATAAAACATGCTTTTTATACCTTCATTGCCCTAGTACATTCTTCCTTTATTAATAAAACGTATTCGCAAAGAACAAACTCCACTGTGTTCATGTTAATTGATATTTCTGCAAGGTCACCACCTCTAGAGTTTAAATCATCTGTTTACAACAGCTTCAGGGAAAATGTGTTCTTAATTACTACATTACCGCTGCGCCGCGTCTCCACCTGGGAGATGGTGCATGAGTCACGTGTTAAAATGGGTTGAATGGAGACTGAACAAATGGGATACAGCATTATGCCCTTTAAATACAGCAAGTATGAAGCTCTGTTCATGATGAACTTTCACTTTGCCATGCCAGTATATCTTAAAAAAAAAAGCATGATAGTGGTTTTTTCACATGCATAAGTCACTTCAACTTTTTGAAATTTCACCACTTTTAGTAATTTTACTATACATTTTTAGCCATTTCTAAAGTATTATAATATTATTAAAAGAAAACAAAAACATAATTAGCTGTAATGTAAACACATCATCGACTTTTTGTTATTGCATTTAATTAGCCTACTAAGTCACTAAGATATTAGTATAACCCAAATTGTGTTTTCTTTGTGCTTTGGTACAAGTTATACTTTATTGTTTCCGATCTAAATAACTTTATTTTCTGTTAAACAGTTTTGTAGTAAAGCAGCTGGACAGTACAGACCGACAACAGGAGGCGATAGAGCAGGGGTGGCGAACAAGTTTGACACCAGGAGCCGAATTTTTTAACTGTGAGAGTCAAAGAGCCACACCACACACTGACCTGTCAAGACGTACACACACAAACACACAATTAAAGCCATATTATTTTCCATAACACACTACTCTCCCTACACAAGAACAGCAAGTATTGTACTTGTGTTTATTTCAAGGAAAGTGTCCACCCTCAATACACACATAAATGCAGCTAAACCAGAGTTAACACAAAGACTACCCTGGAGGTCAAGACCCCCTCCACACACACAGGCACCTCTCTCTCATCTCATACACACACACACACACACACACAGAGACACACACTCTCTCTATTTCACTCTTTTCTCTGCCTCTCTCTGACACACACAACCACTCAGTGATGTGCAGTGAGGTTGATGCTGGAGAGGCACTGACTCCTCTGAAGTCAGATTTACGATGATAAAACTGAATATTTCACCATTTATCCATCAGTATTTAACTGGTAATTCTTTGTATCTCAACATTCCTCTTTCAATGACCCTTACACCAACAAATACACAAAGATCTGGACAGAGCATCCTTCTGGTGTCTGAGTGATTCATATTCACAATAAACACATTAAATACATTACATTTCAGTTGTGTGCAACTTAAATTAATTTTAACTTCATTAGAATTTATTGCCTTTACATGTTTTTATATAAAATTGAATGACTGACTTTTTGCATCAAAACCAAATAATATATTAAATGTTAACTACATTGCAACAGTTAAGTTCATACTTCAGGAGAACGTGGACAGCAGATTGAGACCAGCTCTTTTACACACGGGGAATTCTCAGTTCTCCAAAACGTAGCAGGGCCTTCTTTCAGAGAGATTTCAGCTCAATCAGCTCCAGTTCTCTCGCTGCCTCCTCAGTGACCAGCGGGGATCTCAGGGAGTCAGTCTCTGCATTAAAGCAGTGGTCCCCAACCACCGGGCCGCGGGAAATTTTGGCAGCGGGACGCACAGAAAGAAAAAATAATTTCCATTTTATTGTTTTTTTTTTCCCGAAAAAAAAAAACGTTTTATTTTAAAAAGTGACCGGATTCTCTCTGTTACATCTGTCACACTTAACGCAAGTCAAAATTGCGACACCAAACATCAGGTGATACACCCCGCTATAATTAAACCCAAACAACCAAAATGAGCAAAAAACAAACTTCTTTAGAAAGTTGCTTTGACAAGGGGGAAATTATAACTATTATTGCTATTATTATTATTACTAAAGAGAAAATACCACCCCCGGTCCACGGTAAATGTGTCTAGCGTTGCACCTCAACCCCCCACCCCCCTCCCCCCACCGGTCCGCGGTAAACGTGTCTTGCGTTGTACCGGTCCATGGTGACAAAAAGTTTGGGGATCACTGCATTAAAGGATCCATGAGAAAAGTGATCTGCGGTCGTTTCAGTCCAGTTGTGCAAACAGCGTCACGTTCTGCGCTTTATTTATTTGGATTGCAGCTTTCTGCTCTGAGCTCCGCAAAGAAGGAACGGGGGACAGATTGTTGTTTTGAATGTGGACTTAGAAAAGCTTCAACTTGTTAATAAAGGAGTCAATTTGTGTCAGATGATCAGGAAGAGTTTTTAATATTTTCCGGGATACGTTTTGTTCTTTTCTGCCATGAACTATTTTACTGCTTCCTGAAGCTCATAATAATAAACATTGTGACTTTCCACTCCGTTCAGTAAAAAAGTAAGAATCTTCCCGTTCTTCCAGAAACGTCCTGTGTTTATCTTTATACTCTGAATTTCTCCATTTTAACCATGAGGGTAACAGTCTGCACGCACATCAAATCTTTATCTATGTGTTCCGGCAGTGGGCGTTACCCGCGCAAATGATTGGCGGTCACGTATGTGTCAGGAGCAGAATCAAACACACACACTGCCAAATTACTTTTATTATTAATTATTATTTATTTTTAATACCCTCTGGCGGTTTGAGTGTGGTTTAAGAGGGAAAAAAATATGAAATGAGGCACAGTATATAGAAAAAATGATGAGACGCAAAGAGCCGCACGCTTATTGGCCAAGAGCCGCATGCGGCTCCCGAGCCTCGTGTTCGCCACCCCTGCGATAGAGCCTTCAGTGAAACAATCAGGATCTTTTGATGTATTGTTGGGCTTGTGTAACTGTGGTCACGTATTCCAAAATGCCACCAGGGATTGACCTAAATGCAAGTTTTTCAGGGAATTGGGTAGGTGGCCATGTGGCGCCAGGTGCATTTTTATACGCCGCATGGTTTTAAGTTAACGTTTAAATTTTACGGCAACTTTTGTCTAAAACTTGACATTGGTCAGTGGTCGCCCGGGCACATTTTGAGGTTGCACGGTGGCAGTGCAGGGATGAACTGCAAAATATCAGGGTCCAGCAATATATAGTACATATTTATGTACTAGCATAAATATGCGCATGCACATTTGTTTCTACGCTTTTTTCATCCACCTGAACTTGCTTAAAGGGCATCACACCTGCATGTGCATGTTTTGTAGCTCGCCTTTCTATTCATAACTATGGAAATAAGAGTAACTAAATGAGAAGCATTAATATAATGTCTAATTTGAATTATTAAGAAGTATAAATGATTAAAAAAAGAACTATATAGTTTACACAATTTGGATGCAGGGTACTTTTATTTAAGGTGGAAGTAGGAAAGAAATAACCATTTGATTGTCTTTCCCCTGGTGTGAGTAGAAGCAAAAATATGAGGTTTAAAAGTGGGAATAGGGTTGTAAATGCAGTTCAGCTCAAATAAAAAAAGGAACAAGGCTCAATATCAAAGTCAATGTTAAACCAAGACACCTGTGGCTGCAGCACACCGCCGATGCATATCCTGTGGTTGGAGGAAGAGGTCAGCAGAGGTTTAAGCTCACATGAAAAACTAGTCTGCACCATTATTGGAGAAACCGCTCTTTGAGGCATCCTGTGAGCGCGTGCAGACGACCTGTCACAGAGAGAACAGCATAATTGCGAATCCGTCCGTCACCATGCCTCAGTTTTCAAAAGAAAAAGAATATTTCATTTGATTGTACGTTAATCTGGAAGTTTTTTTAGTTGGATATCTAGTTTATTACGAAAGAATAACAAAAAATTCAGAAAATATCTTTTTTTTTCATTTGCTAATATGCAAGTACCAATGAAGAAAAACCTTTTAGTTGGTCTATTACAAGTGAGGATTAATGTAGCACAACACGTGTTTGACATTTAGAACATAAACATATATAAATATATGCATATGTAATTTAATGGTGTAACATATGGTTTTGGTTTTAAACCGAGGATTGTAGCATCCTTCCTTACTTTCATTTCCATATCCGATCAAACCGAAAAATACCCAACGTTGCATTTCCTTTACTATGTTCCACTTAATGGATAATTTTACAGTATTACTGTAAAGTTCTATGGATCACAATAAAAGTAATGAACAGATGCGACAAAGCCAAAACCACTGAGGCCAAAATAAGTGCACAATTACTTTGTGAATGCTATTTACAATGTTTTACCTGTATACATACCAAAACCAAAATTGTCTACTGCAACCAAACCAAAAAATCAATATTGCTGAGCCCACAATGATGGAGAGCTCAGCAAAGTGTCTTTTTCCAAAAGTCCTTTTTTAGCAGATACATTGTATCCAACTTTCTTAACTTTAACACCGGAACCCTGTGTTAAGAAATAACGAATGCTCTTCTGTGTCACATGGGGGAGTTGAAGAAGGACCCAAAATGCAAAGGCGAGGAGGCAAGTGATTCCAAGTAAAAACGGGTTTACATATCATGAACAAAAGAGCATTGCCGAGCAGGAAAGCCAAACAAGGAAGGCAGAGACAGGACTAATATACTCACAGAACTGATAAGACAGGTGAGAATGGTCAGGAGAGATTGGGACCAAGAAGTAAAACTCAAAACCAACACATACAGAAAACTTTCAAAATATAACAGGAAACAGAACTCAAATCATGACGGAACAAAAATAGAAGCAAAAACAAAGGCAAAGAAACCCAAACCATGACATTCTGAAGGGAACAAAAGTAGCCTTGTGCTAATTTGCAAGACTCAAATGCAGTTCTCCGCTTAGGAATGACATTATTATGTAAACGGTTAAAACTGGCATGTCCAAAGTCCAGCCCATGGGCCAAATGTGCATTCCTCCTAAAAACTGTGTGTACAATTTATTGATTGTGGTTGGCAAAAAAATTTAATTTTAAGTAATTGTAAACCTGCAAAAGCCCATTCTAAAATGGCAACAATAAACAAAAAAGGACAGTTGACAGTGAGGGCCTCCACTTATAGGACTTACATTTTCAGTGAAATATGAAACAGCTTTGTCTAATATGTCAAGAGACTGTTGCTGTTTTCACAGAGTTTTACATCAAGAGGGACTACCAGACAAGACATACTACTATGACAACTTAACTGGGAATGGAATGGTGTGAAATATTGACAATAATTTTAGTAAAAAACATATTTAGATGCATTTGTTTTCTAAGAAAAGAATAAATATCAATAAAATGTTCATTAAATAGTTCATTTGCATTTTATTTTATCGAAGTGGTTCAAAAGAATGCAGGCCAATTGGTTGGCCTTCAAACATTATCAGCTCACCAAATACTACCCTTTTTGAAAAAGGTTTAGACACCCCTGAGGTCAAGACTTAATGTAGTTCTAGGGTTAATAGTCTCCCAGTTCCACAGGAGAACCTGGCTTGAATCGACCAATCAACAGATGACAATTAACAGGGCGACTTGTAGACAAGAAACAAAACAGAAAAAAAAAGAACAAACAGTCAACAAGACAGGAATCTTAACAAGCTTGCTGTTGAGTTGAGTAAAATCAGGTCTTTATTTTCACCGTTTCTGAATCCTATGGGTCGTAATTAGCATTGTGTGACAAAATGACTGGTTTAATGAATACAGGATTCTACTGCCTTGTGAACAATAGTATATAATCCTATAATACATTACTATTAAAATACTGTTTAGGACGGTTTAATTAAAAAACATACATAGTTTAAGAAAATGAACATGACCAAAGACAACCAAGCTAAACCAAAGAATCCTCACACTATTTTCCTGTTTTATTTTTTACCACCTGTTATGCCTGTTAGAAACAGTCCCTCCAGGGATCAGTGAAGTTGCGATTGCAGCTATTAATGCAAATTCAAGCAAACACAGCTAATTGTTGCACACCCTGCATCTTTAAACCAATCACCTGTGACCAATCACTCCCTTATGGGAGAAGTTTTATTTTATTTATTTATTTTTTTAAAACTCTTTAGCCCTCTCTCTTACTTGTCTTCAAGTCATGCGTGAATGGTCAATACATTCGTGTGTCTAAACAAATACAATACACACTATACAGAACTGATATCAAGTACATTTCCAACTGGAAATTATACTATTTTTATAATTAAAAAAATATATTTTTTATATTAACTTTATTTTCTTTATTCATCACTGTTTGGCTGCCTGGTTAAAGGACCCAATATTTTTAGTTATTTGACAAACAAAGAAGCATTTTTTAATGTTATTTTACCCTTCAAACTGAAATACTTGATCCATTTCATGTTGCACATTTATAAACGTTTGATTTTCTTGTGTGCACAAGTGCCCATAGGATGCCCACACAAACTTGACTTGGATTTACAGGGTCTAACATATCCATGTCACATGCCTGTGTCTCATGTACTTCACCCTTACTTTCCCTTATGTGTTGTTCAGGTGTTCTCTATGACCTGTTGCCTGCAGCTTGACCGTAGAAAAAATTGCATAAACATTGTGGTTCTACAGAGTCACTGATCGGTCTACATCTTGGTATTTTCTGTGCCCCACCTGCATGCCCCGTACAGGTTAGCCCATTTTTCACCCACAGACACCTTGTTTCCCCCCTGTAAGGGCAGGCGTGGCTAATATTTGCCTAAGTTGACGTTGTTTCACCCTTAAGTTGAACCTTTTTTTATTCTGGCTATTACTGATTTTTTACCCCATAAGAGGATGGAATAGTTATTCGCAAGGACATGTTTAGATTTTGACAAATCGACAACAGACTAGAAAGATACAGTCCAACAACTACTTCAAAACCATTAGAGCTTGAATTCCAATGAGATTATGACAGTGATTTATGCAGTCTTAAATAGGATATAAAGAAAACGGAGACATTTTTAATCAGAGGCAAAAACAAGGCGACTTGACATAAAAACCACAACTGCAAAGCATCTTTTACAGGTATTCCACACTGGTCCACAAGGAGCAAGAAACCAGCAGTGGTTGACATTCAGCACCAGGCTTTAAGAGGCTGCAGCTGACAAAGTGATGTGCTGCAGGTGCAATGTGAGACACAGTGGGTTCAACCAGGACATGCTAAAAGAAAAGAGACGCACAAGGGAAAGTGAGGCTAGGAGGGAGCGGGGTATATCATGACAGTCGCCCCCTTTTTTGCAGCATAAAGGACGTCCTTTAGGCTATGAGAGTTCTCCGTTAAATCCCCCACAGCTCTGTAAACTTTGACCTCCTCAATTTAACTTTGCACTTTGTACCAAAGGATAACAAAAAACTGCCACTTGTGCCTTAAAGCAGTGTTTTTCAACCTTTTTTGAGCCACGGCACACTTTAGCCTTGACAAAAATCCCGCGGCACACCAGCATCCCAAAAAAAAAAAAAAAAAAAAAAAAAAAAAAAGCAATAACTCAGTCTGCATTGATCGACAGCCCCCCCCCCCCGCCCTCCGGAATCTCACGGGCATTTTCATGATAATTGTGGCAGAAAAAGCTGGAAGTTGCAGCTGTTTTTTCTAAAAGTTGTATTAAAAGTTAAGTTGAAAGATTCAAAAACTGTTTGATGTGTGTTCCTTGTTTAAAGACGTTAAGAGGAGAGGCTCATTGTGCGCTAAGACAGTTGTTCTAACCCAATGCATCATGGGGGATGTAGTGCCGTAAATCCGCCGACTGCAGAAAGACCAGCTTCTCTGAGCTTCATGGTTTTGTTCTCTTGTTCCACGGTCTGACACCGGATTCTGTGGAAAGCTACACCGCTAAAGACGAGCTTTAGCTGGTATTTTTGTTAGAACTGAGAGACTTTTTGAGTTAAATCTAAACAAGGAAGTTAAGACTTTAACCACTTCTGATTGGTCAGACTGATGACATGTGATTAAGCCTTCAAGAATGATTGGTGGAGACAGTTAAAGGGGCGGGACTGGTATAGCTAACAGGTATAGCTGCAGCTAAATCGCTGTATCTTCATTCTTATTAAAATGTATTTAATAGAATCAAATAAACACAAAGAAAAAATTATTTTATGATCTTTTATATTCCTAACTACTCAGTGTTTTATCAGGGGCCTGTTTGGATGAACAAAGAGCTGATTTCCTGGAGATGGGAAATGTTGTTAGATCAGTGAATGAGGGCAATTTCCCACGGCACACTTGACCATCTCCCACGGCACACTAGTGTGCCGCGGCACACTGGTTGAAAAACACTGCCTTAAAGGAAGATTGAGGCGTGTTATATGTTGCTTTTACAGATATAAACCATTTGATGAAATGTAGTATCCACATTGTTTGTTGTCAGACCCTCCCTTGCAGACAGTGAACTTCAATCTGTATTTACCAAACTAAAAGTTAAGGTATTTAGTTGACTCTGAAAGGAATAAAAGATAACTTTTTTGCCTAAAATCTTGTGAATTTGTTTGGCTATTGTGATGAAAAGGACATAATTTGGGTCCAGAGGGGTATTTCACACTTTTAGGTGCATTTGCTGATCTTTTTTTTGGACTGACATAAGTAAAACCAGTATTGCCAACTCTGCAACCTTTTTTCTATGTCTGGCGATTTTCCAACCCTCCCTGGCGAATTATTTTCTCAAAAGTGACAAGCAACAAATGTTGTGACTTTTTCTGGTGTCACAAGAGACTTATCTGGTGTTTGGAGACATATGCTGTGTCCGAATTACCGCCCTAACCCCTAACTACTAAAACCCTATATAGTGCTGCACTATATAGTTCTCTATATAGTTCTCTGAATTTTAAAAGCAATTCGGACACCCGTGCTCACTACTTTTCTCTTTCGGGCGTTTTTCATAAGGCGCTTGCTACGGAAACAAAGTGGCGCATTACCACCACCACCTGGTGTGGAGGGGAACTACTTCTATTTAACACGGAGAATGACACCTATTTTTCAAAGTAAAAACATAATAAATATGAACATTTTACGAAGACTATTTATGCATCTACTGTGTTCTGATCATGGAAAAAGTGGCTGATCTATAAATAATAACATTAAAAACACATTGGTGTAGATTTAATGCATTTGTTCATAAATAAACCCCCAAGTTATTACTCATTGCAATTTTTATTTTTGTGCCGCTGAACGATTTACGGGCTCTTGGGAGGAGGCATTTTTTCTGTAGTTTTCTCTTCCACCTTACTGAAAATGGCTTTGAATGTGAATCTGTCCGTATTCCTGGCAATATTTCAACCGTTTTTCGTGGGATCAAACCGAAAACGAGCAGATATGCAGCAACACAGAGCAGCAAGGAGAAGCAGACGTCTCAGAAGATTTCCTCTGGATGCCCTGACCAGACATGAACAACCTGTGAGTTAAACTTAAAGTTGTTTAGTTTAGTATTTTTTATTCACAGTCAATCACTTGTTTTAAACAAAAATACTTTAATTTTTAAATATTTATCTAAAAATCCAAAAGCCCAACCCAAAAAATATTTTCGAGCATTCCTAAATACTTCATTAACTAAAATGTAAGACATCAAAATAGAATGAAACATTCAAAAAATCAGATTTAATTTCCTCAATGAAATAATTATTGTTCTATTTTCCAGGGTCTTCCACATCTCTACTGCTTTGCCAACATAAAGGTTTCTGTTCTGGCCCTTTACGCTGACGCTCAGTCCGACACAAAACCAGATATTCGGTTGACCCGCAGGACCATGGAGCATCTGGTGGAGCAGCTTTGGGTTCCTCACACTTTGGGGGGGGGCAGAGGAGACTGAGGTCCTGGTGTTCCTTTTCTGGCTGGCGTGTGGCACATCTTACAGTGTGGTTACCAAGGCCTTTGACATGACACGGTCCACTGTGAGCGACATTGTCCACAGGACGGCAGACCGCATCCTCCAGCTGATGAGCAGGGTCGTCCAGCTTCCCAGTGGGAATGATCTACCATCAGTCACCTCAGGATTTTAGCAGCTCGCTTGGTCTTCCACCTTCCAAAAGGTCGTGGGGAGCATCGATGGCTGCCACTGAAGAATAAAAGCCCTAAAAGAAAATGCAGTTTTTTATTTTAACAGGAAACTTTTTTATTCCATTCAACTGCAGGCTGTATGTGACTCTAATGCCAAATGTATAGATATTTTTGTTGGGAATCCAGGATCAGTCCATAATTCACAGGTTCTACTTAAAAGCCCAATTAATGTAAATCAAACAAACCCACCTGAAGGATCCTTTGGGTTATGGTGGGTTTCCCTGCATTGCTCATCCCATCACGCTGCTGACACCCTACAGGGAACCCATGATGAATGTGGTTCAGGCCCGTTACAACCAGCACCACTCCAGAACACGCTCTGTGGTGGAGAGAGGATTTGGCATTATGAAGATGAGGAGGAGAGCAACATTTCTGGGGGCACTGGAAGTAAAACCAACCTTTGCAATGAAAATCATTGCCTGCAGTTCAGTTCTGCACAATCTGTGAATCAGTGAAGGAGACTGCTGGGAGCCACAGATGTTGAGCCACACCAGGAACCAGTAGGACGGTAAAGTGGCGTCCGTCTGCGAGGACAAATCTCTGCTTTCCTTTCAGCTCCAACTGTGACACACATGACTCTAGAAGACCAGGATTATTGTTAACATATGTAAAATAAATGTTAATATATAAAAACGAAATTGTAAATATGTACATTTGATATTTATATGAAAATCCGTTTGAGATTGTTAAAAAATTGCTCAGATTTAAATAATACATGTAAATAACTCATTTTTGTTCCTGCATTTATTAAACAAATTGCAAAAACAGCGATGACGTTACATTTTGTGAACAATATTTTAAACTCAGGTAAGCTTATCAGACTCTCCTGTCACTCTTTGTCCCTTCTTGCTCTTTCCTCCTCTCCTCTTTCAACAACAACCTTTACCCGAACATGACAACGATTACAGTTTAATTATAAATAAATACAAATCTGATCAAGTGTCTCTTACTCCCATCCGGCACTAGCTTGCCTGAAAACAGGCTATCTTTCTCCATCCACAGATGAATCAGATTTTCCTCATCATCGTCTGTCCCTACCTATATAAACACATTTAAAAAACGTGTTAATAACTTATGACTACGGTCAGAACTCACTCCTTTTTTTGATGTAATATCAACAGCGTTTGTTTTTAGCCTTCAGCGCTAATTCGCGCTAGCGTTAGCTTTAGCATTACCGAAATTGATGAGCTTCAAAACAATGTAGGTTGCCGATTGAGGAATATGACATATTAAACACATCATCATACGTATTTACAAATATATTTTACAACAGATACTTGATACTTTTAAATATACTTACATTTTTAAGTCCTCTTTCTCGCGCAACTGTCCGCCATCTTCAAATAATTCAAACGCAGTGGATTGTGGGCCACACGCAATGCATTCTGGTATGAACGCAGTGCATTCTGGACAATATTCGCCGATCGAGTGAGCATCGATCCACACTGGTTTTTCGTAGAGAATTCTGGGAAATTTCTAGTGCACATGATTTTTGAACTGTAGATTCGGACAGCACTACAAAATGGCGACCGCACTATATAGTGCACTATATAGGGGTTAGGGCGGTAATTCGGACACAGGGATATTCTTTCCCCATTTCTGTTTTTACCGAGCAGGTGTGGGTGCTGTGAAGCTCCGCCCACCTCAGTCGGCCCCATTGTTAGTATGATGAGTCAGCGTCTCCAACAGCTGCAGTAGAGCGGAGGGACATCTACATCCTGCCACATTAGAAGTCTAAACAGTTCATGTAAGCTCAGTTTCACAGCAGACTGAGAAAATTCTACAGGGAAATTATAAAATAATGTAAATATTTCCTACTTCTTCGAAAATTCCCTAAATAAATTAAACTTAGGATGGATGACTCATATCCTCCATTATATGCTTCTGTCTTTGACTTGTGCAGCAACTTAAGATACATTTTGCTGGATACTCTGGAAGAGACTTGGTAGAAATATGGCGCAAATGTCACAAATCTTGCTCCAGGCTTTTCCTTTCCCAGCTCTACTCCGATATATGAAAGACTTGGTGCCATAGGACTCTGGACAGACACAAACTGCACTTATTAATTTGTCTTTTATGATCAATCTTATAACCGTTGGTACTTCCATGTTTTCAAAAGGACGCTATTCGTATTTCACTGCCACATGCAAGCCCCCGACTGGTCAAAGTTCAATTGGTTTAACTTTCATGCACATTCAATGGCCACATGTTTTGTACCAAAGCCCAAAAACTTGGGTAGCGATGTGTGAGTGCGAGAGTTTTGACCACGGAAGCCTGAAACACTCATATTCATTGACTTCATCTTTTCCGAGCCTGGTGTGAACGTAGCATTAGAAGTTAGCAACACTGGCTAAAACTGTGACAATCTGTAATTTTTCTTTCACACTGCCTCTCATCAGACCATTCACTGGATTAGAAAGCAGATGAATCCCATTTCAAAACCCACCATAGGCAAGTGTGGACCTCAACCTGTGATTGCTGCAGCCAGGAATCAAACTACCAACTTTTCTATTTGGGAATGATTGCTTTGGGTGCTTCCAACTGACTGTCTGGGTTAATAATCATACCACCCATAATTTTCAATGGCTTTTGTTCCTTCCTTTATTTTGAATTCTTGGTCACAACTTAAGACAAAATTGGAATGACTCTAGGGTAACTACTGATTTTTGCATAAATACAGGGTGTGGATCCATGGAGGATAGGTACCATCTGATGGCCCCTTTCATTAAATGTTGTGATTTTTATTTGTGAAGGAATAAGTGAAGCTTTGGTGCTATTCGGGAACCTTGGTTTGCTGTTACTTCAGTCTGCACCCCAATCAATATTACGCCTTTATTCTGAACCAATAGATAAACTGCCCGCCTTTTCTTCTCAACCAATCATGGTCATATTTTTACCCTTAAATAGAAACATACATTTAATTTGTCACACACATGTACATACGTGTATTATGGGCTAAAATGTTCTGCACAACTGTCCAATAGAGTACTAAGGGCAGTAAGTATGAAGAATAATGAAAGATAGGTGACTAAGCATGAAAAATAAATTTTATTAAATAAATGACAATAAGTGATTTAAGGTCACTAAAAAGTCACAACGGTTTAAATTGTCCAAGTGCATGCAAAATGTTCAAAGTATAAAGTGACATTGCCTTGGAGAGATTGTGTAGAATGATTGTGGATTCCAGATGGTTTCACTGGCTCTCCTCCACCCTGTTCTCCACCTCAAACGATACTTTGGCAAGGTCTGGTCTGTAACCCTTGTGCTATCCTAGGCACTTTGACATTGGGAGTGAGGTCATCTAGACCTCACAAGACAGTACGCTGAACTTTTTCTTTAATGATTTGTGAACTTCACTGGTTTTCATGGATTACATGAAATCCTCTCCACCGTTATCCACCTTTGTCATGGTAAGGATAACACGTTAATGGTCATCTTGACCACATAGGATAGCACAAGGGTTAACCACCATCAGCGTAGGATCTAGTGTAATCTATGGTCCAGACTGGAACACCTCATTGGAGCCTAATCTCCAGAGTTCATAGATTTTTCTGTATCTGCACGTCTTAGTCACATGTACCCATTCAGGGGGTTGACCAGTATGTTTTTGGGTTTGTTGCCAGGAAGTTGTCAGATCTTAAGACGAGCACAGATGTGTCTTGCAGTTCTCTTTGGGCTTGTACGGCAACCTTAAGGGACATGACTAAAATGGAACATATCATTTTTTGTGCATGTGGCAAGTGCATTGTGAAGAGTCTGCAAGGTTAATATTAGTTGCACACACGAGTGATGCTGTCGTACGATGCCCTCACACCGCACTAGTCGTTGGTAAGGTGCATGCACTTGCTCCTTACTGAGCGTGCAAAAGCAGGTGCAAGTGCCCATAGGAGGCCCCAACAAACCACGCTGTTTCTAGTTTCCCAATTTTTAACAGGTTGCAAGCAAGGAACCCACACTTGTCACTTGAACAGCATTAATGGGCCTCTTGCAGAGGGTTCGGGTGGGGTTGACATGCCTGCATCTCACCTACATTATCCTTACTTGTTGTGTTTGCTTGGTGTACTCTACAACCTGTCACTTGCAGCATGCAAGTTGAAAAATGTGGATGAACAATATTAGTTTACGGGCTTAGCGAGTGGTCTGATCATGAAATGTCCTGCCCCATACAGGTTTCCCCATTTTTTGCCTTGCAGAGGCCCAAATCCACTTGTAAGGGAAGCTGTGACTAAGGCATCACTGTATCACAAATAAATCATTGATTGTATTCCTCGCATCTACTTTATTAACATGTTTTTATTACTAAGTGTTTGATGTTTAATAGATCCTTCATTGTTATTTATATGATATAGGTATAAAACATCAAAAATATCAAAAAACCTTTTAAATATGTATTTTTTTCTGGACTCGTTTGTTGTTTTTGAGTGAAATACATAAGTAGGACCCCACCCCCCTCATTGTATGCAAAAATTGTCATCACAAAAGTAGGAGTTGTTGTGTTACTTAGGAAGAGCCATAGTCTCTACCACTCGTCTTTATGAGTGTTCAGTACGGCCACTTCGAAATATAGAAAACACACAGTGAGGTCAAAAACAAGAGGGATGAGAAGATTGAAGAGAAGCGAGGTGGGGTTTAACGGATTAAGGTCAGAGTGTAAGATTAAGCTCAAATTGATGGCTTAAATTAAAAGGCTATGGTGGGAATTGATTCAGTGAGTAAACTGCACTGGAGAGCTGTGGAGGGAGCTGATATAATTTATGACCGTACTTAATTTGTTCCATATGTGCATTGGGGCGACTCGTTCAGTATTCAACACACAAGAGTGTACTTTATATTGTTGTTTGACAACAACAGAATAAAGAATTTTTGGATCTTCAAGTCCCAATCTGATAATCTTTTGATCTTAATTAAAAGCTTTCCCAGTGGTCTTTTACTTATGATTATGCTGTTTTTATCAAAATCAAAAAATCAGTGTTGTTTTTGCAGAGTAGCAGGAGTTCATCAGAAATTCACCTCAGCGTTATTGGCGGGACTGTTGGTGCAAAGTAAGCCCGCCTCATTTCCCATCATCTGTTTACCTTCTCTACCTTACAACCCCAACTTAACATAACCAATGCAACAATAATGGCGAGCAATAACGGAGCTGCCCAGCCATACGGTTTTGAGTGGATACCAGCTTAGAGGAGAAAAACAAAGAAGGCCCTAAACAGCAGTGTTTCAATTGACTATGAAATTCCACAATTAGGATTTGTGATGATAAATTTCCCTAATGGAAATATGACAATTTTGAAAAAACTCGCATTTATTGAAAAAAAAAAAACTTTTTTCAAGCGTATCAAATATGACATATTTTCCAAAACCACAATGAAAACACCTTTTTAAAATTAAAGGAGTCATGTGACCACAGGTAAGCAGTTTGTAGATAATGATGGTGGTGCTCTTCCTGGTAGGAACTGGCTGCCTTGGGCGCTGCAAAGCGGGCGCCACACCATCATACAGCTCTTAAAAATGTGAGCGTGTAATGCAGAATTGTTTGATCCATGGCTCCTCTGTAAAATCACCAACCACTATTTCCCAAAATCGCTTCATCCGTAGCCCCTCCCATGTGCAAGGAGCTCGCCGCTCCATGACCTGAATAAAATGCAGACGTCCCCCACCGCTACAATGTCTGGTTGGTTCGCCACTACCATTCTATCAGTCTCTATCAGTTTTTGCCCTTTCATTCTCTACGACCTTCTGAGGTATTTCCCATTTTGAGCTTGGGGTTGGTTTACAGTCCCTATTCTGCACAGATGGCTACAATGGCTCCTGGTTGGGCTGGGACGTTACTCTCTTTCTCGCCATGCCTCCCTGCTCTCTGGCTCTGGGGTCCTGCTGGCCCTGGCCTGGGTGGCAGATGTGATCGCCCGGGGGGCGGTTGTTCTCTCTGCCGTGTGGCGTTGGGGGGTTCTGGCTGCCGCTGCTGCTGCGGCGGGGGTCTTGGTGTGGGGATGGCTGGGCACTCTCCCTCCTTCTTTTCACATTCCATCATCTATTTAGAAGAACATAAACACTCACCTGAGCACAGGGGTTAGCTCACCTTTACACTAATAGTTTGCATGATTGAATGAATGAAATATTTCACACTAGTTGGTTTAAAGGCGTAAGTATGCTTGTGTGAACACTATCTGTTTTGTGTACATGTTGACAGGTGGACATTTCTGCAGCTAGCAGGTGTGTTGATAACATTTGAGTGTGTGTGTGGACAGGCCCCGCCCTTTGAGATTTGTACTACATTTGAACCTTACCGTAATTATAAACATCCAGTAAGCTTGCTTTATGCTGCTTCATGGTTTTTTCCCCCCCTCCTATTATCACCCTCCTATCCCCCCCCCCCCTCTCTTACATCCCTCTCTCTTCTTCCCTCCTTGCCTTTTCCGTCCGGTCCAACACCAAAGATTTTCAAATATGATTGAAATTAGTAAAGTTTGGCCTCATTTACAAAAGGGGTTTATTTAGACATTCCTCTGGTTTGTCTGAAGATTCATAACCCCTGTTGTTAAAGTAAAATATGTCTCAGTTGTCATCTGTCTGCCCAGCTGTTGGACAGGACAAGTTAAAAAAAAGAAAAAAAAAAAATATATATATATATATGTACCCCATGATGAGGAAAAAATGCCACAAGAAACCATTGAGAAAAACACCATTTTCATCTGAGTGGCTCTTTAAAGGTAAACGAACCTTACAGATTCTGTAGATCTGACAATAATACAAAAGATGGATGCTCAAAGACGAGTAAACGTTGGAAAATCGAGATGAAGGTATCAAGGTCAGCTGAAGGGCAAGAGCAGGTCAAGCATAGGGGGCAAAGGTTTCCTCTGTTCCTCAAAAGCAGGATTTACCTTCTGATTCGGAGGATCTATTAAGGCTTGCTATCATCCCAAAAGCAGTAATCCTGTCAAATGACTGGAACCCTTCATTCACCTGATCTGTCTGAGATAACCTGTTGATAAGAGTTGGCTGGAAAAGAGATCTTTGGTTTTTTTTTAATTCTTGTTGTTGTTTTTTTTAAATCGTATTCAGAAGCATTCTTCTTTTTCTTTTAAAGAATTAATAAGTCAATAAACTACACATATTGATCTACCCATAACAACTCTTTTTTCTGTAATATTTTCAACCTAGGTCAAGATATTTGCAAGATATTTCTTTGCAAAGAACCTGGAGCATGTGTATTTATTCAAAAGCCATTTTAATGCCCCCCCCCCCATCTCCCCCCAGGGTGTATCTGCCAGTCTCCTTTAAAACCAGGTGGAAAACATTTAAAAAGCTGCCCCCAATAACAATTGCCATTCATTGTATGTGCGGCCCGCTCCAACAGGCATTTGGAAACAACCCCACAACATCAAAGGTTAAGACAGTAAAAGAGCTCACACACCTTGCACTGCCACACAAATAACAGCTGTGAAAGAGCCAGAGTCAGGAGACCACCAATGTCTGTTGCATTCATCTTTTGGGCACAAAATATAAATGCTCAAAAATACAATGCAGTTCAAACAGGAGTTACCAACGCTGTGCTCCTAGCCACTGGTTGGAGTCACTGAGTTAAACTAGGGAGTTTAAAGATTTGCTTGTTGCAGGTCGGAATTTTTATATTTTTTTCATTTGGGTAGTAGAAGTTAAACACCTAGCATTGATTTTATTTATGTGATGAGGCTATAAGCAGTGTCGCGATTATTACTTTTTTAATAGTGTACAAGTATTCCTAACGACCAACACTGCAAAGTAAATGAACATCTAAAGTTCTCCTTCAATCATCTATAGCTTCATAATTGAGTAAAGTATGTTGCATAAAACTGGGTTAATGATCCGACGAAAAATCTATTTGTGAGGGTTCTTATGGGAATTGTAATAAACTGACCAGGCACTCAGAATGTAATGTTAAAACCTGAAAAAAGCTGAGACTGAATAGTAAGTCCTTCTGTATGTAAAACTGCCCTTTGATCTCTCTTTTTCCCCCCACAAATTTGAAGAAAACATCCATTCATCCGTTTTCCGAACCCGTTGGATCCCTTTTGGAGTCACAGAGTTCTTGGAGGCTGTACCTGGTTGGGTAAAGGTTGGGTACAGGTCGCCAATCCTGTTGTAGGGCTTAACATTACATAAACATTTAATATCAGTCTTGTCAATATTGCAGCATTTACTACGGTCACATATTCCAAAATGCCACAGCGCAGCAACCTAAATGCAAGTTGTTCAGCACATTCGGCGGTAGCCATGTGGTGGAATTTGTAATCAGGAGGCAGCAGACGACATAGAAAAAAAATAAAAATAAAAGCATAATTTGTTACAGCAATAGGACAATTTTTTGACATTGGTCAGTGGCTGCCCGGGCACATTTCGAGGTTGTGTGGTGGCAGTCCAGTGACAGGTGGGTGGCAGGAAGGCAGCAGTACAATAATAGATTGATGGGAAGCTCTTCAAGGTAAGCAAAATTATGTGATCAGCCGATTTCAGACATCTACAAATCATCGAATCAGAGGTGCTGCCAGCTTGCGATCCAACTGACGACTCCCTGAGAAAGCCGGATTTCATAACAACGTCATCACTGATTGCCACCATATACATTGATGACCACGCCACAGATTTCTCAAATAAATCAGGTGGCGGCAGCTAATTTGGAAGATTCTGCCAATGCCTTCCCATCGCGCAGTTGAATTTGTGGCAGTAGAATTAGATGTTATATGAATTCCTTTGTAACAACTGCCCTTACGGGTAGATACAATATGTCTGCAGGCAAAAATGGGAAAATCTAAAATAAAATAGCATTGTTTTGAGAGAATTCTGTTTAGGAACTACAAGGTAACTTTTAGGATGATGTCACAGCAACACATGCCGTGTGAAATGACACAGAAAACTATGTAAAATGCATTTAGCAGCGGGACCCTTTCTCCTGTTTAAAAGCGGGAAATGTTGCTTTACATATTTCCACTGCTAATCTGGTGCTACATTCTGACTGTTTAGATCACAAGACCACTGGCTACGGTTGCCTTTTTGGTCCAGTTGTTCTGCTCTGAGGACAGATTGTATTTAGATTGAGGAATCTCAGAGCAAGCTAAAGGTCAGTCCAATTGGAAACGAACCGAGACCACCTTGGAAGATGGGTCCTAGAGTGGTTCCCGGTCCTGGACCAGGGTCCGCCAGGGTGTATTCAGACTGAAAATGTGTCCCAATTTATCGAGGAAAGCGAACTCTGGAACCAAATGTGTCTACTTCTGAATACACGCTAAGACTTAAGCCATTTTCTATTTTTGTACATTTTGATATTTTTTTGTTGATCAAAGTGCAACATTGTTCTTCGTTTTGATCAACAAGCAACAGCTGCTTCCTTAGAACCCTCCCACATCCCAAAGTGCTTACAACAAACATATAAAAATTAAAAAGGACAGACTTATAGGTGGGTTTCAAAGATGTGTAATTAAAAATACATACATACTAGGCCTTCACAATTAATCCCAAATTTACCGTTATCACGATTTCAAGCTGTGCAATATCCATATTGCTAAAGTCAGTGAAAATCGCAATAATTGTTAAACCTTTAATGTGCTAAAACAATCTTATGGCAACTTGAACTAATAAATGAATTGAATAAATCCCTTTATGCATTTGACCAATCGGATGGAGCTTTTATGTTACATGTGGCCCTCCTAATTAGATGCGGGTCATTTGGAAAATAATGTAAGGTATTTTGACCCTTATTTAAATTAAATTTTGCAGTGAAATGGAATTGTTTTTGTTGTTTTTGCTATTTGTTAATTTATCGCAAGTTATATCGTCAACGCAATATTAATCACTAATATTGCAAAACGCGAGTTTTCCTCATATCGTGCATCCCTAATACATACTAAAGGTGGGAAAAGCCTGATGCCAGTGTGTTATAGCCATGTTGTTTTTTGTTTTTTTTTTTAAACATGCTAATAAAGACAACGTTAGCTTTCTGCAGTTACAAAACATCAGCATCAGGAACAGCCATACCTTGAATGCAGAAAGCAAAGCCTGAGATTTACCTTAATTGTAATTCCTGTCTTATAACCTCTTAGTTCCCTATTTTTCCAGCCATTTAATTTGGATGTTTCATGCTTAACCTGTCACTCACAACACCAAACTCAAATCTGACATAATTCAACAGCCTAACAAGCACAACATCTGCGTGTAACAATAACTTTGCTGTGTTGATGAGATGAGAATCTGCACGGCTTCGTGCACACCCAGCTGAGCTTGTGTGAGCGTTTGCGCACCGGAATGATGGATTTGGAGGGGGATGCTCGTGAATTAAGTCGCCTTCAGTGGGCTGTTGCACATCTATGCACATCCACAGTTTAATTTTCATTGTGCACACGGTCAGCTCATTTAAAATGCACAACCATTCAGCCGCCTAATTAGTTTGCTAAGTCCCTTCATAAAGAGCTATCGATCCTCATCCCTGCTAGGGACAAATCAAGAGATCCATGCATCACCATCTCCCATCTGCACAAATAAATAAAAATATATATATATAATAAATATATATACACACATATATATATACATATCCATATGTTGGACCTATAAGTCTGCATATCTATATATAAAAAATAAAAATCGCACTGTTCACACTTACAGTCTTATTTCCTATCTTAGCTATAGTGTGTCTACAAGTATGTGGTGGAAAGATCCTCATTATTTTCTCTCGGGGTGATCTCATTGGTTGAGAGTGTGATCAAAGGGAGACAGCTTCATCTCTGAGCAGGGGAGAGAAAATGGTGGAGAACATTGGCAGGCTGCACTGCGAGCTGCCACGACTGGAGCTTCAGGACTGTTGCATTGCTGTTTTCAGCACTATTAAGTTTGTTCTCCAAGTTTGCTCTATCAGAACTCCGTACTGGCCAGGGTGTAAGTTGGAGTGAGAGGGAAGAGTGAGATAAGTGAAGGGGAAAGAAGCAGCTAGCCCTCCTTCAGTTGCTTTTTTTGTGAACGTATTTCTTTATTATAGGACATTACTTTGCACTTCCAAGATATATATATCTATATATATCTATAGATATATATATATATAGATATGTATATATATATATTCCTTTCAACTTGGCTCTCTTCTGTATCCTACTGCTTGACGACTGGGATTTTGGCCACACATGACTAATCTTGTGCTTTAGGAAATTGAATTTGGTCAGTCCAAATAGATTTTTTTTAAATGATGGCATTTATGAAAATATATAGGGCACAACAGATGATAAGGCACGTTAAGCGAGACAAAAAGAGTCAGATATAGGTTCAACATTCAGTCAGACTTTATAAATTGCGTTCATGCCAATTCTGAAAATTGTTTGTGACTCGTATTACCGAATACCAGTAACTCCCAACCTTGTTATCAACATGTTAAAAAAAAAAAAAAAAAAAAAAAAAACACAGTTCCACACTGCTAAACATTAGCGTGCTCACAATAACTCCCAACCTTCTTTGTAAATGACAAAAAAAAAAACAGACTAAAACTGCTAAAAAGTGTGAGTACACTAACTCGCAATCTTGTTATTAATTTGTAAGAAAAAACACTGTACGAAACCGCTACATAGCCACATTAGCGTGTTCACAATAACTTCCAACCTTCTTTGCAAAACAGCTTTTTCCTCTTCAGAACTGCTGGAATTGCATTAATTGCATGAGCAGTTGAGGAGTTACAGTAGGCCAAAGAATGTCAAGGCCAGGACTCCTAAAGCTCCATTCTTAAAGGGTTCAAAGTTTTTTTTTTTTTTTCTTACATCATTGAGAGGAATGGGGAGTATTTTACCCAGGAACATAATGACTGTCAAGGCTGGGATTTTAACAAGCACCCATGTGACTGACAGATAGTACCCATGCCCAGTAACTATCAGTAACTATCATCAGCCTGACTAGACACAGACCAGCTTCTTACCAAAAAACCAAAATGAAAGTGCATTTGGGTTTCCTTTTTCCAAAAAATTATTTTGCATTGATATTTAAGTTATAATTTGAAGTTTGATAACCAAAAACTCTTTTTAAAGGCACATTTTCTTTTAACTTCTTTCCCTCCTATTGTCTATGGTAAAGTTTCTGTGTCATTTGAGGACCAGTTGATTTACACCGGCCCGTCTGCAGTGTGTCTCTCTCTCAACAGTCAGTTTATTGAAGCCGTTGCATCTCCATTTCAACCCATCCTTCCCTGGCTTCTATAGAGGAGTGGTTTGTCCTGCCACCCCTTTGTCTAGTAGTTCGTCTTGCTCTAAGTTCTTATAAAATGCATGTTTTATGTCATAAATTATATTAAGTTTGTGTTCCTCCAAAAACAATATTCATCATTCATGGTGGAAATGGACGACGATATTATCTACAGTGCTGGGTACATCACACAATTTCATACATTTTTTATTTGAAAAGGCAACAGAAGCTTTTGCAAAAACCTCGACCTGTTTCACATTTCTACAGCTTTGTGGCGCCAAATTGATGCGTCAGAGGACTGGAAATGGAGTAGAACTCCTGCGTTTTGCTTGTGTTGCGCTGTGATGGAACAGACTTTAGACCCAGACATGACGGAGGCGAGGTAAACATTCAGACTGATTAATGAATGTTTTATCTTCTCGTATCAACGCATCGCAGGACCAGTGTAAATCAGCCGTAGGTAACGATGACACGATAACCATAAGCCACAAACCCTGAGGGTTTTGCTGTTTTCAAATCATTGCCAATAGCAGATTTGGTCAAATGTGTGGATTTCTGCTCCCTTTCTGTTGCAGCTGTTGTTTTTTTTACTTTTACTCTTCCTCACCCAGCCAGCAAGGCATGTCTTCACAGCTTGAAAACCTGTGCTCTAAAGCAACTTCTTCCATGCATCACAAGAGATACGAACACAGGCATATGGCTCTGATCTCCACTGAGAGAAGAGTAGAAAAAAATATATAAAAACACCCACTGGGGAGCAACATAAACAAAAATAACGTAAAAGTAGAGGCATGGTAGATGTGAGGTGCCGACTCAGCGCAGCCTTGTTTAATTACTGTTCACCTGGGCCAAATGCCTTATGGAAGACTTGGCTGCAGGCCCAGACAAACAATGTTCCACTTGGCTCAAAGAGCCACAAAAAAAAAAAAAAGGAAAATCTGGGTTCTGACTCACGCAGGCCTGTGTGTGTCGCTGATCCACAAACTGCAGAAAAACTGTAAACATGGCCAACAACAAGCGGATTCTCACTAATTACATATCAGGAGAGGACCAGACGGCAGTGGTGATTTGGTGAACTTGAAAAGACATTTAAGATTAATTTGCTGATTAAACAACAACAAAACCAAAAATCGTTCTGTTCACATTTGTAAACATGAGCACTGGAAAATGTGTAGCTGTTGAGTGGAACGCACTTATCCTAATAGAGAAATGGAACAGAGTCAGCAATACTGGGTGCTCATCAAGAGCGCGTTGTATAGATCTGTCCTTCTCGACTCAGGATTAAAAATGAAAGAAGCAGGCAGAGCCAATACACCTATTAACCAAGCAGTTAGAAAGGATAAATGGAATGGGAATGCCCGCAGAAGGACGGACAGGACTGCAGCGTCAGCTGACTGGAAGAAAGTGGCTCTGATCCATACGGATCAGTGTTGGAGCTAATTAAATTAGTAAAAAATATTTAAAATACATTTGTTTACGGTTTATCCATTGAATGATAGAAACAACATCATTAGACATATTGACTAAAAGGAAAAATGTGCATTTTAAATTACTAACATCTGAACTTTAGCGCCAGTGTTGACGTTCTTTGAATTACCGTAACGCTTCAACCGTTCACGACGGAGGTGCCCACACTTTTTTGGCATGCGAGCTACTTTTGAAACGACAAGCTCCAAAACATCTACCTATGTACTGATATGTGGAAGCGTATATATGCACACTGTTAATTCAACTTCAAGTTGAAGTTCATAGTACATTTAGTCATAAATACTATGTTCATGTACTGATAACTCAAAAACTACACATCAAGAGTACACATTTATTTGTGAGATGACAGTGTAAGAGGTGTAGAACAATAAATACTAGTCATGGCCAGGAATTATGCACCAAAGTCAACAATTTAACGTCAAAGTTAACAACTTGTACTACATCTTTATTCAAAAATACAAAGTTTATGTAGTAATATCTCAAAAACTACATAGTAAGATTACACAAATCTTTGTGAGGAGATAGCCTTGTCGTGTGTATTTATATTGCTTTTGTAGTAATACATAATTAGAACAGATGAGGCGTTTCATTCTGAAAATGGAAAGCAGCGACGATCCATGCTCTGCTGGCTTAACCACAGCTGAGCGAACGGCGGCCCCTGCTCCGTAGGCAGGGCTCCAGAAGCACGTGCTCGGATCCCTCGGGCCGGACTCGCCAGGGCTTCAACAAATGCTCCTGCTGGGCAGGAAGCTGCAGCAATAGGGTCAGCAGAAGCCCCGATTGGCTGCTCTGCATATCAGTCAAGTGATGTTTTACACGGCGAGGAGGATGATTAGCTGACTGACTTTTTAAAAAATACATTTGTATTTATTTTGTTCATTTATCTTTGTTTACCGGCGATTCTTCGACATAATGAGCGCCCCTGGTTTATGCAATGGAGGTAATTCCAGTGGATTCTGATTCAATTATTAATTTAACTTTCATGACTTTTAAAAGGGAAGCCATCCACACGTCACCACCACATCTGAGTCCCTTATCGGTCAAAGTTTGACCTGGTTTAACTTTCAACGCGTGTTTATTGGCCATGCGATTTGTACATAGAGGACATAAAAAAGGTCATAGAAACTTGTAACACGTGAACGTGAGAGTTTTGAAATGGGAAACACGTTTACTTTTCATTTGAAGTAGTTGCTCTTGAACACATGTTGTCGAGTGCGATGTGAACATAGCTTTAAACAATTTTTACTGCTTTTTATTCCACGTCATCATCTAATTTAAATTAGATCAAGGAAATTTTTTATTTTTTTTTTTTTATTCTCACTGCTTGTGAGGGAGCCAGTCTAAGGCACAATCCCATTTCTTTGCTGGTTTAATAATCATAGAGCAAAATGATTTTTGAAGATTTTTGCATCAAAATCTACATTTTTTTAAAGTAACTCTCCTATAGAGCAGCATAACACTTCAGAGCACGTCTGCATTGGTGTCACTTTTCAGACCCAGTGGCTATGTCCATCTTTTTTACGGTCTGTGGTATGAATCATGGAGATTTGAGGCTTGACTAATGGATATCTCTGGGCACGAATTATCTTTGATGGCTTGGCAGTCGTTTTCCAGTAAATTGAAAGACAGGGGTCTTAGGTCTGCAAATGCTGTCTGTTCCACTGAAGCAGAGGGAAAAGTTTTATTTTGCCTCTTTTTTTTTACCTCTTTCTCTCCACTCCCTCAATTTTTTCTCACTCCCTTTTCTGCCTCTTTTCCTGCTTTGCCTCACATCCTTTTATTTCTACACCCATACCCACTGTTTCCATCTCCCATTTTCACAGATTTTGATTACTCACCTTTCACCTGTCAACCCAGAAAATTCCTCTGCAACTGGCAAAAAAATAAAAAAAAAGGGACCAGAAAGCACTGCCATTATTTTCATATTTCATTTGCTGCTTTTCCTCTAAATGGTGTGGGTCCTGATGGAACATTTTCATCAAATCTGAGCTGGACTTGAAGACAAATGTGTTTGGCTATTAAGCTATGCATTCATTTGCAATAATTTGGAGGACGCTGGTGACAAATGGTCTTAAATAGATAAACAAGTTTATTTTACAAAGTAGAATACATATTTATTTCAATATAAAGAAAGGATATTAATGTTTTCACCACAGGGACTTGTACTGAATTGTACTTTTTTAATGGAGAGGGGTAAGAAGGCTTTTGCAGGCACCGAAAACTTAGAGGTGGTGAATAAGGAGCAATAAATGACCTTTTTCAACTAAGGGTAATTTATATATTGTTAATTTTTTTTCAATGGTATTATGGTTAGCACTGTCACCTTACAGCAAAATATCTAAATCCCACGATATTAATGTTTTTCTGCAATGTAGGATGCATTTGATTTTGAGGCGTGCTGTCAATGGTCTACTTTTGGATTTATGTTGTATATACGGTGCATTAAGCGAGACAAAAGAGTCAGAGTTAAGTAAGACAGTCAGACTTTACTTGTTTTTGGTACGCAACATGTTAGACTATTCATCCTGTGAATTTAACTCCCAACCTTGTTGGCAACACGGAAAAGACAGACCGATGCCACTAAAACAAACGTAAATGTGAAATAACCTACTCCCAAGCTTATTAGTAAAAGAACCACCATCTGATGGTGCTACATGTCAGCTGATAGCGTATTTACTTTACATGTAAATGCCAACTCTGTTTGCAACACATGAAAAACCAGATTTATACCACTAAAACAAACATTACTGTGACTAGGCTTGTTTGTAAAACTTAAAAAAATAAATAAATGAAATAAAACATTATAACGCATGCCCAATACACATAACGTCCCTCCTTGTTTGCAACGCATAAAAAAAAAAATAACGTGAAAAACACACCGATACCACTAAAACAAACATTACTTTGACAACACTAACTCCTAAATTTGTTTTTTATTTTATATTTTTTAACTTGTCCTGTCCAACAGCTAAGCAAGCAGATCAGAGCTGAAGGCCATTTGTGTTGGACAGATTTTACTGTTACAATAACCTGTTTGATTTTTGAGGCTAAGCTTTTATTTATGACAATTATATTTGTATGCATTCCTTGTTGGACGGGACGGAAGAAAAGAAGAGAGAGAGAGAGCGAGAGAGAGAGAGATGTTATAGATTGGGAATAAGAGGTTAGAATGGGGGAGATATGGGGGGGGGGGGGCACTCGATAATACAAAGTAAAAACATAAGTAAATTACTCCCAACCTTGTTAGTAAAATGTTAAAAGACATACCGCTACACGTTAGTGCATTTACAATACGTGTATCTCCCAACCTTGTTTGTAAGACAAAAACAAAAAAAAGTCTATTCTGCTATTACAAACTATTTTTTGTAACTATACTAACTCCTAACCTTGTTTTCAATACATAAAAAACCAAACTGATACCACTTAAAATAATGTTATTGAGACTAAACTTACTCCTTGTGAGTAAAACGTAAAAATAAATTAATAAATAAATAAACCAGTCTGATAGACAGACCAGTGTAAATCCAGAGTTTCCACCACTAAAAGAGTATGCAGATTGGACAAGATAATCTGCTGTGGTGACCCCTAAAAGTGGAAATTAGAAATAAAAAGGAACATTTTCATTTTAAATTGCCTTAGGGATTATTAAAGATTCTATTCTAATCTAAATACTGGTACAGTTTTACCTATACGCTATTTATATCAAATACAAAACACTTGCTGCAGTAAATATGCTACGACTTCCCTTTTTACCAAAAAAATAAATAAATTAATAAAAACAAGTCCAAAATAATAATCGTATGATCTTGTTGATGTTTGGCGCGCATATAAATTAAACCTCACAGAGAAATGTTTTGTGAATATATTTTCTGAAGCCTTTTTTTTCCCTGCATGTTCCATATTGCAACAGAATTATTTATCTTATCAGTTTCTTCTAGCAGAAATCCATTCAGCCTTCCAATTGCTTTTGGCATGGGGCATCATGAAAAAATAGATTATCGGGTTTACAGCACACGCCACCTGATACCATATGCAGAGAAAATCAACTCGATCTTCATTTGGAAAAGTGATGCTGCCGCCATGCTTTTTTGTATGTTGTTGATCCCTTACTGGGGGGTGATGTAAATATTCTGTGACACATTGTAAACAGCACAAGAATGCATACAATAATCCATAATCCATCCCATGCATGTATTATGTAAAAATAAAAGGGATAGAATGTAATGGGTCATATTAATGTTAATACATTTGTCTTGAACAAAAAAAAATTGTTTTAAGTTTCAAACACTTTGTTAATGGTTCCATTCATATCAAAATCTAGATTACAAAATTTGAGGATGAGTTTTAATAAATGTACCCATTCAGTAAAAAGCTGCATAGAAATAATTTAACATATTTTGTGAACATTTCTTTTTACTTGTAATGTAACAGTTTTATTGACTGTAGATGAGAATTGGATTGTAGTACGGTGGCCCAGAAGGGTCACAACACAACACATTAACTTTATACACAACACACTAACTTTATACACAACACAACACATTAACTTACACACAACACATTAACTCACAACACAACACATTAACTTTACACACAACACATTAACTCACAACACAACACAATAACTCACAACACAACACATTAACTCACAACACAACACATTAACTCACAACACAACACATTAACTCACAACATAACACATTAACTCATGGCCCAGAAAGGTCACAACACAACACATTAACTTACCTCACAACACTTTAACTCACAACGGAAGTAAAGCAGCAATTGAAGTGCTTTTATTCTGAAATTTCTACTGGGCTGAGCGGCTAACTACCTAACAGAAAGTAACGTCACAGTGAGCTGTGGAGGGAGCATGTTATTGCTACAAGAGAAGCTAGCAGCAGTGTTGCCAGAAACTTTCTCTTTATTATGGTTCTCCTTCCTCTAAACACACATAATATGAACGCACACTCCTCCCTCCGCTCTGACACCCCCCTCTGTCGCTGCACGCGCGCTCCTCTCTTCTCCTTTTTTCCGCTCCGTCCTCTCCCACAGGCACGTGCAGTCCCCAACACACACGCTGCACGCGCTCTTCTCCTCTACATCTCTCCACATTCTTGGTGTCTAGTGTTGCGGAATGGGTGTGTTCGTGTGTGTTGGGGACCGCACGTGCATGTGAGAGGAGGAAGCGGAAGAAAGGAGAGGAGAGGAGCGCGGGTGCAGCGCGAGGAAAGAGAACCATAATAAAGAGAAAGTTTCTGGCAACACTGCTGCTAGCTTCTCTTGTAGCAATAGCATGCTCCCTCCACAGCTCACTGTGACGTTACTTTCTGTTAGGTAGTTAGCTGCTCAGCCCAGTAGAAATTTCAGAATAAAAGCACTTCAATTGCTGCTTTACTTCCGTTGTGAGTTAAAGTGTTGTGAGGTAAGTTAATGTGTTGTGTTGTGACCTTTCTGGGCCATGAGTTAATGTGTTGTGTTGTGAGTTAATGTGTTGTGTTGTGAGTTAATGTGTTGTGTTGTGAGTTAATGTGTTGTGTGTAAAGTTAATGTGTTGTGTTGTGAGTTAATGTGTTGTGTGTAAAGTTAATGTGTTGTGTGTAAAGTTAATGTGTTGTGTTGTGACCCTTCTGGGCCACCGTATTGTAGCCTGGCTTTTTTCTTAACCCAATCTGGCAACACTGGAGACAGATAGACTTGCTTGCATAAACTCTAAGTAAATTCAAGCTCTTTACTGTTCGTGTTAAAGAAAAACTATGACTGTCAAGTATCAATCTCACCACACTAGTAGATACTTCACCTTGGTATTGTTACTATCAAAACTCAAATAGATACACCCAACCCTAATCCAGAGACAAATTGGATTAGGGACACCTCCCATTGGTTTTGTTTTGGGTTGATTTGAAGCCATGTTGGCAGGATATGACATCCCAGAACTCCAGACTTTCCTTAAAAGGGGCAGAAATGCTGAGAAACGCTCAGCAAAGGTCTTTCTACAGATGAGAAATGTCAACAACAAAAAAACCATTTGTTGTCAAAAATAAAATAAAACACAATTTTGAGGTTAAAGAAAGTACCCAAACACACACACACACACACATCACACACACACACAAACAAATGAACACAAACACTTTTTTGGATGTTCAGTATTTGGAGCAATCCCTGGCTTTAGAATGTTACATCAAACAGGAAGTCAAAGTCCTCTGAAACAGGCATTACTGAAATTGAAATTACTGAAATAACTTGACTGTTCTATACACTTCTGAAGCCATGTCTAGACCGTCCTCGACTATGCGTTCAAGTGACCACTTTCATTAAAAAGTCTTGGCGTTTCGGGCCTTTGCGTCTCAGACTATTGCATCTACTCGAGTTTCAACAACCGTTTTCAGGGTCTACAAACAGAACTAGTTGCTATTGAACACATGTTGCAAGCGAAAGCAGGTTGAACTTTGATCAATCATTGACTTGGTAGTGATAAATCAATGGCATCCTTTTTGGATCATGGAAGTGACAACCGTTTGAAAATTGATCATTGAGGAGAAATTAGTATCTGCGGAATTCTTTGACAGCAAGTCTTTTATATATCAGAATAGAGCTGCGAAAGAAAACAGGGCATCTGGAGCAAAATTCACCAGATTTGCACCACTTCGACATTTTGCAACAAACCAACTGTGAGTACATGCACTAGCATCGCAACAACAAACCAACTGTGAGTACATGCACTAGCATCACAACAATTCAGTGTGAAAACCATATGCTAAAAACACATTCAAGGTTGTGCGTCAAATGCTCCACGTGAACATAGCAAAAGACTTAATTCATCCCTTTTTTATGACCACAAATTTGATATGTATATATTTTAGTCTTAATTATGTTTAAATATGGTGCTTTTCAAATAACAAATAGTTCTTATGTTTGTAGTGATCCTCACTACTGTGCTTCAGTTGGAACGCTATAAATGTGACTGTTTGCTCATATTGATCACGTGTGTCTGTCGGAAAAAATGTATAAATAAATAAAAAATAGTTGTATAATTGTCGGGCACAGACTGTGTGGATGAGCAAGAAATATTGTTTTCATGGTTTACCAAAACAACAATAACTGTTAAAATGGACGATACCAACTATTTCTTAAACATCTTTCATATAGCATTAAAAAGATTTGTTTTTTTAAAGAGAAAAAAAAACTACAAGAAAATCCAGTGGAATTCCCTTCGTTTGAACAAATATTTAACTAGGTAGGGAAAGTGAGCGATATGATGGATGCCATATGGTGATCACAGAAGCTTGATCACATGGCTTTTTCTTCGCTTTTTTTTTTTTTTAAATCAAAAAAGGCTCAAGGGTAAAAAGGTAAAGTAGGAAAATAAACTGAAAAAATGAATAGTGAAAGAATGGGAGCACAGAGCCTGTAACTGTACTGCAGATTTCTCTTGGACATACGTGTCGATTTCATTGTAAGTTTCTAACTGTACTAGGTCATGGTTTACAGTATTAACCTAATCTATTTTTTTTTCTTTTTTTTTTAGTCCCACTTCTTGATGAAAATTCACTATCTTTGCAAGCTTTTTCCAGAAAGAAGATGCGTGAAAAGGCCTTATCCTGTACAAATTTGATAACGTTAGTGAAGTTAAAAGAACAAATTAGTGTTACATTTGTACATTTACTCACACTGACACCCAGGGCGGTGGAGCTCGATTAGGGGGGGGAAGCCTGCTCGGGCCTCCAGAATCTCCTGGACCTAATTGTAGCATAATATAAGCTCTGTATATGCTACATGGACATTCTTGAAACTGTCGTGGAAAGCCACAACTTTGCGTCTCCTTCTGGCAAAAGTCACGCTCTACTGTGCTTCATTCGCCTTAAATTTGCGTATGAACTACGTAAAATACACGTAAACTGTTCAATTCTGAACAGACCAATGATTTTGAACAGCTCAAAACTAAATGTACGTAAAGACCTGTCGGTCAAAACCATCGATGAACATCTGCGCACATCGCTGAATGACGAACGCAAGAAACACTTGTGAATTAGGTATATCACACATGAATCACGAAAGACAAACATTTCATCCGTGGAAAATGCGTAAAATGTACGTGCTGGCTGGGATGTCTGGACTGAAAAGTCTTGTGTTAAACTTAAGAGGTCCTGGGGTCAGCAATTTAAGCAAGAAGGAAATAATTCATAGGTTGATTGATGTCTCTAAATTGCCACCAGGTGTGCAAGTGTGTGAATGTGGGGCTCTGCAACAGACTAGTGACTTGTTCAGGATGTAACCCACCTTTGTCCAACGGTAGCTGGGTTGGTGCCACCAGCTCCAATGGCCCCAATAGATATTTAATGAGATCTGAAGATGGATATTAATGCAGAAAACAATCAAAATAATAATATTCCAGCTCATGGTGTCAAAACCTGACACAGGACCTGTATATTTCTGAACGTCACCCTCACCAGGTGGTCTCTGGAGCTGTCCGTCTTTGCTACAATCATCTGCATAGCAGGACCTGAACGGTGATCCGGTCCAAGCTCTTGTGTTCTGACTTGATAAGCACTCTTCTATTTGGAAGACAGATACCTAGCAATTTTTCCCCACAATGCTTAACCCACTGTACCTGGATCGGGTCTGTTGAGACACGTGCAACTTAAACCAGTCAAACAGGCGGATGTCATCACTGAAACTTGGGGAAGAGCGTGCGGAAACCCCAGCTACTGTCAGATCTGTCTCTAAAGCCACCCACAGCAATAAAAAAAAAAATTTTAGAAAGCTTTTTTTTTTATCTAAGACTTAAGGAAAATATAAAGCAATAAAAGAGCTTCAATATAAAACAAACAGTAACTAGCATGTAAACCAACATGTACCCCAACATAAAGACATCTTTTCTACAGATTAAAAAATAATTAAAAAACAACATTTAAAGCAGATGTTTTTGGATTGAATGCTGAACCGTGCATCCGCCTTCACTCTCCTGGGATTTGTGCTGTAATCACAGATCTGGGGCAGCATTGCGCAGTGGGATGCAATCCAGTCTTTCTGCATCGGCCCCTCAAGGTAGGCGCATCCTCCACTCAGCCGGATGGCGTCTTTGTCGGCACTCATGAGTTCTTTAGAAAGATCGCAAAAGCCAAGTGATGAACACAACCTTGAGTTAAAAAAAAAAAAAAAAAAGAAGTGCATTTTTCGCTCACGGCCTAACTAGCATCCTCTCATCCAATTATTATTAATGTACGTCTTATGGTTAATCAGCTACAAAGCTCTGTGCATCCTCCCTTGGCTTTTCATTCATGTCTTTTTTTATCCTTTCCATGGCCTTAAGTAGAAAGAATAGGTCAGGGTCCCTGAAAAGCTATTCTCTTTTGGCTGTAATTAGTGCCACGTAATGAGCAGCAACAAAGGCCGACGAAAATAACGATGGTCAAAAAGTAAATTATCGGTTATTAAAAATAACATGAATAAAAAAATGCTCTCATTACTGCAAAAACATTGTCCAAATGACCATTTGCTTGGAAGGTGGGAGACAGCACAATGAAAAGCATAATAAGGGGATACATCCTTCTGAAAAGTGATTATAAATTGACTTGAAGGAGAGGCAAAAATAAAAAAAACGGGATTGTAGCACACTCGTCTTCTGTAATTCTTTTTTTTTTTCAGAGGAGATTGCAGACGCTTGCTAGTAAATCCACTTGACGGAACAAGGGCCCCCCTTTTTTTTTAAGAAGCAAAAAAGGGAAGAGCGGCAAAGTCTCTTTCAGGGAAGTTAATCCCCGTTAATGGGTTTGTTTAAATTCAATAATAAAAAAAAAAAAAAAAAAAGAAAATATGCACGGAATGAATTATCAAAAAGAAAAAAAAAAGTGATTAATGAATGCTCCAGCAAGTAATCATTTCCTGGATAAATACGCTCATACATATTCATTTTACTTTGCAGCCTTTATGCCCTCTCCTCAATCCCCACCCCCCGCTCGCCTTTTTACCATAAAACTTGCCACCCTTACAGCGGAGCCACACAGACGTAGTTCAACACTTATGTCTATGTATACCTCATTTTGTCAAAATTGAGATGAGACTAAAAGAAATCTCAGGAATAAAATATTGGATAATTATAAAGACACGTTTTGATAAAAATTGTTTTTGGTGTTTTTTTTTTAAAAACATGCTTTTGTGGCATTTTTCTGATAGAGTGCAGGAGGTTGACGCTCTAGCCTCATAGCGAGAAGGACCTTGTTCGAATCCCGTCTGGAACATTTCTATGTGGAAGTTGCATGTTCTGCTTGTGCACACGTGGGCTTACTCTGGTTTAGTTAAAAAAAATAAAATAAAATAAATAAACATGCCTCGTAGGTTAATTGGTTACCCTTAAGCAGGGGTTTCAAGATCCAGGTCTTGAGGGGGCATTGCCTCACATGTTTTCCATCCAACCTGCCATTGATGTTCCTTAACAGACCTGATCCAGGTATTCAGTGGCAGATGAGGCAGGATTTCTGGAAAACTATCAGGAGACCGGCCCTGCAGGCCTGGAGTTTGACACCCCTGCTCCAAATTGTGACCCAGTGAACACGAAAGAGATGTAGCAGGTTAACAACACAAATGGATGGATGGATTGATGGACGGATATGATTCTGCCTTGCACCTTCACTTCCACCTTCCTTTTCTTCCGCTACAATTTCACCCACCTGTGCTGAGTAACTACTCATTTTGCTCCAGCTACGTTCAGAGTGTGTTTAGGCCAAGTCACACAGCCGCTACAGACATTTTGCACATATTGCACAGATGAAAATTGGTCATGCATGAATATACATGAAAAAAGTTGTCGTCTTTACATGAAATTTTCACAGATTTATCACGAATGAACCACTTTAAAACAATGGAAGAAATACGAATAAACCACACAAAGAACACATAAATAAACATAAAAAGATAATAACCAATAACTTAATTTGAAGGTTAGATGTGAATCGTATACGTGATACAAAAGTGATAAATCAGTGGTACATACGTGAAAAGTCTGTCAGACATTATTGGAACAGTCGTGGAAAGCCACAAATTTAGGAATGCTTCTCGCTAAAAATCAAACAATTACGTAAGATTTGCAAAATAATTGCGTTAAAAATGACGTAAACCATGCGTAAACTGCGTAATTCTCCACCGACCTTAAATCCAGAACAGCTCAAAACTGAATTCACGTAAAGGCCCGTCGGCCGAAACCCTCGACGGACATCTGCGCACATTAACAAATGAACACAAAAAACGCTTGTTACGTCCACAAACATACAGGTCTGGAGTGTACGCAACATAAACACACACAATGATGACATTTAAGAGTTTTTATTGAAGAGGAGGAGGGAAGGGAGGGGCTAAAGGAATAAAATAAAGAAAACAAAACATAGCCTAGCACTGCTTTAAAACAGAACCAGAAAACAAAAGTCTCACTGACTTATCTATAAAGAAGTGATGAAAACCTACAAGGGGTGGCACCAACCAACTTACCTAGTGTGTCTAACAGAAAGCAAGCTACATGAGGTATACAGGGGGACCCTGTCTTACCTGTCTGCAAACCTCCAACAATCTCCAACATAAAGCGCTGTTCACATTCATCTGGGTTGAGATCCAGAAAGAGCTCTGCCCTTAAGTGATCCACAGGAGCTTATATGCAGGCCTGGTGGCTGGCTCTGGGGCCTGATTGCACAGCTCGTCAGGTCTCCACCAGGTGTCTTCACTCACAGGAAGCACATGAAGAGGAAGGAGGAAAAAAAGCATGAAAAACTCCTGCATGTAACAACGCTTATGAATTACGGACATCAAGCTTGTATCACGAAAGGTGGAAATTTCATATGTGGAGAATGCGCAAAATTGAGGTTGCGGCAGTATGTCGTGGCTGTAAGATGCTCAGTTTCACTCCCACACTGCCATTCTGTAGAGTTTTTGTTCACGGTCCAGCCTTTTCCTATCAAGTGTCAACAGTTGCATAGTATTGAACCTTTTTGGACCCAGGTTTAGTGCCTTGCCTTTTTCCTTTGGAGTATTTCCCGCATGTGTTTTACTTTATCTGCATTACCTCAGAGATTGGAGTTTGTTTGGCGTCACACACGTGGAAGAAGCACAGAATCGTCACCAACCAGGGGGATTTCTAACCCCCATCTCTACAGCCTCAAGGACTCCCCTTCTCATGGAGTGACTTCATCCTGCCCAGCGCTCTGTCTCATAGTTGGAATCCTCAGATCGTCATGGTTTCCAGCAATCCCTGGTCTAAACTTCAGATTATTGTTCAGGAGTTGGGGCAGGATTAAGAAAAATAAAAATAAAAATTGCTAACTTTTGTTCCTCTTACTGTCAGACTCTCCTGTGCATGTGTTTGCTTCCTCCTAAACTTGGAGAACATATATCAAATGTTCTGCAGGTACAAATGTATGAGCAATAACTTGTCAGCATGACGTTTTCATGTAGCTTAAGCTTAAAAAGTAAAGCTTATAATAAAAAAAGAAAAATCATTGGTTCTGTTGACAGAATCTTTTCACAATTTTTACACAATTTTAGGAAAGAAAAAATAAATCACAAAAGACAGCAAAAAGACTATTTGCAAACTAGTTTCCTGGCTTTACTGTGGGCCTATTTTATAATTACTTCTTCTGTCATTGGGGCCGCTAAATGCTCCTAGCCCTCCCATTGCAAAAAGCATGCCAAGCTTTTCCAGAACATTCTGTGTGTAGAGCCAGCCAAAGAAATCTCCCACTGCAGCTAAATGCCAATTATAACCTTGTAGATCTGCAGAACTATTTGCCCCAATAATTATTCCTGTGTGGTCACTTTGCAGGAGGAAATAGAAACATGGGGGAAAAAAAAGAATGTGTGAAGTTGTGTGTTGTTGTATATTTTACAAATGAAAGTAGGCTTGATTGATTGGGAAACATCAGGAAACATCTGCAAAGGTGACAGAATGGAAGAAAACAGCTTATTTGAGGAACAGTGAGAAAGATCTTTGTTTTTATTGATGAAGACACTTCAGATGTTAAAGCTTCTTGTGGTTTTAAGTAAATTGAGGTGATGAGTTTCAGATCAATTGCCTTTTTACATTTTGTTAATCGAAACAAATAAAGTTGCTGCCAAATGATTGTGATACAAGGCTTTGATTGCTCTTATCTGGAGAACCTTGATGGAATTCTAACACCAACATTTGGACTTCCAAGGTGATGCCAGGATGCGTTTCATTGAGTAACCACTAGGGGCTACAAAGAAAAATGTTAAAAAGAGAGATTGTTTTGACACCCGTAGTCCAACTTTCATCAAAAATAGAAATGCTATTTTTTGAGTGTCTCTACAGTCACTTTCCAAATTAATAAGAACTGTACTGGAGTGAATTTAAAATAAAGTCAAAACTTTTAGTAGTTTGATTGACAAGTGACTATAATTACCACTATCAGTCATGTTTGTTTTACCTGTTCGGCTATTTTGGTAAAGACTAAAATTGTATGCTGCCAAATCCTAGCAAAATGGTGTAAGTCTCTAAAATGATAACTATGGGGCACATGGTCCCATCTTTTCACCATCCTTAATGGAACCTCTGGTTGCAACACCAGCATGCTATGTAAAAAATATTAATTAATCATAAATCCAGCGTCACATCTAAACAGTACTCGCACATAGTCCTTATAGTCCTTTTTAGTAATATTGTGAAATGAGACACATGTGATTTATGTCCATTATTGTTCTTTAGATTAGTTGTAGAAATGAATGTGGCTTCATTCCACAGAAAGCCAGCATGTGGACCTTGACTTAGCACTCCACCTGAGGACAGTGAGGACAGATGTCTCCATGAGGAAAGTGATGAAAGATCCCCTCCTGGAGCATCAGGTAATTACAGAATCACGTTGTGCGGAGTTTCAGATTGTTTGTGATCTTTAAATTTACTGTGTAAACACATTGAATAAATAAAAAATAATGCTTTTTTTTCTAAATGTTTTTCATTTTTTTAAACTAGGTGATCAATTCAGGAACAGCGAGGTGACAGATGATGGGAGCAGCAGTGATGAAGACTGATGACCCGCATCATGTACATCATAACCTACTAGTGGAGAAGCTGCAAGTGGGAAACCAGCAGCTCCTCTTATCTGTTAAAAGGCAGTTGGAGAGGAAGAACCGCTGAGGTGCCGCCATAGTCATTCCTGTGCAGGAAGTCCACACAGATGCAGAGGGACACTGATCAGTGGTGGTAAACGCTGAAGATTTTTTACAATGAAATGCGGAGAGTGCAACTTTCATCTGTGCTCACACAGTAGGCAACTGCTTTACTGCATTTCACAGCTAGACTGAAGAAATGCACACAGTCTGCATTGAAAGGACAATTACACTGAGCTTTGCGTTTGGGTTTTTTTTAGTTCATGATTTATTAGTTCTGTCAGTCATTAGAGTGTAAATACTAGAAGAAAATGCATGAATGAATAAAAATGATGGAAACAGGTGCTTGTTTGTTTTTAAATCATACAGAAAATGCAGCTTGTTTGCTTATTAGCGACAAACCTAAAATTATATCTTTTTATGTGCTCATGTCAGATTTACCATCTCAACTTTATTCAGCATTTCCTTGAATACAAAAAGATTTTTTTTTCATAATTGGAAATAAATTCAGGTGTCAAGGAGTTAAGAAATCATCACAAGTCAATAATAAACTGTGTGACATATGTGTTTTGGATTCCTTCATTTGTAGGCCTTCTCATTTGCCACCCTTCCAAAGATTTTTGCCCCCCCTCATGTAAAGTTTTCTAGTTCCAACACTAACTTTTGTTGATCGCTGTTGAGACAGAATGGGGTATGCAGCTCTAAGGAGACAGGGGAAAAACTGCGATCTAAAATCCTGGAAGACTCTTTTAATGTAAATTGTTATCACACAACTATACACACGACCTTTCCGGGGAGCATAATTAAACCTGAGATACTTTTGTGAGGTGGGATGTTTGCTCATCAAAGATGCTTCTCCAAACAGAATGAGACAGTTTATACAGAAATGCTTCCACTTGTAAACAATAGTCCAACAAGTTTGGGCTAAGGGGTTCAGATGGAGAATGATCAACGCAAATGCTCTTAGAGTCCCATTCCGATCATCTTTTTATCTATTTTCAAAGTGTTCCCAGTGGTCTTTTCATCCTGGTTTTTAGCTAAAAGGAAACCAAAACTAAATAACTTGTTTTCTAGGAGAGTTTCCGCAGAGTTCATAAGAAATTTGCCTGTTAAGTGTGGGCAGGACTATTACTGTGGAGAAACCTCACCCCCCTTCCCATCACCGTTGCTGAGATCTCTATGTTTAAGCAGAACAGGGAGCCTGTGGCCCACCCAGTATATGTTTTACACCACAAATATGTTTGGATTTGACGATTTGGAGAAGGCATTCGACCGCATCCGCCGAGGTGTCCTGTGGATGGTGCTCTCGGAGTATGGGGTCCAGGCAGCCTTACTGAGGATTGTACAGTCTCTGAATGACCAGATCATATGCCAGGTTTGCATAGCCAGCAGTAAGTCGGACCTGTTCCCGATGCATGTTGGACAACGGCAGGGCACCACAGGATGTCCTCATTTACTCTTTGCAGATGATGTTTTCCTGTTGGCTTCATTGACCCAGGACCTCCAGCATGCGTTTGCGGCCAAGTGTGAAGCGGCTGGGAGGAGTGCTAGCACCGCTAAATCTGAGGCCACGGTTCTTGACCAGAGAAAGGTAGACTGCCCTCTCTGCGTATAGGGAGAGTGCTCCTGCCCCAAGTAGAGGAGCTTAAATATCTTGGGGTCTTGTTCGTGAGAGAAGGAAGATTGGGGCGCGAGATTGACAAGCGGATCGGAGCAGCGTCCATATTTATGCGGACCCTGTACCGGTCCATTGTGGTGAAGAGAGTGTAACCCTGACATGCTTTGCAGCTTCGCCCCATCCGCAGCTATGATAAAAGGCTCTCGCGAGAGTTTGTGCGATTCTGACACTAGGCTTTATAAAGGGGCATGCGCAGTCAGTTTTGTGGACGGAAGTCAGACGAAGGGGGCTGTCACTGCATGCATGAGACGCAGGCGGGTGATGAGAAGCGCTATGCGAACGAGTAACGTGGGAACAGGTGAGTGTTTTGTATATATTGGGGTGTCATTCTTATTAAACACTCTCGGTTGTGTGCCCTGGCGGATCAGCTGACGCTGGCATTAGCTGAGCTCGTCTTCTTTAACAGGTTATGTGTGTTTTGTTGTTTTGTGCACACCGTGGTTTTGAAATGCTGACGTGTTGTCACTGATGTTTGGGATTTGAATCACTCTTTGTTGGTTTGTATTCACTGCATTTGTTGGTTATGTTTGATTTGGAGTACTCTTTTTGAACTTTAATTGTTTATTTGCTGGAATTTGTGTTTTAATTTAATGTCCTCTTCCATTGCAAAGAAGTTAGTCATTGCTGGTTCTGTGCAGGCCAGGTTCCACAGAGGATGGAGGCTGTTCGGCCTTGAATTCAGGCCTTTCCAAGCTGGCAACATTGGACTGGGCGGTAGGAAGCATCTACACCTACACCCCAATATGTGGATATAATGGATTTATACGATGAACTTGCTTACACTGAACTTCTTGGACTGGATTTATGAACATTATTGGAGAATGGACAGCAGATGCACTGCATTGAACTGATTTATGTTTTTTTGCTTGTTTATTTTCTGTTGTAAATCAAATATGAATATATACACACTTTCTGCATTTTAATGTCACTTGTCATCATTAGCACTTCCTCTGAGACGAACTTTGGCCCTTATAACTTGCTTCAACTAGAGTCTTGTGGATTCTAGTAAACTGGCTACAAGAACTAAGCCAGAAAGCAAAGCTCTCAATTTACCGGTCGATATTCGTTCTAATTCTCACCTATGGTCATGAGCTCTGGCTCTGACCGAAAGAACAAGGTCCCGAATACAAGCAGCTTAAATGTGCTTCCGCCGTAGGGTGGCTGAGCGCTTCCTTAGAGATAGGGTGAGAGGCTCAGTCACCCAGTGACAGCCCGGAGTAGAGTCGCTGCTCCTACACATTGAGAAGAGCCAGTTGAGGTGGCTCAGGCATCTTGTCCTCCTGGACGCCTCCCAGAGGAGGCATACCGGGGATGTCTCACTGGGCAAATCACACTGGGTGGAGGTCCCGGGGAAGACTCAGGATACACAGAAGAGACTAAGTCTCTCTCTGCTGGCCTGTGAACGCCTCAGGGTCCCCCCAGAGGAGCTGGATGAAGTGGCCGGGGAAAGGGAAGTCCGCTACCTGGATGAGCAGAAGAAGATGGATGGATGGACAAATACAATCCTTTTTAAGCTGCATTTAATTCGCCTGCCCCTGATTCACAACTTGAATGAAGATTTGGACAAGTAAGTATTCAGAAATGCTATTTTAATCTTAATTTGCATTCAATATGTTCTCTATCATGAAAAAAATGCTACAAGAACATGTTCAGAAACACCAAAAACAACATTTTTGTCGGAGTGGTCCTTTAAAAATAGCAAAATATCTCCACATTTGATTTTTTTAAAGTCTTGCTCAGCTTTAAAGTAAACTTGATTTATTACAGGTCATTTGAAATTAAACACCTTTTTTTTTCTTTTAGTTTGTTAAATCTGCCAAAAATATATGATCTTTGTGGATTTAAAGGCTGCTCAAGTGAGGCTTGGACTCGGAGGAATTCTTCCAGTTAAGTGCTGCAGAGGGCTGGACTTTGGAGCAGCAATTTCTTGTACAGAAATGGCCTGCACACATATTCCAGACAATAGTTACCCCAGAGAAACACTAAAGGTTAGAGATGAACAGAGGAGACAGAAACCAACATTATTTGTGGCCCAAAAATCTCTTTAGTTCTCAACGGAAGGATGGGAATAGACCAAGATTACTATAGAAAGCCTAATCACCCTGAGATTTATTAGACATTCCAGAAAGTACAAAGGAAAACAAAAGACAAATGTTTCTCTAAAAGCTTTCACCAGCTATTGGCTGCAGGAATAAGACTGTTTCAGTTGCACTTGGAGCTTTGGGACAGTGCCACTGCTATTAAAGAAGGTATATTTATGCATTGGGAGAATACAAGACAATTGTTTGCACATCATACCTTCATACCTTTTTTGTTCCATGCTAATGCAACTTCGTAGTCGGGTCCATAGATATCAGTGGTTTCAGTGTGTCAAATGCTTCACAACCCTAAACAATTTCAATACAGTTTGATTCATTTTGATTCAGTGGTTCGGAAAGCTTTGGTTTCTCCATCACTATCCATCAAAAACCCTAATATGTACAATAATACTGAAGGTGCCAGAAATTAGAGCAGAGCTCTGAGCTGAGCTGAAAGCAGGGCTGTCTGCTTGAGGTCTGAAGGTCCACACAGAGATTTTAAGACTGCCTCCATCAGCCCTGGCCCAATTGGCTGGCACACCTGTTCAGCACTGCACCTGAAAACAGTCGAGACACAAAGACATGCAAAGATCCACAAAACAAACAGTAAGGTCTCAGAAATGCCACACAAAACATAGAATGAAAAGAAAATTTAAACTAGCACTGCAACAGCTAGAACAAACACAAGCAGGTCAGTCCCCGAGAAGTAACCAACGAACCGGTTAGTGCGGAGATGCTGTTGAAAGCCGTTGATTAGCTGATGCTCATTATGACAATAGAAAGCCGCTGTATTCTTCTTTGCTGCCCTTAATCTCCTCTCAAACAACATTAAATGCTTCGTATTAATGAAGTGCCAAAAGTCAACTGCCAAAAGAACGCATGTGGTCCCACTTTTTACTTGTCCTGTCCAACCACTAAGCAGACAGATGAGAGCTGAAAGCCTCTTGTGTTGGAGATATTTTAGATTTACAATAGGGGTTATAAATCATTTGACACACTAGGTGTACTTTATTCATCTTACTCATATCAGTAACATATAAATCTGTAACAGGTTTATATGTAATATAAATCCAAAAGGGGGCGGGGCCTGTCCACACACACACCCAAATGCCACAAACATACATGTTGGCTCCAAAAACGCCCACATACAAAACATGTCCAAATATACACAATTTAACTGATGTTCACACACACATACTTATTCATTGTGACCGACCCATGTGAAATATTTCATTTAATCATTCAAACTATTTGTGCAAAGTTGAGATAGCACCTGTGCTCGAGTGGGTCTTTATGTTCTTCTAAAGTAGATGATGGAATCTAAAAAGAAGGAGGGAGTGTGTCCAGCCATCCCCACACCAAGACCCCTGCCGTAGATGTATTGCCTGGACCATTCTAAAGTGGACCGGACTGGACTAGACTGGACGGAACTGTACTGTAATGCTGAGTGGAAACAAGGCTTTAGCGCACCATAAAAAATAAACAGTGATATATCTGACAACATTGCAAAGTGTAGTGAACTATAAGCCAGAGGTGTTTGCCATGAAATTCATTAAACAAGATAAGAGTAAGTAGCCAAACACAAGAAAATAAATATTCGCACACACATACTGCTTTTCATCAATATCCTGATTTAATAGTTCTTTCTCGTCTATGGACATAATGAATTAATTTGCCCATAATAGCAAAAGTCCCAGTCCTCCAGCGATGACAACAAATGATAATTCCTACCTTTCTCGTACATTTCTGGGCTAGTGTGGTTATTACTCTCACAACAGCAGGACAGCAACCGCATGGTTGCATTTAGCCTAGAATTTCAATTAAGTGTTGGCAAAGTCTAATTTCTCATTTACCCATTAGACGAAAAAATAAATATATAAAAAAAAGACTGATTTGGCATAGTATTTCACAGCAAAATGGAAGTAAGGATTCAACCCTACCTTCTGTATTAATTTCTATATTCTCTAAAGAAAAAAAACGAAGCAGTATCTGCTGAGTTTTAGAACATAGTTAATTTTTTTAAGCATCCTGCTTTCTTGCTTTAGTCAGACACACTTTGACTTATAGGTTAAATAAACCAGCAGCTGTCTTAATAAAACATTGCGCATCAGCGGCCCTTGCCTCAGGCTAACATCTGGACAGTAGTCTGATCAAGAGATCGCAAGGTACAACAGCAGCCACGGCACTGACTCGTCGGGCTTCTACCCTTTAGCTTGAGTTGCATGTTGTGTCAGGTGGCATACACGCAATACTCATCCCTTCATGAACCCAGTGCACAGACATTGAGCTAGCAATTAGCAAGAAAGTAGCTCCTCTGTTTTTGTGATACACTCGGTCTACAGGAATTCCACAACTACACCAGCATGATCATGGCAGTCATTTTGACTGCTTGGACATTATTTGTTCAGAATTTTAGGATTAAATTATATTGGGGGAATAGCTTGTACAAAAACATATTCGATCATGACAATTAAAAAAGGCAAAACAAATATGAAAAAAAAACAGCATTGCATTTTAGAAAACAAAACAAAATTTCTGAAATATAGAAAAATAAAAAAGAACCTTTCAGAAAAATAAATAAATTCCCAGCAATGTTAAAAAACCCAAACACAATGAGAAACCTGGAAAAGGTAGGTACTATTGGACGTATCACTTTATGTCAAATAGCTTTCAGTTGAAAAGATGGATGAAAGTCATCATCCAATCATGCGATGTCTCATAGTACCTACCTTTTCTGGATTCCTGTGAAAAAGGGAAAAAAAAAAAAAAAACATTTCGGTAAGCAAAAGTAATGTACATAAATCAAAATGAAAATGAAGCACAATAAGAAACCGGAAATGGTAGGTAAGTTTGGGACATCATTGACTCATGATGACGTTATTTTGTTCCATTTTGTTGTGCTGTCCGAATCTACAATTCCAGAATCAAGTGCCCTAGAAATGTCCCTGAAGTGAAAAACCAGTGTGCATCAATGTTTACTAGATTGGGGTATATAAGCAAATGTATAGACAAATGTATAGAAAAATGGCGTGATATGCACACGATTGAACGATGGGCATAAAAATTCCAATTGCAGATGCTGTTATCAGTTTGTGTCACATTTTGCAGCATTTGGGGCGATTCCTTCAGATGGCCAGTGCGACCGATAACAAATTGCTATGAAGTTTAAGAAACAGCAGTCCGGCGCTGACAAGCAACACTTTAGAGAATCAACAGAAATCAGCTGATTTCGTCAAAGAAAAGCAGCTATGTGCCGTCATACAACACTGCATATCGCCGCTCTTATCTGCATCAAAATCTGTTGGAATGACGTTAATTACGTAAACCATTGAAGAGTACCTGTAGTCCAAAGAGCTTGTGTTATTTAGGAGTATCAAGTGTCATCTAGGGTGTTATAGGTTTAAATAGGGGAGTAGTTTATGTGTATTTGTGTTCCCATCAATAGCTAAGGTGGGCCCAAAAAGCACATGAACCCAAGCTTTAATATGCAACTACAGCACAACAAGCATAAGTCTAACTCCAGCTCCGTTTTTAGTCAAGATAAACAGACGCCAAAGTTTACATAAAACAACAGTGAACTATTTGGCTGTTATACAATATCTAGTCTTTGCTGACACTACTCTGTTGTTGTGTTATTTATTTGACTCTGCAGGCATGACCTCACAGCTGCATGTTAATGGCCGTTTTTAGGGAAATTTAACTGAGCAAGTGCTACTGCCTTCTCCAAGACTCATTTGTGCACCACTATTAATTGTCAAAGACCCACATCAGCAGAATACAATCTCGTAAAATGTGGGAAGACGCACAGATTGCTACTAAAAAAATAATCCGCATCAAGGACATAAAAATATTTAAAAGAGGGGAAGGCAGATAAGTAGTTTGAGAAACCTCATATGTTATTAAAGGTGGATGCCTTGTAAGGGGTTTTAGCATCCTTTAAATCTCGTTGAATAATCACAAAGATACACAGGTTGGTACTTTTTTAATGCTACCAGGATAACTCATTTGGCTCTTTTTTGGATTACTGCATACTTTGTGTGTCGAAACTGTGTGCGTGGTACTTTTCTGCACATTTCATGGCCTAAATGTGTTTCTTTAGAGCCAAAAACGATAAAATATGGGTGGATTATAATTATCAAAGAAATGGTCAGGTTTTTTAAGGACTACATTAAAAAAAGATATGTATATTTGAACACAGACCATGGGTATATTTAAAAAAAAAGGATTATGTGAAGCTGGATTTGTCTAAAACTTGCTTGCTAAATCAACAAAATTCTGGCAGCAAAAAAGTACAAATCTAAGTCACATCTGGGTTTATACTTACAAGTATAGCTTACGTCTAAAGCAATACAGCTTTTATCTTGTTTGAATTCTCTGTTTAAATGCAATATTTACTAATTACATTGAGAAATTGTATAAAATAGTGGATTTTTGTTAAAGCAGAAGTAAAAAAAAAAACAACAACAAAAAAAGCCTTAAGCTCCAAACTAAAGTTTATTTTGAAATTAATAATATATGATCCTGGTTTGATCAAATTTGGGTATTAAAATGGCCTATGGGGAGTTTAAAACATCTGTATTGACGTATCGTATTTTCTGCAGTACTGAAAAGCTTCCATTTTTTTTAATCAAAAAATGACAGTGCGGCTTAATTTCCTAGTATTTTTGCTTTTATGCTTCTGATGTCAAATTAATAAAGTCTGACTGACAAATTTACCTCTGACTTCTAATTCGCTTGATGCGCCTTATAGTTTGGTTTGCCTTATATGAAATAAGTTCAAACATAGACCATTCATTGACGCTGCTGCCTTATAATCCTCTGCGTCCTATAGTTTGTAAGATATCCTACATACGTTTGAAAAATCTGACCCAACAGCTTTTGTTCAAACAACTGTGGGTCCCACCTCTGATCTTAAAGGTTAGAGGGATCTTAAAAAGTTTAGTTCCACAAGAGCAAACCTTGCATTTGCATTGACTAAGGGGCTTGAAGGTGTGAGAAGGGGAATGGAGGCGGTGTGTGAGTTTAAGAGGTGAGGTCAGGGTGGGGGAGTGATTGTTAAATTGTTGTTTGTTTTAAGTTATTTATGTTTGGTGTACAGCACATTGTATTACTTTATGAATGAAAAGTGCTGTATAGTTAAAGATTTAAAGATTTGATTTGATTTGCAACTGCCGGTTAAAAACTCGTTCATAATAAAGAACTATGGTAAATGGTGTATACCCGTAGTGCTTTAATAACTTTTTAGAATGCCCAAAGAGGTTCAAAGTCATAGTCCAATTTCTCCATGCACACACACATTCACACAGTGATGGGGGCAACTTTGCTGAACGGTGCCAACCTGTAGCCATCAGAAGCAATTTGGGGTTCAGTGTATTGCCCACGGATGCTTTGACATAGGCAGGAACCAAACTTGCAATCTTCCGATGAGAGATCTATAAGTATGGTAAAAAATATACAGTAGTTGGAGTATAAAAAAAAAAAAACATCATGTTACAATCAAACAGCCTTATTACAGCATGACATGATCTCTGTATAGGCACAATATAAAAGCAGGCAATCAATGAAAACAATTATGCATGAAATCCACAAAAACATTTATCATAGTCCTTACAGCTTTGGAAGGGAGATTTCTCTTCCAAATCAGATTAACTTTCTAGCAGTGTCGTGACAAACATGGAATCGATCATGTCTCGCTCAGCTGGTTTTTTACCTCTCAGCTCTTTCAAGTGTATCGGCTACAGTTTGATACATTGCTTAATTAGAGCTTTGCATCAATTTATTTTTCAGAAATGAGCAACCTTTCATCCCTTTAAACATCAATTGCTCTTCAGTCTTCAATTTGTGTCCAATTGTTTGATGAAGTCTCTGCATGAACCTGGGAATCCAATGGATCCAATGGATACCCATCAAACCAGCTTCTGTGTTCATTGACTTCACCTTTCAAGTGTGCAAGAATGTCTCTCGTAAAAACACAAAAATATGTCCGTGACTGTTTCTATATCAATCACGTTAATAGTCAGGCCAGTTAGTGGTTGATGCAGGAGGATCTGCCCGGGGGGTAGTAGAAATGCCAAGGTTGCTAGAGCATGTTTCCAGGTCTACACAGGCAGCACTGTGTGTGGCGGTGGATAGTCAAGCTGTCCGTGCCCTCAGGGAGTAGGGGTGTAGAGATCGCGCCGGAATGGGGGAGAAGGGGCTGAAACAGATGTGTCCTGTCCATCCGTCGGCAAGTGAGGGAGTTGGAGAGGACGGCAAAAAGCATTTGATAACACAGAAGAGAGGATCTGGTGACCTCCCTTGCCCCTTTCCTCACACATGCGCCTCTCGACGTGTCAGTCAGGGCCAGGTCAATATGGTGGCTTAGCACGCCTGCTGATCTGCAATGTGCTTTCAAGGCAGTGCTCTGCCACGTCGCTCCCAGCAATGGGACGTTTTCATGCCCTCCACCTGGCAAGTGCGCAGGAACTCAGGAACAAATGAAACATCGTGGACAAACAAACAACAGATTAGTATGATTTGATGTTTGCTTGATGTATTCATATTCCCAGGTAGGTCGAGGAAAAAGCATCAATGAAATAGGCTTGGGTCTTAAAGGTCAAGAGGGTCGTACTAAACATGTGAAACATTCATGCAGAAATGGAGACATGCTTTTAAGCTCACATGAAATTGTAGCCCTCACAGCCCCAACAACCCTCCCCCTCTCATGCCCAGCCGTTTGCTGTGACTACCCGCTCAGATCCGACAACCACTGCAGTTTATCCCGTTTGTAACACATGGCTGGCCGTCATACAGCAATGTCCAAAGGGAGAAGAGCCGATCCAGGCAGTGAGAAAAAGGGTGTCAGAGGGTTTTTTATGATGGCTAGATGGAAGGGGGGTGGGGGGCTGGTGGACTGAACTGAGCGGTGTTTTTGGCTCGTTCTCGTTGGCTGTAATTGGCGGCTACTCTTCCAAAAGCCCTGCAGTGATGGCGGATGGGATGACTCTGTCCGCATTTTGCCTGCCATCCAGTGTGCGGCTTCAGCGTGTGTTTGTGCATGGACGGATGAGAGGATGGACACACGCTCAAGGGCCATGCAGCTGGTAAAGGAGACAGTGACAATGTCCATAGGGTGCTGTGTGAGTGGGCAGCCAAGAGGTAATTGTTGCAATAAGTGGATGTAGCATCAAATTTGATCACATTATGACATTTATGCCAGTATACTACTCACGCATGTATCCCTGGATCTTTTGTTTGAAGTAAGACATTTGAAGACATTCTCGAGAAAGGTGCAAGGTTGCAATGCTGTTTAATTTCAAAATAAAAGCTTTTTAAAATACATTAAAAGTAAAAGCAGCAAAAATGAAAAGGTTTTGAACCTAATGTGGAACATGTAAGTATATTTTAAGCATTGTTAAACTTTTAAACATTCATACTTGTCAATATTCATACTTAAACATTCTTAATTATCTAAGGCCTTAGTCATAAAAGGGTTGACACCGGCCATCTGTGAGCAAAATATCAGCAAACCTGTATGGGGCATGCAGGTGGCCTGAAAGAAATATCAAGGTCGTAAACTACTTGGTGAATCCTTGCGCTACACACTCTCTAGGCATGTGTGGCACGTTTAAGAACGGGCTGAAGGTGGGATTTTGAATGCTTTTTTTAGCGTATAACGTTTAAACAGATCCGTCACTACCCAATACTAGCGCATGTACTCACAGTCAGAAGAGGTTTGTAGCAAAATGTTGAAGCGGTGCAAAATTTCAAATTTTGCTCCACGCTTTTTCTTTTTTCTTTTACACCTCTATTCTGATATACGGAAGACTTGGTGTCATACAATTCCAGCCAGGTACAAATTGCAATTATTAATTTCTCCTTCATGATCAACTTTCAAATGACTGGCACTTCTGTGTTTTGAAAATTACGCTACCTCAACAGCATTACCACATCCGAGACCCTGACTGGTCAAAGTTCGACTGATTTAACTTTCAGCACGTGTTCATTGCTGCGAGCTGAGCTGGAAAACTTACCTAAAAACTTGTGCAGCAATTGAAAATGAAAATTTTGAAAAGGTCTGAAAAGCATACTCACATCTCTATATAGGCTTTATACTGGAAGTATTGTAGTTGCTCATACGCACATTTCCTAGCCAGGTGTGAACATAGCACATGAGAGAAAATGTTAATTTTCATTTCTTTCTACAGGCATTTTCTTCTGTTGCGGACGACAAGTGACAGCACACACTTAAGCAACACTTAAGGGTATGTAAGGGTAAGGTAGGTGAGATGCAGAGTTGTCATACAGATTTTTTATTTTTTCATGCCGCATGTCCACCCCATGCGTATGGTCAGTAAAAAGCCAGTATGCGGATGTTTCTAATGACTTGAATGTAGCGTAAGGGCTGTGCAAGAGCATCACCCATACATCATCGGTGCGTAAAACCTTCACGCACTTCACACAACAATGGTACATTTAATTTTAAAGACATTCTTAAGGTCATCCCACAAGCCTCAAAGGAATTGCAAGACACACTGGCACTCCTCTTGAGTTGCAGCTGCTCCTGTCTACAACCCTTTATGGGCCCGGACAACACAAACACCCGCAGTACTCATTCAGGTCAACCCTTGTACACATCACTGACTAATCTCCCAGAATATGTTTCAGGTTTATATTCTGTAATGTGTGTATAACTGGCTTTTTTTGCTCTGTGAGAAGAATACTGTTTATGGAAAATGACTAGTGTTATGGTACTGGCACCCAGTCAACCAACCCTTCTATGACCTACAAAAATATTCTACGTTTTTCTATATTATCAATAGGTCAGGAAATTAGCAAAAGACAAAAGTAATATTGTGGAATTAATTAGGTCTGAAACTGGGGTATTGCTCATAGATTTTTTTTTTTTTTTTTTGTAATTTGTCTTAAGCATCATACCACCAGATGGCTCAGACTTTATCTTGGTGATGTGTAAGAGGTGTGCAGCTTTAGAAAAATCTCACTAAAGCCTCAAGTATGGGATTTATTGTGACTTTCACATCTGTGAGGCAGGGATGTGGTTTATAGTCTGTTTTCAAAGTAAAAGTCCTATGAAAAAGAAAAGGTTCCAATCTTAATGTTTATTTTGTGCATACTCATCTATATGTGGCGATATGTTGGCTTGGAGCTTTAGCTCTTGGTGGATGAATGAATGTTGCGTTAAATTAAAAAACAGTGTGTTAGAAATCAAATCAAACTTTCCTTGTAAAGCACTTTTCCAACTCATGCTACTCAAAGTGCGTTACATAAAAACATAATCGAATTTTAAAAACAAAAGATAAGACACTACACAATGATAGGAATGATTATTATCCTAACAGGTAAAACCAAAAGCAATGGTCCAAGACAGGGCATAAAAATAAGTACAAAATCTCTTATTTATTGAACTGACTCTTCTCTGTGTTTCATTTTTATTCCAGTAGCCATCGTCTCCCACTCACTCCCACTCATTTACTCTGTTTCTCCTCACATAGAGGTGTTATCTGTGTTTGACAACTCCCCTATGAGTGAGAGACATAGCCAGAGTGGGAAGCTAAGAGTCGAGGTTATGTTGAACGAATGCCAAAAGGAATTAGTCGGACCATTCTGACATGATAGAGCTGGGGGGGAGGTTTGGGTGTTCTGGAATTAATCAACACCTATTTAGATACAAAGGTGATTGAAATTTGGCAGGTGTTAAAAACAAACTCTGATAAGCAGAACTTTGAAAGCATTATAGAGCATAACATTGCCCCATGCACAAATACTCGCTTGATTGTACCAATTTTTGTACCATTTTAGGGCCTCCGCTGGTCCATAGAAAAATAGAACAGACCGGTTACAATAATAAGAAAGCGCCATAGCAGTGCCAGCGTGTTCCTCTCTGTACCTGTATATATATATGAGGTACCAAAAGCGAAGCAGAAAAAAAAAAGAGCTGCTGGATGACGTTCATTGTAGTCACAACACTATGATACAATGGGTCTACATCCCCCATGCACCGTGATGGTCCAACTTCCAGCTGAATAAGCTTACCTGAATTGCCTGGACATTTCTAAACCAGACCGTATTGTACTGTACCGCTGAGTGGAAACAAGTCTTACGGGTGGCACGATCATATAAAAGTCTTGACTATTAACACTGCTAAAATATACTTATTTGAGCCCAAAAAAAATGTCTGCAAAATCAGCATGCATATATTTGCTACTTTTGTATGAGCGTTCAATCACTACCCCTTGAAGACAAATGTCATCCCATAGGACTATTTCTGCAGAGAGGGATGCTAATCTTTGCTGTATCCATTTGTTGTTTAGAACTTAAATTAATCCAGTTGTAATGCTTTTTTTCTTCTATTAGTACTAATGGGCATTTCCAGGCAAAAAATTGTGCAAATTTTTTTACCTAAATGCCAATAAAGCTAAACACTGTTTAGTTAGCTTTATTTATTTTTAGAGAAGGCGTTCGACCGCGTCCCCCCTGGTATCCTGTAGAGGGTGCTCTGGGAGTATGTGGTCTGGGGAGCCTTACTGAGGGCTTTCCGGTCTCTGCATGACTGGAGCAAGAGCTTGGTTCGCTTAGCCGGCAGTAAGTCAAACCTGTTCCCGGTGCATGTAGGGCTCCAGCAGGGATGACCTTTATCACCGGGTCTGTTTATTGTTTTTATAAACAGAATTTCTAGGCACAGGCAGGGGCCGGAGGGAGTCTGGTTGGGGGACCACAGGATTTCATTTCTGCTCTTTGCAGATGACTTTGTCCTGTTGGCTTCATCAAGCTGGGACCTCTAGCATGCATTAGGGCGGTTTGTGGCTGAGTGTTAAGCGGTTGGGATGTGGGTCAGCACCGCTTAATCTGAGGCCATGGTTCTCGACCGAAGAAAGATAGTTTGCCATCTCTCGGTGGGTGAAGTACTTCTGCTTCAGGTGGAGGAGTTTAAATATCTTGGAGTCTTGTTCATGAGTGAGGGAAAACAGGAGCATGAGATTCACAGGCGGATCGGAGCAGCGTCCATAGTTATACGGTTGCTATACCAGTCTGTTGTGGTGAACAGAGAGCTGAGCCAAAAAGCAAAGCTTTCAATTTACTGGTCGATCTTCCTCTGTAGCAGATAGTTCAACAAGTAAAAAAAGAATGATACAGAATCGCATTGTTTTAGAACAAAATTTAATGTTTTTTTTCGTGAATATCAATTTAAAGAAATGTTCTGATGTTCCAAATTTAGTTCTATTTTCACAGAAATATCGTCCTGTTGTCATCTACAATGGACATGTTGGGAAATTAAAATAAAAAATATTTAAAAAAATTAAAATTGTAAGGTGTTTTTCTTAGGCCCAAATAGATAGGAAATCACACAAAAACAGCAATTGTAAGAAACTTTTTTCCTCAGTTGTCAGGAAGGTAACTTGTTTTTGCTTAAAAACTTTAGGGAAACATGAAGTGTGTATTGGACATTTATAAATAAGTTTAATTAGATAATTTTAGACATGTCCAAACTGTTACTATGCTTTTCTTCCCTTGAGTAAGTGATTAAAAGACTACTTTCCACTTTTTACTTTAGTGATAAAAAACAAAGTTATGCCAATACTACTTGACAACAATAATAATCTGTAACAAATGATAAGAAGCATGCTGGGTGAAATCCAGTGATGCTGTAAGACATAATATATGATTCTTAAAACCTTTTTGAAATTATTAAAATTTTTACAGAAAAAAAGTCTGTTGTTCATATGAACTTTGCACAGTTATTTAATGATTTATAATGTTAAAGTGTTGCATTTCAGTGAAATACACCTCTTTGTCTGCTTCAGAATCTGCTGGAATTACGTTAATTGCATAAATACTTGAAAAGCTACAAGTCAAAAGAATATAAACACTGGAGCTGAAGCTCCAATGTAAAGATTTAAGCAAAATTATATAACATGTTTTTAGGTAACTTATCTATATTACTGAGACAGGTGTGATAAACATTTAAAACTTAAATTGTTTGAATAAAGGGGTTTAGTGTCTCTTTAAAGTTGTCAATTCACTGTCTTAAAGATAAGAGTCCCTGCAAATAAAAGCTTGTCGACGGATTTCTCTTATCCTATGATAACCATTTCTATAATAACGTTCGCTTTCAGTAGGATTTTTACATCTAATGAAACAGTCAGTGACTGGAATAATTATAAGAATGTCTTTGCCATCACTCATAACATATCTCTTTTAAAACCCGCAAGCTATGATTAAGTGAGGCACCAGTGGCTTTTTTTTTTTTTTTTTTTTACAGCTACCACAAATAAAAATGTAATGGAGAAATATCTTTTAGGACAAAGTTATTTTTATTATTTTCAACACTAAGATTGAAAAAAACATTTGGTCGCACAAAAATTACACAAACTTATTCAACTTTTCATCAAAACACGTATTGATTTGTGGTCAAGCTGTGTGGACAAAAGTAATCGGAATGAACGTCTAATCGGAAGAAAAATTTAAACACGGTGTTCGGAATATTCTGCCCCAATCAGGCTCATTCGGATCAAAATGTCTGGGTAAGCTGCCAGACTCAGGAGAACCGTGTCTCCGAGCAGAGCTTGGAGCGCCAGGTGTGTGAGCATTTCAAAGCAAAATGCCGCTCAGTCCTAAGAAACCGTTCAAACAATCAACGTGGATTTGTGTTTTCAGTCGTGTCCCGACAAACTAAAGGCTGATGTTATTCTCACATATTTACGTGCAGCCAATATGCAGATTGCGGTATTTCCCTCATGGGTTTTATGTTCATCCAAGGCTAATATTGTTAGCGTGTTAGCCTTCTCCTAACCCTTCTTACAGCTCCATTTCGTACAAAAAAAAGTGTTGACCACGCGGATTAAAAATAAAATGATGAGCGAAAAGGCACTTCATAATAACCGTAACAATAATAAAGGCACGTTTAGAAGATCATCTCATATATACAGAGCTGCCACGTATCTATGTATGTGGCAACTCGGCTTGTTTACAGTGGAACTCATTTCCACTTCCGGTATTTTAGAGAGTACTGTGCATGCCCAAATGATTTATTCCACCCGAAAGTGTGGCCCATGTAGACGTTTGTTATAATCGGATAAAATTTTTCTGGGCCCATGTACAAGATTGAAATCTAATCCGATCTTTGGTCCTATCAAGATATCTTGCACATGTAACCATAGTTAATGTCCAATTGTGCTTGAATTTCTATAATGTAATAGAATAATAATAAAATGTAATAATAATAACACCACCCAAATAATGTAATAATAAGGGAAAAAAATGCTATATTTTCCATCCCCTCAATTTCAACCTGTAAAGTATTTAAAATTTGAACATAATTGTTTAAATAACTTTTTAAGCTCAGGTTCTGTGTGGATCTTCCATCTTATGTAAATTTAAATAAAATGCAGCTTGTAGAAAATACGTAAAAAGTAAACTGCATCCACTGCTACATGATATAAAATGTTTGGCAAAGAGAAACAACCCTAAAGCATTTGTCTGTGTCTCTAAAAAGTAAACTGCATCCACTGCTGTCTGATATAAAACATTTGACAAAAGTAAACAACTCAGATCTTTTTTTCCGGCAAACACAACAGCAAATAACCTGGTAAATTGAAGAAGTCATAATATGATTTTGCTATATAGTATAACTGTATGGTATTTGTTGTAACTAAATACACAAGATCTTGACTTGACTAAGTAGAAATGGTTCAAATAAAAAGAAATAGATGAACACATTAAATAATCGTACATCCATCCATTTTCTCAACCTTGTTATTCTAGTTTAGGGTCAAGGGCGGTGATGGATCCAATTCCAGCGACTTTGAAGCGAAGGGTGAGGTCCGCCCTGGATGGCTTGCAAGTCCATTGAGGGCCAAACAGGGACAAACAACCACGCACACTCACAAATGCACCTACAACTGTTGGAAAATGTCTAAACTAGGGTTACATTTTGAGAAATAAATGATTAAATGCATGAATTCATGACAATTATGTCTGATGGCACAATATTATTTGAACATAGCAAAAACAAAAATGGGATTCATTTAAAAGGTTATTACAATTGTTTTCATTAGCAGTCGGCATCTATCACAGTAATCTGCCTTTCTCTCTTGGTAGAAATTAGCCTGCAGGCACACAGTTAGCATTGAAACTCAAAAGAAATTCAGATTAGTTCTAAGAAAATGAATGTGAACCATTAAGCATGGAACATCAGTATGTGCTGTCTTTAGCATCTGTGCATTTCTGGGTCATGCCACATTATACAGGAGTGGTATAGTTGCTATACTTGATGAGATACAACACCTTGATGAAGTTCTTCCTGTCAAAAGCAATGCTGCAGGTAAATGCTGCGATAACTCATTTGAATAAATAAATGAATGCATAAGGAGTCTGTGCTAATTAATCAGATTCTATAGACTGCAACAAAGTACAGATGGGATCTTGTGTTCTATGTGTTTACCCGATTGTTTATTGGACAAAATTCAAAAAAAAAAGCTATGAGATCCATTATGGAGACATAAAAAGCTCCATATCTACTGAGAACATATGCTCTCAGAAAATATCAAAATAAATTATTATTACCAAGGACAGCTGCAGCTTCCCAAACCGTTCATGAATTTACAGGATGTTGACATGAGTAATGTTAATAGAAAGGTTGGGACTATTTAAAATGTTTTGACCAACATTTTGAAAAAGGAAGGACCCTTGTGGATTATCATTATTGATCATTTAGCAGTTGGTGAAATTTATTCATTGAATTAAATCTGCTAATTATGACTTAAGTGTGCTTTCTGTGATGTTATTGTGACCACTTTGCTTTTCACTCTCACCTCAAACCAACAAGTTCCTAATCTTTGTAGGGTCCATTTAGTGTGGAGTTCTCCCTGTCTGTTTTTTTTCTGGACAATCTGGCTTCTTTCATCGCCCAAAAACATGCTTCATGGGTTTTTTGGGGAATCTAAAATTGCCTCAAGGTTTGAATGTGAGTGTGGTTGTGTGACCCTGCAATAAGCTGGTGAATTGTCCAGGGTGTAACTCGCCTTCGCCTAACAATAGCTGAATATATACCAATATATACCAGGGGTCACGTAGTCAACATTAGGTCGATCGCAAGGGACGTGTGGGTAGATCGCAGGTTATTAAATAAATAAGACTATATAAAAAAAATCTGTCAGCGAATCATCATCCTTACTGTGAAGTACATCATTTGATTGACATGCAGAACGCCCTATCGAACATCCTCTGACACATACGGCACAGCACATATGTTTAACTGCACTGATTATGTTGAAATTATGCACCACAGTCACTTCAAAGTGGATGGCTTCTGCTTTATCTTCAGACAAAAATACAATGTTTATGTGCTAATAACTCAAAAACTACACAGTAAGAGTACACAAATCACTGTGAGGAGCTAGCTTTGTTGTGTGTCTTTATTTTACTCTAGGTATGAGAGAGCAGGAAGGCCCCCTCATCCCAGTTCATGGAAGTGTGGCCTCGCTTTCGGATCTCCACCGCCTCCATAATTCATCTGCGGTGACTGTTGTCTTCAGTGCGGAGGACTTTGCCCTTTTCCCAGTCCGTGACGTGGTTTTCTTTTTTCCTTAGATTAACTAATTAATTAATAGAGAATAAAATGTTTTGTGTAAAAGTTCATTTTGGCTGTACTTTACTCGTTTGATTTAAGGAGTGCAGACAAAACTCTCCCCAGCCAGGGAGAGTCCTCATAGATGCCACATACATTAACTTCACGTCTCATCTGTCTATCTCTGGTTGACAGACGTGCGAGCAAGGCGGTGCCCTTGCCTGAAAAGAAGAAGAAAATATTCCCAGTCTCCCCTCTATCATCCTTTTGCTGCAGTGTGCCAAAGCAGCCCTGTGAGATTCGGGTCAGTTTAGATCTATTGACCCTATACATTCAGTCAGAGTGAGGCTGGGGGCTACCATGACAGATGTTGTCTGGTGACACACAGAAAAGATTTTTCACCACTTTACACAGTTTTTTTTAGTTCATCTTTGGGAATTGATGAGATGAGTTCCTTTCACTTTTTTTTTTTTTTTTGTATCATTTGGACATCTGAAATTGTAAACTGGTGAAGAAGAAAAAAAATTGGGTAGAGTTTCAGAGTAAAGAGTTATTGTATACATGCATTAGCCCTGTTACGGGGGAAGGTTGTGGGAGTACAGTGCAGAGAGGAGGAGGCTGTAGTTCCAGGTGGACAAGGACTTTAATAACAAAAACAAAAAAAAACAACAACAAAAAACACTGCTTAAGCAGGCAAACCAAAACTCGAAACAGTCATAATACTCAAAATAGGAGAAAAGCATGATTACAAACTATGGATCAGCCCAGGAGGAAGGGAAAGACAAGACTTAAATACATACAGGACTGACGAGGCACAGGTGGAAACAATGAGGGCAGATGGGAACCAAACGTAAAACTCGAAACAACAACAACACAACAGGGGGGTATTCCAGGAAGCATGTTTAAACTAGCCTGACTTTAAGCCTGAACTCTGGCTGAAATCCGCCTGAACTTGCTTACTCGGGGTATGTCGGTTCCAAAAGACTGGATATGAGTTGGCGTAATTACGCTCGACTTGGTAACCCTGGGTTAATGGGCGTGCACGGCAGGTACATAAAGACATTCTCAATGGATCGCCGATTTCTGGAGTCACCATGGAAACGCGTGGAGAAAAAAAAAAAGAAAACGCTGTACTTCAGTGAGACGGAGTCTGAGGTTTTAATGATGGCGTATGAAGATTAAACGTCCATCAAAAAAGTAACACGGCTGCATCATCAAAAAAAAAAAAGAGTTTCTGCGTGTAGAAAAAGAGCAGACAAAGTAAACGCACGAGTTTCTGATCTTGTTTCCATTTTCCTTGTGACGCACATATATATAACTTATCCAATTTTGCCAGCTTAAATGAATTACTTCTATTGGTAACAAAAAAATTGAGTTAAATTTATTCAACCTAATTTCTTACGTCTATAAAACTCAATAATTGTTTATACAACTCAATTTTAGGTATTTATCAAACTAAATGTCATATTACTCCAATTCAATTAATATTTTTTTCCATCTTAATAATTTATATTTCTTGAACTCTCAAATGCCTAAGTTTGAACCGGCAGATATGATCATTTCTATAACAATAAAAAAGACGGGGGGAATAATGCACGGAGTACAAAAATTCGTTAAAGAATTTACCATGATTGTCATTATAATGTCAAGCCGTAGGGGTGCTATATAAACTCATCATCTTCTCCTTCACTCTCACTCATGCTGCTTCACCTCTCTGAAAACAAACTAAGCTTCAAATAAACCTGCTCCAGTCCAGGGGGGTATTCCAGAAAGCAGGTTATGCTAGCTCCCACGGTAAGTTTGAGGCTAAGGAAGTTGATAACCTCAGTTTTCGGTTCCAGAAATGGAGGTATGTTTCAGGGTAGGTCAAGTTGCCAGGGCAACTCATGCTCTGAACATAACCTGGTCTGGAGCAGGTTTAGTTGGAGCTTAGTTTGTTTTCAGAGAGGTGCAGCAGCATGGCGTGTCCATTTGAAGATGATTTAGTGGGTGAAGAAGCTCAGGTAATACTTTTTCCACCGTGAGAGGGTGATAAGACCACATATGGATGTTGGAAAATTAAACTTGTTTACTTTGATCTAACTTAATTATTTGCTTCGGTTAAGAGAAATCATTTTTTTGTTAAGTCACCTTAAAAATATAACATAGTTTTCAGACAATTATTTTCCTTTCATTCAAATTAATTCAATTAAGTAGGTGTAACTTTGGTGCTGCTGTTAGATCGGCACTGCAAGGGATTCTGGGATATCATTCCCTTTGCCTGTCTGGACGGATTTGGGTTGAAGTGTGGCTTTTTGACTAAATATGTTTAGTTGTTTAGCTGTTTTACTGTGTGTTGCAGAGTTTTGCCGAGTTATTTTGTCCTACTGTGCTTACGTCTCAGCACCACGAGTGAGAGCGAGGGAGAGGAGAGTTTTTATAGCACCCCTACACTCTCATTCTGAAGTATAATGATGGGAAATTCTTTACTTAATTTTTGCACTCCGTGCATTTTTTACCGTCCTTTTTATTGTTATAAAAATTAGCATATTCACCGGCTCAAACTTAGGCATATGAGAGTTCAATATATATATATATATATATATATATATATATATATATATATATATGCATTACAAGGAAAATGGACACAAGATCAGAAACTCATGCGTTACTTTGTCTGTTGATTTTCTCCAAGCAGAAATTCTTTTTTTTGATGATGCAGCCATGTTACTTTTTTGTTGGACGTATAATCTTCATACGCCGTCATTAAAATCTCAGACTCCATCTCACTTCCGTCTCAAGTGTCGCGCTTTCTTTTTTTCTCCACGCGTTTCCATGGTGACTCCAGAAATCGGCGATCTGTTGAGAATGTCTTTATGTACACGACGTGCACGTGCGTTAACCCAGGGTTACCAAGTCGAGCGTAATTACGCCAACTCATATCCGATCTTCTGGAACCGACATACCCAGAGTAAGCAAGTTCAGGCGGATTTCAGCCAGAGTTCAGGCTTAAAGTCAGGCTAGTTTAAACATGCTTCCTGGAGTACCCCCCAGGTTATGTTCAGAGCGTGAGTTGCTATGGCAACTTGACCTATCCTGAAACATGTCTCCATCTCTGGAACCGAAAGCTGAGGTTATCAACTTCCTTAGCCTCAAACTTACCGTGAGAGCTAGCATAACCTGCTTTCTGGAATACCCCCCAGGAAGACCCACAAAATAAAACAGGAAGTTAAACACAAAACGCCACAGAACAAAAAACAACTAGAACACAAAAGCAAAGTGACAAGCCCTTGAATGAATGGAGCTTGGGGCCATCACAAAGATGTTTGATGTCATTCATCGTCAGGTCAGCCAATTCAATAGTAGTTCAAACTTGAAAGACACTTTTCCTCATTGGCAACAATTGTTGCGTCATTTTTGACTCACAATAAAAAAAAAAAAAAAATCTCATAGGTACTAATGCTTTTTAGATTTTAAATGAGCTGTCTGAGACAAGGTATGGACACAAAACCATGCCATTTTAAAGACATGGACTTCCATCCATTTTCCATACCCACTTAATCCCTTTCAAGGTTGCTGGAGCCTATATCTACCGTTAGGTGAAGGTAAGGTAAATCCTGGTCAGATAGCCAGCTCGTTTCAGGACCAAGGCAAAAGCTTGATATTCATTTCTTTTACTTTATAAATTTATATTTTATGGCCAAAATGTGTCAGCTCAAATCCTCATTTATGCTCACAATTGTCCCTTAGGTTTTGAGATAGTGTTATTTATGTTTTCATAAACAGTGTGTATGACTTCATTGGTTATTATCGTTATTGCCCAAACCTTTCACAGGTTTGTCATGTTTCCTAAAGTGCATTTACACTCTCCAAAATCTTAACATTTGAGCACAAGAAAGTGTCTACTCAATCCTGATGTTAGTTCTTTTTTGCGGGGAGAAAACAGGGCAAGTGTAAGACCGTGTGTAGGTTTTGCACAATTTAAAGGCGGAAGATCCATCTTGCATACAGGAACGTCAGGCTACTGTTAAATCCCTGTACAATTGTTGATGCACTTACCAATTGCAGAAGGTTGTCTTTCTTCGCAGTCAATCACTATTGGAGCCGGTTAGGTTGATTTTTCAGAAACATTGTGCCTTTTGTGATACAAGCACCAAATTTGACATAGATCTACCTTAAGGTCCCCTCTTTCAGAAAAGCATGTTAGCCATGAGAAAAGTCCAAATTGGCGGCCGTTTGTGAAGATACACATACACTCAACTGAATGTTTATTTTCCCTATTCTCAAAGATTTAGGCCGTTCATGTACAAAATGCAGCCTTTAAACCCGAGGGGTTCTGACAGAAAACTATATTAAAATCTATAATATTTTGTTTTTCTTGGATTTTGTAGTGTACCACAAAAGGAACTATTATTTTTATTAACTTGCAACATGCAATCTTTTTGACTATGTGAGGAAGCTAGATTTCCAAACTAAAACCCTATGTGAGGGAAAATAAAACAAAGCTACAATGAAATAATCCAGCTAATCATGGAATCAAATCAAGAATTTCTTCTTTTCTGCTATTTGACTGCAGCCATTTGTTTCTTTCATACATTAGTGAAATCTTGAGTCCCTTGACTTTGTTTTTGATTTTTCTTGCTTTCTCTTTTTAGTATTCCTAACTAAAAAAAATACATTTTTTTTGTGCTTGTTGGTTGAACTGGCTGTAGTTGTTGAGCTCCCAGTGAGACGAGGTAAGGTCCTAGGGTCCTGTGTCTTGGCCAGTGTTCCAGGGAGATGTGCAGCATTTGTTTGTTTGGCAGCATTAAGGAGAGGGAGGCAAATGGCGCTATCAAGTGTGTCCCAATTTGTACATGCCTCCAGCACTCACATAAAAATACACACAAACACGGCTCCAACCAATCTGCCCTTCATTACTGCAAGTGTACACAGCAGTAAAGTGCAATAAGGTCACCAAAAAAGGTTAAGACATTCTGGTGTTTTTTTTGTATTGAAATAAACCTGTTGTGAACATCATGCTGCTTAAGCTGAATGTTATTAATGTTATTTACAACATTTACTTTCGTTATACTGTGGTCTGGGTGAATACTCGATTCTGATTGGCTGCGGGGTGTGTGTTAAAAAAGTGATAACTGCACGCCCCAAAAAGAAGTTCCGGTCACCTATCTCAAATCTTCTGTATCACTGCGCCGGTTTTTTTTAAAACAACCTTTAGCTTCATCATCTGGACAAAAACAAGCGGTAAGAGGTGAACTTTCTCTCTGAATTGATGCTCTATTCAACCCATCGGGACGATCAGCATATATATATCGCCAAATCTTGACTGCAGCGGTGATACGGTGCCCTGCGACATCACCATGACAAGGCGCTGCACCACGTAACAAATAGTTCGCTTTTTGTGAAAAAAGCTATCCAAATCAAAAAAAAAAAAAAAACAAGAATTAAGGACTAAAAACTGGTTAATATTTATTTCTTTTGTAAGTGACCATGGTATAAACAGGTTAATGGCCTTTAAAGTATGCTTTATCACTTTTTAACGCTCTATCCTAAGTTTGATACATCATTGTATGAATGTATAACTGATGATTGTAATGTTTTTGTGTTATTCTTATTTGATTGCTTGAAATAAACCATTTCAAATCAAAATTACAAATCAAATAGGACAAACGGGGAAGAAGAAGTAAGCTGTACATTTGCTTAGTTTTAATTATTGTTCTACATTTGTACATTACACCTAGAACAAACACAATAACATCATCCTTGTTTTCTCTGCATAATAAGACTGGAAAAGACAATACAACTGATTTACAATCCATGATCTTTCTGATGCAGCACAGAACTAACTGCTGGCCTAAAGTTATCCACGACTAAAATGAGGGACACCTCTTAAAACCATGACATGGCCTCTGAAAGGCAAAGTTAAATAGACAATGTTTGACATTTAGACACCATTACTGTAAGAATGGTTTGTGTCACGGTATGCTCGTCCTTTCCGGTCACCAAGATGCCTTCAAATCCCATTGTCATTAATGCTCTGTAGCGTAAGATATTTCTGTGTACAATGATGCTGAATTAGGTGAGTGCATGCATGCCTGGTGGGTCTCCTCACTGTTAATTCAGTTATGTGGCTGCTATGGAAAGGCAAAGGGACTTAATTAAATGTCTCACCTAAAGCAGTTGAGGATCATGTTGCCACTAAATCCGGTTTGAGGTAATGCCGCACTTTATTGTGACGATCAGTGCCTCCCCGAGGGTTTAATTACAGTTAAATCTAATTGAAGGGGAACCACGCAACAATGCTGCCCTCCCCGAACCTGTCCTCTTCCCTTTTTGTTCCTCATAATCAAAGTCTGCGGTAGTTTAACTAAGTCGGATTACCTTGGGAAGTCTTACAAAAGTCTTTTGTAGACAAGAGACCAACAGCTGGTGGCAGAGGTCTGCAAACTCATTACCTGAGTTAAATAGAATCAAATCAAAGGGGTTTATTATACAGCAATAATGCTCCTTATATAAAGTTATTAATTAACAAGACAAAATGAACAAATGGAATTTATACGTATATCATTTAAAGAAAGTTATGCAAATGCTGAAAATGTGTTATCCAGCCATCCATCTATGACAATAGTACACATAACTTTTTCGTTTAATCTATCTCACCATGTGAGAAAGACAATTAGAAAAGATGGAGAAGTGTTTTGATAAAGAAGCCCCTTTTTGGTCAAATGGCTTCAGTCCCACCCAACTGGGAACTGATCATCAACTCCCTATGTTGGTTTCAAAAATGTTCTTTTCAAAGTTTGTGGATTTTGACATGTTCGCCAATGCGTTGTTCCCTCAAGCTCAACGAAATAATATTACGCGATATGTCTGAATTAGGGATGTGGGTGTGGTTAAAGGAAAACTTCCGTTACTACGGAAAATCTAAAAGTTTCTCTCTCCTGATTCTTCTAAAAATGACACAGACCTGGTTGCCCTCCCATGTGACTAAAAAATACATTTCCTATGCAGATAAAAAAAATAGAAAAAAGAAATATTGGTTTTTTTTTACAAGCGTTTTTCTAAACATGATATGTACCATCTTTCCATGGAGGTGCTCTGAAGACAACCATGCAAATAGATTGCAGGCTCACTCTCTGGTCATATCTTCAGCTAACATGGAGGCATCTTAACCTTTATATTGTGATCAGGTAAATACTTTTGTTTCACTAACACCTTGATACCACATTGTTATTGATAGCAAAAAGTATTAAGGTGCAATAATTTAATGAATACAATAATTTCATGTATTTGGTGTAAAGCTTGCTTGATTTTTCTCTCATGCTAGCGTGTAAAAAGCTAATCAACACTGACATGTCCTGCCTTACAGATTCCTCCACTGAGGAATCTCTTTTTAGATGCTGTAGAGTTAGATATACAGCAAGCATTAACCTTTCCTCGTGAAATAGGAAGGAAATGTAACGAGACAGAGCCCTCACATCAAACTGAAATGAAGTTGAAATGTGAATAACCAAAAACATTTAGGCAGGCAAAAATATACAACCACAAGTTTAAGGGTAGATGCAAATCAACTAAAAGCACACCTACTGTATATCTGATCAGATATGTCTTTATGAGTGTCACGAAAATGCACACCTTATAAATGAAACTGGTTTCTTTAAATAACCTTGCTTTGGGGGCCTGAAATTAGCTTTGCTGCTGACCTAATTTACAGGAATGCTTACTTTCTGTGCAAGCACTCTGCATCTTCAAACTGGGGCATGAAAGCCAGGATTAAAATTTATACAACAACATTCTGCACAACACACCATTTGGCCTTTACCTGCCAAAACATCCAGTATTCATTTTTGGTAAGAATACTTGCGACATATGCATATAAATTGTAATATATTTTTTTAAAATATATTGAATAATTATATATTCTCTCTGTAATGTATACAATCATACCTGCAAACAAACACTGAAAACTTGGCTCTAGACCGTAAGACAACAGAGAGGAAACAAAACTGTTTCCAGCACTAGAAATACTTTAATATATACAGAGAATAATATACAACAAAAAAGCATGAAGGTATGCTGTTGCTGGAGTGTCTAGGAGCGTAAGTGTATGTTTGTATATGGAGCCAAATCAACAGAAGCCAAACCAATGGTGGCATGCCAGGGTGCATATAAAATCAAAACTTGAGTAAAAAAACTTGGATACTTTTAAACTGAGAAAAAATAAAGAGAAATTAACTGAGGAACAAAGTTCCATGATTGTTATTTAGGAAGTTTAGTACATAAATGTTGTCAGGAACTGGTGTAGGAGACCAGACGTGGTGACAGAAAATAAAACATTTATAAAAAAACTGAAACATGAGAAAACCCATGGAGTAACAAAAAAGGTGATACAACAGAGCAGTGCAGATGACCTCATAAGGATGAACTGAAAACCAGACACTTCTGGCTGAGGGTAACTAGCTAAAATTACGACAGCTGTGGATCATGATCGACTGGGAAACAGTGTGACTTAGGGCAACTCAGAACATGACCAAAAACCAAACAAAACCCCAGAACCCTTACAAATGTGAGCCTTTTGTAGAAGTGAAAGGATCTTCGTAAGTTTGAATTACATTTTTTTATAATAGGGTTCATTTATAATTTGCTTGATGAATGAATATTCAAAAAAATGTTCATATTTGTAATGAGACAAAAATTAAAGATCCTCCCTCTCTTATGTCCTGTTTCTTCCACGGACTACTGCGGGACAGCAAGTCATCAAACTGGGTCACAAAAAGACAGAAGTACCATGAAAAGTAGCCATCATTCAGACGAGTGTCTCTGAACGATCCCATGAACCCAGACATGGTGACATGCTTGTCAATGGCTCTGTGAAGCTCTAAAACCAAAGCTACTTTCTCAATGAGCCTGCAAAATACAGATTAGCAGTAGCTTCTTCCGCAAACCATTCTGCCTCAGGGGTGTCAGATTTATAAACACACTTTTGGCCAAGTTTCTAGCGGCAAATTTGACGTGCGTCAAAACATGGGCGGCGAATTTGACGCACAACATCACATTCAGTGTGAAGACAGAATTAGTGCTTCATTGTAAATACCAATTGTAAACACAAAGTGGTCATCCTATAGTTTCCCACCTAAAAAGCTATCTTGCTATATAGTATACAGCTAGTTTAACCCTACACCTAAGATGTTGCTGGCATAAATAGTACACACTCTTTGAACTATCATACTTCTTTGGCCGTTTACGCAATACAAGTAAATAACATATAACAGAGAACAGCAGCATTGCCTTTTGCCTTTGGGCCAGCATAAGTGTTGAATACTTACATTACTAAAGTGAAGCATATCACCGCAGAGCCGCTTTTTTCCTCGCCAGAATCAGCTGATTTATGTTGATTACATTAACTCTTCTCGCTACCAACTTCGCTTACGTAATTCGTAGCGCACCGTCTCTATGCTATATAGCTCATTGAGCAAGCACATCTCTGGGGCTAGCACACACACACACAAAAAATTCCCACCCATTATGATGTTAAGATTTACCACTGCCATTTATGTTTTGCATATATTTATTAATCCCCCTACTAGACGAAGGCCAAAACAGCATGACCTTATACACAAACTATATATATATATATATATATATATATGTGTGTATATATATATATATATATATATATATATATATATATATATATACACATATATATATATACATATAGATCTATCTATACAAATTCTCTTTAGCTGTATCGTGCTGTAGAAGTACAACCTATTTCTTTAAGAAAGCAATCCATCTGTCTACAACAAGATGTGTTCTATTTGGTTTGTACTCTCGATGAACTTGTGGCGTAGTGAGAGGTCCTTGTGTGGGTTGCGACGGCAGACGCACAGACGATGAGCAGATGGCCCTACTTCAGCACTGCAACAGGGTGACTAGTGGGGGGAGTGTGGAGGTCCAGCAGGCTCGAAGACCCCACAAGTCCCTGGCATTGGTCGCCATTACGCATGCACCATCGATACATGCTCAAAATCCCTTGTCTTGGTGACAAAAGTGAGAATCTTCACACTTGATCTTAACGGATGCAGGACAGGTGGTGAGGAGGATGGTGGGAAGTGAGAGGAGAAAGAAGACGAAAGAGGCAGAGAGGAAGGTGCATTCACAGTGGAGGAGATGCTTACGTGCAAAACTGTCTTTGGCAGACATTTAAGGTTGGCAGTGCGCAACTGTTCTGTGGCCTAATGACAGTTTGGCTGCTCCGCACTTTGGCGAGGGGTCAGCTCACTCCCCGAAGGTGACAGCAGACGCACAGGCCAGGTGGAGCAGTGACACTGGTGTCAAACAGCCCACTTTGAATACCCGTTTGTAATTATCTTCTTGGGTGACAAATATCACTTTTTCACTTCTGATTTGTCTGTTTGAACTCACCAAACTAAGATATTTTTATTCATTTTTACTCCAAAATGGCCGAGACACATTCTAGCTGTAGAAGGCATTGCAGACATGCTTCACTCGGTTGCAGAAAAGACCAATAGACATTTTTTTTTTTATGTCTACAGCTATCATTTTGAGCTGCATGTCTACAATATATTCTTCTATTTAAACAAGTGAAACAGAACAACCTGTCCTCACATTTTAGGACACTGAAATTTGCAATTCTATGTAATACCAGTAGACTGCCGGGGATAGATACAGGGTGTTCTTTCCTGGACACCTCTTGATGGAATGTTTGACATCTAGCAGCCGCTGCTTCATCACTTGTCAATAAAGTTCACAACAGGAGGATAGAAGTACAGCAAGTTAGCAAGGGATTCAACTTTTTTTTGTTGTTGTTGACAAACTTCTTACAAAACAACATCCTTGAGATAAACCAGTCTTGTTTTAGTATGAACCACATTACTGAGACGGCCATATTAAAATCGTCAATGATGTCAAGTGTGGCTTGGATTCAGGTTAGATTTCAGTATTAGTTCTAGATCTAAGCACTGGTTTTGATACTGCTGATCACCTAAACCTGTAAAGTAAGAGTTAATGGCTGACGAAGAAGGAATTATTAGAAATTAACACGCGCCTTGGAAGCCTGAAGCATCCAACGTGAAATGGAGGATGGTTGCTTTCACGAAGTTCATTAATTTCTGATAATGCACACTTCGATGGCCAATAACCCGCTTATACCATGGTCACTTACAAAAGAAATAAATATTCAGTCAGGTTTTAGTACTTCATTCTTGTTGTTTTTTAAGTTTCAAACACTTTTTTCACAAAAAGTAGACTGTTAGGTGGTATGGGGCTGCAAAGGAAAGCGATATATATATGCTGATCATTACGATGGGTTAAATAAAGCATCAATAATCTCAGAAAGTTAATCTCTTACCACTTGTTTTTGTTCAGATAATGAAGAAAAGGTTTGTTTTAAAGAAGCCAACGCAGTGATATAGAATTATAGCTTATAACTTCTTTTTTAGGCGTGCATTATCAATGTGGTATATCACTTTGTAATGCACACGCAGCAGCCAATCAGAATAGAGAATTCACCCGTACCATGGAATAAACAGATTTAAAAGCCTTGGCCTTTCAGGGACTGTTCTCAAGTGGTTCAAATCCAATCTCATGGAGAGAAACTTTATGGTAAGCGTGGAAACATACTTTTCTGGGGTCCATGAAATTAATTGTGGTTTGCCTCAAGGCTCCATCCTTGGCCCTTTGCTTTTTAAGATCTACATGCTTCCTCTGGGGAATGTCACCAGAAGCAGCAATATCAGCTTTCATAGCTATGCTGATGATACTCAGCTTTACATCACTACTTTTCTTAATGAAACAAGGCCAATAGAAGGACTTTTTAACTTTTTCTACTAGGAGGCAGTGCCTAAAATAGCTAACTACATTCTGGAACTTTATGCATGAGAATAGACAATATCTAAGTCGTTTTATCTGAATTAGAACGGCCACCAACACTCCCAACCTAACATTGTGGCCGGCCGATTGTAGTTTCTATGCAAAAAATAGAATCTTTCATACTGAATTTTTTTTCTGCTCGATGAGTCACAATTTGAATGAATAAATACTTAATAACACAATTTTAAGCTTAATTTCTCGATGTCTTCTATCATCAGAAAAATGCCACAAGAATATTATAAAAACACAAAAAAAAACTGAAAAAACCCCACACAATTTTCATTGTAGTGGGCCTTCAAAGACTAAAAAAAAAAAATGAGAAACTACAGGGTTCTACTTGTTTTCATTTGCTAAGAGCTATTTTCAAATTCAAATTAAGTTTATTTATATAAGCACCTTTCATGTACAAAACAGCTCAAGGTGCTGTGCATAAAAATAAAAAAAGAATGCAGAAAACAGCAATCCCAATGCATGCAATAAAATAATTAAATAAGCCCCACACAATAAAATACACAAAAACAAACATAAGTAGAAAAGGGAAATGACTAAAAAGAAAATAAAAGCTTAAGAAGAGAGATTTTTGATACTGAAAACGCCTTAATATCGAACACAACCAATAAAAGGTCTTTCTCTATACTCTTATTAAATGTTATGCTTGCACTTTTCTCATTTTTATGCTTTTTTATGTGTATTCACTTGTGTCTAAGTACTTCAGGAAATAACTTTGTTGTACCAGGCTTTTATTTTGTCATTTCACCATGTTTAGAATCTAAATATGTATGTAATCCTGGTCAAACACAGCATTCTGTAATCAAAGGAATTTAATGAGTGCACAACATAAATGATATTTCTGGAGGCATTCAGACCCAGTTGAAGACTATAATCAGTAGTGGCGATTTGATTCCCTTTCCTCAATCAAAAGACTTCACACTTACTCATCTGACACAACTGGGAACTCACCTTATCTCTAGCCAGATACTCAAATCCAATAAATAGCGTTTCCCGTTGGCTTTTGAAGTTGAAAGTCCCTGCTGAACTGTGCTAGTAACATGCATTGTGTGGCTGGCGAAGGCCTCAGAACACCAGAACAAAGAGAAGTGGAAGCCATGGGCATTGAAAGCCGAGCATCTGATCACACCCCTCACGAACAAACAGTCGCCTCCCGTGTTCCCACGCAATCAGTAAATTTATCTGCTAAATTACTTTTGGCTTTGTTGGCGTCGTAGTTTGGGACCCGCGAAATCAGAATAGAGGAAAAAAAAAACCTTCCCAAGACAACAATGGAACAAATCAAGTTTGCTTCAGTAACAGGTGCTTCTGTCCTCACCCATCCACCCACCATGAGCACCATTATCACCATCAGCCCAAGGTGAAAACCTGATAATTGGTCACATGGGAAAGGGGGGGGGGGGTCATTTTGCTCTGGCAAAGCAAGTTCTGTATGCGAACAGACCAATGATGAAGCCGTTGCCATCTGCCCTGCTTTTCCACTTTTGAGCACATTTCATTAGAGATCATCATCACCTCTCATTTGTGTTCTGCGATTTCAGTGTCTGTATGTGGTGTCACTATTGCAGTAGCAAGCAAAGTAATTATCGCATTTTCTGCACTATAGGGCACATCGGATTACATGGCACAACCTCAATGAAAGGTGTATTTACGAACCTATGTTGTATATAATGCGCACAAACTATGAGGCACATTAGGTGAGACAAAAGGTTCAGAGATAAATCTGTCAGTGCGTTCACAGTAACTCTAGAATCTGTTTGTGACACATTGCACTTTGGAAGTGTCAGCCGCGTAAGCGTATTCACGATACCCTTAACTCCCAACACGAACTGATACCAATAAAACAAAAGTAACTGTGACTACACTGCATTCCAATCTTGTTAGCAAAAGAAAACACTACACATTCGCTGTTTTAGCGTACTGACAAGAACACCCAACCTTGTTTGCGACATGTTTCAAAGAAAAAATAAAAGGGCTGATACAGCAGAAAAAAACCTTACTGTGACTGCACTACCTCCCAATTTTTTTAGGAACACATTAGCAGAAAAAAAAGAAAAGACATTAGCTGACTTAGCGTATTAACAATAACACTCAATCTTGTTTGCAATACAATAAAAAAATGCTACAGCTAAAACAAACATTCCTGTGACCATGTTAACTCTGAACCTTGTTAGTAGCATGTACAAAGAAACTCGGCTACACATTAGCCATGTTAGCATTTTCACAACGACAACCAACCTTGTTTGTAAAACAGACTGACATCCCTACATGTTAGCCGTGTTAATATAGTGTCAGTTACACCCAACCTTGTTTGTAGCACAATGTTTTGATTTGAAATGGTTTATTTCAAGCAATCAAATGAGAATAATACACAACAACATTACAATCATCAGTTATACATTCATACAATGACGAATCAAACTTAGGGTAATTAGACATATTAATAAATATTGCTTGAAAGGGAGTGGAAAGAAGTGAATTTAAAAAATCCCACCCCTGTGTTACCGAAACCATTTTATTACACGATTTATCATTATCTGGTTCCCAACTTTTATAAGACAGAATTAAGAAACCTGAAATATCAATTAAGCAATTGACAAAGATGAATTACTTAAATTATTATGCAAAAAAATAACTTTTAGAAATCAACATGGCAAATGCCGACCATTTATCCAAAATATATGCAGATTATGTTACTTATAAAAGTCATGTATATGATTGATAAAATATTATATTAGTAAAATAGACATAACACTGTTTCAAAAATCTTAATAGCAAAATTTGATCCAGTAGGAATGGTTAAAATATGTACAAAATAATGTTACATTATGAAAAATCATGAATCCATTTTTCAATTTTTGGAGCAAGTGAACTAATATCATTAGAAATGAATCAATGCAACCATTTTCAATAATTGATTAAGCTTTTTTTTTGTAGTACGTAAAATAAACAGATCGATAGTTCTAAAACAAACATTACTGTGACCAAGTAGTGTGACTTTGTTAGTAATGTAAAAAAAAAGTCTGACATTGTTACACTTTAACCTTGTTAGGATATTCCCAATAAAACCCAACTTTTTTTTGCCATACACAGAGAAACAGACTGATAAAGCTAAAAGAAATATTATTGTTTTTGAACAATGTTGTTGTTAAAAAAAAAAACATAAAACAGTCTAAATCTGCTATACATTAGCCATGTTAGCCTTTTTTCACAATAACGCCCAAACTTTTTCACATGACAAAAAACACTAAAATATAAATTTCTCCCAGACTTGTCAATAATACATTAAAAAAATGAATTAGTTTGACGTTACACGTTAGCCATATTAGCATATTTACAATAACAACCAACCTTAAAATAGACTGACATTTTGACAGAGCGTCATGCACCACTCAAAATTTCATGGACATCAGTAAACACGGCCAGAACTAGTCTATTCAAGAGGTATTCCGTATCATAAAGCAGATTGTCCTTTTCAGAAAAAAAAAAAAATTGGGCTGTTAAGTGTCCCTGACAGCGTGGGATATATGGTACTATCTTATTCCTTTCTGGCTTTCTGTTTTGTGGAAGTCCACTTTTACATTTGTGTTCTATTTTTTGTGGAACTCTCGTTCCACATTTTTTCCACCCTGCTATGGTTTGCTCTGAGTTATTGGGTTCAACAGGCTACCATATGGGCACTAAATGTGGTTTCTGTCACTGAAAAAGCCTCTGCACTTTACCAGTACTTTTTTTTTTTGGTTAATCATGGGTGCCATTATCATTACTGTTGATGTAGCATTTTGTTTTGGTCGTTAGACTCTGGGCCTGCCATGATTAAAAATCAAATATATAGCCCGGTGCAGTCTGGAGCGCCTGTTGTGCCTGCCAAACCAGCAATTCTGCCTGCATTGTTATTGCGCTCATCAAACCCAGCGAATGTATATTTCAGGCGATTATGCCTCCACAGCAACATCGCGGTCACATGGAAGTTTAATCATCCTGTTGGTGGAGCACATATGAATATTTTATTGCTGTAAAGTCAACAGTATTTGTTGCACTGAAGAAATCTTAGGATTCACAGCTGCACACTCTCAGGACGTTTTGAACAAATGCAGGCAAAGAAGACAAAAAAAAAACATGAAGTGCATGGTCAATTTTGGTTGCAAGCTTTAACCTCTACTAACATTTGCCAGTAAATCACTCAGCTTAGAGTAGAGCTGCTGCTTGTCAACATACAGTAGAGAGGAGACAGCTGAGGTTCCGAGAGCATCTGGTTCGGGTGCCTTCTGAAAGTCTCCCTGGTGTGTGACCCACTAAGTGAAGACCCACAACATGCTGGGAATGACTCTGGATTCCCCCCAGAGAAGCTGAAGGAAGTAGCCAGGGAGAGGAAAGGTCGGTCATCTCAGACTGCCTCCTGCTGACTCCCTCTTTTGTCAATTTCCTTGTTTGGGTTCATGAGACTCCCCTAGCACTGTGAAGTTCACCATCTGCTGCAGGAGGTGTGACTGAATGACGGACACTTTCAGCAGTACTTCTTTCTCCCTGTGACTCAGTTAAATGATTTGCTATCCCACATTAGTCAGAAGACGGAAAAAAAGAGAAAAATGGAGGATACATTATTATTCACCTCTGAATACAAATATAAAAAACATCATAAATTTTGGGACAAGCATAAACTGCAAAAAACAACTTGTCTTCCATAGTGTTTATAGACTTTACCCACTGTTTATTAATATGTCACTGCCAAAGCTGAGTTTCTGACTAGTTAACACCGTGCAAATACTGACCAGGATATGTGACATTTGAAACAATCTCTCATAGACTATACATAGACTTTGCAGAGAGTTATGCAAAACTAGTATCTACAAATTTGGACGGCAATACCCCTAATGACTTTACGAATAGTCGCCAGTCATCTACATAAGTATAGCTTCCAGTTCTCAGAAAATACTTAACATCAGCTTATAACTTTGAAAAGTCATGCTAAAACAAAAGCTTATTACTTACATTTATATGTAAACTTCTAAGCAGTCAGAGCACGTGAAGAAATATGTTTCTGTTTCACGACAGCGCAATGCGGAGGGTTATCCTGTCCTAAATCACTACGGCTACCCTTTATAAGCAAGTTCAAACACTTCTACAGCTTCAAATGACCCTACATTTGGAGGGGTAGGAGAATAATTCTGATTCGCTCTAACTCAGCTTTTATGTAGATATTCCCTCCTTTTATGCTTGATATTCTTGCGACTACTGTAACTCTTGTACTATTTACGCAATTTAAATAGATTCTGAAACAGAGAAAAGTAGCTTTGCACTAATATACCACACTATCATACGGGCTGCATTCCAAGGACCATCTGTTGCTCGCTGTTCCATTTGCCTGTACAGATCTGGGAAAAAAAGGCAAAAAAGAAGGGAAATCAAAAGAGTCCATTCCTCTGAATATTTATAAAACCAGGCTGAGAATGGAGGAGAAAGTTGCTTTTAACTGTGAATGTTTTACATAAACTCTCATTTTTATTTATTTGACATTTTAAATGTTTACATTTGTATTGTAAATGTAATTTATTGTTTCCCCCTAGCCAGAACTCCATTGAAAAGGAGATTCTTAATCTCAATGAGACATTTCATGTGTAAATAAAGGTTAAATAACAAAAATATATAGAGAGAGTATCAAAGTTCTTAGACAAATAATGTATATCAGCTGATTCTACACTCACACTCTGTGCTGTTATCCAACACGTAAGGCAGATTTAAACTGTCTCTTTTGCATAGAGTACACAGAAAAATTTGAAATTCATTAATCCATCTGAATGGCAACATTACGTCTGTCGTGTCTGCATATCACATCTGTCCCTCTGAACCTTAAAGAAAACTTTACACAGTTCTATTTCCAGTCTGTTGACGTTGGGACAAAAAGCTGGAAAAACGCGAAACAAGTTTTAAAATGAAAACGACCTTTGTACTTTCAAAATAAAACGTTGTTTTTTTAAATATATATTTAAGCAGACATGCCTACGTGAGTTAACACTGGCCTCCATTTCCGCCATGGACAACGAAAGTTTAATTTTGGCAGTACAAAAGCACATCATAAATAAATATCATAAATGATGACACAAAACCTGCATTTTGCAAGGATCCAGTGAGGAAGGAGAGGGTATGGGGCCTGACTGCTTAAGTTTTGGATGAGCGAAGAGAGGGGGATGAGCTACTCGACATGAGGGTGACAGGACAAATCACTCCTCAGGGGGTTGGGGGCATAGACCAGAAATGCAACGGAGGCTACCTGACGGTCGTGTGACGGCCTCCCTACGCAACACAATGGAGATGCACCACAGATGGACCAGCATAAATCCAGGGTTATGTTAAAGAGTTGGATAACAGGACAATGATGATATGAAAAGCCAGAATCATGTAATTAATTTCGATTGCATAAACGGCCAAAGAATCCAGAGTTACATGTGCTATCTAGATGTTGCCTGTGGTATCTCCAGTGTTTAATGGTTAAAAAGAAGAGAAGTCTCAAACAGTTAGTATCTTATATCACGATACCATACTTTTAAAAAAAAGTGAAGTCTCCTATAAAGACAGTACATCTCAATCACATAGGCTAAATAATACATTTGTTAAACAAAGCAAGATTCAACCACCACTTGGATAATAGGTCTGAATGAGGGATCGGCACATCCTGCAGCAAAAACGATTGTCCCTTTAAGTACCAAAGCATTTCCCATTTAACGACTATGGGAAAAGTTAGAATGGGTTCAAACTGTAGCACTAATGAGCTTTCATTACTGACTAAGACCACGCTGAACATGACAGTGAAACTGACTATACCACGTTGAGAAGAACTGGCTCTACTACAGCACTCCAACAGCACAAGGACAGAGACTTGAATGGTAAAATCACGATGTCCTATATTGTCTTTGATTTTCTTCAGCATGCAGGACACGCTCGGAATATTCCCGCATTTACCGACGGAGGTGACCCCCACCCCCACCCCCGAAAAGAATAAAGGATATTCAAACGACACTTGACAGAAGGCATTTGATATGCTAAAGGATCCTGATGAATGGTATTAGCTTGGCCAGGTGCTTTGCAGCATATGAATAGAAGAGATCAGTACAAGCAACAATATTCTATAACCAAGAGGAAAGAAGGGGGGAGGGTGGGGGGGGGCAAATGCAGAGATGTGCAGAGAATTGTGAGAGGGCAAATCAAACTAGGATAAATCCACAAACACATGTTATCAGCACTTCATCTTTTAGATATCTAAATGCTGCAGTCAGGAGGGTACCCCATCTGCATACCAATGTAGCATTATATAGCCGGAGCCAGGATGTTCTCAACATAAATGCGGATGGATTCTGAGTTTTTTTGTTGTTATCCAAACTTTTATAAAAACAATAGCTACTAAAATGTCTTGCCTCAGATGGAATTCCATTGAAGCCAAGTCCAATTTTTGGCAGAAATCGGATGACCTCTGATCCTAAATGATACATGGCCTCTTTACAGAGAGTTCCTGTCAATAAAAAAAGAAGAAAAAAAAGAGGAAAAAATTACCATTCCACCCTTGCTACTTTTTATTTTAGTGAGATAGGGCAGCAAGGGCAATTGATCCAGAGCATATATCAATAACACAAGCTTGACACACTCAGCGCTTTTTTTTTTTTAATGGGGGGCGGGGGCTGTGTTTTAATGCGTTAGCTTGAAAGTTTATATGGGTGTGTCAGGTTGCGTTTCAGTGCCTTTACCGTTCAGGTTTCTCCAAAGTTCTTTAGTTGTGCAGCTTTGGACTCCTTTCCTTAGACGCAGTACGTTTGTGCTATGGCTGCAGATTTTGATCCAAAGATCAATCCTACCATGTTAATCAGAAGAGCTGATGAAAAGTAGAACCAAGGCTGCCATTTGATAACATTTCAAACAAACTATCTTTTCAGTGAAGTCATCTGGGAAAGGTAATGCCTCAGTCACATGCAAGTTTTGGGGTTGTAGACAGGAAGGTTTGCATCTTCAGAGGGGTGCAGGTGTGGCTTGCATTTCCCTTGAGGCTTGTGTGGACACCTTAAGGGATGTTATGAAAATAGAACGTACAATTGTCATGCCTGTATAAGTGTATTGTGAACTATTTGTAAAGATGTAAAGATTGTGCTATGCCAACACCGGGCTCAGGAACGAGTGTTCAAGCAACCTCTTCCAATGAAAAGTTGACATAAACTCGCGTAAATGCTCGTTTTGGGCTTCTGAACTCAGTAGTCTTACATTTACACGAGTGAATGTAAGAATACTGCAATGTAACTTTTAAGTGCTTTTATAGGCTCTACGTACAATACGCAAAGTCATTGTATGGATGTTTACATTCAATCCAGTCGAACTTTGACCAATCAGAGACATGGATTTGATAGTGAGGCATGGATGACGTCCTTTTCAATACACAGCATTACCAACTGTTCAAGCATTTATTATAGAGATAAAAATGAATGACTGTGGTTCGTGCCAGGCCGGGAATTCTTTGACACCAAGTCTTTCATCTATCCGAGTAGAGCTGTAAAAGAAAAAGCCTGGAGCAAGATTTGCACTACTTTGCACCCAACCTCTTGAGTGCAGGTTCTAGTATCGAGTATTGACAGTCCAATGTGAACACCGTATGCTAAAAGCCTGTTTAAGAACCCGCATTCAGTACATCCTTGAATGTGAATCACATGCCTGGTGTGTATGTAGTATAAGTTACGCACACTTATAACATATGGGTGATGCTGTCATTCAGTGCACTTATATCACACTCTAGTCATTAATAAGGTGTGAGGACTGACTCCTTCTTTACCAGGCAATAATGCTGCATGCAAAGAAGGGGCAGGTGAGACGTGACTGACTGTAGGATGCCAACACAAACTATACTTATTGTCTAGTTTCCTCACTTCTAATTACCAGACTGTGCACAAGTGGCACACAAGGAGTGCAGATCCATCACTTAAACAGCAGTTATGAGCTCTCTGTCCAGTGCAGGAGTTAAAAAATGCACCTATGTCTCACCTACTGTGGGCCAAAAAAGATTTAGTCACCAATTGTTCAAGTTTTTCCACTTAAAAAATGAGAGGCCTTTCATCATAGGTGTACGTCAACTATGAAAGACAAAATGAGAAAAAACAAATATTCATAAAATCTCATTGTCTTATTTTTAAAGAAGTTTGTTTGCATATCTTGCTTGGAAATAAGCATTTGGTCATTAACAAAAGTTCAACTCAAAACTTAGATTTTGAGTCAAGACCTCCTTGTTTTGACGATACATTCATTCCTTCTTCTACACTGATTATTCATCCGGGTGCCTTTTCTGAAAAACCATAAAGCATGAAGTTTCCATTTCCCTGCTCTACAGTAGCTATGGATGCAACTTAGTATTCTTTCTCCTCCAAAAAGTAGAGTCATTACCAAAAAGTGTATTTTGGTTTCATCTGACCATATGACTGTTCTTGTGATCATTTTGACCCCAGAGTTCTTGCCAGGAGCCCCAGATGGAGGGAGATTATCAGTGGTCTTTTAAGTCTTCCATTTCCTAATAATTGCTCACACAGTTGATTTCCTCACATAAAGCTGCTTACCTATTGCAGATTCAGTCTTCCCAGCTTGTTGCAGGTCAACAGTTTGGTTTCTGGTGTCCTTAGACAGCTCTTTGGTCTTGGCCATAGTGGAGTTTGGAGTGTGACTGAGGTTGTGGAAAGATGTCTTTTATTTAGATAATGAGTTCAAACAGGTGCCAATAAGACGGATAACAAATGGAGGACAGAGGATCCTCTCACAGAAGAAGTTACAGACCTGTGAGAGTCAGAAATCTACATCCTCTCATTTTACTTCAAAAACGATCGATCCAGACTTTTAAAACTGTATGACCTTGTTTATTTTTTACACCACGCAACTTCTATACAGAGCCAGGGGCTCTACATTATCATGCGTCCAAATACAGTTCTTGGAAAATGAAGGAGGCTACAAACTGAGGGGATGTAGGAACTTAAAGATCAAATAGATAAGAATCGTAAAGAAAGGTTTCTGTGTGTTGGTGTGTGGCAGTAAACTTTGAAATGGTTTAAGTAAGTTGCCTCTACTATTTATAGCCTCTACTATTTATAGTTTGTTTTATTGTGCAATTTGAAGTTGTCTCCTTGTTTATACTGAAGCTGAAGAGAAAACGAAATTTCAAATTCTATGTATATGTAAACATTGTAGATTTTGGCAATAAAGTTACTTTGACTTGACTTATGAGCTCAAACAATGTTCAAATATTCAAGAAAATGTTTAAAGAAACTCTGATATCATGATATGAAGATAAGAGGAGTTAAGGATCAACAGGTGTTGAATAATTCCAAATACATGTGTGAACTTGATTGTAGTAAAATACTCAAAACTCTTTTAATTACAATCAATGAGTATTACATTGTGTAATGAGCAACAATTGTTTACTGAAATGTTTTAATTACAGCCAATAAGTCATTGATTTTGTTTACTTGATCTGCAATGTGTAGCAATAACTACTGGTTTAATATGATAATGTGTTCTAATGATAATCAATGATTATTACATATTGGTTACCTAAAGTGTAAATCAGTAATGTTTACTGAAAAGATGGAAGACGTCTCTCTAAGGATAATCAATAAGCACTCGATTTTGTTACTTGATCTGCAATGTGTAGCAATGATATCTGGATTTTATGAAATTGTTTTCTGATTATAATCCAAGAGTATTACATTATATCTGTTACATGGTGTGTGGTTCACAAATCTGTTAACTGAAATCATGAATGAATGTTTTCTGAAAAAAATCAATCAATGATAAGCACTTGATTTTGTTACTTGACAAGAATCTCTCTGATCAGAACCGAATTACGAAAATTATGGAAAACTATAAAATGAATAAACTCAGTAGGACTGGGATTGTATGAACTCGCTTCTTCCCACTCCTTTTTAAGCAATAAATCAAGCTCTACTTGACTTTAGTTAATGATCACTATATCTAATAAAACAACAAAGACACACTTAAGTCACATTTGGTTAGTATTTTCTTTTATCTATGGATTTAACCAACTCTGTAATGAGTTTGATAAATCTGTGTGATTTCTTTTGTATTGACTACAGTTAATGCTTGAAATAAATAAATATAATCAAATCAAATCTTGCTTGTTTGTAGGTGACCAAATACTTATTTTCTACCACAATTTGCAAATAAATTCTTTATATTCTATTTTTCATTTTGTCCCTTATAGTTGAGTTTTCCCTGATGACAATTGCAGGTCTCTTTCATCTTTTTAAGTGGGAGAATTTGCACAATTGATGGCTGATGAAATACTTTTTTGCCCCACTGTACTACACCCTAATTCCGAATTTACACAGGTCTGTTTGTGGTGCATCTCCATTGCGTTGCGTGAGGAGTCCGTCCCTCGACCATCAGTAAATTTACATTGACCCGTTGGGTCTTCCTCTCTGCATCCCGGAGGAGTGGTTTGTCCTGTCACCCCCGCGTCAAGTAGTTTGTACCACTCTCTTCGCTCATCCAACACATGAACGATCAAACCCCATGCCCCCTCCTTCCTAACTGACTCCTTGTAAAATACATGTTTTTCTTCATCTATGGTGGTGTTAACTTGTGTTATCGCATGAGCCTGTCACCGTATTTTTTTTTTAAAGTACTATGGAAGATTTTAATTTGAAACACGGACCTGCTGTTAGCCCTACAATTGAAAGCTTGCACTGTGGGACATAGAGACAGGCGTAGAACTCAGACATGACGGAGGAGATGTAAACTTAATTATTGATTAATCAACGTTTTGTTTTGTTTTTTGCATCAATGCAATGTCGTGGAAATGCACCTCAGACATTCTAGTGGAAATCAGCCTTTACTCACTTTCGTAAGTGTTTGCTACGACTTGTTGTCCAGCTGTCCCCCAACTCCATCTGGATGAAGTTAATAAGTTAATTCTTCTCTAAGATTTCTAGTATATCACCTGTCCTTCCTGGGGGAGGATCCCTCCTTCATGTGGGCACCCCTTAGGTTTCTTCGTTTTTTTCCGGAATCCGTTTTTTTTAGGAGTTTTTCCTTACCGTGAAGGAAGGTCTAAGGGCAGGGATGCCCAGAGTTTAGTCTGTTTAGTTAGTTCACTTTAGTATTTTCATATTGAATTTGACGTATTCATGATCCTTATGCTTTACGAAGCCCATTGAGACGACTGTTGTTGTGATTTTGGGCTATCCAAATAAAATTGAATTGAATTGTCATCTACAGCATGCCGGTAGAAAAAATGTGCATCAAAATCTTTGCCTTAAGTACTCACTGAGCGGTTTATGTTCTGGATATTATTTGCGGGCCACCTGTACAGATTTGTCCATCTTTTTGCCTGAAGACAGCCTGATCCACCAGCTGTGATTAAGCCATTATTAGTTATGTACATTGGATAAAAACTGTTATCTTGGTAAATGGTTGAATATATGTCTTTCTGTAAAATTACCAACTTGCCAATAATTAATTTCAGCAAGTTATATAGCAAAAGATCATGTTGGATTGATATCACATATAGAAAGAAGTAACTTGGAGTCAAATAAGTTTGCCTCGGTTTTTAGTGACTCACCTTTTGCCACACATTTGCATGGATCTGGGAGCAAAATAAAGCCACATGGAGTGAAAAAAAAGTCCCCTGCACACTTGCCCCCAGCTACAGGCTGGTCCACTTCAGTGATCTGAAGCACCGCTGGAGGAGGTCACGGATCACAGAACTCATGTTTTTCTTGCAACTCATTCGCTGCTTAAGCTAGCCAAGCCTCAACGGTGGCACTGTAGCCACAACAGGTTACCCACCTCACCACCACCACCACCACCCTCCATCCCCCGTGTGCTTTGGTAGGCTTGTTAATTCCACCACCCACTGTGAGTCCTGTGCCAATACAGCATGGGAATGAAGCTCCTTTTAAATGTCATATCTTTATATATCTGACTTATATCTAAAAAAAAAAAAAAAAAAAAAAATCACACTTTTTTTGCCTAATGGGAAACGTGAACAACCACCTTTAGTAGCTGAGCCATTTTGAAAATGTAAAATATTCCTGTTATTGTAGTTGTTGCTAAAGAAGATCAATGGTTTGTCTCTGACTTTAGCAATTAAACGATGGAGAAAACCAACTGGTTTTAACTTATGTTGTAAATGAGGTGCACAGACCTATAAGGTGCATTTAGGGAGACAAAAGAGTGAGTGATAAGTCTGCCAGTCTGTCAGACTTCATAAACTGCATTCACAGTAATTTTAGAACTTGTTTGTAACACGCTACACGTTAGCTGCATTAGCATATTTACAACATCTGTACCTCCCAACCTTAATACAAGCACTTGGGAAAAAAAAGGACTGAGGAATCGCTAAAACAAACCTTACTATGAGTACGCTAACTCCCAACCTTGAGTAACATGTAAGAAAAACAGTCCCACATCACCACACATCCGTGCAAGTTTATTTACAATTCTGGTTCCGCCAGACCTTGTTTGCAAAACTTGAAAAACAGACTGATATCACTAAAGCAGACGTTACTGTGACTACACTAACTCCCAACCTTGTTGGACAAGCCCCGCCCCCTTTTGGATTTACATTACTTATAAACCTGAACATGATTGTAAAACATCCAGCAACTTGTTGCCTTATGCTGCTTCACGGTTCTACCCTCTCTCCTCTTTACCCTACCCCAGCCGCCCACACTGAGTCTGCGTCCGAATTCCCACCCTGTGCACTAACAACTAAAAAACGAAATAATGCGGGACTTTGTATTGCCCTGGCCCTGCTCTATGTAGTGCTTAAAAAAAGTAGTGAGCACGGCGTCCATATTACTTTTAAACGGCGTGATGTCATTGATTTTACAAAGTGAAAATCTAATTGATATAAGCATTTTACAACAACCATTTATGAATACACTCTGTTCTGAAGATAAAAACGTTGATGTTTTATTTAAAAAATACATTTTCTTTGCAAAAATTGTTCAAACACAATGCATTGTGGTCTTTATTTACCCAATGTAGTGATCATCGATGCCCACTTGTTTTTCACCAAGACTTCTGGGACAGTTCAAGGAGATGCGATTTTGGAATAGTAAATTCGGACAGCAGTACAAAATGGGGAATGCACTGTAACCCTTGTGCTATCTACGGTGGCCGAGAGGTGCAAGACACGCTTACATTTAAGATACAGCTACGGCAAATCCCAGTACAAATGAACAAATACTGAAACACGCCAACAAATTATGAAACACAACAGCAAATCTTGAAACACAACAGCAAATCTTGAAAGTTGTTCATGTTGAACAACTGATACCACTAAAACAGACGTTACTGTCACTATGCTAACTCTCAACCCAGTTAGCAACAAGAAGAAAGAAAAAAAAACATTGCCACACATTGGCCGTGCTAGCATATTTACGACACTTGTACCACCCAACCTTGTTTGCAACACTTGAACAACTGATACCACTAAAACAGACGTTACTGTGACTATGCTAACTCTCAACCTTATTAGTAACTCATTTTAAAAAAAAGTCTGACGCTGCTACATATTAGCCACTTTAGCGTATTTACGATACCTTTAGCTCCCGACCTTGTTTGCAACATGTAAACAAGCATACTAATTCAGCTGAAACAAAGATTACGACTATGCCAATTCCCAACCTTGTTGGTAAACATATACATTTATAAAAAAAAACACATTCCAACACTAACTAATAAACTAATAAATAAAAACAGCTTGAAATTTTAACAGTTCGTCAAATGGCTTTGACATTGCTAAACACAACCAAAAATAATCCATTAATCCATAAGGAGCTTCACATTAAAAGGTGCACTGTTGTTGCTGTTTTAATTATGGCTTTGAAATGCACCTTATAGTGCGGAAAATACGGTAGTAAAATTATTTGCAACTGCTTTTAAAGTGACAAAACTGACGAAGCAAATGTCTTCATCCCAAGAAGCAAGAAAGAAACAACTCATTACTTTTTCGGTCTTCGTAGACATGGACATTTTCAGTTTGCTCAAGGGCATGAATGATGGCACATAGGAGAGAAGGTGTGAAAGGCAGAGTGGCACATTACTGATACTAATTTACCCCCGGCAGGGGGAAGTGCTGAATGGACACGGCTCGGCAGCTGATACAAGGCAAGTGACTGGGTCCCTTGGCGGCATCCCGACGCCGCTAAAAGAGCTGAGGCTGCACAAAAGTCTGTTACACACAAACAGAAAACACACACACACACACACACACACATTTTCCCCCTTTAAACTCTTGTCTTTCCCTTCCTTATCAAGGTAAAACAAGCGCTTGTCAAGCATTTGCTACCCCGGGGAGCCAGCTGTAGCTTCTATTGATGCATGCCCTTTTTTTGTTTCTTTTTGCTTTTTGTTGTTACTTTTTCATATTTTGGCATCTGTCACCTTGTTTCTTACGCTCATCCATGCTGTGTCCCCCTCAATGACAAGGACATCCCATCGCGCCAGATGGGCCTCCCACCCAGGCAACCTACACTCTCTTTGTAAAAGTTGATCTTGTCAGAGTTTTTGAAAAGCAAGTGGCAGTTCCCCCAAGAACACTGTACAAACACATGCTGTTCACGTTGTGAATATTCATGATCCTTCCTTTGCTTTTGAAGGCAACATTTCATCTTCTAAATCAACTTAAGTATGCATCATAGGTCACTATAAAATAAAGTTGCTGGGACAGCTTTTTGAAAAAAAGATATATTTTTTTAAAACCCACCAAAGTCTTTAACCCTTGTGCTATCCTAGGCACCTTAACATTGGGAGTGGGGCCATCATTCAGCCAGTGCGCTGAACATTTTTTCTTCAATGATTTGTGATATTCACTGGTGTCCATGGACTACATGAAATCCTCTTCACCTTTATCCACCTTTGTCATGGTAGGGATAACACATGAATTTAAGGTTGGGTCATCTGGACCCCATGAGATAGCACAAAGGTTAAATGGGCCTCATCAGAAGGAGTGGGACAGTAATATCCTATTACTATTTTACTAAACTGTTCTTTTAACAAGAAAATCCAAATGGGTTTCTTTAAAATATTCTTAACACTTTTATTGGGTGTGGGTCAAAGTAACCGCCCAAACACAATATAAGGGGTAAATACTGTTTATCCATAAGTCCACATTGCAACAGTAGAACACATTTCCTGTGGGTTTTTTTGTGTGTGCTGAACTTTATATGATGAGTTTTAGTTGCTTGGACAGAACGAGATGTAGGGAGAGAGAAAGAGGGATTAGGAAGGCAGATGATATTCCAGTCATGCGGTAACACAAGTGTCATAAGTAAATGACATACATTGATGCTCATACACATTCAGCTACCTGGCTACACCAGACATCCATGAGCAACCATCATCAACCCTACAAGATCCCCACCTTGGGCATAGAGTAGGAGGTGCCACCATGGCGGACCCCCGGCTGATTGGTAAAAGCACAGAGAGCACACGGGCATGAGCCCCAGCCGGGGAGGAGCACCAGCCAACCCGAGACCCACGCACGTGCCCAGGTGGTGGCCCAAGACCAAACCCACAGCACACCCCTGGCACCCACCCGCCAGTCCCACTGAGGACAGACAGGGGAGGCGGCTGAGATTGGCTACCTGATGGGGAGGGAGACCCCAACACGGCCCATGGACGGTGAGCCATAGGACAGGGCTGCAGGTACTAGAGGCAACAATGGAAATGTTTTGGCTAGTCTGGTGCTCAGATAAAGGTCATAGGGGGACACAGTCCACCCAGCTCAGATGAAATGGATCCCCTCAGCCCACCCGGTCAGGGGCACAGGATCCTCCCGAACATCCCTCCCGCCTCCGCACTAGTCAATAGCCCTTCCCACCTTAGCTGAGGATGGAGACAGGGCCCGACATGACCACACACTTCTTGGTGTGCGCGTGTCTGTGTGTATACTAAAGGGGTGCAGTTTAAATAGTGGAATGAAGCAATACAAATGCATCTTCTGTCTTTTAAAACAAAGAATGAAATTAACACAGATCTAAGCAGAGAAATGTAAAGCACAGTTTTTCTTGGACTTCTCGTTATTCAGCACCACGGACAGCGACAGTATGCCAATCAGCATTTGGACAGCCCTTTAGTCCAGGATCAAGATGGTTCAATTGGGCACCTAAATGTTGATGTACATTGTTTAAACCCTACATGGTTTAAACGATGTACATCCCCCTTCCTTTGACTTGGTGCAGGCCAACCAGACTGATCCAAACCTTTTTTACGACTAGTGATAGACACTTCAATTCTATCTGGGAGCCGATTCTTTCAATTCTATCCCGGCAGAATCAGCCCTTTCAACTCTCTAGTTGGGACTTTTTGCAAGAGATTTTTTGCAGGCCTACATTTTACCATAACTTTGCAAAGAGTAATGGTTTGTACGTAAGAAGAAAATGCTTTAATGTGTAGTGTCTTCATTAGAAGCATTAGCATTTATTCCAGTATAAACAATTTTATTGTTTGATAATTGAATCAAATCTTGGCATAAGATTTATTTTGTCAAGATTACTTTTTTATTGCTTTAGCTTTTCATTTATTGTTTCAAAGACTTAAAGATGGGGCAGCTCAAAAGAAAAGTTTATTTTTTCTGCCCCTTTTCATTTAGTAAAGTGTAATAATTTTTGTGTTGTAAATATATAAAGATCTAGTAAATAAATAACAACACTTTTTTTTATTCAACAAAATAAAAATAAAAAATAAAAAAAGTAACGAATCGGCACAGTCGGTTATTTGACAGTTATTTGACAGTCGGGTCTTTTGACTCCCTTCAAACATAACCCATCCCTATCTACGACCATAGGACGCATCTTTAAATATGGTAACATAAGAAAGGAAAAGCTTATCATTTACAGGGAAATAACTTCTGATTAGCTTAAACACAATCATCCACGCCAGTATAATCCAATGGGAAGCTCATACCTATGTAATTAAATAGGTGCAAGTGGTGATTTATTTTGGTCAGACAGATATTTTAATCTGTTGTTGTTGTAATCATAATGTATTAGCCAGATATGCAGTCAATTGCCATTTTTGAATTTTATTTAGGAAGAACTGGAGCTTTTGTTGCAATGGATTGCTTTTCCTGGAATTTATTGACAGTTCTTCCAACCTTGAATTAGTCTGAAAGTCTAACAGAAATGTACATTTTTTATGTAAAGACTTTAAAAATTGCTCTTGCTTTTAATGCTTTTTTTTGTTAAACTAATTTTTAATGCACCACCCAAGATATATAAGCTATTTAGTGTATATTTTTTTATAGAAGCATCTCATGTCTTGGTTTCTTTACAGTTTCAGCTGCAGCCTCAGACTGTAAGGTCTTGAGCGGTTTTGTATTGCTCTGAGAAACCTGCTTCTCACAGTCGGTATCTGCCCTTTTTATCTGCTGTGAAAAAGACAGGATTGGAGCTGTGGAATTATCCCGACCTCTGAGGTCCAGGCTATACACTTAAGAACTTCTGCTGACGCGGTCCTTGGCTAAAGGTCTTCATACCGTGTCACCCAGTCCCTTTCAATACCAGCAGTTTCAGTTTCCTTAATGTCAAGCCATTTTTGTGCATTCAGCAGCAGCCTGTTCCTCAGAGGAAAAGGTTAAGATGTTGTGTTTGAGGCTTTCGAAGCAAGATGCCTCCTCTGCTTCCACCCAAAATAAGTCCCGCAGGAGTTAGCGAGGCTTAAAACCGGCTGACAAGGCTAGCTTACCAGTAGGTCATTGTGTGAATCAGAGCTAATTAATCGAAGAGAAAAAAGCTAAACAAGTCAGACGGATGGCGTGGTTGGCGAGATGTGTGTGAGCGGCAAAAAAAATAAAAAACCTGTTGTGTGAAATGTTACTGAGCACTCTGCCCGCAGGGCGGCGAATCCCCAAGGGCAAATCCCTTCAGTGACAGTTGGTGACTAACAAGTGGGCCCGCTGGTTTGTGCTGTTTGATCAGAATGAAGTCTGCGGGCTGGTAAACAACGATTGTGCCTGAGCATATTCTGTCTGACAATTTTGATACAGGCTTGGTGTTTATTCATCAAATCAACAGCCCTTTTCAGGATTTTAAAGCAAAATCTGTTTATTTGCTTCTGTATGTTACAATTCATGTGTGAGGATTAAAAAAAAATCTTTTTTTTCACTATACTTCATACCGTGGTCTGGATGAATATTCCATCATGGATCATCATGATCATCAGCGGAGTCTGATGTGGATGTCGGATTTGAATTTTTTTCACTAGACTTCTAAGAAAGCACATCTGACCCGCTTAGTTGCAGAATTTTTTTTTATTTTTTGAGACAAGTGGACAATGGCATGAACCTGAGCAAAGCGCTACATGACCTTGAGAGCCTTAACCCTTTAATACCGAAGCTCACTAGCGACACCAGGTGCTCTTTGACATACCGTAACTCTTTGACTGTTTATGCAATATATTTAAATCAGTTGATTTTGAGGCGGAGAAAAAAAAAACTGTTGTCATCATTAAACAGCTGAACAAACAATGTTGTTGTTGGACTGAGTGGAAAGGAAAGAGGGAAGGGGGGGCGGGTAGGAGGATTATGGGGGGGGGACTAAAACCATGGAGCGGCATAAAGCAACAAGTATTAGATTTTTCTGTGTTCTAGGCAGGTATATTACCTAGAAATACATGGATTTTCACATAGAGGTGAACGTCTGTGTTTCAGCAACATGTGTTGCTGTGTTGTTGTTTAGCTCAAATAGTTGTATTTGAAAACACCTTTGTGACACAGTTCCAAGAAATGATTCAATCTGTTAGAAAGTTAAGGATGTTTTGGCTACACATTTGTTTAAGTTCCTTTTTAACCATCAATACAATCCAGACAAGGATTTTTTTGGGACACAGAAAGAAGGGTGGGGGGAGGGGGGGGTGATCTCAAAGCTATTGTTGTTGGAGCCATTGAGCCGAAATTAAAAAAAAAAAAAAAAAAAAAAAAAAACGCCTGAAGGAACATTGAAAGTCACACTTTTATTTTTTATGTCTTTTTCTTTCTCAAAAATGTGGAGTAGGGAATAACTAGAAGGAGCTGCATTTCCAGAAGGAAATGCAGGGTTAAATTGGTGAATAAAAATTAAACGGTAACGCTTTCTTTTACAGTACAGTACTTACAGTGTACTTAAGTGGTATTTACATGGTACTTATTGTGTAACTACTGGGTACTTTCAGGGTACTTACATGGTACTTTTTATGGAATTTACTGGGTACTTACATGGTACTTTCTATGGAATTCACTGGGTACTTACATGGTACTTTTTTGTGTCTTATCTATACTTACATGGTACTTACTGTGTATTTATATGGTACTATTTGGTTCATACCTATGTGGTACATACTGTGTATTTATAATATACTTACTGGGTATTTACATGTTGTGCAAAGGGGTCTTTTGTGGTACTTACCACATGTATGAACAAGGTAAGTACAAATAAAGTACCTTGACCTTTAGGTCTTCACTCGCTGCATGTTTCATGGTATTTACTATGAATTTACCACTGAAACTACCCCTTAAGTACACTGGAACTGTACTGTAAAAGAAAGTCAGCCCTATTTCCACTCAACTACATGGTACTTTCATTACTAAATACCGGGTATGTTCACTTGAATATTACTTGGTACTTACCCCTTAAGTACACTAAAACTGGACTGTAAAAGAAAGTCAGCCCTATTTCCACTCAACTACATGGTACTTTCATTACTAAATACTGGGTATGTTCACTTGAATATTGCTTGGTACTTACCCCTTAAGTACAATGGAACTGTACTGTAAAAGAAAGTCAGCCCTATTTCCACTCTATTACATGGTACTTTCGGTGGAAAATACTGGGTATGTTCATGTATTACCTTCCCATACAGTATACATACACACTTGGTCTTCTGACCTCACCAAATGAGACAATGCTAACTTGTTGGTAAAGGTGAACTAACTGCATTGTAAAAACATATTCCTACTTCTTATAACATGAGGCAAATGTAAAGAGAAACAATACAGCACTGAAAACAACAATCTTTAATATGAAACACTTCTGCAGCATACAAAGTGTCATCACAATGAAATATGTTTTAAGTACAAAACAGTACAAAGGAGCATTCCAGAAAACACATTATTGGCCTGAGGGTCGTGTTTTTTGTCCGTCAAAATTCCATCAGCAGAGTTTGGTAACGGTGCAGGACTTCTTCAGGGTTTGTAACTGCAAGAAAATTCACAATAAAAGCTCAAATGAACATAAAAAGCACAACAACTTTGATGAAGTACAAAATATATTTTATTTATTTAATCATTTCTGTAAAGAGTTTGATAAATCTCTGTGAATTCCTTATTGCTTTGACTGCAATGCTTGAAATTAATCAATTATCCTCATTTATAAACATGATAGATTATTATTCAAAACTTGACTTTTTTTAAATATTGTTCTAAACATTAACTTGTTTTATTATATAATGTCAGGAAAATATGTAAAACAACAAGGTAAATATTTACTTTTAATACTAAAAACACCCAGAGTGTGGGTTTTTGTTAAGTAGGTCGGGGCGAGCAAAGTTGCAAATTCCCAGCGCACTTGAATGCAGCATGACACCGTGAACGTGCATTAATCCGGAGAGCCTCGAGGCGCGTGCAACAGTTTGAATTTCTCTTCATTTGGCAGGTAAGCCAGTGTTTTTGTAAATATTGGATAAATTATATGTAAATATTTAAACTGATCAAACTTTATAGAGAAGCTAACCTCGTGATTTCAAGCCGCTCTTTCAGTGTTTGAAACGTGACGTCAGAGCATGTCTGTAACTTTACTGCAATAATTTCAGTTATTTCAAAATGCATAACTTTTCAAAGTTTGTAATGAAAATCTACAAACATTGTTGTTACTTACCAGGAGAGGAGCACCTGTAAAACTAGCCCGTAGCCTAAATGATGAAGTCTGTTGTTCAGTGCACGTTTGAGCGCATGTCTCTCTGGGAAAATCAAAGAAAGGCGTTTATTTTGAAAATAATGATGACGTACTTCCGTCTTTTTACCGCTTTAGATCAATGGTGAAGAAGACATCCCAGAAGAATCCGTGAAGCCACAGGAGTGTAAGCTTAAGTAAGCTAAATCCACCAAGTGGACATATTATTTACATGAATGTAGAGTTTAACTGCATTTTCCCCGTTTTCTTTTCTGTCTCCGTTTTTATTTTATTTTTATTTATTTTATCAAATATGATAGAGAAAACAATACCACCCAACAGTAAAGGTAACTGTTTGAATATTTAAAACATATTTTTGAGTAACTGTGTTGACTTTAGGGCTGTGACGATAACCGCATCACCGCATCACCGCGGTGATGAGGTCATCACCGCATCACCGCACTTTAATTTTGAAAGTTTTTTTTTTTTTTTTTTTTTTAAAGTTTTGCATATGGTGCGTGATTGGAACTATAATAAACACATTAATCTTTGCTGATAATTTACTTTTTCTGCTAGTCCTGTGTTCAGACTTAAAGGGTTTCTATTGGAAACCTTTTATCACTCTTCTCCTTTCCTCGTCGCACCCGCCTGCGCGCGCGCGGGGCTGTAGCTGTCTCTTAGAGAAGCACGGGGCACGTGCGTACTCTACTTACAGACACACGTGCGCTGTTTTAGAAGCACACACACATCCTGATTCTACAAAAGAAGTTTCTGTCTTGCGAGGAAATACGACAAATTTACTGCGTTCTAATTGTTCATTTCCACTAAGCCGGGTGCGTTCTTGAGTGCGCGACACGGCCGCCCGCCGGAGGATTTTGTGTTGGGGGGGGGGGGGGGGGGGGGGGTTCGTCGGTAGGTAGTAGTCAGTTGTTATTGTTATTTGTTAATAAAGAATACTACGTTGTAACTGTATTTATTTATGATGCAGCCGCGGGGGGATTTTGTGTGTGTGGGTTTTTTTTTTTGGAGGGGGGGGGGGGGGGGCTGCGGTTAACCGCAACACCGCGCCCCCTGGTGGTTCATCACCGCGGTGATGAAAAATCCGTCACCGTCACAGCTCTAGTTGACTTTGAAATTGCCTATTCATTTCTTTTTTTCCTTTGCGTTTACACTGCCATGTGTTTGATGCTAATGCAAATTGTAGGTGCGAATAATATTTATAAACAAGATATACACACAGCAATTGCCAATTAAAACATTACTTTGACATTCTTTGTCTAAACAAATTAGATTTTTTTATGGCAATTTTGATTTTTTTTTCTTTGATTTCTTTTTTGTTGTTTTTGTTTATGTAACGGAAATATAAAGTTGTGAATAATCTATCATGTTTATAAATGAGGATAATTGATTAATTTCAAGCATTGCAGTCAAAGCAATAAGGAATTCACAGAGATTTATCAAACTCTTTACAGAAATGATTAAATAAGTAAAATATATTTTGTACTTCATCAAAGTTGTTGTGCTTTTTATGTTCATTTGAGCTTTTATTGTGACTTTTCTTGCAGTTCCAAACCCTGAAGAAGTCCTGCACCGTTACCAAACTCTGCTGATGGAATTTTGACAAACAAAAAACACGACCCTCAGGCCAATAATGTGTTTTTTGGAATGCTCCTTTGTACTGTTTTTTACTTAAAACAAATTTCATTGTGATGACACTTTGTATGCTGCAGAAGTGTTTCATATTAAAGATAGTTGTTTTCAGGGCTGTGTCGTTTCTCTTTACATTTGCCTCATGTTATAAGAAGTAGGAATATGTTTTTACAATGCAGTTAGTTCACCTTTACCAACAAGTTAGCATTGTCTCATTTGGTGAGGTCAGAAGACCAAGTGTGTATGTACACTGTATAGGAAGGTAATACATGAACATACCCAGTATTTACTACTGAAAGTACCATGTAATAGAGTGGAAATAGGGCTGACTTTCTTTTACAGTACAGTTCCATTGTACTTAAGGGGTAAGTACCAAGCAATATTCAAGTGAACATACCCAGTATTTAGTAATGAAAGTACCATGTAATAGAGTGGAAATAGGGCTAACTTTCTTTTACAGTACAGTTCCATTGTACTTAAGGGGTAAGTACCAAGCAATATTCAAGTGAACATACCCAGTATTTAGTAATGAAAGTACCATGTAGTTGAGTGGAAATAGGGCTGACTTTCTTTTACAGTACAGTTCCAGTGTACTTAAGGGGTAGTTTCAGTGGTAAATTCATAGTAAATACCATGAAACATGCAGCGAGTGCAGACCTAAAGGTCAAGGTACTTTATTTGTACTTGCCTTTTTCATACATGTGGTAAGTACCACAAAAGACACCTTTGCACAACATGTAAATACCCAGTAAGTATATTATAAATGCACAGTATGTACCACATAGGTATGAACCAAATAGTACCACATAAATACATGGTAAGTACCATGTAAGTACAGACTAGACACAAAAAAGTACCATGTAAGTACCCAGTAAATTCCATAAAAAGTACCATGTAAGTACCCAGTAAAGTCCCAAGAAAGTACCATGTAGGTACCCTGAAAGTACCCAGTAGTTACACAGTAAGTACCATGTAAATACCACTTAAGTACACTGTAAGTACTGTACTGTAAAAGAAAGCGTTACCAATTAAACTTAAAGGCTAATAATTTTTGTGAAAAATGCTAGCGCCGGGTCTTGAACCAGCTGGCTTCTGCACCAAGGATTCCCCATGTATTTCAATGGAGGCAAAAATCCTGGAAATCCGGCAATATCTTGAAAAGGATTTGAATGACATAAAGTCATAAATGAAAAAAGCTGAACATTTTAATAGTTGAACGGTTAAAATAGCGGAAAAATTGTAGTAGTTAATTCATGAAAAATGAATTAAAGAAATAAAGAGAAACTGGAAAACAATGACATTATTATAAGGAAGTGTTGGGATCCTGGATGGACCACAACCGCAGTTTGACCTTTGACCTTGGACCGCCTTCTTGCATTAGCTACAAATTTAAACTCCTCCCAGGGATTGTAAACTGTTTACTTCAAACTCTTTCAGCATCATTGGTTAGCTGTTTAGGATAAATTGTTAGAAATTCAGTTAGTAGATATTTGACGGTGTTAGCGCACTTTGCTTGACAAAGTGGTGTTCCTTTGTTGCTCGAACATTTTTTACCAGAATATTATACAAAATGTAATACACCATCCCAGGTCATTGGCAAAGCATATAATTCCATATTAGGATTGTGGGCGTGGTTAACAAAAAAGTTTTGTTGCCAAGGAAATCGAATAGTTTACTTTTGCAGATTCTTTTAAAAAGTACACAGACCTGTTCGTCACCCCCAAGGAACAAGAAAAAAAAATTAAAATGGTTGCCATGGATATAATAGAGATTTTGAAAAAAAAAAGTGTTTGTTTTCATGACTTTGTCACATGCAGTGATGCTCCTCAAACAAATGAAGAAAAAAAGTTCTCTTTTTAAGATATTTGAAAAGTATGTTTTTATTTTGTTTTTTGTATAATTAAAGTGAAATGTTTCAAGGTTTTTTAAATAAAACTTCTCACAAATAGGTAAATTTTCTACCTTCAGAACAGGTTCTACTAGTTTGAGCACTCAGAACTTTTGTTATTTAGAGATGAATGTCAATGTTCAGTTATGTTTCCAATTCAACTCAATTAAATATGAATTTATTTGTAAAATTTTTAAACCTACTTGTAAAAGTAAAAATGTGTTTGGTCATACAAAGTTTATTTTTGGGTAATTAGTGTTTTAAAATGAAAATGAAAATGAAAAGTGGATTTTTGAATAATTCTTTGAATAAAAATTAATTCAAAATCTCATTTTTGTTGTCTAAGGGACTAAACTGAGAGTAAAACTTTTCATAGATTCTGTAAGCTTTTTTTTTAAACTATTTTTTTTAGGCTGGCCACAACATCACTGTAAAAAAGAAAAAAGTAATCAAAGGAAATTCTGAAAATACTAAAACAGGGTTAAGAATCTTTAAAAACATATTTTAAAACTGGAAGAAGAGCGAAATCCATCAAATCAAACACACAAAAACAACTGAAGGTTACATTTTAAAAGTGTAAGTAAAAACAGTTCCACACTGTCAGTAACTGGTGGTTAAAGGTCAGACATTCAGGAGACCAGGCTAGGTAGCTAAAAGTTAAATATTTAATAAATAAATGTAATACATTAACGTAAACCCTCATCAGAGACAGTGAAAATGAAAAGAAGCGGCCTTCTCCTATACAGGACAGGACACAGGAAGAGGAGTGGCCTTGGCAACCGTCCTCAGAAAATCCATACATGAGAGGAGCGACCACAGGACCCTCTTCAAGTCAGGGATATCACACACGAAGAAGAATGGCCCTGGTAACTCTTCTAAGGGACGGCACACATGAAGAGGAGCAGCCCAGTCCTTAGGGTCTGGACATACGAAGAGGAGTGGCCCTGGTATTCCTTGTCAGGGTTAGGACACATGAAGAGGAGCGGCCCTGCGTGACCCTTCCGAAAAGCAGAACATACAAACGATGTGTAGCCCTGCTACTGCTCCTCAGAAACAGAAAGGCTGGATGTGGCATGGCGTGACTGCAACAGGGCTGCAGGAAAACCTTCCGCTGTGGCAAAACAGAGTCGACTGCAGTGGTGAGAACCCTACTACTGCAGCAAAGATCTCCTGCTGGGCCCAGCTTGGTCTGGTCAGTCTGTCAAGAACTGGCATTGTTGGACCTAAAGTGCAGGAGACCAGGCCTGTTGCATAAATGTAACATTTAATAATTAATACTAAACATTTAAATACTTAAAAACAAGGGGAAAATATAAAGGGGGACAACACAGACAATCTGTGTTGAATGAACTGGAACCAGACGCTTAAACATACTAAGGACAATCAGCATAAATTAAAACAACTGTGGATAATTACAAACTTAGATCTGGTGTGACTGTGGACACACCAGGACAGGACAGAGGAAACGGAGCGCTACAAACCAAGAAGAAAATGCGAAATTAAAGGCAATCTGGGGACAAAATTCCCACAAAGGCACATAACAAATAGAACATGGGGGCTGGGAGTGAGTGGCTATCTAGCCCTAAAAAGAACCACTTTTCCGTGAGACTAACTGAAAAAAAATATATAATTCCCAGTGTGGATAATGATTGGAGTCTGGAACAGTTGTAGAAGGTCATGTGGTTGGATGAGGTCAGATTTATCCCATTTCAGAGTGATGGGTGCTTCAGTGTAAGAAGAGAGGCAGATGGAGTAATCCACCTATCATGCCAAGTGTCCAACATACAAGGTTTATGTGCTGTGACATGAACGAGGTGCTCCAGGTGATCCTAGTCCAGGCTTAGGAAGATAAGGATTCCAAAGAATGACTTCAGTCAAATACTATAACCTCTGAAATATGAAAAGGGAGAAAAAAGATACCAATTTGTGTTATTAAAAAACAAAACAAAGCAAAAATCTTCCACAGCGAGGGGAAAAACACTATCAATATTAAAAACAACATTAATAACCATACTTTAAAAAAATGAAAACTTCTCTCACCCTCTCTAACCAAAGGCTAAGTCAGCAGCCACTACGTACAGTTTGTGCATATTGCATGTATAAAAATTGGTCATATGTGAATAAACGTGGAAAAAGTGAGAAAAGTTGTGGTCTTTACATGAAGTTTTCACAGATGTATCACAAATAAACTATGTTAAAAATACGGAAGTATCACGAAAAAAAAAACACGCAAAGAACACGTAAATCAACACTACATAAACCATGCGTGATTCCTGCTCCGTGTATGTGCAATTTATTAGTGATTCGTGTGTCAATTACATCATTTGAATGTGAGATATTCACCCTATACGCGATATAAAAGTTATTAATTGATGGTGAAAAGTCTGTTAGACATAAGTGGAAACACACACTTTGTGTATACATCTCACAAAAAAATATACGTAAGAATTGCAAATAAATTGCGTTAAATACACGTAAACTCTGTAATTCCTAACAGACTACAAATTTTGAACAGCTCGACCAAAACCAGAGACCGGCATCTATGCACATTGAAGGACGATCAACGCAAGAAACACTTATGGATAACGTACATCATGTATTTATCACGAAAGGCCAAAATTAAATATGTGAAAAATGTACGTTGTGGTTGTTTGACAAGGCCTTAAGTAGATTTGGGATTTTTTTTTTTCTTAAACTTCTGTCAGATGAAACATTTACAAAGTACATGTAAGGAAATACATGCAGCAAATGAATAAAAGGCAGAGTTTCTGTCCTTTTCTGACATTCTGAGATGACAATATCAACATTTATTGGGATCATATTGTAGAAAAGAGATCCAGGGAGTATGTCACATATTTTGAGTGATTGAGCATTGAGTGTATATGAAAACCCAACTGAGTGAGTCACCTATAGATGAATGAACCAATAACCATGAATTGTATCATCAACCACAATTAGGATACAAATCAAAACACTGTTAACATGAATTGTTACACCCCTACAAAATACCTAAGATCAAAGAAAGACTGTCTTAAGAAAAGCTTCAAAACTTCATTTTTTTATTTAAAATTAAGGTTGTTGCTTCCACTAACTTTGTAAATGTGTAGCTTGTACTCAAACAGAGCCTCCAAAAGTTTAATACTCAAAGCATTTAATAGTAGGGTAACAAATAAGGACAGATTAGTCACCAAATCTATTAGGCAACTGATGCTAATGGACCTAGCAGTAAAAATAAAAAAAAAATAAAAAAAAAAGCTTAGCAAATTATTTACCACCATATGTTTTGCAGTTTTTGAGGGAAAGCGTTGGTCCCTGATGGTCGTGCATGAGGTGAGATCTGTAATTACGGCAGCCTGTAATGGGTCTAGAAGCCATTGACCCTTAGTTGATGACTTGCCGCTGAAGTTAGGACACCTCAGCATCTGCTTGGACCTTGGTCTGTTGCACTTTAAAATGCCAGTCAGCCTTTGGAAGGCCATTTTTTCATTAGTTAGAACATAATCTCCTTTGAAAATAAAAAATACAGTACAGTTCCAGGCAGCAAGCCATGGTAACACATTATTTTGCACAAGCGCTCTGAGGTGAAGACACACAGCCAATATAGGCACTGGGCTGTGTATCGTCACACACACTGGAGTACACTGGGTCTCCTGCTCACCTAGAAATGTGCTCAGTGGAACACTTTGAACCAGTACAGCATCATTAGCGTGCTGGGTTGCCGGAGGCTATGGGGACTGCGACCGCACACAGCTCAGGCAGCTCACAGTGTGTCCTGCAAAGCCCATGAGGTTCATTAGAGAAACACAAGCACCAGTAGCCAGCACACAGCGAACCACAGAAAAGTCATCGCCGCCATGATTCAAACGCCTGTATCTTTCACTCAAGAGGGATTACCTTGCTCCGGTTTTCGCCGGGCTCGGTTAACAAACGGCGGAGGAAGAGTCTCAAGGCGCTTTGTCATTAGCTTAAAGGAAAAGATGCTTCTCAGAACAGACGAGGGAAGCAGACGCCACGTTTTTAAATTCAGATGTGCCTGCCAGCAGAAATGTGGAAGAAGTCATGCTCAGAATCGTGCGGGTAGCAGAGTACATAGCAACCAGGCAGGCATTCCAAAACAAACCTGGCTCCCTGGTAGTAAGTGTGCTTTAGGTCATTTTAGCTTCAACACACAGGTGAACTTGCAGAGAAATATCATTATCTCCAGGTATTAGCTGACCTTGACAGCTCATGGAGTACCGCTTCTCATCCCTTCTCTTAAAACAGGAGAACAGATGGGTTTGAACAAACACGCTGCCTAATCTGTGCTGAAGTAAGCTCACTCCAAAAGAAAAAAGAAAAGAAAAATACACCTCCTCAAATTTGTTCTTCCTTCCCAACCCCCCTCAATCTCGATTTCTTTCTCTGTTTTTTCTCCTCACATGTTGCCCTCCCATCTCAAGAACGGTGTCACTTTCACTACTCTCGGGGGTGGGGGGTGGCTGTCAGTGCTTGTTTCAAAGTGCTGAGAAATTTTAGAAAGTCTCTCTAAGTAACCCAACACTTGTCAAGCCTAAGTGCTACACATCCGGTACATAGCTGCCTCAGAAAGTAGAAATAAAAACTGCAATTAATGAGGTTCCTACAGAATTTCAAATGTCCAGTGTCTAAAACTCTAAATGGTATTTGATGGACAGCTTATTAACAAACAAAAAAAAACAAAAAAACAAAAAACAAAAACAAATTGTGGGTAGTTTGTGTAAATTGGCAGTATAGAACCGGGGTTTATAATCTGAGGCACCGGAGCCAAATGTGGCTCTTTTAGTCCTCCATTGTGGCTCTCTGGCTTTGAAGAAGGATTCTAGTGATTTAAATAAATAATAAATTTGTAGTTTTGGGTCATTTGGTTACATTTTGTCATTTATGTTAAAATTTTTAACATGTCAGATTACTGAGCAAAGTTATGGCAAAAAGTTAATTTTTTTGTCAGAGTGGATTATTATTAGAATAAACTCAAAGTACCTTTCCTTATGTTGTACTGCATTGTTCCACTGTGTCTTGTTGCTGATCTTACAGTGCAGAATTATATATATATATATATATATATATATATATATATATATATATATATATATATATATATATATATATATATATATGTATGTATATGTATATATATATATATCGTAATGATAGAAAATGTCATGTTTACTCGCCTTTCCTGAATTCTTCATCTCATGTAAATCTCCTGCACAAGATTGTAAATGAATATACTGGTAATCTAATAATCTAATGTTGTGTATTATTTGAGGGGTTTTGATTCTTACATTTCAAAATCTCCTATTTTGTTTTTACACCTTTTATGCTAATATGCACAAACTTCAGCTTTCCAAGCTCCTTGTTAACAATCCACCTGAAAAATGTATGTGTCATTGCGCCTTTGGAGCACTTCCTGTGCATGGCAGACTGTCACACCCTAATGAGTGAAGGATGACTAGCTGAACTCCCTGCTTTTATAAATCCCCTCTTTTTTTTTTCTTTTTGGCTCGGTTTCTGTTGTTAATTAATTCCCGCCTGTAAATGAGATTAAATGGATTTTAGCACTCCTACACCATCTATATACTTTTCATTGCCCCCCAGTATTCCATAATCATTAATTAGTTTAAGTGTTTTATGTATTTCGTTTTATTTTGACGCAACGCCAACAAGCAAAATAAGTAAAAGGGGATAAATTGGTGGGAGTGAGAAGAAGAAAAATATGGCTTGTGTCAATTATGTGCTAGCAAGGCGTCTTAAAACATTTGCCAAGCCTGTATATTATTTATTGCAGCTAACAGACAGAACTGTAATGTGGTGAGAGGATGAGTAATCATGGCCCTGAGCGCGTACATTCCAGGTTTCAGACTACAAGCAATGATGCCTTTGTCAATTTTAACCACACATTTCATGCTAATTACTGTTTGCTGCAGTTCTACTGTTTTTTTTCTTCTTTCTTGTTGATCCATCATCAAGTCTGCTTCCCCCGCTTTTTTTAAGAGCGGATTGGAAGATAAGGCGCACCATTAATGAATGGTACATTTTTTTACTTATGTCACATATAAGGCACACCGAACTATAAAGTTAGGGACAATCCAGGTTACAGCACGGACACGTGTGGCTCACGGTGGCTATGCAACTATCTTCAAGTGACTTAAAGGCTGATTTTCTCCAAAAAAAGAGAGCTGACCATAGCCCCTAAGAAAAAACAAGCATCAGGTGACTACGATGACATTAAAAATACTCTAGACAAAATCCAAGCTACATTGGATCTCTTTATGGAACGAGTAAATGACATTCAGGCTAAGCTAACTCCTCTCATGGAGCTAGTGGAAGAGTTCCGAAGACTCAGAGCTCAAGACGAGCAATGAGAGGTTGACATTCTGGAGAAAAGACTGGACGATGTGGAACAACAATCAAGGATGAATAATACCATTCTCACTGGAGTACAGATCAAACCTCGGGCAAAGCTAAAGGGTGGTGTAAAAGTAGCTTAAGGCATATTAGGCAGGACAAAAGACTCAGAGATAAGTTCGTCACTCAGTCAAACTTTACTAACTGTATTCACCGTAGTAGAACTTATTTGTGACACCCTAAACATTAGCATATTCATTCTGTGGTTGTAACTCCCAACCTTTAATGTCAGACGTATAAGAAAGACTGATACCACTAAAACAAACGTTAACGTGACTACGCTAACTCCCAACCATATTAGTAACACTAGTAGTCTAAAATAGTCTAACACCGCTACACATTAGATGCGATCGAATTAATATGAGAATTTTGCGACAATTATTTATGAGTCTACTGTCTTCTGAAGATAAAAACGTTGATGGTTTATTGAAAAAAGTACTTGAAAAAAACTTATTTTGCCAAAAAATGTTTAGACGCAATGCATTGTGGTCTATATTCGCCAATCTAGTGAGCATTGATGCAGGCTGGTCTTTCCCAGAGACTTCTGGGAAGTTTTAAGGGCACTGGATTTTGGAATTGTAGATTCAGACAGCACTACAAAATGGCAAACGCACTATATAGTGAGTAGGGAAGGAATTCGGACACAACCTAATAGTCTAACATAGTCCAACACTGCTACACATTAGCCGCGTTAGCGTTTTTACAACACATGTAACTCTCAACCTTTTTTGCAACATGTAAAAAGAGAAAACGGGCTGATACCACTAAAATAAGCATTATTGTGACTACGGTATCTCCCAATCTTGATAGTGTACGTAAAAAGACACAATCAGACACCGCTACATGTTAGCCGCATTAGCATGTTCACAATAACAATCACGCTAACGTATTCACGATAACAAACATGTTTTGAACTGAAACAGAAAAAACACACTGACATTTTTACAGAGCACTGTGTGTCTCAGCATTGCTTGAACATCAGTTAACACAACCAAAAGTAGTAAATAAATTAATCTGGAATCCAGAGTCTGGATTATACAGCGCACTGTTTTTTTGTTTTGATTTTTGGGGGAAAACATTGAGCCTTTTAAGAACGCCTTATTGTTCGGACAATGTGGTAGGTGAAAAATAGAAGCTGTTATTTTTCCACGGTAAAACCTCCAGTTCTTTTAATCTGGCTTGAAAATCCTAATTAAAAACGAGATAGAAAAAGGTCAGTGTGGTAATTTCCCAGGAAAATGTCAAACAGCAGAAAGCCACTGTTCTGTTTGATTTTTTTCCCCTGCATTTCGGCTTGCATCTAAGACTCGTGCGGTGGTCTTTGCCAGCAAACCTGTTCTGACTCTGGTGAGTGACCAGCCCCCCACCTCCTGAACATGTACACAATACACTCTAAACGCTTTTATTGCATCTAAACACTCTCTTGTCTGCTGTAATTTTCCCCTCGTGCTGGTGTGCTCCACTCCCCAAGTACCTCTTTTGCACAATGCCCCCCTCTGAATCATGTGACGAAGCCCCTTGAGCTTCTGTATCACCCCTCCTTGAGCTCCTGGACACAGAATGGGTAGATGGCTCTTTAAAGACCCTCCAGCCTCACAGAAGAAGATCTGAATGGCTTTTGGGAGGGGGGCAGTTTTATTGGCCATGGGTTTCCATCTTCCTTTACCTTCCTGGCTGGCTTCCATTCTGATATTGCAGATGCCCACCTTTGGAGGAGGCAGGGCTGCTGGCCCTGCAAGCTGTGTGCCCTCGTATCAGGGAGATGCACGAACGGGAAACGCAGGGATGAGAGAGGAGTCAAATGATCCATAACATATTATTCTGTCATTTGAAAATAGCATTATATGGCGAGCCGTCTCTCCTGCACCTAATGCTCTGCCTTCCCCGGGGCTTTTTCGTTGGCATTTTCTTCACATTGTGCTCCCCCCGACGGGTTCATTATTCACTCGCGGAACAAAAACCGTTAATTAATGAATAGCACACTAATGATGGCATATCAGTCAGAAGACATAAAGGATTTAATTTCTTCTTTCTTATTTTATTTTATTTTTTAAATACAAGGGAGTCGTTTCATGCACAGCTGCAGCAGTTATGACTCTCTTTTTTTTTCCAAGGGCATTTCTTTGATGGACGCACACTTACTTTGAGCCAATCGATTGGTTGACCTTTTTTTTTGGGGGGGGGGCTTTCTCACTACTTTCAAACTTGCTTGTACTTCTGTTTTTGTGGATTTTCTTCTTCAACCTCAGCAAAAATAGATAGCAAGAAAAATCAATTAAATGCATGTTTTGCAGCATTGTCTTAGAGTTTTGGATTAGAAAGGCTTTTTGTGGCCCTGTTCATGCAAAAGATGTGATCGGATCTTCACTTTGGAGCTTTGGAGTCCAGTAAATGGCATCCTTTCCATATCTTGTACTAGAATTTAGCCCTTTCTGGTGGTGAAATATTCTTTTTTTTTTTTTGTTTTCTTTACCTTACTCCTCCCAGAGGTCCCGCCCACAACCTGTGGTTCTCTGTGGAGCAGCAGTCCACACTTGGGTTTCACCGTACTGAGCTTTTATTGCGTTTTGAATGTTCTCCTCATAAAATGATGTGTTTTTTGCACTATACAGTTCATTTGTAGTCATGGTTTCAAGTTGGGGTGTTAGCTATTAATCTCTATTTTGGATTTTTTTTTTTTTCAGTTTATAGACTGTTTTCTTCCCCACGTCTGGTTTTCCACCTGTTGCTCTGACAACAAGCAGGTTCCTTCCCATCATCCATAGGGGCAGTCTATCTTTTTCACGTCTTTGGTTGATTTCAGGGCCCTCCAATCATCTTTTAGTCTATTTTCAAGACATTCCCTTTTTCATTTTTAAAAATAAAGCTGCATTTGTTGGCTCAAAATAAAAAAAAAAAAAAAAAAAAAATAAGCAATCCGCACAACCACTTTTTAATTATGCTACAGAAATGCTTCCATAAGATACCAACTAGTCGTCTGCAAGTGGATGCATCAGAATGGAAACTTTGACCCACCTATTGCAGTTTCTGGATCACAACGTACAGCTTTTCAAAATGCCATTTTTTCGTTTGCTCCTGATTCATTTATTCATTTAGAACAAAAATATCCAGAAATGCAATTTTAAGCATAAATTCTTTAACAAAAACAAATGCCAAAAACACAATTTGAACAACACTGATTTTTCAATGAATTCTTCAAAAATGTCATACTCTGTAGTTTTTTTTGTCTCATTTTGTCTCTCATACTTTAGGTATACCTATGATAAAAATTACAGCCATCTCTTATCTGGGAGAATTTGCACAACTTGTGGCTGACCCATTGTTTACAGCTAGATAGCAAGGGTTCAATTAAAAAAGAAAAGCCGTCATTGGTAGTTGACGTTTTTCATTGCTTTTATACATAAGATCCAAACTTTTCTAACTTTTTTGATGCTCTACTATGTGAGTTCTCCCAAACTCCTAGATTACATAGACTTTGACAGTTTGGAGAGTCATTCTTACGTTGCAAATGCTTCCCATTGACCTGCAAACATGCCTTCTATTTTTTTAAATTTATTTATTTATTTATTTTTACCATTCAGGCATTTTTGTTGTTGATAAAGATGAGGCTTGCTCCAGCTTCCACCAGCGGGCGCCATTTCCGGTTGACAATAAAAGGTGAAAGTGCGTGCGGCCGCCTCCCGACACAGGCTGGAGTATTAATGAAATCCGGGGGTCATCGGTTTATTCATCTCTCCTTGCTTAGCAGCTGGATGATGAGTCAAGCTGGATTTTTGCACGGTTAATTATTCTCAGTTGTCCTAGTTAATCCGTGAGCACTGAGGTACAAGCAGATGCGGGGAAAGGGTGCCAAAACAGCACATCTGTGATCCAGGAAAAAAAAAAAAAAAGGATTAAAAAATAAAAAACATGGAGGGAAAAGGAGATGTTTATTGCTACCATCACAGTTCTGCATATATATATATATATATATATATATATATATATATATATATATATATATATATATATACATACATGCAGTATATAAAAGTATAATGTAGACCGCGCTTTAAATTGCTGAGCATAAGATTTGGAGTGGGAAATTAAAAAATAAAATCACAATAAAGGACTGAAGTAACAACATTTGTTAAAGTTGAATTTTTATGCTTTATCCATAATACATATGTGCAGAAAGCATTTAGAGAGTTTTATTTATTTTTTTGTGTATGTGTATTTGTTTGTGTATATGTGAAACCATTACCTAATATTTGTGCAGTTTAGGCAGAAAAACGAATCTCGTCTAATTTTACCGCTTTTCCGTTGTTGCAGTTTTTCTTCATTAGTCTGCATTTCATATTTGGGGAGGATTTAGAACTTCTCCTCACAAACAACTAATTGTAACATACTCCACCGGGAGCGGCGAACATTTTAATCAATGCCAACCTCGAGCTTTGAAATAAAAACTCATTAAGCTACAAGTATTTACTCAGTTTCTGCAGCGATGAATGCATATTCAATATTCATTTGCTGTATTGTCTTCACTCCCTCAATGAACGGCAAATTGTGCTTCTGGAAAGGAGTCGAAGAACCGAGATGAGAACATATCCCTGTTATTTAGCAAATAATGACTGCTATTTTGGTGTGCCGCCGTGCCTGGATAAAAATAAATGTGCGTGTCTCCTAATCCCACTTTTTTTTTTTTTGGGGGGGTTTTTTTGTTCTCAGAGAAAGTTTTTTGTCAGAGCTCACCAGCGTGTCAAAAGCTTACTTCAGCTTCTAAGGCTCTATTGTGGTTGCATACAGAGGACAGAGAGACGGCTATAAAAACCGGCGCTGCAGGATTCTGGGCTAGACCGGACCCGTAAAAGGTCCTAGATAGGAGAGGTCATTTGAGGGGTGTGTCTTGCAAGTTGAGAGTTGTACAGCCACCTTAACCCTTGTGCTATCTTATGGGGTCAAAATGACCCCGCCCTTACATTGACGTGTTATCCCTACCATGACAGAGGTGAATAAAGGTGGAGAGGATTTCATGTAATCCGTGGACACCAGTGAACATATAATTGAAGAAAAAAGCACTGTCTTGTGGGGTCCAGATGACCCCACTCCCAACGTTAAAGTGCCTTGTATAGCACAAGGGTTATGGTACTTTGACATATTGTCCTGTGTAAGATATTTGTATCATGCAGTATTTGTAAGATGTTGCACGCGCTTACGCCACACTGTTACGTTACTGGCTGCACAGGCAATACAGAAGTGGCCGTAGGACACCCAAGCGACTTCGACTGTCTAATTTCCTCATTTTTAACAGTAAGGCTGCGAGCAAAGAGTGTGTGCTTAACATTTTAACAGCACTAACGCGCTCCTTGCACAGTGTTCATGATGTGGAATGGTTGAAAAAAGGTGTGCGGATGTCCATCGAGGGTTTCGGCCAATGGGTCTTTACCTGAATTTGATTTTGAGTTGTTCAAAAGTTTTGGTTGGTTGGGAATTATGCAATTATTTTGTTATATAAAAAAATTTGTGGCATTCCACGACCATTCCACATATGTCTCCATCATCCCACCACATCACACCTATTCTCCAAAACTTAAACTGACTTCCCTTAAAACAAAGGATTTTTTTCAAGAGTCTCCTCATAACCTTCAAAGTAATCCATAACCTGGCTCCACCCTACATTTCTGATCATCTCCACATCTCCATTCCCTCCTGCTCTCTCTGCTCCTCTTCCTCTCTCCAGCTTCATGTCCCACCTGCCTGTCACCATGGGAGGCAGAGCTTTCAGTTGCTCCGCCCCCCAGCAGTGGAATTCTCTTCCTCCAGATCGACGCAAAACTGACTCTCGGCTACTGTTGAAATCCAAACTCAAAACGAATCTCTTCAAACAATCATCCAGTTAATCCATTCAGTTAAAACAACTTCATTTTGTCTGTTGTTTTTCTATCCTGTTTTTATTATGTCTTATTGATGTTTTATTGCGATTTTCCTTGTACAATGACCATGGGTGACCTGAAAGGCGCTTAAAATAAATGTATTATTATTCTTTTTTACTACCTTAAAACATGTGTTTGGGATCATTTTGAGCTTTTTGAGGAGATGTTTTATGATAATACATTGTATTCCAAAACATGTTGTATTAATACAACAAATGAATGTAAAGACATCTGAGGAAAAAAACAAAAAACTAAATCCTATTGATCCATCCATCCTCGAGATTTGTTTTATATTTTGTGGAATTGTAGATAATATTTTAAAATCTATAAGATTGACACATTGTTTCCTTTCATTGACTCAGAATTCTACAGTTGCATAAAAACAACAGAGATGATTTGGGACAGCTGGTGACGTGATGTGGAATGCGATGTGAAACAGTTTCGTGACCTCCTGGTCGAAACGTTTCTGTGCCATCACTACCTTTTGACCTTGTTATAGACCTAACACTAAAGCTGACAACAATTTAAGATTTGGCTCCAGATTTTAGATTTTTTAATTATAAGATTTTCTCAAAATGATTAGACAGAAACTACCAAAAACCATTGAATTCCAATTGAATGGCCTATTAGTAGAGTGTCCACTCTGAGAATGGAAGGTTGTGGGTTTGAACTGGGCATAGTGATCCCTCACACTCCAAATATGAATTACCTGCTGGCTCCTAGAAGCCAAAATTCCACAAAGACTTCTATTGATAAATAAACAGCTATTACTAGTCATTCTATTTGTCAGAAATACTATTTTCACTCTGATGCTTTTTCTTTTAAGTGTTTCTGATCATGATATTTTTTCATATTTATTCTGCCGTGAAAGTTATAAACTGATCTATCACATGCCTCATTGAAAGCATCAAGTCTCAGATTAAGCATTTGCAGCTTGATTGGCAGACTTTGTAGGAGTGTGGACTTCCAACAAGCACATTCCCGATTGGCGGTTGTTGTCATAGAAAAATTGGCATTTGATTTAACTTTATTTATAAAAAGTAAGGCATTTCTATGCATGACGTCACACTCACTTGGCCCAGTTTTCTTATACAGTCAATCTTACATATTGTATATTTTTGATACTGGAAGACATTTTGAATTAACTTTGCCAAATTAACTGTGTGTACTATGATCCATGATGATTTCCTGCCATTTTGTCCTTTTTGTAGGTACATTTACCTTTAACTGGTTGTCTGTTTGGCTGGAAATTAAAATCTATACCATTTATATGATGTGATAAAAAAAAACAAAAATTGGTAACTCAGCTCTATGAGTTCCCCTGTGTTAATGTCAGTATACAGGGTATACCGAGTATACAATTTCCGACATATGCATTTACTCCTACACTGAAAAATACTCACACAGGTGGGAAGCGCAGTCTATTGTATACCTTCCACGTCGTGAGATTTGCCCATCCGTGCTTAAAGCCATCAGCATACGCCTGAAGGACCTGATAGCATTTTTGTCCTATAGTCTGTTTACGCTACACTGTACTGCTTCAGCGCAGTGACCCCATCCCTTTTGCTCCATCAGCTGCTGGACACAGGGGTGACCTCCATGACGTGACATCACTTTGCCCCCCCACCATCCCATAATAAATACCAGGGCAATTATTGATAAGTGAGAATAAAAGGACAGAGGACCACATTGTCCCAAAATCATTAAATCAAAACATTTGTGACCTTTGACTCTGCACAGTCAAACTTTGCTCTCTTAAAAGTCATAAAGACACTCATGCTGTGACTTTTATTGTTTATATATATATATATATATATATATATATATTAGTGAATCTTATGAAAGAAGCAGCTTGTCCTGTGATTACATGCACTCTGATACCGCACCTTAGCCCCACTTAGCCTTCTTTAGCTGTCCGTGGTGCTGAAAACTAAAACTCAAGTTTCACTGCAGCACCGTAAATAATTTTAACCTCCTTAAAACATAAAAAAAAAAAATAAGGTTGTTGCTGCAGTTTTATTCCAAGTTTTCAGTTTTGTTTTCCTCCATCCACGATTGCCAGCTATTTCCCTTCCGAAAAGTGATCTAGGACAATAGCTTTGACCTTGTCAAATTAAAAATGAAAATCCGTTTGACAGCATTGTTGCTGCTTTCGCTCTAGCTTGGGTGATGATTGTTGATGATGGTAGAGACAACATGTAAGATTCTGGAGAACCTGGTGAAGGTAAAACCTGGTTGAGAAGCTAAAGAGGGTCGTTTTAGATCTACGAGACGGCTGTATGTAAGAAGATATGTCATTTCTTCTGTGAAAGGTGCATCAAGATGTGATAGAAAACAAAGATGCTGATTGGAGGTGAGGAACAGTTGCTCAGGAATGATTATTTTTGACTGATTCCGCAGCAAGATTCATCTCTGCACCTGCTTCCATGCATTGTGGTGCAGGTCTCAGGGATGATGAGTTGTTGCTCACATTGGCAAACAATTACAGGCAGAATGAAAAAAAAAGTAAGCTACCCAAAAATAAAAAAAAGCCAGAGAACTAATCTTAAAGGCAGAATTTGACCGGAGAAACAATCCGAATCTTTGAGCAACTCCAACCATGGACTTATTTTGGCTGATGGGAAATTAGACACAAGCCACAGCTGTGGGCTTCAGTGACTCAGCACAGGTGTGAGCATATTAAGACATGACCCAAAATACAATAAAAACAACAAAAGAAACTGAAACATAACAGAAGATTGGGGATTTGTCAAAATCCAATTCAAGCAATGTTTAAATTTAGGCTCAAATAAATAAATAATATAGATGTTATGTTGGATGAAAATATATTTTTTCCTGTAATATTCGTCTATTATCTCTCCATGATCTATTTTAAATATTATTTTAAAGTTTAAACTAGAACTGATGTCACCATGGTTTTATGTTGAAAACAAATCCCATTATTGAAATTGTGTAAGTGAACTGTTCTACCCAAATAGGCCTTCCCTGTTTCATGAAATACAAAAAGAGCTAGCGAAGAAACACAGTGTGTATTAAAAAAAAGAAAAAATAATTAAAGGGAAAGAAAAATGAAACAAAAGCATGAAAATAATAGAAAAGGCTCAATTAGGTAAATAGGTAAATATGTTCAACAGCTGTGGTTATTAATAGAAATCAGAAACTTAACCAATGAGCAAAAAAACAACAACTTCCTCATAAAATATATAGCAGAATTGTTTATTTGCACAGTTTCATGGCTTAACAGAACAAAACTATATGAAAAAAACAAAAAAACAAAAGTTCACCATATAGATGACCAAAGCTTCAGTCAAATAAATTATGATCTTGCTTTTTTAATATGGTTTGATCATCAGAAACCGGTTTTGGTTGCAAGAAGCAACGTGTTGATGAACTCCTGACATATTTAATGCTGGGCGGGCCAAAAGCTCCATGCTCCACCTCATTGTGATGGATCCACTTGTAGTCGACAAAATCTTTGTACGTCTTTGTTTTCCTCTTCTGAGTAATCTGGAATCTGGTTCTAAACTGTACGGCTAGGTAGCTCCAACGTTGCTCGCCATTTTTGTTGCACTGGCAATGTTCAATTGGGGGTGTGAGGGTCTGTGAGCTTGCAGAAGAGGATGTAAACAGAGCTCTCAGCAATCGGGAGGGGAAAGGGGGTGGGGTTGCTCCACAACTCAGAGGCAGATTTCTGACAATCTCCTACTGCTCTGCAGAACTTTTGTCCTAGAACACGACACATTGTTTTGTTTTTTTGTTGTTTTGTTTTTTTTTGGCCTAAACAGGCATAATCACAATTAAAAGAAAAAAGCTTTTACAAAAGATTAAAAGATGATCAGAGTTCACCTCTTCTTGACACAGTCTGCACGCCTGTTTCCTTGTAGCACTGGAAAGATTTGCTGTGTCCTACATACCAGACAGGAAGTTCATATTTCACTGCATTGGAGAATTGCTGAGTCATGGTGTAGTGAATGAGTGAACAAGCACGGCCCAGACTTCCGTTCCACTTCCACAGCGGCTCACTGGTACATTAATTCACAGGTGACGCAGGTGTGCCATCTGTGCCTTAACATCTAAAAATATTAAAAGTGAAAAATTGCATCCTTTTACATCTGAACATGCATGCTTTTCCCTTTAAAAACCCAATAAATTAATTAAAAAAAAGGTAAAATCTGACCAAAGAAAGAAACATAGTTCCTCCTAATTTTCTCCTTTTACTCCACCCTTTATTTTCCTTTTCCTCACCTCCCCCAATCTTCCGCGGGTTCCCCTCTCCTGCCTGCAGAAGCACTCTGACCCGGCCTGCCAGCGGTATGAACTGTAACTCAGGAAAATCTAAAAAAGCCCTCACCGAGATCCACACGGTGACGGGATGATTGCCCTTTTCATCATAACTGTGAGGTCTTCACATGAGCCGCTGCCCCCTCTCCATTGAAAGGCCGTTAGAGCTGAGAGATTGAGAGGAGGGGCGTGACAGACGAAGGAAAGGAGGGCAGCAATAGGAAAGAAAAAAGGGAGAGAAGGCTAATGCCTTCATCCAGAGAACTTAAAGTAGAAGCAAACACCTTTCCAAAATGTCAGTTGTGTAAAAAAAAGGACAGAAAACATTTCCCTCCTATATATTTTCTTTAAATTAGATTTTTTAGGACTCATTTTCTTCGCATCCTCAGCTAAATTGACTATTTTAGCCTTTTTTTTTGTTATGTAGTTTGTTGTTTCACTAATTTTCCTCTTTTAAGTCAAACTTTTGACATGGCCAGATTGCATTTGGAAGCCGCTGCGACACACACAGAAAGCAATTATTTGCTCCAAAACCTGTTAAATCCATCTCTAATGGGGCCTTCACAGATGTGACCCATGCCACAAGCTTTAATGCTCTTCAATCCCACCACTGATGCTGATTTTTTTTTAACTGTGGGCCTATAATAAGCCAGATGTTCTGCAGTACGTATCATCATCCAGAATTTACTGACGGGGTTTCAAAGTTCAGGCTGGTCGAGAAGCTTTCCCACTTTCCCAGTTGGTCACCCCCTCGATGCCCAAAGTGGTACTTTTGTCAGATTAGGGCAGGACCAAGCTCTGGATAGGAGTTGGTAGAAAATAAGCTAGCCTGTACGGAACACACCAAATCTGTAAGTTGTTGACCGCACGGCGACCCTGTGGAGTGATAATCGTCTTCTAGACCCGTTTTGTCCCTTTCAGAGTCACAGGGCTGCCGGCGCCTATCCCGGCCACTCGTGGGTGAAGGTCTGTCGCAGGTGGAGTGAAATGTCTTTTTTTTCTTTATGGGCAAGCTGTAGGTGAACATGTAAATAGTATGGCGTATACTTGTATAGTGCTTTTCTACCTTCTTAGAAGGTAGAAAGCCCGAAGCACTCTAGAGTCAAAGTCTCTATTCTCACACAACCACACACTGATGGCAGCTCTGCTGCAGAACACTGGCATCAACCTATAACCAGAGTCAAGGTGGGGTTTAGGAGGGACACTTGGGCAGCTAAAGTGGGAATCGAACGCAATCTTCCGATCAGAGATCGATAGCCCTTCCTCTGCGCCACGGCCGCCCATGTATGATTAAGTAAGGGTGAAGTAGGTGAGACCTTAACCCTTGTGCTATCTTAGGCACTTTAATGTTGGGAGTTGGGTCATCTAGGCCCACTAGACAGTGCGCTGAACCTTTTTTTTCAATGATTTGTGATCTTCACTGGTGTCTATGGATTACATGAAATCCTCTCCACCTTTGTCATGGTAGGGATAACACGTCAATGGTCATCATGACCCCATAGGATAGCACTAGGGTTAAAACAGTCACGTACCACCCGTGACAATGGTACATTCCATTTTTAACTCTTAAGATTGGCCGTACGAGCCTCAAGGGACAAACTTACTTGCCCCTAAGATGCGGCCACTCCTCTCTATGACCTTCCAGGGGCTCAGGCAACCCAAAAACCTGATGCATGTGTCTAAAGGGGTATTCAGAGTGGATAGATTTGGTTTGCTTAAAAAATGAACCAGAGTTCATTTCCCCTCATAATCCGGAACAAATTTGCACCCAAGCAACCTTGGTCCGGGACCGGGAACCGCTCTCTAACCCATCTTCTGGGGTGGTCTTGGTTTGTTTCCAATCAGACTGAGCTTCGGTTCACCTCGAGTGGCAACAGTCTGAACAGGCTTTGTGCGAACAACTGGCCCAAAATGGCCACCGTAGCCAAGCATTATGGGATATAAACAGAGTAGGAAAGTAGAAACCATGATGATGAGACACAGCAACTGCATAACAATAAGTGCTTTTACCATGTCCTACTGGTCAGAGATGCTTCTTTCTAGTGTTTAATTGACTCTAAATTTAAATACTAAGCTCTTAAAGAACTATGTGAATTAAAATAAATCATCTTTAGATCATATTCCTGTTTTTTTTTTAAGTAACAGTCTGTGATTGTAACACAACACAGTTTTTTATTTGTTTCTTGGTCTGAAGACGAGTTTTCTTGTTAAACTTATTTTATTTTTCCTGACTTATGGACTTGTTTTTCTTTTAAGTCCTTTTTTTCTAAAACAACAGCTTTAGATAATAACTATGCATCAGTTTGCTAATGCATTAAAGTATTTCTCCTTCCACGCAGATAAATTGCAGTGATTTCTCACAATTGTGTTATGACTCAAACTAAACGTGAAATCGTCAGTTTTTCTCAGAATGGTCTGTTCCCATCTTTGCACCTGAACGAGTGTCTGCATCTCAGTCTGCAGCCTTAATGCTCTGCAGTACAACCAGTGTGTTGCCAGTTAACAATGTTGACAACTGGTTTATGATCTCAGTAAATGTTTATGGTCTCGATGGGGACGTTTTCCTTGAACGAGTCCGGCATTAATTGTATTAATCATGGCCCTATTTAGAGAGAAGAAACATGGCTGCCCTGTAGAAATGCTCACAAGTCCAAGTCAAGTCTTTGCTGATAAATTCAAGCCAAGTCTCATATCTTTAGCTGTCACTACATGTCAAGTCTTATAGTAAAAGTCAATATTTCATTGTCAAGTTCTGAATAAACTACTTTTAAACATATTGTGCAAACGTAAAAACAGATAGTGGAAGTTTCTACATTCTCAGGGTTGTAAAAGAGAACTTTTATTGTTTCACTTGGCAGCAATGTCTTGGACTAAAATAAACAAATGAACATTGTTCACAAAACTCATTTCTTAAGCCTTGGAGGTCAAGACTCAAGAGTCTTAGTGTCAGACTTGAGTGGAACTCAAGTTTAAAAGCTTAGCCTTTAATTTTGAGTCAAGTGTGTTTGGTGATAAATACTGGCGAAGTCACAAGTCTGCACTGGTGCATTTGTGGTGCATCTCTTGGGAGTTTGTCTCACAAGTTAGTATACATTGTCTCTAAGGTCTGACCTCCCCTCCCCACAGGTTCCCGAAGGAGTGGTTTGTCGTGCCACCCCCATGTCGTCCCGCTCTCTTTGCTCATCCTAAATTTGAGCAATCATTTCTTGGGAAATGCATGTTTTGTGTCATAAATCGTCTTAAGTTTTTGTACTTCCAAGATTAACCTTTCAGCTAGAAGGCGAAAAAGGACGTAAGTGTTCACGTCTATTCTCACGTGGGTAGACATGTCACCTAAAATATACAAATTTATAAAGGGTGATTTTGAAAGTACAAGTTAAGTTTTTATTTTGAAACTGGCCTTTTTGCCATGACAGTAATGCATCAATGGACTGGAATAGAACTCCTGCGTAAAGCTTGCGTTGCGTTACAGAGAGACGAATGTCAGACGCAGATGTGACAGAAATTATGTAAACATTCTGATTATTTAATGAATGTTCTATATCTTTGTGTCAAAATTCATTCATCTACAGAACCTGCTTTCACAACCTCAGAGTTGCTGGAGCCAACCCAGACATTGTTTGGCAAAGGGGGGTTACACCCTGAATAGGTCACCAATGTGTCAAAGAGCCCCAGACACAAACATCCACCAATAAGTCCTAAGAAGCATGTTTTTGGACCGTGGGAGAAGACCCATTCAAGCTCAGGGAGAACATGAAAACTCCACACAGAAAGGATGATTCCTTGGCCTTCATGCTGTGAGGCAATAGCGCTAACCGTGCAGGCCATCTTAAGAAGTAATGTTACTATTACTATTTTGTCATACCCATAAGATAAAAGAACTTGTGCAAACACAATGAAAAGCAGTTGACACTTGGCCGTGGATTCTGCTTCTGGCTCATCTTGCGCCCCCAGCCGCCCTCCAACTTCATCTGGATGAAGCCTATCTGATGGACTATTTAAACATGTAGTTGTAGAGTTACATTGCCTGTCAGTCCTGGGGGAGGGTCCCTCCTTCATGTTGACACCCCTGAGGTTTCTTCGTTTTTTCCAGAATAGTATCTTTTCCTGAGTTTTTCCTTACCGAGAAGGAGGGTCTAAGGGAAGGGATGCCCAGTTTAGTTTAGTCTGTTTAGTTAGTTCTGTTTAGAATTTTCCTATTGAATTTCATGACTTCATGGTTCTTATGATTTAATGTATACTATACAATTACAGGTATAAAGCCCATTGAGACGACTGTTATTTTAATATTGGGCTATATAAATAAAACTGAATTGATGTTTCTACATTGGCAATGTTTTGTGAAGAGAGCTGTCATTTTAACATTTGACATCAATGTCTTGGAACTTGAAGAAACAGACAAGTCCCAAACCTTAAGTTTCAAGTTAAGTCCCAAGACTTTGAGGTCTAGTCTCAGGTCAAGCACCAAGTCTTATCATGTAAGACTTGACTCAAGCCAGGGCCTCAATTTCCCATCTTGTGATCCACAAGTAAAGGGTTAGGAGTGAAGATTTGGTGCAATTTGAATAAGGCAGATCTACCTCACTCTACACTCAATCATCAATTAGGCCTTCACTTTGAACCAATAGATAAATAGCCTGCCTTCTTTTTCCTCAGGCAATCACAATCATGATTGGTTAGACCTACTCTTCACCGTTCTCTATGTGGAGTGTTGTTTTGGAATGGTATGGTCTTTAATCATCATTATCATCATCCTCTAGGCTCAGAGTTTTATACATCTATGGTCCGAGTCATGCCAAGCACACAATACATCATCAACACAAATAAATCTTTACTCATATTCCTAATATATTTTCTTATTGAAATGGGGGACAAGCCCAACCATTTGGAAGACGTTTGAGGTATCAAATCAAATCAAATCAAATCAATATTTATTTTGTATAGCCACTTTAAAACACAATGCATTCAAAGTGCTTTACAAGATGAAATTTAAAAACAAAGGATGAGACAAACTAATGTAATTAAAAACCGGCACAATGCCACCCCCCCTCCACCCCCCCACACACAGTGTGTGTGTGTGAGGTTAGGGGTTTTATCACATCCTTCTGTGATAAAAGACAGAAGGAGGCAATGTAAAAAGTCTGGCTTTGTACTGAGGTTGAGGAAACAAAGTTTTGGGGACATGTCCACACCAGTGATACCCCACCCCGGTTCACAGAGTCCACTATCACAGGACCCCCTAGATCTAGACAAAGAGTCAGACCTGGGAGATCCCATTGCAGTGACCCCGTTCACTGAGAAGGGTCCATCACCGATGTGGAAGATAAATTGGTGGAGCAACTCTTTTTTTACATTTTTTTTCAAAGGACAAGTTGAATTGGATTGGGCATGTGCTGGGTATGCAATCAAAAAAGCTTTCCTGCGAGGGTGTACAGGCCCATCCAACCAAGAAGCGACATCCTGGCAGAATGCAGAAGCGCCCACCCAAAATATTTTGAAGAAGTGGCCAAAGATGAAGAGAACTCTGTCCATCCTTAGTGAGACCGCTGCCCCCCCCAAAAAAACTGGAAAAGGATAGGAGGCAGATGGATGTAGGAAGATCAAAATATTTCCTCCCAGTTAAAGTTAAAAAAGGATCAAACAAATGAGCAAATAATTACATCATAAATTCAGCTGCCATGATTCCTGCTATTGTGCCATGGTAATTGAAGTACTAACTTTCTGAAAAATCCTTAATTTTTTTTTTTGTTTTTTATCCAAAAACTCCACAATTTTCTGTAAATGCTGACCACTCCTCTGTCTTACTGGCAAACATCCCCAAAATCCACCACTCTATTAAACTTGCTTTGCAGATTGGAACCATCATTAGCCCAGATTCCATCAGACATACTGGAATTTAATGGTTGCCATCTGTTTCATTCGGTTACGGGAGGGATGAATGTTTAGGGGTAAGATGCACTTAAATTCCCTGCCTTGCAAGCCATCACTGGTAATCTACAGCCTCTCTCTAATCCGCAGCAGCCACCTTGCAGCTCCTTGATCTGATAAGTGTTTGTTTATGTGTGTCCTTGTGTGTAGCTTTCCAAAAAGGACGCTTGCTGCAGAACCGTTAGTGTATTTGCTTTACAAAAAACGTCTTGCTTCTGTATAATTATAAAGATTAAGTAGAGATATTTTGATTTGAGGTCGTTTTTTTTTTTTTTTTTTCTGCCAGACATATTACTACAGTCATTTACAAATAAAGTGGTCTAAATTTACAATGAATTGATATCAGTCTTCTAAATAAAACTATTGCAAAGAAATCCTGGACACTCAGAAGCTGAGCAGAGCTTTGTTCTTCTTAAGATGCTCAAGAAATGTGGTCTCAACTGAGAAGGCAGGCAGTCAACATATTTTTAAAGGAAGTACCAGGCAGCAGTGGATGCAATCTCTTTTTATTTTTTTTCACTTGGGTACGCAGCTGTGAAGGTTTTGTTGATCTGCTATAAGGACGTAGATGAATGTAAGGTCTTTTGAACAATTATATATAAAATTATATATATATATATATATATATATATATATATATATATATATATATGTACACATATGGATATCTTTGCCCCCTTCCTTTGTAACCCTCCACATATGGTAAGGAGCTTACGTGTCATAACATGCGCTATCTCCATTTCTTCCTTTGGCCATATTATCTATCCATCCATGCATCCAGCCATCTATGACAGTGTGTGTGGTTATATAGCGTACAGTTCAGAGTGAGCCCCATCCGCATGAAGAGGATGTACCCACTCGCTTCAAGATGCCAAAATCCCATAGACTTCTGTTGAGTAACAAACAGCTACTACTCAGTCATTCTATTTATTTATCAGACGCCTCAATAAAAGTAGGTGGTCTAACGTCGAACATTTGAAACGTTGGATAGACAGATTCTCCCAAGCCTGATTTCAAGTGGTAGCTCACTTCTGATTAGCGAGAGTGGTTGTCAAAGACAAAATAGAAACAATGACTCAATCACCAATTACTACTTTTTTTAATAGACATCTGGCTCCAACAGGGCGGCATCCATACTGCAAAAATTAAATTGGACTGAACTGATTTCGTTTAGTTGGAGCTGGAAGTAAGTAATTTTCTATGGATTCCATCACAGTTACTTGGTCCAATTTTCATACATAGTCATGGTATGGGGGGCAGGAGGTAATTCACATTCCGGGGGGGCTGCATAGCTCTGTGTGTGATTGGTTGTTTTTATTTTTTTTTCTATTGAATAATTTTCAAAGATCCTTATCTATTGCAGGTTTTCTTTGCCTGAAATTGGAATTTGATTGAGGTAAGAAGTTTAAGAGGGCTGGACTGGACTCTCAACAGAACTATTTGGAAACTTCTACAGAGCCACCATAGAAAGCATCCTCTGTCTGAGTGCCACGGTGTGGTACGGTAGCTGCACTACTTGGCCTGGGTCGTGAAAACTGCACAGGAGACTGTGGGAGGACCCCTCCCACAACTCGACTAAGTATGGGACAGATGGATCCTGGTCGTATAGCTGCAGACCCCACTCACCCGGGACACCAACTGCTTGTACCTCTTCCCTCTGGAAAGAGATACAGAAACATCAGAACGCACACCAATAGACTGAGAAACAGCTTCTACCCAAGAGCTTAAAGTCCATTCACCCCCCTCCCCGAATCCCCCACCCCCACCCTCCAACCACACACTTACCCACATTTGTCAAACTCAGGCCCACAAGCCAATATAGGCCTGCATTGTAAATATAATTGGCCGGCGAGATTGGTATATACAGTACCTCTCATGCTAAAAATCCCACAATGCCTTGCTAATATATTGGCGGGAAGTCAAAACAGCCAAGCGCTCCGTTTTTTCTGTTGACAGTCACTGACAGCCATGCTCCAGTCACATCGGACAAATCCATTTCACCCTCCACAAAAATGGCCGAACGAAAGATGGACAACAAGAGCTTTCAAGACAGGTGGGAGGCAGATTATCTGTTCACGAACATAAAGGACAGAACTGTTTGTCTGGTGTGCGAAGCTAATGTTGCTGTAACAAATGAATATAACATAGGAAGACACTATATGAAAAGGTTAAACATTACTTATCAGTTTACTTCACTGCTTAATTTTGGCCCACTGTGAATTTGAGTTTGACACCCTTGTAAATACACCGGAACATGCTGTGGCTGCACTTTTATTTTTGGGCAATAATCATTCATATTTTATTGTACAGTCTGTCTTACGTGTATAAGTATTTATTCAATAGAGATGCTGGAAAATAATTCTGTTGTGCACTGCATAATGACAATAAAGGATTCTGATTCTGATTACCTGTACGAGTTTCCAGTTTCAGGAGAGGACAATTCCAAACTTGCCCTTAAGGCCTGGAGTTGCCCATCCCAAAATTATACCAAGAAGGAAAAAGAGAAATCATATCTGTATTTAATGCTGAAAGCCATTCAACAGGATCCACATGGCACTCGAAGAGTTTATCAACAGCAAAAGACCTAGAGAGAGGGTGGGGCTTATGGGAAGCAGACGGTACAAGCGAGAGCATCCTAACATTCATCCAGACTGTTTTGAACCCAGGCAAATAATGTTCTCTGTTGTAAAGACGCACATGGATAAAATCAACTTTTAAAATAAAATGATATGGGAGAAATATACACCTCTGCTTCTAACTGTCTCAACTTTACAAGGATGAACAGGAATTTATATCAAAAGATCTGTGAACTTGAACACATTTTTTTAATATAATGTTTGCAGTAACTGCAATTCCTGTTTGCTTTGTCGGGACAGAGGAGCTGGAGTCCATAGCAGCTGACACTAGTGTGCTTTGCTGCACTGATAATTAAAAGATGCATTGATCCTCTCTTCATTCTTCAGACCCCTCCCTCTCAAGATGCAGTTCCCATTTCCTCCAGGATTTATTTATCACCCACAATGGCACTTGGGTGCTATCATTCACAGCGTAAAGAGGGGAAAAGAGCTCCAGAAACAAGAGGAGGGATCAGGGGGGAAATGGTGCTCTTTGTGTTTCGGCGTCAGCATACAAATGGATGGGCCATTAGCCGGCAGAGTATCACGGTTCAAACTTGTTATTAACACAGGTAAGGGTGCTTCTTCCACTGATAAAAAAAAAAAAAATCATTTGCAAGTCATTTGCAGTATGGAGCAGGATTTCCGGGACATTTTTAAGCCTCAGCAGTATTCCGGTTCACTGGGAATGAAACTGACATCACAACTTGATCTTCTTTATGTCAGCAAGAAAGAAAACGAATAGTTCCGCAACCTTTACTTTACTAAATAGTAATAAAAATACTTTATAATCAATATCCAGTAAAAAAAAATGTCAATTGAATTTAGCAGAAAAAAAAAAGTGTAAAACAGTAATTGTCTTGAACTTTTCTCACTTATCAGTTCTAATACCTACAATAGTCCATGGTCTAACCCAGTGGTCCCCAACCTTTTTGTCACCACGGACCGGTACAACACAAGACACGTTTACCGCGGAGCGGTGGGGGGTGGGGGTGTGTGCAACGCAAAGCACGTTTACCACGGACTGGTGGGGGGTGGGGGGGAGCTGTGCAACGCAAGGCACGTTTACCGCAGACCGGTGGGGGGTGGGGGGAGGTGTGCAACGCAAGGCACGTTTACCGCGGACCGGTGGGGTGGTATTTTCTATAACAATAATAATAATGAACGTAAATCCACTGTGTAATCATTTGCAACTTTATTAGCGGTGTCCTCATAACGTCACACCAAAAACAGAACATCACATGAGAAACATCGTTTCTACCATCACCGCACAGCGGGTTTGGTGCGTGGGAATTGCCCGTGGCGATAAATCCATATTTTGAAATAGGTTTCTTGATACTGCCTGTTAAAGGCAGATTTCCCTTTTTTAGCGGGTGCAGGTTCCTCTTCTGTCCCTTCATGGGACCGTTTCCCCTTGTCAAAGCAACTTTCTAAAGAAGTTTGTTTTTTGCTCATTTTGGTTGTTTGGGTTTCATTTTAGCGGGGTGTATCATGTGATGTTTGGTGTCGCGACTTTCTTTTTTTTTTTTTTTTTTTTAAACTTGTCCTGTCCAACAGCTGGGCAAACAGATGAGAGCTGAAGGCCTCTTGTGTTGGACATATTTTGCTTTAACAACAGGGGTTATTAATCTTCAGACAAACCAGAGGAATGTCTGAATAAACCCCTTTTGTAGTTGAGGCCAAACTTTATTAAATTCCATCATGTTTGAGAATCTTTGGTGCTGGACCGGACGGAAAAGGAAAGGAGGGAAGAAGAGAGAGGGATGTTAGAGAGGAGGGGGGAGAGGAGGGTGATAATAGGAGGGGGGGGGGGGGTAGAACCATGAAGCAGCCTAAAGCAACAACTTTACTGGATGTTTATCATTACGGTAAGGTTCAGATGTACTACAAATCTCAAAGGGCGGGGCCTGTCCTCACACACATTCAGATGTTATAAACACACCTGTTAACTGCAAAGATATCTACTTGTCAACATGTACACAAAACATGCACACAATACAGATATTGTTCACACATGCATACTTATGCCCCTAAACCAACCAGTGTGAAACATTTCATTCATTCAATCCTGCAAATTATTAGTACAAAGGTGAGCTAACACCTGTGCTCAGGTGAGTGTTTAAGTTCTTCTAAATGAATGGTGGAATCTGAAAAGAAGGAGGGAGGGTTGACCAGCCATCCCCACACCAAGACCCCCGCCGCAGCAGCAGCGGCAGCCGGAACTCCCAACGCCACCCGGCAGCAGGCAGAGAACAACCACCCCCCGGGCGATCACATCCACCACCCAGGCCAGGGCCAGCAGGACCACCACGAGGCCCCCAGAGCCAGAGAGCAGGGAGGCATGGGGGGAAGAGAGCGCCGCCCCAGCCCAACCAGGGGAGCAGCCCCCCCGCCGCGCCGGGAGGGCCCAACGCAGGCCCCCACCCGAGAAGAGCGCCCACAGCCCCAGACGAGCACCCCGTCACCACCCAGGAGTTCTGGGTATCCCCCCGCCCCAACCCCAGGTACGAGCCAGGACCCCCCAAGGAAGACCCGCTCTGCACTCCAGGCAGCCACCCACCCGGCCTACGGTTGGTCCAGGAAGGAGCAAGGCAGGGGACAGCCGGCCCCGCCCCGGAGGGGGGCACCCCGGAGAGAAGAGGGGCCCACAAGGGTTGTTGTTAACATGGCCCGACCAGGCTCGGCCACAGTTGGAATGTGGGCGGGGGGCCAGCGCCCAGGGGCAAAAACCCGAACCCACCCCACAAGGAAACGGACACCCCCGGCTCAGGTGTAATGTGAACTCCCTCCCTGCGCGGAGAGAGCCCCGCCGGGCCCAGGAAACCGGCACCCAGGGGACACGGCCGCCGTTGCCAAGGGCCCAGTACCCCCCACCAGGGATGGGGTAGGGGACAGATGGACCTTGGACCCACCTTCCTTGTATAATGTGTGTGCTTGTGTTCGTAAGGGTGTATGTGTGCATGTGTGTGTGTTTGTGTTTGAATGTATATTATGAGAAGTAAAAAGGTGTGTGTACTAGGGGGGTGTAGTTAAAATTGGTGGGTAGGGCACAGAGAGGACATTCCCTGATTACTCACAGTAATGTCCCCTCACCCTCCCCACCAAGGGTCCCTAAATGTCTAAGGTGCGGTTAAAATTGGCGGGTAGGGTGCTAGGAGGACATCTGCTGCTTGCTGGCAGTGATGTCCAAGCACCCCCCCTACCAAGGGCCCTACATGTCTAAGGTGCAAATAAAACTGAGAGAGGGGGGGCCCATTCCATACGGCAACCATGGGAGGGAGACCACTGCCAAGTAGCCCCCCACCCCCTCACCCTAATATGAGATTATATGAGGAAGGGGGTGAGTTGGGGACAGCTGGCAGACTGTCTCCCGGTGGTCAAACATCCGTCCCCCAGCCCCCCCCAGCATAGGGCCCAGGTCCCCCAGCCTCGGGGCCCCATCCCCCGAGGCACCGACGCCCCAGGCCCAGCACGACCCACCCCACACAGAGAGAGAGGAGCCAGAAAGCGCCGCCCCCCCCCCGGAGCAAGCCCAGGCCCCCACCTCCAGGCGCCGGCCCCGAGGAAGCTCTGGTCAGGCCTCGACGGGACCAAGGCAGCCAACCGGCCGGGGCAACCGCCGATTGCCACCAGCGGAGACCCCGTGGTGTCGCGACTTTGACGTGCGTTAAGTGTGACGGATGTAACAGAGAGAATCCGGTCACTTCTCAAAATAAAACGTTTTAAAAAAAAAAAAAAAAAAAACAATAAAATGGCAATTATTTTTTCTTTCTGTGCGTCCCGGTGCCGAAATTTCCTGCGGCCTGGTACCGGTCCGCGACCCGGTGGTTGGGGACCACTGGTCTAACCCACTGTTTTTCAACCTTTTTTGAGCCAACGCACACTTTATCCTTGACAGAAATCCTGCGGCACACCAGCATCCAAAAATTAAAAAAGGAGAAACTCTAAAGTCTGGATTGATGTACAGTCACTCCACAATGGTTTTTTTTTTTCTAAAAGTTTTTCATCAAGTCTTTCATGATGTCTTTGAAAACTTTAACAAAAACGTATTTTAGATGATTACACCTCACCCTAATCCTATTTCTTCATTGTTCTTATTACTTCTTCTAAAATTCAACATATAAAATAATCCAGACCTTATTAAAAAAGTGTCTCTTTAGTTAGTTTCTTCATTAGTTAGAAAGATTTGTTGGGGGAATGGACCGGAGAACGCAACTGAGTTAGGGCAATAACTGAGGGTCATGAAACTGACTCCCCACAAAACGCAACAGAGAGCAGACGGACCAGTGCAAATCCAGGGTAAGGAAGTATTAATGAACAGAAAATTAGTGTCAGTGTAGAATATTTAAAATGATTTTAAAACCCTTCGTAAAGCTCGTTGATTATGACCTTTTAAAATACAGATACTCTAAAAGAAATGTTAAAAAAATAAAAGCAGACTTGTGTGCTTGCACTCCACAGTCTGCTGGTTGTTTAAAGATCTGTGTGAACGTCTTGTCCTTGGATATTTCTGTTTTGCCTGGCTGTTTGGGCTCCCCCCCCCACACATTGCATTTGTTGTCTGTTCATCTTTTTTTATGGCTTGGCCTCATATGAAAATAAACTTTATGCTATGCTTCATTTATGATCTTGTTACCTTGCATTAGGCAGAGAAACTCTGCATGCAGCTTTGTATTTGCTATAGGTTGAAGGTTGTGAGCTTTATAAAACAACATGGTGAAGCAGAAATGTCTTTATGTACACTGTATGGTTTTTAAATGCACTTATTTTTAAATGTATTTGAGCGCTTACCTGTCTAGAGATTTATTTTTTCAAGCTTTTTCTGAATCCATAATGCATTTTTTCACAAATAAAGGCAAGTCGCATTGTCGAGGCAGCTACTGCCAACAGTGTAAAAAAGGTGATATATGTCAAAACAATAAAATAGACACACAAGTGTCGAACAAAATGGCGAATAAAAACTTTTTTCCGAAATTTTCAATCATGCCAATCTAAAAAATAATAATCAAAGTAACATCATCCTTTATATTCTATTTAAAAAAAGATTTTCTCTTTATCCACCTTTGCCATGGTAGGGATAAAGGTCAATGTAAGGGTGGGGTTATCTGGACCCCATAAGATAACACAAGGCTTCAAATGACCTCAATGGGATGATTGAAGTCATTTACCACAGATGGACTTTTTAGTTTTTGCCCCTTTTATTTTGAAATATGACTCAAAAAAATTGTTTGTGTCCATTTTTGTTGTTTGTAGGGGCAAACATTATAATTTTCTTTAATTAAAATGAATAGACAACATTTAAATATGTTCTGCTTTATTTGTGTGATGTTTGAGTTTCTCATAGGCTTCCTTCCTGTCTGCCTTTTTTGTTTTATTTTTTTACCTTTTAGTGCCACAAAATGAATTTTATGTCTTATTGACGACCAAAATGTAGATATTTGATGTCATTAGCTCCGTGTATAGCCAAATACACCCTACACTCCCCGCTTAAACTACCACAGTGCCTGAGCCATCATACCAAAACTTTTTCAAATATATATATATATATATATATATATATATATATATATATATATATATATATATATATATTTATCTATATATATATAGATATAGTTTGTTTTTGCTCTTATTTCTTTATTTACATATTTATTTATTCGCTATAAATGGACACCAGGATTACTTTCAAAAACAGTTAAGCCAGACTGCAGTGGATGCAGTTTATTTTTTCTGTATAATTTTTTTTAATTTTTTTTCCATTTCTACAATTTTAATTAGTGGCAGTGATCAGTTCAGAATGTATGTGAACTCTCCAAACTAATAAAAAATTAGGATTAGAAATACTTAAATGGCACATTCAGCACTTCCCTACCTTCCTTGACAGCTCAGAGTGATTAACGGTACAGTTTTTTCAGTCCATTGTCCAGTAGTCCAGACCGCTGCTGCTTAGGTTCTGGTTGGGGAGCGTAAGAAGGGCCCAAATCACCCCCATTCATTTTCATTGATTTTAAGATTCTTTTATTTGTTTTTCAATTTTTAAACAATTGTGCACCGCCATACCTCTCTGAGCTTCTCTGTCCTGACCCCCCAACCTGGTACCTCAGGTCTGCTGATTAGCTTTTCCCAGCGGTACCGAGGCCCAAGAGGAAGAGGAAGGAACGTTTTCAGCAAGAAAAGGAGCACGCGACTCTGCTCTACTGGTGTGTTTTATTGCTTTACTGTTTTGCTTTACTTTTATTTAGTCTTTTACCTTTTTTATTTCATTTAATTATATTTTTTCTCTGTTTTAACCTTTTAGCTGTTGTTTTTATTGTTTTTGACCTTTTAATGTACAGCATCTTGTTTAACTGCTTTCATTTTAGGCGCCATATAAATGAATAAAACTTGAAACTTAAACAGTCACGGTCCCGTTCACCCACGCATACACATTCACACATTCAGAAACTAATGTTGCTGCTGAACACTGACGCCAACCTATAAACATTAGGAGTGATGTGGGGTTCGGAGTCTTGCACTTCAACAAATAGGAGGGCACAGAACCTCCAATCTTCTGGTCAGAGGTTAATCTCTGCACCACAGCCACCTGATTTTAAAGTTATTGTCTTAATGTCAGATAAACAACTAAGTAGAAAGTGCACAATTATGACTAAACCTGATTTTATACATCTAGGGTCATACAGTTTTGGCAGGTAACCCCAACCCTAACACCTAACCTTAACCCTATGTACTACAATCCCAAGACAAATGTCCTTTAGAGACAAAGATCAGACAGCAACACCTCAATTATGTCTAATCAAGTAAATGATGAACAAAAATATATGACAGAGCATTTTTATTTCTTATCTACACACTGTAGAATAACTAAGTCTACAACCGCAATTGCTCATTTCCATCATTTATTCAGCTACAATGACCAGTGTCAAATGACATCATAACGACAATACTGGCCCTTGGAGAATGGGACTGGCCACTCAGCTGGTGGCATAATCAGCTCCTCTCATGCTACAGTGGCTAGCTTGTTCTTAAAATAACAGCTTATCTGCTTTAAGTTTCTGCAGTTTCAGCACATTTCTCTTCGATGAGCATCAGCTAAAGCAGCTGAAATCATGCTGGGTTACGGATGATCGCTGCCTCTCTGGAGAGAGCTTGAACAGCGAGGTGGAATATTTGTGCCACTGAGCAAGGCCATGGAGTCCCTTGGAATGGTGGTGGTGTCATGTCAGCAGTGGAACAATTTCTAAAGTGAGTAGAAGCCCTTTTTTTTTTTTTTTTTTGAGCTGAGGTCCTCTGATCCTGTAATTTTATAATTAAGGGGATCGAGTCATCAAGGTGTGCATGGAGTGAAAAGTTAGCCACACCCTGAGGTTCCAGGCCCGAGCCAGAAATTACCAGAGAATCATTTGCACACATGGAGGGTTTCTGATGTAATAAAAAAATAAATAAATAAAAGTGTATATTTGAAAGACAATGCCATTTCAGAATTGTATATGAGCTCAGTAGTTGCTACAATTTTATTACCCAAAGTCTCCCTACACTGTGTTTGTCTTTCATTCTTATTTGTGTGCCTCTGTGCCGCTGAGGTATACGTTAGCAGACAGATGCAATAAACTGTCCTGATGGGCAGTCATGGGTGTATCAAGGTGGGTGCTCAATGAGCTTTGCTACAGCCAATTGGATTATATCCGTTTAAACCACAAAACAAGCAGATTGTCTGCTACAAGTCGGCACAGTGCTATAATAAATATTTCAAATGGGCATGTTGAGTGTATCATGGTCTGAACTGCTTTTAATTTCAAACCTACGTCTGTAGCATGTTGAAAACTTAACATAACTTAGCCCTACGTTACTGGACGAAATCATTTCTCTTTTATTTTTTTGTTTATTAAAAATGCCACTACATTATTCAATTCAATTGTATTTTTATAGCCCAATATTACAACCATAGTTGTCTCAATGGGCTACATACCGGCAATTGTATAATAAGCATGAAATCATAAAGAACATGAAGACAGCATTCAATAGGTAATGGCTAAAGGAAACTAACTAAACAGACGAAACTGGCCATCCCTGCCCTTGACCTTCCATGTCGGTAAGGAAAAACCCTTAAAAAAAAAAAAAAAAGAGGATTCCAGGAAAAAAGAAGAAACTTCTTTGTCCCCTTGAAGGAGGGATCCTCTCCCAGGTCAGACAGGTGATGTGCCATTGAAGTTTGTTTTAAAGTCACAAGTTTGAACAATTGTTTGCGGGCTCTACATACAAAACGCGCGTTCAATAAATGTACACCAAATCCCTGGTGTGTATAACTTTAAACTTCATTCTATAATGTATTTGATATTTGAGTGAAAAATGACAATAACACAGCCCCCAAAATATATTTATATTAAAGTAAAAACAAGCAACAACATAGAATGTGGTGTTTTTTTGTTTTTGTTTTGCTACGAGAACATTCCTTCATTCAATTTTTTTTTTACTTTTGGCCACTCCCTTCAGTGAATCACCTAAAGATTTGCACGTCATTTGGCTTCAGTCATATGGTTTATATCTTTTCTGACCTAACTCCTACCTTTCCCTAAAAATTGAACCAGCACTCAATAACAGTGGAAAATGGTCCGATCATCTGGTGGTCCCAAGTAGTAATCCAAGGACAAAGGCCCAACTCAAAATCATTTTATCAACCATTCATTAAAACCACCTATTAATTTTTTGGGGCCACTTGGTTGCTGGAGCCTATCCCAACATCTGTTTGGCAAAGTCTGGGTTGATATACTGTATATCCATACAACGACCATATTTTTCTGAGTACAAGTAGCATTTATTTGCATAGTTTGGTGAGAAGTGGGCTTTATACTCAAGTGTGACTTATACGGGATCTTCTAAAAATAAATAACAACCACCAGGGGGCACTAAAGACGTGTGTATTAGCATTTGCTACTGACAGCAACGCAGAAAAATAAATCCCACTCAATCTTACACCGGGTTTGGAAGATTTGTTCCAAAGAAACAAAAAGGATGGAGATTACAATGGATTTCCTTTTTAAAGTGATATAAAGATTTTTGTTGACTTGTTAGCATGTTATTTATGCTACATCATTGAACTTTGGCATATGCCTTCAGGGTTCGCCATTAGATTTTCCCTTGCATGGGTGGTTTAGCAGAGTTTTTTAAGCCGGATGCCCTTCCTGACATAACTGTGTATTTTATCCGGGCTGGGGACCGGCACAATGAGACCCAGACCCAGACTATATAGCTAAGGCGTAGCGTGAAAGGTCTTGGCTAACAACACACACCGAATTAAGCTCATTGCACCCCATGATTTGCCTGGATAGCACTTAAACAACTATGCTATCCAGCTGCTAGCATGTTTATAATGCTAATAAGTTTTTATATGTTGAGCTGATATACTAGATTCATCCTATGTTTCATAAAGCTAAACAAGCACCAGTGTGTTGCGTAGCGAACCGTGCATTTACTAAATCTATTATTGTAACTTATTACATTATTATGATTTGCCTTTCAACATGAATTGTCTGTTCTTGTTTTCTGCAGTTTCTTAAATACATGTCTCCCAAAAGTGCGACTTTAATATGATCTTTTTCTTCTTTGGCAACTTATACAGACCAACTTACAGTCCGAAAAAGACGATACACAAAAAAAACTACTTTGCCATGAGCAAGCAGTCAAGACCAGCATCATAACTTGTGCACAAAACAGCAAAATACCTTAACCCAAGATTCCGTCAAGGTATCTTTGGTGTGCTTTGTTGTGCTAATATAGCCAAAAAAGGGGGAAATAAATCCTTTTGACAATGATCCTCCCCATAGTTTGCAGCAAAGCATTGTGGAAGGAAAAGAACAGTGGCTGGAAAAACAAACAACTTATAAAACAATACAAAGAACAATATATGGCTTTGAAATAAACTCAGGTCAGTTATGGTGCTTTTCCATGATGCGCTTGTAGCACAACTCTCTTCTATGCAGCTTGACTTGTTTTCCATAACAATTGAGAACTTTTCTCTTGCAGGTTTCAGTGGCATAAAACTCCCTTCATGTCCTTCATGTCCACACAAAAGACATAAATAATGTGAGACATCAAGGCAATGGTCTACCTGCTGCTCGGTCTATGGCTTTTTGTCACACTCGAGATGAAAGAAGAGAAGTTAAGATGGCTGCAGGTGGCAAGATGAAACACTTTAAAAAGTACAGCAGAGTTTGGGAAGTCAGACTGCAGCATCAAGTCAAGCACAAGAGATCTGCTGGCATAAGTGTTCCTAATGGTAGCTTCCAAAAGATTATTAGGAGAGATATGTTCTAAGTAAAATATTAGAATTAGGGGTGTGTATTAAAAAAAGAGTCTGGCGATACGATACACATCCCGATATTGTACAGGAACACATTTTCTTTCTTTTTCTTAGAGTATGACTCTACCTAAATATCAATACGTCTTTCACTGTAATAAAATTGTAAAATTCAGTTTATTTAATGATCACAATGTTAAGCACTGTGACTGTATTTCATACACAAGTTGCTTTTACCCAAGCGAATTCATAGTGCTTTTATTTTGGTAACTTAAAATATATAAAGAAAACAGTCAACATTGTCTGATTTCCGCAACAAAATATTTTTCAGAATAAGAAAAAGAAGAATGAATGTGCCTTAACTGATAAAATTCGAAGAGTATGATTGAGGAAATAAATCCTCAATTCATTTTCAACATTCGTTAATGTAGCTTCACCAGTACTTTTAAATGGTTCAGGGGCCTGAACGGTGCTTCAAAAATAAAGGGGAAAAAACCCCACATATTCTTTCCAGAAACTATAAAGTGTGACGAGTCAACATGACAGGGGGAAGGACAGTGAATTAATGTGGCTAAGATGCTTTATTTATGTAACAGTATGCAGCTGTTTTCTCACATGCGGACATAAACGGGTATTACACCGGTCATTGCTTTGGCCTTTTTTCAGAGCGTTGTACACATCAGTCTGATTGATCGGGTCGCTAAACTAGAATCTATTGCTGTGGGGTTCAGCAGAACTTTGGCCCGCTTTGCTGACAGCATTTTGGCTGGTGCTCCATGTATTAGCCGCTGCTTCACATGCTTTTATCTGAGCTGCAAAGCACCGCAATCCGCTTTTTTATATAATACTGGCAGAAGCGTGGCACCAGTTTCAGTTTGGTACCCATACTAAGCAAAAAGTAAGTAGTGGATGTCTCATAACAACCAAACAAGCTGCTTTTCGCTGAGATCTTGTAGTCGTTTTGTGCGGTGTAGAGCTGCTCCAAGAGGCTCATTGTGCTCTGTTGCCAACTAGTGGTCGGAGGTTTAAGTGTAATTAAATAAATATCGTCCTGACAGCATTTTGAAATGATACAAGTATCGCCAAATGAACTATCATGATATATTGCAGAAACGATTTTTTCCAACACCCTTAATTAGAATGACTGAAAATCATCACTATTGAGGTCTGAAATACTTATTTTGTTAGAGTTTCTGATGCTTTTTCTGTTTTTGGCATTATACTAAAAACAGAGTAGCATTAGCCGCTAGGGGTAAGCAGCTAACTCTAACCAGAATGTTTTTGCACACTGGACTTACTGGTGTGTTTGCGATGTGATTGCAATATAGAGTGGCATCCTATTGTGATGAAAATAGAAACAGAAGCTATCGCATTTCACAACCTTAAGGATGTGTCACACGATACCTGCGTGATAGACATATTTCATAAGTGTTTCTTGCGTTTTTCATTCGGCGATGTGCACGGATGGCTGTCAAAGGTCCGACCGTTGAATTAGATTTTGAGTTGTTAAAAATGTTTGGTGTATTGAGAATTACCCAGTTTAGTATAAACTACATAAAATATGGGATTATTACGTGAATCTTATCCTATCGTGCATGATTTTTGTTAAATGTATATGCAAATTTGTAGCTTTCCACGACCGATCTAACAGACTTTTCACATATGTACACAGATGTATAACTTTTATATCCCACAAACATATCACATAACAATTACGTTATTGACACATGATTCACTAATGCATCGCATACAAACAGCGCAAAAATCTGCATTGATTTAAGTGTTCTTTGCTTTGTCTATTCAGACTTCTTCCATGGTTTTAATCTAATTCATTCGTGACACGTCTGTGAAAAGACCACAACTTTTCACACTTTTTCCACGTATATTCAACCTTCCCTAATTTTCATCTGTGCAATATGCGCAAACTTTACGTAGTGGGTGTGTCACACAGTCTTTATATGAAATAGATGAATTAAGACAGGAAGTCTTACAAGATGAATAAGAGTGAGAAAGGGGAAACATATTAATCCGCCTGTTGTATAAATCAAATTGGCACATGCAGACCATGTCAGCATCTATTCTAACTCAACAGTCCTCCCAGATTGACACAGTTTGTAGCCATTGTGCTTTTGAAACTTTTATTAGTCATGACATTTCCTTACACGTTGTGTCCACTGCATTTATGTAGATTCCTCTTCCAGATGGGTATGAAAAAACGACCTTGTCTTAATCCTTGTTAAAAAACAAAACAAAAAACTAACCAATAACAGCAGAGTATGTCAGAGGGCATTCGTTAACTTAAGACGCAGGATAAAAATATTCTTTAGGATCATTGATGTGGCTGCAATTGTGTGATATGACAAATTACCGTATTTCAAAATACAGCAGAGTTTGGGAAGACATGCTACGGCGTTAAATGCAAAACGCCAGATTTACAAGCACACTCTAAAAAGAAAAAAGTTGATCCAACTTAATTGAATCACTTCAATTGGTAACACCTAATTGTATTAAGTTTATTCAACCTAAATTTTTATGTCTATCCAACTCAATGTGATACGTTGATCCAACTTAATTGAATTGCTTCAATTGGTAACACTTAATTGAATTAAGTTTATTCAACTAAAATTTTTATGTTTATTCAACTTAAATTGATACGCTGATTTAACTTAAATGAATTACTTCAATTGGTAACACCTAATTGATTTAAGTTTATCCAACTTAATTTGAAATGTTGATCTAACTTATAGAAAATCTTTTTCAATTTTGTTTATATGACTTTAACTAACATTTTTCTAAAGTTTCCACCACTGGGGGTGGTACTGTCATATCAAAGACATGAATGATCCAGTAATGTCTCACATTACTAGGCAGGAGCTCACATGTCACGAACTCTGTCTTTAATAATTGGGACTTAAGTCTTTTACCACACAAAGGGGTTGGTCATCATCCTCTACCAAACTCTAACTCATGGTGCAGAAAAAAAATGAACATAACAGGTTAAATTACTAGTTCAAACAGAGTAAAACAGCTGGATAACAAAAACCATGGACAAAAACTCACACTTAAACCACAATCTGCCCAGATAGGCAAATAAAATGGTATCCCACAATTCCTTGCGCTGCCTCACGTTATGACATCAATATGCATTGACAGGTTCACACCAAAGTTACACCAACTTAATTAAATTAAGTTGATTGAAAGTAAAATAACTATGTCAGACAACTACGTGTTATTTTTTAAGTTGAATGAACTCAAAAAAATGATTTATTTTCACCAAACTAAATAATTAAGTTAGAACAATGTAAAAAAGTACATCTTTCCAACTACAGCCCAAATACTCTTTTTAGAGTGCATTAGGCTTTGTTAGCGCTAGCTTGCAAATAATTGTTATCCATAGTATGTTCTAAGTACAACATCCGCATGACTGAGCAACGTCACTATTGGTGTTGTTGTTTGTGATTCTGATGCTGTTCTTGTTTTGGGTACTACACAAAAGACTCACTATTGGCTGTAGCACACAGAGGGGCTCAGCATTGGCCGCCAGTGGCCAGGCCCACTCTAACCAGCGTATTTGGAACACTGGGACAAATCACTCCAGTTGTGAGGTAGTTTAGAAGTGGAGCAGCATCATGTTGTGATGAATGGCAAAAGTGACAGAAATAGTCTTATGGTTTAGTCACAACTGGCCTTACAGGTGGATATGGGATGTCTGCGGGTGAACAATGGACAAACCTATACAGGGCACGCAGGTAGCCCTCACAAAAGATTAAGATTGTAGACTACTTGGTAAATCTGTAGTGCAAAAAGGTTCATGCACACTTTTTCTTTGGGCTTGCTGCAGGTGACGGGTCGTATGAACACTTACACAACAGGAAAGGGTATTTAAGTGTTAAGTGGGTGAGACGCAGGCACGTCGTACAGATCTTTCAGTTTTTCAATCCCCCCCCAAACCCTGCGCATTGTCCAAGGGCCACATTAGTGCTGCCACACAGAAGTTAGTAAGGTACCAGTGCGTGCCCCTTACTAATGACTAGAGTGTGGCATAAGGGTACTGTACGATAACATGACATGTATGTCATAAATGCATCTTACATTAGTCTGACAAATACTGCACGAAACACATGCTCCACAATTGTACGTTACATTTTCATGATGCCTCCTAAGTTGGCTGTACGAGCCTCAAGTAAACTGCAAGATACACCTTTGCTCCTCTTAAGATGCACCCCTCTTTCCTACAACCGTTATACACACCCGGGCAACCCAAAAACCTGCAGCATACGGTTGACCCCCCCCCATACAAGGCCTTACTAGAAAAATCTAATATGATAGGGGAAGGACAAGAAATCCCATGTATTGTGTTAGCTTTGGACAAACTTGATTTCACAAATCACGTCAAATGGATACTGTTTGGAACCACTGAGCTTTTGTAGCATGTCAAGCAGGACCCAAGATTTGGGCCTTAATAGTGATGATATTTGCTTTCCCATTGTGTCCAAAGCATGACATATAAGTCCTAACTTGGCACATTTGCTACTTTTTCCTAATGGGTTCTGAAAAAAGTAGCTTATATTATTATCCCTAATAAAAAAAAAAAAAAAAAGCAAAACCTGGGTAGAGTCTAACCAACAACGGCCAAATACGTGCAAAGTGCATTAGTCAAGTGTACACGCAGGATGAGGGTATTCTTTAGGATTATGGTTGTAGCTGATTTAATGCAGTTCAAACGAGTGGCACGGTGAATGGTTTTGTTTGTAGTTGCCTGCAGTTGGTAAAAGCCTAAATTCACCCTGACATGGCAAAATCAAATGAAAACAGGACATTTGCTTCAGAGCTACTTTTCCAAAGAGTATTCCATTGAGTGTATAAGGCAATTTGAAGACTTCAAAACATCTAGGAGTAAAATGCTTTGGATGTTTTTTTTTCTCCATCGATTCGATAGTGGAAAATCTGCTCAGTGATGTTTGGCTCTAGCTAATATTCTATACCCATAGAAGACGGAGATGTTGGCTTTTACTTTTGCTTCGTTCAAACATACCTATATGGGCATTGTAATGATGACTAATCTAAAAATGGGTAGTCTCTTAATGCCATGACACACAACCACTACGATTCAATTTCAATTTCGATAAATGAAAATTGGTCATATGTGAATATACGTGGAAAAAGTGAGAAAAGTTGTGGTTTTTATGTGAAATTTTCACAGATGTATCACAAATAAACCACATTAAAACAACAAAAGAAGTATAAATATATCACGCAAACACGTAAACCATCATAGAACATGGATTGTTTGTGATTATTGTGTCATTTATATGTTTATATTAGTGATTTGTGCGTCCATTAAATTAAAATTCAAATCAATTTTGCTTACCTTTCATGTTAAGAAAACAGCTCAAGGTGCTCTACATAAAAACAAACAAGGATGCAAAAACACCAATGCAAAAAATATATAAATAAGCCCCTCACAATAAAATACACAAAGACAAGCACAAGTGAAAGAGAAATGACTTAAGAAGAGAGAACCAAGAAGGGGCCGTCTGCTTTGTCCTCTTGTTGGACTGAGTGTCAGCATAGACACAAACACCCCAGCCAAGGGTGAGAAAACACTTGTAAACCGTCTAAAATGTAAAAGTGATAAATAGAAAAGTTAAAATATTAAAAATTAAAATAAGTTAATGCATAAAAAGTCTAAAACACCTGCAATATAAAAATAACAAGTTAAGATGTTAAAACAATAAATAGATAGATAGATAGATAGATAGATAGATAGATAGATAGATAGATAGATAGATAGATAGATAGATAGATAGATAGATAGATAGATAGATAGATAATTAAAAAAAAACATTAAACAAATGAAAATGTAGTAAAATATCATAAAATATAACAGTAAAAATTGTTGATCCCCCATAGGAGATGTAAGTAAAAGCTGAATTAAATAGATGTTTCTTTAATTTCTTTTTAAAAACCTCGACAGTGGTTGAGGCCCTCACATCCTCAGGCAGGCTGTTCTACAGACGAGGCCCATAGTATCTAAATGAGGCCTCGCCATGGTTTTTTGTCCTGACCCTAGGGACCTTTAGCAGGCCCGCGCTTGAGGATCTAAGGGCTCTAAGAGGTTTGTAAGTTAAAAGCAAATCTGATATAAAAGAAGGGCCAATACCATGAAGACTCTTGTAAACTATTAAAAGACTCCTAAAATCAATCCTGAAGCTAACAGGGAGACAGTGCAGAGATTTTAAGGATTAAGGAATTTTGATAAGATATGTGCACCGTATACATCATGTAAAAGTTATTCATCGGTGGTACATGCATGAAAGGTCTGTAAAACAGGCGTGGAAATCCCAAAATTTGCCAAGGCATCTCACAAGAATCACACACAATTGCGTAAGATTTACATAATAACTGAAAATACACTACGTAAAATGTGCAAAAATGATGTAAATTCACGTAAGACCCATTGGGCAACGGAAATCTGCACACATCGACGAAAAGAAATGCAAAAAACACTTATGAATTAAGAATATGATGCATGTATTACGATAGACCAAAACTTCATATGTGGAAAATACACAAAATGAATGAAGTGGTTGTGACATGGCCTTTGAAAACAACTCCCCCCCAATGTCTGCATTCATCTCAGTTACTCTGCCTGACTTCTGTGGATTAGTTTAAGCCAAACCCATTCTATTTTTTTTAACCATTATTTGGCTGAAAAAAAAAATACATAAGGTAATTAGACCACAAACAAAGCAACAAAAACCCTTTGTAGAGTGTTAGCTTTGAAATACAGCACAAAACATGCATGTTTTTTGCACTTCTTCTAGTGAGTGTTCATTAAATTTTGATATGAAATTGCCTCTTTCAAGTATTCCCACTTCCACATTTTTCAGCGCTTAATTGTAATATCTACCATTACCACGCGCAGCTTATCAAAGCTGTGCTGTTTGAGGCTTACCATAAAGCGATAAAAATTCAAACTTAGTTGAGTTAAGTTTTGCCTATTTGTCTGACACTCAACAATTCCACATCCCCATGAGGATGCTGGGGGGGGGGGTATGAATGCCAATCTCTGGTTTACAGATTCTGCTTTCGGTCTGCAAGCTTGACTAACATTTATTCAAGTTTGAAGATTTTTTTTTTCCTTTGAATTTCCAGCCACAACCATTTTTAACCCTTGTGCTATCCTAGGCACATTAACATTACGAGTTGGGTCATCTAGACCAGTGGTCCCCGACCACCGGGCCGCAGACCGGACACTTGGCACCGGGATGCACAGAAAGAAAAAATAATTTCCATTTTATTGTTTCTTTCGAAAAAAACATTTTATTTTGAAAAGTGACCGGATTCTCTCTGTTACATCCGTCACACTTAACGCACGTCAAAGTCGCGACACCAAACATCACGTGATACACCCCACTAAAATGAAACCTAGACCAGTGTTTTTCAACCAGTGTGCCGCGGCACACTAGTGTGCCGTGGGAGATGGTCAAGTGTGCCGTGGGAGATTGCCCTCACTAACTGATCTAAAACCATTTCCCATCTCCAGGATATCAGCTCTGTGTTCATCCAAACAAGCCCTGATAAAACACTGAGTAGTTAGGAATATGAAAGATTGTTAAATACTTTTTTCTTTGTGTTTATTTTATTTTATTAAAGACATTTTGATCAGAATGATTGTACTGCGATTTAGCTGCAGCTTCGGCTGTATTTAGGAAAAGTCCCGCCTCTTAACTGTCTCCACCAATCATTCTTGAAGGCTTAATCACATGTCATCAGTCTGACCAATCAGAAGTGGTTAAAATCTTAACTTCCTTGTCCCGATTTAGCTCGTAAAGTCGCTCAGTTTTAACAAAAATAACAGCTAAAGCTCTTCTTTAGTTGTGTAGCTTTCCACAGAATCCGGTGTCAGACCGTGGAACAAGTGAACAAAACCATGAAGCTCAGAAAAGCGATCTCCGGCCGTTTTATGCACTACATCTCCCATGATGCATTGGGGTAAAGCGACCGCGCACAAGGAGATCTGTTGTTAAACGTCTTATAACCAACGAACACACCTCAAACTGTTTTTAAATCTTCTAACTTAACTTTTATTACATCTTTTAGAAAAAAAAACAGCTGCAGCTTTCAGCTTTTTCTGCCACAATCATCTCAAAAATGCACGAGAGATTGTGGAGGGACTGTAGATCAATACAGACTATGAGTTTCTCCCTTTTTTTTATTTTTTATTTTTTTGGGATGCTGGTGTGCCGCGGGATTTTTTTTAAGGTTAAAGTGTGCCGTGGCTCAAAAAAGGTTGAAAAACACTGATCTAGACAGTGCTCTAAACTTTTTTTCTTCAATGATTTGTGATCTTCACTGGTGTCCACATGAAATCCTCTTTACCTTTATCCACCTTTGTCATGGTAGGGAGAACAAGTCAATGGTCATCTTGACCCCATAGGATAGCACAAGGGTTGAAACACAGACAAACAGAAGGAAATAGATATCAAGACGGAAGCTTCTACATCTGGTGTAGGCTGTGTCTAAATTCCTTCACTACTCACCACTTAGTGCACTACATTTGTCGGGGTGTCCGAATCTACGATTCCAAAATCTTGAACACGTGTCGCCGAGGCGGATGTGAACATAGCCTTAGTGTAGAGCAACCCGGACACTTGTCTTCTCCTTTCCAGGCTTTTCCGGTATTAACACAATTCCATCAGAGCCATATAAAGAGGGTTAACCTTTTGTTACCAAGCCTCCATCCAAGCACTCACCTTCCATCTCAGCCACCACAGAACCCCCCCACTCCTAAAATCACTGCAGCCTTTCCGCTCTGCAACTGGAAGCGATAATTATGCCGTCCCTCATCTGCAGAAGTCCCACTGTTGACCCTCTAGGGGCCTCTTTCTCATTTTTTAGGCGGCCATTGGACATGACTGCCAAAACCTGATTCTCAAGAATGATTTACATTTCCTTTTTATTGCGCTTCATGGTTAGTTAACTCTAAAGGCTTTTTTATGACAACGCCTGGAGTCAGATAGGTTTTCCCAAAGTATTTCATCACTGTGTCAGGATTTTAGACTGTCATGTCCAGGTATCTATATATTTTGTTATTATATCAGGATTTTTTTTTTTTTTTAACTGTCAGGTAAATCGGAAGTCCTGGTGATGCAGCACTTTTTTTTTTTTGGCTCTCTTTGAGTCCAGATGCCTCTTGCCTTGTGACAGCTGCACTTGAGGATAATCCATTTAACTAATAGGCCAGTATTTAAATGCATCTGTTCAGAGGAGGCGGTTGCGTTCCAAGCGGGCACATTGTGAGATGCTGACATTTCCACAGGAAGAGAAAGCAGACGGTGTAAAAATAGGCGCTCGGTTGAAAGTCTTTGCTGAGGCAGATGCAAACGGAGGAAAATGTGACATTTTCAATCCAGCGTTTCGCGCAGATCTTTTATCATCCGTTAAAGTAATAACTGCGCTGCACAATGCCATGGAAACGGGGATGCGCGGCTGTTTGCGCTGAGGTCGAACAGAGAAAAAGAGAAGTTGCCTCTGACATTTTTTTTTTGTTCCTCCTAGAAAAGATTTGCCCTTCTAAGGCTGTAGCCACAGTCAGGACTGTATCAGTTACTTTAAATGTATCAAACGCAATGATCTTTACTGTTTTATGAGATTTTCTCAGAATTTTTGCTGACACAATTTTCCCAGGCAGTTTGACAGACGGCAGCACTTTTTTACAGCAAATCCATTCAAGCGCTGCTCAAAAAGTTACTCCCGTCGTCGTAGGGGGCATTTCTTTGAAAATCATCAGTATATGTTTTAAGTTACCCTATTTGAAATGCACAGAAAAAAAAAATCAATCCTAAAGACAAAGGGTAAAGATGAAAAAAGCTGGATTCAATTAGTTTAGAATTCAAGCTGTCTGACAGATATATATTCTCAAAGACAAAAATTGTTCCACCAAGAAATTTATACAAATATAATTAATCCATAAGAACCTAGATTTTTTGCTTAAATGAAAGTTTGGTGGGATATTTCACAGACCAAGTGGACTAGAATACACATTTCTTATGTTCTTCTGTTGCACTGATGTCATCATTGGTTCTTATGGGTTAGTTTAGCATACTTTTGATATGAAAGTATCAAAAGTATTGATTTCATCACACTAGTATCAATACGTCACCTTGGTATCATTACTATCAATGCTCAGATTGATGCACCCACCCCCAAATGACTGCGCGCATTATAATTAGGTTCAGAAAATATGGTACGTGCTTATACTATAAGTTTAGAAAACAAAACCTTCTTTTAAAGTCTGATGGGGCACAACAATTTGGGAAAGTACAATACATGTATACACCATTTACCATTACACATTTTGGGGGGGGGTTTAATGACAGGTGTGTTGACCAAAAAGTGAATCCAATATATTTAAACATTTAAGGTACCCAACGAGTGTTGGGTTGGGTGGAGTAGACTCCAATCCATGTGCCTGCTTCACTTTAGGTTTACCATTTCCAGTGTACGTCTTTCGGTTAGACACATGGTATGTGTGAGAGGTATTTTAGCAGGTTGTATGCATTTGCTTTATGAAGACTAACTGTTTATTTTTTATTTGTTTTGTTTTCACACCATGGAGCATCAGATTGCCAAAAACCCAAGGGCAATTCGACACATGGGCGCTCTACCACGACCACGTCCATTGTTCATATTGCATATTTTGTTGTAAAAGCAGACATTGCGGGAAGCATTTATTTCTGTAAATCAGAATCTCTTTATCAGCTCCAATAAACAAGCCACACAAAACACAGTAGCAACCGTGAGACAAAGACGTGGTGTTTCACATTAATGCCACACCCAATACACACAGTATTTGCTTCATTTACCAAATAGCCATCATGACGTTTCCCTTGTTTTACTCAACTACTAAAACTCTATTATCTTTATGGTATTTTGGGCATTTTCTACTCATCGAATACTTCATTATTTCTCTGCCAGTTCTAAGTACTGTGTTTTACCACAGTGATTACCATTCTAGGAAGAGGTAATGGAGGGAGGGATGGGAGGAAAGGCAGGGAAGAAAAAAAAACGGTGGCAGATTCAGAGGCAATACAGCCTACACAACAAATCAGCATTACTTTGTATGCATGGAGTGGCCAAAGCCGTCGTGTTATAAATTGGCATGTGGCAGCAGGCCAGCAGTGCATTGCATTAGTTAGATGCCCTCAATGTAATAAAATGCAGTGGGAGGAAAGAGAGTGGAAAAGAAAGGCAGGGAGCTTTCTGTAGATTGAGATCTTAAAAAGGGAAGCTGCTGAACAATATATCTGGGCAGAGGCTTAGGCCAGTGGAGAAGATTGTATCACTATGCAGGATTACGGTGAACTAAATGAGATGACATTCACTCTGACAAATAATTTCCTCCTGTTGTGTGCATATATGAACGAGGGACATGGTTTCCAACCAGAGCCACGCATCTGAAGAGATAGAAAAATGAAGAAAAACCTGCAGTCAAACTTTTGTGCAGACTTCCATACTCACCTAGAGACCATCTAATGAATAAGATCCAAATTGTAAAGGTTGATTTTTATTTTTTTTTGAGCAGTCGTACTATTTCTATTGCATTGGAGAAAAAGGAAGTGCATTTGACTTATTTTCTGTAAAGCTGCATAAATGCTGGGCATTCAAGAACACGGGTTCAGTCCCTGGTGTCCACACAGCACAAGTAGGTAGGTGCAAATCCCACGATTTGGGCACAAAACAGAAACGGTTTGGTTCATTGCTAGCATCCTTGCAATGGCAAATATGGATTACCATCATGTCAGCAAAGTGACCTTGGTTTACTTTTATTTTACTGACATTGCCAGGCTTGTTCCCCTGTCTGGGTTCATCAGTTTGGTGAATTTCCCAGCATCACTACATAATCCGAGTTCCTAAATGGTCAATGTTTGACCTGGTTTTGTAAGCAATGCACAATCAATGGCCACGCGTTTTGTACAAGTAGCCCAAAAATGGTTGTAAAAACCTGCATAGCTATGCATAAATGCAGAAGTGTTGTATTCTGATACGTGGATTTATGCCCATTTACATAGACTTTTCATTGGAAGTGGTCACTTGAACACGCATTGCCGAGTGTATTGTGCATGTAGCATTGTGTATCTCTTGTGCTATCCTAGGCACTTTGACATTGGGAGTGAGGTCATCTAGACCTCACAAGACAGTATTTTGAACTTTAAAGTTCCTTTTCATGCTTGATGTCAATTGCACAGAGCCTAATCATCAAAGACTATAGATATATTCTCTACTTATTTGGGAACAAAACATTGAATAATGCTCATTGCACTTCCTGGGAAACAAACCCTAGTTCCCCACGTGTCAGTCCTACATGCAGCCAACTGAGCCAACCAGCCCCTTTCTCGAAACCACCATAAACTTTCATAGTATATTGTGTTACAATGTAAAAACTCAACACGGATGCAAAACAGCAGTATGATTTTACAACAGCTAAAATCCTGGGACAACAAACATGATTTACTCTAAAAATGTAAATATTGGGGCAAATCAAGTTGGTCAAACATGTGGTTTGAGTAGAACGATTATCATAATTAACATATTATTTAAGTGGATTTGTCTTCTACGGTAATTAGATTCCAATTTCATGTCGGCAGATTGCTTGTGTGGGCAGAGATCTCGCCTTGGATCAGCTGTTGTCTGCTTTAACATATACTTAATGAGAACCTTCAGCTAAGATATGAATGGTGACTGCATGTTATTAAGAAAAAAAAAACAGTCTCTTTGTACTCCATGAAAGCATAGAGCTTTTTATTATGTGCAATTAAACGTTGCCCACATGAATTTACATCGAAGAACACAGAGCTACTTTAATGCGCTTTCTTTTAATCTATACATCATAAAATAACTTTTTAAAATATTTAAGATCATGTTCCACAGAGTCTGTGTTCAACTAATTAATTGAGTCATACTACTTTGATATTTCTTGTAGGAAAAAGGATCACAACATCGCCTCCAGTCTAGACAATATCTGCTTTCGGTGTAAAATAGATGCTTTTGACATGTGAACCTACCAGCTTTTAAATCTACATAGTGATTTTCACAAGACCGATTGTTTAAATGGTGGTAAAAGTTCCAAAATGCTGTAGGTGGCAGGAACTAATACTTTCAGAAATAAACTCAAAGTGTGACAATACTGTGGAATAAAAGGAGAAACGAAAACCGTGACAATGCGGGTGACCTGACAAGGATGAAGTGAAAAAGCCTCAAATACTCTGAGGAGGATTAACTGAAGCCAAGACAGCTGTGAATGATTATCAACTTGTACCTGGTGTGACTGAGGTGGAAATATTAAAATTAAACATAAAAATAAAGGATAACAGGTGAAAAACACATTAAAGTGCACAATAGCACAGTACAAAAGAGCGGTTCCCAGATTCCCTAACCCAGGGGTGGGCAAACTGCAGCCCGCGGGCTGGATCCGGCCCGCCTCCATGTTTGGTCCGGCCCACTGAACAATGTCAGAGACCCGTGTTTTGTTTTGTTTTTAAATCTGGCCACACGATCAATACGTGACATTTTATTCCCCCCTTCTGCAGTCTGTGCTCCAACCTGAAACTCTTTAAAATCTCTGTCAAACAGAACAGAAGACAGTCTTCCCTTTCTATATCACAGTTCATCTTTCCCGGCTTAGCTCATTCTTTCAGAGCGATCATGCTGCCTTTTTTAAACAGTGCACCCTGTTCTGTGTCCTGATTGGCTGGAGACCTTGTCAAACAATCTTCTCGGTCCGTGCCGTGTTTCCTGTTCAGAAACGCAGAGCTCTTCAGATCAGAAATCTTTGGTCCATCAGATCTTTGTTTTCATTCTAAGATCCTGGACCTAATTTCTATGAAGGTTTAAAAATTTAAACAAGAGAAAAGGGTGAAAATGTTCATGCTTGTGTGAGAAAAGTGTATTTATGTAGTGAGGAGTTTTACTGCCATAAAACATCTGTAATCAGACTCTGTGGATTTCACCGATCACGGTTATTTTAGAACATAACTCCTGCAATAAACGAGGAAACTCTGTACTGGTGAAAAAGTAATGCAGATATATGTTTAGCTTTAGCAGAAAGCATAGAGATGTGCTTTTTTCATTATTACTGGATGAGAAACAGACGTGCAGGACACAGCACAGCTGTGTAAACTGTGAGATGCGAGGAGCTGCAGCCCTCAACTTTATTAAGGTTATGACGGGAGAGGATTGATTATTTATTGTTTTTTTGTGTTTTTTTTAAATGCATCAGCATATTTTTCCTGAATTTTAGTCTTTGAAAATCATAGTGTTATTTGGTCATTGTTTTATTTAATAAATAATGTTATTTATTTTATTAAATAGATCATGAATTAATGAAACTTTATTCATAGCACTTTACAACTCCTTGAAACTACCAAAGGGCTTCACAATAAAAAAATGATCTAAAATGGGAACAAAGGTTTTACACTTAAAACTCTAGATTCTAGAGTCTGGAATATTCTGTTTTAGAACATAATTTTCAGTCCAAATGTTTTCATCTACATTCCATGTTATATAATTCTCACTCCACGCATCTGCTCCTGGTCCGGCCCTTCTATCGAATTTTAGAACCCGATGTGGCCCGCCAGTTAAAATAATTGCCCACCCCTGCCCTAACCCCATGTCCTATCTAATGGGGTCCAGATGACCTCACCCTTATATTAACGTAATATCCTTCAATACAATGTTTATTTTTATTTAAACTTTTTTTTAATATTTCGAAAATAAATAAATAAATTGAGTCAATTTTTTTTCAGTAATATGGAAACAAAAGGCTCCCACTTGGTTGTATTCAGTGGCAAACAGGCCCAATGGGTTTTTCAAAATAAAAAATAACCTAAAATAAACCAAATAAATAAATAAATAAAGTGCGCAAGACCATCCCCTACATCAACTTGATTTCACTCCAAATCTTTTCCCTGGGCAATCTCCAGAAAAACGTATTCCTGCATGGGATAATGCACATTGTAGGGTACAAAAGCATTTTTGCTTGAGTCCTAGCCCTACTTGATCGAGAGGTAGCAAGACACCCCCCCCCCCCCCCCAATTCGCAGGAACCTAACATACAGAGGAGCAGTCCTGGCAACCCTCCTCTTTAACAGGAAACATTCTTACATTCCAAAATTCCTAATCTGGCCTTGGTTTTAGTGCTCAGGATTTCCATCTTTCTGTCAGTCGCTTCCATGGACTGGCTTTCACCACTGTCATTCATACAAACGTCTTGATTGTACTCCAGAGGTACGCTGGAGTGGTATTTGATTCTGTTGCTGTTTCCGTACCCATCTTAGTCTTCTAGGTCCGGGTGGTTAGCCCTGTGCCAAATGCCCAACCTGGAGGGCCAGTGGATTGCTCTCAGTCTGGCCTCTACCCATCAATCTGTCTGACATGGGAAAGTCTACTGGGAGCACAAAGCTCCAGCCAGCTTAGCTTACCAGGTCATCAAGACCCTGATCACAACCCTCCTCAAATACATAGAACTTCACTGTGGACCAGTGACCAACGTCAGGAACAGAGAACATGAAAAGAAGCGGTACCAGCGAAACTCCTCAGAGACCAGACCTGAAGAGGAGCAGCTCAGGTGTCTCTACTCAGCAGCAGGAAAACAGGAAGAGGTGTGCCCTTGGCAATTCCCCTCTTGGAATGGGGAGGTTCATGGCTGGACATGCTGTGGCGTGGCTTAAGGAGGGCTGCAATAAACTGTCCGTCTTGGTGTCACATGGACTGGTGACACTTTTCTGGTCTACTTCTTACTGCTGGACACTTGGCAGCATCTCCTATCCCATAGCTGAGGCACGTTTGGTTCGATGGGGGAAGCAGCTGAGACCCTCAGTATGCCTTGAAGATGATTTTCAGTCTGGACCTGTGCTTGGACTTAAAGAAGTTCAAGGTGGAGAAGAGCTTTTCTCCATTTCAAAAGTTTTCACTTTTTTGTGTTGGACAAAAAGACTCCACTCCCGGACTGGTTTTGTTTTCTCTTTTTTAAATGTGACTGGACTTTCGGTGGGTGAGTCAACCATTCCATCTGGGGATCTAAGGATAGTTGTCTCCAAACTAATAGAGAATTGATTGTCGTGTCATCTACTGTTTCTGTTGTTTTTTTTATTGAATCACTGTTGAATTTATGTAAAGGAAATTATGCAATTACTAAAGAAGAAACTTAATTAAGGAACCGTTTTATTTATTTTGTCTTTTTACTTTTTGCACATTTTAACCCTAGTCACAAGTTATTTTAGGGTACCATACAGTATATATTCCAATAGTGGCCCGTTTCTAATAGACGCCGGTCTCCAATCAACTAATAAACCCGGGTCTAACAGGTGTTCGTTACTGCTCAGACGCTAGCATATAATAGTGGCCGAGCCTGAAACACGCTTTCATTGCATTTTCATAGACTATTGATTGGAAGTGTTCACTTTAAAATGCGTTTCAGAGCCTGGTGTGAACGTAGCATTGAAGTAGTGTTTTTTCTTTGGGTTAACTGTTTTCCTTTTATTTTTTTAAAGTCTCTAATATTTTAAAATAAACCCACACTGACATCCATGCAGAAAACATTTAGCAAAAAATCTCAAAAACTACTTTTGCAATGACTAAACTGTCCAAAATTACTATAAAGTTGAATATTGGTTTAGATGTCTGATATTAATGTACCAACATATAAATAAAGTTTTTAATAAACTTACATTGTTTTTATCCTGTGGTTTGATCTGCGGCTTGAATAAATAAAAAAAAAAGCTTTTACTTCTGCACCAGCGCCTCCCCTTGCTCTTGCACCAGCTACAAACTTTGGACTCTCCTGAGGAATTAAAGGGAACCTCAACCTCATTCCAGTACCTGCCACCTTGGATTCTGTATTTCCACTCCATCACCTGAAATAACTCAGTTTAATGAATGAGGAAATTCAGTTCCACAGCGTTCAGCTCCGGCTCCTGTGGGAACGCTGGCTTCGCTCCATGTCACCATGGATTCTGGGAGCTGGCAGAGGGTTTAATGGCTGACTGGTATCTGTCAGGATTTTAAATGTATAATTTGGAGCAAATTTTTTCGAAATAACAGCGTAATAGGAAAAGGTTTGTTATGAATACGGAATGAGAAGACAACCCAGTGGCCTGAGGAAATTCATTTAAGCTAAAATTGACTAATTAAAGCATTGAACTTTTTTTTTTTTTTAATTTAGAATAAAATGACTTTTTCTGAGGAAACACTAATCAGTTAGCCTTGTACATGTTGTGCATTTTTCATCTATGAAATTTCGGTCCTTCGTGATACTTTTTTGGTATACGTAATTTGTAGGTTTTATAGGTGCAGTTTCAAATTTTCGGTCGGTTGAGAATTACAACGTGTAAGGGGAGTTGAACATACGCAATTATTCTGTAAATCATATGCAATTGTGCGTGATTTTTACGAGATGCATACACAAATTTGTGGCTTTCCACGACTATTCCACGAATGTTTAAATGACTTTTCTACCGTCGATGTATAACTTTTATTTCACGTATACGGCACATATGTCACGAATCCCTAACAAATTGCATAAACGGTATTCCCCCCGTATTCGTGGAGGTTAGGGAGAACCATCCCCCGCAGCAGAAGCTCCATCCGGTGCCCACCTGGCCCTGAGGTGGGGCCCCAGTGTCAGTCTGGGAGATGTTGGGGACCTTCTGTTAACAATGCTCCTGTTCTAAGTTTGACTCGTCACCTAGGACCCTTCTGCCACTCCCACCCTGACCCCCTCCCTGCGATCACTCAAGCTCTCAACCCCACCCCACTGTGAAAACATGAACTGAAGGGAAATGTTCTTCTTAAGGAATATACGCATCATGTGAGTCAGAGCTGTCCAATCCTGGTCCTCACTGTGGTTCCAATTCACAGTGAAAGGAAAACATGGTGACATTTGTCCTCTTATGGCATTATTGTGCCTCTCATTTAATAACTGCAGAGATACATGTCAATACCTATCAAACTGGAAATAGATGCATGTAAGCATGGGGGGAATAAAAAAGTAAAGTTTTGAATGTGGATTTCCATCAAATAGGCCATCTATATGTAATGAAGGACAGCCAATGTTTACCATCACATCCTACAGAGCTTTTATTTTGAAGCCAAAAAAAAAAAAAATAGTCATCTTGATGGATCCTAAAGAAATTTCAGAGATGACCTAAGTCATTAGGGAGCATTACCCTACAATGTGCATTATCCCATGTAGAAATACGTTTTACTGGAGATTGCCCAGGGAAAAGATTTGGAGTGAAATCAAACGTAATAAAAAGCATATACAGTAATGGTAAACAAACAATGGTTTTTCTAATTAATACTTATTTTTCTTTGGGTTTATAGATAATCCTTTTTATAGGTTTTGCAAGAATCAGAGTTGCAAAGAACAGAATGTAGGGGATGGTCTTGCGAACTTTATTTATTTATTTACAAGTTTATTTTAGATTATTTTTTTTATTTTGAAAAAACCACTGAGCCTGTTTGCCACTGAATGCAACCAAGTGGGAGCCTTTTGCATTTTGTTACCATATTACTGAAAAAAATAGACTCAATTTATTTATTTATCTTCAAAATATAAAAAAAAAGTTTAAATAAAAATGAAAACTATATTGAAGGATATTAAGTTTTTGTTTTTAATGTAATGCAAGGACTAATGTTGTCCTCTTCCCAATGCCTTGGTCTATATGCTAACTATATTTAAACATCACATCTACTAACTGGACACTGATCCACAAGGAACAATGACATAAAAAAGGTGTCTATAGAATAGAGCACAGAGCTATAAAGTCTTGCATTTCAGTGCAACACTGATTTTCTCCACTCCACTCCAATTCGCCTGGAATACATTAATTGTATTAAACAGTTAAAGAGTTATGGTAGTCTAAATAATGTCAACACTGGAGCCAAATCTCTAGTGTGAAAGGGTTAATGCTACATGCACAGCGGGTGTTCAGGAATCTGCTAAATCAGTGGTCCCCAACCCCCGGGCCGCCGACTGGTACCGGTCCGTGGGTCATTTGGTACCGGGCTGCACAGAAAGAATAAATAACTTGCCTTACTTCTGTTTATTATGTTTTATTTTGAAAAACTGCCCAATTCTCTGTTACATCAGTCTATTTAGGGTTGCTCATTGTGTTGTTCGCGATCGACCGGTCGACCGGTCTAGACATAAGGGTATATCGCAGGCCAGCAAAGATAAATAAAAAATAAATGTACTTCTAAACAATCCACCATCAAAATCCTTACCAAGAAGTACGGGAATTGATTGACATACAGAACGGCCAATCGGACATCCTCTGAAACATACGTCACTGCACATGCGTGTTTAAATACACTGAGCGCAAATTCTGTCTGTCATCAGAAAGTGGCTTTCTGACCACAGCGCGTCAAGTCCCCGGCAGAAGACCTCTGTGCACCGGAGTGTTTATTGAAGCCGCCCCGCATGTCCTCCTGCTACCAGCTTTGCTCATTAAGAAAGCTGTTTGTTTTTCCCGTGGCACGCACTTCGTACGGAGCCAGCAGCGTCTGAAATGCCATGCTCCCCCCATTGCACAGTTTACAACAGAGCATGACATATGATATGATAGTCACTGCTTTCTGTCTTTGTAAGAAAACGCCTCTTCTGTTGATACAAAAGTAAGTAGCTCACATGGCAAAAATGTTTGAGCATCCTTGGTCTATGTCATTTTTGACGCATTCCAAGGTGCTCTTCTCGGTCACGTGATAGGATACCGCTAAAATAAAACCCAGGAGCTAGCAAAATGAGTAAAAAACAAACATCTTTGGAAAGTTTCTTTGCCAAGGAGAAAAGGCCCAGCCAGGAGACAGAAGAGGAGCCTTCAACTTCCAATAAAAAAGAAAGCTACATTTAATAGACAGTACTTCTTTTTTGCACCATGAGTGTGGGGAAGGGGGGGAGGATGATGACACCTGTGCCATGTCAACTGTTGAACTGTTAAGCGTGTCAAAATAAAAGCACAGGGTTCGTCTTGTCACGTATTTGATCCTTCATCATCCTAGTATTGCTGCAATAATCATCTGCCTGTATTTGAAAGACCGGTCCGTGAAAGTTAGTGTGACATCATACCGGTCTGAGGCATGAAAAAGGTTGTGGGACGACTGTGCTAAATGGTCGGTCTTGTATCATATGGTGTTCACACTGGATAGATACTCAATACAAGAGCATCTACTTATAGTTGGAAGAGTCTTGGAGCCAAATGTCAAAGCACTGCAAATCTCGCGACTTTCTTTTACATTTCTATTCAGATATATGAAAAACTTGGTGAGATAGAATTCCGTCCGGACACAAACTGCAATTATTACTTTCTCCTCCATGAGCAATTTTCAAACAGTTGCCAGTTCTGTGTTTTGAAAAGGGACATTGCCCATACGTCACTGCCAAATCCGAATCCCTGATTGGTCAAAGTTTAAGATTTAAAGATTGAACTTAAATGCACCTTCAATGGACGCATTTCAGCATAGAGTCCAAAACCGGACCATAAAAGTTGCATAGTGACGCATGAACAAGGGAATTTTGAACGTGAAATATTTTGAACGTGAAACCTACACTTTTCTTTGGAAGTGGCCAACTAAACGCGCATTCCAGAGCCTAGTGTGAACGTAGCATTAGAGAGATTTTAGTACGTTTTACTAAATATTGTTAATACCATAAGTTATTTACTTAATTAGTTGAGCTTGATCTTTTTTGAATAAAAAAACAAAACAGATTGTTTTAAACCTTCTTTTTTACTTTTAACAGCAAAGAACCCAGAGTCAAATCATTTTTTATCTGCAGCATATTTTATATAAATATAAATGTTTGATGGGCTAATGTGAAGACTGTTGTCATGGTTTTAGTCTACTTTCATACTTTTCCCTCTTCCATTAGGGCTAAATCTAAACAAAACTACATTTCCTGGAATCCAATATGAATTATTTTTTTATGTTGATGGAAATGAATATTTTTTCTTGTGATAGTACAGTAGCTGTATATTTAGCTGTAACTCAACGCTTTGACATGTATGCAAAAACCCAAGGTAATGACATAAATGAAGGTTGACTATTCTTTTATGGAAATTTTTGTTATTATACTTTTTATGTTTTTTTTTACAATAGTGAGCCACAATGGCAAGATGAAATGAGCCACCTGTGGCTTCAGAGCTGCAGGTTGTGAACCCCACAGCATTGGGAAAAACAGAAGGAAGGTCGAAGCTTTTTTCGCCTGATAGTAGCCATCTAAAGACTGTAGGATCGCTGCGAAGTGAAATCGAAAACCCAGGGAGCACTGACAAAGAAAGAAGTGGAGTATTGGTAAGGCACCATGTGGCAGCACATCTACAACATGCTGCAGCTTCCAGACAATGGGGGTTAGACGAGTCCTTAAAAACAGATCAGAACAGCTCTGGACTTTTTTTTTTTGTGTTTTCGCCATAGTTACCCTGTGCTACCTGCAGATACAGCCATGTCCTGATGTGGGCACTTTCCTCTCTGCTGTATCCACTTGTTAGAAGAAAAAAAAGGTGCGATTTTTTATGCATTCTTCTCCTAATAATTTACTCTGCAAAAGTGTAATTTCCACTTTAGTATAAACAAAATTTGCTTCAGCTCAGTTTATTTTGGTGACATGTACCTTGTGTAAAACTTAGAGAAATGCTGCGTTTATGTAATGTTTAAATAATAGGAAGAATGAAAAACAACAAATCTTCAAACACCACATGGATGCTAGAGCAGGTCCCCAAACTTTTTCTAGTGAGGGCCACAATAACCCTTTTCTTTAAACTTCTTTTATCTTTCTTTTATTGTAAAGCCCTATAATAAAGTTTTATAAATTCACGATCCTTTTAATAAAATAAACAATACTACTTATGAATTTAAAAAAATCACCAAATTACTGTGATTTTCAACGACAAAAAGTCAGGAAAAAATATACAGATACATTAAAAAGAAAAACCAATAAATAGTGGATCCTCTCCCGTCACAGTTTGTACTAAAACTGAGCAGCTGTGTCCTGCACGTCTGTTTCTCATCCAGTAATAATGAAATAAAGCAAATTTTTACAGCTTCTGCTGCAGCTACGCATATATCATAATATGATATATGCAAATATATATTCAATATAAATATTATTAAATATAAATATATTGTAACGATCCAGCCAGACCGTCACTTGAGCGGGGTAGCTAAAGCCAAACTACTCATGGAGAGGCTTCTTTGGAGAACTGACCGTGCCCCATACACCGCACGACCCCGGTCAGTCTCAGGCAGGAATAATCAGAAAGGCAGACAGTATTTCTGTTTGAGCCAATTGCCCGTTTATTCCAAGCACACATACAGCCCAAACAGCAAGGAGGGTCACTTCAGCTTCCAGCCCTCTGACTCAAGGTTTCACCCTAAGCTCCCCACTTCCCATGAGCCTTAGGGGCTGAAGGCGGGGCTAACCCCCAGGTCGCTACAATATATATTCAAATTGCTGTGGGAGAGGGGTTATTATATCCAGTAATGGTGTATTTGCATGATCTTGCTTTAATTACCTTGCAAGTCTATAGTGTATCTCTATTCTAATTTCCCTGTTTTATTTGTAATTGTTAGGTCCACATGCGCCCATATCAGATGCTGACCTGTCCTTCCTGAAGGATTGGCTCTCATGTCTGCCTACCATTCCATCCCATTACTGCCGCCATGTTCCCTCCTATTAAGACACAAAGTTTCTGGAGCCTGGAACAGTTTTTGTGACCTGTACAAAGAATACTGTAAAGCTGTTGGTGAGAATGGAGCACGGGTTGTGAGTGAGGGGTATTTCCGCAAAGTGTTCAGTGAGTTGAAATACTCTGTGTTCATACCACGGAAAGACCTAGTGTGATGTATGTGTTGGTGCCAAGGAAGGAAATGTAGATCAGGATACCCTTAATGCTCATTTGAAATAAAAGGCTGAAGCTCGGGCTGAAAAAGCTAAGGATAAACAGGAATCCAGTGACAAACTTTCAGTGTGGACAATTAGACCTGCAGCGTGTTCTTTTGTGCCCCAAGACCCAAGCGAGCACAATGTATTATAAAACTAAACTGCAGATGCACAACTTTACTTGCTTCAACCTGGGTAACAAAGATGGCCATTGTTACCCAGGGGAGGAGCACGAGGGCTCCCTCAGCGAGGTTTTTGCCCATCTGCAGTTCAAACACTTTGAGTCAGTCTTAGAGGCCAACCCAAATATTAAAAAAGTCATAGTCTGGAGTGATGGCTGCGGCTATCAGAATCGGTGTTGCACCATTGCAAATGCGTACCTTGACCTGGCGATGGAGCATGATGTCACAATTGAACAAAAATTTCTGGTATCAGGGCACACACAAATGGAGTGTGACTCCATGCATAGCTGCACTGATCGTCGTATCAGGAAAGACATTTACACTCCGCGTGATTACATCGTCATTTTTGAAACTGCAAGTTTGAACCCATCCCTGTACAAGGTCACCCAGTTGTACCACGACATCTTCATGAAGTTATCTGGGGCCTACGTCACAACCATCCGGCCAGGTAGAAAACCAGGTGATCCCACAGTCCATGACCTTCGGGCTCTCCAATACTTGACAAATGGTACGATTCACTATAAGTTAGTGTTTGAGTCAGACTGGGAGGGCCTTCCTAAGCGAGTGACCATCCCCAGAGAACCATTCCCCTGGGTCCCACTCTTTCCTTCCCAATTGCCACTTACTCTGAGGAAATTTCAGGACTGGCAGTTAATGAAACTCGTACTACCAAAAGTGGTCCATGACTACTATAACAACCTGCCTCACCAAGGCAAATAAAACAATCTGGGTTAGGCAAGTGAAACATCGTTTCACTTTAGTTAATGTTAGGTCTTAACATTGGTTAAGATAATAGTTAAATAACCAGGTTATGTTAAGGCAAGAAACAAGTTTGATGGTTTTTACTTTATTATAAAAACTGCCTAAGTCAATTTGAGTACCCTTCAAAATTTGCACAAGTCAGTTTTCTATGTTATGCAATAGCTATTGTGTCTGTTTTTTTTATTTCAAACGTGTTCACACATCTGGTGGGAGCCACCATTAACATATAAATAAAACGTTCTTACAATTTGGTGAAAAAAAAGTGTTTTTTCTTCTTTTCCAAAATCTGAAAAAATGAGTTAGGCAGATATGCTAGGCTGACGATATTATATTTCACCACTACAGAGTTTATTGCAGGAGTTACATTCTAAAAATAACCTGTGATCGGTAAAATCCACTGAGTATGATTGCAGACGTTTATGGCAGTAAAACTCCTCACTGTTCACTTTCTACACTTTTCTCAGACAGACATGAACATTTTCATCCTTTTCTCTTGTTTAAATTCTCAACCCTTCATAGAAATAAGGTCCAGGACCTTAGAATGAAAGCAAAGACCTGATTGTGATCAAAGATTTCTGATCTGAAGAGCTCCCCGTTTCTGTACAGGAGACACGGCACGGAGGACATTGATTGACAGGGTCTCCAGCCAATCAGGATCAATTAAAAAAAGCAGCACGATCGCTCTAAAAGAATGAGCTAAACCGGGAAACATGAACTGCAATGTAGAAAGGGAAGACTGTTTTCTGTTCTGTTTGACAGAGATTTTAGAGGGTTTCAGGATGGAGCACAGACTGCAGAAGGGTGGAAGAAAATGTCATGTTCTATGCGGGTCTTGATCATGTGGGCCAGATAAAAAAAAAAAAAAAAATCATGGGCCGTAGTTTGCCCACCCCTGCTTTAGAATAACCACCTAACCTACAAGGGGGAACATGCAAACCTCACACCCAACCGGTATTTGAACCAGAGCCTTCTCGCTGTGAGACGAGAGCACTAACGACTACGCCACCGGCAATAGATCATAGCAAACACTTGAACAACACATAAGGGTAAGTAAGGGTGAAGTAAAGATTTTTTATATTTCATCTTTCCTAAACCTTATGCACTGCACAATGGGCCCATTAGTGCCATTTAATTACTACATGTATGCTCCTTGCTGTCGAAAATAGAAAATTAGACAATCAGTGTAGTTTGTGTAGACATCCTACAGGCGTCTTATGGGTACCATACGTATCACCCGCACACAGGGTATCCGCAGCATTTGCATGTCGGTCAGTGGGGAGCCAATAAAGAGCACACATTATGTCTCGGGACTCAAAAGACTCAAGGATTCAAAAGGGGTTTATTGTACAGTAAGGAAACAGGTTTCCCTGTACAATGAGATGCTCACTTTGCCGTCTGCTCTGAATACCAACAGGTTAAATAAAATGAAATAAAGATAAAGTAGGACATATACAGGATATCTGAAAAATTCACACATGCATCCGCACAGGAGGTTAACCTATTCAAGGTTATTGGGTTGTCTGGACCTGTCCTTAGACAGGAGGGGCTGCATTTTAAAGAGAGCGCAGGTGTGTCTTGCAGGTCCCTTGTGGCTTGTGCGCCCACCTTAAAGGACTTCATGACATGTTGTGGTAAGTGTATTGCGAAGCAGTCGCAAGGCCAATGCAAGCTACACTCACTTTTGACGTTTAAGTGATGCTGTCATTTGATGAACAGCTGGGAATGAGACTACAGTTGTAGGTTCAATAGAACAGTCAAGCCACTTGCTTTACAGATTGTACTCTATCGCAGCCACATCTCTCAGAGTTGATAATAATTCTCAAAGGGCCTTAATGAAACGTCTTCTTGTCATTAATAAAGAAACTAATGTCGAGACAATGATGGAGCCCTGAGATTTCCCTCACTGAGAATCACCAGGCAAAGTGCCTCATAAAGGGATTGCTCCCTTTGAATCCTCTGCTTTTACTTATGAGTCGCATTCACTTTCCATTTCGGGCTTCAAATAATTGTCTTTTACTGCTTAGAAGTGTATTTTCTAAAGACTTTGACGTCTGGTGTTTTCAGCAAAAGAACGGGTGTACGTCACATCCCTATCCTTCGCTTTCAGCTGAGGTGAAATTGGTTTGAAAATGTCAAGCGTGCTTTTAATGCACACTTACAATGAGCTCTGACATTACATAATTCTAAGTAATAGGAGCCGTTTTATGCTGGCTAATGGATAAAAGTAAGTGAACTGTTTTTGGTGTAATTTTATATTTAACCCTACAGTTACAGAGGAAATAAACTCCATACTGAACAAAATAATGGCAATTTAGAGTTCTCTGTCACATGGCGTCAGGGACTTAATATTTCAAGTAATTGTGTAAGTATTGATTCAGCATACAATATGCAGTACCACTTTGTTTTTTATTACTCTGGAGACATCTCTGACCACACTGGCTGACTTGCTTGTGAAGCTGTGCATTCTGTGCACATCAGACATGTTTGCATAAAAACTTTAGCTGCGTTTCCTTTCCTCCGTTAAACAAAAAAAAGGGTCTAAATCATACTGATTTTCCTAATAAAAACTCCCAAATGCTTCCATTTAATGTACCGTATTTTTCATGTTTTTTTTTATAGTCGTATTTTTTTTTGTATAGCTTGGCTATAACTTAAAAGCTGCATTGACACCTCAATCTGCACTGCACATTCCAGTGACCACTTTTAACCTATAGTCTTCGCTAATACGTGGAAATGCACGATTCGGGCTTGCTTGTACAAAACTCTTACGTTCACGCGTCACTACACAGGTTTCTATTATTGAACGCGCATTTAAAGTGAAACCAGTTGAACTTGGACCAATCAAAGACTCTGATTTGGTAGTGATACATGCATGTTGTCCCTTCTTTTTTCCAACTTCTTCTGTCCAACAACTGAACAAACAGATGAGAGCTGAAGGCATTTTGTGTTGGACAGGTTTTACTATCACAAAAAGAGATTATGTGTCTACGGATAACCAGGGTGTAAAATGTATAAACCCTTTTTTGTTCTTTTATTATTTTTTATTTATTGTTACATTTCATATCTTAAGTATATATTAAGTCAGACACCGCTACACGTTAGCTGCATCTAGCTGCTTTTTTTTAATTGTCCCTTTTAATTCACCGAAGTGTCAACTTTTTGAAAATTAATCATCCATCCATCCATCCATCTTCCTCCGCTCATCCGGGACCGGGTCGCGGGAGCAGCTGTCTAAGCAAGGATGCCCAGACCTTCCCTCACCCCAGCCCCTTCCTCCAGCTCCTCTGGGGGGACCCCGAGACGTTCCCAAGCCAGCCGAGAGACGTAGTCTCTCCGGCGTGTCCTGGGTCTTCCCTGGGGCCTCCGCCCAGTGGGACATGCCCGGAACACCTCTCCAGGGAGGTGTCCAGGAGGCATCCGGACTAGATGCCCGAGCCACCTCAACTGGCTCCTTTCGATGTGGAGGAGAAGCGGTTCTACTCCGAGCTCTCCGCGGGTGACTGAGCTTCTCACCCTATCTCTAAGGGAGCGCCCAGCCACCCTGCGGAGGAAGCCCATTTCAGCCGCTTGTATTCGGGACCTCGTTCTTTCGGTCATGACCCATAGCTCATGACCATAGGTGAGTACTGGAACGTAGATCGACCGGTAAATTGAGAGCTTTGCTTTTCGGCTCAGCTCTCTCTTCAGCACGACGGACCGCTTGTCTAGAGCGACTTATAGTCAGAAAAATATAGTAGTCTTAGTCGGACTTCTAGTTTTTTCATTGGATTTTGTTGTACTTTGGAAAAGCACAAAAATACAACTTGATGTAAATTTGGCCATGTTAGGAGCTTAGGAAAAAATTATAGCATAAGAATTTATAGCATAATAGCAAAAGAAAGTGTGTGGTGAGCTACAATACAGAGAAGATGCTTGTTTTGGAAGCTTTGGTTAAATTTAACCACATTTAGGCATAAATATAAAAGATGCCGTGTGCTGACTTTCTTTACATTTGTTGCTATGTTACTTCTGTAACGTGTCAACTGTGGTCATGTGGCATGTTGGTTTGCATTTGACTGATTCTAAGAAAAAAATTCCAGGTGAACTTTGTGAAAAGAATCGAATTGAACATTTTCCTTTCCCTAAAAATATTTATGCAACTGACAAAAAAATTGCATATCAGAAATTTTACTCATAATGCCATATAGTCATTCCTTTACAAAAAACAAATTGAATAAGATTCATACAATGGATGTTGTGTAGCACACAGTCGTGGTTGTGCATTTATGACTGTACAACTAAACTCATACACCGGGAGTCTTAAAATTTAGATTCACCACGGCCCCAGTGGTAGTTACCGTTTGCCCTCTCATCTGCTGTTTTCTAATCATTCCCCGTTATCTGCGAAAAAGGAGACCGCAGGAATATTGTCAGAGTACAGCAGCCAATTTCTTTGCATATTTCCCCTTCGCTCTCCTGGCCATTCCGCCATCATTTGTGAAATCAGCTGTAGCAGCGGGAGGAGACTTTGCACAAAACGTACTTCCTGGAGTGTCTATTTCATGCCAGGAGGAGAGGAGACGGCAGCATCAACTAAGGGGAATAAGTGAGTGAGTGGAAGGTAATGAATAGAACAGATGGAAAGCTAGCTGGAGATGGTCTCTGAACATTTTTCCCTCCAACAGGACTTGTCTATTTTGTGATATTGGATTTTGGTTTTTTTTATCGTCGTTTTGCAGGGACAGTTTTCAGGAGCCTTTTTTTTTTTCTTTTTTAGAACCAGTTTCTGGCATTGTGTCCTGTGGGATTTTAGCAATTATATGCCATTTCTGCCCTTTGCTTGGCTCATGCATGAGGAGAGAACAAAAGCAATCTAATCCTGGAGCCTATTCTAGGGGGGGCCGTGGCGCAGTCACGCTACCTTATTGTTCCTTTGGGTTCAGAAATAGGCGAGTGGTGACTGTTGGCCCATCAAGTTCCTGCACCTCAATCCATCGTGACTGGCCTGGCTCTTACAGCAACTATCACACACCAGCCAAAAGTATCATTCAAAATATGCCAGTGTGTGATATGGTAGAGTGACCATTATGGCTGCCTGCTTGAGCGTTTCCATGAACTTTCAAGCGTTTTGATCACCTAAGCATTCCCTGAAAGGTGTTTTTCCACTACCTTGAAAGAATAAGTCTTTCTTTGCTAAAGTGTAGAAAGTAAAACCAAAATAGACATCTGTACTGTATTTTCCAGACTATAGGGCGCACTTAAATTATATGGCACATTGAGTGAGACAATAGTCATACAGTAATACAATAGTATTAACTGCGTTCACAGTAGCTCTAGAACTTCTTTGGAACATGCTACATGTTAGAATTTTCAGTTTTCAGAATGGAAGGTAGGGGGTTTGGTTAGAACACAGTTGTTCTCTAATGGGGGCGTGGCTTGAAGATGTGGTTTTTAGAACCACTAGCATTTACTGTCATGTTCAGCCAAAACAGCAGAGTCCAAAGCAGAAAGAAAAACATGTTTTTCAATTAGACCAATGCGAACTGGTGGGTGAACTCAGAAAACAACTGTTTATAAGTAACTAGTTATTGGTGTCAGTAGAGATCAACATAGCTCCTAAAGGTAGGCTGAGATATACCTTTACTTAAAGTGTATATAACCCAGTAAAACTGCATAGGCTATCGCAAATTTAAAAACATCTGGAATACTCCACTGCCTTTGCTTGTCCATTAAGTACTAATATCTCAGATAACCATATAAAGAAGGCTTATTCATCTGTAACTGCCCTTTTCTTGATTTGTTCGGCATTGAGCTGTAGATTTGAATATCTATTTATGACCATTATTTACCTTTAGTGCATCTTTGAATCTGGTACTCATTTAAAGACATCCTCCAGGCTTGTTCCCTGTCTTCCCCCGTCGTCCTCTTGTCCCTTTATCCCAGGAAAGCCCTTGGGTTGAAGAACTCTTGAGAAAATCAAGGGCGCAAATATACATGTGTGATGTTCAGGACTGGATAATGGCGCTCTTGTGTGGCGTAATTGGCCAGGAAAAGCACTGTAATTTGTAACTGGAGAACCCGCGACTTGACTTGAGGAAAATGTAAATGTGCAGCAGAGGAGCCCTTTGGTTAATCAGTTCTCACAAAGAGAATACTTTAAGTTCATTAGTGCTCCATTTGCATATTCACCCTCATAACGGAAGCGTTAATCCCCAATGAACCTGCATATTTCTTTCATAAAAGAGGGTTTATTCTGTAATTTCCCCCCTCATTGCCCCAGCTGAAATGCATTTGTGTGATCAGAACAAAAATACATCTTCCCATTAATAATCAATCCATTTGCCTTTCATGTTCTATGTTTTATGCAATGTGTACGTTTATATGCTCAATCACTGTACTGCTTGATTGTGATGAACATTTACGTCTTATTTTAAAATGTTCATCTCATTGACTCATTTATCCCATTAATAGAAACACTATTAAAATTAAACTAAAAAAGAAGAGTTAAATACATATCCAAAAGATTAAAGCAAACCAATAAGGCAATTATATCTAATTATAGATTCTTTTTTTTATTTGGTAACTATAGAGCAGCGGTCTCCAACCCCCAGGCCGCGGAATGCTACTAGTCCATAAGACAGTTGTTTCCAGGCCACAACCTACATTTTTTTTCATTTTATTTGTAATCTAATTTTAAATGAAGTTTTATTTTGAAAAATTTTAATTTTCTCCGACAAATCTGACTCATTCTTGTCGCATGTCAATTCGGACATCAACCGTGCGTGATTATTGTGCTGTTTGTATGCAGTTCAGTAGTGATTTGTGCATCAAGTACGTAATTTTAATGTGATATGTGCGCCGTAAACGCAATAATAAAGTTATACAGCGGTGGTACCTGCGTAAAAGTCAGTCAGACATGCATGGAACAGTTGTGAAAAGCCCCAAAGTTGCATTTTTTACCTCGCAAATAATTATTCACATTTGTGTAAAATGCATGCAATAACTGTGTTTAAACTACGTATAATTTCTGAAAACTAAGTATTTATTAAATGACCGAGAATTTTTAACAGCTCGAAACCAAATTAATCTAAAGACCCGTCGGTCAAGACCCTTGCCGGACATCTGCGCACATCGATGACTGACGAACGCTAGAAGTACTTATGAATTATGTACAGTTTAATTCAATTTTATTGTATTAATATAGCCCATATTTACAACAATAGTCCGGTAATTGCAACTGTGTAATATAACCGCTAGTTGTGTAATAAACATAAATGATAAAGAACGTAAAGTCATTGAATTCAATAGGAAATGGCTAAACTGAACAGGGCATCCCTGCTCTTAGACCCTCCTTCGCAGTAAGGAAAAACTCCTAAAAAACAGATTCCGGTAAAAAAAAAAAGGAATCTCAGGGGTGTCCATATGAAAGAGGGATTCTCCCCCAGGAGGGACAGGTAATGTACCCAAACTCTTAGAGAAGATTTATCTAACCCTACAACTATATGTTTAAATGGTCCAGCAGATGGGCTTCATCCAGATGAGTTGGGGGACAGCTGGGGGTAGGGTCCCCAGAGGTAGGGTCTACAACCAAGTGTGTCAGCAGGAGCAGAGACGAGGTACACTGTCATATCACACAGGGCATTGGTTCAACAAGCAGATAGGGTCCTACACATGCATAGAAATGCGTTGCATGCACTCCATCCATGGCTTACATTGGGGTATTTGCATTCACACTCTTGGGGGCAATTACGCAGTCCTCCGAACACGTGTACAGTTTAAGCGCAAAGGCCGGACAAAGTGGACAGATGAACGCAGACAGGACGTGCTGGGAGCCGGTACAGAGATGCCCCACAGATTTGGCATCCTCCCGAACTCTCATGTGGGGACTTAAAAGGCTTGAAGAAAAGCACCCTACCCTCCTCACCCTCCAACCCCTTTCGTCCCTCCTCCTCCTCCTTGCTCTCATTATCTCCCCCTCCCACCTTCTGTCCTCAGTTTGGCCTCTGGCCAGACAACCAATCACATTGATGGCTTTGTTTTCAACCCTCTCAACTGCCTCACCCCTCCCGACCGTCAGACCATCGCATCATTTCCTCCTGCGGTGTGGGCAACATCCAGGAATCTAGAGCTGACGAGCCCAAAGAGATGTTTTGGGAAACAGCCAGCACTGCCTCTGCAAACTGAGACCAATGTTACTGTGATATTTGCCCAGTGAAAAACAAACAGAAAAAATACATTAGTGGATTATGTTACTTGTGCATCTTTGAATTGGTTTGATTTTAGTGTCTGTGCCCCTAAATCCTTTAAGCTCTCTGATACGTGACTTCAGCTGTGGAATATTCTCTGTGGCATGATTAAATTGTCAAGTTCCAGTGGTTTTGTCCAAACAAAGACCGTCACTTGAAAGGAAAGTCAACATGTCAATACATGGAAGGACCCATGTCTGTGATGCAAGGATCATTTTTGTATCTTTAGGAGTAAGGCTGCATTCATCCCGAACACAATATGAGCATACCATTTTATTTTTTATTTTTTTGTCGTGCGTCAAATTCTTTGCCGGACTCTTGTTTAAAAATGTGTTCGTAAAATCTTGATGTAGAAGAAGAAGAGGAAATACCAACCTTGGTCATTTAAAAGATTATGGAAAATAGAAACAAATGTAAAGTCGCAAAAAGTTGTTTTATTTTGGAGCGATGGGAGCAATTCCAGCTTTTTCATTAGTTCACGGCTCACTGCCTTTATATCAGTCATTTGCTATTAAAAATAAACTTCCAAAATACTAAAATCTGAGTTATTTAAAAGTCTTCATGAAAAACAACTAAGTCGACAGGAAATATCATCAGTGGTTTTGTCATTTTGTCTGCTGAAGTTCATTTCCTCCCTTCATGGGTGTTTGGCTCTCTCTGGCATCCGGTCCATATGTGCTGTTTCACCACATTTCAAGGGGGGTTTGTTACCCTAAACCTCAACTCGGTGGCATCGCAAAAAATTGGAGATAACAGCCAAAATTGGGTCTTTGCTCACACCACAGTTGTCCTCCCTGTCACCTTTTATCAACTTTTTCTTGCTGGCTGGAGTTTTTTTATTTATTTCTTCTTTCATTTTATTTCGTCCTTTACTTCCTATTTGTGTCAATTTTCTCCTGTTTTCTTCCTGCATTTTTTAGGCTTAATTTGGTTCATCCTAAATACTCCTAGGATAATGTGATTAACCACGGTGAGCGTTTGAAACTCTGCAGTGGATAATGAAGGCAAACCCAATCCATTCTACTAAAAGGCATTACATTAGCGAGAAACTATCTTTTCTTTTTGTCCCTTTTTCTGAAAAAACACAATAGACAACGAGGAGAATGGGGAAAATTTCACTTTTCACACCAAATGAGGTGAATAACTTCGATTACCACTGAGGTTTTTTTTTTTTTTTTAATCGAGGAAATGGCCTTGAGATGAAAATGGCAAAGAGATATAAGAAATAAACTCACATACACAAGTCAGACAGATGTTGGCGCCGCACGCCGCCTCTAACTGTACAGAATGAAGGGCACTCACTGCTTTGTTCTGGCTCTTGCCCACCCCACGCTCAGTCAGCTCTTTCACACTCATCCTGTTCCCCTTCGTCTTTGCACCCTCCTCTTCCCTTCACATTTCTCTCTCAGTCCAGCTTTTTGGGTGACGAAGGGCTGAGGAGGAAAGCGATTGGCGAAGGGAGTAGAACTACAGGACAGCTTGGAGACCAGCGTGGGGCCCATGCTTGTCCCTTCTCCTTCCACCCCCACCCCTCCGGCTGGCGGGGGGGATGGCTGTACCTGGGCATCTGCGGAGCTCTGCTGGGTGGGTGGGGCGAGCGCGACGGGCCCCTGCACCTCTTTAGCAGCCAGGCAATCTGCTCTGTCAGCCTTGGCGCGCTTGTTGGACTGGGGAGGACGCGCACACGACATGCCGACCACCCGCTAAGGAGCACGGTCAGAGCTGAGGCAAGATGGTCGATGAAGCACAACAAACACATGCAGCCTTTACAGCACTCATTGGTGTCATGTTTTTCCTACTTTGTGGGAGTTGGGAAGGATTTTGTCAGGGACACAGACTAATTTATGAATAATTTTTGTCAGATTTATCTTTAATTAATGAGGAACGTTTAGATGTGTTTCAGATCTATTGGAAGGGTTTGCCCACAATAGCTGCCGAGTTCCTCCAGAGATCACCAGTGGATTATAGAGCATGGATTTAGATCATTAAACTCTATTTACAAGAATCTGAGTACATCTTTGATGCTTCCTGTTTTGAAGTGTAATCAATTATCTTCTTGCTTTTACTTTTTTGGTAAAACCCCAAATAATTGTGTGAATGGATTTTTGTAGTACCAAAGAAGGACGGTTCAATGTGTCCTTTACCAAAGGAGATTGTGTGGGAATCGCTTGTTCTCGTTTCCCTTTTTCCCAACTATCCATCTTTTATACCCACGTAAACCCTTTAGAGGCCATGGTGTTGCTGGAGCCTATCTAACCCCCTGTTAGGTGAAGGCAAGGTACACCTTGGATAGTTTGTGCGTCCATTACAGGCCCACACAAACACACAACCACACACACTCACGCGGAAACCTAAGGGAATATTTAGAGTCATCAGTTAACCCATGAAGATGTTTTTATCTTTATTCTTTTTTAGTAAACCTGTAAATGTGTGGGCTCTGCTGCTTGAAAAGAGCAATACAATGACTTCTTAGATTTATGAAAGTGTTAAGAACGTTTTTCGCATTCGTAAGTGATATTTATATCAACTAGACAGTGGAGGCAGTTCATATTTTCCCCAGATAGAAATGCAACTCTGGAAGTTTTGTTTCTGTATCACACAGTATGGATAAAATGTGTCGTACAGTGTTGCTATTATGACTTCAACGTCAAATGAACATTATCTATGTTTTAAATTTACTGTTTTTCTCAGTAGGGCTTTACATTTATATGCTGTGTCCCATAAAACACAGGCTTACTAATGTGGTTCTCAGGTTTTCTTTTACTTTTTAAGTCTTCATTTTTTCGGTGAAACTGTGTGTGTTGTGCTGCTTCAAAATGGCAACACAACTACTTCTTAGTTTTATTCAAGTGTGTATTAAGTATGTGTTTTCCAGTATAGATCTCACATCTGCATCTCAAGCAGTAGATGCAGTTTATTTTTTTCCCAAACAGAAATGCAATTTTGAAAGTTTTGTTTCTGGATCCTACAGTGATGCTCTATGGACAAAATTTATTACTAGTATTACTATTTATTACTATTAATGGCTTGTAAGTCGAATAAACTTAATCTGTGTAAATTTTACTGTTTCTCCGTATAACTTTACAAGTGTTTGCTGTCCCCCATAAATAGTAGGCCTACTAATCTGATTTCCCACTATCTTTCTGGAAAATCAGATTAGTTGTAATATTTCATATATTTTCACAATTTTTTGTTTTTAGGTCAAATCTGTTCATGTGTGGGCTTCTGCTACTTGAAAATAGAAACACAAAACCTCACTGTATTTATGAGAATTCACATTTTCCTCCATTATATCAGGCAGTGGATGCAGTTTATTTATCCTTGACCTAAATTCAACACAATAAGTTTAGTTTTTCCATCACATTGTGGTGCTTTCTTGACAAAATTCATCTTACTCAAACACATGAAAAAAAAAAAAAACCAGGTAGAACAACAGCACAAAAGAAAATGAAAAACTACTGGTAACATTTCCAAAAATTAGTACCCCCAAATTGAATTTCAGCGTCAAAATAGCACAGATGTTTTTAATTTTTCTTTGGGAATGGGGGGCTGTGAGAAAAAATAAATACCCAACAGCTGTTTGGAGTTTCCTGTTTTGTACAAAAAAAACAATTGCAAAAAAAAAAAAAAAGATGCGTTACTGTCTGTTGACATCTCTACATTCCTCTAGATCACTTCCTCTCATGTGCTGAATGCAGTCTACAGATTGGGGATGAGCTTCTCCACACACGCCCCCCGCCCCCCCACTCTCTCCTCTCCTTCCCATTCCTCAGTGGAAGTGCTCTGGGCGTCTGGAGTAAGGAGCGAACAGCTGTTTGAATTAAATCTGCAAGAGTGAGTCTAGACGGGGCCAGGTTTATTGAAGCGATGCTGACTGTCAGATTGATGGAAGACAAGGGTGGGAGGGGGTGGGTGGTGGTGGGGGGAGTGCTTAACTCATATACAGGTAAAGCCAAACTGGATTCTCTGCCTGTAAGCTGCTGTAAATCGTGTCTGTTTGATGGGAAGATTAGTTGTAATTCTGAAGACAAACACTGTGAGCTTTAAAGTGAAGTTGGCTTGGAAACCATGAGACTGACAGTTGTACTGAACGTTGACTCGTAACAACCTAGCTTACACAAGCACACCAGAGCATTTGCTGTAGAATCACTATCACAAATTTCCAGATGTGAACTTTTATACCAGGATTCCCAAAAGTATTAAAATAACTGGGGTTTTTTTTATTAATATTTAACTTTTTCTTTTTTTATTTTATTTTTTTTATTTCTCTGTTAACTTTCTGAGACCCCATGTGCAATGATTTTCAATTATTCAACTTTAAAACTTGGTGTATCTTATTTCTTGGACCATGAGGCACATTTAAAATATTACCATTTTCTCAGAATTTGACAGTGGTTTTTGTGTAAATGTTGGTTATATTTATTCATCACAAACCAGTTTTTTTAGACCACAACAATCAAAAATGTGGGAAACTACAAAGCTGCACCACATTATTTGTTGTTGGAGCATTATGGGTACTGTAGTCAGGACCCTGGTGGAGTGGAGCTCAACATAATGAGCTAAAAAAAGTGAGTTTATTATTTTGTATTTTAAAATGTTACAACCAAACATTATTGAGATTTATTGTTAATAAAGTTTGACATATGATGTGTTGTCACCACTGCAAACATACCTCGAAAAACTTCCCATCAACCCGTCTGACCAATCGGTTGCCTCATACTACACTATATGACTGTTTTGCTTTCAATAATGAACTTGCTGTGCCCTGTGTATGAAAATTCCATTTGTTGATATTGCACCCTATAATCCAAAAAATGCAAAATGCCTAAAACTTAATAGGTTGCCTACAATCCCTAATGCAGGATTCCAAGAGAACCCAAATACCATGGCCAAACCCGAAATGCTTCTCTTCCACTACGGCTTCTCCCTACTCCTAAATGGTAAATGCCGTATACTTATATAGCGCTTTTCTACCTACAAGGCCCAAAGCGCTTTACAGTCACACACACATTCACACACTGGTGGCGGCTCCGCTGCTGAACACTGGCGCCAACCTCCCACCAGAGGCAAGGTGGGGTTCAGTGTTGCCCAAGGACACTTTTACACATGTGTGTGCAAGGCGGGAATCAAACCTGTAATCTTACGATCATGGGTCGACTGCCCTATCCCTGCACCACCCCTACATTTATTCCTCCAAGCAGAGAGATGTGGAAAAATTACAGTATTGTCACGAACATAGGGTGTACTAGGTTATAGGGCGCAGTCTCAGTTATGTTTTTTTTTTTTTTTTCTGTATTTGACACATTCAAAAGGTGTGCCGGGTTTTAAGGCGCAGGCACGTGAACACATACCGGTAAAACATGCATGCTAGTGTGTGTTTTGAAAAAGGCAACAGGAGCAAAACTGATCTGGTGGGATTTATTTTTCATTTTTTTCTATCATAAAACAGCATCCAAAAATCAAAGTCCCCATCTACTGTATCTAAAATGAACAGCTGGGCTAAAGTTCTTTCAAACACACCAGGTTCCCATTCGTCATTGTCAGAGTCCGTCTCGTTGCCGTGTGGCTCCTCATCAATGATGATGCTGGCTTTTGCAAAAGCTCGAAGAACAGTGAAAGCAGACACGTTAGCCCAAACATCTACAACACATTGACAAACCCCCACAACAATACAGTATAAGCCCCATTCCGGCCCCGTTGTACGTACTGCTACCGTGATGCTCCCGTTCTTCTCGACAGTATGACTCACCAGGATGGTAAAAGCTAGCGGCGCCCCAGCCATGCTGGTAATTCAGCTACGCTGGATCTGTTTACTGCAGTAGGAGCGGTAGATGGACAGCTTTTCATTGTAATCCGTTGGAAGTCGCTGCACCACCGTAATCCTCGTCCGGATTGAAGAATAATGGCGTTTCATAAAACAAAAGGTAAAGCTTCCTCTGTAAGTGTTACTGCCCTCAGTCGATTGGTGACTGTAGAGAAGCTTCTACCAGCTGTTCTAATTTTTAATCCATCGCTGGATTTGCCTTTTTTCTGAAGAAACTCAGCTCTTCTTGTCCCACGGAGTTTGTTTTCCAGCTTCCTCCACTTGTGATCCATGGATTCATTCATCGTGAATTCTCTCGCAGCTGCTCCCATGTTCCTGTTGCAGTTTAAACTCAGCCATGTTGTAAACAATGATGTTCTGTTGTTTTCGCCTTCTACGCCCCACAACACATTAGGCGCACCACCTCACAGGGCGCCCCGTACATTTACAATACATAAACCGCAGGACCATACATGAATCGCAAAACTGAGAATTTTGACTGAGCGCCGTGTTCCTCTCAAAGTCACTTAGACATCAGTAAACACAACCAGAATTATTCCATATATGAGGCAATCCAGAATCTGGTCATTTTTCAAAAAAAGAAGTGTGCCCCAAAGTGTGGAAAAATAGAGTAGTTTCCTTTAAAAAGGTATATGTATATTCATTTTTAGGATTTGGGAATGAAAAAACAATAACGGATTTGCAATAGACACATGCACAAAAATCACATACTAGCTTGCTGATGTAAAAGACAAAATGTGGCTGTGGTTTTGGTTATGAATATGCAATTTAGCAACCCTATGTTTTTCTAATTCCGTCCAATTTGCGTGAAATTGTTTTATTTTTCTTGCCACACATAAAGGATCATAGCAGTGAGGAACAACACAGAATGAGACAACAGTCGCTTGTTGACAAAAAATAACTCTAGAAGCATCTTTGAAGGATTAGAGTTGGCTCCTGGTGACAGACTTCTCCGTTTAAAAAAAGAAAAAGAAAGGCTAGCTGAGTCCAGACTTTTGACTGGTAATGTGATATGCTATGGGGACTTCTGTGTGTCTGCCCAACACGCAAAAAGACAAGACAGACAGGATGGAGCAAAGTGGCAGCAGCAGCCACAAGCAGAAAAAAGCTGGAAAAAACGTTTCATGAACATGATAACACAGAAACTGAATACAGTAGCAACGTCAGGTCTTTTTGAAATAATGGTTTCCAAACCGGAAGGTAAAAATATTGATAGTAATGTCTTTGTCCGTCTGGTAGATGGTAAATGAAACAAAAATATGGATCAATTTATCAAGGTTTAGTTTATCAGCCACCTGGTATCTGGATTGTTTGACTCATTCTTTTATTGTGTTTTATTTTATTACAGTTTTGTATCTGTTTTCTATGGTTCTTTGTTCTATAAAGTTATATCAATTAAAAAAAAAATTATTTGAAGGGCCTATACCATCCTATTCCTATGAATTCAGAGTAAACTATATGCATATATATAATAACGTATTTGGCACACGAATAAACATTTTTTAAATGAAATATGAGTTCTTTTCGCAACACATTTTCCTACCTGGAAGTAGGAGGTGGGAGACTAAAGCTTTCACTCCTTGTTGGGGACGTCTACGTAGAGTCGGCCTTGTCGAATACAAACAACATCCGAACTCTTTCAAAGATGGATGTGCATATAAAAAGGAAAACGTTTAGCCAATCACTGCAAGCTCAGTGCTGGCAGCACAGACTCTTCCTGGAAGTGGCTGTTCCTCACTTATCTACATCACAAAATGAGAACCTGCTCGTCTTTGTGGATTGGGAAGGTGTTCAGAGCGCAGGTTTTTAGAGGAATACTCAGAAATCCATGAATGGATCAAATTACCACTTCGGGGGTAAATTAGTGAGGAATGAACCTTAAAGTACACTTAAAAGCTCAAATAACTTAATTTAGCACGATATAGGTCCTTTAATAGGTGTTGTTTACACTATGAGACAAATTATAGTTGCTGTTTGCGATAATGAAACATTTTGGATAGAACTTCGAAAAACTGCAGTCGTTTATTGTAATCATTGTGAACAAAAATAAGAAACAGTTAACACATTCTCTGCAAGGTTGACACGTGATAAAAGAGTTCAGGAAACATAAAAAACAACTACGAGTCTGCTGATAAACTCTGCATCCAGCCTAAAATAAAGTGGCGACGTGCACAAGAAAAAATCATTGCGAACTTTGCTAAATTCTACACCGAAGTAACTCTGGACAAGGACATTAGTATTTGGTCACCATTCCTTAAAAAACACTTGTGTTTCTCAAGCAGTTGTTTGTTGTAATGTATATAAACCACTGATTTCATAAGAGAACTGAACTGTGAAGCTTTTACTGAGACATCTGATCAGTCAGTTTATAATTGAAATAATTTTTGATAAAGAAACAATATCATGAAAAAAAGAGGATTATCAAGACCTTGTTAAAAAAGAAATAAACAGAGTATGAATGTTTAATCTGACAAATATGATACTTCCTGTTTGGAACACTGAGGGAGAGTGGTCAAATTTTAAAAATGTTTGATTGACAGATTACGTGTTGTCCACTTTTAGGTAATAGGGGTGTGGACTGCCCAACAAGCTCATTCCTGATTGGTTAGAGTGGTTACAATGGGAATGTTGACTCAGTTCACCTTTGGTTCAAAAATGGTGATGTCCATATCGCAAAAAAAAAAAAAAAATTGACTGAACTGATTTTATTTGGTTGGAGCTGGGTGAGTGATGTCACGTTCATTCGTCCAGTTCTCATATACAACAGGATCCTTTTAACATCGTAATATTTAAATGATTACATTATTTTTCCATAAATTAACGTGTTTCTAGTGACCCAAATTAGGCACATTCGCCTTGTGTAAGAGAGCTATGCACTTATGTTTAAAATATTTTTATGAGAAATGCCAAATTTTTTTGTTTTTGATTTTGATTTGATTTGATTTGAAATGGTTCATTTCAAGCAATCAAGTAGAAACAATACACAAAAGGAATATAATCTTCAGTTATACATTCATACAGTAACTACCGGTAATCAAACTTAGGATAATTAGACATATTAATAAATATTGCTTGAAAGGGAGTGGAAGGAAGCGAACTTATATAATTCCACCCCGTTTTACTATAACCATTTTAATACATGATTTATCAATATCCGGTTCCCAGTTTTTATCAGACAGAATTAAAAATCATAAGGTATCGATAAGGCACATGAAAAAGATGAATTACTTAATTATTATGTTAAAAATAAAAAATAACTTTTAGAAATCAACATGGCAAATGCAGATCAGTTATCTAAAATATATGTTACTCATAAAAGTCATTCATATGATTAAAAATAATACTATATCAGTAAAATAGACACAACACTGTTTCAGAGATTTTCATAGTAAACTTTCATCAAGTATCAAAAGTTAAAAATGTACAAAATTATGCTACATTAGGAAAGATTTTTGAATCAATTTATCAATTTTTGGAGCAAGTGAAGTAATATCATTAAACATCGATCAATTTAACCATTTTCAATAAGTGATTAATCATTTGTTTTACTTTTTTTTTTTTTTTTTTTTCTTTTTATATTTAATAAGGTAATGCTGTAAGGGAAAAAAAATAAAATAGAAAGGTCCTTAATCCGCCGATTATCCAAGGTTGGCATATCTTCTTCTGCTGAAAAAACAGCTGCTCTTCTGGGTTCAAAACAGTTTCTAGTCTCTTCCATGTTATGTCTGCAGACATTAGATTCAGGTCCATATCCTTCTTCAGCTGATATCAGCTGCGGTGAAAGTTGAGGTCAAGTTGTCTGCAGGTCAGAACTCTCTGCTGTTGATTCAGGTGACGTCAGACGATGGAGAAAGTGATGAATCCAGGTGTCATATTTCTTGAAATTATTTGGTTCTTTGGTTTATTACTCCATGTTGATTCAGACAACTGTAAACAAGCACTTCTCAAAGTTTTTCATGGTGTTCACAACCAGAACCTTGGACCGGTCCGGTGGACCGAGTGGTTTGACGTAAATCCTGCAGCCTTTAACCCAAGTGTTCTCAATCTGCTTTTGCTTCCTGAGAAGCCGTGCATGTTTGGAGATTTCAGCATTCCTCCTGGTCAGATGGTCGTTCAGATAAACAGCCGAACCTTTCAGGTTCTTTCTTTGGTTCATCAGAGCTAGCTTGTGTTTGTGATTCACAAACCTGATGAGGATCGCTGGTTTATCCGTCTCCTTTCTCCTGGGGAGCAGGTGGCAGGTCTCCATGGTGTTGAGATCCAGGGAAATCCCTTTTGATGTGAGAAATGAATGTATTTGCTGCTCCAGAGACTCTGCACCGCGCTCCGTATGAACAGGCCTGCTAGCTACGCTAGCGCTAGCATTAGCAGTGCTTGCTCCTGCTGTCACCTTCGTTCGAGGCTTGATTGGTACTCCAGTGAGAATGACATTATTCATCCTTACTTGCTGTTCCACATCGTCCAGTCGTTTCTCCAGAATGTCGACCCGGTTTTCTCGTTGCTCGTTTTGAGCCCGAAATCTTCGGAACTCTTCCATCATTTCCCACAGTGGCGTTAGCTTAGCCGACACCTGATCCATAAAAGATCTAAGCGTTTCTTGAATATCATCAAGGGTCTTTTTGAGATCGTCATATTCTTGGGTTTTCTTAGGGGCCATGGTCAGCTCTCTTTTTGGAGAAAATCAACTTATTAAGTCATTTGAAGATAGTTGTATCCGCAGAGAGCTGCGACCACGCGTCTTGCCGTGACCCGGAACCGGAAGCAGAAAGCTGTTGTTTTTGTCAACTTTCAAGGGGTCAAATGTAAATGCTTTAACAAATACAAACAGGGTAATATAGTTTTTGCTTATTTCAGACGGTTATTTGCCCCATAATAGAGATTTTAAGATTAAATACACTTTTATTTGAGTTTTTTATTCTACATTTTTCTGAAAAATAAACTTTATATGCCAGTTTTAATAAAAATAAAAATATATATACTTTTTGAATGGTATGTGTATTTTATGCATCTTTAGTGGGCATGCAGCTTGTGAATACATATTAAATTAAATAAATGTTTGTAAAAAAAAGTAGGCACTGATTGTATTTTACTGAGTCTACTCAAAGCGACAGTTTGAGTACCGATGCCACCCACTCGTGCGCAGAGACAGACACACAAGCACCACCTCCGACGCGCTGCCTTCAGATGGCACGCCGCTCCAACGCCAGGAGTTGGAGGCCAGCTTATAATTAACTCGCCTGCCAAGTGGCATTATATATCATCAAAAGCTCAATGCAGGCCTGCAGGAAGTCCAAAAAAAAAAAAAATGCCAGCACCATTCTTTCCAACCTAATAAGGTCAACACTGTGGCAAAATAAATTACAGCCATTTAGAACAGTTACACAACAAATGCAGTGAGACATCAACTGCCTCTTAAACAAAAGCTTCTCTGCTGGATAAAAAGAGATGCAAATCAGCTCTTTTTTTGTCCAGCAGGATCAGCATGAGGAGCTTGTTTAATAAAAGTTTAATTGTGATTATTTTTTTGGCGGCGAGGGTAAGGAAAAAGGAGTTTTTCTGACTTTAGATGGCGTTAACACTTGCTGTTTTTGAGCTTGAAGGCAGGTTTTTTTTGTCCTCTTCAATTAACTCAGTGTGAGGGCACTTGTGGTTTGATGAGTACATAATTCATCTAAGTGGACACTCTTGCTCCACCTCCTACTGTTTGTTGCACTGTTTATTATTCCATGACGTATGACAATTTTTATACCATGGTCTGGGTAAAAAGCCGATTCTGATTGGCTACTGGGTGTGGATTAAGTAAGGGTTAATGGCCTTTGAAGTGTGCATTATCACTTTTTAACCCACGCCGTGGTTGCTTCTGCGAAGTGCGTTAAAAGTGATAATGCACACTTCAAAGGCCATTAACCCGCTTATACCATGGTCACTTACAAAAGAAATAAATATTCAATCAGTTTTTAGTCCTTCATTCTTGTTTTTTTTTCTGATTTGGATCGCTTTTTTTCATGAAAAGCGGACTATTTGTTAGTTGGTGCGCACCACCACTCCAGTCAAGATTCAGCGATATAAAGTTATATATATATATATATATATATGCTGATCGTCCCGCTGGGTTAAATAAAGTATCAGTTCAGAGAGAAAGTTCACCTATCACTGCTTGTTTTTGTCCAGATGATGAAGCTGAAGGTTGTTTTAAAGAAGCCAGCGCAGTGATATAGAACATTTATGCAATGCAACCGGAGCTACTTTTTTAGGCGTGGTATATAACTGTGGTACATCACACCCAGCAGCCAATCAGAATACAGTATTCACCCGGACCATGGTATAAAAAGGGATAATGCACGCCTAAAAAATAAGTTCCGGTCACATAGCATAAATGTTCTGTGCCACTTCTTTAAAACAAACTTTAGTTTAATACTCTGGGCGAAAACAAGCGGTAATAGGTGAACTTTCTCTCTGAACTGATGCCATGACGATGTCATTCAAAAAGATAATACTTTGAGTTACAGCAAATATATTCAAATTTCCACCACGGCACTAGCGCTCATCATCATCTAACAAAGGAGACGTTGGCGTCTTATTCAGGCCATGGAGCGACAAGCTCCTTACCCGTGGGTGTGGCGATTTTGGGAAATCGTGGTTGGTGATTTTACAGAAGAGCTATGGATCCAACAATTCTGCATGACATGCTTAAACTCTTGATAAGCTGTGTGACGCTGTGGGACCCCCTGTGGCGCCCGCTGTGCAGAGCCTGACGCAGCCAGTTCCTAGCAAGAAGCGCACTGCCATCGCTACCTACAAACTGGATTCCTGTTCTTTAGATTTGAAAAACGTGTTTCTATTGCAGTTTTCCAAAATATGTCAATTTTAATACACCTCAAAAACCCCCTCCTATTTTCGATAAATTTTGAATTTGTAATGTTTCCATTGGGTAAATTTATTATCACAAATCAAATATGCACAATTTCATAGTCACTAGCTGTGTTTCCATTGACTAAGAGTAAAAAGAAATGCTTGTTTGTTTTTAACTGCTCAAAAACCTTATAGATATCAAAAAACAGTAACACAAAAGCACAAAGATGTTAACATCATCTATTATGTTGAGATGAAGGGTCTCTGTTATGTTGTTTATCTTGTTTGTGTATTTGTTTTACATCATAGTCAGTTAATAATTGGTAACATAAATAATACATCTATAAGTTACTACTGGATCAATAGTTTCTTCTGCAACACAAAGCAATGTTTGATTTAAAATCAAGGTAATTTGTGCATACCTCTAGGTCTCATTGTCTATTCCATTATATTGTTCAAACAACCCTTATAAATTATTTGATATTTTTGTAAATCTGAGTGCCCGAGCTTTTTGAATTTTTCTAACAATACAAACAGAAAAATAATTTTGGTTCATGATGAAAGATTATTACCTTTTCTCTGCTCAATTAACCTGTCTCTGCAGAACGAATACAGAATTTCCAAATGTCAAAATTCCAACTAAATTGTAGGTTTTACATAACTTAAGTGTGCACTTGAATATTGTCAGAATGTGTTAGTACTCTCCGTATGAAGCCACTGCCAAAAAACTATATTTTTATTTCCATAAAACATCCACTCAATTTGTCTTAGAATAATAAACAGGATTATACAAAGCTTTGGAGAACTGCAGGAAAATGATGTGGATTTTGTGCATTTTTGTTGTTTTTAAGCACAACATGACTATATCAAACATAAAGGTCAGGCTATATTCAAAGTCCCACTACGATCATCTTTTGATCTGTTGTAAAAGCATTCCCAGTGGTTTTTTAATAATGATTATGCGTCAGGAGTTGATTGAGAGTTCACCTCTGAGTTGTGGGCGGAACTGTTGGCGCAGAAATAAGACTCTGCTGACATCCCATCATAATCCCATTTGTTGACGCTTTCTCCCGCTAGCTTACATCCCCTCATAACCCCAAGACGCACAGTTTTGAGCCAGATACCACTTTATTTTGAGTTATTAGTTTTTGTGCTAATAGGTGAGAAGCATCGTTAATACAATAAATAAAAATATAAATAAAATTCCAAACTGACAACCACCAATATATGCAAGCGCTTGTGTAGCACAATTAAAAGTAAAAGTCAACACCAGAAAATGCTTTTTTATTTTCGAAATGAAGCTGGACTTGTTGACTCAAAATTAAATAGAAAAAGCAATCCACCAACTGCTTTTTTTTCTTCGTCAACACTGCCTATTCTGTCACTTAATTAAAACGATGAAGAAAATGGTATTTGACATTTCATTTTCAAAATGTTCTCTAGTATATGTGCAGCAAAATTCAATTAGAAATATCTAATTTGATCATTAAAATGAATTAACAGAAATGCTATTTCTTTTTCACAATGTAGCTGCATCAAATGACGCAAAATTAAAATGAAAAATCAATACTTCAAAATGCTTTTTCATTTTCTACTTAAAAAGCGCTTATTCTGTGTCATAATTAAAACAAAAATGCAAAGAGCGGATTGCATTTTCATTTTCACATCCACCCTGTGAATAGTGTCGCATAACTCAATTCGATTCAGCATTTCCAGAGGGGAGGCGGGGTGATGACGTCAGTGCTATCTCCATGTGTCCCGCTGCTCAGAGACACAGACTTGTCTTGGAGCAGTGCGGTCAGGCTTTTAGCTTTGTGTTAGCGGCAGAGGAGAGGGCTTTGTGATGGCTGCGCACTCCTGATGATTGTTCGCAGCATTTCCGCCTTCCGCTGTCTTCTTTCGGAAGCATTACAGTTCGTGGAAACTTCGCCCGGACTAGCTTTGTCTTGGGACTGGCAGCCATCTCGGCCTAGAGCGCTCGCGAAGCCCGGCGATCCGAAACACCGGATTGCCAAAGGCAGAAGTGCTGCTATGCAGACCCGAGAAACTGTAAACCATCATATGAATTTGTGTTTCCAGTGGTGTCCAGAAAGAATAAAGGCTAATTTTTCCCCACATATTAACATCCAAGATGCTCATTGCGGCATTTTGGAGTTTTAAGTACCTCCACAGCTAATGTTTATAGCACGTATTAGCCTAATGCTAACCCTTATTCCGGGTCCTTGCAGCCAAGAATAAAGCACTGACCGCATGGATTAAAAAAATTATGAGCGAGCAGGCCTTTAATAATAATCATACCAGTAATAAAAGCACATTTGGAAAATAGTCTCCAACAGCTTTCTGTTGATTTTGCTGTTCGAGGACAGCTACAGCTCCATGAACAGCTCCAGCAGATTTCGCCATGCTTAACTTTTGGCATTTGCTGGTTGGACCAACAAGGCACTGACATCATCGCCCCGCCTCCCCCCTGGAAATGCCAAGTGGGATTGAGTTATGCGACACCTTTCGCAGGCGTGGATGTGAAAATGAAAATGCAATCCCCTCTTTGCATTATCGTTTTAATTATGACACAGAATAAGCAGTTTGTAAGTAAAAAATGAAACATTTTATTTTTGAGTCATTTGAAGCAGTTACATTGTTCAAATGTTAATCCATTTTAATGATCAAATTAGATATTTCTAATTGAATTTTGCTACACATTTACTAGAGAACTTTTTTAAAATGGAATGTCAAATACCATTTTCTCTATCATTTTAGTAAAGTGACAGAATAAGCGTTGTTGAAGAAGAAAAAGAAAAAGTGGTTTGGTGGATGGCTTTTTCTTTTTCATTTTGAGTTAACAAATGCAGCTTTATTTTGAAAATTAAAAAGCATCTTCTAGTATTGACTTTTATTGCTATTTATGCTACAGAAAATGCTTCCATACCAATAAAAAATAGTGTTATGAGTGATTCAGTGTTTCAGGCAAATAAAAAAAGCAATATAATCTAATTTGGAAATTCAGAATTTTTGGATTACCTTTATAATTGAAGCTTTGAATAATTCAATAATTCAATTTAAACACACCAAATTCGTGTTCAAGGTTTTCATTCAGGTTTTGAAGTAGTTGGTGTCTTTACCAGACTTTGAACTTTTGCAAAACTGGCCAACGAATGAACCTTAACGTGGAAAGATGCTCAGGACAATATTTCAGAGTTATAGATTTGATCCTTAGCTGTCAATTAAAGATAGACACTCCTTCCCTTTAAATGAAAAATCTTAAGCTCCACCGTTTACATTCTTTTGACTATCCTAACTCTGAAGCAATGATAATATGCAGCACTTTACAGTAATGAAGTGCAATGCAATTAGCATAAATAAGCTGATTCTCGTTAATCATGTAAACGGTCGAAGAGTTTTGGCACCTCAAAGAGTGTGTCGCTGGCGAAATCTCCGGTGTTAAAGGCTCGGGTATGTTTCTCTATGTTCCAACGTTAATGCTTTTGCATTTTACTTTCTTGTCAAACCTCAAGGACAAGTGTGCTTGGATGAATAACAAAGCTGCCCCATGGTCCACCCAATTTCTCCAATTACCCTCCCAAACAAAGCAGAGAGTCTATTTGCAATAGAACAAACCATCAATTTGCACTAATGAATTTATTTTCTTCTGTGATCACACAAACAAAATACCCACAGTCCAATTTTCTTTATAGATAACATGATTTGGATAAACCAAATGGTCCCTTTCTTTTAAAACCTGTTGAAATAAGGATTCCCTTTTTTAAGATTTTTTTTCCTCCTAAATTTGCAAACCCTCTGAAAACCTGTTGCTTTGCTCATTCCCTATTTATAGTTCAAATTGAAGTTTAAAGGAGAAATGGCTCAGCCTGTTGGTGTTGTTCAAGTGATAGGTGCCTGTCTGTTAGACTATAGGAAACTAGACAAAGAGAGAGCTAACCCAAAATGCAAAGATAGTGCCGATACTCACCTATGGTCTTAAGCTCTGGGCCATGACCAAAGGAACGAGATCCCAAATACAACGGCAAAAATTAACTTCCTTTGTAGGGTGGCTAGATGTCCCCTTAGAGATAGGGTGAGAAGCTCGGTCACCCAAAGAGAGCTCGGAGTAGAGCTGCTCCTTCAAGATGCATCGGGTCTGGATGCCTTCTTGACTGCACCCTGGGAAAGTATTTCGGGCTTGTCCCACTAGGCGGAGACCTAGGACCTGCTGGAAAGACTACATCTCTTGAATCGCCTGTGCTTCCCTTAAAATGTGGGGGATTGACCAGCACAGGTCAATCCTTATACAGATACATGTGAGTAATGTCTTAGTCACATGGGGTTGACCCGTGCTTCGGGTAATAGGGTTTTATGGCTCCGTGGAAGGTTGATATCAGGAGTTGCTGCATCTTAAAGGGGGTGTAGGTGTTTCATAACCACTGTAACCCTTGTGCTATCCAAGCCAAGTTGGGAGTGGGGTCATTTCAACCCACCTTTTTTTTCAATTATTCTTGATCTTCACTGGTGTCCATGGATTACATGAAATCCTCTCCATCTTTATCCACCTTTGTCATTGTAGGGATGGTACGTCAATGTAAGGGTGGGGTCAGCTGGACCCCATAGGATAGCACAAGGGTTAAGGGACGTCATGAAAACAGAACATGGATGTCCTTAACCCTTGAGCTATCCTATGGGGTCCATATGACACGATCCTTACATTGAGATGTTATCCCTACCATGACAAAGATGGACAAAGGTGAAGAGGATTTCATGGAATTCATGGACACCAGTGAAGATCACAAATCATTGAAGAAAAAATGTGACCGCACTGTCTAGTGGGGTCTAGATGACCCCACCTCTAATGTTAATGTGCCCAAGATAGCACAAGGGTTATCCAGAAGTTCCCGTCTCCCCAACTATTTCGGTTGAAAAATATGACAAAGACTGATTTAACTTGCCACTCCAATAGTTACGTTGCTTGTTTGACACCCCCCCCCCCCCAGTTTAGGCTTCAAACCTTTAACACCGGAGACGTCTCTGTCAAAACCTACTATACCCTTTGACTCACTGTAGTTCCTTCAGGAATCAACAGAAATCAGCTGATTCACAGAAAAAAGCAGCTTAGGCGTCGTTATGAAACACTTTAAAGTGGGTAGTCACCTACATGCAAACAGTATATAAGTCTTTCATAACAGTGCAAAGCCACTTTTCTCCACAATAGAAGAACTTGATTTGTTGGTCACGTTAAGGGTTGAAAAGTTCCGGTAGTCTAAGGAATATGAACACTGGAGCTAAAGCTCCGTTGTAACAGTTTTACAGATCTGGGGCCTTATTTATAAAACCTTGCGTAGGATTTGCGTCAGAAGTGGCGTACGGATGAAACATAAGATGTGTGTACTTACAGAAATATTCGGATTTATAAAACCGTGCGCACGCACATCCTACGGATCTTTCCCTTAATAAATGACAATCAATTCTAAATGTAGCGCAGCTTTTGCGGCTTCATGACACGCCCATAGTTGCCCATAAATAGTCAGTGAAACGCCCACAAATGAATATTCATTGATTGCGAAACCATGGCAAACACAGAGAGGAAATCAAAAAAACGTAACTTCACTCAATGTGAAGTAGAAGTTATAGTTGGCGAGGTGGAAAAGAGGAGAAACATGTTGTTTGGAGGGCACAGTGTTGGCATTACTAATGCCAAAAAAGCACATGAGTGGCAAACGGTGGCAGACGCCGTAAATGCTGTAGCCTCACAACCTCGGACCGTGGCCGAAATAAAAAAGAAATGGTCGGACATCAAAGTCGAGGCAAAAAAACGTCTTGCGCTCCATCGCCAGAGTGTCTGCCACGGGTGGGGGACAGGGGACACCGGAGCTGACCCCTCTTGATGAGAGACTGGCGGTAATTATTGGGGAATCCCTTTTAAATGGAGTGGTGACTGAGGCGGAGGGGGAAACCGACGCGCCAGATGCACCGGGTGACACACCCCCAAAAGCCCGCAGAGATCCAACAGGACGGCTCGAGGAAGTCGGAACCGGCTCATAAGCCACTCGTCCTCATTTGCCAGGAAGTCTTCTTGCTGTCTAAAGATGCGTTCACTCTGAATTCTTCCATTTGCCACATCTTCTAAGAGCGCAAGATCAGCCATTGTGCGTCATTACGCATTGTGATGGGGCATTTTATTTCCATCCATTTAATTGCATCTGACCAGCTACAGATGTCGGTAATAATCGACATGGAAATGGGAAATTGTTCAGCGCAAATGTAATTTCTTGTTGCTTTCTGAATGGTTGAGACATACGCCATACATTGTTTTATCAAAAATAAAACAAAATTAAAGCCGCAAGCGGCGTTGTATGGCCCGCAGACGCAACCCGCCTTCCACGCCCAAGTCTACGCACCACCGCTGCCCTCTCCGCCCTCACTGCCCACCCTTGATTAGGGATAGTAAAAGCTGCGTAAGCTAATATTGCTAACTATTCTAATCATGCTAGCTATATTAATTTGGCTAAAAGTGCTAGCATTGCGAACAGCATCATCAACTCTCTCCTAAAAACACATTGCTAAAAATGCTAATTATGCTAACTATGCTAGCTATGCTAATGTGGCTAAAAGTGCTAGCAAAGCGATCAGCATCATTAACTTACTCAGAAAAACACATTGCTCCATTGGTGAAAGCTATGTGTCATGAGTTGAGTTAAAACCTACTTTTTTTCAAAATGGCGGCTTTTCTGTTGATTGTATCTCCATTTTATGTTTTGTTTGCCCTGGGAGGACAAATGGATTGACGTCAGTTTCGGACGAATCGTGAAAAGTAAACTTTTTGTTGTCCTTAGCAACAGTGGTTTTATGCTAACCACGCCCACATTCCTTATATGTCCTTGTCCAGTGTTTTTCAATGTATTCAGATCCAGGCATAAATGCATGCATTCAATTTTCACTGTATTGTATTGAAAGGCATGGGAGTTATAACAGTGCGCCACTTTGCTAGCTCGCTACGCGCACGCCGTTCAAAATCTACAACTTCTAATTCCAACATTTTTTTCACAGTAGCTTGCCATTGATGCCCAAAAAGTTTCGAGATGATCGTTGAAAATTCCAACGACAAGTTCACGTTTGAATCTGGTGGTAAAGGTGTTTTTCATAGAAAATTCAAGAAGGCCACCTTTTCCCGAGGTCAAAGGTCAACGAAACTCCAGAGGTGATTTTAGACCTACGCTAGGGACATGCGAGTCAAATTTCGTAAAAATCGCTCGAAAAAAAGTTCATTTTTCCATATTGAGTAAAAACGCGAAAAACTCAATATGGCAGATTTTGGCACAAAATGGCCGCCAAACCATAGGTCGTGTTGCCATCACGTAATGATTTCAAAATGTTGGTTGGATATACCCAAAAAAGTTATCTGGGTTTCGTAAGCCGATTCTTAAAAATAAATTTTTTTTTAGCCGAGTCAGCACATTTTTTTGCGACTGTTTTTTGCTTACCACGCCCACATTTCTTTATCGATCTTGTATGCGTGACATTGTTTTGTTCAGCGCGGGCCAGGGAATCGCATATTTCCTCTTCATGACATTCCGATGAAAAATGTGCGAGCTAGCTAAGATGGCAACGGTTGCGAGCTCGCCACGCGCACGCCGTTCAAAATCTACAACTTCTAATTCCAACATTTTGTCCAGAGTAGCTGGCCGTTGATGCCCGAAAAGTTACGAGACGATTGATGAAAATTCCAACGACGAGTTTTCGTTTGTATCTGGTGCTAAAGGTCCTTTTTTGAGAAAATTACAGATAGCGGCCTTTTCCCAAGGTCAAAGGTCAACGACACTTGTGTGGTGTTTGTAGACTGGAGCTGGCAGCAAGTGTGTGCAATTGTGTGAAAATCGCTCAAACAAAAGTGTCTTTTCCCCATATCGTGGGAAAACACAAAAATCGCCAATTCTCAGAGTTCGCCACAAAATGGCCGCCAAGCCGTAGGTCGTATGGCCGCCCCATAATGATTTCAAAACTTCTTTGGGATATCCCCGACACGTGTGTTTTGGTTTCGCGACTGTATTTTGAAGTACATTTTGTTGGGCCCCATGCGCGATTTTCGGCCCATTCATTTTTTTGACGGGATCGCTGGCCGTGATGTCATCGTCTTCGGGGGGGTGACGTTGACTTTGTGGAAAATTCATTTGCAATTTATCCCAGGTGTGTGCACGTTTTGGTGACTTTTCGAGCATGCGGCGGGGGTCACATTCTCGCTGAAAGGCGGCAAAGTCGTCGTTCCAACTGTGAAAACAATATGGCCCTTGCAGTCAGTGACTGCTTCTGCGGGCCATAATAAAGGCATATGCATGAATACCATAATTCCATAGCTTATGAAGACATTTTTTTACTATGAAAACAACTTTCCCCAGTGGACAATTAATACATCTTTCTGTCTGTCTGTCTGTCTGTCTGTCTAATTGCACCTATATCTACTCCGCCAGACGGACACATTGACGAGAATATCAGTTTTGTACATTATTTCGTTCTGTTAACTATATTATTTATGAGGATGAATTGCACAACATGCCAATATTGCAGAACATATTTTACTTTTCTTTTTGCAAATATGTGTTCATTTGAATTTCTGTTGTAATTTTCATTTGATTTTTTTTTGTTTGTTTCACTGCTGATCGATCAAACGGGTGTTCGTGTAGGCCAGGGGTCGGGAACCTATGGCTCGCGAGCCACATATGGCTCTTTTGATGGTCACGTATGGCTCGCAGACAAATCTTTATTTATACCATTTTTTTTTCATTAGACCAGTCATTCTCGTGCGCTGCGATGCCAGAGGGGCACGCAGTAGTAGCGGTGCTTGGAGAGAAAAATCTGCGCCAGCATTATCAATTTACTATTATCTATTATTTCACATAGTTTATTCCAGCAGGAAACCTATTAATTGCCGTGCCTAAACCTGCGCGCTCCCGTCTCTGAGAAAGAGCGCGCAGATGCGGGGACGGGATGTGAGGAAGAAAGCAGAGGGTGGGGGTGCCCCCCACCCTCTGCTTTCTTCCTCACAGGCAGCAGGTGAATCGCGCAGGGATTCTAGAAACGTGAAACCCGCTGCCCGTCACTCACTGCAGTGTGTGAGTGTGTGTTTGGCTCCACGTCTGCATGTGAGTCTTCCTCACATCTACAGAACATTCAGACCTACCATCACGTTTAAAGTCTCAACGCCTGCATGAAGCAGAAACTCACCACGTATCAACCAGACTAGACCATCAGCAAAACCACCACGAGAAATACTCATCATTTATTAGCAACAGCATAACCATGTTATTAAAAAGAATCCACAGACTTATTGTACTTTAAAAATGTTGAAATTACATCAAATGCTCACATTCACTTGTATTTTTAGTTTTAAACATATTGTAGTGGACTGAGTTGGGTCCGCTGTTGGGACGCGTTAAAAGTTCTGGAGTTCATCAAACGCATCAAGCAGAGATCTGATTGGCTCTCAGTTCTGTCGCTCAGCCTGTTGTTAGGTAGTTTGGACCAATGGGGTTCAGCTATGGGCCGAATAAGGGAAATAGGAGGACTGGAGCGGGAGCAGGGAATATAAAGTTGGGAGAAGAGCTCTCGTCTCAGCGGGAGAGATTGAGGAGTTGATGAATTAATTGATCGGTGTTTGTTGCGGTCTGCAGTAACCAGAATAAATAACCTTAAAAGAGGTTAAGTCTCCGTGCCTCAGTGTGGGAAAGGGACGCTACATTATTGTATGGCTCTTTCTAAATTACATTTAAAAATATGTGGCGTTTATGGCTCTCTCGGCCAAAAAGGTTCCCGACCCCTGGTGTAGGCTGTTAATTGTAAGACTTGCTTTGTGAAGTCTTCATGTTATTTATGAGAGGCAGTATTGTCATTTTCACGTGTTTCTTCCATCTGTCGACGGTGTCGCCGTTTCTCATTTCACCCGTTTTTGTGCGTACGCCTGGGTCAGAGCTTGCGTGAAGGACCGCACATTTTCCAGTCAAGTTTACTTTTTATAAATCTTAATTATTACGTAGAGAGTGGCGTACGCCTTCTTTTGTGCGTATGCAACGTTTTTAAATGAGGCCCCTGAACACTTTTGTTAATATCAATCTTGAATGGAATAAAACCATTACTATTTTTTGTCCCATTTTAAATTAATCTTGCATACTAAATTGTTTATTCACATTAAAAAAATTTAGTAAAGATGCCAGAATTCTAAAGACATGTGGACTTTTTGCTTGTGGCTAATGTCTGTGCGCCATCTTGTCTGCAGCCTGGTCTAGTACCATTTTCACAAGCAGACAGCCCAGATCCACCCATAAGGGCAGTTGTGACTAAATCACATGGCTTTACCTTTTCTTTTCTTTTAATCTACTATTTTTATACTGAAGGTTTTGGTGTGCAGGAAGCTTTCTCAGGCGGAGACATGGCTGTTTTTCAATCCAATAGTTCTCATTCTTCAACAGCTGGTTAAAATGACAAAATTCCATCGGGAGAAATGCCACCTTTAAACACGCTCTTCACTTGTACTTGTACATTTCTTTTCAACTGAAATGTCAGCAATAATCATATAACTTAATAGGGCCAAAGCGACTGACCAATTCCCTGAAACAGACCATATTTGCCCAAGATGATCATTCAAACATGTACCCGGTGATAAAGCAAAGATTTCTTATCGGTGTGCGGGTCTGGCAGAGGTTTTATTTCGACGTTCGTGTGTGTGTCAATCAAGATTGCGTAGCTGATAACGTGTGTGTGTGATCAAATACAAGCCTGATTGTCCATTTTGTTCATCCAGCTGGAACCTCTCTATTCCATCTGGAGTCCTTTGCCTTTTCTAATCTTAAAAAGAAGGGCATAAAATGTAATAGAGATCTAAATTACACTCACCCAATATTACCTTTGCCAATTACAATTACACACTATGGATTAGGCAAATCATTTGGGCTGAGGCAGTTATTGGAGTTGAATGTCACCTTTGCGGGGGAAGTATTTCCATAAGGAGCAGCAATGATTAAACAGGTATATTGTCTCCTATAGATGTGTGACACCCCCCCCTTTCCCCTCCCCCCAAGAGTGTCTTCAGTCTTTAACTTGCGCCATTTTTTTTTCTGACAAACCGCTGACTTTCTTAAATAGAGTATTCCCAGGGGTTTAACCTGTTTTTCTTCTCGTTTAGTGCATATTCCTGCTCTTTTTTTCTGCTCTTGTGCAACTCTATGGTGGAATTACAATAAACTAATTCCTGCCTGTTTGGCGTAGACTTTGAATAATGGGAGTGGAGGGACAAAGAAAGGGGAAAAAAAGGGTCATGGAGCAGCAATATTGGTACAGGCTCCGAGCTCTGTTTTGTTAGGCTTGACTAGCTTTTGTAATTATGTTCTCGCCAACCGTCCCCTGACCGTGGCCCAAAACTGCCGAATTCAAATTACTGAAGTATAAATTGCATTCCACGTCGCATTGTGGGGGTCTAATTTAAAGCAATGTGGTTTTATTTTTGAGCATTCATCATTTGAGCAGATATTGTTTACCTTCAGGAGATGTTGGAGTTGTTTGGATTGTGAAATAATTTGCACAGGATGTGGCAAGATTAGTAATTGTTTTCCCATGTTTTAAGCAGCATGTATGTAGGTTTACATGTCTGCTTTTGACCTAGGAAAAACACTGACTTCCTGTTTGAAGCTGATTTGGAAAAAATAGAGTGATAGGTCAGTTCACCAACTTACTACTAGGTGGCTTATTACACATAAAAGCAAATTGGTCAGAGGCCATACAGGGACAACATTACCTACAGTCTAGGCTTGCACAATAAATCGAAAATGTATCATCATCGTGATATCAGTCAGTGCGATGTGTGTATCGCAAAAAATGGCATAAACTGCAATGGTTACCTTACATGTTTACACACATGTTACAACAATTTAATTGCAGCTTGAAGTAATTGTTATTTAAAATCCAGACCTTTACACATTTTACCAATCAGATGGACCCCCTTCACGTTGTTGACCAATCAGATGTAACCCTTTGATCTCTGATGCCCACCTCTTATGTAGACATGGGTCTTTTAGAGTATAATTCAACGTATGTTGACTTTTAAATAAAACTGTTGCAATGAAATGGAAATGTTAATTCAGTTGTTTCCTGTTTGCTATTTGTTGTTAGATCACAAGTATTATCGTCATCGCAATATAGGTGTGCCTTGGAATCAGGTCAGATCTCAGTACTAGTTCTGTCAGATCTAAGTGCAGCTTTTTTTTTATACTGTTGATCATCTGATCCTTGTAAACAGACTTAAAAGTCTTGGCCTTTCAGGGACTGTTCTCAAGTGGTTCGAATCTTATCTAATGGAGAGAAACTTTATGGTAAGCATGGACACACACTTTTCTGGGGTCCATGAAATTAATTGTGGTGTGCCTCAAGGTTCCATCCTTGGCCCCTTGTTTTTTAACATTTACGTGCTTCCACTAGGGAATATCATCAGCTTTCATAGCAATGCCGATGATACCCAGCTGTACATAGCTATGTCTCCTGATAACACAAGACCAATAGAAGCACTTTTAAACTGTATTTTAGATGTGAAATTATGGATGGCAAATAATTTTCTGCAGCTCAACCAGGAAAAAACAGAAATGTTAGTTATCTGTCCTGAAGCTAAGAGAGAAAAACAGTTTCTGAAGTTAAAAAACTTTGGTCAAGCCATTCAGAAACAGTCAGAAACCTGGGCAATATTTTCGACTCTAAGCTAACTTTTATCCCACATAAAAAACAGGTGGTTAAAACTGGTTTTAATCATCTTAGAAATCTGGCTAGGGTCCGCCCACTACTCTCTTTTGCTAATATGGAGATGCTAATGCATACGTTTATCATGAGTAAAATTGATTATTGTAACGCCATGCTTGCTGGTCTTCCAAAAACCAGGATTAGGAACCTTCAGCTTCTCCAAAATTCATTCTCTTTTATTTTTTATTCTCTTTTTTATATTTTCCGGTGCTTCCTCAGTTGAGACCTCTCCCTCTGGGTTGGATGCTGTTCAGCCACTGGATGGTGACCTGCATCTCCTCTTTGCTGTGGTGGAGCGGTCCCCGCCTGTGATGCATTTGGCTGGTCATGCGGCTGTTCACAGAGAGGGAGTTTCCAATTATCAGCGTTTCCAACATCTTGTTTTCGCGCTCAGCCTATTTCTTATTTCTCAATTCTAATTCTTTCCCCATCAATTAGGGGGTGGGAGATGTGTAAGAAGTGGGGGGTTGTGTAGGTATGGGGAGGCCCTATTTTTATTTATTTTTTGTGCTTGTTTATTTTAATCTTCATGCTTGTTTTTGATATTATTTGTTTTGTTTTAATGTAAAGCACTTTGTGTTATTCTTTTATATGAAAAGTTTGATTGATTGAATATTGATGATTAATATCGCACATCATAAGTTTACCACGTATTGTGCCACTGTAGATGCCTCTGTTGATGTCAAACACCAAGACAAGTGTTTTCATTTGAGCTTTTCATTGGGGTGTAGCCGTTTGATTGACAGGTGTATCCTCTGCAATGGAAAAGCCTTTCTGACTGTATACAAGAACTGGACTGAGTAAGTGTGACGTCACCCGTACTTGCGACTTTAACAAATTGAAGTCAATTCAGTCACGATATGGAGATTGACTCAGATTAATTTGGACCAACCATTCTTGCCAAACAGGAGTTAGCTTGTTCCAAATCCACACGATTACGACTTGAAAGCAGATGACAAATTGTCAACGAAATGCTATAAATGTTCAAACTACTACATCATTTTATCAAGTCTTGCACTACGGAAATGTTGAAAAAAGGTAGCAGAGCAAGAATGGTTAATCTGACAAATAGAATGAGTGAGTGACAGCTGTTTATTCCTGATTAGAAGCCTGTGGGATTTTGGCCTCGTGGAACCAGCGGGTACTTCCTCCGGGCGGCCAGTTTCAGTGTTTAGACAATGTACAGATGCAATCAGTAGCACAATTTGAGCTACAGATGCAGTGTGTTTTGGGTGACGGAACGACACGACGCGGCAAAATTATGACAAGCAGCAAAATGTTTGCAAACTTTCTATTAGGAACATAAAAAAGGAGGGGAGGGGGGGGTCATTCAGTCCAGTTCTCATATACGGTCAACAACTGCAACATTGTCAAAGTCTGTTGCCCTCCCCTCAAACACGCGTCGAATTTGAAAACACCTGGGGGTTTATTGACATAATCAACCAAGAAATGTAAGTGTTGGGCCAGTACAACTCAATGGTTAACATTGAACGTCATCAATCATCTTCACACAGTCATTGTTTATGACATCTTTGTCGTTGATGTCTGTCACAACTTGCAAATCAAAGCAAACACTCAGTGTGACTTTTATGAACTCTGAAGTGACTATGAAGCACTTCAGAATGTGCTTTTGTGCTTTCTACAACAGAGTAATTACTCTTAATAGTTATTTTGAATAGTGCCATCTTAAGAACAGTACCAAAAAAAAAACGTCACCGTATATTGCTAAACTTATCTTGCAGGACGTAATTGCCTCAGCTTAATGAGTCACAATCAACAAATGTTCCCCCCAATTTCCCAGTGGCATCCCAGCACGAGTTTGGGTTCAGGGGCTTGAAGTGGGGGGGAGTGTGTTTCCTTAATGAAACCCAGCGTGGCGTCCCACAAAAACGCAGAACACAGTGATTAGAAGCTTACACAAACACAGACAAAAAAAGATTGCAAACAGTGATTAGGGTCTAATTGTAATCCTGTAAAGAAAAGGGGGAGAAATATCTGTCGAGAAAGGGGTTAATTAAGAGCAGGGAAGCACAGGAGGTTATTCATTGGTCTTGAAAAGAGCATAAAAAGGAAAACATATTTAATATTCAGGGTTACCCTTTCATAGGTGCTGAAATTAATTGAAACAGTCATTCTGTCCAGACTAATGACATAGTTCCAATTGCCCTTAAGGGTAGATATGGGCTGTCTGGGGAATCTTTACGGGACAGGGATGTGGGCCACAGGACATGTAAAAGTTGTACACCCCTCCGTGAGCCAACAGGTTGTACATTTTATTGCATAACATTTTGCTGTGGACAGGTCGTAGCGAAGACTTGTACTACGTGCAAGAGTAAGAAAATGTAAAGCAGGTAAGACCCAGCCACGTTGTATGGATTTATCAGCTTTTCAACCCTTCACATACGTAGTGCAGGAAGCCCTTTAGTGCTGCTCAAATACTTGCGTGAAGCCTGACTGTTAGAAATTAGACAATGTGTGGGTATCCAACACGTGTCTTACTTATGTATTTCCTGCACACCCAACATGTGCAGCATTTGCTTGCAGTCAAGTAAGAAGCCAATACTTGCACCTTCTAATGACTACTGACTAGAGTGTAGCATAAGGACACCTAACGATAGCATAATCTGTATGTCATATTTGAATGTAACTCATATCCTCACAAATACTTGACAGCTATGTTCCATTGTCATGACATTTCTTGAGACAGCCATATGAGCCTCAAGGGAACTTGAAGACGCACCTGGGCTCCCCTCAAGATGCGTCTACGACCCTCTACAAGCCCAGACAACCCAAAAACCCGCAGCACCCGTAAATTCACCCTGATGTAAGTGTGTGTGTGGTTGAATGGCCCTGCGATGGACTGGCAAACCAACTGTGGATAGGATAGGCTCCAGCACCCCCGTGACCCCAACAAGGATTTGGCAAAATTTTATTGATTGATGAATGAATGGATATTTAAAGTAGAGCAGCTGTGGGCTCTCATTTTTACCATGAATCAGAATGAAAAGAGTTAGCAGGAATTGAGAGCCACCCCCGTCCCCAACCCCCTCTTTTGAATGTCAGTGCCACTCTAAAGTCAGCAGGCTATCTGTGCATATGGCCAATTTGGACCGGTCGCAGCTGGCAGGATCGACGTTGGGGCTCTTGACCTTTCGCGGACAGGGTAGACCCAACCTGCGGCCCCCCTCTGTTTATCCCCACTATCCGTCACACCCAAAAAAGGCAGAATCAAGTGGGATGTAGTGTGAAGCCTGCCCCCCCATGGAGGCTTTATAATGATGACAAGGTCTTCCTCCAAGGCTCATTAAGGATATCATCTACAGGAGACTCCCTTAAAAGTGCATAAAAGCACTGTCTGGTTGCACGAGCAGCCTGAGCATGTTCTCTCCCAGGGATTACAGGCCAATTTGCGGAGTGTGAACTAGAGCAGCTCATGCACACGGCGTCCAATCTTCCACCCCAGCGTGTCCCTCAGTTCTTTGGAGATAAAAGTTTCAGATAAATTGCACTTAAAGGGGCAACACAACACGTCCCTGGTGCAAACGTGACGCTGGCATGGAGATTCATGACTTCATTAACGACTTTGTTGATCTCGTCAGCACAACAAGACCGTTGTCCCTGACTCTGCACATGATTGCTAGCCCTCCTGTCTCCCTCTCAATGCCCACCACCACCACCTCCCTTCTCTCCGTCTGTATGCTCTTGTCGACGGAGAGTTAAAGATCTTCCTTAATCAGCCCAATGTTCACGCTGGCAGGTGTTTGCTTGCTTTTTTTTTCCTCTCTCTCTTTGGCATCCTGACCATGCCTCAGGGAGGGATCCGGCCTCCGTAACATGGTGCTCGGCAGGAGATGTCATCAGGAGGAGAGCCCTCCCATGGTGCCGACAGAATCCAGTAAACTGCTCTCTTCGCAGCTCCAGGGAAAGGTTAGGGGCCAAAGATTTAATCCGGGCTATGATCCAAAAAGATTCAGTAAGAGGGTGGTGAGGTACTGCAGTTTACCACTACCAACTTCAGGTTTAAGTCATTAAAACATGCTACAAAGTGAAAGCAATGTAATAAAAAAAAAAATAGCTAAGCGTCCTGGTATTGCAATCTGAAGAATCAATTACTTCAGAAAAACCCATTGCTAAAAATTACCATTTTTTCTAACAATGCTAACTATGCTATTACTGAGTTTAGCATCATCAATTACCTCAGAATAACCCATTGCTAAAAATGCTAATTTTGCTAACACTGCTAACTATGTTATTACTGCTAAGGGTGCAAGTATTATGTTTAGAATTATGAATTACCTCAAAAAAACACAGTGGCTACATCCGATTTCCTTCACTACTTACTAAATAGTGCACTATATACCCCTTGTGCTATCTTAGATGACCCCACCCTTACTTTGATGTGTTCTCCCTACCATGACAAAGGTGGATAAAGGTGGAAAAATTTCATGTAATCCATTGAACCAGTGAAGATCACAAAAAATTGAAAAAAAAAGGTTCAGAGCACTGTGTAGTGAATCTAGATGACCCAACTCCCAACGGTAAAGTGCCTAGGATAGCACAAGGGTTAAAGTAGTACATTCACCATTTTGTAGTGATGTCTGAATCTACAATTCCAAAATCGAGTGCCCTAGAAATTTCTCAAAAGAGCATCGATGCTCACTCGATTGTTGAATATAAACCACAACGCATTGCATTTGACCCATTTTTGCAAAGAAAATGTATTTAAATGTGTTTTTTTAAAATAAAATATAGATTCAATTTTCAATTTATTTGTTCAAAGGATAAGCCCTTTGAGATGTGTCATCTCGTTTTCAAAGGGGTCCTTTCTTATCAACATTTTCATCTTCAGGACAGACTGGATTCATAAATGATCGTCGCAAAACATTCATATCAATGAGATTTTTACTTCTCGAAATAATGAATAAATAAATAAAATTAGTAGTAAGCATGGTGTCCGAATAGTTTTTAAAATCCAGGGTACTACATAGACCCACTCTTTAGTTTTTTAGGGATTAGGGTGGGAGTTCGGACCCAACAGTTATTAAAAACCCTAGTAAAGCTAACTTTGCCAACAGCGCCATAAACAGATAGCAATATTCAATATTTGTTTTGTTTATTTGGTTTGTTTTGTTTTCCGTAGAGAGGGGCAATGGTCCTTATTTTCTTAATTTAACTTACTTTTCTTTAACCAAGCGAGTTGCTAGTTTTCGAAATGTTGCTCAGTCACCATTTAGGTTTTATTTTAAGGGGATCATAACCCAATAAGTGGTGTCAGAGATGATTGATCCAGCATTTATTTATCATTTTTTTATCTCAACTCCAAAGACAAAGCTGAATCAGCTTCACTAGAAAGAAAACCAATTGGCTAATGTTCTGGTTTAGGTGGAATCCTGGAGCAAATCATCATAATTTATGATAGAACTAGGCCATGAAGACTGTGTTACATGAGGAAGATTTTCTGTTATTATTCTACTTTTGGGGGGACAGCTAAACTTTGTGAATACCCTCCCCCCCGCCCCGCCCCATACTAGTTCTTTTCAGCACAATCAGAGAGGCTTTCACAAAGGTTTTCACATAATCCTAACAATGTCCGCGATTAGGCGCCTTAAGAAGCAACAAACGTAGACAACAATTTTAAATTAAGACAATTTTATTTGCAGAGCTTTGCAGAAAATTGTGTTATCAATAAAAAGCTAATACACTAAGTCATTCTTGGCTGTTATTCCTTACTATTGAGCTGCAGAAAAGATCAGTTCACCTTTTGGTTATTAAGGTAGAATTGAGGTGCTTTAGGATTAACATCACTCTTCTTTTTCAACACCAAAGGGAAAAAAAGAAATCTAACAGATCCAATTTTAATAAAATATTCTGTAAGGAAAAGTAATACATTTTTCACTTCAATTGACAGAATTGTTATTATTCGATCGCGTTCTTCCCTTGTTATTCTGACTCCTGCGTCGACACCTTGGAATTTGACATTACAGTCTGCTAAGACCCAAGTTCTTAAGCGTGCCCCTAATTGGATGACTTCTTCATAAATATTGCATTTAATAAAAGCTTTAAGACAGTTTTCACCTGAGTAAGTTTGTTAATGACTATTTCCATAAATTGAGTTGGAAATTGCATTACACAATAATTCCTCAAATGTGTCCTTAAGTTTAAGAAGTTAATTTGAACTTTGTGGTGGTGTCAGCAGCACACAAGGGTGCTGCAAGAAACCCCACAGCTTTGGCTATTTCTTTATTTCACCATACTTCCAAGAAAATAAAGGATTCGCAGTTTAGAAACTTTATGTTCATACAAAGTCTTTTTAAAAGTTCTTTGGTCATTTTTCTAAGTACTTATTTTTTACATATCCCTCTTTAAAAACTTTAAATAAAAACTTTATGCTGCTTTATAATAGTTCTTTTTTTTAAGACCTCAAAAGGTTTCTAAGTATTGCTTTGATTTTCCCCCTTAATCCTTTAAACTAGTTTAGCAGAATGAGCTTAGAGTTTCTGGAGCAGGTTCTGATGCGCGATACTTTATATCCCTGTGTGTTTTTTTTGTATGTGTTTTAAAACCGTAAGAAATTTCTCTCACCACGCCCCAACTACATAACGCCCCCTCCATGGGTGGTTTCTCACTCAAGTTTGGGTCCTCAGAGGCCTGGGAGCTTGAGGGCCCTGAACTTTTCTGGACTGAGAGGTCTGAGGCCACTCCCGCCCGCACCCGCAAAACTCAGAGAATTTAGTCCCGCACAGTAATAGAGATGCATTGATTTTGTATCGTCCCCCGTCCCGCAGGAAAAAAACACGTATTTGTATTGATATTATTAAAGAGATTCATGTCCTCCTCCAACCTCATCTTTTGATGCATTCTTCTCTTGTGTAATGTGCAACTTAAATATTAAATATATTTTCACAAATCCTGTTCGGTTAAAAGTGTGCGTGTGTGCGCGCGCAGACAGACGGCCTGAAGCGCGCTCATAGTAAGAGGCGGGGCGGGGCGTTGCACACCCCCCAACAACAGGTTTGATGACAGAGGCCATTGGGCATCTCTACCTGGTGCTTCACGGAGCTTCAGTACGTAAGACTCCAACAGCCGCACAGCCTAACGTAGTCCGCTATTATATATTCATCCGATATTCATGCCAGCACTGATCCCGCGGGGTTATTTTTTGCCGCCCGCTCCCGCCCGCAGCACAATCCAAACCGCCCTCCAGGAATCTGTTGTAGCCACTCCTCCAGCTTGGGGGTTACTGCCCCGAGTGCTCTAATTACCACAGGCACCTTCACTTTCCAGGCTTTCTCCAGCTTTAAAACATGGCGCCTTGTCCTGCTATAATTAGCCATCATAAGATGGTAAACTGTGATCATAAGGGGATGATCCGCAACAATACAAAGGTAGGCTGTAGCGTTGGAACCATGCTCAATTGATAGAAAGTGTGCCAAGAAAATATCCCCCACAACCATGACACTACCACCACCAGCCTGAACTGTTGCCACAAGGCAGGATGGATCCATGCTTTCATTTTGTTGATGCCAAATTCTGACCCTACTATCTCAATGTCATAACAGAAATGGAGACTCATTAGAGCAGATAAACATTTTTTCAATCTTCTACTGTCCGATTTTGGTGAGTCTGTATGAATTTTAGCCTCAGTTTCCTGTTCTTAGTTGACATGAGTGGCTCCTGGTTTTGCCTTCTGCTGCTGTTGACCACCTGCTTCGAGGATATCGTGCATTCACAGATGCTCTTATCGTTTGCTACCAGTGGTTATTTGAGTTACTGGCTGGAACCAGTCTCGTCGTTCTCCTCTGACCTCTGGCATCAACAAGGCGTTTGCGCCCACAGAACTGCAGCTCACTGGATATTTTCTCTTTTTCAGACCATTCTCTGTAAACCCTAGAGATGGTTGTGGGTGAAAATTCCAGTAGATCCGCAGGAAAAACTTAGACCCAACCACCGCATTCAAAGTCACTTCAATCTACTTTCTTCCTCTTTCTGATGCTCAGTTTGAACTGCAGCAGATCGTCTTGACCATGTTTGCATGTCTAAATGCATTGAGTGGCTGACGTGGTTGGTTTGCTGATAAAACATTTGCAGTAGCACACAATTGCATATAGAAAGAGGCCATTGAGTGTAAATGTACCAAACACACTTTAATTAAATAAATAAATAAAGAAAGCAAACCTACAAGTCCATTTTAAAATTTTGATCAAACAAAATCCTTACATTCTGGCTTCATTGACTCTTATCTTTATTTTCTATGAATAACTAACTGTGTGTGTTAGTGGTAGTGGGGTTTGTTAATCATTTAGATTCTTTTTTAAAGGCATAGCAGCTTCAAACTATGCTTTGTCCCACCCAATTACCTTTTCTGGAAGGTTCTCTGGTTGGAAACAGCCAAATTCTGTCAATGTGCCCGTCCCACTGCCTCCAATGACACATTCGTCAATTATTTGACAGGCTGATCATTCTCGTTTCCTCCGTTGTCATTCAGGCTAGTCCCCCAGGACAAGAAAGTGTATTTAACTTCGCCCGATGGTAAGTATGAGGGCGCCTGTCACCTGCCTGAAGTGTAAAAGCCACAGGATGACATGTCAAGTATCTCCCAGTACAGTGTTGGTGATGTAGCTGAACACATATGCCCAGTACAGCAGTTCTTGCTTGCCAGGTAAATTGTTGAACTTTTCAGAAAAAAAAAAAAAAAGTTTCATACAAAGAGATGTGTGGATCCAAAGCATGCTCTTTTTTTTTTTGCTTGCAGCTTCTTCTTCTCTGGAGAAAGCTCAGCCACGTTCATCCCTCAATCTGTCCGTGTCAGCAGTCTCAACTTGTCAGGGAGGCGCTTTACAGACAGAAGTGGTTTCTATCCTTCCATGTGTGGTATATTCAACACGCGACGGAAATGTGGGACTCCTCTGCGCTATCAGCCCACGGCTCTTTCAACCGCTCTTTGGATAGCTGGAAGGCAGATTTCTATCAGGCCGCCTTCAACTAAAAGCAGCATTACTGTCTTGTGTTGCTTTCCTCTTTTTTATTTATTTTTTTTTCCTGGTCCACTTGAGCAACATGCTTATCAGAGGGAACCTGAGGGGGGCCACTTTAATGACCAAACCTTCCTGCCTCACATGTTTTTGTTTTTTTTAAATTTCACAGCAGAGATCTGGCTGTTACATAGCAGGAAAAGCACAAGTGAAACAAATTTTGTTAATGACGGCTCACTTCCTTTAAGTGCCTGGAAAAGCTGTGGCACTGAGCCAGCATGCATTACACGTTGGCTTTTCCTGCCTCGACTCCCCACGTCTGAAAAAAAAAAAAGGGGGAAAAAAAGGCCAATCTTCATTTTATGAAAGGGAAGCTCCATTTAATCTTTCATTGTGTTGACATGCAATGTCATGTCATGGAGAAATTGAAGGCTGAATTCCACAAAGGGACTTTTTTGTCTGTTATGAAGAGGAGGTAAACCCTTTTAAGGCTCAGCTTTTGCATATTGCATCTGTCCGTTTGGATTTAAGTTAGTCCAAAATGAATGTTCAAAAGCCAACATTCCCCTCAAGAAAAGCTATTTTGACATTCATTATATTAACAGATTGTTTGACCTGAAAAATAAACTCAAAATACACACTATAAATTCTATATTTAAAGTAATTTAGATTTTGCTGTAAATGACATGAGAGCTAAAATGGGTTCCATCCATCTTATGTCTTGATGTTTTATTGTATTTTTGTGCTTCCTGTCAAAGCCACTGGCCTTCCGCTGAATTGACATTGTCTTTAACTCTGATTTTATTTTCATGAAAAAAAAAGTTTAAAAATAAGCACATTTAAAACAAATTAGTGTAGTACTGGATAAAGAACAGAGGAAAGCTGTTGTGGTGGATGTGGCAGTGCCAAGTGATGGGAACATCAGGAAGAAGGAACATGAGAAACTGGAGAAATACCAGGGACTCAGAGAAGAACTGGAGAAAGCCTGGAAAGTGAAGGTGACGGTGGTGCCTGTGGTAATTGGAGCACTCGGGGCAGTGACCCCCAAGCTGGAGGAGTGGCTACAACAGATACCTGGAAAGATCTCAGACATCTCAAGTCCAGAAAAGTGCAGTGCTAGGAACAGCTAAGATACTGCGCAGGACCCTCAAGCTCCCAGGCCTCTGGTAGAGGACCCGAGCTTGAGTGAGAAACCACCCACGGAAGGGTGAGAAGGGCGTTTTTATTTATTTTTTTTTAAGCAGTTGGGACCTCTCCCTCCAGGTCGGCTACTGTTCAGTCGCTGCAGCTCTACATGGGGACCTGCACCACCACTTAGCTGTGGTGAGGATGGTCCCCACCTGTGATGCAGAGAGGGAGGTCCCACATATTAGCATTTTAAACAAATAATATTTTGCTTTAGTGCTCAGCCTATTTTCCATTGTCTATCCCCATCAGCTTGGGGGTGGGAGGTGTGAAAGGGGTGGGGTGTAGGTCTGGGGAGGGGGAGCTCTATTTTTTATTTTTGTGCTTGTTTTTAGATTATTCATATGGTTTTTAGAAAGTTAGTGACGGGAGCATGCTGGCTGGAAGATATTTCTTAGTACATTAGGGTTTAAGAAAATAGGCAAGGATTGAGTTTTTACAAGATATTCTTCACAGTAAAGTTCAAACCAGATGATTAGAAAACTCTGATAACCCTGCATTCTAGCAGCCTTTGAACACATCATTTACACATGAATCTGGAGGCTTGGAAGGAGTCTCAAATCTGATTTTTACGTAAATGCAGGTTTTGTGTGTGTGCATCATTGGTGTGTACCTTTTAAAGATTTGTATACATAGGGAATTCATAATAGGTTTTATGCTGTTTTCATTTAAAGTAAACTGCATTTTTTTACATTTTATGTACGTTTTTGATATTCAAGTGTACATGTGAATACATAATGGCGAGTACACACAGGCATGCCCAAAATCCGTTGTAATTACAAACCAAGAATTATGCACACACGAATCCAAAGTTACACACTAACTTGCAGGCACAAGTTAAAAATCAATGTAAATTACTCTGTAGTCTCACGAACCAGGTGGGACTAATTTCTCCTCATATCCCAGTCAATGAAAACAGCAAAAAAGATACAGAATCTCATTATTCATAACTATCATTTAACTGGATCAGACAGAAAGAAGCGAATAACAAAAACTTCAATAACTGTTTCAAGTAAAACTTGATCTGTGTCTGCCTTTTTTAGTAAAAAAAAATACAATAAAAATCATTGGTTGCAAAAAATATGGTGAATCCATTCAGACCCAATAGTTCTGGCCTACATCTGTTTAAAGGCAGCTCAGATCAGAGCCAGCACGGCCTGTCAGTAGGAATTTAGACATCTGTGTAGACAGGAGCAGTGAAGCTGCTGACCAAAAAGAAAAAAAAAAGCAGCCTACTCTGGAGCAGGCATCATTTGCTTGGCTATATATAGTGGTGCCAAGATGGAAGAAGCAGATAAAATAGCGACATGATTATATTGACGATGTAAGAGAGAGTTGAACAATTTTCTAGTTTGTTGGTTTAAGGGTAAAGAGTTGGAAACGTTCATCGTCTTTTGTTTGACTACGTTGAAAATGGCAGAATTAGCAAAAAAGAAAAATGAGTTGGCTCGAAAAAAGATGATGCCGAAACAAACGTAAATAGAATTGCACAACGATAATCCCTGGCGGGGAAAGGGCCCACTCTCTCTGTTCTTTTACCTTCTGCTTCAAAGCGTGGACGAAACCTCAGATATAAGCAGTCTTAAAGGGAATGTGGGTCGAACATTACTGGCCTGAAAATGTGGAGCTCCATCTTGGCTCTTCTCTTGCTGCCCTCGCTCTTTTGCCTCATCTGTTCGCTCTCTTTAATTAGCTTCTACAGCAAGCACAGACTGGACAGCTGCCTATAATGGAGCCAGATGTTTGAAGAGATTTCACCCTGCAGGGGAAAGTTTTGTTTGCTACAAGATGAAAACAACATTCTTGCCCTTGCTTATACGTTTTTTTTGCTTTTGTTTTGTTTGTTTTTTTTATAAGAAAAAAAAGATAATCGCATTTCCATTTTTTTTTTGGTAGAGATTCAAAAATCAAACATCAACAACCACTTATAACAAACAATATATTTTTTCTATTAATATTTTAGGTGAGTTTATTGACAAAGCCATGCGATTATTATATTTTCTGCACTACAATTCACACCTAAAATACTTTTTTTGTTTCTTTATTTGTTTTGTTTTTTAAAAAAAAACAACGGTGTGGTTTATAATCGTGAGCGCCTTTATATATGGATTCGTTTTAGTTTTTCTCACCACTGTTGAAGTGATTTAGAGTGATGATAGAGCTAGCTCCCCTGCAGACCCTGGGCTTGTAGATGCTCTGCAGCAAGGGCAAAAGAGTCTTGGTGATCTTAGACTTAGCTAAGAGTCTTCACCACTCTGCAGACGTTTGCTGTCCATGGCGGTAGAGCTGCCATACCACACTGTGATGCAGCTGGTCAGGATGTACTCAACAACGCAGCTGTAGAAGTTGCTGAGGACCTTTGGATAATGCACTACGGTGTCGAACTATTAATTTAACATGTGTTACTAACAATGTAGCATATTCATAGTAACATTTGTTTTAGCTGTATCAGTGTGTTCTTTTTACAATTTACACTATAGGACATATGGGGAATGGTGATGTTGAAGTTGTAAGCACCGAGTTGAGATGTTTGTTGAGGAATGGTGCGACGTCCGATCCAAAAGAAATCCATGTCAGTAGATCAGCATAAATGTGCCAGTGCATCTCCATTACATCATCCTACCCAACACTTATCACTCCCAAAAATGGTCATATAACCTATCTCTGGGATGATTCATTTGGCAATGGTATAGCCTATTGAGGATGTATCTTAATCAGCAGAGAGAGAAAAGGGGAAAGAGTGCCCGGGTCTATACATCAAGTACAGCAGAAAAACAAATGAAATCACTTGGAATCAACTCCATCAGCATCTCGTAGTGATTCTTGAAGCAGGATTAGGACGGCGAGTCGATGAGCCCAATGTAGAATGTCACTGGCGGGTGTGTGATTGGACAGTAATGCCCTCACTCTCATCAGTGTCTTGAGATCTGCAGAGTTTGTAATTGGGTAGTGCTCGAGGCTCAAACTACTGATAAGGATGATTAGTCCAACGGCATTGGAAGGCACTGCAGAGCTTTACCAAAGACAGCCGCAAATGAAATGGACTTCAGGAGTTGATCGCTGGGTCATTAGAGAAAAAATAAGGAGTGGCACTGACTTTCTGCAGTCAGTGCACTGTATCTGGGGAAAGCAATTATTCTGCCAATCTGGAACACCCCAAACTATGCCATTTGTACACCAAAACAATATTTTGGTGACTATTTTCCTCTGTTTTGTTTTTTATCAGTAATCTTGCTACTTCTGGTTTCAATTACAGCAAATGCAAAGAAATTTTTTTTTAAAACTATTGTGTCACTACACTCAATTGAAAGCAAAATAACATTACTTTACATCAACAATTTTACAGAGCTCTGACAGACGGTGCTCATCTTTTTCTCACCTCCAGTATTACCATTAATATTTTTTCAATTTAATTATTCATAAAAACCTATTGATGATAAATTTTACTCTTATTATTTTTCGAAGGTGATACAATACAAACCTTAAGAGACACTTGTCTGGAGTTTTTTCCATTTTACTATCATATTTCATTTTAATTTCTAAAGCAGGAAAGGTAGCTAAGACTAGCCTCACTTTAGCCTCAGTTAGCCATGTACCAGAAATATCACCTTTTATATGACATAAATTGTATGTAAAACTTGCATAAGTCCCGTCCAAAATACAGTTAGTAACAGAAAAAGAATAAAATATATTGTACAAGTAAACATGATTCAACAGATCATCAATTGGCTGAAATCAGGTAACTAACATGCATTAATTTCTAACTTAGCTAATTTGGCTAATTTATCTGAAACTATATTATCAAGTTAAAACAAAAAAAGTATTTTTAAAGTTGAACTTCATTTAAATATTTCAAGCTTGGTTCTTTTTTAAGGTATGGTAATACGGAAGTTGGACTAATTTAGGCTAAAGGCTAGCCTTAGAGCTACCATTCAGTTTTTGAAAGTGCTTAAAATATTGCTCTTCCTGAAGCGCTAGTTGTTTCTTTCAATACAAGCAGACAATCATGGATCCTGGTGTCACATTGATCGAGCATCAAATCTTTTAAAAAAGATTGGGACATTTCTTATTTTTATTTATTTATCAATTATCCCATTCAATTCAATGGTAAGTAACACAACCAAATGTGTTTTTGGTTTGTGTGTACTCTTTGAGAATAAGGTCAAGAGGAACGACAAGGGGAAAAAAATTAAACTTTCAGCCACTATCAGAGTTTTGGATCCAACCCTTCTTTCTGGTTGTTTGAACGGGTAAGCAGGAGAAAAATCACAATCACATTAGCATGAAGTCAATTCTGCCTTTTTAGAAATGCCAATCCCATTAGAACATTCTCGTTTAGCTCCCCATTTCTAAATGCAGGTCTTTTTGCATCTTTTATGAGGATGATGAGGAATAAAAAGGCACAATTTGTAAACTGTGAGGCCCCTGGGCTCCCCTTTGGGGATTTTCTAACTAGGTAGCTAGTAAAATGGGTAAATAAAAACAGTGAGGCACCCTGAAAGGCAGGTCATGTGGAGCACAAGCTCACAGTAGAGACGGGTCTGCTGGAAAGTTGAACTTAAAGGACGGGGATCTCGGATGCATGGATTGGGTATTGGATTGAGTAAAAAAGCTGTTACTAAGAGCACCATATGACAGAATCAGTTGTCTGTCATAAAGGTCTAACTCTTATGCAACGTTAACCCCAGGCATGTGATGAATGTTCATAGAAAACACTAAATGCTCATTCTTCAACGCACTTTCAGCATATGGTCTTCACATTGAACAAGCAGGAAGGGAGATCTTCATATTTTTGTTTTGCTAATATTTACTATCTTATGTCCCCACCCAGAGTTGGAAGAGACTTGGTGCAAAAATGTTGAAGTGGTGCAAATCTGGTATATCTCGCTCCAGGCTTTTTCCTTCACAGCTCTATCCTAATATGAGGGTAAGGGTAATAAGGGGTGGCCATGGTGCAACAGTAGGGCGGTCAACTCATGATCATAAGATTGCAGGTTCAATTCCCGCCTTGCACGCCCATGTGTCGAAGTGTCCTTGGGCAAGACACTGAACCCCACCTTGCCTCTGGTGGGAGGTTGGCGCCAGTGTTCGGCAGCGGAGCCGCCGCCAGTGTGTGAATGTGTGTGTGCATGGGTGAATGGGTGAATGGGACTGTGACTGTAAAGCGCTTTGGGCCTTCGTAAGAAGGTAGAAAGCGCTATATAAGTATACGCCATTTACCATTTACCAATAAATGTGGTGTCATGGAATTCCGGCCAGACACAAATCGCGATTATGAAACTCTCCTTATGTTCAATTTTTAAGCAGTTTAAGCAGCACTTGCGTGTTTCGTACGCCGCTACCAATGTCAAGTGTCTGATTGGTCAAAGTTTTAACGCTTTACCTTTTGGCGCATGTTCAACTACCACCCAATATGTACGTAGAGCCCGCAAACAGATTCGGAAGCTTATTATGCGACGCTTGAACACGACATTTCTGAACGTGGAAGCCCTGAAACGCACATATGGGTGCGTTTACATTGACTTTTCATTGGAAACAGTCGTTCAAACGGACATTTCCAAGCCCGGTATGAACGTAGCATTAAACACCTTGTTCTTCAGTATGAACACAACATAGACTGTCTGGAAAGAGCTGACATCAAAACACAAGCAACAAGAATCAAGAGAAAGAAAAAATAAATACAAATAAATAAATAAATAAAAAGGAGTAACACAAAACTGCACCAACCCTCTTAACTTGTTTTTTTTTTTAAATGACAGACTTGTATGGTATCAAACTCCACCTAAAGGCTTGTGGTCATTCGTGTTTACCTTTTTTTTTTTACAAACCCCCCTACCAAGTGGATGCAGCTTGCAGGAAACCCAGCGGACCTTATACTATCCCTTTTCTTGTGCGGGCTCTTTTCATTATTCCAGCTCTCTTGCACACCATTCCTTTAACTCTAGGACATTTTACCCACAGTTCTATCTGTTGTCACTTGAGCGTTATTTTCTTGCTTTCTTCTCCTCTCCTCGCTCCGGTCCCTGCTTCTGCCAATTTCAAGCCAGGCCAGTCCTTGGAGAATCACCAAGGGCATTGTAAACAATCAGCAAACTCTTCCACTGCCCCTAAAAAGAAATATAAAAACCTGAGTTCCCCATAGGTAACCATTGACTTTGCTCTCTCCCACAATTAAGAAACAAAAGATGGAAATTATTTTTAGACATCGCTCTTGGTTTCCGTTTAATTTTTCACAGTTCAAGATTATTTATCGAAACACAGCACCGTGCGACTGAGCATTCTCTGGCCCCGCAGCTATTTTCCACATGGGCAACCGTGAAGTCGTATTGACACTAAACATATGGTCGGCCCCTGTTCAGATACACTTGCAGACTGGCAGCATTTTCGCTTGTCTTAATGAATAATACCATGGTGGATTCTGGCGTCTGGAATCAGTGGGATTTTTCTTTTTTTTTTTTTGCAGCGGCACCGACCCATGCTCTTTCATGCACGAATTAACGCTGGGCATTTCCGTTCCCTACACGCTATTGGGGAACGCAAATGTTTGTTATTTCATTTGCAAAATTAGAAGTGAAAGAAAGCAACAACAACAACAAAAAAACAGACAGAAAGACACCCGTTCTGCATGTCATAAGTGGGCCTGATTCATCTTGATTCCAATTCCATTCCAGCTGAGTGCGTCTTGGCACAATAAAAAGATTTGAAGCATTTGAGCAAAATCAATTATATTTTACAGTGCTAAACCACCAATCCTTAGGGATAGATCCCTTTTGTTATTGAAATGCATTTCTTTTAGAGGACCTTGGCTTTGTATCAAGACTGGAGCTATTCCTGTGCACTCCAAAATGGAATCAACCTAATACCAAATGACAGGATAGCAGTAGGAAAAATAATGAGATCTCATAAATATAGTTTTGGAAAACAAACCATCGACGAGAAACAGGGATATTTCTGTCCTCAGACCTATTTTTGGTGACCTCTGAGGGGGGAGACGTAAGCAGATGTGTGCGTAAGTTGGATCAACATGAGCTTTTTTTTTATGTGTGTGTTTGTGCCTCCTGTAAAAGGTCAAATGCAGGAACAGAATGATGCCAGCCAACCCAACAGGACATACAGAGAAGATAAGATTAACTCTCTCGCCAGTGTTTTGTCATTGTTGGCTCAAAGCGAGAGCTGATCTGAAGATGACGGTGACATATTTGAATAGATTTTTTAATCTTTTTTTTTTTTTTTTAAACTGCAGTTTGACAAGTTCATACAGGCTGTTAAAACATGAAATGTTGAAAAATGTAAGCATTTTTTATGTTTTTAGATGACCGGAGTTTGGGCTCCAGAGGCACCCACCTTTGACCGCCACCCCAAACCACATTGCATCGACCCCTTTGGAGCTCTCCTGAAGGAGGTGAGCACACTACGTTAAGGTTGCTGTTCTAGGAGGTTGGCTGGGCGCTTCCTTAGCCCTTGTGCTAAGTGGGGAGCTGGGTCATCTAGACCCACTAGACAGTGTGCTGAACCTTTTTTCTTCAATGATTTGTGATCTTCACTGGTGTCCATGGATTACATGAAATCCTCTCCACCTTTATCCACCTTTGTCATGGTAGGGATAACACGTCAATGTGAGGGTGGGGTCATCTGGACCCCGTAGGATAGCACAAGGGTTAGAGATAGGGTGAGAAGCTGTGTCCCCCACAGAGAGCTCGGAGAGCCGCTACTCCTTCACATTGAAAAGAAACAGTTAAGGTGGCTCGGGCATCTGGTTTGGATGCCTCCTGGACGCCTCCATGGGGAGGTGTTTCGGGCATGCCCCACTAAGCGGATGCCCTGGGGAAGACCCAGGACACGCTGGGGAGACTATGTCTCTTTGCCTGCATGGGACTGCTCAGGGTCCCCCCCAGAGGAGCTGGAGGAAGCGGCCAGCGAGAGGGAAGTCTGGGCATCTTTGGTTAGACTGCTGCTCCCACAGATGAGCAAAAGAAAATTGATGGATTGTCAAATGATAATGCATGTTTCAGAAGGAAATAAAAAAAAAATGTAAACACGTTTAATTGCATGATTTCAGGCAATGTTAGGCTGAGTGGTACTTTCTGTTATCTGTAAATAATAATTACAAAAATAAGTTCTTGAATAGAATTCTTGCCTACCCTATGATTTGTCATGGTTTGTTACCAGTAATCTACCACTCCACCACATCTCAAAGGTGATCTATTGGGTTGAGATCTAGTGACTGAACGTGTTCTGTATCAACAGATCCATCCAAACCCTATTTTGTACAAATCTGAACACTTTTCATTGACAAAGCCATTCATATGTTGGAATTATTGACAAAAATAGAGGCGTTAAAAAAAGAGCAGACACATGGTAGTTAAAGCTCAGATGGTGCAGCATGTTAAGTGAACAGAAGAGATGAAGTTTTTAGTTTGGATTAAGACTTTCAGAGTCTAGGGCACTGTTGAGGTCATCCAGAAGCTCTTTTCATCCGCTCACAGCATAAACGCTTCAAGCAGCTTCACCTCCGTTATGCTCTGAGTCGAGGTTCTACTCTGATATCACTGCCCCACTGGGTTTGTATGCCTAAAGGAGATAAAAAATGTACATTTTAGCTCTATATTATTGAATTATTTAGTGGAGTGTAGCCATTGTGGTTAAAACTTGCAGTTCTTACCATGTGATTAGGCTGATTATTTGGCCTTATGTACTTCTTTCAGCACAGATTTGCGTTAGTTATGATCGTCACAAAGAATTGGTAATACTTAAGCTTGCTGACCACCACATCTGGTACGCGTTTGAGTTCATGCAAATTCCTTACTAGAAAAGGATAAAGTATAAAATAATAAAGACTTTGACAAAAAAGGTTACGCCTGCAAACCGGCTAACACCAGAGCTTTAGCTCTAGTGTTGACATTCTTTTAATTACCCTAACTATTCAACTGTTTATGCAATTAAGATAATTCCAGTGGATTTATCATATGCAACACTACAGTAGTGAAGTGTTTACACAATCAATGTCATGAAGAAAAGTGGTTTTGAGCTAAGATGCAACACTTTAGGTTCGTAAAGAGTTACATAGAGTTACAATACGAAAAGGCAGTTTTCTCCACACCAGAATCAGCTAATTCACGTCGATCACGGAAACCGTTAAAGATTTACAGCATGCCAAAGAGCATGTGCTATTTAAGGCCGTGTCACACAGCCACTATGTATGTTTTGCGCATAGTGCGCAGATGTAAATTAGTCATGTGTGAATATACGTGTAAAAAGTGAGAAAAGTTGAGGAGAAACCAGTGGGGAAAGCGGCGACAGCGGTGACATAGCGCACACTACAAAGTCCAGCCACGCCCGTTGGCCCGCAGGCGGGAGTCTGGACAACAAACACGGCTGGGTCAGACTGGATGTCTAGGCCTCGCTTCTAATCAAGGAGGTACGCGGTCCGGCGCTGGCACCAATAAATGCTTCTGCGGGCCAGAGGCTTTCCAATCACAATGTCCACTCAATTATTTAAACATGTGTTTGCCGCGACACATACTAGAGGATGTTAGATTGGCCTTTATGCATGTCAGTCAAGTGGCGTACTTCATGGAAGATTATAATTTTTAGTTTTTTTTTGTTTTTGATGGTCTACCCAACTGTCTTTCGGTTGTGATCGACGAAATGACCACCCCTGCTGTAGGCGATAGTTGATCTTCAAAGAAGATAACTGCAATTGCTGTGAGGCTCAAAGCCCTTAAAACACACATTTACACACTTAAGGTGGTTCTTCTGCCATATGTGGCACCAACCTACAACCACCAGGAACAATATGGGATTCAGACCAAATTAAAAGTAATTATTATTTTGACTTTTTACTGACACCAAAAATTCTCATTTCTAAATTTCGGCCAAAAAATGTTTAAGTTTGAGAGTTTATTATATTTTTTTAATTCTTTAATTTGAGCTTTTCTATCCTGTCTGAATTAAAATGTATAGCCTCCTCACTTACTACAAAAGACATAAAACATAAAACTCATATTATAACTCAATGGTTTGCTGTAGTTTGACCTTGACTAAAAGGATTTTATTTTACTCCAAACTGCAAAAAAAAGATCAGAAAAATCCCAATCTGTAATAGCAGGCAATAAAACTAGTAACAAGTGAATTTCACGAAAGATTCACAACCAGCTAAAGGAATCAACTCCAGTCACCCAAAACTGTCCGATAATAAGTCCAAAAATGTCTCTTTTCTTAATATTTTGCACATCCCAGAAAAAAAGTCCTAATCGGATGTGTGGAGTTTAATTTCAGGCACAAAATTAACTTTTAGATCAAATTTTGAATGCCAACAGAAGATCATGTGTGTTTAAATAATTACTCAATCCAATTAAAAATAATGTGCTTTGCTTTTAGATGAATTCAAACCACAAAATACCACGTGTGAAAAAAGAAGATAAAAGCGGAGACTCTTTTAAGTCCAAGGTTGAATAAAAAATATACTTCTTTATTAGATGTCATTTTATGTTGTAGGTGAATTGGGTGTTTTGCATTAGTTGCTTAGCTGCCTTTTAGTTGCCTTTTTCACTGTTCACGAACACTAAAGCAATGAAAGCATTTGTGGACGCCTTTTTCTAAGCTTTGTGCCTTTTTTTAAGCTTTGTCTAAGCTTTTTTAAGCTTTTTCTAAACAAGTGTGTTCTTTTATCATTTAATCTATAGACGTGGAGAATATGTATGTGCTGTTGCAAGTCTGCAATTGGAGGCTCTGGAGCCACATGTGGCTCTCTGGTTGAACATTAATAAAATATCCTTAATTTAAAAAAAAAAAATGGAATGGATGGAATCGATTTGATTGTTTGCCTTTTGTTCATGTATTGCAAGTTATATCATCATCGCAATATTGATCACTATAAACAATAATTTGTGAGGTTTCGTCATACCGTGCAGCCCTACTTTGTGTGCAAAGTAACCTTCCACACACCATTCTAAGAAGAGGAAGCATCACCGCCAGGAAAAGGGGAAGTGTCTGGAAAGTAGCTGACAATGTTTGAAAGCATAACTGCTCTATACAGGAACTTTGCATTGGCCCCAGTTTGACCCTGTTCTAGGACTGCAACAAGGAAGCAACAACAAATCAGGGCAAGCTTTCAAAAAAATTGTATTGATAGCTAATGTTCATGCATTAGTAACGTAATTAGGGTGTCCCAAACTAAACAAATAGTGATCCTCAGAGTAGTTAGGCAGATGTAACTGGGTGTTCGTCTGTCTTCGTCTGCCAGTGCGAGAAATCGTACTCAGGCTCCAAACTCTGTTAATACTGTACCGTTTGCCATATTTGATTTACACTTGCATGTCCTAGACAGACTTGGTGTGAAATCTTGAAGCGGTGCAAATCTAGTGAATCTAGCTCCAGGCTTTGTCTTTCACAGCTCTATTCCGATATGTGAAAGACGTGGTGTCATGTCATTCCAGCCAGATACAAACCGCAATTATTACAATTTCTCCTCCATGATAAATTTTCAAACAATTCGCAATTCCGTGAATTGAAAAGGACGCCATTAATGCATCAGTGCCAGATCAGAATACCTGATTAGTCAAAGTTGAACCTGATTTAACTTTCAATGCCTGCTTTGTAGATTTGTAGTTTACCGAAATTTCACAGAAAATCGATTTGAGGTTGGTGAGCGCAACCAGAATTCATAATGAAGGCACACCAGATAATAAGACAATCAATTATTAAACAACACTCAAGAATCCCAGATGTGCCATATGACCCGTAAAATCAGTCACTTGGTTGGTTCTTTAATTTAATTCTTGTTAGATTTACAAATGTCTGGCTGAGATGCACCAACAACAATAAAATAAACTGCATTCTAAAGGCTTGAATAACCTCTGACATCACACCATTACATTTTCTGCACAGAAATAATATGTCATACATTGTGTCTTTTATTTTAATAGAAAGTTCTATGAACCTCAAAGTGTCAAAAGTTATAAAAGGTTTCATATTGTGAAGAATACCTACATCGTTTTTATGGGCATCTGTGGTGCAGCGGTAGGGCGGACGACCTATGATCGTAAGAAAAACAGGTTTGATTCCCGCCTTGCACGCCCATGTGTTGAAGTGTCCTTGGGCATGACACTGAACCCCACCTTGCCTCTGGTGGGAGGTTGGCACCAGTGTTGGGCAGCGGAGCCGCCATCAGTGTTGGAATGGGTGAATGGGACTGTGACTGTAAAGCGCTTTGGGCCTCGAAAGAAGGTAGAAAAGCGCTATATAAGTATACGCCATTAACCATTTAGGATGTTTTATTTATGCATATAGCAAACAATAGTCTCTCTCTCTCTCTAAAGTTTTGAACTTGCTGCTCTTAATGGATGTCAGAGTGTTGAGGTGGGCTGAATTGTTCGGCACAGGGTCTTCCCCAATGGGCTGTTGGAGATCCCTGTACCAAGCTCCTATTGAGAAACGGATAGGTGACCTCCAGTGGAGGGTCGTGAATGGGATCCTAGCCGCAAACAGATATATGGTACACCTTAATCCTGGCATGGGGGATGGGTGTCCAATCTGTTCCCTTACGGAAACCGTGGAACATCTTTTTTTTTTTGCAGTGTCAACATCTGACTGCACTTTTTTCCCTCCCTGGTTCTTTTTTTCAGGGGCTCGGGGAACAGTTTTTCATTTGTATCTTTTATTTATGGGTCAAAATAATAGGCCAAAAAGCAAAGAGTCCATGTTTTGTTGAACTTTCTTTCCGGTGAAGCCAAGTTGGCGGTGTGGTTGACGAGATGAAATCGGATACGGGGAGTTGGGTTTGACGATGTCCTGTTTATTTTTAAGAGACTTTTTTGTTAGTTTGAGGGTCGAGTTTGGTTTTTATAAGCTCACACATGCACTTGATGTTTTTGATAATATTTGGGCTGTAGAGAATGTTTTGTGTTCTGCCAAGGATGACTCTTTAGTGCTGAATTTATGAGTTTGTTTTATTGATTTTGTGTTTTTCTTTAGTTTGTGATGTGAATATTTTCTTTGTGTAATGATGACTGCTCATTAAAGGTGTTTTAAAACTCTCAAAAGAAATGTAAATCAGTGTCATTTTTTCTAAAGATTTTGTGGCTCCTACTGGATTCTAGTATTTGTAGTGAGAAACAGATTCAAATCGGTCTTTATGTGTTGCAGACCCCTGATCTAAGGCCGTACATTGAATAAAGTTATGCTCTGCTTTACAAAAAAAATGTAAATCCTGATTATTTTTAAGCACATCATAAGCAATTCGAAGACTTAAAACTCGCATTACCTGAAATTTCCTGTCCCACCTGTCCAGATAATTCAAATCCGGCAGCAAATACAAGCTGACATGGAGCCCTAATTAAGGGGGAATGTCAGGGTCGCTGTTTTTATGCTTCCAGGAACCAGAACAAACATGAAATCTCAAGTTACTGACAGCTCGGATGGAATAAGCTTTTAGGCAAAGCCACTTAAGACATTCCTGCTCGCTCCTCTGCCTCACCATTAATTGTTGCAAAGTTGCTAAATTCAAAAAAGTGAGTTTAAATTGAAACCAAGCTGAGCTTTTTATCAGTATGCAGATTTTTCCAAAAAAAAAAATAAATAAAAATCAAAGGGGCTTTGATGAGTGTATAATCTTCAATTTTAAAACGGTGAAATCTGACAAAGCAAAAATAGAAATAGAAGCAATAGAACAGTAAAAACCTGTTCAAATTCTAAAGAAAAAAAAAGGTATTTTCACTCAGCTAAAAATCTTTTTTCACCACAATAAAAGCGTCTCATTGGGAAAAAGTGACCCTTGAGATTTTTACATTTTTATAATGTAATTGAACACACAATTAATCAAGGCGTTAATTTGTTTCCGTTATGGATGCATTCTACTAGAAATCTCAATAAAGGAAACAAAAATTACAGAGGTCTAAACATTACAGAGGTATAAACAAATGAGCCTGTTCTGATTTTCCTACTTTTTAGCTAAATTATAAAATTAAAAAAAAGGTAAGAATATCAAAAACAATGGTAAAAATAATGCTCATGCACGTTTTTTTATTACGGTTAAATAGCTCTGAACTGTAGCAAGAGCGAGTCTCTGTAAGACTTTTGCTTTTTTAAAGAACATGTTGTGATTTAGGGATGAAAAAGTAAAACTGAAGTGCCATTCAAGGTCAATACAGTTTAAGGATGTTTTGAAGTCGATTCATTTCCGCACAGATAAAGAAAGGTTGAGGGGCCACTAATTTGCCTTTTGACCATTTTCAGAGAAGTTCAAGCACTTTCAAATTGCTCTTAATTGCAGCCCTCAAAAAAAAAAACCATCCTTCTGCTTTGTCAACAGCTTTTTCACATATAAAATAAAATACAAATAAAATCACTCCTAGCATGTGTGTCTGGTTCACTATTACTGATTTCACCCTCCTAACTTTGTATGTATAACAGAAAAAATAGGAACAGTTTGTCCGCTTCAGAACACTGGTGACTATGACTCATGTTGGACTGGAGCATTGAAATCCAGCAGATTTATAGCGGTTGTTTCGCTGCATCTTCTAATTCAACCAGATCGATGGCTTTGGATGCTTTTGAAAGATGAAACTAAAAAAAATAATCAAAGATGTCGTCCTCACAGTGATGAACTGCCCAGAAAAAGAAAAAAAAATGGATAAAGTTTCTTTCACATTTTAGGGAGACATTATTTTATGAGTAGAAAAGGGAAATATTTGTAATAATCTGCTCTGAGGCTGGTTTGCTGCTCAACAGGCAGAAAAAAAAAAATCACAAGAAAGTTTATATATATATATATATATGCACTTTAACGTTGGGAGTTGGGTCATCTAGACCCACTAGACAGTGTGCTGAACCTTTTTTCTTCAATGATTTGTGATCTTCACTGGTGTCCATGGATTATATGAAATCCTCTTCACCTCTATCCACCTTTGTCATGGTAGAGAGAACACTTCAATGTAAGGGTGGGGTCATCTGGACCCCATAGGATAGCACAAAGGTTAAGTGTGCCTTGTGGTGCGGAAAATATGTTAACATATTCCACGTTTGTCTAGTGTTCCATTAGTGTTTGGATCTGCCTCACCAGACACAAACCTCACTGCACGTCACGCCAACGCCATCCTGAAACCCGAAAAACTCAAGGAAGTCCAGCATTAAGCCAGCCCTTCCATATTTTTCTTCTTCAGGTGTCAGCGCTTCACCGCTGCTGCATGTGCAGCCAAGAAGAGAGCAAACACACACACACACACAAACGCACGCATGCATGCTGGATAAGTGACTGAAAACGATCAGAGTCCGTCACACACGCTGCATGGCCTCGGAGTACATTACAAAAGTCGGCGGGAAATATCTCACAGCCCCTCGAACTGACAGGGAAAGAGGATTGACCACCGCTGAGCCTAAAACCAAACACTTTAACTTTGTCTGCGATGCACAAGATTATGGCAGTGAAGTGCTGAGGCTTTAACAAAAAGAATTCTGGGCTGCAACGAAAAGAAAAAAAAGCCACAAATATGCCTAACTGGTTTTGTTTCTCACACTTTACTTTTTTTTTTTTTTTTTCCCAGGAGAAAAGCATCTTTTCTTTATTTTCGGATGTAAAGGTCAAGGTAAAAAGGCATGTTTGAGGAGTCTGATTGAAAACCTAAATGTCAGACAGGGAAACACAGGAGAGGTGGAAGTAGGACGGCAGAGCGGCAAAGCGGCAGGCGACCTGGGAGTTACAGGCCAGCATCACAGCGGCTTAGCTGGGCGACCCTGAAGAAGCTCGAGGAGGTAATAATGTTAGGAAATCCAACCATGGTACTAAACTGGTAGTTAAGTGGTAATAAACAGAATTAAAGCACCATAGGTGGCACCCGCCCCCTTTTGACCCGCCCTTACTTGCTGGGTGATTGTTACATCCCCCTCACTCTCTCCTTCTGTCCCTGCCACCCCGGTCAGAGCTGTGGCTTTTCTGTTGGTTTTATCCCCATAGCAACCATTACATGATTTGGTCTCCTGGTAGTGACGAACACGTCTGTGCAAAATTTCAGAAAAAAATTCAGCAAAAGTACATTTTTGACTTTCCTTAACAATGGAGATTTTGATTTTGTTCCCAAGTCTACATTCATAGTATCTTGATATTATACATCATATTATTTTGTTTAGCTTGAGCCAAGAATTCATATGTTCAATTTTAACAACTGTCTGGTAAAAAAAATCCATAATGGAAACGCCACCTTTGCGAGCTAGCTGTACTAACAAAGGTAGCTTCCAAATGATGCTTCAGGAGTTAGCAGGTGATAGATTTAAATCCCTGTGAGGAGTTTAAATTTATAAATGGTACAAAAAATGTTTATTTTTAATTTAAAATGGCAACCTCTTGTCATGGGTCAGCTGACAGCTGCACCCTCCTCCTCCCCCTTCTGTGTGTTCACCTGTTTCTCTCAGCTGTTTTCAGTTTCCTGATTATGTGGTTTGGTATTTAAGTTTCTGTCCTTGTTGTTTTCAATGTCGCAGAGTCCTGTTTGTTTGTACAACTGGATGTTTGACTACTTTGAGTATTCGAGTAAATCTGTGACAGTCTACTTCGAGTTTGAGTCCTTCCTTCTTGCGTTTGGGTTCCTTCGGTCACGAGTCGTAACATTACTCTGCGACCATGACCAACCCAGCAGGGGGTTCTCAGATGAAGGACTTACCTGGATCATCAGCTGAAGGAGGCTCCGCCGCCGGTCAAGAGCTGTTGGCCCTGGCTCAGGAGATGCGTGGGTTCATGTCAGGGATGCAACAGCTCCACGATCGTCTCTCCAGGCTGGAGCATGCTCCTTCAACTTCGACCCGACAAACCAGACTGGGTCATCCCGAGCCGTTCGATGGAACAGCTGAGGACTGCCGGGCGTTCATCACCTCCTGTCGCCTCCACTTTGATTTCAACCCAGACGAGTTCCCCTCGAGCAGAGCAAGGTTGCCTTTGCTTTGAGCTTTCTGACGGGTAGAGCCAAACGATGGGGTTTGGCGGAGTGGGAGCGCGGAGCAGAACTTTGCCGCTCTTTCCGAGCATTTTCAACCCACCTCCTTACCGTGTTCGACCCTACTACGCCCCATCGAGCAGCCGCGTCTGAGCTTCTTCGCCTCCAGCAGGGCCCGCGCAACGCCTCGGACTACGCCGTGGAGTTCCGGACTCTGGCTGCCAGCACCCGCTGGGCGGATGAGGCACTAGTGGACGTTTTTCTCCAGGGCCTCTCCAGCGTCCTCAAGGACGAGCTGGCGGCGAGGGAGATTCCAGAGGACCTTGAGGAGCCGATCGATCTGGCAGTTCGTATTGATCGGAGGATGCGGGAGCGGGGTCGTGAGCGACGCCACAACACCAGCCCCCGTCCTCGCCCGCTTCCTCCTGTGAGTGATCCTCCGCTCCGTTCCAGCACTCCTCGCCAGGATTTCGTTCCTTCCCCGGAGCCCATGCAGCTGGGTGCAGGACGTCTGACGGCCGCTGAGCGGCGGCGCCGTATCGGAGCTGGACTTTGTTTGTACTGTGGACGGTCTGGACATTTTGTGCGCGACTGCCCGGGAAACGACAGGGCTCATCAGCAAGGAGGGAACTGGTGAGCCGGATTTCATCTTTTTCTTCTCCCTCCAGGCCTTCAACCAAGGTCTTAATAAACTATGCAGGAGTTCAGGAGGAGCTTGAGACCTTAATTGACTCTGGTTCAGATGGTGACTTCATTTCTCTTGAAGTAGTAAAGTCACTCAAGATTCCTGTTGAACATTTGTCTGCAGTTTTGCATATTCATGCCATCAATGGGTCAGTCATTCATAAAGTGTCTGCACGTACAGTTGACATTCACATAACTGTGTCAGGTAACCATACTGAACTGCGGAGATTTTTTGTTGTGGAATCGCTGAAACCACAGGTTATCTTAGGTTTTCCCTGGCTGTGCAGACACACCCCTCATATGGACTGGACTTCAGGACGTGTATTGTCTTGGAGCCCGTTTTGTTTGTTGAACTGTTTAACTGCAGCCACTATTCGCTCCTCAGTCAAAAGACCTTCTCCCGAACCTTTGGATCTTAGCACTGTTCCTACTGAATACCATGACCTTGGCTCTGTGTTCAGCAAGATCCTGGCCAAGTCCCTCCCCCCCCACCGTCCTTATGATTGTGCCATAGATCTTCTGCCAGGATCACATCCACCCAAGGGACATGTGTATCCTCTCTCTCGTCCTGAGCAGGAGGCTATGGAGGAATACATTCAGGAGGGTCTCCAGGCTGGCATCATTCGTCCCTCTTCATCTCCTGCAGGAGCAGGTTTTTTCTTTGTGGGCAAACGGGACGGGGGATTGCGTCCTTGCATAGACTACAGGGGGTTGAACTGCATCACTGCTCGGAACACTTACCCCTTACCCCTATTACAGACTGCCTTTGACCAATTAAAGGGGGCCCAGATCTTCACGAAATTGGACCTCCGGAGTGCGTACCACCTAGTCCGTATACGTGAGGGGGATGAGTGGAAGACTGCCTTTAATACCCCTAATGGCCACTTTGAATATTTGGTTATGCCTTTCGGGCTCACAAACGCACCTGCTGTTTTTCAGAGTCTTATTAACGATGTGCTCAAGGACATGTTAAATAAGTTTGTGTTTGTATATCTGGACGATATTTTGATCTTTTCTCCAGATCTCGGGACCCATGTGCAGCACGTCAGGGCCGTACTCCAGCGCCTCCTTGAGAACCACCTGTATTGTAAGGCCGAGAAGTGTGAATTCCACACAACACACACAAGGTTCCTCTGCCATGTGATCTCACCTGGATCAGTTCTCATGGACCAGGACAAAGTGAGGGCCATTCTGGAGTGGCCTGTTCCTACTGGACGCAAACCAGTTCAGCGATTCCTAGGGTTTGCCAACTTCTACAGGCGGTTCATTAGAAACTTCAGTGACGTGGCTGCACCTCTGCATGGACTCACATCAGCTAAGGTACCTTTTATCTGGGATAAGGGTGCAGACAAAGCATTTTCCGAGCTGAAAAGACGCTTCTCTGCAGCTCCCATCCTGACTCAGCCTGATCCCTCCAAACAATTTATTGTGGAGGTGGATGCGTCTGAGACGGGGGTGGGGGCTGTTTTGTCTCAGAGAGCGTCTGATAATAAAGTCCATCCCTGCGCGTATTTCTCCTGCAAACTCTCTCCTGCAGAAAGAAATTACGACATTGGGAACAGAGAACTACTTGCTGTAAAACTAGCCCTTGAGGAGTGGCGTCATTGGCTAGAGGGTGCTGAGAAACCATTTCTTGTGTGGACGGACCACAAGAACCTGGAGTATATCAGGACTGCCAAACGCCTAAGCCCTCGCCAGGCTAGGTGGGCTCTGTTTTTTGATCGGTTTGCCTTCACCCTTTCTTATCGCCCTGGCAGCAAGAACACCAAGCCGGACGCCCTGTCTCGTCTACATCAGAGAGAGGAGGGTGGAGACTCGACTACAGCCACCCCCATTATCCCGTCGCAGTTGGTTCTGGGTGCTACACGGTGGTCCTTGGAACGCAGGGTCAAGGCCATGGTTGCTGATCCTGCAAACATACCATCAGGTTGTCCGGCAGACTGTCTGTTTGTTCCCTCCAGTCTCCGCCAGTCAGTCCTAAAGTGGGGACATTCGTCCCGGTTAGCCTGCCATCCTGGAATTATGAGAACTGCCTTCCTGGTGTCCCAAGGATTCTGGTGGCCCACCATGTCTTCAGACATAAGGGCATTTGTTGCCTCCTGCCCTGTGCGTGCCAGTGTGAAGACTCCCAGAACTCCCCCTGCTGGTTTTCTTCAACCTCTTCCTGTACCCTCCAGGCCGTGGTCCCATATTGCTATGGATTTCGTCACCGGTCTGCCCAGCTCTAAGGGAAAAACAGTCATAATGACGATAGTGGATAGATTTTCCAAGTTGGTTCATGCTATACCACTACAGGGGCTACCATCAGCCAAGGAGATGGCAGTATTGGTGACAAAACATGTTTTTCGTCTGCACGGTCTTCCGCAGAACATAGTTTCTGATCGTGGGCCTCAGTTTGTAGCTTCTTACTGGAGGGAATTTTGTAAAATGTTGGGAATCAAGGTCAGTCTAAGTTCCGGTTTTCACCCCCAGACCAATGGCCAGGTAGAGAGGTTCAACCAAGATCTAGAGACCACTCTACGAGCTATGTGCTCAAAGAACCCCAACACCTGGTCATCTCATCTCCCCTGGGCAGAATATTCACACAACTCTCTCATCAATACAACCGGTTTTTCCCCTTTCCAAGCAGCTTACGGCTACCAACCGCCTCTCTTCCCACACCAGGAGCAGGCAGCCTCGGTTTCGGGTCCTGCTGCATTTGTGAGGCGTTGTCGTCGTTTTTGGGAGGGCTTCAGACACCGGTTGCTGAGAAACCAAGAGAGGTTTACCGCTGTTGCCAACCGCCGGAGGACTGCCGCACCTGAATACAAGGTGGGAGATCGAGTGTGGCTCTCTTCCACAGACATTCCACTCAAAGGGGGCTCTAGGAAGCTGATGCCTCGCTACATTGGTCCTTACCCCATAATTGAGATCGTCAACCCTGTGGCAGTCAGGCTTGGTCTGCCCCGTACTCTCAGAGTTCACCCGGTGTTCCACGTCAGCAAACTCAAGCCTGCAAGGGACTCACCTCTTCAGCCTCCTCCCGTGCCCCCCCCTGCACCTCGTATTGTGGATGGAGGTCCTGTCTACACTATTCGGGAACTCCTCGCCTCCAGGAGGGTTGGTCGAGGTGTCCAGTATCTGGTGGACTGGGAGGGTTACGGCCCTGCTGATCGTCAGTGGGTGCCAGAGCGCCACGTCCTCGACCCGAACTTGATTGCCCGTTTCCACCGTGACCACCCTGATCAGCCTCGTCGGGGTCCGTCTGGGAGCCGGACTTTGTGAGGGGGGTTATGTCATGGGTCAGCTGACAGCTGCACCCTCCTCCTCCCCCTTCTGTGTGTTCACCTGTTTCTCTCAGCTGTTTTCAGTTTCCTGATTATGTGGTTTGGTATTTAAGTTTCTGTCCTTGTTGTTTTCAATGTCGCAGAGTCCTGTTTGTTTGTACAACTGGATGTTTGACTACTTTGAGTATTCGAGTAAATCTGTGACAGTCTACTTCGAGTTTGAGTCCTTCCTTCTTGCGTTTGGGTTCCTTCGGTCACGAGTCGTAACACCTCTCCCTAAGGTCAAAGGTCAACAAAACTTTGGTTGTGGTTGTAGACTTAAATTAGTGGCATGTATGAGTAAAGTTTTGTGCAGATCATTAACAAAACGTTTTTATTTTCCATATTTTGGAAACATTTGAAAATTGCCACTTTGCCATCCCATAATCATTTTAAAGCTTCCTTTGGATTTCCTCGACATCTGTGATTTGGTTTCATGAATTCATTTTGAACATTTGTTTCATTTGATTTTTTTTAAGGCTTCACCCGTTGTGATGTCATCACTTTTTGGAGGGCGGCAGGGGTGTCATCTGATTAGTCAAAACTTCATTTATTCACCGGGTTCTAGGTGCACGCAAATTAGAGTTTTTGAGTATGTTTTTTTTTTTTTCATTTTTGCTTAAAACGAAGAGAGAAGAATTACAAAAACAATGTGGTCCTCATGGCTGCTCTGGGCCCCAAGAGTTGAAAGGTAGCACCCATATCGGCATGCTGGCAAACACCGCAGTGGCTACTCCAGACCAGACAGAATTACAGAAAGATGTCCGCTCAAATCTGTCTGCGCTCCTTATAGTTCCTCCAAGTCACAGCTTCCTCTGTTGTTTCACCGTTAGTTCACGTCTCCAGTGGCCAACTGTCAACTCAGAACCGCCAAGAGAGAAAAATGCAAATATTTTAAAACTCAGCCCTCATTGAAATGCACTGCAAACAAGACGCCAGCGGCCCCCGCTCTTCCAAACACTTGTGTCAATAGAGGAAGGGGGCAGAGATATAATGCGGTTTGATAGACTGCCGACCTTCTTCTGTGATCAGAAGTGTCGGCCGAATGACGGATAAACCCTTAAATCTAGCAGAAATGCTGTAAGTGGGGAATGCTGAGGCTCCAGAGGTCCTTCTCTTTGCTTTTGTGTAGGTATGGGGACCAGGGAAACACATTCCTGCTCATTTTCCCCACATGTCCTTCTCTGGCATATTCTAATTGGCCGGACACACCTGGTCCAGGTAATCAGCCGCGAACAAGCCAAGGAGATCTGGAAAACATGCAGACATGCTGACCCTTAAGGCCTAAAGTTCCCCACCCATTTATCTAGAGTGTGTTGATCAAAACACCAAATGACAGTGTGTTACACTTGTGCCATATTTGTTTTTTTTTGTTTTTTTTATAGAATCCCTTTTTAACTAATAAAATATATTTTGTTAATTGTGTAATTCATAAGTGTTTTTAATAACAGTAAAACAGATCTGTCACAAGAACAGGCCTTCGTAAGAGGGTAGAAAGCGCTATATAAGTATACGCCATTTACCATTTACCAGATGGCTGGATCCAAATGCAGCAGGTTTATTAGCGAAGCTAAAAGTCCACAAAGCTAAATCAAGGGGCAGGCAGTAGAGGTAAGATCTTAAGCCCGAGCCCGAGTCAGAACCGAACTGAAATTCGGGTCGGGTCAGGCACTAAATGACAGTCATTACGATCGGGTCGGGTCGGGCTTCTCTCTCGCTGACTTTTTTAATAAATATATTGTAATGGGCGGTTGTCAAACCGCTCTTTATTAATCCTGTACGTCAGAACGGTTACCGCACGAACCGAAAGGCACAGCCAGCTTCTTCTTACTCAGAGGGAGAACGTTCACCGCACGCACACACCCACACACACACACAGGTAGACCCCGCCCCCTCCCACCAGTCACCAGCCCACCGCTGATTGACATACACTGTGGTCCAGCAACTGGCAGAAAGAGGGGGGCGCCGGCCACCCGCAGCTCTGCGCACGTGTCGTGAATGTAATCTTCCCTCCACAAGTCCGCATCTATTTTGTTTAGGGATCCCTGATATGGAGCAGCAGGAAGTCAAGGAGAAACTTAAGACAGGGGAACTGAAAAGGCAAACACGCACCGCCCCGGCTGCAGTATTTCCCGTGTAAAGAAGCGAGTGCGCATCCAGATCTCTCTGTCACTCTCTCTGTCTGGCCTCTTATTCTGTGTTCCAGCGTTATTTCGTTGTGCAAATGCATTTGTCATGTAGGGAAGAACCTATGCTCAGCGGAACTCCATGTATGCCACAACAGTGAGCTTGACTACGCTCGCGGCTGCAGCAACCACTCTCTGATCGAAAGAAAATAACTTTCATGATCATAAAAATATATAGATTATTTTACCTTTAAGAAATCTGGCGTTTTTGTCTGCCAAAAATACTATGGGATGAATTGAAATTTCAGGTTTGCTTCGGGCTCGGGCCCGCAAATCAAGTTAATTGGTCGGGTTCGGACCGGGTTCCGCTTTAATGCCCGCAGGCCTGTGTCGGGTCGGGTTGGATTTTTTAGGCCCGACCTTACCTCTAGCAGGCAGGCAGGAGTCAATAACAGGCATAAGTATTTGAGAGTAGAGACAGGGTAGTCAGGATGCAAGCGAGAGTCGGGGCAAACAAATAGAGTCAGACAAAAGGCCAGAAGCTCAGGTCCAACGATGATGCTCAGTAAGGAAAGCAAAGTGACCCATACAATACTTCACACTGCATGAGTCTCAGTGCAGAGCTTAAGTAGACTGTGGTTGATTGAGTGAATGAGAGTCAGGTGTGTGGCATCCAGGAAGTGCCCGCTGGGGTTGCTGGGAGATGAAGGACATTCACTACTCTTCCCGCTGGTGACCAGAGGGGAGACAGAGTTCTGACTTCTGACAGGAACAACTGAAACCATCAGAAAATAATGCTAATAGATGTGGCCACATGGGTGAACATGCTAGCTGTCCACTGACTATGAAACTGTGCAAATTGGATTTACAATAATGAATTTGCCTCATGGAAACACAGGGATAAAAAAAATGCATTTATTGAAAAAACGTTTTTGAGGTGTATAGAAATTGACAGATGTACACTTTTTTTTTTAATTAAATGAGTTTCTTGTTATGAAATGGTTGCCTTGGGCGCCACAGGAGGTCTTACAGCATCACACAGCAGAAGTTAAGCATGTCATGCGGAGTTGTTAGATCCACAGGTCCTCTGTAAAACCACCAACCACGTTTTATCAAAATGGCTTCATCCGTAGCCGCTCCCATGTATAAGTGGCTCGCTCGCCGCTCCATGGCCTGAATAAGACGCCGACGTCTCCTTTGATAGATGATGATGAACGCTAGTGCCGTGGCAGGAATCTGAAAGTATCTGCTGTAAATCTGAGTATTTTTTCACATCCGTCGCCATATTTTTGAATGACATAGCGCGTGAGTTGGTTTGTGTTTTATTCCCATATGTGAGGGCAGAACCCACTGCCACACAGTTAAGTTAAGTTATATCTCTTTGTTGAATAAACTATTTCATTTTATTTCACACATTACATAACAAAACTAACTTAATGACGTGCACACATTTTTTGCAAAATGCCAGTTCATTGTGCGGGTTTCAACTGCCAAAATCAGAGAACTGAATCCACAAAGGAGGAAGGCATAACATTTGACAGGTAAGTACTATAATTCTTTCCTTTTAATGCTGCAGGGGCTTCATTAATCGTGCACATGTTGACAGGCATGATGCTGCAGGGCTATTATCAACATGTAGGCATGATGTACGTATAATTTACTGTCGACATAAATGTAAACTTTATTGTGTTAAACCTGTATACAGTATACTAGGACTAGGCTATTATAGTAATATAGATTTATAAATTTCTGACTCAGTGACTGAACTTTTCTTGCAGGTTTCCAATGGATTCAGACTTAAGGAAAAAGTGGGCCTTAGCTATCAAAGAGCTAACCCAGATGGATCACTGTGGTTACCAACTAGCAATACAGTCTGACTATGTTCAAAAGATTTTGAGGAAACAGATTTTGATAAGACTGGCCGGACTGTTCGCTTGAAACCCGGCACCATACCAACTGTGTTACACAAATTGACTACTCACATGAATCAGTAGAGTAAATCTATTGTTTTTCTTTATTTTTTGTTTTTTTTTAAAGAGGAAAATCTGTTGTTGACTTTCTGACTTATTGTTGAATTATTATTGATTTATTATGATCATTTATTATTATTGACCTTTTTTATTGATTTATTGTTATCATTTAATATTATTATTGGTTTACTTTTGATTCATCATCATTATTATTATTGTATCATTATTAAATATTTGTATTTATTTATTTGTATACAAATTTTCCGTGAAAGAACAGTGGAGCTGGATGTCGTCTGCATAGAAATGATATGAGATGTGGCTAAATTGATTAATAAGTTTCCCAAGAGGAATCAAATATAAAATAAATAAAATGGGGCCTAGTACAGAACCCTGGGGAACGCCACAAGTTCTTTCTTTAATTTCGGAGCTTGAAGAACTGACAGCCACATTAAATGTTCAGGAATCAGGAAATCTTTATTGTCGTTTTATCACATGATAAAATGAAATTAAGCTCTCTGGTCCCGGGCAACCCGTTTACATTCAGACATAAATAAATAATATATCAATGTGATATCAATATGTTACAGTGTGGTTCCTGGTGAGTATTGCACAGAAAGTATGTTTCAAATTGCACAGTTCTTTCACTAAGATACGATATAAACCAATTTAAAACTGACCCAGAGAGACCATAGTCATTGTGAAGACGTTCAATTAAAATGGTATGATCCACAGTGTCAAAAGCAGATTTCAAGTCTAAAAGCACGAGGACAGTATACTGGCCTGAATCAGCAGCCATAAGCATGTATATATATATATATATAAATATATATATATATATATATATATAAAAAACGCCCCTCTCACCCTCCGCGGGTGGTTTCTCCTCCAAGCTCGGGTCCTCTACCAGAGGCCTGGGAGCTTGAGGGTCCTGCGCAGTATCTTAGCTGTTCCTAGCACTGCGCTTTTCTGGACTGAGAGGTCTGAGGTCTTTCCAGGTATCTGTTGTAGCCACTCCTCCAGCTTGGGGGTTACTGCCCCGAGTGCTCCAATTACCACAGGCACCACCTTCACCTTCACTTTCCAGGCTTTCTCCAGTTCTTCTCTGAGTCCCTGGTATTTCTCCAGTTTCTCATGTTCCTTCTTCCTGATGTTCCCATCGCTTGGCACTGCCACATCCACCACAACGGCTTTCCTCTGTTCTTTATCCACCACTACGATGTCTGGTTGGTTCGCCATTACCATCCTATCAGTCTGGATCTGGAAGTCCCACAGGATCTTTGCCCTCTCATTCTCTACCACCTTCGGATGTGTTTCCCATTTTGACCTTGGGGTTTCCAGTCCATATTCTGCACACATGTTCCTGTATATTATTCCAGCCACTTGATTGTGCCGCTCCATGTATGCTTTACCTGCCAGCATCTTACATCCTGCAGTTATGTGCTGGATTGTTTCAGGCGCCTCTTTGCACAGCCTACACCTTGGGTCTTGTCTGGTGTGGTAGATCTGAGCCTCTATCGCTCTGGTGCTCAGGGCTTGTTCCTGAGCTGCCAGGATGAGCGCTTCAGTGCTGTCTTGTAGGCCAGCCCTTTCTAGCCATTGGTAGGACTTCTTGATATCAGCCACTTCAGTTATGGTCCGGTGGTACATCCCATGGAGGGGTTTGTCCTCCCATGAGGATCTGTCCTCCAGCACTGTATCCTCTGCTCTCCATTGCCTGAGACATTCACTGAGCACACTGTCAGTTGGGGCCTTGAGCTTGATGTATTCATGCATCTTGGATGTTTCATCCTGGATAGTGGCTTCTACGCTCACTAGTCCTCGGCCTCCTTCCTTGCGGCTAGCATACAGTCTCAGAGTGCTGGATTTGGGATGGAACCCTCCATGCATGGTGAGGAGCTTCCGTGTTTTAACATCCATGGTCTGTATCTCTTCCTTTGGCCATCTTATTATTCCTGCAGGGTATCTGATAACTGGCAGTGCATAGCTGTTTATTGCCCGGGTCTTGTTCTTGCCATTGAGCTGGCTTTTCAGGACTTGCCTTACTCGTTGAAGGTACTTAGCTGTTGCAGCTTTCCTTGTTGCCTGCTCCAGGTTGCCATTTGCCTGGGGAATTCCAAGGTACTTGTAACTGTCCTCAATGTCTGCTATTGTTCCTTCTGGGAGTGAGACCCCCCCTGTGTGGACTACCTTGCCTCTCTTTGTCACCATCCGGCTGCATTTCTCGAGCCCGAATGACATCCCAATGTCATTACTGTAGATCCTGGTGGTGTGGATCAGGGAGTCAATGTCACGCTCGTTCTTAGCATATAGCTTGATGTCATCCATGTAGAGGAGGTGACTGATGTTGGCCCCATTTCTGAGTCGGTATCCATAGCCAGTCTTGTTGATTATTTGGCTGAGGGGGTTCAGACCTATGCAGAACAGCAGTGGGGACAGAGCATCACCTTGGTATATCCCACATTTGATGGACACTTGTGCAAGTGGTTTCCCATTGGCTTCAAGGGTGGTTTTCCACAGCTTCATTGAGTTTCTTATGAAGGCTCTTAGAGTCCTGTTGATGTTGTACAGCTCCAAGCATTCAGTGATCCATGTGTGTGGCATTGAGTCATAGGCCTTCTTGTAATCAATCCAGGCTGTGCACAGGTTGGTGTGTCGTGACCTGCAGTCTTGGGCGACTGTTCTGTCGACCAGGAGTTGGTGTTTGGCTCCTCTGGAGTCTCTACCAATGCCCTTCTGTGTGTTACTCATGAATTGATCCATGTGCCTATTTATCTTGGTTGCAATGATGCCTGACATGAGCTTCCATGTTGTGGAGAGACAGGTTATTGGCCGGTAGTTGGATGGGACTGCACCCTTTGAGGGATCCTTCTGGATTAGGATCGTTCGCCCTTCCGTTAGCCATTCGGGGTGAGTCCCATCTCTTAGCAGCTGGTTCATTTGTGCTGCCAGGCGTTCGTGGAGTGTGGTAAGCTTCTTTAGCCAGTAGGCATGTATCATGTCAGGGCCCGGTGCTGTCCAGTTCTTCATACCTGAGACTCTTTCTTGGATGTCTGCCACTGTGATGGTTACTGGATTCTGTTCAGGGAGGTTGCTGTGTTCTTTTCTCAGAGAGACCATCCACTGGGCATTGCTGTTATGTGCTGTCTCTTTCTCCCATATACTTTTCCAGTACTGTTCAGTTTCTAGCCTTGGTGGGTCTGCTCGGCTGTTTTGACCCTGCCACTGAGCGTACACTTTCGCTGGTTGAGTTGCGAACAGCCTGTTTATTCGTCTGGCTTCATTGTCTCTTGTGTATCTCTTTAGGCGGCTACTCAAGGCTAGGAGCCTTTGTTTGGCAGTTTCCAGGGCTTCAGGTATGGGCATCTGGCTGTATCTCTTAGGTACTTGCTTTCTCGTTGTACCTCTTTGAGCCTCTGTCAGCTTACTCACATCCTTCCGAGTTGCCTTGATTTTGGCCTCTAACCGTTGCTTCCATGGTGGGTATTGTTTTCTTCCATGGTTGCTCTTATAGCCAAGCATCTCAAGGATCACTGCTGCTGAAGTGTAAACCAGTTCATTGGTTTCTGTGATGGTTGTGGTAGGAATTGCCCTCAATGCTTCATTCACAGTTTCCAGTAGACTTTCAGGCAGTACATCACTTAACCGTTGTAGCTGGTGTCGGGGTTGCCTAGTGTTCATTGTAGACATTATCTTGTTTTTCAGGTCAGTTGCTGCCTCACTCAGCGTAACTGTGGTTGTTGGGGCTGTGTACCCAATCTCAGGGTGTGAGTGTGGTATAACCTCCTCTCTGACCTGTTGTTCTGGCTCTCCCATGGCATTGTACTGTATCACTTCAATCTCAAGCTGTGATAGGAGTTGGCGTTTGTGGATATTCGAGCATTGGGCTACCAGTTGTTTGGCAGTTAGCCTTGATTGTGGGTTTCGAAGCATCCATTCATTCCACATTCTCTGCATGTACCCTCTCTGGGTTGGATTACTTGAGTAGTAGCATCCTAACAGATCCTTGTTCTCGCATCTAGTCCATTTCCGTCTTGTTCCAGTAGCCCACTTTCCATCAGAGTGCTCTGGTCCCCCAGCACCTGACGCAGACCTTGTTTGGCCGGGCGACGTCTGAGCCGGCATGACATGTGGTTCATTATCTTTCATGTAGTGAGGTAGGCATTAGCGTTAAGGGTCTTGCCCAAGGACCCTCACTGGGTGATGTTAATTGCCCGTCAATGTTATGGCATTTGCCCCATTTCCATTGTTATGGTAATTGCCATTAATCCATTAATCACCATTAATTGTTCATTCCGCCGTGGGAATCGAACCCGGGTTTCCAGCATGACAGTCCTGCACCTTACCAACCGAGCTACCCAGCCATATATATATATATATGTATATATATATATATATATATACACACACACACACACACACACACACACACACACACACACACACACACACACACACACACACACACATACTTGTCTTTATGACATTGTGGGAGAGGCCTGACTAGATCATACTTTGTGGGAACCACCCTTTCTGAAGGTTTTAAGACTCTGAAAAAAAATAGGGAGGATGTCTATGTGGTTTTAAATATAGATTATAGTTTAAATCATCAATAGGTCGAAGTAGAGTTGTCAACCTGACCAGGCCGTACTTTAAGGGGACTTGTCCAGTTTTTAGCAACAAGTGGGGTCCTTTTAAGCACACTATTTGGTTTTTCTATTATTCATGGGACCACTAACACACTCTTTAGGTTTAACTAACATTGAGGGTACTTGAGTTTGGAACAGTACTTGGGCTTGGAAAATAATATACAACATTTCTTACCATCTCTTACAACACATAAAATGCACGCTGTGTGCCTGGGGCACGAAGAATCATCAGTGCAAGGGGTTCCAGCTGATGCCAGTGTAATTGACGACTAGTAGTAACAGTGGAGCAAAGTAAAAGTTTGTATTCAAACATCCTCTACCATTTTCCAGAAAGCAAGAGACCAAGGCATTGAAATTTTAACACAACGATTCCACCTTTTATTAAAATGTAGTTCAAAGGAGGCATAAATGTCTTTAACTAGAAAATGCTGCCAAGAAATAAGAGAAATAAATAAGTACAAACTGAAAAGCCCTAAAATAAATCCTGACTTTAAAGTACTGGATTTATGATTTATATTCTGATGGCATTAGAGATTGCCTTTTTCAAATCTAAAATAAAATACCGGTTGAAAGGAAGAGCAACACTTCCTGCAGCTCCAGTTTTTACAATGTCCCAAAACTAAAAAAAAAAAAAGAAAAGAAAAAAAATAGAGAGAGAAAGAGAGAAAATACTTTTTGAAGGTGTGTGATACTTGATTTGTGTGATTTCTTCGTTTGTGTGTGCGTAGTTTAGGATATGTACATAGCTTTGGATTTGAGCGTACCTAAGTCTTGATTTGTAACTAATATAATACGTTCTGTGCATACGTAAAAAAATTGTGAAATAAAAAATGCAAATTATACATGCACAAATTAAAATTATAACAACTTGAAACTGATTACACTTGCAAATTTAAAAAAAATGTACATATCTTTTTTTACATTTAAACTGTCTCACCACAGGTTTGTGCGTAACTGAGCTTTCGTGTGTGCAAAAAAAGTGATTTGTCTGTATTTTTTAAAGATTTACCTGTTGAAATTATAAGCTGTTATTATTGAAATTTGTCCCTGTGTAAATTGTATTTTGTATAATTTTTTTGCCATAATTTTTGTACTTGTGCACAAAACGTATTATACGAGTTACAAATCAAAAATTACGCACAAACAACTTCAAAGTTATACACAAACCCCAAGAAACACACAAATCAAGAATTACGCATGCATAACTTAGAACTTGTTTTTGAGAGCTGCAATGCGATTCTTCACATAGAACTTAACACCCAACCAATTTCTATTTTTGAGAGCAAGACTTTCCTGTTGAAGGCACTTATCACAGTCACTTTTCCCAGGCACACGACAGGAAGTGATGAAAGACATCAAGTGCTTTTCAACTGCAAGGATCTCCTCCTCCTCCCACGGTCTTCTCTTGAAGGGCCTGCGAACTTTTGAGACTGAAAAAAAGAAACATAAAAATAAAGTTTAGTGTGAACACAATTTTAGATTACTAAACCCTCTAATTGATGTTTTAAGGAATGTAACTCTAAATCAGACCCTCTGTTTGACAAAGCTATCATGTCATAAGAATTGTTATTAGATCACATTTAGAGAAATTCTTACACTGAAATTGGGTAATTTAAAAGTCATTGTAACTTCTTATTCCTTCAGTCAAAGCCAGATACTTGTGTACCAATGCTTGCAAAAAAATAAATAAATAAATAAATAAATAAAAAATCAAAGGAACTCTTTCAACTAAAAGAATACTTGAAAATAATAAACACATGATATTCCAAAAAGTCACTACTTTATAGACAAAGAAGAAGTGAATGTTTTATGTTTAAGTACAGACTTCACCTTTATTCTTCCGTTTTGATTTGGATTCTGAGGATTGTGAAGGCCTCATGTCATCCTGCTCGGTTTCACATATTTCAACATCCCCATGGCCTACATCTGGTACTATGGTATCCATCTGGTATTCTTCAGATCTGGCCTCTGTTGCAGTGTCTGTAAATGTTTCCTCTGGGAAGAAAACAAAAATGAGCATCCATCACTAAAAGAAATAATCCTAAATAATTTAAGGTCATTACGTGTGCACACCATTAAAACTGTTACATTTAAGAATCCTAGAATATTTACCCTGTGTATCAGACTCACACCCAGCCTCTTCGTCACTGTCCAGAAGCACATTCTCTGAGTTTGTTAGTTGTTGAAAAGAGGGAAGAAATGAGGAATTCATAAAATAAAGACAATTACACAAATAAATGTTCAAAGAAATATACAAGGAGTACCTTCAGGATCAATACAAATGTCATCTAAGCTCTTGCCCTTGAATTCTGCCAGACGTCCCTGCTCCATTGCCAATAGGACTTTGCTAATCTTCGCAAGCTGGAGAGTACTCTCAGGAAGTCTGTAGAACTGCCGGTGGACTCTTATATCGTGGCCAAGGAAATCAGCTAACTGGTCCATCTCTGTGTTACTTAGGTTTAGAACCTGAGATAGAGTTCCTGTTTGCTTGCGCAATCTGGTAGAGGTGAGATTTTCAGGGTTTTTGGCACCACAGATTTTGGCAAAGTGACGAAGGCAATCAGAGCCACGGTAACATGACCATGCTGATGGTCTTGCAAAGAGGTAAGTATTGTCTTCAGGCACCCCACATTCTTGACGTTTGGAAACAAGTTTGTCCAGTGACTGCTGCATCATTGGAGTCAAAAGAACAGGAACCTTTCTTTCTCTTTTGCCTCTAATCTCTATCCTCCTGAAATGTTTGCAAAGCTTTTTTTCAAGATCGGAAAGAGCCTCACTTACGTCATCTCCACTTTGTGAATGGTTTGAAGAGAGATAAGCAGATAGCAGTATCTTTGACACTTCTCCTGATCTGCGTCTGTTGAACAGAATCACTTGTGCCAAAGTTACTTTGGCAAGGTTTGCCCACGTCTGGGGGGATGCCTCTGTAGACAGTTCAGTGCTAAAGTGTTGTTGTTGTTTCTCTAAATAAGAGTGAAGCATCATCACATCCTTAGTGAATGGAAGCAGCTGAGGGACATTCCACTTTGTTTCTCTGAGAGTTCTAAGCGATGCAGCTGAAACAAATTCATTCCATCGGGCTTCATACACTTTCCTGAATGCACGGGCAGCTTTTGCTTCAGCGTAGTTCATCTGAATGTTTGCTTGGCTTTCAACAAGCTGAGAAATCTTGGTCAAATTGTGTCCGGTTTTTAAAGCAAGACTGGGGCACTTGAAGGTCTTGGTTTCATTTATGTATCCTGCTAACATTCTCACTGATTCGATGACGTGCATAAAATTTCTTGGCATGATGTGATCTTTGATTGTTCTTAAAGGGGTTATTTTTGTAGAACACAATACCAGCCGTCCCAGTTCCCTCATTTTCTGGCGAATGTATTCATGTTTTCCCACATCATAGCCGAGCCTGTTAAACAAGTGCTCACCAAACTTCATGATAAGGGGATCAGATTTGACTGTTGAATACACTTCATCTTGGTTCATATTGCTTAACATCTTCCAGAATTCAGTTGAAACACCAGGAGGTGGGGGCACTGCAAAGGCACAGAGGGCCTGGACTCGCGTTTTGCCGGGTTTCTGAGCTGTCTGAGGCTTGAACTTGCATATCTTTATATGCCTCCAAAGAACATCTTTTCTGAAAAGGCCTTGACAATAAGAACAATGGAGAAATTCTTGTATTTGATGATCATTTTGAGGTAGTTTCCGTGGCACAAGAGTTCCAGTCCCAGTATTCATTACCTCAACATTGTGCGCAAAGTTTCCTCTATTTCTCAAATGTTCCAAATGTAATCGTCTTTCTTTGGAACCTTTAGGAAGTGCCATAGCCTGCGCAACCTCTGGTTTCTGGGGATGGGCACGCTCTAAATGCCTTGCCATTTTTATGAATCCCTTCTGACAGTACAAACAGTATTGCCGCTTGTTGTACATTCTTGATCCATCATCCTTTTTTTGAACAGCAGGTATGGAAAGTGTGGTGACAGATTCATCTTCAAAAACTTGCGTGGTAGATTTATCATGACAATCTTTGAGAACATAAGGTGGATTTGTAGACTGCTCTTCAGTGTCTATATTCCCGATTTCTTCTGATGACAAGTCGCAACGACTTTGGGGTGTGCGACTGGGTACACTATTTAGGCGTCGTATTTTAGATTTTAAACCAGAATCTTTTCTTTTTTTGGTGTGTGAACGTCCTCTCTTACATATCTGCACTGAAGAGGTAGAACAGCCAATACTGTTGTCTCCTGTAGAAAAAAATCCCAATAAAATTAGGTGATTTCTCTGAAGCTGTTGAACCTAGTGTTCCTTAATTGCAATCTCAATACCTCCACTATCGTCTGTGCCATCAGAGGAATCTTCACAAATGGCAGGAACATATTCATCCCCACTACCACTTGTCATGGAGTCAAAAAGTTCATCAGAGTCAAAATTGACCAGATGGTTTAACTTTAGAAAAAAAGAAATATATCAAATATAAATGAGATGTAATAATATATCTTATTATTATTAATAATATCTACAAGAAGCAGCAACATAATTTAAAGCCTCATATTTTGATCTATTATAAAAATGTTCAAAGGGATCTCTATCAGTTTTTTGCCAAAATCGAATATCCTGTGTCGTATTCTAGAACAATGTTTCTCTATTTTGTATCTCTACATGTCTTAAAAAGCTCATCCACCAGCTTACAGCCGATTACAACCTAAAACTAACATTGCTACTATAAAAAGATAGTGAGCAAAATCAGACACACATCCGTAAAATTTGAGAAGAAAAGCATGGATCTTTTTGTCTACAGGCAGTTGTGTCAGAATAGAGCAGAGCCTGGAACTTAAGACCTACTTTTGTAGCCTCTTCATTATGGTCAATAGTTGTTGAAATTACATTTTTTATCTGGTCCTGATTCACCGATAGTGATGATTTAAAAAATTTAATTCAGGAATTCAATTTTATGAATAATTCTGAAATTTTAAAATGCAGTAAATAAAAAATAAAATAATCCCAAATGTTTACAACACCAAAAACTTTTTTTTATCAGAGTGCGTCTCTAAGATGCATCGTATTCATGAAATGTTTACAATGTGTCACGTACCACAACTGATTTGGTTCTCCTTAAGCGTGGGATACATTCTTGGTCCTGGTCAAGTAAGGTGAGATCATGCAGAGAAGAATTCTGTGGAATTGAAAAAGCCATATTATATACTTTATAGAATAATAAAAAGTATCTCCATCTGAAAAAAAAAGATCCATTGATTTAACTAATAAACCTGATTGAAAAATAAACCCAAGCATTTACCAGTGCCAAGTACATATTTCCATCATAAATGCCAAAATAATAACAGAACCTATGAATACGTAAATTGAGCACATGTCTTTTGGACTCTTCTGAAATGCGGCGTGACATTTCGGGCAAATCTTTTTGTATGTGTGAGTCTTATTTCAGGACAATAGACAAGATGGACAAAAAAAATACAAAAATCTCACCCGAAACATTTGTTTTTCAGTCTACAGAGGCTGGCTAAAAAACACATGATGTAACCTATATTGAAGGTGTCTTTTGATTAATCCTAACACAAACAGAACATTTACCTCTATAAACGATCTGTGCATGTGTACGATTATTAATTATCTAAAACTTTAGGTCTGACTGAAGATTAACATAATACACATATAACTGATTTGTTAAATTCTTTTAAAAACAGAGAAAAAGTTTTTAAGTGTAAGCAATGAACTTTATCTACAGAGATCCCTAGAAGTATCTGCCACCAGACAACTATGTCAATGGAATAAGTCCCTATAAGTATCTGCCACCAGACAACTGTGTGTTGTTGCACATAATAACAGACTTTAGGAAATGCTAAAGAGACTTGATGACTAAACAGTGTACATCTGGAACAACAGCTTTTTAAATTAAAATATTAAACTTTAGAATTTACCAATGGCCAAACCACACACCCTTCATCAATGTCAAAATAAAAAGAGGCCCTGTAAAAGATGAATTATATACCTGTTTGTTGGACTGGTCTGGAACCTGGTCTGACCTTTCAGGGACCCCGGCTTCAACACACTCTGTAGAATTGTAAAGTTTTTCATTCTGTTGGAGAATAATGTAGGAAATAATGTTAAACTCAACATTAGTAAACGTAATGTTAAAATAAGTATCTGCCAATGACAACCATCTGTTGTTGCACGTACTGATTGAGAGATTAAACAACTAAACAACTGCTATTTCTAACAAAGATATCAAAACAAGAATGTCCACCAATCATCAAAAATAAATAAGTAGCTGCCAGTGGTAACACCACACATCATTAACGTAAGATACAAGGAAACCTGTAAAGATGAATAACTTAATGTTGGAATAAAAGTTATTTTATCAGGACAAATGGACAAAATGGACATTAAACACAAAATTTGTCTTTTTATTTGACAGAAGCTGGCTAAAACACATGATGTAACCTATGTTGAAGGTGTCTTTTGGTTAATCCTAACACGAACAGAACATTTACCTGTATAAACGATCTGTGCATGTGTACGATTATTAATTATCTGAACAAATTTTTGGTCTGACTGAAGATCAACATAATACACATGTCAATGATCTGTTAGATTCTTTTCAATAAAGAGAAAAAGTTTTTAAATGTTAGCAATGAACTTTATCACCAGACACCTGTGTGTTGTTGCATATAATATCAGACATTAATAATTGCTAAAGAGACTTGATGACTAAAAGTTGTACATCTGGAACAGCAGCTTTATTGATTAAAATATTAAACTTTAGAATTTACCAATGGCCAAACCACACACCCTTCATCAATGTCAAAATAAAAAGAGAGCCTTTAAAAGATGAATTATATACCTGTTTGTTGGACTGGTCTGGAACCTGGTCTGACCTTCCAGGGACCCCGGCTTCAACAGACTCTGTAGAATTGTAAGGTTTTTCATTCTGTTGAAGAATAATGTAGAAAAAAATGTTAAACTCAACATTAGTAAACGTAATGTTAAAATAAGTATCTGCCAATGACAACCGTCTGTAGTTGCACCTTCTGATTGAGAGATTAAACAACTAAACAACTGCTATTTCTAACAAAGATATCAAAACAAGAATGTCCACCAATCATCAAAAATAAATAAGTAGCTGCCAGTGGTAACGCCACACATCATCAACGTAAAATAACAAGGAAACCTGTAAAGATGAATAACTTAATGTTGAAATAAAAGTTATTTTATCAGGACAAATGGACAAAATGGACATTGAATACAAAATGTGTCTTTTTATTTGACAGAAGCTGGCTAAAACACATGATGTAACCTATGTTGAAGGTGTCTTTTGGTTAATCCTAACACGAACAGAAGGTTTAAACGATCTGTGCATATGTGTGGTTATTAATTATCTAAAACTTTAGGTCTGACTGAAGATCAACATAATACACATGTCAAGGATTTGTTAGATTTCATTTAAATACAGAAAAAATGTTTTTTAATGTTAGCAATGAACTTTATCTACGGAGGTCCCCAGAAGTATCTGCCACCAGACAACTGTGTCATTCGAAAAAGTCCCCATAAGTTTCTGCCACCTGTGTGTTGTTGCACCTAATATCAGACATTAAGAATTGCTAAAGAGACTTGATGACTAAAAGGTGTATATCTGGAACAGCAGCTTTATTGATTAAAATATTAAACTTTAGAATTTACCAATGGCCAAACCACACACTTTCATCAATGTCAAAATGAAAAGAGGCCCTGTAAAAGATGAATTATATACCTGTTTGTTGGACTGGTCTGGAACCTGGTCTGACCTTTCAGGAACCCCGGCTTCAACACACTCTGTAGAATTGTAAGGTTTTTCATTCTGTTGGAAAATAATGTAGGAAATAATGTTAAACTCAACATTAGTAAACGTAATGTTGAAATAAAATACATGTTATCAGGACAATGGACAAGAAGACAAAAAAAATACAAAAATCTCACCCGAAACATTTGTTTTTCTGTCTACAGAGGCTGGCTAAAACACATGATGTAACCTATGTTGAAGGTGTCTTTTGATTAATCCTAACACAAACAGAACGTTTAAACGATCTGTGCATATGTGTGGTCATTAATTATCTAAAAATTTAGGTCTGACTGAAGATTAACATAATACACATGTCACTGATTTGTTAGATTTCATTTAAATACAGAAAAAATGTTTTTTAATGTTAGCAATTAACTTTATCTACGGAGGTCCCCAGAGGTATCTGCCACCAGACACCTGTGTGTTGTTGCATATAATATCAGACATTAATAATTGCTAAAGAGATTTGATGACTAAAAGTTGTACATCTGGAACAGCAGCTTTATTGATTAAAATATTAAACTTTAGAATTTACCAATGGCCAAACCACACACCCTTCATCAATGTCAAAATAAAAAGAGAGCCTTTAAAAGATGAATTATATACCTGTTTGTTGGACTGGTCTGGAACCTGGTCTGACCTTTCAGGGACCCCGGCTTCAACAGACTCTGTAGAATTGTAAGGTTTTTCATTCTGTTGAAGAATAATGTAGAAAAAAATGTTAAACTCAACATTAGTAAACGTAATGTTAAAATAAGTATCTGCCAATGACAACCGTCTGTAGTTGCACCTTCTGATTGAGAGATTAAACAACTAAACAACTGCTATTTCTAACAAAGATATCAAAACAAGAATGTCCACCAATCATCAAAAATAAATAAGTAGCTGCCAGTGGTAACGCCACACATCATCAACGTAAAATAACAAGGAAACCTGTAAAGATGAATAACTTAATGTTGAAATAAAAGTTATTTTATCAGGACAAATGGACAAAATGGACATTGAATACAAAATTTGTCTTTTTATTTGACAGAAGCTGGCTAAAACACATGATGTAACCTATGTTGAAGGTGTCTTTTGGTTAATCCTAACACGAACAGAAGGTTTAAACGATCTGTGCATATGTGTGGTTATTAATTATCTAAAACTTTAGGTCTGACTGAAGATCAACATAATACACATGTCAAGGATTTGTTAGATTTCATTTAAATACAGAAAAAATGTTTTTTAATGTTAGCAATGAACTTTATCTACGGAGGTCCCCATAAGTTTCTGCCACCAGACAACTGTGTGTTGTTGCACATAATATCAGACATTAAGAATTGCTAAAGAGACTTGATGACTAAAAGGTGTACATCTGGAACAGCAGCTTTATTGATTAAAATATTAAACTTTAGAATTTACCAATGGCCAAACCACACACCCTTCATCAATGTCAAAATAAAAAGGAGGCCCTGTAAAAGATGAATTATATACCTGTTTGTTGGACTGGTCTGGAACCTGGTCTGACCTTTCAGGGACCCCGGCTTCAACAGACTCTGTAGAATTGTAAGGTTTTTCATTCTGTTGGAGAATAATGTAGGAAATAATGTTAAACTCAACATTAGTAAACGTAATGTTGAAATAAAATACATGTTATCAGGACAATGGACAAGAAGACAAAAAAAATACAAAAATCTCACCCGAAACATTTGTTTTTCTGTCTACAGAGGCTGGCTAAAACACATGACGGAACCTATGTTGAAGGTGTCTTTTGATTAATCCTAACACAAACAGAACGTTTAAACGATCTGTGCATATGTGTGGTCATTAATTATCTAAAAATTTAGGTCTGACTGAAGATTAACATAATACACATGTCACTGATTTGTTAGATTTCATTTAAATACAGAAAAAATGTTTTTTAATGTTAGCAATTAACTTTATCTACGGAGGTCCCCAGAGGTATCTGCCACCAGACACCTGTGTGTTGTTGCATATAATATCAGACATTAATAATTGCTAAAGAGACTTGATGACTAAAAGTTGTACATCTGGAACAGCAGCTTTATTGATTAAAATATTAAACTTTAGAATTTACCAATGGCCAAACCACACACCCTTCATCAATGTCAAAATAAAAAGAGGCCCTGTAAAAGATGAATTATATACCTGTTTGTTGGACTGGTCTGGAACCTGGTCTGACCTTTCAGGAACCCCGGCTTCAACAGACTCTGTAGAATTGTAAGGTTTTTCATTCTGTTGAAGAATAATGTAGAAAAAAATGTTAAACTCAACATTAGTAAACGTAATGTTAAAATAAGTATCTGCCAAATGACAACCGTCTGTAGTTGCACCTTCTGATTGAGAGATTAAACAACTAAACAACTGCTATTTCTAACAAAGATATCAAAACAAGAATGTCCACCAATCATCAAAAATAAATAAGTAGCTGCCAGTGGTAACGCCACACATCATCAACGTAAAATAACAAGGAAACCTGTAAAGATGAATAACTTAATGTTGAAATAAAAGTTATTTTATCAGGACAAATGGACAAAATGGACATTGAATACAAAATTTGTCTTTTTATTTGACAGAAGCTGGCTAAAACACATGATGTAACCTATGTTGAAGGTGTCTTTTGGTTAATCCTAACACGAACAGAAGGTTTAAACGATCTGTGCATATGTGTGGTTATTAATTATTTAAAACTTTAGGTCTGACTGAAGATCAACATAATACACATGTCAAGGATTTGTTAGATTTCATTTAAATACAGAAAAAATGTTTTTTAATGTTAGCAATGAACTTTATCTACGGAGGTCCCCAGAAGTATCTGCCACCAGACAACTGTGTCATTCGAAAAAGACCCCATAAGTATCTGCCACCAGACACCTGTGTGTTGTTGCACATAATATCAGACATTAAGAATTGCTAAAGAGACTTGATGACTAAACAGTGTATATCTGGAACAGCAGCCTTATTGATTAAAATATTAAACTTTAGAATTTACCAATGGCCAAACCACACACCCTTCATCAATGTCAAAATAAAAAGAGGCCCTGCAAAAGATGAATTATATACCTGTTTGTTGGACTGGTCTGGAACCTGGTCTGACCTTTCAGGGACCCCGGCTTCAACAGACTCTGTAGAATTGTAAGGTTTTTCATCCTGTTGGAGATTAATGTAGGAAATAATGTTAAACTCAACATTAGTAAACGTAATGTTGAAATAAAATACATGTTATCAGGACAATGGACAAGAAGACAAAAAAAATACAAAAATCTCACCCGAAACATTTGTTTTTCTGTCTACAGAGGCTGGCTAAAACACATGACGGAACCTATGTTGAAGGTGTCTTTTGATTAATCCTAACACAAACAGAACGTTTAAACGATCTGTGCATATGTGTGGTCATTAATTATCTAAAAATTTAGGTCTGACTGAAGATTAACATAATACACATGTCACTGATTTGTTAGATTTCATTTAAATACAGAAAAAATGTTTTTTAATGTTAGCAATTAACTTTATCTACGGAGGTCCCCAGAGGTATCTGCCACCAGACACCTGTGTGTTGTTGCATATAATATCAGACATTAATAATTGCTAAAGAGACTTGATGACTAAAAGTTGTACATCTGGAACAGCAGCTTTATTGATTAAAATATTAAACTTTAGAATTTACCAATGGCCAAACCACACACCCTTCATCAATGTCAAAATAAAAAGAGGCCCTGTAAAAGATGAATTATATACCTGTTTGTTGGACTGGTCTGGAACCTGGTCTGACCTTTCAGGAACCCCGGCTTCAACAGACTCTGTAGAATTGTAAGGTTTTTCATTCTGTTGAAGAATAATGTAGAAAAAAATGTTAAACTCAACATTAGTAAACGTAATGTTAAAATAAGTATCTGCCAATGACAACCGTCTGTAGTTGCACCTTCTGATTGAGAGATTAAACAACTAAACAACTGCTATTTCTAACAAAGATATCAAAACAAGAATGTCCACCAATCATCAAAAATAAATAAGTAGCTGCCAGTGGTAACGCCACACATCATCAACGTAAAATAACAAGGAAACCTGTAAAGATGAATAACTTAATGTTGAAATAAAAGTTATTTTATCAGGACAAATGGACAAAATGGACATTGAATACAAAATTTGTCTTTTTATTTGACAGAAGCTGGCTAAAACACATGATGTAACCTATGTTGAAGGTGTCTTTTGGTTAATCCTAACACGAACAGAAGGTTTAAACGATCTGTGCATATGTGTGGTTATTAATTATTTAAAACTTTAGGTCTGACTGAAGATCAACATAATACACATGTCAAGGATTTGTTAGATTTCATTTAAATACAGAAAAAATGTTTTTTAATGTTAGCAATGAACTTTATCTACGGAGGTCCCCAGAAGTATCTGCCACCAGACAACTGTGTCATTCGAAAAAGACCCCATAAGTATCTGCCACCAGACACCTGTGTGTTGTTGCACATAATATCAGACATTAAGAATTGCTAAAGAGACTTGATGACTAAACAGTGTATATCTGGAACAGCAGCCTTATTGATTAAAATATTAAACTTTAGAATTTACCAATGGCCAAACCACACACCCTTCATCAATGTCAAAATAAAAAGAGGCCCTGCAAAAGATGAATTATATACCTGTTTGTTGGACTGGTCTGGAACCTGGTCTGACCTTTCAGGGACCCCGGCTTCAACAGACTCTGTAGAATTGTATGGTTTTTCATCCTGTTGGAGATTAATGTAGGAAATAATGTTAAACTCAACATTAGTAAACGTAATGTTGAAATAAAATACATGTTATCAGGACAATGGACAAGAAGACAAAAAAAATACAAAAATCTCACCCGAAACATTTGTTTTTCTGTCTACAGAGGCTGGCTAAAACACATGACGGAACCTATGTTGAAGGTGTCTTTTGATTAATCCTAACACGAATAGAACATTTCCCTGTATAGACGATCTGTGCATATGTGTGGTTATTAGTTATCTAAAACTTTAGGTCTGACTGAAGATTAACATAATAGACATGTCAATGATCTGTTAGATTCTTTTCAATAAAGAGAAAAAGTTTTTAAATGTTAGCAATGAACTTTATCTACGGAGGTCCCCATAAGTATCTGCCACCAGACAACTGTGTGTTGTTGCATATAATAACAGACTTTAGGAAATGCTAAAGAGACTTGATGACTAAAAGGTGTACATCTGGAACAACAGCTTTTTAAATTAAAATATTATACTTTAGAATTTACCAATGGCCAAACCACACACCCTTCATCAATGTCAAAATAAAAAAAGGCCCTGTAAAAGATGAATTATATACCTGTTTGTTGGACTGGTCTGGAACCTGGTCTGACCTTTCAGGGACCCCGGCTTCAACAGACTCTGTAGAATTGTAAGGTTTTTCATTCTGTTGGAGAATAATGTAGGAAATAATGTTAAACTCAACATTAGTAAACGTAATGTTGAAATAAAATACATGTTATCAGGACAATGGACAAGAAGACAAAAAAAATACAAAAATCTCACCCGAAACATTTGTTTTTCTGTCTACAGAGGCATGCTAAAACACATGATGTAACCTATGTTGAAGGTGTCTTTTGATTAATCCTAACACGAATAGAACATTTACCTGTATAAACGATCTGTGCATGTGTACGATTATTAATTATCTGAACAAATTTTTGGTCTGACTGAAGATCAACATAATACTCATGTCAATGATCTGTTAGATTCTTTTCAATAAAGAGAAAAAGTTTTTAAATGTTAGCAATGAACTTTATCTACGGAGGTCCCCATAAGTATCTGCCACCAGACAACTGTGTGTTGTTGCATATAGAAACAGACTTTAGGAAATGCTAAAGAGACTTGATGACTAAACAGTGTATGTCTGGAACAGCAGCTTTTTTGATTAAAATATTAAACTTGAGAATTTACCAATGGCCAAACCACACACTTTCATCAATGTCAAAATAATAGAGGGCCTGTAAAAGATGAATTATATACCTGTTTGTTGGACTGGTCTGGAACCTGGTCTGACCTTTCAGGGACCCCGGCTTCAACACACTCTGTAGAATTGTAAGGTTTTTCATTCTGTTGGAGAATAATGTAGAAAAAAATGTTAAACTCAACATTAGTAAACGTAATGTTAAAATAAGTATCTGCCAAATGACAACCGTCTGTTGTTGCACGTACTGATTGAGAGATTAAACAACTAAACAACTGCTATTTCTAACAAAGATATCAAAACAAGAATGTCCACCAATCATCAAAAATAAATAAGTAGCTGCCAGTGGTAACACCACACATCATTAACGTAAGATACAAGGAATACTGTAAAGATGAATAACTTAATGTTGAAATAAAAGTTATTTTATCAGGACAAATGGACAAAATGGACATTGAATACAAAATTTGTCTTTTTATTTGACAGAAGCTGGCTAAAACACATGATGTAACCTATGTTGAAGGTGTCTTTTGGTTAATCCTAACACGAACAGAAGGTTTAAACGATCTGTGCATATGTGTGGTTATTAATTATCTAAAACTTTAGGTCTGACTGAAGATCAACATAATACACATGTCACAGATTTGTTAGATTCATTTAAATACAGAGAAAAAGTTTTTTAAAATGTTAGACATGAACTTTATCTACGGAGGTCCCCAGAAGTTTCTGCCACCAGACAACTGTGTGTTGTTGCATATAATAACAGACTTTAGGAAATGCTAAAGAGACTTGATGACTAAAAGGTGTACATCTGGAACAACAGCTTTTTAAATTAAAATATTAAACTTTAGAATTTACCAATGGCCAAACCACACACTTTCATCAATGTCAAAATAATAGAGGGCCTGTAAAAGATGAATTATATACCTGTTTGTTGGACTGGTCTGGAACCTGGTCTGACCTTTCAGGGACCCCGGCTTCAACACACTCTGTAGAATTGTAAGGTTTTTCATCCTGTTGGAGAATAATGTAGAAAAAAATGTTAAACTCAACATTAGTAAACGTAATGTTAAAATAAGTATCTGCCAATGACAACCATCTGTTGTTGCACGTACTGATTGAGAGATTAAACAACTAAACAACTGCTATTTCTAACAAAGATATCAAAACAAGAATGTCCACCAATCATCAAAAATAAATAAGTAGCTGCCAGTGGTAACACCACACATCATCAACGTAAAATAACAAGGAAACCTGTAAAGATGAATAACTTAATGTTGAAATAAAAGATATTTTATCATGACAAATTGACAAAATGGACATTAAATACAAAATTTGTCTTTATTTTACAGAAGCTGGCTAAAAAACATGATGTAACCTATGTTGAAGGTGTCTTTTGGTTAATCCTAACACGAACAGAACATTTACCTGTATAAACGATCTGTGCTTGAGTACAATTATTAATTATCTGAACAAATTTTTGGTCTGACTGAAGATCAACATAATACACATGTCAATGATCTGTTAGATTCTTTTCAATAAAGAGAAAAAGTTTTTAAATGTTAGCAATTAACTTTATCTACGGAGGTCCCCAGAAGTATCTGCCACCAGACACCTGTGTGTTGTTGCACATAATATCAGACATTAAGAATTGCTAAAGAGACTTGATGACTAAACAGTGTATATCTGGAACAGCAGCCTTATTGATTAAAATATTAAACTTTAGAATTTACCAATGGCCAAACCACACACCCTTCATCAATGTCAAAATAAAAAGAGGCCCTGCAAAAGATGAATTATATACCTGTTTGTTGGACTGGTCTGGAACCTGGTCTGACCTTTCAGGAACCCCGGCTTCAACACACTCTGTAGAATTGTAAGGTTTTTCATCCTGTTGGAGATTAATGTAGGAAATAATGTTAAACTCAACATTAGTAAACGTAATGTTGAAATAAAATACATGTTATCAGGACAATGGAGAAGAAGACAAAAAAAATACAAAAATCTCACCCGAAACATTTGTTTTTCTGTCTACAGAGGCTGGCTAAAACACATGACGGAACCTATGTTGAAGGTGTCTTATGATTAATCTTAACACGAATAGAACATTTCCCTGTATAAACGATCTGTGCATATGTGTGGTTATTAGTTATCTAAAACTTTAGGTCTGACTGAAGATTAACATAATAGACATGTCACTGATTTGTTAGATTTCATTTACATACAGAAAAAATGTTTTTTAATGTTAGCAATGAACTTTATCTACGGAGGTCCCCAGAAGTATCTGCCACCAGACAACTGTGTGTTGTTGCATATAATATCAGACATTAAGAATTGCCAAAGAGACTTGATGACTAAAAGGTGTACATCTGGAACAGCAGCTTTATTGATTAAAATATTATACTTTAGAATTTACCAATGGCCAAACCACACACCCTTCATCAATGTCAAAATAAAAAGAGGCCCTGTAAAAGATGAATTATATACCTGTTTGTTGGACTGGTCTGGAACCTGGTCTGACCTTTCAGGGACCCCGGCTTCAACAGACTCTGTAGAATTGTAAAGTTTTTCATTCTGTTGGAGAATAATGTAGGAAATAATGTTAAACTCAACATTAGTAAATGTAATGTTAAAATAAGTATCTGCCATATGACAACCGTCTGTAGTTGCACCTACTGATTGAGAGATTAAACAACTAAACAACTGCTATTTCTAACAAAGATATCAAAACAAGAATGTCCACCAATCATCAAAAATAAATAAGTAGCTGCCAGTGGTAACGCCACACATCATCAACGTAAAATAACAAGGAAACCTGTAAAGATGATTTATTTACCTCTTCATTGGACTGTTCTGGAACTTGGTCTGACCTTGCAGGCACATCGGCTTGAACAGACTCTGTTATAGTGAACTGGTTGTCAACCTGTCACGGACAAAAAGTTTTAATGACTGTTAAATGAAAGCCATGAACGGTAATCAGGCATTTAAAATTCAAGTAATAATGAAAACTAGACACAAAGAAAAAAAATTACACATAAATCTCTAGAAATATTTTTTAATCTATAGCCTTATTTTTACAGATCAAGACCAGACCAGTCCCCTCTTGACCAGTTTAGAATGGCCATTTTAAGTAAGCTTTTCTATTGAATGTTGGACCATCAAAGCCCATACGAGGTGTAATGATTTAGCTGTGCATTATTATTATTATTATTATTACTGTGCAATGACAGTAAAAGAGAATCTTCATCCACTGACTCAGAAACGGAGGGAAAATTAAAAATATAGCCGGAAGATGATTATAATCTGGAGCAGGTGTTTAGTATAGATCAGTGCTTCTCAATTACTTTTTGCCGGGCCCCCCTCAGGAAAAAAAAATGTTTCGCGCACCCCGACCCCCCACACACACACTCGCGCGGCGACAATATATTAGGTTAGCATCTATAAAAATTGCGTAAGTATACCTAAAATTGTATCATTTAACATTAACAAAAGAAAAAATCTATATAAATCCACTTTCAACAAATATTAACTTTATTTAGCCACACAGAAACCCTGTTCTAGTCTAAAACAGAAAAGTAGCTTAAAGTGCCAGAAATAAAAAAAAATCTGTCAGGTCTTATTTAAACTAGAAACATTTTGAGCAACTGAACCATTTGATACTGAGAAAAATAATTCAATCAATAAATAATATTACATGTAAATTGATCTGAAACATTAACACAGCAGCACCAATATGTTTAACGTTTTTAGTCTGAAGAAATAGATAAAAACATTGTGCTGATTTTTTTTCTAAATGATGGATTGTTTATTTATGATCTCATAAAGGGCAGCTGTTTTCCTGCATTATACCTGCTGTCTTTCTGTCAAACACTGACACCAACTAAACCACAGGCAGACAAAGAAAACATTGATGGAAAATAAAGACACGTCATCAAAATGTCTACAATAGTTCATTAAGAATGACATAATTAGCATGAGCTGAGGAATCTAAAGGCAGCGAGGATCCTTGGGCAACAGACAGTGCTAGCAGTGGTCCGTGTGCCCCGATCCACCCGGCAGTCAGAGCCCACACCGCCCCTCCCCTTTCGTTCTCACTCACGCAGCTCAGTGTTAAATTTGCGCATCTGACAATTGCCCGTATTACCTGTGTAAAAGACTGCCACCATCGCGCGCCCCCCTGGCATCGCTCCGCGCGCCCCACTATTTGAGAAGCACTGGTATAGATGAAGGCAGCCTCTTACGCTACGGAAAAGTATATTGTTCTTAATTTAAAAAAAAAACTATGTAAAGTAATACACCAATGTTCTTCAATAAATGTTTTATAAAGGTGATCAGAAGTGTTTTTGTTGAGTTTGGATTGCTAACAGACAGTCTGTGGCCGTGGGGGTGGGGTGAGACCCAGACGGTTAAAGTGTGTGAGTGTCTCTGTATTCTTGGATTTGGCGTGTCTCTGGTCCCTGACCCCCACAAATAAGAGGGAATACTGTATATAAAGAATTTATTAGTCTTTGCAAGGAGATTATGGGTGTTGTTAGATAAATGTTTGTGCTGCAACCCAAGCAAACCAAATTTTTCTCGTATAAAGACACTTAATGTTAACAATGAACGTCATCTATGGTGGTTCTCACAAGTATCAACCACGAGAAAGCGGTGTAATTTTGAAAGTTAATTTTTAATAGATATCACTAACCTTCTCTCTCCATGGCCAATCCTTCCCTCCATAGTCATAGGTTATTTCCTCTCCAGGGTTGATATTGCGCAAAGCAAATAGACAGAGGTGTGGTTTGCCATTGACCGATATCTTTTTCATTTTGCAATTAGGATTCTTGTGATCATCATTGACGAGTCTTCCAAGACTATCATCTTCTTGAGATGCATCAATACTTGGAAAAAAAAAATAACACATTAGTGAATATTGTAACAATTTCTCATATTTTTTAAATAAACTTGCCAAAAAATACCACACACCTTTTTATAACAAACAAGATATCTTGATATGTACAATTCATCAAAAACGTTTTGTCAGCCACCAACTATCCACGTTTTCCCACTTAAAAAAATGATAGAGCCCTGCATTTTTAACTTGGGTATACATTAAAACTAGAGACAAAAAAAAGTCCACATTCAAAGAATTTATTTGCGAATCACCATGGTAAATAAGCATTTTATCACCTAAAAACCAGCTAGATTTGTCTCTTAAAGACGTTTAACCTCTTCTGTGAGATGATCCTATGTCCTCCACTCGCCAAGCAGTTTGATGTGAGGATAATTTTGTTTAAGAGCAGGGAGGACCAAAAGCTCATTTTGTGTTTCACGGTTCTATTCAGATTAAATGACAACACAGCAATGTCTAAGTCACAATAGTGCATGTCACAATAAAAAGAGTTGGAATATGAGGATGTGATTTCATAACTAATATTTTAAGGCACTTTCTTTATATATATTTTTTTTTTTATTTGAAAGTTTCTGTTCACATGTAATTTTCTAAAAATGTGCGGCCAGTGCTAAACAAATTTCACACATTTAGGAGCGTGACAGGAAATGGGATTTTAACTTTAAGTTTAATTTTAAATATTTGCGAACAACAACAAAATCCAGCCTTGGACACACTTAAAATGTGTGCAGGCAGGCAATACAGCAATGTGATTTTGGCTGCACGTATTACTTGTTACCAACATGAAAAAAAACGCCCCTCTCACCCTACGCGGGTGGTTTCTCCTCCAAGCTCGGGTCCTAGGGTTGGGCGATGTCCCCTAAATTGGCAGTTGACGATGTTTGCTGTCAACCATCGGGATGGACGATGACATCATCGGGGGGGGGGGGGGGGGGGGGGGGGGGGTAAACATTTTTCGTTGCTATATAACTGCTATTCGTTATTTTGCTTTTTTCATTTTATTTCCCAACTAATGACTCATCCGCGTGATCCAGTATAAACTGAGGGAAGTGACTTCAACAAAAAAAGTAACAGACAAAATGGAAAAGAAGTAGTCCGCTCCCGCACTTAACTAGCGAAGTGGACCGGCGGAGTGCGGAGTTACAGCTTTGTGTTTGATGGGAAGGGGGGGGGAGTTACATGAGCGGTATGTGTGGGAGATTTAAGACTGCAATCCATCCCGCAGCTCTAGGGGTACGAGCTACCGAACTCAGAACCGGGTCTAAAAGTGTGTGTCTGAGCACAGCTCGGATCGTCAGCACACACAGCGGTTTGAGCTTCAAAGCAGAAATGTCGCTCAGTCCTTAGAAAACATTCAAACAATGACGTGGATTTGTGTTTCCAGTCGTGTCCTGACTAAATAACGGCTGATGTTATTCCCAGGATGCAGCGCCACCCAAAGCTAATGTTGTTAGCCCATGTTAGCATAGCAGTATGCTAACATGGGCTAACAACAGCGCTCAGAAAAAGCGCTGACAACACAGATTAAGATTCAAATGATGAGCGAACAGGTGTTTCATAATAACCGTAACATTATTAAAAGCACGTTTAGAAGATCATCTCGTATTTTACCGAGCTGACATGTCAATGAATATACCCGCTCGGCGCTGTCGTTTTGTATTTATTTGTTACATTCAATAAAGGTTGAAAAAAAAAAAAGCCGCTCGGCGGAATTTATATCCTTCCGGTTTTTATTCCGACGGAAAGTGTGACCTTAGTGAACGTTTTTATATTCTGAAAACATTTTTCTGGGCCCATGTACACGGTTGGATTCTAATCCGACCATTGATCCTATCAAGATTGATAGGATAGACGATGATATCGTCCATCGGCACAACCCTATCGGGTCCTCTACCAATCTCATTATTTCACTAACACATTTTACAGTACGTAACCGGTATCAGATTGATACAATAAATTTAAATCATATGGTAGGCCTCTCATCGTTTTAAGTCGGAGAACTTGGACTAATGATGGCTGACTAAATTCTTCTTCACCCCTATGTATTTAGCTCATAATTTAAATTAAGTAAATGTGTCCATTACATTAAATACCTACCACCACAATTTGTCTTGCCAGTAGAAATCAAACATGAACACTGTGCATTTACTGTGATATATTTTCCTCCTCCTTTCTGATTCTGCTGAACTTATTAACTTCCCTCTGTATTCCACCACAAAGTCTCCTTTTTGGAAAAGGTTCTTTGAAAATACTCCTCGCCCTAATGCGTCAACAAAGAGAGAACCAGAATTTAAACTTTGAGACAGTGCATGAGCATCATTATTGTCATTAACAATCTCAAAAATTTTAATTTTAATGTAAAAAACATTATATATCGTGCTACACTTCTGAAATAAAGCAAAGTGATTTAAAAAAAAGTTATAGGCCAATTAGAAAAAAAATCCTTACAGTACCTTTGAGAGGGTTAATGAACTTAACCTCCAAGTCTGTCGTCTTGTCAAGTGCCTTGGCAATATGTTCAGCTGCATCTTTTGAAGGTGGCTTTCTCCGTCTTTTTGAAGCCATTTGTCTGTGTAACAAATACAGCATTATAATAATGATTTAAAGAATTAAATCACTAATAATTGCAATGACTTACTTATTTCATGACTGAATAAAAATATTTCAAACATTTCTAATTCAAGGGTCTTGAAAATGAATAGGATGATGGTATCAAATTTCAACCAGGCCAGGATTAAGGGTTGATCCAGTGTAAAGTTAAAAATATTAGTGAAGACTGGTTCATGCCTTGAGTACTCCATAGTAAAATGTTTTGGACATTTACCAATTTTTTTGGCCAAACACTAATATTTTTTTCAAAATGTTTTATTTGGGTTTCAAATATTTATGGCCCCAAAATAGCTCCATACTTTAGACCTGGGGTGCTCACACTTTTTTGGCGTGAGCTACTTTTGAATCGACAATGTCTTGAAGACCTATTATATATATATATATATATATATATATATATATATATATATATATATATATAACCGGCTGGGTAGCTCGGTTGGTAAGGTGCAGGACTGTCATGCTGGAAACCCGGGTTCGATTCCCACGGCGGAATGAACAATTAATGGTGATTACCATAACAATGGAAATGGGGCAAATGCCATAACAATGACGGGCAATTAACATCACCCAGTGAGGGTCTTTGGGCAAGACCCTTAACGCTAATGCCTACCTCACTACATGAGAGATAATGAACCACATGTCATGCCGGCTCAGACGTCGCCCGGCCAAACAAGGTCTGCGTCAGGTGCTGGGGGACCAGAGCACTCTGATGGAAAGTGGGCTACTGGAACAAGACGGAAATGGACTAGATGCGAGAACAAGGATCTGTTAGAATGCTACTACTCAAGTAATCCAACCCAGAGGGGGTACATGCAGAGAATGTGGAATGAATGGATGCTTCGAAACCCACAATCAAGGCTAACTGCCAAACAACTGGTAGCCCAATGCTCGAATATCCACAAACGCCAACTCCTATCACAGCTTGAGATTGAAGTGATACAGTACAATGCCAATACCACGGGAGAGCCAGAACAACAGGTCAGACAGGAGGTTATACCACACTCACACCCTGAGATTGGGTACACAGCCCCAACAACCACAGTTACGCTGAGCGAGGCAGCAACTGACCTGAAAAACAAGATAATGTCTACAATGAACACTAGGCAACCCAGACACCAGCTACAACGGTTAAGTGATGTACTGCCTGAAAGTCTACTGGAAACTGTGAATGAAGCATTGAGGGCAATTCCTACCACAACCATCACAGAAACCAATGAACTGGTTTACACTTCAGCAGCAGTGATCCTTGAGATGCTTGGCTACAAGAGCAACCATGGAAGAAAACAATACCCACCATGGAAGCAACGGTTAGAGGCCAAAATCAAGGCAACTCGGAAGGATGTGAGTAAGCTAACAGAGGCTCAAAGAGGTACAATGAGAAAGCAAGTACCTAAGAGATACAGCCAGATGCCCATACCTGAAGCCCTGGAAACTGCCAAACAAAGGCTCCTAGCCTTGAGTAGCCGCTTAAAGAGATACACAAGAGACAATGAAGCCAGACGAATAAACAGGCTGTTCGCAACTCAACCAGCGAAAGTGTACGCTCAGTGGCAGGGTCAAAACAGCCGAGCAGACCCACCAAGGCTAGAAACTGAACAGTACTGGAAAAGTATATGGGAGAAAGAGACAGCACATAACAGCAATGCCCAGTGGCTGGTCTCTCTGAGAAAAGAACACAGCAACCTCCCTGAACAGAATCCAGTAACCATCACAGTGGCAGACATCCAAGAAAGAGTCTCAGGTATGAAGAACTGGACAGCACCGGGCCCTGACATGATACATGCCTACTGGCTAAAGAAGCTTACCACACTCCACGAACGCCTGGCAGCACAAATGAACCAGCTGCTAAGAGATGGGACTCACCCCGAATGGCTAACGGAAGGGCGAACGATCCTGATCCAGAAGGATCCCTCAAAGGGTGCAGTCCCATCCAACTACCGGCCAATAACCTGTCTCTCCACAACATGGAAGCTCATGTCAGGCATCATTGCAACCAAGATAAATAGGCACATGGATCAATTCATGAGTAACACACAGAAGGGCATTGGTAGAGACTCCAGAGGAGCCAAACACCAACTCCTGGTCGACAGAACAGTCGCCCAAGACTGCAGGTCACGACACACCAACCTGTGCACAGCCTGGATTGATTACAAGAAGGCCTATGACTCAATGCCACACACATGGATCACTGAATGCTTGGAGCTGTACAACATCAACAGGACTCTAAGAGCCTTCATAAGAAACTCAATGAAGCTGTGGAAAACCACCCTTGAAGCCAATGGGAAACCACTTGCACAAGTGTCCATCAAATGTGGGATATACCAAGGTGATGCTCTGTCCCCACTGCTGTTCTGCATAGGTCTGAACCCCCTCAGCCAAATAATCAACAAGACTGGCTATGGATACCGACTCAGAAATGGGGCCAACATCAGTCACCTCCTCTACATGGATGACATCAAGCTATATGCTAAGAACGAGCGTGACATTGACTCCCTGATCCACACCACCAGGATCTACAGTAATGACATTGGGATGTCATTCGGGCTCGAGAAATGCAGCCGGATGGTGACAAAGAGAGGCAAGGTAGTCCACACAGGGGGGGTCTCACTCCCAGAAGGAACAATAGCAGACATTGAGGACAGTTACAAGTACCTTGGAATTCCCCAGGCAAATGGCAACCTGGAGCAGGCAACAAGGAAAGCTGCAACAGCTAAGTACCTTCAACGAGTAAGGCAAGTCCTGAAAAGCCAGCTCAATGGCAAGAACAAGACCCGGGCAATAAACAGCTATGCACTGCCAGTTATCAGATACCCTGCAGGAATAATAAGATGGCCAAAGGAAGAGATACAGACCATGGATGTTAAAACACGGAAGCTCCTCACCATGCATGGAGGGTTCCATCCCAAATCCAGCACCCTGAGACTGTATGCTAGCCGCAAGGAAGGAGGCCGAGGACTAGTGAGCGTAGAAGCCACTATCCAGGATGAAACATCCAAGATGCATGAATACATCAAGCTCAAGGCCCCAACTGACAGTGTGCTCAGTGAATGTCTCAGGCAATGGAGAGCAGAGGATACAGTGCTGGAGGACAGATCTTCATGGGAGGACAAACCCCTCCATGGGATGTACCACCGGACCATAACTGAAGTGGCTGATATCAAGAAGTCCTACCAATGGCTAGAAAGGGCTGGCCTACAAGACAGCACTGAAGCGCTCATCCTGGCAGCTCAGGAACAAGCCCTGAGCACCAGAGCGATAGAGGCTCAGATCTACCACACCAGACAAGACCCAAGGTGTAGGCTGTGCAAAGAGGCGCCTGAAACAATCCAGCACATAACTGCAGGGTGTAAGATGCTGGCAGGTAAAGCATACATGGAGCGGCACAATCAAGTGGCTGGAATAATATACAGGAACATGTGTGCAGAATATGGACTGGAAACCCCAAGGTCAAAATGGGAAACACCTCCGAAGGTGGTAGAGAATGAGAGGGCAAAGATCCTGTGGGACTTCCAGATCCAGACTGATAGGATGGTAATGAAGAACCAACCAGACATCGTAGTGGTGGATAAAGAACAGAGGAAAGCCGTTGTGGTGGATGTGGCAGTGCCAAGCGATGGGAACATCAGGAAGAAGGAACATGAGAAACTGGAGAAATACCAGGGACTCAGAGAAGAACTGGAGAAAGCCTGGAAAGTGAAGGTGAAGGTGGTGCCTGTGGTAATTGGAGCACTCGGGGCAGTAACCCCCAAGCTGGAGGAGTGGCTACAACAGATACCTGGAAAGACCTCAGACCTCTCAGTCCAGAAAAGCGCAGTGCTAGGAACAGCTAAGATACTGCGCAGGACCCTCAAGCTCCCAGGCCTCTGGTAGAGGACCCGAGCTTGGAGGAGAAACCACCCGCGGAGGGTGAGAGGGGCGTGTATATATATATATATATATATATAAATAATTTTAATAAATGTTTGTTAGTTATGTTTATTAGTTACATGTTTATTTGAACATTATTGTTTAAGTACTGATGATTAAAAACTACACAGTAAGATTACACAACGATACGTTTGTATTAACATATGAGGCATTTTATTACAAAGACAGAAAGCAGCAACCATCGTATGTCATGCTCCACTGTAAACGGTGCAATGCGGGGAGCAAGGCATATTATGAGGCATTTGGGGCTGATGGCTCCGTACGAAGCGCGTGCCTCTTAGCTTCCTAATGAGCTCGTATTTATCGGCCGAGAACTGCAGAGCTGATACCAGGACGATACACGCGGGCCGGCTGTCCAGTTGTCAGGAGTGGTCTTCTGCCGGGGACACGATGTGCAGCGGGCCAAAAAGAGACTTTCTGCCGACAGAGAGTTTGCGCTCAGTGAATTTAAATACGCGTCAACAGTGACGTATGTGTCAGAGGATGTCCGATTAGCCATTTCTGCATGTCAATCAAATCCCGTACTTGTCGGTGAGGATTTTGATTGGCTGGTGGATTTTTAAGAAGTACTTTTTTATTTTTAAATCTTCTGTCCCGCGATCTACCGTCATGTCCTTGAAGATCGACCGGTCGATCGCGATCGACGTAATGAGCACCCCTGCTTTAGACAGTACTGTGTCTTTGAATTTAGCCAGATCATCATGGAAGAAAGCTTCCCTCTGTGTTTCTTCAAAGGAGGCCTACAGTCGGGGGAGGGTTATCCTCAGGCCAGGTGGTAATTGTCTGTCTTTTGGCCTTAGTTGGTCGGCTGAGGTGTGTGCAGGGGTCTGGATTGGCCAAAGTGGGGGAGGGTCTTGGATCTATGCATTTTGTAATGTTTCACATGTTGATGAATTTATTATACTAACCTGCAGTGATAACAGCTAGAAAGAAGGGCCAACATCTCACTGAAATGAACACTAGGTCTGGAATGCAGGGTTTGTCGGGCAGTGTTGAGTATAACGGATTAAAAAGTAGGAAATTAAAGTTATTTAATATGTTTGTCAGTAACTGAGAAATGTCACAAATTACAGCTTAATTTTGGTAACAAATTACAATTACTGGAAGATAGAAAACCTTGATACTTTGTTACTTAGGTTTTGTGGTCTCTGACGTTCTCACTCAGTTAAATGAAACAAAACGCTGATTAATTTAAAAAAAAAGGAGTTACTGGTGCATGCATGTGAGCACAGAGTTGGGGATTGGTCAAAGTACAGACACGCCTTCATTGCTGCAATCAAGTTCCTCTCTTAACTGGCTCAAAGATTGAACGAAACGTGATGCTGCAAAGAGTAACAACAGGTGAACAGCAGAGCAGAGACCCAGCCCATTTGTCTGTAGCAAATAAAACAACTTTAAAGTCTGTCTTTGGTGTGAACAACATGGGCTGGCTTCTTCCTGGAAGCAGTTTTTTGCCTAATAATTCACCATGTTTAACTTTATATTACTCACTAAGCAGCATGTGACTGCCTGAAATGAGTTTTTGCACTCTTTTGGGGGGAGGGAATTCACTTGACCTGCAGCGCAGAACTGTGCGCAAAAGACAGAAGTGGAGAGACTTGTGGGGTCAATTTAGAATCAGCTTAAATGAATGAAAAAAACAGAGTATAAATTTGTTTTTTATTTCAAAAACAAGACATCTTAAATCTAAAAAGTGTTTTTGAAAGTTTGAAAACAGTTTGAAAACCAAAGGTACACATTGTTAGTTTTAAGAGAATTTTGAAAAATCAAAGCTAAAACTGTTGATTTGAAAAAAAAAAAAGAAAAAGCTTACGATTATTTTTTACTATAATTTTCTTTCTTAAAATAAAAAAATGTTCAAACTTACAAGGTCTTGCTTTAAAATGTTCAATTTTTTTTCTTTTTAAATTCACAATATTTATTTTTGTTCACTTTAAGGTGATCCTAAATCGACCCCATGGAGACTGGAAAACTTTTTGTAATGGAATACCTTAAGTTAGTGGAAATGAACATAGAGGTAATAAATAATGATTTCAAAAGAGCGGCTTAGTTTCAGATTCATAGATATGAATATCATATGGAAAGTTCTTTCCACATATGACTGAAAAATGGCTGAGACCACATGAGCTATGAACGTATTCTAGTGTAATTCAAACACCCACATCGGTGTCTGAATTCTAATGAAGTCAGGTTATGTTGTAAACCATGTTCATACTTTGCATAAGGTTATGACTTAAAAAATTACTGAAATACATGAGGGCCGTCTTTGTGCGATTTTATCTTGGGGAATTGTACATGATTGGGGGGGGAAGAGAAAAAAAAAAAGAGTGTGGTAAATAGTAGTGAAATACTTTTTAGAAGGTAATGAATAAAGTAATTAAATAACCATTTTGATCCTGCTGTTCTGTCCTGTTGCCACACCACCCTTCATTTAAATAAGCTGCATTTCCATAACACATTTGGGCAAAACTTTATCAAAATTCTAGGAATTTTCAAAAACAACATTTTGAAATGACAGTTTGCATTAAATCAGGGGTGGGCAAACTACGGCCCGCGGGCTGGATCCGGCCTGCCTCCATGTTTGGTTCGGCCCACTGAACAATATCAGAGACCCATGTTTATTTAATTTTTTAATCTGGCGACACGATCAAGACGTGACATTTTCTTACCCCCTTCTGCGGTCTGTGCTCCAACCTGAAACCCTCAAAAATCTCTGTCAAACAGAACAAAAGACAGTCTTCCCTTTCTACATCACAGTTTATCCTTCCCGGTTTAGCTCATTCTTAGAGCAATCATGCTGCTTTTTTTAAACAGCACCCTGTTCTGTGTCCTGATTGGCTGGAGACCCTGTCAATTAATCTCCTCCATGCTGTGTCTCCTGTACAGAAACGTGGAGCTCTTCAGATCAGAAATCTGTGATCGATGGTCAGATCTTTTTCATTTTAATTTCTATGAAGGTTTGAGAATTAAAAAAAAGAGAGAAAAGGGTGAAAATGTTCATGTTTGTGTGAGAAAAGTGGATTTATGCAGTGAGTAGTTTTACTGCCATAAACGTCTGTAATCAGACTGGATTTCACCGTTCACGGTTATTTTTAGAACGAAACTCCAGCAATAAACGAGGAACTCTGTACTGGTGAAAAGGTATGATTAGCTGCAGCAGAAGACAAAGAAATTTGCTTTTTCATTATTACTGGATGAGAAACAGACGTGCAGGACACAGCGATGCTGCACAAACTGTGAGACGAGCGATGAGCTCAAAGTCTCTGTGGAATTATGACGAGAGAGGATCCACTATTTATTGTTTTTTGTTTTTATTTATGTATTAGTATGTCTTTCCTGAATTTTTGTCTTTAAAAATAATAGTGTTGTTTGGTCATTTTTTATTTCATAAATAGTGTAATTTATTTTCTTAAAAGGATCATGAATGAATGAAACTGTATTCATATAGCATTTTACAACTCCTTGAAGGTACCAAAGGGCTTCACAATAAAATACAGATCTAAAAAGGGAACAAAAGTTTTATACTAAAAAACTCTAGAATAATCTGTTTTGGAATATAATTTTCAATCCAAATGTTTTCATCTACATTCCATGTTATATCATCTGCTCCTGGTTCAGCCCTTCTATCCAATTTTAGAACCCAATATGGCCCCCCCGAGTTAAAATAATTGCCCACCCCTGACTTAAATCATAATTTTGCGTAAAGCACAAACCAACTCACGCGATAAGTCATTATAAACACAGCAATGGATGAAACCAAAATTGTGTCCAAATCCCCCCTAATCACTATGCAGTTCACTATAGTGCAGGGGTGGGCAATTATTTTAACTCGGGGGCCACATGATTCATCTGACCGGAAAGTCGCTACATGGTCATCTTTCGTTGAAAACCGACATTCAGATATCCACATGGCTATATTGTATGTTTAATTCCACAACAGGCTTAGAACACGCAAAAAACATCCGTAAAAACACAAAATGCTCTCAAAAAGGAGGAACTTTTAGTTGCAGCTCGCCGCCATCTTGAAGGCAAGGCTGTGATGTGCACGAGTTTATGGCTCATTAGCATGACCGATGGGAACAGAATCATGCTAGGTTGTGAACTTGTGTGGGAGTTTTCCTTTTCCTCGCCTTTCATTAGAGTCTTAAGACAAAAACCTTTTACAGTAATTTAAAAATAACAACAAATACATAAAAGAATTGCCCCTGATTGAAACCCAAAAGATGTAGCGAAATATACACGACCACCAAGTGAATCTGTAAATCCAAACTTTTGCTAGTTTAACAAAAACAAACTCTACATTTGTGTCATCACATGCAAAAATTGACATTTTAATCCATAATTTAAAACAACATTAATTAAAATGTTTAAAATAGTTACTTACTTTGAGCAGGGAGTCGATTTCTCTGACGCCGACCGAAAGTTCCAGATTCTCCAGCAGCTCATAGGATAGTCAGTGAAGGATCGCTTGATTTGCTAAACGGAATGTCCAGTGTGGAGACACACCTCCTACCTTGAATTTTAAAACCCCACCCATCTGGAACGCGCCAACGTTTAACCTAACTAACCCTTTAAAAAATTCCATTTAAGTGGAAAGTCTTTTGTTTTTTTTAGGTTTTTGGGTGGATTTTGAATTTCTTTTTTTCAATTTACACTATTCTTAACCTTTAGAATGGTGTATTTTATTGACTAAAAGTAAGAACCAGTATTTCAGGAGCATTTTTAAAAAGTGTTTTAAGTTTATTGTAGGTTGTTTATTTTATTGATTGATCGATCGATTGATTGACCTGTGAGTCCATACATCTGCTTGTTAATTTCATTCTATAGGCCATGGGTCTCAAAGTAATCCTCAATAGACCCCTTTCATATAACGTTATACAAGATGGCAACAGCACCAGAAATGTGATAAATGACTTCCGCTTTAAGTGCATAAATCGGCAAAGAGGAGAACTTTAATTTAAACTTTAAATACTGAAAGTTAACTTTACCACTTGCAACAGAAAATGAAAAAATATTTCTTTTAAAAATATTTTAAAAAATATATTTAAAAATATCATGCCAAACGTTATTTGCTTCTATATCGTAGATTGTTCACAAATCAAAATACAAGTTCACTGCTTCTTCCCCAAATTCATGTGGACAATATTTAGCAAGCTATGGATAATGTCTCTCTAACAAACCAGGGAAAGGTTAGAAAGGTTGACTCTGAAAGTAATTAAGGTTTTCATTTTTTCTAATTTATGCCATGCTAATGCTAGCGATAGCTCTTTGGATGAGATGTAGGGCTGCAGATGATCTTTTCTGCGCAGTTAAAGTTGCTTAAATCACTGAATTCACAAATCACTGTAAACATAGCAAAGGCAGGACAATTTCAGAGTGTTTAACATTGAAGCTGTAACAATAGGAACTATTGTTGAGTGTTTGGTTTTCCAGTCGGACGTTGCACAATCAGAATGAATGAATGAATGAACGCACCTGAGCTAAGAGTTTAACCTGCCTGAGTTAATTAAAAGCACTGCCCTGTTGGGTAGAATTGAAATATTCTGTGTTACGTTTTTTGGAGGAAAACCTGTATATAACAAAAGCTAAACTAATTACTGTTGACAAATTTTCTTACATTGTTGCCAGTGGCGTCACCTGGCCTGGGCATTCCTGGCTCTAGCCCCAAATATTTATCTTCAAGCCCTGAATGTTTTTTTGACTCAGAACTTTCATGATAATGCCAGTTTTGTAGTTTCCTAGCTCCAGTGAATGTTGCATGAACGACTAGTCAGAGAGTTGAACAGAGAGGAAAAATCATCTGTGTATTATTTGCAACCCCCCCGACTTCTGAACTAGATAGAACCTAGATAGAACAGAGAATGAGGAGAGAGCAGCGGATTAATGGAGAAGGTGAACATGAGTCTAATGAAGAATGCAACAACAGGTAGCATCCCAAATGCAGTCAGTGATTTGAGGACTGCAGATACAGGATTAAAGTAGGAGAAACATTACTGCTTTCATCAAGCATGTTTGGAAAGTAGAAAAGAGCTTTTCATTCAACTTTGTTTGCAACATTTGAGTGTCTGGAACACTCTGTAACCGCTAAAGCAGCTTTCTGCTTTGGCCTGACACTTCCTTTTTTAAAGAATTAAACAGACGATTAGAGGATAATTAAGACAGAAAAAAGAAACTTGCAACTGAAAGAGAGAGAAATAAATGAGGATTAGCATATGGTGACAGGATGATACTAGGAGGCGGAGGGAAAAGTGGAGTGATAGAGGGAAAGCAAATGAGAGAAGGAAAGAAGTAAAAATCAGAAGGAAATTGTTATTGAAAGAAAGCAGTCGAGAAAAAGGAAAAGTAATGACATAATGCTGGATGAGATGTATCAGCAGACATAAAAGTCCATCATGCAACCTGACATGGAAGTAAAATGTTTGGTTGACAGGGGGAGAAAAAAACCATAGTAATGTCTGTAATAAAAATTAGATCATTTTGTCTTCCCTTTAATGTCAATAACCATGTATAAGATATTCTTTACATTGTCATTTTTAAGTTTTAAAAAAAATATTTTGAAGTACATATTGATTTATTTATCTTTAAACAAGGTGCCACAATGCTCAAGACACTTTGAGATCGTTTCAGAGTTTTGGAGCTGCTGCGGCAAATGCACAGTCCCCTCTGAGTTTGAATTTTTTTTGTGGGACTTTTAGAAGGAGCTGATCTAAGAGAACAGGAGGGGACATAAGGCTGCAGCAGCTCAGAGAGGTAAACTGGTGCGAAACTATGTGAGGATTTAAAAACAAATCTTAAAATGAATTCTAAAATGAACAGGCAACCAGTGAAGTGAAGCTAAAACCAGGGAGGTGTGATCGTATGTCGGTTTTGTAGTTAATAGGCGCCCAGCCACATTTTACAGAAGTTGGAGTCAAGCAGAGTTGCAAACCCCTACAAATAAGGAATAATTGTAATCCAGCCTGATGATAATGAAGTTAATTGCTTCAAATGCTCAATGCTTCAAATTTCTTAACCCTTATGCTATCTTTGAGTTCAAGATGACCCCAGAATTACATTAACGTATTATCCATCCCATGACAAATGTAAACAAAATTTCAGGTCTGCCCTGTACACCAGGTAAATTCAAAAATCATTAAAAAAGAAAGTCCTGTGGTCTTGTGGGGTCCAGATGACCCAAAAATGACAAAACGATTGATTTGTATGTAGCATGATGTAAATTTAGTGTTCCAGTTTTTATTATTTTTACTATGGGTTTTCATTTTGTGTTTGTTTTGATTATAATCACTAATTTAGTCATTTATTTGTATTATTTGAAATAATAAGCATGGGGACTTGATCTTCATCCTACTTATGTTCTCCTTAAGTAGATTGTATATATTTTACTTTGTAACTGAAAAATAAACAAACAAACAAACAAACAGATTAAATAATTAAATAAATAAATAAACAAATAAATAAATAAAAAAGAATGGTAAGGGTGTTCTTGTGCTGAGTGATCTCGAACAGCTCATTGACTTAGCTTCTCTTGTTATACCACATGAGCTGAATTCCTTTAGAAAGAAATTACAAGTTGAGGGGCAGCAGCTATGGTTTTACCCATGAGTAATGTGGGCAGTCGTCAAGGGCACAATCTCATAGGGAGCCCACAAGCACCCAAAAAAGAGAGGAAAAAATATCTTTATTATTTCACACACTTTTCTAGAATAAAACCAACATTTTTCACACAAAGTCTGATATATATAGATAGATAGATAGATAGATAGATAGATAGATAGATATTTATATCTATATCTATATATCTATATATCTATATATCTATATATATATCTATATATATATATCTATATGTATATCTATGTCTATATATATATATATCTATATATATATCTATGTCTATATATATGTATATATATATATATATATATATATCTATATATATGTATATATATATATATATATATATCTATATATATGTATATATATATATATATCTATATATATATATATATATATATATATATATATATCTATATATATATATTATATATATATATATATATATATATATATATATATATGTAAGATGCTGGCAGGTAAAGCATACATGGAGCGCCACAATCAAGTGGCTGGAATAATATACAGGAACATGTGTGCAGAATATGGACTGGAAACCCCAAGGTCAAAATGGGAAACACCTCCGAAGGTGGTAGAGAATGAGAGGGCAAAGATCCTGTGGGACTTCCAGATCCAGACTGATAGGATGGTAATGGCGAACCAACCAGACATCGTAGTGGTGGATAAAGAACAGAGGAAAGCCGTTGTGGTGGATGTGGCAGTGCCAAGCGATGGGAACATCAGGAAGAAGGAACATGAGAAACTGGAGAAATACCAGGGACTCAGAGAAGAACTGGAGAAAGCCTGGAAAGTGAAGGTGAAGGTGGTGCCTGTGGTAATTGGAGCACTCGGGGCAGTAACCCCCAAGCTGGAGGAGTGGCTACAACAGATACCTGGAAAGACCTCAGACCTCTCAGTCCAGAAAAGCGCAGTGCTAGGAACAGCTAAGATACTGCGTAGGACCCTCAAGCTCCCAGGCCTCTGGTAGAGGACCCGAGCTTGGAGGAGAAACCACCCGCGGAGGGTGAGAGGGGCGTTTTTTTTATATATATATATATCTATATCTATATCTATCTATATATATATATATATCTATATATATATATCTATATATATATATATATACCTATATATCTATATCTATATATATATATATATATATAGATATATAGCCATTGGTAGGACATATATATGGTAGGATATATATATATATATATATAGAGAGAGCTTGGAGGAGAAACCACCCGCGGAGGGTGAGAGGGGCGTTTTTTTTTTAATTTAAACTTTTTAACGCCCCTCTCACCCTCCGCGGGTGGTTTCTCCTCTAAGCTCGGGTCCTCTACCAGAGGCCTGGGAGCTTGAGGGTCCTGCAATATCTTAGCTAGGAATGGAGTGCTAGGAATAGCACTGCGCTTTTCTGAACTGAGAGGTCTGAGGTCTTTCCGGGTGACCACTGTCACCTTCACTTTCCAGGCTTTCTCCAGTTCTTCTCTGAGTCACTGGTATTTCTCCAGTTTCTCATGTTCCTTCTTCCTGATGTTCCCATCACTTGGCACTGCCACATCCACCACAACAGCTTTCCTCTGTTCTTTGTCCACTACTACAATGTTTGGTTGGTTCGCCATTACCATCCTATCAGTCTGGATCTGGAAGTCCCACAGGATCTTTGTTCTCTCATTCTCTACTACCTTCAGAGGTGTTTCCCATTTTGACCTTCGGCTTTCCAGTTCATATTCTGCACACATGTTCCTGTCTAATATTCGTGCCACTTGATTGTGGACAAACAATCTCCATGTATGCTTTATCTGCCATGTAAGCTTTATCTGCCAGCATCTTACATCCTGCAGTTATGTGCTGGATTGTTTCAGGCGCCTCATTGCACAGCCTACACCTTGGGTCTTGTCTGGTGTGGTAGATCTACACCTTGGGTCTTGTCTGGTGTGGTAGATCTGAGCCTCTATAGCTCTGGTGCTCAGGGCTTGTTCCTGAGCTGCCAGGATGAGTGCTTCAGTGCTGTTCTGTTGGCCAGCCCTTTCTAGCCATTGGTAGGACTTCTTGATATCAGCCACTTCAGTTATGGTCCGGTGGTACATCCCATGCTGGGGTTTGTCCTCCCATGAGGATCTGTCCTCCAGCACTGTATCCTCTGCTCTCCATTGCCTGAGACATTCACTCAGCACAACGTCAGTTGGGGCCTTGAGCTTGATGTACTCATGCATCTTGGATGTTTCAGCCTGGATAGTGGCTTTACGCTCACTAGGCCTTCGGCCTCATCCTTGCGGCTAGCATACAGTCTCAGGGTGCTGGATTTGGGATGGAACCCTCCATGCATGGTGAGAATATTTCGTATTTTAACATCCGTGGTCTGTATCTCTTCCTTTGGCCATCTTATTATTCCTGCAGGGTATCTGATAACTGGCAGTGCGTAGCTGTTTATTGCCCGGGTCTTATTTTTGCCAATGAGCTGGATTCTCAGAACTTGCCGTACTTGTTGGAGGTATTTAGCTGCTGCAGCTTTCCTTGTTGCCTTCTCCAGGTTGCCATTTGCCTGTGGAATTCCAAGGTACTTGTAACTGTCCTCGATGTCTACTATTGTTTCTTCTGGGAGTGAGACCCCTCCTGTGTGGACTACCCCTTGCCTCTCTTTGTCACCATCCGTCTGCATTTCTCGAGCCCGAATGACATCCCAATGTCATTACTGTAGATCCTGGTGGTGTGGATCAGGGAGTCAATGTCACGCTCGCTCTTAGCATATAGCTTGATGTCATCCATGTAGAGGAGGTGACTGATGTTGGCCCCATATCTGAGTCGGTATCCATAGCCAGTCTTGTTGATTATTTGGCTGAGGGGGTTCAGACATATGCCGAACAGCAGTGGGGACAGGGCATCACCTTGGTATATCCCACATTTGATGGACACTTGTGCAAGTGGCTTCCCATTGGGTTCAAGGGTGGTTTTCCACATCTTCATTGAGTTTCCTATGAAGGCTCTTAGAGTCCTGTTGATGTTGTATAGCTCCAAGCATTCAGTGATCCACGTGTGTGGCATTGAGTCATAGGCCTTCTTGTGATCAATCCAGGCTGTGCACAGGTTGGTGTGTCATGACTTGCAGTCTTGAGCGACTGTTCTGTCGACCTCGAGTTGGTGTTTGGCTCCTCTGGATTCTCTACCAATGCCCTTCTGTGTGTTGCTCATGTATTGATCCATGTGCCTATTTATCTTGGTTGCAATGATGCCTGACATGAGCTTCCATGTTGTGGAGAGACAGGTTATTGGCCGGTAGTTGGATGGGACTGCACCCTTTGAGGGATCCTTCTGGATCAGGATCGTTCAAAATTTTATACTATACATATATATATATATATTGTATAAAATTTGTATCAGAGCAATAATAGTTATTCTGACAAATACAATGACTGAGCAATAACTTTATTTCTCAATAGCAATCTATGAGAATTTTCCTTCTTGGAGTAAGGAAGTATTTCCTTTTGGAGCTGGAGGCTCTCGGAGCTCATCCAGCTACTTTCGGGTGACCCTCTCAAAAGATCGGCGGCTTTCAGCTCACTCGTTCGATATGTCAGCAGACAGAGAGACACTGAGGGGGCTGTCAGCTCCAGCCTCATTGAGACATTAATAAAGCAAAAAGGTTTTAATATTTTTTCCCCTCTTCGTATTAATTTGAAATAGTGAAACTTCAAACTCGGCCACGGAGACACAGAAACACAGCAGAAGCAGCTGTCGTACAGACAGCTACTTGTACCAGTAATAAATTTTAATAATAGTCATAACCCCAACATGGAGAGATGATTACAACTCTTTACAATAAAATAAACCTTATTAAACAACATCATATGTCTCTTCCATTTATTATAAGTGAGAAATTCACAGACAGAGTTGGTAGCTATTCCCCACATGCAGCCGCGGTGTCAGAAACACAGGCGACGGGCAAAAGAGAGGCTAGAGAGAGGAGTGTTCTTTTGTACCTGGAGATCAACCCCACCTCAGCCTAAATTGATTTAATCTATTTTTTAATGCCAAAACCCAACAAAGGAAAGTAGCTGCATGATTCATTAAATCTTTGATTATTATCTTGTCTTTATTTTTAGTTTGTTTAAATGGAATGATGGTTAAGATGTGTGTTTTACATCCAGTTTACGCATAACCCTATTATCAATAGTCAATAAAAGAATAATCTGCGATTAGTCCACTAAAATGATCATTTGTGGCAGCCCTAATCTTAACTCCAAAGATAGCGGAAGGCCTTGAAGAAAAAATAAAAAAAATAAAAATAAACCCTCAATCCACTATCCAACTCAGGACAGTATTATATTTTGTCTTCACAGTAGGAGCAACTCAAAGACTGGTGCTGGAGCATCTCAGGATCGTAAAGGCTCACACTTAGAAGGGGACAAGAAGTCCCATGACCAATGTAACATTTATTTAAATTAAAACATTTATAAATCATTATGGATGTATTCAGACTGGACATGTTTGGTCTGCTTAAAGTGAATTAGAGGTGGTTTCAGTAATTTCAATCTGACTACGCTGAAGCAAATCATAAATCCTTGTTTAACTATTTGGAAATGACTGACGTAAAGTTGGAGAAGAGTGAAAGGGCCTTGTGGTTCGTGCATGCAGGGTGAGAGGTGCAACAGATAGACTTGTGCATACAAAAAATGTGACGACAGTCTCCTCAGCACTGCAGTTACTAGCATTCTGTGTTAAATCACAACACGGTTTTTTTGCCAGTAGTTGCCTTGTACCGTTCCTCAGCCATTTAAAAACAAGTAAAAGTGTTGTAATTGGTTTTCAAACATACATTCAAAATTGGTATTTGAGATATACCGTTTTAATAAGAGAACTGTGATGGCAGCATACCCTGCCACACCCACAAACAAAATGGCTGTAACCTCCTCCCATCATTGCACATGTGACCGGATGCCCTCTTACATTTGCACCCCAAATGAAAACTGGATTAGGTAAAGGTTAAAAATATAAAATTTATTATAAAATTGACACAAGTTCCATTAAAGTGAAGGTTACATTAAACTCGGACAATTGGACCGCACTCCAACACTGCTTGAGGACGGCTGCCTCCAGGGAGTCCTCAGTCCCACTGCACCAGTGGGTAGCCACAAACACCACCAAGGGAGATCTCCAATCCAAACCCTCACCAGGGCCCCAATACACACAAAAACACACCACCACCCAAACAGTGATTAAAAGAAAATACAAAACAGATGCGGTGCACCTGAGCAGGACACCACCAATTTATAGGCCGAAAACAGAGGGGTCTCCCTTACACAATACTACGTATGGCACCCACCAGCTACCGTAAGGATAAAGGGAGGAGGCAGGCACCTCCAGCCAGGTCCAACCACCAAGAGACTAAAATGGGCACAAAACAGTTTAAAATGGATAAAAGCAAGGGTGTCAAGCTTGGTTAAAACATTAAAAACAATGACTAAAAACACTATAAGCAAAACAGCAGTGGCAACTCTGCTGGAAAAAGACAAATAAGTTAGTTCTCCCAGGGAAAAAAAACATGTTTACAAACCCTTATGTTACCTCTCATGCCCCAGGGTCAGAACTCATGCCACCACCTGTTAATATATATCCACAATTTAAAATGTTGCTAACTCAAATGCTTAAAAACTTTAGTAAAATTACACAAATGATTAAAAAACTTTAGTAGAAAAGGTCCACGTCAAGCTCACTCACCAAGGCCAAACCAGGAAACCAGCATCTAGTCAGAACTCCCACAGCTGCTATTTATTAACCTCATGGGCCAATCAGAGCTCAACAAACAGGTGCTGGCCATGAATGTTAACTTATGGTACACCATGAGGGACAAACTACCACCCACAGTCCTGTCTGTTACATGCACTTTCTATTTAATTGTATTATTTCAGATTCTTTATTCTTAAAATCAATGCACAGATTTCTTTGAGTTTAAAATATATCTTCTTTGGTTTCAGTATTTATTGGTAGCATAGACATGTACATATATTGTTTAGTTTAATCATTTTGGTTAGTTTGATTCATGTCACCTGTTTTGGAGTTGCCAGTTTGGGGAGTGCTACTGGTCCCTACGGGTGTGGCTGAGGTTCTGCTCCTGGAGCTGTGCTGTGAGGACTGGCAAAAGAGAAAGTAAAGTCTTCACAGCCTTTAAATTCTCCAGTCAGGCAATTGGGTAGGCGCCATTTACAGATGCTTCCAAGGGGAGAAATCAATGGACTTATTTAATGTTTATTTGCTTTGCTTCTGTTGGTTATTATTCATTTTGGTCCACTTTTGATGATTTTTTTTTCCACCAACAGACCAAGTTTGGTGTTTAGTCTTGTCATTATATTTTTTGTTAGAATAGTATTTGTTTGTCTGTGTGGCTATGTTAGTTTCCCCCCTTGTTTCTCAAGTGGTCTGATCAGCCACTATATATGGTCCCCTGTTGTGTCTTTGGTTAGGTCAGTTTGTTTCTGTTACTTGGTCTTTTCAGTTGGTTAAGTTAAAGTTAAGTTTGTTACCTGAGTTAATTATGTTTCTTTTGACCTCTTTTAAGGGCCCAGTTTGCTAATTTTTACATATTTTGAGAAAAATTAAAATGTTCATTTTCTGATAAACTTCTGTTGTCCTCTTTGGCCGCTCAAGAACAATGCCAAGAAAGAAAGCGGTAGGCAGCATCTCCATGTTTATTATTTTGTTTAGACCTGCCTTAATAACTCCTAGCCAATGGCTGATAAGATCATTAGTCGCGTGGTTTTGTTAATACATTTTTGGTATGGAACAGAAACCTCTGGTAGATCCCAGTCTGAAGACAGACCAAACACATGATTTAGAACTCGATCAAGAACTAATTAAGCGGACCCAATTCGTAAATTTTTTTTTCCTGTTTGAATACACCATAAAATGATTGTAAAATTATCTTTAAACAAATAGGGAGCTAATGCAGCAATTTTGATAATGGTGTATAAAAGCTGCAATCTCTATTTTGGTGGGGTCCAAAAATAATTAAGTTACAGGTCAGTAGATCACTTTCTGTCTGCAGCTTGCTGCTGCTGCCGTGGCTCTCACTCAGCAGAACACAAATCGGGTCGCAGCGGCTAAGTCTGCACAGCTGAAAACCTGATCCGGTTACCAAACCTGAATTAAATCTTAACCCCCTAATCGGTGAGTCTAGCAGCAGCATCTTTCTGTAACCATGATGATTAATTAATTGCATAACTTAACTGCAAAGCTAAACCAAGCTAAGTGGCTCTGTTAGTTTTTCATATTTTAATTTTTATTATTCAGTCCTTTCTTTTGTGTTTTCACAGTCACACTTTAGCCAAACATGGCGGGTGAGGAGGGTTGTAGACGGTAGTGTAGCGGTGTCATGCCCTGACTTCCCTAAGGCAGTGTTTTTCAACCTTTTCTGAGCCATGGCAAACTTTAACCTTGAAAAAATTCTGCGGCACACCAGCATCCAAAAAAAAAAAAAAGGAAAAACTCAGTCTGTATTGATCTACAGTCCCTCCGCAATCTCACGTGCATTTTTTTGATAATTTTGGCAGAAAAAGCTGGAGGCTGCAGCTGTTTTTCTAAATGATGTAACAAAAGTCAAGTTAGAAAATTTAAAAACAGTTTGAGGTGTGTTCGTTGTGGTTTCAAGACGTTTAAAAACAGATCTCATTGTGCGCTGTGTCACTTTAACCCAATGCATCATGGGAGATGTAGTGCATAATGTGGCCGAAGATCGCTTTTCAGAGCTTCATTTTTTTGTTCACTTGTTACACGGTCTGACACCGGATTCTGTGGAAAGCTACTCCGCTACGAGCTTAAGCTGCTATTTTTGTTGGAACTGAGCAACTTTATGAGCTAAATCAGGACAAGGAAGTGAAGACTTTAACCACTTCTGATTGGTCAGACTGATAACATGTGATTAAGCCTCCAAGAATGATTGATGGAGACAGTTATAGGGGCAGGACTTTTCCAAAATACAGCTGAAGCTGCGGTTAAATCGCGGTATCGTCATTCTTGAAGTGTCTTTAATAAAATAAAAGAAACGCAAAAAAAAAAAAAACGTCTTTTATGATCTTTCATATTCCTAACCACTCAGTGTTTTATCAGGACCTGTTTGGATGAACAAAGAGCTGATATCCTGGAGATGTTTAATGTTTTTTAGATCAGTTAATGAGGGCAATTTCCCACGGCACAATTGACAATCTTCCACAGTGGTTGACAAACATTGCCCTAAGGGACTAGCACCCCCCCCCCCCCCACCACCAAGGCGACCCCCTCTCCTTAAAAGTAAATAGATAAATAGGGGAACAAAAGAAAAACCAAACAATGATAATAATAATAGTAAAAAATATAAATTAAAAAACTAAAGAAATTATGTAAAAGAAAATAATACTGATTTTTTTTTAAAGAAAATAATAATAATATTAATAAAAATAATAATAATAGTAATAATAATAAAAAAAAACAAGGGATCCTCTGAACCCCTGCTTTGGATGCGTAGCCGACCCCCGGGGGGGGGGCAGGTCAAGCGGCAAACAACCGGCCACGGGTGAAACACCGGCCATGGTGTTTCACGCCCCCCCTCCAAACCCGCACCAGCCCACGGAACCAGCCAGGATGTGGCTCAACCCATCACCATCCCACCCCTACTAGGTTATGTGACTAATCAGCTGGAGCCAGGGAGTCTGAAGCCGACCTATTTTTTGTGGAGGACATTATCTCTTAACTAATATGCTCTGACATGAGGTTTCTGTAATGATTGATGCTAAGATTATTTTTAGATTTCCAGTTTAGGAGAATCATTTTCTTTGTGATACATACAGCGGTGAGAACCATATAAGCCTTGTTAGATTCTATGTTGATGTTATTTGGGTCACCTAGTAAGCAGAATTTGGGGTATCCAGGAATCTTATTATTACACTATATTGATAGCTCTCACAGACCTTACGCCAGAATGATTGGACAGGTGAACAGAACCACAGGGCGTGCAAATAGTCGTCTATGTTGCCTGTGTGCATACAGCAGACTGACCTAGACCCATTTTAAATAACCTCTGTCCGGTGTAGTGATTTCTCTTGAGAATCTTGTATTGGATAAATTGCAGATTAGGACTTTTGGTCATATTAGAGGAATTCAAACAGGTCTCGAGCCAAAATTGATCACTAGATTTCAATGATAGCTCAGACTTCCAGACAAAACAACTTTTTGAAAAGGCACCAAAAGGTCAGGTGGATCTAAAACACTAATGAGTTAAGGATCTTTTTTCATTGGGAAAAGAAAAATATCAAAAATTAGAGGTAATGAGAAAGTAATGATGTCCCCACAATGATGCAAAAACTGTAAGTGTGTGTGTGTGTTCGTGTGTGTTCCTGCAGTACCCTATCCTACCACTAGAGGCCAGCACTGAGTTACCTCATGAACACACACCTAAGCACACTTAGTTGGTTTTTGTGAATTGTGGGAAAACTCCTAAAAATTTGACAGGACATTCTTTTGGCCATTTTAACATTGAATTCAATGTTATTTTAGTGGGGACCAGGTTTTTGGTCCCCACAAAAAAATTGGTCCCCACACCGTGAGTGTTCGTTCAGGTTGAGGTCCCCTCGATGTAATAATGACAAACACACACACACACACACACACACATAGCTCTCTAAAAGTTTCATTTCAAAAAGCTAACAAGGGATCATTGGGGTGAGTCGTGTAGGTCTTCTAACCCTGGTCAAAATCCAGTGGCTGTTTGAGTATCCTGGTATCGTCAACATCTACACATTTCCTGTTTAGTTTGGATTCTGCTTCAACATTTCATTTTTTTTCCTGTGGAGGATGTTCTCGCCTACATGCCCATTGATGCAAATATGCATCAAATTACTTTGGCTCCAACAGTACCTTCATGCAGCATCTACATAAAAGCAAAAACACAAGGAAAAATCTTCTTTCATAGCTGGAAATTAATTCAGACATCAGGGGATTAAAAAGTTGTCTTTTTTCTTCCAGTTAAAAAGGTTTTCCAACCTTGGCTTGAAACGGAAATGCTGCAAAAGCAGCAAACACCTTGTATTATAAAAATAAAAAATATATATTTTTGAGACTGTTTATCAGTTTTTATAATTTTGCCCTTCTGATACTTTCAACAAAAGAGACATTTTTTTAACTTCATGGAACAAATAAAATGATCAAAAAGTACCAAATATCAAACAATTAAAGACATTTTTTAAGAATAAATTTTGACCTTGGGTCCAAATTTTTGGTGCAGTATCCAGTATAGCTAATAACTGATAACAGAAATGAAGAATTTCTAAGTCAGTATATCCTCTCTCAAATAAATGTTTCAAACCTAAATTCTTAAAATGTACTTGTTTGTACTTGAATTTACTGTTTTCAATGAAAGAGAAAGGCTAAATTATAAGAAATACAAAAATTCAGAAGCAGTTTTTCACTGCTTTAGACTTGATGGGAGAGTATACTTAATATATTATTCAAAGTGAAAGTTAGCACTAATGTTAGTTTCAGAGGGGTCAAAATGAGGTTCTGAATGGTTTAATACCAGTGACATCACTGCCTCCATTTACCCGAAGACTCCCCATCAAAGCAGAGCTTTAGCTTTCCGCCAATCACTGCAGGGCGTCGTTGTCAACAATCAGGAGATTAAAGCCCCTGACAAATTTGTCCACCTCAGACGCAAGATTCTGTCAGGTAATGCCTTAATGGGCAGACCTGTATGGGACACGCAGGTGACCCAAAAGAAATTTTAAGATAGTAAACTGCTTGGCAAGCCCGTGGGACAAAAAATGTTCTTGTATAGTTTTTTTCTATGGGCATGCGGCATGCCGTAGAGAACACCGAACCCTTGTGCTTTCTTCTGGAGTCCAGATGACCCCACTCCCAACATTAACGGGCCTCCGTCCCTTCAGGTGGCTGGACAAAGGCCTCAAGGGGATGTTCCTTAAGATGTGGGCAGTCCTCCCTACAAACGTCCAAGGCCCAGACAACCCAAAATCCCACAGCACCCCTAAGGGTCAATTCCTGAACGGGTGCATATTTAATACTACTATCCCACATGACACTAAAACAATTTTAGCAAAGTAAATTGGTCTACATTGTGTTTGTTGGAGGGTTTAAGAGCAGGGATGTCCAATTGAGCCTAGTCTGTTTGGTTTAGTTTAGGAATACCTATTGAATCCTATGACTTCACGTTCTTTATGATTTCATGTTTATCATACAATTACAGGTATGAAGCCCATTGAGACAACTATTGTTGTGATATTGGGCTATATAAATACAATTGAATTGAATTGTTGCCTTTGTCACATTTAAAAACAGTGTTCTGGTTGGGAACCCCAACGGCAAGAAATCATTGATGCCCAGTCATTACAATACTTGGATGAATACCTCTGGTTTCAGTTTCAGTTTCTTTAATTCAAACACGAATGAAAAAATAAACACAGTAGTTTAAAATACTGAAGGAGGAGGGTTTGGGGAAGAGAAGGAGGTAGGTAAGAATGTGTGCCCTGTCTAGGCTACCCCACCTTGGTGGGACACAGCCTGGGTATATAGATAGATAGTTTAAAATAGACACATAAAGCAATACAGTGTGCATGAAAAGGAGTGGGTTGAAGAAAAGTCTGATCCCACCCCATTTTTACAACACCTGATGATGCACGTATTTCTATTTACAGATATGTACAGAACATTCACATTACATTCTGCATGCCAACTGTGCGAAAGGGGTATTTTTTTGTTTTATCATTTCATTTCTGGCCTTGTGATATTCTATTATTGACTTCTTGTAAGCTTTTTCTTTATTCATGTAAACCTTTGCTTTGTTTTAAACCATCCAATACATTCCATAAATCGACACCATAATTTGATAAATACATTTTCGTTTTTGTCGTGCACTGGTTCAATCAAACTTGATAGATCACTATGAATCAATTATGTTTAACAGGAAGTTTTGATTGGTCACCTCATCAGACAACAAAGAAATCCACAAAATCAGGTAAAATCCTACCCACTATACCCAAGTTCGACATTCATTTGAGTCGTCAGCTGTCTTAGGTGCCAACTTAACCTGTGTTTTATGGGCTGTAGCGCCCTATCATAATGTATTAGACTAGTTCACGCTATGCAAGTGTAAATTAGACTTGAAGCTGCTCTGACTTGGTAAGACTCATTTAATGAGACTGTCATCGCAACACGATGCCGTCAAATTTATGGAAATCTCTTGCATCCGCTTTCCCTTCTTTCACCATGATTGTGCTCTCAAACTTTAACTGACGATGCATGGAGAGGATGAGAGCAAATGCCCTTCCTCTACTTCCACTGCGCAGCAGATAGACAGACAAGACATCTGCATTGTGCAGTTGTGTGCACAATACATCTCTTTAACTTTCTGGCTCCCTCGTCTCCTCACATCTGTCCCCTCTGCCCCCAGGCTAAACACACTATTGTGTTTCTTTGTGTTGACTTGCTACATAAACTGTCACCAGTGCTCTAGTCCTGTGCCATCATCTGGCTCTCTTTAGAGCTGAGCAGTGGTGGCTCTGTGTGATGCTGTGTGGTGTTTGCATGTGTCTGTGGGTGGGATGCCATCCCCTCTGTCTCTGCTGAACTGATTGGCATGGCAGCAGAGAGAGCAGACACTAATCTCCTGTGCCAGGTTGGAGGCGCTGCATGGGCTGCTATCACTTCCACAGATAAACAAGTTACTCTTACAGAAGTAGTGCTGCCACATTAAGTCGGCAGACTCAATCAGTGACAAAGAGACGAGGAAGCTGAGCTTTATGCAATCGCCTCGCATGAAGTAGGTACTGTTCTGCACAAAACATATCCACAACACAAAGACAAATTTGTAAAAAAGAAAAAGAAAACAACAAGTGAAGCAAACAGGATATTGTCGATTATGGATTTTAGCTGGATAAAGTAGAAAATTATCCACATTTTTCCCCATTTATTTCATTTGCTTCTTTCAAAAGCAAAGAAATTAACTTTTGCAGAGAAAGACCAAAAGTTTCCTTCATTTCTTTTTATTGATCTACAAATTTAGTCACCACTACAGTCCTTAGTCTTATCTGGAGCAGTGATAAATGCCATGGAAATGTACAGTACATATATACTGGACAGCTGACCTGATGTCACCCATTAATTCTAATAAAATAAAATAAAATAAAATTTCAAGCATTGCAGTCAAAGCAATAAGGAATTCACAGAGATTTATCAAACTCTTTACAGAAATGATTAAATAAATAAAATATATTTTGTACTTCATCAAAGTTGTTGTGCTTTTTATGTTCATTTGAGCTTTTATTGTGAATTTTCTTGCAGTTACAAACCCTGAAGAAGTCCTGCACCGTTACCAAACTCTGCTGAAGGAATTTTGATGGACAAAAAACACGACCCTCAGGCCAATAATGTGTTTTCTGGAATGCTCCTTTGTACTGTTTTGTACTTAAAACATATTTCATTGTGATGACACTTTGTATGCTGCAGAAGTGTTTCATATTAAAGATTGTTGTTTTCAGTGCTGTGTTGTTTCTCTTTAAATTTGCCTCATGTTATAAGAAGTAGGAATATGTTTTTACAATGCAGTTATTTGACCTTTACCAACAAGTTAGCATTGTCTCATTTGGTGAGGTTAGAAGACCAAATGTGTATGTACACTGTATAGGAAGGTAATATGTGAACATACCCAGTATTTACTACTGAAAGTACCATGTATGTCATGGTTCCCCTGTCAGTCTCTCTCCCCTCCCCCGCCTGTTCTGCTCTGGACGCGACCAGCTGTTTCTACTCACCTAATCATCCCTGCAGCCTTCATAAGGATCTCCTGGATCTTCAGTCGGTGCCAGTTCGTTGTCCTCCTATGGAAAAATCTCTCAGGATCCTCACCTGGTCGCTGTCCTCTGGTCTCCCGTGGAAATCCGCTACAAGAATCCTCCAGCCAGCAGCCGCGCCTTTGCCTGGAAAATAATCATCTTTCATTAAAACTCCTAATCTTACCTCGTTGTCTGAGTCTCTTTCCGAGTTCCAGCATTTGGGTCACTCTGAACTTACGCCCGATCATGACAGAACGAACTGGCCAAACGCCTGACCCAGCTGACTCGGCTCCGTCACGTCATCGCTCTACAAGGTAACCTCCTCAGTCGCCAAGCTGACGCCCTGACTCTGATGTCCTCAGCCCAGCAGGATTTATTCCGTCGCCTCGACAACATCACGCAAACACTGATCGATTTAACCGGTCAAGCCCCTGTTCCCGCAGCCGCGGCTCAAACCTCCATTTCCGGCAACAATACCACTTCCGCCTCCGCCCCGGAAAATGTCCGTCTACAGCCGGAACCTTTTTTCGGCGATGTTGTGTCCTGCGGAGGGTTCCTACTTCAGTGCCAGCTCATATTTCAACAGGCCCCCAGGTACTATCAGACTGACCACAGTCGTATTTCTTTAATTGTTAACTCCCTCCGCAGTAAGGCTTTGCAGTGGGCTCAAGCTTTCCTGGCCACCCATCCCATATCTCACCTTCCTTTCGATCGCTTCCTAGGGGAATTCCGTCTAGTGTTCGACCAACCCCGAAAGCAGGAAGAAGCCACCCGGCGGTTACTGAGTCTCAAACAAGGTAACCGCCCGGTAAGCGAACATCTAATCGATTTTCGAATATTATCGGTTGAAGCAGGTTGGCCAGACCTCGCGCTTAAAGGTGTCTTCTACCAGTCTTTGAATGAACGCATAAAGGATCATCTATGTTCTCAGCCAGAAACCAACACCTTTGAAGAACTCGTCACCGCCGCCCTAAGATCTGACGTCCGGCTACGAGAACGCCTCTCTGAGCAGAGGCATAAGCCACCGCCACCTCCAGACAATCCTGTCTCGGCTGCAACTTTTGCTTCTCCATCTACCCGTGAGTCATCTGATTTTAACCAAGATGAGCCCATGCAGATTGGACATTCAAAGCTCTCTGTCGAGGAAAGAAAGAAACGGCGTGATGAGGGACTGTGTTTTTATTGTGGCCAAGCGGGTCATCAGGTCTCCCAATGTAGCATCCGTTTAAACTCCCAAGCCCCCCGTTAAGTGACAGGCCACGGGGGGCTGAATCTGAACTCATTTCTGTTTCCAAGTTTCTCTTTGTTCCTGTCAAGATCTGTAATCAGAACCAAGTTTTAGAACTCAAGGCGCTCATTGACTCTGGGGCCGAGCACAGCCTCATGGACCAGCAGCTCGTCCATGATCTCTCACTTCCGGTCGAGACCCTTGCTAATCCTGTTAATGCTGCCGGTCTAGGGGGTAAACTTCTCTCTCGCATCACCAAACGCACCGGTCCTGTACTCGTTATCACTTCCGGTAACCATCGCGAATACCACCAATTTTTCGTCACCCATTGTCAACAAACTCCTTTAATCCTGGGTTACTCATGGCTCCAGACTCACAATCCCCATATTGATTGGTGCTCGTCTCGCATTGCTAACTGGAGCACGCATTGTATGGCTAATTGCCTTCACTCCGCCATGCCCCTAACCAAAGTTCAGGATACCGGTCTAGAGAAAGACATTGACCTTTCTAAAATCCCCTCCTGTTACCATGATCTCCGCTCCGTGTTTAGTAAATCCAAAGCCAGCGCTCTGCCACCTCACCGTCCCTACGATTGTTCCATTGAACTATTAAATGGAGCTCCCCTCCCTAAGGGAAAATTATATAATCTCTCGGGTCCTGAAAAGACCTCTATGGAAAATTATATCCAAGAAGCCCTCTCTCTAGGTCACATCCGTCCCTCCTCATCTCCCGTCGGTGCGGGTTTTTTCTTTGTTGAAAAGAAGGATAAGTCTTTGCGGCCGTGCATCGACTACCGTGAGCTTAACCAAATCACTGTCAAGGATAAATACTCCCTGCCGTTACTAGACTCTGTTTTTGACTCGGTTCAGCAAGCTAAGGTCTTTTCCAAACTCGACCTGAGGAACGCTTATCACCTTGTACGCATGCGCGAAGGTGATGAATGGAAAACTGCATTTAACACGCCGTTAGGGCATTTCGAATACCTTGTCATGCCGTTCGGGCTCACTAATGCCCCCGCTGTTTTTCAACGTCTGGTAAATGACATCCTCAGGGATTTCTTAAATAGATTTGTCTTCGTCTATTTGGACGACATCCTTGTTTTCTCCTCTGACCGGTCTCAACATGAACATCACGTCCGCCTGGTCCTCGAGAGACTGCTCGAGAACCAGTTATACGTTAAGGCTGAGAAATGCGAATTTCATGTGTCATCAGTCCCCTTCCTGGGTTATATCCTTGAAGCTGGCAATATTCGACCTGATCCAGCCAAAATCGAGGCTGTCGCCCAGTGGGAGGTTCCCCGTTCTCGCAAAAAATTGCAACAGTTCCTGGGGTTCGCGAACTTCTATCGCCGTTTCATTCGAAACTACAGTAGCATTGCGGCACCTCTCACGCAGTTAACCTCCATTAACCGTCCTTTCACCTGGAACCCAGCGGCCGACGCCGCCTTCAATAAACTCAAGTCCTTGTTTGTGTCTGCCCCCATTCTCATCCAACCCGACGTCTCCAAGCAGTTTATTGTGGAGGTAGACGCCTCAGATTCTGGTGTGGGGGCTGTCTTATCCCAACGCGAGGAGGGATCAGGGAAACTCAAACCATGCGCTTTCTTTTCACGTAAATTAAGTCCTGCAGAGCAAAATTACGACGTGGGCAACCGGGAGTTATTAGCCATCAAGCTCGCTCTGGAAGAATGGCGCCACTGGCTGGAGGGAGCGGAACAACAATTCATTGTATGGACTGACCACAAAAACCTGGCCTATCTTCGTAGTGCCAAGCGGCTCAACTCCCGTCAGGCCCGGTGGTGTCTGTTTTTCGACCGGTTCAATTTTGCCATAACTTACCGCCCAGGCAGTCGCAACGTGAAACCCGATGCTCTGTCACGCAAATACTCTGCCACAGAAACCCCCTCCGATTCTCCCATCCTTCCTACATCATGCTTCATAGGCAACCTCACTTGGGAAATTGAGAATAAGGTTCAACAGGCTCAAGGTGAACTCCCCACTGGTGCCTCCTGCCCTCCTGGCACCCTTTATTTCCCGGACTCTCTTAGATCTGAAGTCCTCGCCTGGGGTCACACCTCCCGCATTGCCTGCCATGGAGGGGTTTATCGCACTATCCGGCTCCTTAGACGTCGGTTTTTCTGGCCTTCGCTGGAGCGGGACGTTAAGGAATACATCGCTGCCTGCAGCACTTGCGCCCGCTCCAAAACCTCCAACCGACCACCCTCCGGGTTGTTGAAGCCTTTGTCCACACCTAGCCGTCCCTGGTCCCATATAGCTGTGGATTTTGTTACTGGGCTTCCTCCATCCCAGGGCTATACGGTCATTCTGACTGTCATCGACCGGTTCTCCAAAGCCTGTCAGTTTATACCATTACCTCAATTACCCACTGCTACAGAAACTGCTGACGCCCTCGTCAATCACGTCTTCCGTCATCACGGGATCCCCTGTGACATAGTCTCTGATCGGGGTCCTCAGTTCACCTCGCAAGTCTGGACGGCTTTTTGCTCCGCCCTCGGGGCCACCGTCAGTCTGACTTCGGGCTACCACCCTCAAGCCAATGGACAAGCGGAACGGGCTAATCAAGAACTGGAAGCGGCTCTTCGGTGCCTGGCAGCCCAAAACCATGCTGACTGGTCCAAGTATCTGGTGTGGGCTGAATATGCCCACAACACCCATACCTCTACAGCCACTGGCTTATCTCCGTTTGAAGCCTCCCTGGGCTACTCACCCCCTTTGTTTCCTTCGCAGGAATTGGATCTGGCAGTGCCCTCTGTCCAGCTTCACATTCAACGCTGTCGGGACATCTGGCTGCAGACCAGGGCAGCTCTCCTTCGGACCAAGGAGAGCAACTGCCAGATAGCCAATCGTCACAGGGGGGTGAGTCCCAACTACCAGCCTGGCCAAAGGGTTTGGTTATCTTCTTGTCACATTCCCCTGCAGGCTTCGTCCCGCAAACTTTCCCCTAAGTTTATTGGGCCCTACACTATTGACCGTGTCATCAATCCTACATGTGTCAGGCTTCGCCTCCCGGCTGCACTCAAAGTTCACCCTACGTTTCACGTCTCCCAAATTAAGCCTGTGTCCGAGAGTCCGCTTTGCCCGCCGTCCGCTTCCCCGCCGCCCGCCCGTACCATCGACGGCGCCCCTGCCTTCACGGTCAGCAGAATTCTGGATGTCCGGCGCCGTGGGAGGGGTGTGCAGTTCCTGGTGGATTGGGAGGGGTATGGTCCTGAGGAACGTTCCTGGATTTCCCGTTCCCTCGTTCTGGACCATGCCCTCATTGATGATTTCTACCGCGCTCATCCTGACAAACGCCTTGGACCGCCGGGTGGCGGTCGTTGAGGGGGGGGTACTGTCATGGTTCCCCTGTCAGTCTCTCTCCCCTCCCCCGCCTGTTCTGCTCTGGACGCGACCAGCTGTTTCTACTCACCTAATCATCCCTGCAGCCTTCATAAGGATCTCCTGGATCTTCAGTCGGTGCCAGTTCGTTGTCCTCCTATGGAAAAATCTCTCAGGATCCTCACCTGGTCGCTGTCCTCTGGTCTCCCGTGGAAATCCGCTACAAGAATCCTCCAGCCAGCAGCCGCGCCTTTGCCTGGAAAATAATCATCTTTCATTAAAACTCCTAATCTTACCTCGTTGTCTGAGTCTCTTTCCGAGTTCCAGCATTTGGGTCACTCTGAACTTACGCCCGATCATGACAATGTAATAGAGTGGAAATAGGGCTGACTTTCTTTTACAGTCCAGTTTTAGTGTACTTAAGGGGTAAGTACCAAGTAATATTCAAGTGAACATACCCGGTATTTAGTAATGAAAGTACCATGTAGTTGAGTGGAAATAGGGCTGACTTTCTTTTACAGTCCAGTTTCAGTGTACTTAAGGGGTAGTTTCTGTGGTAAATTCATAGTAAATACCATGAAACGTGCAGTGAGTGAAGACCTAAAGGTCAAGGTACTTTATTTGTACTTACCTTGTTCATACATGTGGTAAGTACCACAAAAGACACCTTTGCACAAAATGTAAATACCCAGTAAGTATATTATAAATACCCAGTATGTACCACATAGGTATGAACCAAATAGTACCATATAAATACACAGTAAGTACCATGTAAGTACAGATAAGACACAAAAAAGTACCACGTAAGTACCCAGTGAATTCCATAGAAAGTACCATGTAAGTACCCAGTAAATTCCATAAAAAGTACCATGTAAGTACCCTGAAAGTACCCAGTAGTTACACAATAAGTACCATGTAAATACCACTTAAGTACACTGTAAGTACTGTACTGTAAAAGAAAGCGTTACCAAATCCCTTTCTAGAATCTTATAGTGGCTTGGACAAAAGATAAAAGTTCAGATGATTGATCAAGTTTTTTAACTGAATAAGATGGACCAACAGACTGATAAATCGGTCAGTCAAATACATTGATAACAACCAAGGCACAACAGACAAAACTGAGGGAATTTTTCAACAATGCATTCAATAGTGTGCAGCTACTCACAGTTACTCTACATGTATAGAAATGGGGGTTTTGCGATGTAATTGATAAGCCACTATTTTTATGAGTAGCAAATCTCATGTGGGCACAAACTCACAAGAAAATTGGATTATAATTTACTTTGCTTTTCTTATCTGAGCAGAAATGCATTCACTGATTCAAAGAAATAAGAGTCGGACAAGAATTCTTTCTGTCCGCCTGAGCCACCTACGCTCACCGCACAAATTAGTGACACAAAGGTCAAAAGCATTAGCATTCCTCTTTGGTCTTAATATTTGATAGGTTTAATTATGCTCTGCATTATTTGTGGAGACTCGGACTAAAGCCCTCCAAATATGGATTTTGATCGGGAAAGTTTTCCCTGAAGAATGCTTATTGCAAACGGAAACTCTACACAGATGGTATCTGTTTCATCACGTGGCCATTGCACTTTAAATACATGGGTATTCGTTGCGCAATGATGCTATCTGTTACTGTTCTGGGAGATTTCTGCAGCCAATATTGATGCAGACGGACAGATTTTATTATTACCCTTCATCTTCACTGCATTCAGAAAGAAAGAAAAGTCGTTTTTTTTTAGCTGCCGCTTTCAGTGCAGCAATTGACCCAGTGTCATACTCTCACTGAAATGCAGTGCTTTATTTTTTAGCAGCAATCGGGTAGCAGGGAAGGTCGAAGGTCTTGCTCAAGGGTGCTCTTTTGGCAGCTGCGAATGGAGCGGCAAATTCCATGGCTGTAAGAACAGCCGACAGAAGAGAAACCTCCAATGAAATCTGACGTTTACAAAAAAAATGAATCATAATAATCCTGAACTTCCCCATGGCGACACAGGTGATCGTAACACCGATTTATGCTGCTCGTGACCCAATTGCAGAGAGACGGGAGACTGAAATCAAAACAGGAATGGGAGCCGGCATCCCAAGACCCATGCGATTAATAAAGAGGATAAGAGCAGGGGTGGAGGGGATGCTGACATTAGGGTGACATTGTGCACGTAAACATCTGTTTTGTTTTGTCAAGACAGCTTGCTCCCTGGGGTGCTTGCTGCTTAGCGTCATCAAATCCATGTGGATTTCACTGTGCGAGTGTGTTTGTGTGTTTGTGATTACACACGTGTGTGGGATTACCACACTTGTAAGGGTGAGTGTGTGAGGCAATCTGTGGCTTCTGTGTGTTTTTCTTTCGTTTTTTCTTTTGCAGAAAAAAAAAAAAAGGTTTAGCTCATGACACAAAGCACACAATTCCTTTTTGGAGGATGAAAGCTGAGATGTTTAGAAAGAGGAAGAAGACGGCCTTTGAAGGGAAATACGCTGTTGGTGCTATTGACTGACATGGGAACTGGACTGAGTGACCCCTCCCCCTTCACATTCCAAACAGGAAGTACCCGATGGCTCCACGAAGCCAAAATCCCATAGACTTTTCTGGGAAAGTAAACAGCTATCAGTCATTCTATTTGTCAGAATAGCAGCTCATTTCTATCATGTTCTTGATAATCCTACTTGTTTTTCTTCATGATATTTTTTCTGTAGTGCAAGTTATTCACTTTGAAAACTGACCAATCAGATTCCTCAATAAAAGTAAGTGGTGTCACGTCAAACGTTCGAAATGTCCGATTGATAGATTTTCCCGAGCCTGCTTTCAAGTGGTACAGGTGTTGACTTCCAACAAGCTCACTCCTAACTGGTGAGAGTGGTTGCCATAGAAATGTTGACTCAGACATACTCAGCCCAATTGCTACTTACTGTCGTCATCTGGCTCCAACATGGCATCTGTATCATGAAAAAAATAGGCTTGATCCAAAAATAGGCTGGATCCAAGTGCAGCAGGTTTATTAGCTCAGTTAAAAGTCCACAAAGCTAAATCAGGGTCAGGCAGGCAGGAGTCCATAACAGGCATGAGATCATCAGAGGAGAAACAGGGTAGTCAGGATGCAGGCAAGAGTCTGGGCAGGCGGCGGGCAAACAGAGACAGACACTGGGCAAATACAATGCACAGTAAAGAAGGCAGAGTGGCACAAACATTACCTAAGAATGCTGTGGTTGATGAATAAATGAGAGTCAGGTGTGAGGCATACAGGAAGTTTGTGCTGGGGTTGCTGGGAGCTGTGGTGTGGCTAGAACTCTGGGAACAGCTCCCACCGGTGACCAGAGGGGGAGGCAGAGCTCTTACTGCTGACATATACAATATATGGATTAATGCTACCGGAAACAGGGTTGGGTGTTATTGTTAATTCGCTTACACTAAAGTGCTAATGTGTGTCTAATTGTGTGTTTTTTTTTTTTTTTTACAAGGTTGGGCATTAGGGTAGTCACAATAACTATGGTATGAGTCTGGTTATTATGTGTTATGAACAAGGTGAGGAGTTAAAGGGAACTGTGAATACGCTAACGCTTCTAACTTAGCTAACGTGTAGCATGTTGCAAACAAGTTATAGAGTTATTGTGAATACAGTTAATCAAGTCTGACTGACTGACAGAGTTATCTCTGACTCTTATGTTTTGCTTAATGTGCCTTATACCTTATATGACGTAAATTTGAAAATAGACCATTGATTGACGATAGACCTTATAATCCGGTGCACTCTATAGTGTGAAACATGCTTTAAAATCTTCTTCATGAAATGAGTCATGGGACTCATCCAAGTGACTTCCTCAGTCTGAGTGGTCGTTTGGCGTCATCGCGACCCCGTGACCCACTTGTAGGAGGGATTACAAGAGATTTATCTGGTTTCTCTTCCTTGTTTCCTTTTAATGAGCCACCCAATGGCAGGAATGGGGGGGATCCATCTTTGTAGTTCACCTTTCAGCATTTCCCTTCAGTGGTCGCCACAGTGAATCAGCTTTCACTGATTCACAATCGGTGGTTTGGCAGAGATTTTTTTACCCCAGATGCCCTTCCTGAGACAACCCTGTATTATAACCAGGCTGGGGACAGGCACAGGGAGACCCAGAAATGGGCCCCCTTGTGGCCACATAGTTAGGCAGAAGTGCAAAGGGTCTTGCCCAAGGACCTACACTGGATGACGCTCATCATGCACTTTGGGAACTGAACCCCACCTGGAGGACGCAAATATGGACTGAGCCCAACACCATTCAGACTGATGAAGCCACTTATATAAGCGGTGAAATGTTTTAAGAAAGAAGATTTTACGTCCAGTTGGCTCAACTTTATAAGCCACCTCCCTCCAATCAGAAACGACTAAGGCTCAAAGGGGGTGGAGCATCAACAAAAAGCACTCATGTCTGAAAGAATGAAAGGGACAAAATATCCAATGAAGGATCATAAGAAACCAATGCAACAAATGAACGTTAAATGTAATGATGCGGACCATTTAAAATTCTACAATTTTACATTGGAGCTTTTAGGAGGATCTGAAACTCATGGTTCTTCTTTACTGAGTGGTACTCTCTGTACAAACTTTTAATGTAAGCAAACATGAAATAAATAAAAAAAAACAACAACCCCGCTATGGCATACCATACCTTAAAATATACATTTTGCACACTTTAGCAAAATTCTTGCTGCAGTCAGATGCAAATTAATTATGTAAAAGGGAGGAAAAAAGCATAGAAAGTGCATATAAAAGAAAACCAATTCATCACGGAGCCCGCAAAGACAGACTGCAGACTTGGTTTAGAATAATCCGTGCATACATTTTCTTTGTACATGTATCAAACGAGTATTTTGCTCAGTGGAGCTGATAATATGGAAAGAGGGAATGAGGAGACAAACAAGTAAATAACATAAAAGAGACAGACAAAAAGAGGAATCTCATGAGATTTGGATCAAAACAGTTTCTTTTTCATTATTTGTACCGTATTAGCCTGCGTCGATCTCCATCTATTGATCTGTGCCGAAGCTGGTAATTAATTCACGTAGATGTGAGTGAGGATCAGCGAGAAGACAGAGACGTAACAAAGACGTGTGGTAGTTGTATCCGGTGCCAGAGGACACAAAAGTTGCAGCCTAGCTTGGTACCTCATGTGAACACCCCATTGGTGAATTATTCATGGGCGTAGTGGTGGGCAGCATCATTATTAGTCAAAAAAGAAAGAATTTTCCTCATTTCAGAAGCAGTGGGGCTTTCTCTGTCGTTCTCATTTTTACTATCTTTTTTTTTTTTTGGTTTCTTTATTAAGTTTTTGAAGGGGTTTAACAATTATGGAAAAGTGTAGCGCTGGTAGTTCAGGGGCACGGAAATGGCTTGGCGTCTATCAAAGTGTCGGAGCGCAATATTTCTGCAACGCACTCTGCCTCGCAGCCACTGTGTGAGTCAGAAGGTCTGCACACATTTGTGCAATGTCCACACAATCTCAGTAGATGCATGTATTTGTGTTTTTGCATCAGAGTGTGAAGGGCCTGGGAGAACCTGCTGGAAACATCTCTGCAACGGCAAGACAGTAGGTTAATTCTCCCTTTGTGTGTCAAGAGCTTCAGGGCTCTTAAGACACAAAAGAGTTCACTTGCATGTGTGCGTTCTGGCCCCCAATGCACGGCTGTGCCGTGCATTATACATTTACCCACATGGGAAATATTGAGATCACTAAGATCATTCTCATAAAAACATGGGAATCTATTGCATTTTCATGGCTAGTGCCCTGTGGATTCTATCAGCATGAGGCGAGAAGCATCTCCACGCGCCGCTATTACTTTATTTCCCTTTAGCTCTTCTTAATACACAACTTTAATTATGCACAGAAAATCAAAGAGGATTATTGTAGACCTGTCCAGGGTGTACCACGCCTTCACCCAACAATAGCCAGGAAGGGCTACGTCAACTAGGGGTGTGTATTGGCAAGAGTCTGGCGATACAATACGTATCCCGATATTGTACCGGAACATATTTTTTCTCCTTTTCAAAAAAAAATATGACTTAGAAAAAACTCTACCTGAATTTCAATTGTCTTTCATTTTAATAAAATAGTCTAATTCAGTATATTTAATGATCAATGTTAAGCACTGCAACTGTGTCTCATATATGAGTTGCTTTTACCCAGGCAAATTTGTAGTGCTTCTATTTTGATAACTTAAAATATAGAAAGGGAACAGTCAACATTGTTTGATTTCCACCACAAAATATATTTCAGTATAAGAAAAAAAATATGGAATGAATGTGCATTAACTAATAAGGTTGTAAAAGTATGATTGGTGAAATAAAGCACTTTTTATTTTCAATCTTGCTTAATGTAGCTTCTCCAGTACTTTTAAATGGTTCAGGAGCCTGACTGATATTTCAAAAATACTAATTCTTTCCAGGAACAATAAAGTGTGATGGTAAGGCAGCATGACAGGATGAAGGAAAGTTCCTTTATTGTTACAAAGATGCTTTGTTTACATATCTGCACTTCACCGCTGCAGCCACGCTTTCTCAAAGTAAACTAACGCTGATTGCCACGATGTTGGCCCTTTTTCAGAGCGTTGTACACATCACTCTGATCGATCAGGTTGCTGAACTAGAATCTATTGCTGAGAGGTTCTGCAGAACTTTGGCCCGCTTTGCTGATAGCATTTTGGTTGATGCTAAGTGCATTAGCCGCTGTGCAGCTGCAGTGTTTCACTCTGAGCCATCAAAGAGCACCGCAATTCGCATTTTTATATGTTGCTGGCAGCAAAATGGCTCAGAGTTTCAGTTCGGTACCCATCCCAAGTGAAAACTAAGTAGTTCATGTCTCATGACAATAAAAAAAGCTACCTCTTCCTGTGGTTTTGTGTGGTGTAGAACTGCTCAAAGAGGCTCTGTGTGCTCTGCTGCCAACTAGTGGTCGGAGGGTGATGTGGAAAACAAGAGTCAGACACTGAAGGACGCTCAGAAATAGTTAAATAAATATTGTCCTGACAGCATTTTGATTCGATATCGAGTATCGCCAAATGAACTATTGCGATACATTGCTGAATCAATTTTTTGTAACACCCCTAACATCAACCCAGTGATCCTGAAAGGGCTATAACGGGCTTAGAAAATGGATGGATGGATGGATGGTTTACTGTAAAGTAAGGACCTACTACCACCTGCTTGAAAGTAGACTGTTTTATATTTTCAAATCAATCTAACCAGTTAACATCACGTGATTTTTGTCTGCTTTTTTTTCCAAAAAATAGTGCAGCATTTCAAAATGGTCAAATTCGAACATTATTACACCATCATGCATGTGGAAAAGGGCAACGATGATGGATGTGACCGCCAGCGCCAAAGTGTAAGCAGTGAAACATCACCACCGAGGCTAGTTTTGGATGATTTCATTCAATGAATCACAAGTCAAAGATGATCCTTGTCTCTGCAAATGTCATGATCAACGATCAGCTGTTTTTGGCAGCAGTCAAAAAGATCCTTCCAGCCCTGCAACAGACTGGTCAGGGTATACCTTGCCTTCACCCCAAAGGAGATTGGCATAGACTCCAGCAACCCCATGGCCCTGAAAGGGATTCAGTGGCTTTGGATAATCCATCCCTGTGTATATATATATATATATATATATATATATATATATATATATAATTTTATATATATATATACATATGTGTGTGTGTGTGTTTGTGTGTGTGTGGAGCATTAGTTAGTTAGTTTATATTGACTCCGTTGCGTGTCTGCCCCCCCCCCCCCCGGGTCCCAGAGGAGTGGTTTGTCCTGCCACCCCCGTGTCAAGTAGTTTGTCGCGCTTTCTTTGCTTATCCGAAACTTAAGCAATCAGGCCTCATGCCATCTCCTTTCTTCACTGTCTTTTATAAAATTCTTGTTTTGTGTGATAAAAAGATTTTTTGCACGTCCAAACTTAAATTCGATGGTGTTATATCCAGTGTGGACACATCACCTTAAAAGGAAAATACAATTTTGTGACGTTTTATTTTGAAAGCACAAAGTAAGTCATTATTTTGAAACCCAGACCATTTTATGGTTCTCGTTAACTGTTGCAGTTAACGTCTCTCTCGTTGCAGAGAGACGGATGTCAGACGCAGACGTGACAGAGGTAACGTGAACATTCTGATTGTTTAAAGAATTTTCTGTTTTGTTTCCATGCAATGCAACAGCGTAAACAGGCCATCGTAAATCAGCCTATAGAAGGCTCAAAGGCCAAGCACTGGCACCAACCTTACACCACCAGGAGCAATGTGAGGTCCAGCGTCTTGCTCAAGGACACTTTGACACACGGGCGGGCAGAGAGTAAACTGGACCTACGATCTTTCAATCTGACATTGCCTGCTCTACCTTTGCACCATGATATAAAAGAAAATGAAGAAGTATTCCACAACCAGAATTTTAAGGACTGTCCAAAAGTTACTATTAACAAAAGAAATACAAATTGTAATAAAAATATGTGCGAACAAATACGATTACTAGCTTCAACGGAAGGTTCCTCTATCTAACACACTTTCAAATGGTACGATATAGGATGCGCTTGATCTTTTCACTTCACTCCAGGTCATCGTCAGCATGGGTGAGGATTAGGCATCACACACTCCAGTGGTTTTCACATAAATCAAATCAAATCAAACTTTATTCATAATAACACAGCACTTCTCATACATTGCGCAATATTACAAAAAAAAAAAAAAAAAACAGAACAAAAAAACTCACCCTTCCCATTCCCCTCCGTAAAAACATGACCCCACACACATTGAATGCTAATAAAAGTAATAATAATAATAATAATAATAATAATGGATTGGATTTATCTGCGCTTTTCAAGACACCCAAAGCGCTTACAATGTGTCCATTATTCATTCACTCCTCATTCATACTTGGTGATGGTAACTACTTTTGTAGCCACAGCTGCCCTGGGGCAGACTGACAGAGGCGTGGCTGCCAGTTCGCGCCTATGGCCCCTCTGACCATCACCAGGATCATCCATGCACATTCACACACCAGTGGAGGCCACACTGGAGGCAAGGAGGGTGAAGTGTCTTGCCCAAGGACACAACGACATTTTGGCTGGTGGCTGGTGGGAGCGGGGAATCAAACCGCCGATCCTTCGATCATTGGACGACCCGCTAAACCACCTGAGCCACTGTCGCCCAAAAGTAACTTCTAAAAGAAATGTAAGGCTTGGCTCTGCTGTGAGGAAACAGTATTTGGGAATCTCTTCATATCAGAAGTCAGCTCGGCCGTAGGAGCATCGCCCACCCAGAATGGGACCGCAAGGGGTACAATTCACAGCTGTGAGGCTGCAATGTTAAACTCCAGCCAACCTAGCAAGGGCGACAACCGCGGCAGCAACCACCGACCAAGCTGGCAAGTCCTGGCAGAAAAAAAAAGATAAGACATATTTGTTCCCTGGGTCCAAATTGTCTTGGAATCATCTCCACACTCACAGCAGGAAGGGTCATCTGCCAGTGACTTTGATGGCTTTGGGATGTGGGAGGGGCAGACGGAAGTACCTGTAACTGTGCTGCACCAAAAATTTCTCATTTTGTAAAATAATATAACCAACAAGAGTAGAAATCTTAACCAACTTGCCATTTTTGCTGCTGAGAGTTGCAGCAAATTTCTCAAATTCACAGAGAATAAATTGATTAAATTCCATTTGTAAACATTGACTTTTGTTGGATAAAATGCAATATCAAGTTGCCCTGCTTCCTGTACGCATGCCCCCTCCACCCCTACCTCAGAAAGAAATGATATTATCCCTAACGACATCATCCTCTCGGGTGTGATTGCGGAGAAAAATTGATGATGACGATTAAATCAAAGTTATTGCCGGAGTTTGCTCATGAACTTGTTTATTTGTTTCAAGCACCACATAAAAAAAAAAATAGTTAGCCTTTAATCCGTCCATGCTCTCATAAAATAAACATGAAATCAATTTAACAAAGAGTAAATAGCTATTCTTTGTCTGCCGTTCCCCTGCAGCTGAGCTAGAAAAAAAAAAAATTAAAGGCAATAAAAGGAGTCATGAATTGTGGATATATCAAATAGATTCTTTCAAGGTTTATGGTTGGATTCCCCAAAGCTGATATGATTCGGGGGGTTGTTATTTTGCACCAGTGAGCACAAAAGAAATTGGAAATTTATATGGGGCATTTGTGTTTGATGTGATGTAGGTGATCAATGGTTTCATTAATTAGCTTCACATAGTTGAGCTGAGGGAGCACTATCTTTTCTAGGCTCTTTATCTTTCTTTACCCGCTGTGCTATGCTCAGACCGTCACGGTCTCATCCTCATAGGTCTTTTATCTGCCCACCTGCCCCATGTTATCTTTCCTCATAGGCTGTTCAACACAAACAACCTGCACAGAATACCTTTGATTTAGGAGATGGAGTATTTACCTTCCATGTCAAAGGTAAACCAAAGAATGGTGGGACCTAAACACAAAGGACCACTTTTGTACAAATAGACTAACGATTACTTGCCTATCACAACTGCGTTTACGTCAAATTTGGGGTTCACTCAACAACCTGCACTGTAAAAGATGGGAAAACAAAGCCACCACATTCCCGATGATTTAGAATATGCTTGTCAGAAGTCCGTTTTTCAGTCCTGGTGTCAAAAACACCTTCAAGCTATAGTCACAAGCATCAGTGTTGCAAGTTTTGGGGTTGCATAGGCAGTTTTACGTATGGGCAATGTGGGTGGTCGCCCAGGATGTATTCATTTTTCTCTTGCTTGGTTTCTAGACTAAAAATGTCCATTTCCACGTAGGGTTAATGAATATGCGTTTGGGCACCTCTACTATTAGTTCAATTTGCTGCTGTAATGACAGTATTATGCACATAGGAAGAGGGCACATGCCCCCTTCCCATTCAAGCTCCGCCCACATAAACCCAAAGCCTGCTTAAGGCCGTGTCACACAGCCACCACGTACATTTTGCGCGTATTTTATAAATGAAAATAGGTCATTCGCAGAAAAAGTGCGAAAAGTTGGGGTCTTTACAAGATTTTTTCACAAAAGTATCATGAATGAACCACATTAAAACAATGGAAGAAGTGTAAATAAACTATGCAAAGAACACATAAATGGACAAGAACCCTGTGTTATAATAGTGCTGTTTATATGCAATTCTTTAGTGGTTCATGCGCCAAGCACTTGATTTTAATGTGATATTTGCGCCAATATGCGATGTAAAAGTAATACATTGGTGGTACATGTGTGAAAACTCCATTAGACATACATGGAGCCATAGAAAGCCACAAATTTGAGTATGCATCTTGCAATAATCACGCACAATTGCATAAGATTTATGTCATAATTGAGTATAAACTACATAAAATACGCGTAAACTACGTAATGCTCAACCGAGAAAATTCTCAACACCTCAAAACTGAATTTATGTAGAGATCGGTTGGCCAAAACCCTCGACGCACATCCGTGCACATCAACGAACGCAAGAAACATTTTACGTGTATTACGCATGTATCACGAAAGACCAAAAATTTCATTAATGGAACATAGGAAAAATATACATAGTGGCTGTGTGACACGGCCCTAACATACATATGCAAGAACAAAATATATAACTAATGTGAAATTTTAACTTACTTTAATTATTAGAGCTGGGACCAACTGGCAACAGCAGAGGATGTGAAAAGGTAGTCAGGAATCTGAGAGAAAAAGGCAGGTAGAGGGTTGCTTAAATTCACCATACGCATAAACTGCTGCTTCCAAATATATTGTTTTTTATTCATAAAACTAACAGACTATTTGGTTTACTGGGTTATTGAAAAAAAAACAAAACAAAACCTGTAAAAAAAATGAAAGATAAAGATAAACGTATGCAGGTGGTGTTCGGCCCTGGCACAACGGGCACATTAGATCTGCTGTGATGTCGGCAACCCACCCGACCAGTCTGGAAACACGGACCAATGAGTTTAACAGTTTGTGTAAATGTTAGTGAGGAAAATTGAATAGAATCAACACCAAGCATCAGGTATGTTACTTATATAATGACGTAATGTCGTTTCATCTTGCAAAAAAAAGATTAAAAAAAAAACATTGATACCATGATCAGGTCTTACCTTTGTGATGATCAGTTTGTTTTTGTTTTTTTAATCGGACCAAAATAAAGCATTTTATGTTCCTTTGACTGTATCTGCTAAGCTGTGTGTCATTGTTTACTGCCCCATCCAATATGGCATCAATCTTTACATACATTAGCATCTCTGGTCTGTAGAACTCATTGGGCTCAACAGTCAGAGCAGTGACTGAAAAATTCATCGACTATGATCAATCCCAATCTCATAACTTACCTGAACTATATCAAAACCTCTTCTCACCCCCTGTGGGTGATTTCTCACCAAATCTTGGGTCAGGTTGAGGTTCCAGTGCAGTTCCTAGGCAAAACACATATCTGCTGTGACCACCCCTTCAGTTTGGGGGACACTGGTCCGAGTACTCCAGTCACCACAGCCACCACTCCTTCACCAGTTCTCCACAGAGTCCTTGTTTTGTCTACAATTTCTTAGAATTCTTTTCTTGATGCTGCCATCACTTGGATAACAAACAAAAGGTTTCCCTTCTCAGAAAATATTTTCAATAATTTAAATACTTTGATTTGAAAAGATACAAAACCCTACTTTCAAGTAGGTGGCAGTAGGTCCTTTTGAACCTTTTCCTCCTCCATCGTCAGCTTAAAATCCCCACATAAAGACTAAATGTTAAATGTTTTTTCATGGAAAGACACGATGTTTTAGTGCTTTTTTCTGTGAGAATAGCATCTGATTTCTCACAAATAGTTGTTATTCATCCAGTCGCCGGTATGCATTAACTAAATATTATTAACGTTCAGTTTCAGCATAAATTGTCAGAACTCTACCTTATTTAAAACCTGAATCCAGCCCTTTACTGATCCCGAGCAAGGCTGTTTAAATTCCTCCGCCAGAACAAGACAATGAGCTTAGCAATTAGCATACCAGCAGGGATTCAGTCAAAGTGTTGCTTAAAAGAAGCATCTATCTATGAATAGAAAACAAGAAGATAAAATGCCAGGCCTACGATTCTTAAGTTGAAATCATGTATAACTTATCAGTAACATAAAAAAATACATCTTTTTTTTTTTTTTTCAAACTGCATTTTTAAGGTAATCCTATGACACTGATGTTTACTGTGTTTTACAACACTAAACACATTTTGAACATCTGATAAGCAATATTACACCTTCATTGCAATTCTCTTTTGGCAATCAATACCACTTTTTTTTTCCAGCTGAATGTTGCTTATATAGTGAGATGCCTTTGGTTTTGGGGTGCTAAAGAGGCTGCAGCCTGCTGTTCGTCCCAGCGGAAGGAATGGATTAAAACGGATTACCTGCACTGTAATCTCCGTCTGCATCAAAGCAAACACACTAAAGGTGTAACAAATACTGAAAGAAAGATATAAATAGGAATTTATTGCATCAAATACTATAATTTTCTAATTGAGTTTACATAGAAACAAATTACTGGGTTTAAAATGGTGTCTTGATAAAGTGTATAGACACACAACCCGTATCTGATAACAAAAGAACCAAGAAGTCACACTTGTGGATTTGTATCATTTGTCGTCAAGATCTGTTCGGGCTCTACAAATTTTCATTTTACCGTCCCTTTTGTAACCTCAAGTTATTTTCTCTCATAAGTTGTGTCTGACAATATTATTTGTAATTTTATGAAAAGAGATTTTGCCAGAATCCGCTTGTTATTCCAGTTTAAGTTCAGCCGTGGCTGAAAATGTTGTTAGCACGGCTAATGTTGTTCTTCCGGGTCCGTTCTGCCAATAATAAAGCACTGGGTGCACCGATTAAAAAAATTATAAGCACACATGCATTCAATAATATTTACAATAATAATACAGGCACGTTTAGAAGACAATCTCGCTCTGTGTCGGAGCTCTGTTTGTTTACAACAGACTTCATAATTTCTTCTACTATAGTAGTATCGTAATTTGTCCAGACCAATCACTATCTGACACGTCATTGGACCAAAGGACAGCCAATCACATAATGTGACGTTAGCACTATAGTGCCAAGACCCCGAATGGAAGTTCCAGGCCGAACGGTTATGGTACCTTCACCGGAGCGCTCTTTATATGGAAAATTAACAATGCGTACCATTGTTGGAGTGATTTTGAAATAAAAGGAAGATTTGAATTTGATTTATTTATTTCAAGCATTGTAGTCAATGCAATTTAAAAAAAAATCCTACAGATTTATCAAACTCATTACAGAAATGATGAAATGCATAGAGAAGAAAGACAAAGAAACATTCAAGTCACATTGGATTAATTAAATATTTAACTAAAGTCAAGTGGAGCTCGTTTATTGCTTGAAAATGAGTGGGAAGAAACCAGTTTATATAATCCCACCCCTACTGAGTTAATTCATTTTATCGTTTTACACCGTTTTCGAAATCCGCTTATAGTTTTGTAATTACACTAACGCGGCTAACGTTAGTGCAACACTTATGGACAAGCAGGTGGGGAGGGGCTTAGACTCGCCGCTTATGATATCGGACCCCACAACAGACTATCAGGCTCCATCCGAATACATAGATACATTCAGAAATAGTTTTCATGCATTCAATTAATATACTTTATTGGGTTAACTGGATTTTTTGAAAAATGAAATAAAAAATAGGAGTTTGCATAAAAAGTGAATTTGATTCCATCTTATCACTCATCTTAATGTTTGACAGACGGAAAAGTCTATTCGAGGTTACGAAAAATTAACAAAAGATCAAAGGAAACATTAGGTGCCCCATTCAGAAAGAAAAGCAGAAAAGAGGAAGAAAACCACTCCAAGGAAAAAAGGAATGAAGGCGGTCTCCAAAATTAATACTTGCTAGGCGCCAAATACAACTAAATTTACTGATGGAGGAGTAAAATCTGGAGCAACATTTGCTACATAAAGGTTTATACTTAATCATACCAGTCTTGTTAATTAGCATATTGGTGGATTTCATCTAAGCTTCTCTGTCGTTCTCATATATAGTCAATTTTCAGATGCAATGTACACAATCGTTTTGTCTTTTTTTGTTATATTTTATATAATACTTAAGCACAAAAACATAAGAATATGTTTTTTTTAGTTTCCATTGATGTTTATTCATGAAGCCAATGGAAATGACCAGGAATAAGAAACATGTGGCAATTTTTTCCAAAAGCAGGCCAGACTTCAAATGGAAAACACAAACTGATGCGTGTTAAGTGTGAACCAACTTATATACTAGATCCAAATTGGGAATTCAACCTTTTATCGATGTTATTAATATAGTAACACAAATGATATATTTTGTTCTTGTGCTTGAATGTATGCAGACTGGGGTTGGGGCTGAAAAGGGGGGTGAGGGTGCCGTCCAGTGTTTCGGCCAGGGCGTCAAACTAGCAAGGGCAGGGCCAGTTTGTTTTTTACGTGATGAAAACAAGCTTAGAAGCTACAGGTAATATGAATATGTGTATGTAAAGCTGTATTAAACTGTTTTCCTGTGCTTATTAACAAGGTCGGGAGTTAGCGAAGCCACAGTAGCTTTTGTTTTAGCTTCATCAGTCTGTTTTTATTTTTTAAAATCTGCAAACCAGATTGTGAGTTACATTTATTGTAAATACGCTAACATGGCCAAAATGTGGTGGTATCGGACTGTTTTTTTTTTTTTTTTTTTACATTTTTTATGAACAAGGTAGGGAGTTAGCGTAGTATCACAGTAACGTTTGTTTTAGCTTTATAAGTCTTTTTTTTTTTTTTACGTGCTGCACACCAGGTTGTGAGTTACATTTGTTGTAAATACACTAACACGGCCAACATGTGGCGGTATCGGGCTGTGTTTTCTTATTTTTACATTTTATTAACATGGTAGGGAGTTAGCATAGTCACAATATTGTTTTGTTTTAGCTTAGTTGCAAACAAGGGTGGAAGTTACAGGTATAGTGTATACGCTAACATGGCTAGCATGTAGCATGTTACGAAGAAAGTTCTAGAATTATTGCAAACCCAGTTAATCAAGTCTGACTGATGATGGACTTAAGTCTAACTCTTTTGTCTCACTAAATGCCCCTTATAGTTTGGTGCGCCTTGTATATGACACAAAATAAAAAATTAGATCATTCATTGGCGGTGTACCCTATAGGGCAGAAAATACAGAAAACATATAAGACAAAAACACACGTGACTGATAAAATAAAGCTTTCCAGAAAGGATACATAATGTGAACTGCTCTAGATTCATGATGTTTTTCTCTTGGAAATGGTCTAAATATAAACACAATAACTTGTAATTGTCTTCAAGAAGCATTTAGAGTATTACTATGACCAAAAGTTGTCCTGTGCACGGGTTGAGACCTCATCAGGACTTGTTTTTCAGCCAATTAAAGACATGACAAATCCATTACACACCACCTGCTCACCGGTTGTCCCCAGAATTTGGTGACTTTGAAAATCCAAAATGCTGCACAGTTTTCGATATGATGCCAAATTAAGTTGAAAAAAATTGTGCCAATGACTTTTAGGTGCAGAGAACAAAGAAATGGTTGAAATATATCTAAGCAACCTCCAATAGGGGAGTATACATTTATTCCTGACACGTGTATTTCACTTTACTGAGACAGTTCAAGACTCAAACTTATTTATAAAAATTCTTTGAAGTCACACTAAAACAGGCTTTCATTGATCGCACAACTGGTTGAACATCTAGGCGCAACAGCACCGAACTGTGACCAATAAGCGAGTGCCAACCGTTGCAAACATGATCACAAATGTAAAATTGATAATTGTGCTTTTTCTGGCCTGCTAGAATGATAACACCAACTCTTTTATATATTGAAATAAAGCTGAGAAGGAGATTTGCAATAAGCTTCTTTTCACTGTAGGTGACGGACAAGCGCTAGAAAACAGTAAAACAACAACAGAAGAAGAAGCCCCTATCTGCGGCTACCTGCTTGTGTGTGGAAAACCACCGGCTAGATGTTCATTCATGAGACCATGTATAGCGCGTTCTTCACTGCGCCACACGCGGCCACTGTGTAGCTACCTTTACAATGGAACATCCATGATACTATGCAGTGCAGGGAAAATTTGTGCAAGTCCAGTGAAATAAAGAACTTTTATATTAGACTTTTTTTTTCCCTTAGTTCATTGGATTGCAGATTTTTAAATGAAGCCAAAGCACTTTTGACTCGTATCGGTCATCATTAACCTATTACTATAACTAAATATAGGGACCTTTTTTTTTTTCAAATGAACCAGTAAGAAACTAAAATTTACATTTGATATATGTCCTTTTAACCCTTGTGCTATCCTATAACCCCACCCTCTCATTGACGTGTTCTCCCTACCATGACAAAGGTGGATAAAGGTGAAGAGGATTTCATGTAATCCATGAACACCAGTGAAGATCACAAATCATTGAAGAAAAAAGGTTCAGCGCACTGTCTAGTGGGGTCTAGATGACCCAACTGCCTAGGATAGCACAAGGGTTAAAACATCATTAAATGCTTTTTTTTAATGTTCACATTTCTTAGGTTAGAAATAAAAAGCACCATGCTTAATTTAACCAAGCATTTTAGGTGGCTTTAAACATTATGAGTCAGGAGAAAATGAATAAATAATATTTCATATTGGAATATAATATTGTAGTAGAATAATATATTGTTGTTCTAATAGTAATAATATTGAATTACACAAAATAGCTATAAAATGAGAGGAAAAGAGTCATGAATACATATTTTTAACCATGTTATATTTTATTTTCTGCAGAGACAAAAATGACAAGCAATTTATTTACACAAACCTGTACAAAAGCAAATTAAATTATGTAAAATATCTCATAAATAGAAGTGGACTTGCGTTCAATACACTTTGCCATGTTCAGCTAAGCTGCGTGCATAGTGACTCATATTAAACGATGATAAGTTTTTTCCTCAAATTTCTATATCAACATCCAGGTCGCAGGACAAATAGTAATGGTTAATATTACATATCTCATCACACATTGTGAATGCTTCACAAATGGGGGGAGAGCGCCTCCAGAACACAAACCCCCAGGCGGGTGTACCTCGTGTTTTCCAACAACCGGGAAGATCCCCGGAAGCCAGATATCGGTAGTAACGAATTACGGATTAGCAAATGGAAACGATAAAGAGTGCAGATTTAACTCAGTGCGTCAAATTTCTGTTAACGCATAAGGTCAGAGTCGAGGCGCAACACTCCAGAACTCGAGCTTTCTGATGTATAGAAATTCGTAATAGTGCGAATGTGGGCAACAAAACCCTGTGGGTGTGCGTTCTGCTCGGCGCTCTCCTTAACTGACCCGCACCCACCCCCTACCCTCCCCCGATCGGCATTTTATTTCCAAAAACCTTCTACTCTGAAGTGTCTTTCCATTTTTTTTCCCCTTGGAAAGCTTGTTTCATGCATAAAGGTAACTTTATTCTGTTGTCACACATGTACATGAGCAAAAGGGTTACTAAAACAAAAATAAAAAAGTATACGAAAAAAATAAAAACATTAAAAAAAAATGATGTCAGTGTTTTGGTTTCCCCAAAAGTAACTTTCCTTGATAATGTGAATATTTCTGGCCTAATTAAGTCAACAGAACAGCCCATTAGACTCCTACATCTAAAGGCTCACTGGCATTTAACTTTCCAGGAAACTAAAACAATAAAAACAAAACAAACAAAAAAAAATCAGTATTTGACATCTAAAATATGCAAATGTATTTCAGTCCTTAAATGCCACCCCGTCTACTTTTGTGAGCTTGTCAGTGTAATCACGTATGCACCATCCCATACCGACATTTAACCATACCAATTGGTATAAAAAGGCACAGTTGCATATTAGCATTCACTCTATTTTTTATTTTATTTCGTTTTTATGTTTTTATTTTTAGTTTTTTTACTTCAGAAGCACTCTAAATATACAAAGTGGCACCACATAAAGAAAACACGTAGTACATTGTAATGAGCATTTCCACGTTTTTGTTTCTTCGTGGGATTAAAATAAAACAAAAATGGCATTACAAGTTATCTAATCTAACGGTATGAAGCTCATAAAAAAATAAGGGGTGTCGTGATATGGGACAATTATTAAATTTGATGTTTAAGTAAAAAGAAAATGAAAAACCGATTTGATGTACTAAGTGTTACTACATGGCTAATGTTCCAGGTGATGACGAATGCAATCAACAAGATGAGTTTCCATGTTTACAGGGATTTTTTTTGTCCTTTTTTTCTGAAATCCTCCTTCTCCTTAGGTGAAGTAAGTTCCCATTAAACGTGCAGTAAAAAGTATATATTTATGTATACAGCTGATAAGTATAGGAGCACTTTCTTTCAAACAACAAGTAGTACTTACAGGTTATAGATTGCCGGAGTGTCTCAAAAAAGAATAAAAAAAAAAACAGAAAAAAGCTCCTCCGATCAAACTGAAAGGGGTTTTTGCTAACATACAAAAAGTTCCGTTGCATCGAATATTTTTTTATTACAGTCATGAGATTTTTGTGCCTCTGCAGCTGCAAAGTAGAACAAAAAAATTAAAAAAAAAACGTGGACAGGGAGGCACACCATCTCAACATTTATACGTGTCAAGTGTCTGCTCTGAGGATGTAATAGATGTTTTGTTGAGACATCACATTCTTATTTAAGGTAAATCGTTCCATAGTGAAATAAAAAAAAATACTGAGAAAATGATGTAATTAAAGCAAAGTTCTCCAAGATTTCCTTTGTGTTTGCGTGAAAGGGGTGGGCACCAAAAAAAGTGTTTTTTTATCCTCTTTGCGATGCTTTGGTTTCACTTTGACACCAACCGTCTCCGCTTGTGATGCAAACAGCTCCTCCTCACCCAGATGTTGAGTTTCTGTATTTTTTTTTTTTTTTTTTTGTGATTGATAACAAATGATGATTCTTACATTCATGCCAATGAAAGCAACAGCTAAGAGGACTCCAGACTAGCATCAACCTTGTAGGCTTTGAAAAGGGTGTTGAAGAAAGATGCTTGTCGTCTGCGTGTCGCGTACAGTGTTACATTTATTGCTCATATTACACACGCTCATAAAAGAAGGAAAGTAGCTGTAAAACGCTGTCCTTTCAGAGGTTTCAGGATCAACTTGGCCTTGCTTACACCTCTTTTAGCCTATTACGTGTGTAAAGTCACTCTGAGCCAACAGTTCAATTGCACCTCCAGAGCTGCAATAGCCAGCCAAACACTGTGCTTACCCCAGACTTTCAGTCAGTAGCAGCATCACTGGCCTCAAATGACTTCATTTGGCGATGTGTGCCTACGTAGTTTTCTTTCTTTTTTTTTTTTTTCTGTGAGCAAAGCCAGTTGTGTAAAGACAGAACGTCCGGCTAAGGTGATCCAAAGGGAACCACCCCATACTTTTTTAAGCTGATGTGTAAGATCTTGCATTACTCAGACGGGGATTTTGGTTTCCAACTCACCAAACAAAAGAAAAACTCAAAAAGTTACGAAAAAGGTAAAAAGACTTAAGGGATCAAGAGTGATGTCACTGTGGTCCAATGTCTATGTACAAATGAGTGACGGTATGCTCTCCGTTGGTTAGCATCAGTCCCCGGTGTATTGTAGACGGCAGCTAAAGTGTTGCTTCAGTAGATTCTAGTCAACTAATCTCTATCCGAAAGTATCCACCTCAAAGTGAGGGCTATGTACTTAAAGCTCAGTCTTTCCCATGCTTGTGAGACTCACATCCACCTTTTGCTTTTAGGCTTTAAAAGTTGACAGTGGTCGGCGCAAGTCCCGTTGGTTTCTCTAACCATGGGGCCTCTTGGCCGGACTGTTGGACTGTACTTAAATTAAAGGCAAATCCACTGCAAAAACTGTTCACATGTACATCTTATGATCTAAAAAAATGAAAGAGGTGGCTTTTGCCTCATTTCAAAGAAGAAGAACGGGGAGAACTCGTGCATGCTTCATGTAAAATGAGTTGCTGTACAGATTGACTGTCAGGCAGCAGAATGTGTCCCAAGAGCCCGACACGCTAGTAAAACAACCTCCACCACCTCTCCTTCAGGTTAGGTGCTGGAGTTATCACTTTATATTATAAAAAAACGTAGGGTGTGATATCCACTTGCATCCTTCATGTAGGGATTCTTGCAAAAGTCTTTGGAGAAACTGTAGTCCTACTTTGTTGGCTAAAGGCTTCTAGAAATGCAACGGTCACGGGTAAGCAGCTATGCTTAATAGTCAGTGGAGATGTGTAAGCCTTCTTGCTCACAGGTACACCTCCCGTCGCGTCAGAGTACCACAGGAAGTGGGTTTATACTCCCCGGTAGGTGCAAGGGGGATCTCCTCGGTCGGGTGGCCCAGCACTTCCTCCCCACCTCCCGGCGATCCGTAGGACGGTGAGCCAAAGGCCTCATAGGAGGAGGAGGAGGCCATTTTCCTATTGAGCAGGTTGCAGTTGCGGTCTCCCATCATATGTGCGGCTGTGGGGTCTCCGTTGGCCATGGCGGCCATGGCAAGGGTCTCCTGGCTGCCGGGCTGCTCGGCACTGCTGCTGCCGCTGCTGCCGTTGCCGGTCATGAACGTGGAAAGTTTTGGTTGTTGAGGGTTAGTGGTTGGTTTGGATGGCCGTCGCTCGGGCGATGTGCGCACAGGCATCCAGCAGGAGTCTGAGTGGCCGTACTCGTCACATTCCCGGGTGCACTTGCCAGTCATGGCTACGTCAGGCAGAGGCCGGGAGTCTGGAAAAAACAGGACAAGAGGAAGTCAGCCACTAGAGTTAGCATCCACCAAATAAAGAATTTTTAAGGGTGATCTATCAATGGAGAGGTAAAACTTGCTGTCACTCAGTGTTTGTTGTGATATGTGTCATATGACTTGGTTATCACACAGTAGATGCGTGAACGTCTCTTTTAGTGTTCCATCAACGCATCTAAATGTTAATGGAGAAAATAGAAAGCAACAAAAAGTGGCCACAATGGGTAACCGGCACAGATTTCGATAGGTCATTAAATCTTTTGTGTGTTTTTTTTTAGATCACTGGCAAATACAACATATCTGTTACCAATACAGCTGCATTGTGTTCATGCAGAACCCATACCACATGACAGAAAAGATAGCAAAAGAAGACAACAATGAACAGAAGAAAACACCACTATCTACGTCAACAGTCTCCAAAATGATTTAAAAAAAAAGAAGTGATGTCAATCGGTGTTGAAAGAAGGTCATGCTTCGTCTGTGCTGAAAGGCGGGGGAGGGTGGGAAGGAAGGGCAGCAAATGGAGGCAGAAAGGGGAGGAGGTGAGTTTGTGTACTCTTGAAGGTAGCGCTGTCGATTTTCTTATCTCCGCTGATTGACAGATGGCAATCACGCTCTAGTCTAAGTAGCTTAATAGCTTTGTGTGGCTCAGGCGCTCTGATATCCTCTTAAACCCACTATTAGAGGTCTTAACCAATTACCTAGTGGAGCGCTGGACTCAGATTAGCTACGTCTGTTGCTCTATTGCCAAAGAAAATAACAGCAACTATTGTGCTTCATCGGGACAACTGCTGCCAATCACTACGGTTTGATGTGAAAAATAATCCAATGACATAACGGGATGGTAAAGGAAGGTAGGAAACAAGGAACCTGCTCTGTTCCTCAAAAATATAAGACATTCGCTAGGAATGCTGTTAGGTGCTATTTTTGTTTTTTATTTTAATGGCCTTATAAAATGTATGAGAAACCAAAATCAAGCAAGAGCGAGGGTGAATGGAAATCAAGCCAAGCATGCCTTTGCCCAAGGTAAAAAAAAAAAAAAAAGGAAAAAAGAAAGTGATCAGTTTGGACCATGGCTTACTTTTAATGTTCTTTATCTCCTGTAAAAGAAAAAAAATAAATAAATCACTCTTCAGGACTTTAACTCTGCATTATTATTATTATTGAGTTGTATTAGAAGTCTTGAGAAGCGCGGACACTGGAAGTGAAAGACATATTGACAACAGCATGAAATAAGTGTTGTGCAGAGCAGGCACATGACACAACATGCAGCTCAGACGAGGACAGAGAGAAAAAGACAAGACAGGAAAAAGTAGAATGACAGCTGAAGTCCTACAACTTTTTTTATTCTACTTTTTTAAGGTAAAGGAAGTAGTTCCTTGTTCTTAAATTTCATTCTAGACAATGTTCATTCAAGAGTGCCATTCCTTGATTATAGTTCTCATTGTATTCTCCTTGCCTTTGGTGCAAAAATACTTCAAAGGGCTACACGCCATTTTGGCTGTTTGGGGAAACGCCCCAAAAAAACACTAACCGCTACCTTTTTAATGTTATTGTTCACCTTTCGGCAAAGGGGTCACCACAGCAAATCAGCTTTTACTGATCTTCGCAGTCGGTTTGGCAGAGATCTTTACTCCAGATGCCATTCCTGACACAACCTTGTATTCTTTTTGAGTAAGGTCCCAGCACAGGGATTTGGGCCCCCTTGTGGCTACATAGTTAGACAGCAGCACAAATGGACTGGCCCAAGGACCTGCACTTGATGAAGCTCATCGTGCCCCCTGGAAAACAAACCATGGTTTCCAGTGCACCAGTCCTACACACAACCAACTAAGCCATCCAGCTTACCTAATCGCTACTGTTTGACTCGCCAATAAATAAGACAAGTAAAATCAAGAAACAGAGAGATGGAACTGCAGTTATCGTCCAAGTCACAATTTCCCTTACAGGTGGATATGGCTGTCGAAAAAATTTGCAAACCTGTATGGGGCACACAGGTGGGCCACATGAAATTTTAACATCGTAGACCACTTGGTAGGTCCGCAAAGTGAAAATGTTCTTGCACAATTTCATTATAGGTGTGTTGCCAGTGACAGGTTGTACAGTGCTGTGTAAAGGACACCGTACAACAGCATCACCCATATGTCATGAGCGCACGTAACTTCCAGCATCCTTACAAATACCTCGTGATACAATTACTACACACACAACAATTGTACATTCCATTTTAATGACGTCACTTAAGGTGTCCATACTAGCCTCAAGGGAATTGCAAGACACACTTTTTAAGATGCGGACACACCGTCCTACAACCCTCCATGACAAAAAGCACGCAGCACGTGTACAGGTCAACTAAGGTCAATATAAGACTAAGGCATAACTGGTGTGACAAGAATGAGAAGTGTGCCTTTGGATCCCAGCATTGGCCTTAGCTTGGCATTCACGGCCATCAACTAAGGTTCCAGGTACAAACTACACCCCTCATTTAGGAGGGCCACCCACAGGATACAGCAGCGACATCGCCCAGTCTTTTTCAGCAAGCTTTTCCAATTGGCTCCCAACTTCCAATCAAATTCAATAGTTACATTTTAAAAAAAACATGGCCATGGTGGGTAATCAGCCAACATTTGGCAATGCATCTCTCTTAGCCCTGCACAGTTAGACACCAGTGTAGTTAGGCAGGGCTCTGCTTGTTGTGTACGTCGAATGAGAGTTGATTTCTTAGCCATGGTCCATTGACTCTGCAGGCTTGCTAAAACTGAGGAATTTTCCCACTGAGTTAATGAATTTGGCTGCCTTTCCAAAGCAAGCAGAAAAAAATAAAAGGTTCCCTTTCTCTCTGTTGGGCTGGGTTATCTGTGTGAGTAATTTCAAACCCATCTGTCCTTTTTACCTTTAACTGGGTTTAGGCACAGACTTTTTTCTGTTGGTTGACTTGCTTTAGATTGAACTTTTGCAGTCCAAATAACTCCAGGTGTTCATGGATGTCCCCTTTTGTTGAGAACATAGACCCCTCCGATTTAAAAATAAAATGTGTTTGCCTCAAAAAAAAAAAAAAAAATTACATAGAGTGAGAGGAAAAAAAATAGAGCTTTGATTGTCTATGTAGTTACTTTGGAAAAGGGCTTGAAGCTTTGCTTCCATACGCATCCATAGGCCCCGACAAGACCCAGTTCAGAAATCAGGACATAGAAAATATCTTCAAAGAAAAATCCCTTTGAGCACACGCAGCACAGTAGCTGACTTTTGTTACATATTCACAAACATCCTGCAAACCCACACTACTAACCATAACACAGCACAATACAACTGGGTCACCCTGCCATATTAAAAAAAAAAAAAAAATAGAGAGAGAGAGAAAAAAAAAGCCACACTGAACACTTAGAGCCAAATAAGCAGGCCTCTGCGTCCCGGGTTACATCCCCAGGGCTAGGACCTTGTAATTTGCAGGGCTAGAGTAGCTACACGGTGGCATTGTCTGGGAGCCGCAGACAAGGTCTGCTCTCTCCATCGTTGGAAGACAAAAAGCTTTCAGCAGAGGCTCATAAAGGAAACCAAAAGGATGGGCAGGGCTGAAGAACGGCGGCTTTTGTTAAGATTTCGCACACTTCTACGCTGATGACTACAGTGAGACATCACCCTTCAGTGCAGCTCTGAGATATTAGTCGTCGTCCCCACCCCATGCTGTGCCTATTCAGTGAGTCTTTAGAGTCTATGGAGAGGACTTTGTCTGCGTTTGTGCGAGGAAAGCAGCAGAGCGTGGGCATTTGGCTGCACTGGTTAAGCTGTGGCTTTTCTTAGCTGGCTTTAGTCAGCCGCACTTTCAGCAGACTAGCTTACACTAGAGATATTCGAAAAAGGAAAAAAAAATCAATAAAAGTTCTTTTCGCATGCAATCCGATGTGGTGTCTTTAGGATTTGTCGCAGTCGTACGAGAAAAAGAACAAAAGAGGTTTCTGGTTCCTCCAGAGGACATGTACCCTGCTGCGTAAGGGGGGGAGATTTTGAAGTGTTTACCAGTTGTTGTTGACATGTTTCGTGTTTAGAAGCCCAGAATGTTTATACAGTATTTGCAAAGTGACGAGGCAGAACTTAACCTGAAACCGTGCTAGACTTCTTCCTTACTTTGGATGGATGTAGATTCTGTCTAAAACAATCACTAATGAATGAAAAAATACATGAATAGAAGGGTGGAGGACTGAATTACGGTAAGAAGGAAGGAAGTAATCAATCCATAAAAAGGATTGAATAAATGAAAAACTGATTAACAAATGGATGGATGATTGAGTGAATGAAAGAATAAACAAACAAGTCCATGAATGAATCAATTAGTGAATCAATAAATGAATTTATGACTTATGGAATGAATGAAGAAATCAAAGAAGAGATCAATGAACAAACAAACCAATGAACTGATGGTGGATGAATGAATGAATAAGGAATGAATGAACAAACAAAAAAAATGGATGAATAAGTGAATGAATGAATGAATGAAGGAAGGAATGAATAAATAAATTAATGAATTAACTGATGCACAAACAAATGGATAGATCAATTAGTGACTTAAGGAAATAAATGCATGAGGGATTGATTGAGTTAGTGAATGAGTGGACATACAAACAAACAAATAAGTAGATGAATAAATAAATAAACAAACAAATGAATGGATGAATAAATGAGTGAGTGAGTGGGTGGAAAATAGTGGGAGCCAATATAAACCAGTTTTGCACCGGCATCCATTTCTGCCCATATGTGACCATTGTGCCTTTAACAGACACTGCATTCAGCTGGATGGCAGAAAGGTGTTAGAGCAGGCAGAGAAAAAAAAAAGAAGGAAGGAAGACAGGAATGGTGTGGGAATCCCACACTTTGACAGAAAGTGAATAAAAGAGAGGAAGGAGAGTGTGTGGCGAGCATAGCAAGGTCAGGGCATGGGCGAAGGGAAAACGCAGAATGAGTGAAGAAGACAGCACGGTTGCCTCTGGCCCGTCACATGGCAAAGTCGCTGCTAAAAGAGAGCAGCGAAGAGTGGAGGAGTGGACAGGAGGGAAGACAGGATGAGAGAAAGGAGAGTTGAGGGCATTACTGAAGACAGGAGAGAGGCGGGAAGAGGTAAGGACAGGAGGGGAACAATGTGATGACAAAAAACCGCTTTGATAGCAAAATGTACCGTGGCAGTAAATAGATCTTGGGAACATGTGCTCCCAGGAACGCACACATTACCTTATCAATCCAAAGCATGCTTAGGCCTTCAAATGATCTTTTCAACAATGGGGCTCTGTGTCCAGGCAGCTGCAAGGGCTGCAAGAACTCTCCTCTAACTCAATCTAATATGCTTCTATCTCATTCCCTGCATTACGGAGGCATAAAAATAAACACTTTAACCTCCAAATTCCATTTACAACCATCCGCGTGATATCAATTTGAAACCAAAAGGGGGGCATCTGCTCCATCAAGATAAGAAATGAAGTTCAACTGTCCTGGGAGTCTGAGTGCATCAATAAATGTAATCTGGAAATGGGTTTGAAACCTCCGGAAAAGTCTTTTGCAAGTAGGCAAAGAGGCCTTAAAGATGATTACATCAACTCACTTTATTTATTTATTTTTATTTGGAGTAAAAAATCATTTTTTTTAATTTATTCTGCATTGTTTTTTTGTTTTTATTTTTAATAATATTTTTTAAAGTTCTGTTACTAAAGGTACACAAAAATCTATAATTATACTCAACATCCAAGCGTTTGTTCCAGTGATCTGACAAACAGTTTTTTTAAGAAAAAAAACAAGAGTTGAGGTTGTTTGTAATGCAAACAAACTATGGGAAATTGCTAACTGCTTCCAAATGCTAACTGTTGTTTTTGTTCACTTCTCGGTACGTCCCTTTGGGGGTCGGCAGGGGCTTTTCACAGATTTGCACTTGTAACTTTACTAACATGTTTTTTTTTTTTTTTTATATATCTGAAAACTGGACGGGCTGCACGGTGGCGCAGTGGTTAGCGCTCTTGCCTCACAGCAAGAAGGCCCCTGGTTCAAGTCCCGGCTGGGGGACCATGAAAAAAACTACATCAATGGGGGACCTTTCTGTGTGGAGTTTGCATGTTCTCCCTGTGTATGCGTGGATTTCTCTCCGGGATCTCCAGCTTCCTCCCACCATCCAAAAACATGCTTCATAGGTTCATTGGCAACTCTAAATTGTCCATAGGTGTGAGTGTGACTGATTGTGGACATTCTATCCTGCGACAGACTGGGGACCTGTCCAGGGCGTCCCCTGCCTTCACCCACAAGTGGACGGGATAGGCTCCAGCAGCCCCGTGACCCCGAAAGGGAAAAAACGGAATAGAATATGAATGAATGAAAATGTGTATTCTGGAAAAAGTAGTTTCTGACAAAACGCTCAAAAAAGAAACACTAACACTGATTGAATGGTGAGGGCCACCAAGCCAAAAGCAATCCTAATAGAAAAAAACAAAGGGCGACTGTTGCCGTAGACATCACTGAAGAGAGCTACATTTCCCTCTGCAATTTCTCTTTGTTATTTCCTCTTTTTTTACTCATTACCACCTCGAACAGGGTCCTGTTTAATTTGGTGAAATGTGCAAACTAATTACAGTGTGACAGCGTGTCTTCTTGTGTTAAGCTGTCTCACTTTGCAGGGGTCCCTGTGGTAATGCCTCCAAACCGAGAGGTCCTGAGCAGCAAACCCAGATGAGGAGGCAGATCCTCTGCATGAGCACAACTTAAGGAGACTAGGGCAAGAAAAAGAAGGTGATGGAAAAAGGAAAAAAAACAACAACAAAAAAACAGAGGAGATAGAATGGCCTAAGAGGAAAAAAAATAAGGTGAGGCAGGAAGTGTTTCTGAACTGTAGGAGCAGCGAGACAGAGAATAGGTGCTAAATTATTTACGTGGCAGCGTAGGGTTCAGAGAGAACAATATCCACAGGAAAAGAGTGATATTTGTCTTTCTCTCGCAGAGATGTTTGCCAGACAATTAAAGAAAGACAGAAGGGATGCACTGGAGGGGTGAGTGCGGATGGAAACCAAAGACATGGGGCGTTGGGACTTTTCACGGCTGAATTCGTGGCAGTAAAAGCATTGATTGATCATATTATGTCATCAGTTGGATGTGTTATAAATGGCACACAAGTTAAATGCCCCAGGTCCCTCACTACGCAGTGCACTTTATAGAGTGTTTGCCTATTTGTAGGGCTGTCCAAATCTACAATTCCAAAAATCAGAGATGCCTAGAAATTTCCCAGATGTCTCTGCGATAAACTAGTGTGTGCCAATTCTCACTAGATTGGACCACAATGCATTTAAACGATTAGTCATTAAAAAAAATTGTATTAAAATTCATTTTATGTAAATCATCCAACTTCATCACAACACACTGGATTAATAAATAGTCTTTGTAAAATGTTTGTATTTATGAGGTTTTTACCTAGGCTAATGGCGGACGTCATATTTGGCGTTTAAAAAAAGGAGTGAGTGTGGGTCCAAATTGCATCTAAATCCAGGGCACCCAATAATCGGACAGAGGCGTAGATTGTAAACATCAGCTTCATCTTGAAGCTCAAACCCTGCTGCAGAAAGCTATAAAAAAAAAAACTATGAGCAGAAGAGGAGAGCCATTCATTCAAATTGCCACTCTAGGACGACACACTTAAATTTGTGACTAATGTAACCTAGACCTGCACTATAAATTGAAAATGTACCATCATTGCGCTACCAAATTTGGAGATACGTATATAGCAAAAGATGGCGTTAAATTAACGTTTAAGGTAATTGGTTACCTTAAATAGTGGAAGACATGCTAAAACAATTTAATGGCAGCTTGAAATATAGCCCTTATGTATTTGACCAATTGGATGGGTCCTTTTATGTTATTGACCAAATTCCTTTGTAGTTGCTCCTTGTTTTTTTTATTTGTTCATGTATCTCAAGTCATGTCGCCGTGTTGATCACTAAATCGCACATAGTGAGTTTTATGACAATCAACATTTTATGAGAACAATATTTATTGTTTCTATTGTAGCCTTTAGTAACGTCACTGTATGTGGACCTATACCCCGGCCTTGAAAGCTTCTTGCCTGGCAAATGCAAGTCAAGGAGTCATCTAAAACCCCACAACCACCACCCTCCATCATGCCTTCAGAGTTTCAAAATGGACACGGAGAAAAACGGAGAGAAGTGAGAGTGAGCGAGGGGGACGCTTCAGAGCCCTGATCAAGTTTTGTAATGAGCTGTCACCTCCTTTTGCCTCACTTTCCAAGACGCCCGTACCTCTCAGTGGAACGAAAGCAGGACACGTGAAGCTACTCACTCCTTATAGGAGGAATGTCTAGGTTTTATTCAGGCAGGTGATGACACAGCTCCCATTTCAGCATTTCTCTTTTGCCCTGCAGCCTGTTGGCTAACAAGCGATGCAACAACACTCTAAGTTTAGGGTAAGATATGGCTGCCATTGGCTTCTAGCAGATATTCTCTCTGAACCGTGGCCTGCTCCTCAGGTAATTAATTGTCGGTTAATTAACTAGCCAGTTTTGATTCTGGCGTCCATCTTTCTGGCCAATTATCAAAAACCAGCTTGCTCTCTCCTGCCCTCTGTGTGTGTCACATTACCCTGGGGTTGCCGTATGACCATTTGAGAAATGATGGGAAGGAGCTGAAGAGCTCGTAAATACAGCGTCACTGTACGTCTCCCCGCATCCTCATTCATCTAGGCCGTGCTTGGACAGATGGAGCCTTTCATACAGCTAAGTAGGTAGTTACTGTTTCATAAAAAAAAACATTTCCTTCTATGTCATCCAGGTGTAGAACAGTGCAATTAAGAACAACACATCTTTATACTATCTCTGACCTAAAAACAAACAACAGACACTACACCCACTTTAGGGATCTGGACATACCAATTGATGCCATCTAACACCTTAACTTTGGCTCCAGTATTAACAGTCTTTAAATTACTATATCTCTTCAAACTTTTATGCTAATCAATGGATTCTGCAGCCGAGAAAAACAGCTCAGCGCTAATACGCAACATCAAGTAGTTTTGATGTTTAGCCCGCCTTAAAATCCAGTGCATCTCATGGTCCGAAAAATATAATACCACTCATTGTCATTGTTTACCTGAAACATAAACATTTAGCATGCTAATGAATTTAGCATGCTAGCTTGTAGAGTCTGAGATCTCCATCTAATGCTGTTTTTTCACATCACTTCTTCATAATAAAGACTGGAACGATCCTCTTAGAAGTTTTCTACACACTAAAATGTTTTTTATTAAATGGTTTGCTTGTTTTGGCAGGTATACGTGAATCTAGGTCAATGCAGGTGCAGTTTAATGACAAGATAATTGTAGGTGGCCTTTATTTTAAGCGTTAATTTGCTCAATCAAACCAAATTCACTTGGTTAAATTAGTCTTAAAGCTCCCATAAGTTTAATGAGTAACATATTACTTCAACATATGTTATAATTTTCCTTAGGTCTAGTGCATATTGGTTTATGGACTTCTGTTCAGCTATCACACCTGAATGCTTGAAAAGCTCTATTAAAACATGAAGGGCAAACACTTTAAATGAGGTTTATTTTTTTTAAGTCATTATCTGAATATTACCACTTTATTTTTATATAACAATAGCAATGCACACATGTTTAAAGAAAAAAAAAAAAACTGGATTTTTGCTTGACGTTGGTGAACACTGGTAACAATTTTGCTCTACCTAACAGAGCAAGTTTAAATTACCATATTTTCCGGAGTATAAATTCCTTTTTTCACAGTTCAGTCATGCGTGTGACTTACACTCCGACGCTACTTATTTTTATTATTTTATTCTAACATAAAAAGGATCATTCATTTGTTATTTTCCCACTAGCAACTATTTGCCATTTAACAGTTGTTTCCCACTAAGAATTACTAGAGGGCACTGTAGGTGTGTGTATTTGCTGAGGCAGAAGAAGTGAGATCCAATAGGTTATTGTTTTCCTTCTTAACTTTATGATATTTTTTTAATTGGCAAACGAGACGCTGTTATTCTTGTTTTTATTTTTTTCCTTCCTCGGACTAATGCGGGACAGCAAGTCATCAAACTGAATGATTTCATGAACCCAGACTTATTGATTCTTATAAAGAGCTAGTAAATAAAAATAACCCTGTGATTTATACTTCGGAACGACTTATAGTCCAAAACATACGGTAATCATTGGATATTATATCTACCAGCTCTAAGGTTTAGAATCTGAAATGTAGAAGTACTTCTGTTGGACCAACTTTAAAAACCACCTTAACATGCTAGTTTTCTTCCCTGTAATTTAACTATCCTTGTAAAGCAGCCATTTTAAATCCAATGCACACACGTTCAGTAAGAGGCAGAAGGATTAAAATTAGCCAATGCAATGGTGTACACATGCAACACTGTTTGCAACTGATAAAACAATATGGCGAGTTTAGCTTATTGTATCCCTGCACACACACACACACACATCCAGGCAAACCTTGAATTTAGCAGGCAGTGTGTGTATGAAGCTTTACGTATCTGAAAGCTTGGGATTCCCAAGCAGGAAGGCAAGCACACAGCATTAACTGATAACACAGACAGAACACACATGAAGGAGAAGAGTGTGGAAAATGGTAGGGCTTGTTGTTCTACCATGTGTGTGCGCAATGGGTTGATCTCGTTTTAGCTTATTTTTATGTATTTTCACATTTATTTTTTTTTTCTAAATTCTCTTGCCTTGCTTATGCGTGCCCACACTCGCACACACAAACACCCTTCTTTCCCTCGCATTTCTTTGGAAAAGAAGTGTCATTGCTTCTCCCTCCACTGTTAGTCTTATCGCACACACCCAGGCACACTCACACAATAGCCCTTTTTACACCATTAAATGGTTATTTGTCAAAATACAATTTCAATTAAATCCTCCTCAAAATAAAAAAAAAATAAACGGTAGGCAGTCTGTGGTTTGTGCTTTTCAATCATTGTACAAATGATGGCAAACATCTGAATCATTGGTTTAAAGTAGGTCTACCTGGAAAGAGGGGTGAGTAATGGAGAACACGGGGTCTTCGTGAAAAACTAACAGCCATAGTATATATTTCTTATTCCTTTAATTTTTTTTTACAACTCAAGTAGACACAATCCTCACAGGAGAAATAGTTGCAGCTAACGCTAAGCTTCAAATGGTGAATTTCTTAATGCAATGTAAGATATTGGCAGCAACCAACACTAGCTACAAATATCATATTTCCCAACAATATGTTGCATATGTAGCAGCTAGCTTTAAGCTACAAGTAATATTAATTTTTATGGCTAATTTTACTAATTGGTAGTAGCTAACTAATTAACTAATTAGGCTACAAATAGCAGATTTTCTAATGCTAAGCTACGTATTGGTAGCAGCTAATGCTAAGCTACAAAGACCGGATTTTCTACTGCTATCCTATTTATTGATATTAGCTAACACTACGCTACAAATACTGTATTTCCTAAAGCTATTTACGTTTTTTTAGAATTTGGTTTTAGCACTTGACAAACTTTAGTGACAAGGCTAACGTCTTCAACTTGTTTATACATAGTATACATAAAAAAGGTAAATATAAAGATTTCAAAATCATCCAAATATCACATCTGTAATGCTAGTACTATGCTAGGTATAAAAGAGCAATAAAGTTTGTTATTTTGTGAGTCAGCCAAATAACACCTGCAATCTACCATTGTTGCTAGCCCGAGTTGTCATCCTGAGAGTGGAAATTAGCTCTCAGCTCTGGCTGCTTGCACATTCTGGGCCACAGCGAGCTGGGCATGGTGAGTCACAACCTTAATGGAAAGCTAGTGTTGAAAACGTGGAGGGGGTAATTATGTTGACCTAAAGCGACAGGCTTTCAGTTTTTTCAGCATGTAGGCTCATAAACAGGCAAAGTGAGCTCTACTCTGGGGCAGAAAAGCTAAATTATCTAGAGCCTGCGTTACCCCAGAGGGATTAGTTCTCAGTTTCTTAGCAGGTTCAAAATGAAAAAGAACATGACAGGCTGTTGTATTCTATCAAAGCTCTTTGGGGAAAAAAAAGGCTTAAAATGCTACTTTTTTATACAGTATTTTGACTGTAACTAGATCTTATGACAAAATATATACATAAAATGTCCATACATTTTTACTTTTAGGAGTACTTTTAACATCACGGATATACCCTGCATATATGCCCACAACATCAAACGCATCCACCATAATACCTACTGATAAATTTGATCTTTATTAGCATAAAAAAGAAAGGCATAAATGGTCTGCAAAGGTGTCAAATAACATAAATAAAAAAAAGTCAAAGAAGTCAAAAAAGAATTTACTGATATTTTGCTCCCAAGAATGATAGAATACCTACTGGGAAGGTTAAAAAACAAACCGCATCAAGTGGCTGCACACAGTGCAGCCCCTGATAAAAGTGCTAAAAGGATGTGCCAGTCAGTAAATCGGTTTTCCAACAGCCCTTTAATGTATCCTTGAGTCTGTCCGGGGTGCCTCAGCTGTGTAAAACCTCCCACAGTGATTGAGTGTTCAAAAATGAAAGTAAAGGCTTCAATAACCACATTACGGCCGTATCCAATGGTAGACATCTGTGGAGAGACTTTTAATCAGGGCATTTGCACATTACTTGTATGTAAATAGCTTGCATAGATATTTTTGATGAGAAAAAATGTATTTTGATGTTTTGATTGTTGGGTTTATGTGTTTGTTTGAGATCTCAGAAGTGTCAAACAAACTTTACAGTCAATCTTTTTAAGGTAGAGGCAAAGTGCGATGCATCTTGATAACACCAAGGTGTCCTGGATTATGGGCTATCTCTCAGTGGGACCACAGTGTCTTCACTGTTGGAGCTGATAGTGCACTGATTCCTTTCATCAGAAAATCCAATGTCACTGTTGTTTTTTTTATCCACTCTTTATCTTTGATTAAAGTCAAGGGGGAGATTATGCCACCTTTGGATGGTTGTGCCATTTATGGAACATGTCCTTAGAAGAGAAGAGGTGACCTTGACCCATGACCTTGGTGCAAGATCAATTATCTGCACATTTAATATATGTGGGAAATTTTGACAAGGTCCTCACCAGTCTGTAAGTACAACCAAGATGGTTAATGTTTTAGCGCTATGTTTTATCTTGTTGATAGATAGTTGTGCTAAAGAGTTTAGGAAGAAGGGGTTCAGGCAATTTAGTGGAAAGCAATTCAGGATGTTATTCACCATCACCTGTAAGTTGCTGGAGTGTGCTCCAGTGACACTGTTACCATAACCAGGGATGGATGGATGGATGGATGGTTTCCAGCTTGGTACATTGTCTACCAATGTACACTAGGGATACAACGATTTAATTTCCCTACAATTTGGTCTAAATCTTAATTTTTTTGTTTTTTTTTCTGTTCGATATATGATTTGATTATTACAAAATAACAACACAAAACTGAAAATTCAGAAAAATCCTTTTTGTTAATTTACTATTGAAGCAAATAACAATTAAGAAGACCCTTACAGTTATACTAAGCCTGATCTGATGTAACGAGACAATAAATAATAACTCCTTCTTACACACGTGTTTGACACTTAAGGTATGTTGTATGTTGTAGGTATACAACAATTCACTTTCCCCATGATTCAGTTCAATGGAATAACATCTTCAGCATTGAACAATAATTGTGGCATCCCTAGTGGACACCAAGAATTAAGCCAGTACAGACTGTATCTAAAAGGAAGTCGGACCATAGATGTTTCCTAATATACTCATTTTCCTTGGCTAAAGCTGGACTTAATTGGGTCTAAAGCTACGCTCACACCACCCTTAGCAACGAACATTCAAGCAACCACTTCTTTGAAAAGTTTATATAAATGCAGGTAAATGCAAGTTCCGGGCTTCTTTTAAATTTGATTGTAATTTATGCACAGCACTTTGAGTGACGTGTTGTAAATAAATAAAGGTTGATTTGATTTGATTCTGCGTTCAAAATTCTTTTGCTACAGATTTTTAGGACCATTTTCAACCATTTACATCAGTACATCAGACCATTTTTTGAGCTCTATGTAGAAATACCATTAAACACGCATTGATAGTAAAACCAGGCCAAACCTTGACCAATCAGGGACTCGGATTTGGTAGTGACGAATGGATGGAGTCTCTTTTAAGTGACGGAAGTATCAACCATTTGAAAAAAAGATTATGAAGGAGAAATTAATAATTGTGGTTTGTACTGGAATTATATACACTATATCGGAATAGAGCTATGAAAGAAAAGGTCTGGAGCAAGATTCTCGAGATTTGCGCCACTTAAACCTTTTGCACTTAGTCTCTTCAAAGTAAAGGTGGGGAACATGTGCAGGAAGAAGAATCTCCTCTCTGCTTTTCCAGTGTGAACATGATGGCATATCCAAGAATTTTTGTTTAACGTGTTCTTGAATGCGCATCAAATGCCCAGTGTGTCCGTAGCTATAGGCAGAAGAAGCATTTAACGTTTATAAAAAAATGTTTTAAGTACTTTTAACAAGAGTTTCAAAGGCGATATACCAAACAATCTGGCAAGCTAGTTATCTCTTTAAAATTCGTTTTTTGTAATCTTAATTTTAATTTGATACATTACTGCAGGGACATTATAATTGGATCCCTTTCTTTTTTTTCTGAGCAACGTGCATGCATGTCTTAAGATCACACAAACTCTGTGTGTCTTATTCACACACATCTCCCCAAGGTTTTGGAAGTTGGGTCAGATTATTCTATGGGAAAAGGCATAACCACAGCTGTACTCTTTTTCATCTTTGCTCGCTTTGCCCTCACCATCTAAGAAAGTGTAAGCAACAGTGGCACATTACAACTGAAACTTTCATCATCCTGTAATTCTGTAGTAGGGGACGCTACAGGGAGACGAAAGTACTTGTGTGAACATAAGAAAAAAAAAGTTGCTTCCTGTAACTAAAGCTCCAGATTCAGACAGGCATAAAAGTGGACACCTAAAAGTAAAGCTTATTCAAAACAAAGTTTGGAATTAAAACCTTTTAAGTTAGGGTAACCCCTCTCAACCTAAAAACCCTTCTTAACAGACCAGTTTAGTAGTATAAAAATACAGTGCTGTAGTCGTATCCATACACAGTTTTATTTAAAGCACCAGGGGCCCAATTTGTCACTCTGGCGAGCTCATCACAGACGAATATCTTTTATGAAATGCAGTTTTCACGCTGCTGTCGGAGGGATCAAAGGGAAAGCAGCAGCCTTGCCCGCTTCTCCCTCTACAGTTTCCATGCTCCGATTCCCACTGACAAAATGAGTCAATTTAAACCAAATGGATCCCCCATCAAAAAACGAGTACGACGAGGGAGACAGACAGGAGGAAAAAAAAGAGAAGATTCATATTGTGGGTAGGTAAAATTTGAAGTAACTAGGGACCTAGGACACTCAGCCCCACTTATGTGGAGAAAAAATAGTTGGATAAAGGATAGAAATGCAATCATCGACCTTGGGGCTGAACTCAATTTTGAGCTACATGGGGAAGATGGTCACACTAGGCTGTTAAAAACAGAAAGAATGTCAGGCCACTCAGATTGAGTAAAACAATTATCCATCAAAATCAAATTCAGTCAAGGGGAAAAAGTTAGCAGCATCCGGTCAAAACTGTTGGAAATGGTAGCAATGACGACTGTAACTTCATTTTTTCCACAAACATTTCACTAAGCAATTTAAGACCCCCGAAATACTTTATTTTGGTTTATTTTGGTAAACTATATGTAAAAAAAGCTCCTGCTAACTTCTGCGGTTTCATTGATAAAGAAGAAAGTGACAAGAAAACTCAATCGGAATTGAGTCCTTTTCATAAAATGTTGGATCAAAGTTATACAGTTATACTCTGGATCGTCACCATGACGAACAACACCCAGTAAATTGGACCCTACAGATATATATCCCCAGGGGTGGGCCCTATGTGGCTTCAGGCCAATGTCTGGCAGGACAAAAGAAGCCCCCATGGTCCATTAATACCTTAAATTCATCTTCACCAAATCTACGTTTTGAGTGGTCAGTGTCCCTGTCCCCCTGCTCATGGCGGCAAGATAATTGATAGCCTTGTTTTTCAGTACTGATGAGATACTTGAAGCACCCCCAAACTGGTTTCAACAAGCTTACAGCTCCTTAGCATTCAGTAAGTGGGTTAATGTTAGCAAAATGTATTAATCAATCTATTATCAATGTATTAATCAAGTTAATATTTGTATAGAAGTATAAAAAACATTCATTTAGAATAAAAAGCCTTTCAAATGACAACAGTATTACTAAACAACTGCAAAATGTAGCTCAGACTAGTACAAAATGTGGCTAGGGGTCACTTGCCCTGCATGGGCAGGATGTCCCTTAAATTGTACTATGACTTAGGCGTGTGTTACACTTTGTTGTTTGTTTGAAAAAAAAAAACATTTTAGGGGTTTTAAGATACACCAGGGGTTATACAGCTACATCACTAAGAATTATTTATTTTACCTACAAAGATGTGAGTACTGTAAAATTGTTTGTTTAAAGCCTTGAGTTAGCACTTTCAACAACTGTTCAAGTACCGTATTTTCACGACCATAAGGCACACTTAAAAATCTTAACATTTCTCTAAAATGTAGGGGGCGCCCTATGAGAGATGGACTCTGACGATGACGAAAGGGAAGCTGGCGTGTTTGATACAATTGTTCATTTTAGATACAGAAGGTCAGGAGTTCGATGGATTCTTGGATGGTGTTTGATGACTGAAAAAAATGACAAATAAATCACAACCAACTCAGTTTTGCTCCCGCTGCTTTTTTTTTTTTTAAACACACACTAGCATGCATGTTTTACCGGTATGTGTTAACATGTCCGCGCATTAAAACCTCCGTGCTCCCCTATAACCCAGTGCGCCCTATGGTCGTGAACATACGGTATATGACTAGTCCATCCTTTAACCTTTAACCCTGGCCCCTCGGGTCAATTTGTTGCATAACGACTGATTCCTTACAAAGAATACTAATCGGAGACTTAAAACAGTTCGTAATGGGCTCAATCGCCTCAACCATCTCTGCGTTTGTTCTCTTTGCATGCGGTCTACACTGGAAAGCAAACATGTATCATAACTTCACTGTTTCCTGCCTTTGAAGCACAGAAAACATGTTTCATTATTCACCCAGCTTGGCAGGCCTATTTTCAACGCTTCAACCCCTTCCTCGCCCACCACCATCACCACTCCACCCCCTTTTAAGCAAAGCTCTCAGCCAATTGATTTTTTTCTTCCTTCCTCAGCCTTTCTGTGTGAGTGTGTGTGTGTTCTGTTGTTGTTGTTGTTGTTTTTTTTTTTTTTTTTTTTGCCCTTGATTCTAATGCTTCTGGGTTGTGGGAAATATTTATTCACATTGATCGACGACAGAGCTGATAGGTCTTTCATGGGTGTCAGAATTCAAACTGTTTTTGTCCCAAAGATGTCTCCAAAAATCAATCATTGGTTGGAAGAAGTGCCGGCTGGACTGCAGATTAGGCACGCGAAGGCCCAGAGGCCAGACGTATTTTTTATACAGCTGCATGGAGAAACAGGAAAATAAATACCAAATAGTAGCAGTTTGACCGATGATGGAGTGTTCGCTCATTTCTCCTGTTGGTTCTCCGGTCAAAGACACTGTTTTAAAGGGACGGATTCGTAAAACGCTATAGCAAAAACCTGAAGCAGATCCGGAAGAAGTCAATCTAAAGCTACAAAAAAGAAAAAAATCCTGGCAGGTCGTGGTACATAAAGCCACGGAGAGCATTCCGATAACAATTCCTGCTTTTGCTTGGCCCGTATTAAAAATGCAGTGCAGACAGGACTTTTTCTCCATCAAATTTTCATCGCGCCAAGCAGTCTCGACAGCCCCATCTAACAGACACAAAGACTCTCACGTAAGAATGATGAAGTTCCTCAAGCCTATTTCTTCCCTCTAAATGGATGCGGATTGGAAACAGGGGATGTGGGAGCATAAACAGTGCTCATGTATGATCGCCCTCCATGAAGTGTGACGTTAAGACACTAAACCTCTTTAAAAACAACAATAATTGCTCCTCAGTGAGCTTTATCATTATTTTTAGATTTTTTCTTTTTTTTTTGCTTGATGTGTGAAATGCAATGTCTGCCCACACGTCCAGTTTGTAGAGTACAGTCAGCAGCAGCTAAGGTAGTAAATACATTATGGCTAATCCTCATGAATATCCTAGTCCTATGCTGAGTCAAATACTTTTTTTTCTTTTTTTTATCCAAGTTCTAAGCACATCATTCCGACAAAATAAGTCTCACCGTTCTAGCAATTTCTGCAAGCAAGGTTATATGTAAATACTTTTTCTTTGTTGGAAGGCAGCATCAGCACCCATGTTGGTGCCACATAAAAAAAATAAAAAAAGAAGAGGTGTATTTGATAAATACGCCTGGTCCTGAGCCATGGGCATTACCGTGGGCCTGGGCGAGCTGCATTACATTATGAGGGGAAAAGAAAGATGTGGTAGGGTTTTTTGCTTTTCTTTTTTTTTTTTAAACTGCTGTGCTGGCCCGATGAAGATCTATTCACTCTACATCCTCATTATCACGCCTGCACACAGCGTGTTCTCCTCCTGTGTGAGGAGACCAGAAACAGGTCAGCATGATGAGCCCCATTAAAACTGCCGTAACGGAGAAAGGCTTGACGGACAAAAAACAAAAAAAAAAAGATGTTGCCATTGTTTCAGGGCAATATTTGGCTTGTATTACTTAAAGACCCATGCAAACGAACATTTTTGGTGTTTTCAACATGTTCCTTAGGCATTTTTTGCATAAAGGATGACATGTATAAAACAAAATTCAGAGTATTTCTGTACTTAAATTATTATGAGGACCCAAAAAAAAGTAAGTGGAAAAACTTAGCAGTGACAAAGATGCTACAATCGGTAGATCTCCGTTACTTCATTCTGATGCATCCACTTGCAGACAAATAGATCCATGTACGTCTTTCGTTTTCCTCGTACAAGCATCTGGCTCAAAACTCTACCGCTGCATAGGTAGGGGTTGTGAGGGGCTGTAAACTAATGTAAGAGCATGTAGAGAACAGATGGATAATGGGAAATGGGGGTGGGCTTACTACGCATCAACAGTCACTTCCACAACTCAGAGTTGAATTTCTAATGATTTCTTGCCGCTCTTAGAAAACGATTTAGATTAAAATAAATAAATTAAAACGGTAAAATCCTAACTAAAATACAATTGGGAACGATTTTGCAATAGATCGAGAGATTGGGACTTTAAGGACCGTTTATTGGAGCGAATGTAAAAACCTACAAAAGCATTAAGGACAATTTCATAGACATCGAAACCCTTTAAAAAAACTATACATTCTCTTTGAAAAAAAAAAGAAAAGAATAATATAAAGGAATTTAAAAGAGGCTAGCGAATCCCTTGGTTTCTAAGTCACGTGGCGCAATTTACATTCTTTGACTATAAAGGGGTTCCTTGATTAGACATCACAGCAGAAACCTCCAAATCAAATGAGTTACTGAGATAAAGAAGGTTCTGGAGACTACCTGATGAGCGTCTAAGAAAAAGTAAGATGTATTTACTTCTGTTTCCTCTGGAGGGTTGGAATGAGGGTTGTTGCGTTGAAGTAGATGCAGCCAAATGAATATAGGGAGAAACATAATCATTGCAGATCAGAGAAGGAGTGAGACGTGCAAGTGTGTACCGCAGAGGAAAGAAAGATAGAGCGGGGGACTAGAAATATGCTTGGGAATTAAATAAGGCTCAGCGCTGCTCTATAATATCAGCCGCTTCACAGTGTCCTCTGGGAAACGTGAAATGTGCCGATACAGGATGATGCCTTCCTTTGACAAACGGGGCGAAGCTAAAAGCACCCTGGGAAAAAAAAAAGAAAGAAATAAAAAATAATAAGGCACGTGTCGCTGCCAATACTAGCAAACATGCTTGTGCTCCCGGCTCCACTTTAAAGAAGCATTAACTATCGTCTTCTTCTTATTCTGGAATTCACTAATACCTCCCCTCAACACACACACACACACACACACACACTTTAAGGTCACACAATTCTTCAGACTCCAGCTAAAATAACGACAGTTTTATGCGTAGAACTGTTGGCTGACATGATCGATGGATTTTTAAGGGAGTTCCTGTTGTGTGTTGATGGAATTTTTCTACACACACAGGGGTGGACCTACAACGGGGGTAAGAAGGGGCGAGCTGCCCCCCTCCCCCCCCAAGTGAAAAAGAGTCAAAGATTATTTATTGACAAAGATAGTTGTCATAAATAATAAAACCCTATAAAATACATATGTTTAAACCTATCATTTATAGAGGCCTTCAACACACTTGCCACCCTTTCAAAGTCTCCTGCCCCCCTCCTTTAAAAAGTTCCAGCACCGCCTTTTGTGCACACACATTTTTAAAAATGCCAAATTGCTTTAAAAAAACACAGGAGCTCGAGATTGTTCAGCTACTTGCAAGACTTTTTTGGCATTTTTAAATGCGATGACCAATCAAGTAAAAAACAAAATGTTGGTCAATAAGCTTTAGAGACCGTTTACTACCAAAACCAACAATGTTAAAGCTCAAAAGACTTTTCGAAATTATTTATATCAGCCGTTTGTTTTAATTGTGTTTCGGTTCAAAATGATGATAAAAAGGGAATATGAACGAGGATTTGCATATTTGATATGTCTCAGGAGTGAATATCTTTACACTATGTAGGAAATCTGGAGGACTAAAAATCTGAAGAAAGGTTAGGACTGCTGATCTTTAGCAGATGCTTTTATCCAAATCAAAAATCAGAAAAGCAACAAATCCTCTGACACCACATGAATGCAGAATAACTTCTGAACCTAAACAAAGGTCAGTGTATTTATAGAGTCATCCATGGGGAGACCCCAGAGATTCCAGGGAAAATAAACAATTAATTAGGATTATCAATATAATATTTTCCAGTTTGGCGGGCCAGAATAATTAGCTCACATATGACCCTTGGGCCATGGTTTGCCGACGCCTGTTTTAACCTCTGTTTCTAAGACATTTTCCACTTTACAGCTGGGAGTCATCCACAGAGTCACAATACTGGAACTTCTAATACTTTGGGAATTTTCCTTTATTTAAAAAAATATTTTAACAATTGACTGGCTCTTAAAAAAATGGAAGGAAACATTACAAACATTTTACAAAAACAATTTAAAGGCTTGCTAAAAACCAGTTGGTATCAAGTTAAATGTTGAAAGACAATTCAACGAGAGCTATTTAACTAAATGTGTCTGAATTCACACAACTTTCTGCATTTAATAGTTACTCAGAGAAAAAAATAACAAATTAATCCTTCCCTTTCTGCATGACTTTTGTTTACTTCTCTTCAGGTGTATTTATGTCGAGTCTTCTACAGGTCTGTCAAGCTCAATGTGTCTATGTTGGCATCAACAAGAAAAGCACCCCTCCCCAACCCCAACCCCGTCCTCTTGAACTGTCATGTTGTGTCAAATGAGCAGACAGACAGACAGCCTCGTGCTCTGTTGAGTCCCATGACATTTATGAACCATTCTCCATGATGGTGTGGGAATCCCCCCCACCACACCCCCTTTGGCTATACTAGACGTCAACATTTAGGACGGGCGCTTCTTCAGTCATATGCCTTCATCTGCCAAAGTTGGATCTACTCACGCTTGACTGCAATTGTCTAAAATTTCTTAATTTCTGCCCAAATAAAAGACAAAAAATGTTCACATTGGGTTTCAGACGGAAGATCGCCATCCTGAAATGGGTTAAATAAAAAAAAAAAGGCATATTTCTTGTTTCAGTCAATGAGCAGACACTGATCTTCACATTGATCACCATATCCCAAGTCCATCCTCCCTCACAACTGTTCTCCTTACCTCCATCGATCAGCCACTGCCTTACCAAAATCATGAGATCACTCAGTTTTGCACTGGCGGGTTTACAAAATAACCCCCCGCCGCTGCTCTTTCCCCAAGACACAACTTCTAGGCTGCACGCTATGTGGCACCCATAACCCTGCCAGAACAACTCTGAAGCTATATCACTTAACATGCACTGGGCTCAACTCCCACAAGGGGGAGGGGCAGAGAAAGAAAATGGAGTGGCGTCTGAGCGGAATACTAATAAATTTGAGTGAATGAAAGGAATAAAGTTTAAAGAAGACAAAGTGGATAAACAAATCACAACTCAGCTGGATTTAGTTAGCCACTATGTTCCATTTTTGTGTTTGTGCATATGCAAGAGCGCAGCAATTTTCTAAACAATTACAATAAAAATATTTATGATTGGTGGATTTATTTGTTGTAACAGTGCTTGCATAAAACCTAATGGAAGCACAAATCCTATTTGACTGAAGTCAGTTTATTTTTGTGTTGGTACATTTGGAAGGAAAAGTCATCTAATCTGCTCCGCTTATTCTACTGCTGATAATTGTAAGATGGTTTGGGTAAGGAAGGCTAAAGAAACATTCTATTTAGTTTCATTTTTCGGACTGGGAACTCCATGGCAGAGCCCTGCCATTGAACATTGACAGCTGAGATAGTCTCTAGCCCTACCTATGTGTATATGTATGTATATTTATATTCATATATGTGTTTGGATGGATGGATAGAGTTTGTCATATAATTCCTTGCAGCTCCATATTAAGCATTGGTCGCAACTGCCCTTCTGTCTAGATACGGGCTGTCTGCAGACAAAAAATGAGCAAACCTGTACGAAAAATCAAGGTCGTTGAGCCTGTAGAGCAAAAATGTTCATACACATTTTTCTATGGGCATGCTATGAGCAAACACCTGTACAAACATGTCAGAGTGAAGTAAGTGGGAGGCAGAGGCCCATAATGGGTTAGTACTCTAATCAAACTACTGACTAGAGGGTGGAGTCTGTATTATGCTACGTTCACATCGTGTGGAAGCGACCACTTCCAATGAAAAGTAAGTAAATTGACAAAAATGGGCGTTTATGGCTTCAACATTCAAAACTCTCGCATCCATTTTGCGGCTCTATGTACAAATCGCCATTGAGCACATATCTGAAGTTTAACCAGTCAAACTTTGACCAGTCAGGGACTTGGATTTGGTAGTGACTGATGGGTAGCGTCCTTTTCAAAATGCGAAAATACCAACCCTTTGAGAATTGATCAAACCTTAAACCGGTCAGTCCTCTCTACGACCCTCCACCGGTTCAAACAACCCAAAAACCTGCAGGACCCATACGGGTCAACCCCCATACAAGTGCACGTGACTGATACCTTTATGGTCAAAAGTCTGGCACTACAGAAACATTAGATGTGGTTCACAAAACTACTGGCAGCAAAGTCAGTGTTTTTTGTCTCCTCTACTGACTGTCACAGCTACCAAATTGTCTTTCTTTTGTTTTTTTGCCGATGTTCCTTCACTTTTGTGAAAGCCTGAATTCCTGTCCTTTATGACTCCACCCTCTTAGAGGTAATGGTCAACTTGATTGAGTCAGTAGGAGTGATGGTTCCATCATGTGCATTCTGTCATTTATAGGGACATGTTTCTTCTGGATACTACTAAAGACATTTTCAGAGGATATAAATCTTGAATCAGTTACATTATTTAAATGTTCCTTATTTTGGAATGATCTTGCACCATTTGACTAACCCCTCTCTGGTCAGCACAAGTCCATGGAAAGGTTTGGTACCAGACTGCAGGGAAATCTACTTACTAAATTTCGTCACACACTAGTATGAGTGAAGATCTTTTCCCCTACATGTCAAGTCTATTTTATTGCACTGAGATATGGCCCCACACCACAACACTGCATCCACCACACGATGTCCCTCTATGGGTGCAGGAATCATTGTTGGGTTTTCATCATCTCCTACACTCTGACCCTGCAAGCCCAATTGCCTGAGGGAGAATCTGGACCCGTGGGGCCCATCCACACAAGCTGCAAAAAACTAGGACCTTATTGTCAGGACGAGGAGCGCAAGAAGCCAAAAAATGTCAACACCATTAATAAAAAAAACTGTTTGGAATACAATTAAATTATTTATATAAACTCAATAACGTAAAACGCACAGCCCATTTAGGGGTTTTAGAGTAGGTTAATATTCGTACTTCATTTGTTTATATTCATATTTTGATGCTTTATGGACAACCATATAAGACGTGTTTTATTAAATCTGAACAGGCTTTAAGTCAAATATAAGGAATTGCCTCAAATACATATTGTATTAAAAAAAGATAAATATTGATGATGTATAAAAGCTGTCAAACGGCAAAAAGAATCACACGCCCCTATTCTGACATGTGGAAATCCTGTTTGAATACTAGGTTTGTGTGTTACTACATTGTATATCATGTTAAAATGTCTAAATCCATATGTTTTGGCCGGTAAAAGCATTTCCTTTAGTAGAGGGAAACAGAAAAGGGAGCTTCTTTCATTTCTCCAACTCCAGAGTTTCAGACAAAGGAGGCTTTTCTAAAAATAGTCCATGTTTTATGGGATGTAAGCACCTTTCCAACCATTCACAGTGGAAGGAAATACTAGCAAAGCATAGTTTTCTTGTTTTTTTAAAGTCACTAATGATGAAGAATCTAAACTATTTTTTTTCAAGATGTTGCAAAGAACAGTGTGTGTCTGCTGCTGTGACTACAATAAAACAGATAATTCGATGGACAATAATCCTTGGACTGCTTGTCACTTTGCCCCATTTTAGTCAGGAATAAACATGCTGGCCATGCTGGTTTACTTTTCCATTTAGGATACATTTGTTAAAAAAGAAAAACATATTGCTATTTTTTGCCCATGGCAGCATTCAGTTGCTGTTCATTAATATTAGGCATGGAGGGAGAGACAAGTAAAAGAAAAACATTCAGCGTTACATGAGAGGCCAGATTTATTGACGTCTTTGCGCCATCAAAGTGGCAGCTGCTCTTAAGCTACTTGTGAACTCTCATCTTTCTCTGCCTCAAGAGATGAGACTTTTTTTTTTTTATTAGCCAGGAATAAAACCCACAAGGTTGCTGAGGTTTTAGCAGGAACTTTATGGATGTTCTGTGTCTTGTCGAGGCACCTTGTGCAAGCTTTTCACTGACAGCAACTGCAGAATGATTGAGGGGCCTGAAGGGTTCCATTTAATATGTCTAATATGTGAGCTGTCGGACCCATGACCAGACCATAAAAAAATTCAGGCCACGTTTGGATTCAAGCTACAATATATTAAGGAAAACCTAAAACTATTGCTCTACTATTAACAATGTAGATCAGACGTGTCCAAATCCTGCTGGTTTTCCAGAAATCCTGCCTTATCTGCTCCTGGATCAGGTGTGTTTAGCCAATAAGAAGCTTCAATGACAGGTTGGTAGGAAGCATGTAGGACACTGGCTCTCAAGGCTTGGAATTTGACACCCCTGATGTAGAGGAACTTTAGCCAAGGGGTGAATTTTCAGACACGTGGGGATATTTCATTGGATGGGGAAAACCGGATAAAGTGTATTCCATCGTTTGGCCTGCCTTCAAACTGCACCTTTCAATTTGAACTTTGTGCTGCTATGACCACCACTCATTTTGTAGCAGCATCCACCAATTTTCAAAACCCTCTTGATCTCTTTCCAGGGTCCCAGGGTTCCGGGAAGCCTATCCCTGGCTCTGTCGTGTACACCCTGAGGAGTCCGTTGCTGGGCAACACAGAAACATGCTAACATTCACACCTAAGGGGTTCCTTTAACATTTACTGGCAGCATCGCCCAAAATGATATTGAAAAAGAAGATATAAGCATTAGAAATGACACAACCCACCAACCAGTAGCAGTTAACACTAAAGCCGCTTCAAGGATCAATGTCAAGAAGTGCAAGACAATTTTTAGTATTCGTCATTTCTCTAGAGGTTGTCTCACTTTTTTTGGATTGTTATTTTATTTCTACCTAAAAGTATAAAGTGCTCATGTCCCTTAGACTTTTTCCTTTCATTTAAACTCTTTTCGTCACTATATACTAGATTTACATTGTAGTGAAACGTACCAGGGTTCACATGCAAACTTCATTCCAGACCATATTAGCAGAACATGAAAGAATGACTAAACCTAAAGCCTTAGTCATAGTGAACCGAACAAGGGGTTGATCCATATGGGTGCTTTTTGGATTGTCCAGGCCTATGGAGAGTGGTAGATAGGAGCTGTCAGACTTTAAAGATGTGTCTTACAGTTCCCTTGGGGCTCGTGCAGCCACCTCAATGGACGACAACAAAATGGAATGTGATTCTCACTTACAGGATGCATCATGTGATAAGTGTATTATTTGTAAGGCAAATGCAAGTTGCACGCACTTATGACATACGATGATGCTGTTGTACAGAGTCCTTACACCAAACTCAAGTCATTTGTAAGGTGCGCATACTGGACTCTTACTGACGGCTCGCAAATGCCCAATGCACAGACTGTGCACATGGTTCTCAAGTCCTCGTAGGATGTACACAGAAACTACGCTTTGATTGTCTCTTTTCCTGAATTCTAACTTCTAAATGATCTTAAACAGCACTAAGAGATTACCTGCCCAAGTTCACAGGGGGTTGGGAGGGTCTGAAAAAAAAAATGAAAAACCCGTAGGGATGCCTGTTTCCTTCCTACTTCACCCTTACTTACACTTGGATGTTATTTAAGTATCCCCTATGAGGTGTCGCCTCCAGCATGACTGTAGAAAAAATGTACCTGAAACATTTATGCCCTACGGTCTCAACGACTGGTCTAAGACCTTGATATTTCACCTATGTGCCCCATATAAGTTGCCCATTTTTTGCCCGTATTGACTCGTGAGGGCAGTTGTGACTAAAGGTTTAGCTTACTGCCCCAGTTATGATGCTTGGGAGGGGCAAGTTTCTTTATACTAACACTGTAATACATTTCTCTAAATCAATAAAAAGTTCTCTATTTTACAATAACTTTTATTCAAAACCATTAACACAAACAATTGTGGATAGCAGAAGTTAAACTTAAAAAGGGTTTAACTAAATTTAACATGTAGATTCCACCTAATTATTAAAAAAAAACACCAACTCACAGCTCATGTCTCTCAAGGCACGACACAAGGAAGGCAAGAAAATAATAAGTTTTTTGGAAAGTCTGTTAACTGAAGGTTGGATCTCACTGGGCAGCAGCTATTGGCAAAGCAGACGTTTCCAAAATATATTTGAAAAAAGGTTGTTGTTTTCTTTTAAAAATCAATTTCTCATTATTCAGTTTGATTGTGTCAGTAGCGAGACAGTGCTCTTCTGTTACTGGAACATTTTTGAGCATGTTAACACATTTTGCATATTATCTTTTCGTTGCGGGGGATCTTTAAAACCAAAACCGATTCTGTTTCTTTAAGTTAACAAAAGTGTGAAAAAAAAATAAAGCCTTGGCATCAAATTGGGAGAAAAACAATCATTTAAAACACACATTTCCCATAATTCAGTGAGATTAAAAATGAAAATTAGCACTATTTGGTGTACTTAGGAATATTTCAGAGCTTCATCTTGGGTGTTTCTACTGCCCATTGAGTTAAAAACCAACCATGTCTGGGTAACTCTGACATTACTCAATGTTTGTTTGAGGCTATGAACAACAAACTGTTTACTTTGTGTCAAAAATTGCAGTTTGTAGCCAAGCACAAAAGAAAAAAAAAATAACCTGGAAATGCTTTGTGACATTGGTAATGAATCCTTGCTCAGATTGCTCTCAAGTGCTCAATTAAATCAGTTATCAATTCAAAAGCCTTTCTTTGACACACAGTAGTTTGTCCTGGACCTTTTAACCCTCCACACACTCAATATTATTCATTCAAAACATGGCACACTTTTAGTATTTATAACTGAGCTACACTAAAAAAAATAGAGATAAAAAAGCTGCAGGTTTTTTGAATTCATCAGTGACATCCTTCTTGTGTGGAAACCTCTGACAAATATGAAAACGTAAACTGTTAGCATCGGGTTAGTCCTAATATAGACGTCTTTTTTTCCTTTGTATTGATTGGTCAAACATTCCAGCTATAATTTTTTTTATACCAAACCACATGCATAATCTTTTTACCTTAAATCTTTCTTAAAGGCTGTGTCACACAGATACTATGTACAATCTGTGCATTTCCGATGTATGAAATGTGGGTCTTTTGTTATATATGTGTGGTATATATCATTTGTGTTTTTTGGGTTCGTCATTCGTCAGTGTGCGTAGATGTCTGTTGATGGTTTTGACCGAAGGGTCTCTACCTGAATTCGGTTTTGAACTGAGAATTACGCAGTTTATGCCTATATTATGTAGTTACAATTATAAAGTAAATCATTTGCAGTTGTGCATGATTTTTGAGAAATGTATACACACATTTGTAGCTTTCCACGACCGTTCTATGCATGTCTAACAGACTTTTCATGTATGTACCACAGATGTATATCTTTTATATGGGCAGATAGGGGCACATATCATGTAAAAAGTACGTAGTTGATGCACAAATGTACTGCATGTAAACAGCGCAATAATCACGCATTGTTCAAGTTCTTCGTTGATTTACGTGTTCTTTGCGTGGTTTATTCATGCTTCTTCCATCGTTTTAACATGGTTCATTCGTGATACACCTGTGAAAATGTCACCACTTTTCTCACTTTGTCCACGTTTATTTGCGTATGATCAATTTTCATCTGTGCAATATGCGCAAAATGCACGTAGCGGCTGTGTGACAGGACTTTAAGTCTGTTACAGAATAGATTTAACACACTGGCATAGGTCCATACTTGTCATGCACTATGTTTAGTAGACTGTCTGCAATAAGAATGGACTATCCAATGAGTTTTAGAGTAGCCCTTGTTGGCCCACATTCGAGCTTAAATGAGACTTCACCCCAGCAAGTCAAAAAGAGGAAACCAAAGAAGAAGAATGTGCAATCTTTGTTTTTTTGGTTTTGTCCGAGCTGGCATTTAGCTCTAAATTGCATTTTTGTAGCACCGGTAATGTTAGCTTGGGGTTTGAAGGGGCTGTATGGTACAAGGAGAACATATAAACAGATGGGCAATGGGAAATGGGGGTGTGCTTACGCGTCATTAACCGACCCGATGCCCACAACTCACAGACAAATCTCTAATGAACTATTGTCGATCCGCAAAAACTATGTCTTTGAAAAAACTGTTTTCTTGACCACAGGGAACACTGAAAAAAGATCAAAAGATTATCGGACTGACATCCGAGCTTTAGCTTTAGCATTAACATTCTTTCAGCTATCGTAACTTTATAACCATCTACGCAATTAACTTCATTCCAGCCGCTTCCGAAGCAGAGAAAAGCAGCTTTGATTCGCTAAATTGTACTGTAGTGTTTTTGCAATCAACATAAATTCGATGATTGTGTGGCATAGACAAGCTGCTCTGTGCCATTATGCAACAATTTACGTTAGTGAAGTAAAGCCCCTTTTCTCCGTGTCAGAGTAAATATATTTGTGTTGATCGCAAAAAAAGTCAAAGTCACACTAGGTCATTTAGGTGTCGCCGGTGACATCTTAGGTGTTGAAGGGTCAAAGCCAAAGCTTCTAAAGTATTTTATAATGTGATCCTTTTTTATCGTTTTTATACAAAAATAATTTGAAAAAAAGATTTTTACTGCAGAAAAATAAATGATTAGGCATAAACTTGTATTATAATTTTCTTGTATTTTTAGTATTAAGCATGTGGCATCAGTAGACATCCCCCAGTTTAGAGTTTTGATGGTTAAGTGTTACATAACAGGTAGAAAAATGAAATAAATGAATTTCCCTTGTGTCTCACACATCTATCTCCTTATACAGGATCATGGGGTTACCAAAGCCTGCCTCGGCAACTATTAGGCGAAGGGAGGGCCTGTCCTAAACAAAATGTCCATAATAAACACTTTTCAAATGTGTCAACCGCTTCTAACAGACTTTAGAAACTGCAACACAATCCCTAAATCTCCACAAGCTGGGGCTGCTGCTGGGGATCCCACAACAAGCCAGGGCAGCACACATTCACTGCACGACAAACACATCAGCCACTAACAGCTGAGTATGGATTAGGGCATCTTCTGAGGAATTTGCGCGTGTTTACTGACACAAACAAGCTAAAGGGAATATTACGGAGACGTGCATTGCCGCCTGCCAGCATATGAGCGGTAAATGAGACTGTACGTGCACAGCCATGCCATGTTTTAACATTTGTCGCAAAATAGGAAAATAAACAACACCAGAGTCTGCTCAGTTCATCAACGTCAGGATATGAAGATTTGGATGAGTGACGTTTAGATAAACAGGCAAAAGATTTGTTTTCTAATTGTGATGCACTTCTTGATTACAGCAATAAACTGAGTTTCTATACCAGCAGATATTAAAAAGCTTTGCCATCTGTGCCATAAACTCTGCAAATGCTGATAGGAGGAAAGTTCTCCTCATATCTTATTTTGTATTATCCTTAAATCTCCTCCAAAGCTGACAGCCTACATACAGGAAAAACACCTGTCACCTGCAAACAGGACCAACAAATGGGCTCTGACCTCACGGTTGTAGATGGGTATTGTTTTTTATCGATTGCAGTTTGGTGAGGAGCTGGTGACAGGGAGTCTCCACTCATCAGGGGAGCTTATCGATTGGCTACGGAGGAGCGGCAGGGGCGCACTGGGCATCGAGCATTCAAGTTCAAAGAGTTGGAATGTGGCCCGATGCAAAGCCGGAGCACCATCCCGGAGACGGATAATTAATGTGGAAGTCGATTTCTCTTTGGATGGAAAAGGGCTGTTGCGATGCTGACAGGCTTAGTGGTGCAGAGCACAACAACTTAAGGCAAAACGCAACAAAGGAGACCCAGTGGACCAGACAGGACATGGGAGGAAAGGCTTTGTTTGGACCAAACGATTTCATGAAAATGAAGAATGACAACCATCAAACACTCTCCGTTGATGGCAAAGAGAAAGTAAAAGATTTGACACCTGTTGTAAATTGAAATAACAGAGCAGTCACCACAGATAACAGAATCAAATTACTTTGATTGGGAGTATTTTTGAACATGATGGTGTAGTAATCCTCTATGGACGTACTGACAAAGAGAAGTAGTAAGGCTACGGAAGAAGGACAAGAGGAATCGTAGTCAGAAAAAGCTTCACCAAAGGCACTACTTCCCTAAAGATTGTAGTCTGGTAGCGCTTAATACATGAAACGTAACTGACACAGGGGCAAGCAATGGTTAGGAACTTGACGAGATGACAGACGGTCAGAAGGTATGTAGTGGTCATTGATATGACTTGACATAATCCTTTAACACCAGAGTTTTAGCAGTGTGGACATTCCCTTGACTACCATAATTCAACCGAACTTCACTTAATTCACACGAACTTTGGTGCAGCTTCCATTGGGTAATACCTCATTGCACAGCAGTCTGCTTGCACCACTCGCATCCAACAAAGAAGATGAGATCATTTGATCTCCATTCTTTAATGCATTTCATTCTGTTTAGTTTCATTAGGATGGCAGTCTTTCTTCTTTTTTAGGACCCGTGAAAAAAGTGCATCCTTCATGGCTGTGAGCACTTTAACGAAAAAAACATAAAACAAAAAACAAACGCAGGCTGCTTTGGAAGTTTGGGTTTGACTCCAGGGCAAGGCTCTTCATCTGTGCCCCGCCTTCCACCCTTATCCTGCCTCTCGCTTCTGTTTCTTTCTGCACTGCAGACATGAACTGAATTGGAAACAACAGCTCTGTGTTTGGTGATGAATCTGAGGAACCCAGACACTCTAGCTTTGGAGACTGCTGACATGGAAGGATGTTTGCTGACAGAGACAACACAAAATAGCTTAGGAAGAATCCTTTTTTTTTTCTTTTTGTTTTGTCTTCGGAGAAAAAAAAGAATATGTTTGCTTGGGTGGCCCCTAGAGCTCAATGGAATGGACCACCAATCAATCTCAGGTCTAATATTCTCATTTGGTGACCTAGAATCATCTTCTAGGTTCTAGGTCAGGGCCAATGTCCAACATATTTTCCAACCAACCTGCTATTGAAGTTCCCTATTGGTTAAACACACCTGGTCCAGATAATCTACAGCAGATAAGGCAGGGTATCTGGAAGACCAGCTGAAGGCCAGCCCTCGAGGCCTGGATTTGGACATCAGTGTTCCAGGTCTTATAAAATCTAGATCTAACCTATTGGAAAATTAAAAAAAAAAAAAGGTTAATTTTGCTCAAAAGAAAAAAAAAAAGTACCAAAAATCGACCTACAGAATCGATAGTCTTCCCCCAAAAAAGGTTGGGCATTCACTCCCCAAATCTCTCCAAAAACTGCTTCCACCATCAGTAAACTTCTAATAATGTTTGCCGGGTATCAATTAGGTTGATTGGCTGTGGCTTGTTCTTGGCAAGCCCAGAGGATTGGCAGTTGCAGACAACTTGTCCAATTAAGTGAGCGCAAGCAGTTGCCAATAAGGGGTGAATAATGGGCCTTGAAGGGGAGGGGGTATGAATTATCCACAGAGTGTGGTACTGGGTAGGGGGGCCGTTCAATGTGGGAAGAAGAGAAAAAAAAACATAGATTTCTCTTTTCACATTACAATCAATATCCCCCCTATGGCTTTAACAATGGCTTTAATGAAGGATTAGACTGCAAAGATGTTGGTACCCTGGGTGGATGCCAATAGTCACACCAAATGCCCCCCCTCTGAGAGAACCATGTGCAAATGTCAACACCTGCTTTTGTTGGACACTGTGGATACAATCACACTCAGGCATGTATTCAACCCCACCAATGGACGAGGTCTAACGTACTGCGACAGTTAGATCATGTTGAGTTGTCAAGATTAGCCATTTTTTTGCATGTAAATGCTGCGTAGAGTTTTTTTTTTTTTCTTGAGTGAGTGAGACTGGAAAAACAAAAAATAGGCACTTAAAGTGCTCCGACATTATACCTTATTAGGACACATTTCAGAGGTTGGAGTATTTCACTGCCCCCATCCCCCTCTTAACGTCTCAAATAGCAGCGAGTCGTCGGAAAGCTTTAATTTCCCTCTGACATCACATCCACAGCCTCTTTTGTTGTGCTGGCAGGTTTCTTAATGTCGAAGAGAAGAACTGTTATTTAATGCGCCGGCCGCGGCGTCTGACAATAGCAGTTTTAATCAACCCCCCCGTCGAATGCTTGTTAGGACCAGCACCAGATCATAGACCTCGAATGGGAGATGCCATAAAATTGCATGTTTAAAAGATCAGTTTGGAAGAATGAGTGAGAGACCGATGGAAGAGAGGAAAAAACCCATATTTTTGATTCCTAATTGCTCTTGTTGCATTTTTTATATTTTATGATTAAGTTACATTTATACATAGAGATAGTTGAGGTAGACAACAGTCATAATCTTAACCGTTGAGATACTTCTAGAAAAAAGATGCCAAATTAGTGGCCTAGTTGGAAAGTTCTTTACCTGAAAGCCATTTCACATAGCTACTATGTATGTTTTACATATTTTTTTACATATGAACTTTCGGTCTTTTGTGACACATGCGTGATATCTGTAATACATGTTTCTTGCATTCTTCCATATGCGCAGATGTCCATCAAGGGGTTTCAGCCAATGGGTCCTTACGTGCATTCAGTTTTGAGCCGTTCAGAATTTTTGGTCACGCAGTTTACGCATATTTTACATATTTTATACACAATTATTACGTTAATTTGACACAATTGTGTGTGACTTTTGCAAGATGGATACGCAGATATCACATTCAAATTGCATGATTGACACACAAACCACTAATAAATTTCATGTAAACAGCGCAATAATCGTGCACGGCTCATGTACTATGTTGATTTATGTGTTCTTTACATAGTTTATTAGTACCTGCTATGAGGTTTTAACATGGTTCATTCGTGATACATTTCACGTAAACATAACAAATTTTCACACATTTTCCACGTACATCTATGTAACATGACCAACTTTTCCAAACTCTACCTAGTGGCTGTGTGACATGGGCTTGAGGCTGGAAGGTCATGAGTTCGAATCTGTGGTCAAGTTGAACCAAAGACTCTTTGTTCCCTTTGTTACGTCAAAAATACGCTGGGCGGGCCACAAGCTTCCTGCTCCGCAGAAACATTGTCATAGAAAAGGACAGGTTTTTGGATTTTGGCTAAAAACAGCACAATTGTAATAAAAAGACTACAGGGAACGCTTTAAAGGGTTGGATTGGGGGGGTTAAACCACCAAATGGTTCCCAAGCGTGGCTGTGTCCTCAGCTCACCACTTGTCAGATACGGAAAACAAATTTCACACACCCAGGTGTGTGACAACTAATGGGACATCTTCCATCTTGTTCTTTTTCCTTTTCCTGTTCATGCTGGGTTCAACAACGATGCAGACAGCATTGGGGAAATGCGCACTAGTGCAACAGAGCAACCGTTCCCCTGATGGTCGCACTCCTTTGCTGATACCACAGCTGTCAGTCAAATCAACTGAGAAATGTGTGCGTTTGGTATAAACAAGATACAGAACATATCTGAAAGCAGCAGAGGACTCCACCCTCCACTAACCCTTCCTCCATTCTCTCAGCCCTCTCTACCTTTGCTGCCTCCCATCTGAACAGTTATGTAATCCTTGCTTTCATGAGAGGGAGCTGGAGTGTTTGTGTGTTTGTCCAGCTTCTAACAGATAATTATCTCGAAGACGAGTTTCATTTGTGGTTTAAACTCCAGACATATCAGAGGAAAGAGGAGGTCAGCATGTCAGGGAAAGTCGGTGACAAACACAGCCTCCAGACACATCAAAAACATCAGGGCAAGAAGAATTTGACCATAATGCTATGCAGTTGCCAGTGGGGCATTATGGGAGAAAAAAAAAAAAAGCAATTTGCCGCCGTGAAGCTCAATGGCCTCGTGAATCAAGCCAGTCCGGACGAGGTGAGAGTGCCGTGGGGACTGTGCCGCCTGGCGATCCACTTAATGCTGCTCTGCTATGAAAATAGACAAATAAAATCCGTGTGACGCTCAAACCTCCCGGACTGACTCGTTGCCAGTGGACCTTTTGCTCCTACTCTTAGTGAGAAACGTTATCGTCTGGGTGAGTGCGGTTCATAGCTGCCCCCGTGAATTAATACAAGGGTGCACCTCATGTGCCGTACTTCTAAGTGTATTGTGCTTCTGTTACAGTGGTATGATCTTTAATTGTACACAGTGGTATATTCTTTTTCTTCATAGTACACACTGTGGAGCTGCAACTGTTTTTTTTTTTTCAGCCAATGACCATAGCCTCTTGTAATCTTATGAATCTGTACCCACATTAAGCAAGGAGTGCTTCTTCATAGGGTCACGGCAAAAACAGGTTGTCTGTCAAATCTTGTTTTGGGTTGTACTTAAACCAATTTCAATACTGGGTGACTTTCAATTTGTGATTTTAATAAAGTTTTATTCAATAACAATCAATACCTTTTGTTTTCAGGAAAATAATACTTTTTGTCTTGCAAACCTGTAAGCTCTGGACTGAGTAAAAAACACCTGTCATTCCCCACCGTCAAGCCTCCTCTGGTGGTTAGCTGCGCCGCTCAAGCTGCTAATGGTAATGACGGCAATCAAAACAGTGGCGCTAATGCCGCTAATAGTGATGATAGTGCTAATGAGCTCACTACCTGGAAGGTTGTTTGCTTAAGCTGTTTTCCTGCTTTCTCCCTCCGGGAAGGCAAGGAAGTGATCTTGATATCCCGTCGCAGCGTACCCCCCCTGTGGCCTCCACTGTGTCCTGAAAGGCCTTCGTCTGCGCTGGCTAGCTGCTAATACATGCCGCTAATTACAAACAAGGGAAATGAGGTAATAGCAGAAGAAAAAAAAGGAGCCTCTTGGGATCAGGGGAGAACCCTGGCTCTCGTCACTGCTTAAACACTCATACATTTCTGTTGGTAGATTTAAAAACAAAAACAACAGTGGGGAGGCAAAGGATTTTACCTTGTAAAGCTCACAACATCAAAGAATCAACAATAAACAGTATTCAAGAGTAATATTTTGATACCTAGTTTCATTTAGTAATTTTTTTCCACAACAATATTAGTTTAAAATGCAAACACATTGACATTTGATCCATACCTTTTTAACAAGGTTTAACTGTATCTAAAAACTAATTATCAACAAATTGTTAACAAATTCTTCTTTATTTTAAAGCAACAAGAAGTCATTTAAATAAATGACTAGCAATAGAGGAGTTATTCTCGTCATAAAGTTGTGACAGTTAGCCAAACGTTTTCCCACCAAAAGTATTTTTAAGACTTAATGGAGGCAGCCATTTTGAAATCAGCAGGAAAATCTCTTCTACTGCCCCTAGTGGAATGATGATGAACTACAGGACAGAAATCATGGTCCAAATTCTTTACAAAAGGACATTTTGGATCATGCTAATGAGATGGGGGTCTCAGGAATGCATGTATTAAATAGGATACAAATGGTTATGTAGGGTTAAGTCATTCTACAGCTCTCAGCATAGCAATCAAAACTGAAATATTACACTGCAAAAGGGATGCATTCATAATCAATGTGACGGTAGAGGAGCAGACATGTAAAATGAGATAGAACAGAAGCTTTTCAGCTCGTCTGTGTTGATGAAAGCTATTTCTGTGTTTCCTGCTTTCCGAACACAAAAATATGAAGCAAAGAGAGGGGGGGGGCGGATTACAATGTTGTGGGACCACCTTTGTCATGCTAAATCCCATTCTAAATCTGCCAGTGTTGATTGGCCATCGGAAGCATCCTTTTACTAAAAAAAAAAAAAAAAAGTAAGGGATTGTGGGGGCTGAGGGGGTGGACAAAGCAACGCTCGGTGCTCCCAAATGGTCGAGACTTTGGAAAAACCAAAGGCTGAGTCCATATAAAATACAAAATAAAAAGACAAGGATAATGCTCTTTCTTTCATGAACCACTCGCCATGAGCACAAGGAAAAGAAAAACTTCTCCAGAGCAAGTTGGAAGCTGAAACAAGACAAAAAAAAAGTGGTTACACGGGAGACTTCCTGTTTTCTTTTGGCTTGGATATCTGGCCCTTTAAAAATAAATAAATAAATAAAATGAGAGCTGGTAGGATCCAATTGAGCCCAATCCCCTGTCCAGTCATTAAAAGCAGTTTCTAGAATGGTATCCATCTGCTGCCTCTCCTCATTAATGCAGAGAGCGATGGCGGTAAACGTTCCTAAATACGGTACTGGCGAGTTGTCGGTGCGACCCTCGACCCTGGAAGTATCTGCTGCCAGCGTGTGGACATGAGCACGCTCTGGTTTTCCAACTTGGGCTCCACACACACAGCATATGTGGTCATATCATTAGGCTGAGATGGCTCCACCATTTCCAGAGTCAGGGTTTCCCCTTTGATGCTGCGTTTGTGCTCAGGGGCAACGCAGCCGCCTCCGCTAATGTAAAGGAATTTCGTCAACATTTAAGGCAGATTTAAACTGATCCACCTGCACTGTGTCTCAGTTGCGTTGACACCAAAATATCAAATGTTTATTATTTTATCTGAAATTTATATTGCTCACTAGGACAGACTTGCAGCTTGTCCCGAATGTACTCCACCTTTCCCCAACAGTACATGGGATAGGCTCCAGCAACCATATCATCCTGAAATAGTTATAGCGGGTTAAGAAAATGAATGGATGTTTACATCACCACCATCATGTCTTCCCTGTCCCTCCGCAAAGCAAGCTTTATGCAGATCTATTTCCTGCCCGTTGACGCATCAATTGCGCAGTTAAAAGCCGGAGAAACGGGGAACAGGTCTGGGTTTTAAAAAAAAAGCGTCTGTTGAACTTAATGGAAACCAAACTGTCTCCTGCACTAAACTGTAGAGGCGCTGACCAGCTCCTTCAGCACCAGACTGTTGCACCCACAGTGCAAGAATGAGCGCTACCACAGGTCATTCCTCCCCACAGCCATCAGACTGTACAACACAGTGTAAAAGTGACACTCACGGTCCCATGGCTGTTTTTTCTTTTTTGTATTCTCATTGTATTCATCTACTTTTGTTGCAGTTGTTAATGTTTTTCAATTGATTTTTTTTTGTTCCTGAAAACTTTTGTTTTTTTTGTGTGTACTTTATTCCTTAATTATTTAAATAATTGTTTTTTTGTTACAGTTCACCACATGTTTTTTATATTTTCGCAGCTGTATTTATTTAATATGTATTTATTGAATATGAATCTCATTTTTGATCATACATTTAATAATCATTTTTATAATAATTTTCATAATAACTTTCAATAATTTAATATGAATGTCATTTTTGATCTCCTTTTTTGATGTTATGTCATACTGATTATATCTGAATGTCGTTTTTGCTGCCACAGATAAATGAAATTTCCCCATTGTGGGATTAATAAAGTCCTCTATCTATCCAATGTAACGGGTAATTTTAGTTATTTGATATTTTTACATTTCCCAATAACGCATGTGGATAACACCAGTTGTCCATTTTCACCACAATTTTATTTTGGAAGTACAAAAATATATCTTTATGATTACAAGACATGCATTTTAATTTTACTCATTGTGGAAGGAGACAGTACGGGCAAAGTTTTGGATGAACTACTCGACACAGGGGTGCCAGGACCAACCATTCCTCTGAGAGCCAGCCTCTGGAGGAGGGGCGGACTGGAGACGGCAACAAACAATTTAAACTGACTGACCTTCGTCAGACGGACTCCCCATGCAGCGCAACAGAGACGCACCACAGGTGAACCAGTGTTTCGCCGTTTTGTTCTTTCCCTTCCAGACCTGTTTCCTTCCCTTCCGCCTTTTGTGACATGAGCCCAAAAAATCAAATATGTGAAATAAGCAACAGAGCGTCGCAAAAGAGCTAAGCCGTGACTCAGCAAACAGCACATTCACTGAGGATAAAAGCCTTTCTCCACAGCAGCCATTTTGATTTCACAACCTCAAGTCGCTTCAGGCACGATTTTTTTTTCTCTCCTCAACCGATGTGAAAATCTCTCCACGGCTCAGAATATATACTTTTTTTTATTTTTTTTCCAAGCCCTTGTCTCTATCGCCCTCTCTCCATCCATAGCTGTGGCGTATCGCTCCCATTAATCACCTGCTCGCTGTGGCGTTGGGCCTGCCAGGACCCCGGCAGAAATAGAGCGTGCTGAGGAGTTTCTCCTGATTTTGGCTCGTGACAAATGTCTTGCAGCCTGCGGACACACCTACACGAGCATGTAACAAATGCCATCACCCGAACCCCTCCTCGCTATTTGTCTCGGACAAACTTACAAACTCGCACAGAAGAGACCACCCTATGCATACTGAGGGACTAAATATGTAAAAGACTGGATGTAGTGGAAGACGGTCCCCACATAAGCATTTGTCCTCCATGTTGGCTCCACAAACGTCTGACAGAAAGTCCCGAAAGTTTGAACTTGGTGTGTTTGGTCCAACCAAAGAGGTCAAACCATCAGGGAAATAGACCAGGACAAAAAAAAAAAAAAAAGGGGGTCAACACATGAGCTACACAGCCCCAACCAGCTCCTCGCCAACATCGCTTTCGTCAGTTTTGCAGTTCTTCCTTGTGTCTCTCACTCCCTCCCGAGGCGTATCCCAGAGAGTCTTGGCTGAGGCTGATCCAGCGGCTGTTTGTTGCAGCTAAGCTGATAGGGTACCAGGGCACCTTGGGGGCGCACAGAGCGAAGGGCTGCAGGCGGCGTTTGAGGAAAAGGATAAATCTGGTGCTATGTAGAAAAAAGGAGGATGTAGATACCTACGACTGTCCTCCAAATTTAAACCACAGTGAATGTTGAGTCATATGCAGTATTTGTACATGTCATATGCAACAGGGAAACAAAGTTCTGAGTACGGGGAAATTCTTACTTTGTCTTCACAAAAAAATCCAAGTGATACATGTAAAAAATCAATCCATAAAATAGAAAATAGAGCATGAAAACCACTTAATGATATAAGGCCATTATGTTTTCATCTTTATGTCATATTAATCTAACAAAGCAGCACAAACATAAAACGGAAGTCTCAATTTTCCTCTTTTGCCTCAAAAAGCAGCTAAAAGAATTCTCGATCACTCTTCGCGCTACTGTCTGTAGAGAATTGGTCAGATAGGCGATTGGTCCGAACGGCTTTTTGATTGAACTGTAGGCATCAAACAGCTAAAAAGCTTTCACGAAACTATAAAGACACACAGCAAGCACAAAAACATTGATAACGAGTGGCAAAACTCATTCGCTCCGGTTGCCAAGGAAACCCAAAAACCCAGACTCGATCACAGACTTGTTGCACACGACAGCAGCACAATAATGGGGATGCTCAGATCCCATAAAAGCCAACCTTCGGGTAGCCGATACACTGTGATCTGCCTGAAAGACGGAGACAATATTCACATTCTAAACGGACCAATCCGATGCCTCAATAAAGGTATGTGGTCGTATAAAGTCGCTTGTTGAAAACGTTTAATTGACAAATTCTCCCCCTTTCAAGTGGTAGGGGTGTGGACTTCCAACGAGCTCACTCCTGATTGGCTAGAGTAGTTTCCATAGAAATGTTGACTCAGACTGACAAGGATCCATCACTGCTTCCTGATAATTTCTGGTTCCAACATGGCGCCGTCTATATCAACAAAAAATGGCGACTGAATTGACCTTCCTTGGAACTGGAAGTAAGCAATTTTCTGTGGGTGATGTCACCTGGTCCATATATTTCTATTTATATAGTCAATGATTATGACGGTCAAAAAAAATATGTTGAAGCCAGTCAGAGAAGTAAAACCGAAAATGGTTTATGTCATACCGTGAGAATGGAAAGAGGAGCCTTGGAGGGAAGGTTCACCGGCTGACTGGATCATGGCCATCAGAAGTGAATCCAGCTCGGCCCCATGGGGACCGAGCAGCCTGTTGGTGAGGACAACTGCCAGCCACCGAACAAAAAGTCTAGTCAATTCTCTGATTCAAGTTTCATTTTTCCACCTTTAATTACTTGCCCAATTTGGGGCTATAGCCGGCCTTGATTAAAATGGACACTATTTAATAACCCCAGCCCCCTCCAAAAGGAGCGCACCTTGAAGATGGAATAATTAAAAGCAGGACAGATAAGATTCCTATCACCTCTTTCTAACTCGCTTTCTGCAGATTGGACGCGCTCTTGGAAAGAGAACGAAGTCGGCCAGCGGAGGACGAGAGCAACAAAAGGGGGATGAAATGGAAGGGGGTGAAAAAAATGACTGCGAGTGAGCGGAAAGATTTGACGGACGGTTGAGGAAGAAAGGTGAAAGGAGGAGACACGGGGAATGTGGAAATTAAAGGCATAGTCGGCGGTAGCTTGACCGATAAACTCGTGATATCTAACAAGTCCGGACATTTCAGAAGGGTGAAAAGGAGCTGGAGAATGTGGGCGGGTTTGAAGGGTAGACTTTGCACGCGTCCAGCTGTGGCCCCAAAGGGGGCCGCTATTTAAAGAAAGGGACAGACAGCAGTCTGCCTCTTTTACTAAAACGGAAAAAGAAAAAAAAAAAACAAGGGGAAAGAAGTGGAGCAGGACATTTTCGGTGTCCTCAGCAGACGTGTATGTGGAGTCTGCTCAAAAAAGGGACTAAAAATGTTACTTCCTGTTGGGTTCACAAACAAAAATCCTGAACGTGGGTTTATGTCGTCTTAGTCCTCGTATTCCGTTGGTTTCAGGATTATCGGACAAAGCAGGAGTGGAGGAGTTTTTCCTCTACCTGTCCTTTTCCGATGTAGAAATCGACAAACCACGGACATCTCATGCCTGCTGCAGCCAACACGCTTGGCTCAAAAGCAGACAAGCAATTTTATTTTATATTTTTTATTTTAGGAGCATCTCTTCCTGGAAGAGGAAAAAAAAAAAAAAGCATGAAAAAAAGCATGTGGGGCACGAGCGTGGAAGGTGGTACATCAGGAGTGTGCTCGTCGCTGTAACAAGCACTAACCCGTGTGCCCTCAAAGCCTCACCTAGTGAGAGTGCCATGGCTCGTTAGGCTGGCAAAGATGATAGGCCCTGACATCTATTTACCACAGCCACGCAAACACACACAGGCACACACAAATGGCCCACTTTGGCCAACGGGATCACCTCTAGCAATTTTATGACTCTCTCCCTTTGACTCTTTTCCTTTCATTACACCGGCCTCTCCAGCTCCCCCTCCCCTTCCCAAGCCTTCCTCCTGCCTCCGAGCCTCCATTCCAGTCTGAAGCGATTAGTGTCATACCTGGCAATCAGGTAAAAAACACGAAGAAGGGTTATTCTGTACTAGCACGACTGTGATGTTCGTGTGAATACGTTTTCATTTGGTTTGGTTAAGATGGCTGTTTGGGGATTTAAAAAAAGAACCTTGTATTATACATACCGGTATACCATTAGTTATTTACATTTTTAAGTATATATGTTTTCATACACACACATATACATATAAATATATGAATATATATAATCTGAGGACAAAACATTACTTAAATGCAGTTACTCAATAGCGACTCACGTCTATCAAAACAATTAACCCTGCGACAGCCACTACCTCAAAGAATCGACAGAAAAAATTATTTTTAAGAATTAAGATGTTACTTAAATTTAAAGAGATCTACAAAATACTGAAGAGTTTTGGGTCATTAAGAGAGAAAAAAAAAGGGCACAGGAAAATTCTGACTTTTTTCTCAGAGTGCTGAGATTCATTTTTTCATTTTCTATTCAGTTTATTAACTTTCGGGGTCACGGGGCTGCCGGAGCCTATCCCGGCTACTTGTGGGTGAAGGCAGGGGATGCCCTGGACAGGTCGCCAGGTAGAATTCCCTCTCACACTCACATCTATGGACAATTTTGAGTTGCCAATGAACCTATGAGGCATGTTTTTTGGATGGTGGGAGGAAGCCTGAGATCCCGGAGAAAACCCAGGCATACACGGGGAGAACATGCAAACTCCACACAGAAAGGTCCCCCATTGATGCTGTGTTTTTCATATCCCCCAGCCGGGACTTGAACCAGGGGCCTTCTTGCTGTGAGGCAAGAGCGCTAACCACTGCGCCAGAATTCTAAGATTGAAGTCAGAATTGTCTGTGCCCTTTTTTCTTCTTCTTTCTCAATGGCTGTAACAAAAAGATCATTAATTTTATTAGATATCAATAGATATTGTGATCTTTTGGGTGATTTGTTACGTTTTTGCTCATAATGTTTGTTTTAAAATGCAAAAATATTGACATGAGACACATTATTTAGCCAAATTTGATTGACACATTTTCAACATGGAGTACTAGTATTATGCATAAAAAAAGAATAAATAGACATTCACACTAGAATATGTTGAAAATTTTCTAAAAGAATTTGTACCAAAAGTGTTTAGATTTCAAGGAAGCAGCCGTTTTGAAATGAGCAGTAAAAAGCCCCCAGTGGAATAATAATGCACTACAGGGCAGAACAGATAGATCAGTTTATATACAATGGGTTTTTAAGGAAAGTGTGGATCATGCTGAGAAAGAGGTTTAAAACTGCTTCTAGTCAAACTGATACAAATTGTTACATAAGATTTTAAAAAAAATCACATTCTTCTTTACTGTTTATTCTCTATCAGAATTATAAATTTGCCTGTTGTTTTTTATTAAACTTTCTGCCATTTTCGTTAAAATTACACATTATGTACTACTGGACGTTTTCCCATTCAGTTTCTGTGTGGTCACTTATTTGTTACCTTTGATCCTAGCTTGAAAAACAGATTATTTTATTCCCTGAGTCACTCCTTAGCAACTTGAACCCAAATGAATCATACAATGGTCCTTCTGTTCATGATCTGAAAGTAGTTGCCTGAGTTTGCAGTGGATATTGGGTAAAACCGTTGAAATTTGGTTGTTGCAATAGTGAATTTGATGGTAAATGTGTCATAGTGTCGTTCCTATTCATCCAGATTGTCCCCCAAGCCATTCATTGAAAAAGAAGAACATTTTGTTAAGGTTAACACAATGCTACGCTAGTTGAATGAGTGTCTTTCCAGGTTTTTAGGAAGCTCATTAAGGTAGTCCAATGAACTATTTTCGGGGGAAATACAATTTCTAAAAATGTTAACCTGGCCCACATAATTATATTTCCACCACAGGCTGCAGTCCAGTCAATAGGTTTGACTCTTGTACTGTTCCATGATCCTGTTGAACCCTCAACACTGGAAGATCAAACGACTGTATGAGTATAACGTTTTGCCAGTTAAATCTGTGTCAGTATATTTTTCTTTCTATTTAAAAAGACAAATATATTCAACGAGATAGACATTTTTGTATTTTTTTTTAAGGGTAGAACAATCTAGAGGTTCCGAGCAATCCCGGGGTGACTGAAAGTGATTGTACAATAACAATAAAATGTAATCACAACATTCCAGCTCAAACAATTATATAAGTAAGTTTGTAATGTAAATGTAGGATGCATCTAGGGATTTTGCCAATATCATAAGTTAAGACCCATTAAAATTTCATCTGTGCTGTTTGGCCTGCGCAAGCATTTTCCTAGTGCTTTTGGAGTTCACTATGAAGCAGCTCTGAATGAGCAAAACCAGGGCGGGAGTTTAATGTAGACCGACGGCTAAAGGGAGCAATGGGAAATCACAGCTTGCTACCTCAGACTTTGAAAGATCAGTGCCGTTTAGGTCAGCACATTTGAAGTTATAGGGGAAAAAAAAAAAGTCTTAAACGGATCTTCAGACGACTTCAAATAAAGCCGACAGAGACCGCTGACCTTTCCGAACCACAGCGTCTGAACTGAACAGAAGGAGAGGAGCGTAAAACGATGGAAAGGCCTGGTATGATTAAGTGTTACTCTTTTTATAACGGCTAGAAGGTTTTCACCAAAGCCTCTTCTTACCTACGATTGATCATTGTGCATTAGACAATTTATCGTCATACACTTAACTGCAATTACATGATCTGTGTGAAACATGTATTTCCTAATTTCTGAAGAAGATGCTTGTTTATGCTGTCATGAATGATGATAAATCTTATGAGTTATTTGCTTTTGAACGCTTGACCGAAAATTGTGTGTCAAGCGAGCAGGTGGGGTGTTCATCAATAAGGACAATTAAACACCTCCAAGGCACTCGGCCAAACCTTCCCTCTGTCCCTTTTGCTTTGCTGTACCCTCCACCGCCTCCCTCTGTCCTCCTCACATGGACCGACAGATGATAATTCAGCGGGAGTGGAAGGGGTCACGGCCCTGACAGCGAAGGGCACCGTCGGCTGCGATAACCATCTCCGGACGCAGACAGTCAACAACAAGTTTGGCCACGCCAGAAAAAAACAAAACAAAAACACCAAAACAGACGGGAGGAGAACTTTTCAAAGGCGATGGCGTGCCGACCTGCATTTTAACTGATGAAATACGGGTGTGTTAATGTCGCTGCTGAGTCAGCGCGTTGCGGTGGAAGGTGGCGCAGCTACACGACGGAGGAGGCAACGCTGCTTACTCATCCAGACTCAACCCCCCGGAGTATACCGGAGCCCGGAGACGCACAAACACAAGAAGAGGCTACATACAAAAGCATATCATTGCTAGGTCCCCGTCTAGGTCAAAGAGGCTCTAGGTTTCATCTAAAATGCTTGCTAATTACAATGAGTTGATACTGTACCCTCTCTAATTGCTTGAATATTCTAGAAGGACTGAAAATACTTCTGTCACTTGCACATCCTCAAAGGAGGGATTATATTCCCAAACTAGAGAAGAGGAATCAAAAAAAAAAAGAAAAAAAGAGGGGAGGGGGTGGATCGCCTGTCAGTCTAGCTAATTATCCGTGCTGAAAAGAGCAAGCTTCATTTCCCGGACTTACGTCGAGGGGAATCATTTGTGGCGACCTCATCCCCGACTTTATGAAAAGAAACATTACATCCCATGATATAACCGACTCCCCCCACACCCAACCCCGCCGCTTCGTCCCACTATTCTTCCACGCTCTCCTCAGTGTGGCTCTCATTTTGACGACTAATTCCGCTGTTTTTCATTTCAGAGGCTTGAGCTTAGTTCTAATGCATATTAGGAAATTACAAGAGGGGGGTATCTGTGGCAGCAGACCACACACACACACACACACACACACATACACATCCTTGGATGAAACATGGAGTCTACTCTTCAGCTACAGCTACAGTCAAATGCAAGAGCAGCCCGCTGAGTGATTGCTTCTGCCCGGTTTGCTCATATTAGTGCTCCTTTAATGTACTGACACGGATGTGCCTTTACAGCGAGTGACACCGACACTCCACCTTTAATCTAAGTTCACGGGAGGGAAGAAGTGCAGCAAGGTCGAAGCCGGGGCAGTCAAATGATCGATGCTAACGTGATTAGTGACAAGCCCTGCGTTCAGCCAGGCGCTACGGCGGCTCTAGGGGGTTAGTTAAGGGCTTTCCTTCCCATCATAGCCGCGTACGCGAACCGGGGAGCAGATGTGTGTGCAGGTTGCTGTCGAGCTGCCCATAGACCATAATCCATTTAGGACTGTAAACCTGAAGGAAGATGAGTGGGGGGGAAGGTGGAAGGGGGGGTTACTGTCAGACAGCACTTGCCACAGCTGGTATATCATCTACCTGTCAAAAGCCTGAACACTCCCTATCTAAAACCTCTACTCCCTCTCCAGTTAGCATGCTTTTTTTGTGCCTACCTCTCCAACTATCCTGGCTTCCTTCCAAACTCCAGACAAACCCTTATTAGTGTGTTCTGAATTAGACTTTGACTAGACTAGACAGTTCGTGTGATAATGCATGGTTGTTTATTCCGTTCGTCCAGTAAAGGATCAGTGTCCCTGTCAAGTTATGACCTTTTCTTTAGTGCCAGACGACTCTTCACCATAAAGCAGGTAGATACATAAATAATTGATGGGATAGATGGACCCTCATTTAGTTGTAATTGTGTTTTTTGTTCTGTTTAATCTTACGTTGTTGCTTATTACCAACAGGTTTAATAATTTAGTGGTAGTTTAATCAAGAGCAGTTATACTGATTGGTAGCCATGAAGGAAGTCATGTTCAGGAGGTGGTGACATTTTAAAGCCAACCAGAAGTAGCTCAAAAAGCCAATATGGACTTTCAGGTAGATTCATGGTACCGGCATCCTGAAAAAAGGTCAACTTTAATAACGGCAATGCATGCTATAACTCCTATTCTTTTTAGAGTGTACAGTCAAAATTAGTAACATCTAATGCAGGGATGGGCAACTCCAGGCTTCAAGGCCCACATTCCTGCATTTTCCGACATACTCCTCTCTGGCATGCTTTAATTGGCTGGACACACCTGAACCAGGTAATCAGTCACGAGTAGAGCTTGGATATTTGGAAATCATGCAGACACGCCGGCCCTCAAGGCCTGGAGTTGCCAAACTTAAGACCTAACCTCAGAAATTCAATATACTTCAATGTCAATCTAGACTTGGTGTGCAGGAAAACATGGACAGGAGGAAAGCAAAGACCACTGACGCTAAAGTTACTGTTGAAGTACAAATTTTTAAGAACAAAACAACTACACCCATAGCTCCAAGCTGACTGTTGTTCACCTTTCGACCTGTCCTTTCAGGAGTGGCCAAAACAGCTTCCATGATGCTTTGGCAGAGATTTGTATGCCGGATGCCCTGCCTGTTACACAAACCCTGCACAGACTTGGGCCTCCCTGTGGCTACAGTTAGGCAGTAGTGCAAAGCGTCTTGCCTAAGGAACCAGACAGAAAGAAGCTCGTCCCATCACCTAGGAAATGACCCCTGGTTTCCCATGTGCCACATGAAGCCCAACTGATCCCTCCAGCCTCTCCATAGCTAAAATCTAAAAATATATTGCAAAAAAGCAAAAAAAGAAAATACATTTAGTGACCACACCTTTAACTTTATGAGCAAGTAATGTCAGGCTTCAGCCAGGAATTCTTTTTTCTTGTGTAAAAATCCTTCTTGGCCAATACTTGATTGGGACCGTCCAAACAAGGAGCTGTTGTAACTGCTCCCTTGGATTCAGTCCTCCAGGCTTCTTTAGTCTCCCATGCTCTAACATCTACAGACTAAGCCAGTAAAAGTGAAATGCAGGAAAAAAAAATAACCTTTTTGGTGCCCCTCAATCACCACATAAAAAACTTTTCTTTTTTTTTTTTAAATCGAGAACACAGGGATTGAAGTACTATCGAAGGTAAGGCTTTTAACTAAACCAATCAGGTACTCAAGGCAACACCCACTTAAAAAAAGGATTATCCCAGGAAGCCTTTGATCTCTGAGCAGTAGTTTTCTTTATCTTCTTGAGTTATGCAACCTTTGCTATGGCATATGGAGGGCACTACAGACATCGCCATATACGCCTAGGAGATAGTTTACGGGACAGAAATATACCAGGAGTCAAAAGTTAGTTTTTTATTACTCTTGTGTGTTGCGTATGCACATGCAAACACCCCCTTCAAAATCTCCTTATCTAAAAGTCCAGACCTTCTATTATTTGGGAAGGATTCTCCAGCAGCAGGTCTTTTTGCCTTTTTTCTGTTTCCTTTTGCCCCTGTGCACAAGTGAGACCGCTTTGGTTGTAGAATCCACTGACCTCCTTCCCACTGGAAGAAAAACGCAATTAACCTTAAACATTTAGACCAATTGAGTTTTATTTTCTGGGCAAAACTATTTTTCATTTTTTTGGGACGTATTTTGTTAGACATGTTTCAGGTCAGGTAGTGTAGTCAAGCTTTTCCGTTCTGTCTAGACTGATTTTTCTTGTTGTGCAAAGCTGCTAATCACCTACTGGATTCCTGTAGATTGAAAACGGAAAACAGGCACGAGTGCGAAAAATTATTTTAGTGCACAATGTGAATTCTAAGAACTTGTGGCGTGTTATTCCTGTTGATATTTATCAGCAGCAGCAATGTACATGGAATTTCATCATCGGTAAACTGCTTGGTAAACAGAATAATAATGAGCTTGGGCTCCCTATTTACAGTGATTGCAGCAGATGGACTCGAGCCAGACAGCTCTCTGAAAGAGACAGTCTGTCCTTTGCGGAAATAAATATATTTATGTGCTGGTTTGTTTAAATGAATTTGCTGCTATCCATAAAATCATTCAGTCTCACACATACAGACTCTGCCTCATCCTCAAGATAATAAGCTGAAACTTTCCTTCTACTGCAGAAAATCTCATGGCAGCAAGCTTGCTCATCGAAAGACCTATTAGTCTATTATTAGCAGCAGGAGTGACTGACGCTCCCCTCACCCCACAGACACACTGCTCTCATCACAAATGACTGGCTTCTAATTGGACACATAGGACGCCGCGTCCACGTTTCGTACATCGGGAACGACCATCAACTACTGGGAATCACATTTTCAATTACCATATTTTATGCACTATAGAGAACCCCGGATTATAAAGCGCACCGTCAATGAATGATCTATTTTCGAAATAATGATATATATAAGGCGCATCGAAGTCTTAGTCGGTAAAACTCTACTGCCTTACAGTAACTCTAAAACTTGTTTGTAACACGCTATATGTTAGCCACGTTAGAAGTGATAGCCACGTTCGTATATTAACAATACCTGTAATTACTAACCTTGTTTGCATTACGTAAAAAAAAGTGGATTGCTTCCGCTCAAACAAACGGTACAGTAATTACGCCAACTCCCAACCTTGTTATTAACATGTAAAAATCAAAAAAACAAAACAGTTCGACACTGCTACAAGTTAGCCATGTTAGCGTAATCACAATAATACCAAACGCCACACATAGTTAAAAAGAAATAAAAAAAACATTTAGACAGAGCGCTGTGTACTTCTCAAAAGCACTTTAACATCAGGAAGTGGAACCAGAATTATTATATATGGATATATACATACACATAAATATATACATATATACATACATACATACACATAAATATAAATACATGCATACTTACACACACACATATGTATATATATGTACATATACATACATACATGTATAAATATATCCACTGGAGAAACACTGCTTCTCAGAATGAGATGAGACTTGAGAGGAAATATGGTGCAATTTTTTACAGCTCTCTGCCTGTCAGGGTGAGTAAAGAGAGTCCTGTCCGGCAGACCTTTAGCAGTCCGTGCACGCACCGATGCGCCCGCATCACACTCTGGTGTCACTGAGCGGGTTGTGAAGCTTTTCAACTGATTTGTGGCAACTCGCTCTAGATTATCCCACTAGTCCTGCTGTCTATTTCCTTTCTCCACAGGTGCACATTGGTCTGTGGCCCCCTTTCAACACAAAGTGATTTTTACCCCTCAAACGGTGGAAAACGTTGGGTTATACAGGGTTGGTCTTTTTCGTCACGAAAATTCCAGTAAACTCTAGGGGTGGGCGATACTGGAACTTTAGGTATTGATCTGATACTAAGTAATAACAGGGCCAGTATTGCCAATACTGATACCCATACTTTTCTTGAAATGTTTGAATATAGAAAATCTTTTTTTTTGTTTTATTACATGTATGATAAAACACAGGACAGAGATTTTTGGCAAATCAAAATGTTAGTTAACATTAAAAACAATCTGATCCAAACATGCATCAAATATAGAAGATGTATATTAGTAATGGCCTAATAATAATAATAATTGTAAGAAGGAAACAGTAACAAGTGCAAAATTTTGATAAATTTACTACAATGCAACAAAAACAAATTAAAAAACTGTTTTTTTTTTTTTTTCTAAATAAAGACAGTCAGAAAATAAAGTTACTAGTAAAACAAGAAGTTCTAGAGCAACACTAATAAAGTTAAGTTAAAGTCCCTTCAGTTGTCACACACCTAGTGGGAAATTTGTTCTCCGCGTTTGACCGCTGGGGGAGCAGTGAGCTGCAGACACAGCCACTCAGGAATCATTTGGGGGTTTAGAGGTAAATACAAAAATGTCAAGAACACCACAAACAATTCTGCCATTTGTGCAGAAATGTGGCCCTTTAATGAATCTCTCTGATACCCAATGAAGCAGGGAGGGGAGGGGTGAGGTGAGGGTGCGCTGTGTAAGCACTGTGTTGCCAGATTGGGCAGTTTTCAGCTCAAATCGCACAGTTTTTGCTCAATCTGGGAACGCTGGAGACAGACAGAAGCTGCGTGAACTCAGTAAGTAAATTCAAGCTGGAATGTCATAAAGAAAAACTAAGACAGAAGTATGGATCTCATCATGTTAGTATCAATACTTCACCTTGGTATTGATACTATTGATACTAATGATACTCAGATCTATCCGCCCAAGGACACAAATATAAACAATATAAATAAAGTTTAGCCTAAATTACAAAAGGGGTTTATACAAATATACATCTTGTGTTTTAGGAGATCCTGTTGTGAAGTTCCGTGGATTAAATCTGAAATCTGTTAAAGCAAAGTAAAACTAAGTCCGGATGACTTTTTAAACAGATTTTTCTGCGATAAAGCCATCCTGAATGAACACGGGCTTTTACAGATATGCTTCCATTATATGTTTATTTTATGCATGTGAGTGTCCTGGGGACAATAATGACAAAGTACTTTCAATGAAAAAGCATTATGAAATGAAGAAGAAATGTACCTGATTTTGTATTTTATTAGAGAAAGTGCTTTTCTAGACAATGTGTATTTCTCATTATTTTTTAGCCCCATTCACACACTTAGCACCTCAGATTAAATTGACACAATCTCCTGCCTGCGTGTGATGACACACACGCAAAAATTGCAAGAAGAGGAAAGAGTCTGCTCTCTGGGTTGCATAACGTTCAGCAGAGAACACAATGGCATCTGCACACTCACAAGCGCGTGCTCTTCGTCTCTCACTCCTCATCATCACCTCCGGCTGAGGATAAACTCCCTGGCAAGCAGAATTTCTATCAAAGCCCCAAAACTACCAAAGGAGCTTGTGGATCCCCCCCCTCCCCTTCTTTTTATTGTTGCAGTCCTCTGCAGAAATCAGTTTAAAGGCTTCCACCCCTCTGCCTGATCAACCCCCACCCCCCTTGACGCTTGAGATCCAAATTGCTTTGTCCTCACGCGCAATTCAGCCAAAGAACACGCGTATTTGACAGCCATGGTCTTTCCAAGAGGAAAGGGGGATTACGGCATGTTTGCATCGAGGTGGATTAGGACCTTGACGCTAATGAAAGGGTCCCAACTGCAGCATCTTTTAATAAATTGGTCAGTGAATATTAAGCCCAGATAAAACGTGTAAGGCCAAAATCAAATCACGCAAACCCGGGATAGCAATAATAATAAAGTGACAGCACTGTCACCGAGCGGAGGAAAGGACATCATGAACAATCAGTCTGGAAGACACAATTTTCAGCGGAAAAAAAAAAAAAACATCTGTTCTTCAGGCTTATAATCTGCAGCAGCTTTTGATTAAGATTTACCCTGGCTTGAACCCTGTGAGCTGCGAAAGGAGGGCAGCGGGTTTTTTATTTTTTATTTATTTTTGCCTATACAGAGATGAGTGTATCAAAAGATTAACCATTTGATCAGCACTGATTAAAATACTTGGAAATTCAAGAAATGACCTCTAAACTAGTATTGGAGGATACATCTGGCCTTTTTAAAGATGAAGCTATCATAGAGAAAAAATCATGATAAATAAAGTTATTGTTTGACAAATTACGCCAAATTCTGAGAACGTTTTTTCCCAATCAACCTCCTTTTTCAATGTGATCATTAAACCTTCTAAATTTTTTAATCTAGCTCTGCCATAGTGTGAAAATTTGACTATGTAGGCAGTATTTAACCCGTGTGCACTTTAACATTGGGAGTTGGGTCATCTAGACCCACTAGACAGTGCGCTGAACCTTTTTTCTTCAATGATTTGTGATCTTCACTGGTGTCCGTGGATTACATGAAATCCTCTCCACCTTTATCCACCTTTGTCATAGTCTCATTTTGTTCAACCAGCATCTTTCAAATTAGTTGCAGCACTTTAAAAAGAGTATTTGGGCTGTAGTTGGAAAGACAAACTTTTTTACTTTGATCTAACTTCATTATTTAGTTTGGTGAAAATAAATCTTTTTTTTTAAATTTCATTCAACTTAAGAAAAACAACTAGTTGTCATCGTTATTTTACTTTCATTCAACTTAATTCAATTAAGTTGGTGTAACTTTAGTGTGAAGCTGTCAATGTGTCATGACGTCATAATGTGAGGCGGCGCAAGGAATTGTGGGATACCATTTTTTTTGCCATTCTCGGCAGATTGGGGTTTAAGTGTGAGTTTTTGTCCATGTGTTTTGTTGTCTAGCTGTTTTATTCTTTTTTAACTAGTAATTTAAACTGTTATATTTCTTTCTTTCTGCACTATGAGTTAAAGTTTCGGAGAGGATGATGACCAACCCCCTTGTGCAGAAAAACACTATGTTGCAATACTATAGGCATAGTTTACAACACGTGAGTTCCTGCCCTGTAATGTGAGACATTGCTGGGTCAATCATGTCTTTGATATGGAGACCCATTGGTTAGAATTTTAGAAAAATGAAAAAAAAAAAAAAATTAACAAAAAACTGCATTAAATCCTTTCCATAATTTTGTTTATGTTTATTCAATGTGAAGGTTTTTTGAGTGAATAACACGTCAATGTAGGGGGGGGGGGTCATTTTGACCCACAAGATAGCAGAAGGGTTAAGCATGCCTCAAGCTTAAAGAAAGAGGTTAAAACATGTTAATTACACAACTTACTGGAACATGTTTTTTAGCGAAAACCCTTTATTCTACCTTTTAACAGTGTAAAAGACTGTAAAAACAAAGTTCTATGTTCATATGTATTCTTCAGGAAGCCTCTATTCCGCCTTATGGTATGCAGTGCAGTGCAGTTATTCAACAGCTGCAAAAGCTATGGTGCACAGAATGAAAATGTACAAAGATTTAGTTAGGTGCAAGGCACATCACTGACAAATGTACAATTACACAAAGTGTTAACACTTCTATACAAATGAAAATTAAAACTTTACAGGATGATGTTGGTGAAGTGGAGTAATTGGACTCAACCTCTTGGATGAGAAACGTTTCAAGAAAGGAGATGTCTGGATGCCATGACAACACAAGATGATATACGTAGGGTGGGGGCTGTTATTCTGATTGGTTGTTCAGTCTAAAGGCCCGTACACACCGGGACGAATTTCGCCGGCGTTTTTCGTCGGCGAAATTCGTCTCGTGACTAAACAAAGGGCACCAATGAGAGTGTGCACACCGACGCGAAAAAACGCCACGCGTCAAAGCGTCAAAAAAAAAAAACGCCTCGGGTTCGTTTTTTCTTTTTGACGCCTCGCGTCGAAATCTATTCGACCAATGAGAAGGGCGCTTTTGCTCACGTGTCTGGAGCTTCTGAAGTTACAGTAAAACACAACTTGGGGGCGCTCAAACACAAAACTGCCTTTCTGAGCACACATACCAGCAAAGAAGATAGACGCCAAGTAGCGTCTACACTGCCGCAAAGAAATAATGACGGACATTCTAAAATATCCCCAAAAACGCGCATGATACATTTTCAGCTCTTGCACCAGTCGATAAAACTCACCATGTTCTTCTCTTCTCGTAACTATGGGATGTACCCAAAATCGGCGTCTTTTCCGGCGTCTTTCATCATTCAACAGAACAATAATTTCTTCATCATTGGAACTCGAGCTGGAGCTACTGGTGCTTGAAATATTCATGTTTTCTTTGTATGATTCTGACGAACGAGTAAATACTGGCTCTCCTCTTCTGAGTGAAAACCACCTTGTGTACAGGAGTATTTCTGTTTGACATTAAGCGCCATCTAATGTCAGGGAATGAAATTGCATGTTGGCTCGCCTCATCGTCAGCGAAAATCGCCTGGGTGTGAACACAAAAGACGTGGCGAAAAACGCTGGCGAATAACGCCCGGCGAATATTCGTCCCGGTGTGTACGGGCCTTAATGCTACATTCACACCAAACACAATTCGTGTGGCAGATTTCTGCCCTCTGTTTGAACGCGCGTCACATTCACTGCTAGACGAAGTTCCAATAGAACTCCTGTGTTCGAACCGTCGCCACACTGCACCTGCTGCCCATGGCATATTAATCATATTAATCAGACTGTCTCGTGTCAGTTCAATAATTTATGTATTGATTCTTAGACCACGTATCAAGATGCCTATTGACCAATGAGACGGAATGATACACAATATTGCTGTAGCTTTTAGTGTAAAGTGAAACAATCCGGAAAAAAGGGTTTTTAGCTGTGTGAGAGTCTTGCAATGAGACAACTACCCAAAGAGTAGTTCCGAGACGAAGTTTGTCATAACGGCTTCTGTAAAACTAGATAATGACTGTAAGTTGTTTCCCCGCGCAGTGTGTGAACCCAATCTGTCACTTCCAGAAGAATTTCAAAATCCGAGCAGTACATTGTGTGTGGGAGGCTGCCTAAACAGCTCTCCTCTCCATCCTTTAGCCCCTATTCACATGCAGAGAGGAGCACAGCCGCCCGGTGCAGCAGGAAACATCTGAAAACGATCCAAAAAAAAAAAAAGATCTTCATTTTTCAGGGTTTTGTTATGTAGCACCTGCAGATACCCCCTACGTTCACACACACACACACACACACACCACCCCTTAATATGCCTCAGGTCCTTAAGAAAAAGAAAAAAAAAATCTCTATACAGCGTTTGCAAAGCCTTTCAAAAGCTGATCTGAAAAAACAGATAAAGAGAGATGTGTCTAAATCTGCTCGTCGACATATGTATTAAGTTGTGTGCTTGTTTGCATGCGTTTGTGTGTCATATTTGCCGGGCATTGTGAGGGGATTTGCTGGCACATCATCTGGATTAAGATCCTCTGTTTTGTCAGCTCATCTGCGGTGGGTGTGCATGCAAAAGAAAAAAAAAAATAAATAAAAAGGAGAAAAGGGGGGGGGGTCTTTTGTCAACACGTCAGTCTCTTCTACTCGTTTCCTCAAGCCTGATGAAAGTCGAAGGGTCTGTTAGGAGCCGAGACGATTCGAAAATCGGCGCCGGAAAAGATGAAAAGTCAGACGCGATAAGGAGAAATCAGCTCTTCCGGTTTTTTTTTTTCTTCGTTTTTTTTTTTTTTTTTTGGGGGGGGGGGAGTTTGCACCTCACTTAGATCCAATTCTGTGTGACCAATGGCTGCATTCTTGCCACTCGTCTAACAACCTTTCTTTAAAGTCGTGGCTGGAGGCTTCGTTTGAGCTGCAGACAAGATAAATGCTATGGTTTTAGCCTTCAAGGTAGCCATTAGTGTGCTGGCGGAGACTGCAAACAAAAGGGCAGGAAACGAGACAAAAGAACCACACACTTTGCCACAAGCTCACAAAAGGAAAGAAAGAAAAAGAAAACAGGTGTTGCCCCCATTGCAATTGTTCAAAGAGTTCATCTTTTGTAACAACCGACTGCACCTCATCCAATCCACCCTCATTTAAGCCTCATTGTTTAAGTTGGAGTGTCGTGTTACTTTGGTGTCTGTTGACGCTCTTTGACTCTCCTGTGCTTTTATTTCTTTTTTTTTCTTTTTCTTTCCTCTATTGTCTAAAATAGAGGGCTTTGGGCTGCCACTTTGGCTTTTCCTCATCCCTCACGGGAAGTTGCGCTCCTGTCATCGCAGGCACGCATCGCCGAGCGGCCCCCGCTTTGTTGGGGGGGTGATTGGAGTATTTAGAGACTTGAAAAGGCAGCTGCCACAGTACACAAAAGGAGGATAATTCCGATTTTGTTCCTTATTTTGGCACCTGATAGCTTAAAAAAAAGAAATAAAAAAGAAAGAAAACACCTGCAGGAAATCTTGATAACTGGTTTGCCGGGCTCTGCCACCAGGTGGATTTTTTAGACACGGTGGGTTGAAAGCAGATTCCTGCGGTCAAGCTGTCAAAAGACTTTTTTGAAAAAAGTGTACACGCCCCCCCCCTCCCACGGCAGGACGAGGAAACCATGCCCAAAATAATTCCAGAGCTGTCAGCACAGCCTGGACCATTCCGCTCTGGCATTCCGATGATGAAATTCCACTTTAAGTTTCTTCCATTTCAGAGGAACCAACACAAATCCGGAAACAGCGGTGGATCTATGAGTAGAAAAGTAAACCAGTTCATCCCTTTTTTTTCTTTTTCTTCATAAAACTGAAAGTGCACACATTAACCTTCTGCAGGTGAACTCATGCAGAGGAATAACAGCAAGCTGAGAGAGCTCTTAAATGGGTCAGCGATGCATAAGCAAGCAGCTTCACGAGACAGAAGCAGGCAAAGTACAAGTATTAGCCATTCATAGACAGTTGCCCCATTGCACTGGCGTAGACCATTGACGGTGTATGAGACCTGGACTGAGTGAGTGTCACGTCACCCATAGAAAATGATTTACGTTTAGGCTCCAACGAAATTCAGTTGCCATTTTTTTCGGGATCCAGACGCCATGTGGAAGCACATGTTGTCAGTAAGCAGTGGATTACACTGGTCTCTGTTACGTTGTGTAAGGAGTCTGTCTCCCAGAGGAGTGGTTTGTCCTATCACCCCCGTGTCAAGTAGTTTGTCCCGCTCTCTTCGCTCATCCAACACTTAACTGATCAAACCCCGGTGTCTGGTCCTAACCGATTCCTTGTTTTGTGTCATATACGATGTTATGTTTTTTCTTTAACCTCCACAATGAAACTTTCATCATCCAGGGTGGTGTTATCAGCAGTGCTAACGTGCGTTACCTCGTCAGCACATTCCCATAAATACGAAATTAAGTCTTATTTTGAAAGTACAACAGCAGTTCTTTATTTTAAAACAGGAAATAGAACTCCTGCGTAAAGCATTCATTACGTTGTGGAGGGACAGACGTGGAACGCAGACGTGACTGAAGCGATGAAAACATTCTGATTGATGAATGAACTTTCTACTTTTTCGTGTCAACGCAACGCAGAGGAGACGCAACCAAGACAGACCAGTGGAAATGAGCCCTGACTAAACATTTCTTTGGCAACCACTCGCCATTTAGGAATGAGTTTGTTGATAGATTTTGTAGGCCTCGCTTCTATGAAATCTATCAAACATTCGATGTGAGAACAAATATTTTTACTGAGGCTTGTGATTGGTTGTACAGTCCTTGAGTAAGTTGCATGACTGAAAAAATATAACCAAAACATAAAAATTGGATTAGGGGCGACATGTTAAAAAAATAAAGGTAGCATAGCAAGAATGGTTATTCTGACAAATACATAACAGCTTTTTTATTTCTCAGTGGACGTTTATGGGATTTGCAGCAGGAACCTCCTATTTGGAATGCAAAAGGGGGCGGGATCACTCAGTCCAGTTATCATTCAACATTTTGGATCCACAAAACATAACAAAATCATGACTGCACTTGTATTAAGCTAGGTGAGCGCCCGGGGTCTTCATAAAACATTCATGACGCTCACTGCCACAGGGTGGTATAAATCAGGTACTTCCTCCAACCCCGACTCTCAAGATCCAGCTTCCCCAGATGCTTTATATTACCTGGATCAGCTAAGTCTGAATTGCATTGACTTCACATAGCCGGTGCCAGCGGTTTAACAGTGAGAAAGATGGAAAAAAATAAATAAAAAAACACCCCAGCAAAATAAAAGATTGGATTTCTCCAAATACATCATGCCCACTGGAGGAAGTAGAAAAAAAAAAGTCGCTTCTATCTCTGAAATCACTGGTGTGCCGATACACAGTACAACCTGGCGACGCTGCCTCTTGAAAAAAATTCCTCCTGAAAGGAAGTGAGGCGGGAGGAGATAATGAAATTCCTCAGCCAGCACGGCTCAGGAGGATATTGTCCCCCCCAGGTGAAAAGAGGGTGGACATGCATGCATACAGCTGTATACCAGAGGTATTTGAGAGGCCTTTGTGTGTGCGTCAGAGCTTTGTATACGTCTCTTTGTGTGCGGGGATGTATGCATGAGTTATGAAACCACAGCACGCCGCCTGTGTCAAAGGTCGCGCAGGAGCCTTCGAACACGGTCTCTCGAGGAGGCCGGGAACCGGAGTCCGCCGCCGTTCATTTCAACTGCTCCCCAGCCTTCTGCTGCGGGGTACATTAAACTGTGTCCTGAAAAAGATAGGAGGAGAGGGAAAACGCCAGAGGATAATCCCCACCCCCCCACTCCTCCATTGTTACGCTCTTTCATCTATTTTTATAATGCGAGGAGCAGGGGGGGGGGCAAGGAGGAACGAGGGAAGTAAAAATAAGTTCTGGTGGGCTGCGGTAGTCTTGCTGCACCGCAGAGACAGCGATGCATCCCTGCTTGGATTCAAGTACATGTGAGGGGAACCTGCACACGGGTTTCCACTTTGCACGCAGGAGCAAAACCTCTTCTCTGTCACACTCCGAACCCCAACATTTAGTTTTAAAGCACCAAACGATTTCAGAACTGCTACGAATATCTAACCATTCTGTCGTTCCTTAGCCCAGTGGTCCCCAACCTTTTTGACACCGTGGACCGGTACAACGCAAGACGCGTTTACCGCGGACCGGTCGGGGGGGGGGGGTGAGTTGCAACGCTGCAGCGCAAGGCACATTTACCGTGGACCGGGGGTGGTATTTTCTCTTAAGTAATAATAATAATAACAATAATAATTATAATTTTCCCCTTGTCAAGGCAACTTTCTAAAGAAGTTTCTTTTTTGCTCATTTTGGTTGTTTGGATTTAATTTTTGTGGGGTTTATCACCTGATGTTTGGTGTCGCGACTTTGACGTGCGTTAAGTGTGACACATGTAACAGAGAGAATCCGGTCACTTTTCAAAATAAAACGTTTTTGTCGGAAAAAAACAATAAAATGGAAATTATTTTTTCTTTCTGTGCGTTCCGGTGCCAAAATTTCCCGCGGCCTGGAACCGCTCCGCGGCCCGGTGCCAAGTGTCCCGCGGCCCGGTACCGGTCCGCGGCCCGGTTGTTGGGGACCACTGCCTTAGCCGGTTATTAATCAAGATCTGATTGAGCTCTTCTGTTTTCAGAAGAGTCAGAAGAGTTTCGTCTATTGACTATCATGTTTTCCGCTCTTAAAAGCCTTAATTTAAAAATTAATATATAATTAATATATAATTATATATAAATATATATATATATATAAAATTATATATATATATATATATATATATATATATATATATATATATATATATATATATATAAAATCTATCAAACTTCTATGAAATCTATCAAACATTCGATGTGAGAACAAATGACAGTATGGACAGTCTGGATTTTGAGAGGTACACAGCACTTGTCAAAATGTCTGTCTGCTTTTTTAGAGGTTGCAAATAAATGTGTTAAAACCAACACAACTAACATGTAGCGGCACTTTTTTAGGCGTTACTGTCAAGGTTGGGAATTAGCGTTGTCATTTGTCATTCGTCGATCTGCGCAGATGTTCATTGAGGGTTCCAGCCGACGGGTCTAAATGTGAATTCCATTTTGAGCTGTTCAAAATGTCTGATTTTGATTGTAGCATAAGGCAACGATTTATGCCTTATGTTACAAAAAAAAAAAAAAGACATTTGATAATATTTTGATAATATTTGACAATATTTTATGACAGATCAGGTTCCAAGCGACAACAAACGCAGAAAACCAGGCCAAACACCTCACTACAACTGCTAAGCACGGTGGTGATAATATTATGATGAGGGGTTGTCAACCAATACGTCCATTTTGGACTAAAACCGCAAAATCTAATGTGACCCCATCTGCTGATTGGGTAAAAACGAAATATTTGCCATCATTAATTATACAATGCCTTATGAAATTGAACTAGGACAACACACTGAAAAAAAAAAACTCAATGGGTATGTATTTTATTTTAAAAAACAACAAAATTATGGTAAAAAATGAGACTTGTTGGTTTTACCCAAAAAATTCCTTATCGCTGAGCCATCGATATCGATTGATGGTTAAACGTCAAACTTTTTACATTTAGCAATGTTAAGATTTCCTGCATAACGCATTCGTCGATGTGCGCACATGTATGTTGAGGGTTCCAGCCGACGGTTCTATATTGTGAATTTGATTTTGAGCTGTTTGAATTTTTTGATGACTGACTGTAGCCCAAGCTACTGTCAGGCAAAGGTGGGGCGCACCCATGGACAGTCCAACACAGGGCAACACCTTAACAACCTTGTTAACCCCTTGCATTATCTTGTGGGGTCCAGATGACCCCACTCTTGCATTGACGTGTTCTCCCTACCATGACAAAGGTGAATAAAGGTGGAGAGGATTTCATGTAATCCATGGACACCAGTGAAGATCACAAATCATTGAAGAAAAAAGGTTCAGCGCACTGACTAGTGGGTCTAGATGACCCAACTCCCAACGTTAACATGCCTCCAAGGCACATTAAAGTTGGACCGTCAAGGTGCATGCTGGGTGAAGCTAACAACAACCACAACAGAGGTTATCCAGCAGCAAATCTTTTCAGCTCGACTTTTGGTAATTCGTATAAACAAAGTATTTTATGTTGTTTGGAAGAAGATTGCAGGCGGCAAAACAGAGGAATACAGGCGCTGACTTAATGACCTTCAGCAAATCAGAGGGTTTTAACAGTAGCTCCGCCCTAACTGGTCCGTTCCATTTTTCTATGGACCTACAACCAACGGGGGCCTAAAAATGGTTCGGTTCGGTCTGGCTCAATGGGTCCATTTATAATTGGAGACGCTCAAAACACCAGACTGTACCGCTCAGTGGAAATGAGGCTTTAGAGTCATCGATCTGTCTAAGATGTTTAACTGTGGGTTTCACTAGGTACTAGAAAAACCTTGAGGTGGTTTTGGTTTTGTTGTTTCACCTATTTTCCAACTTTTGGAAAGACAGGGCTTTGTTGACGTCTGTCACCATGTCCTCTGTCCCTCTATGAGCAGTCATCTGCGTCACCACGTTTACAGCCAGAATGGATAACTCCAGTCCTTGCGGCTCCAGTGTCCCTCTTGTTTTCATAATAACTCTGTCCTAGCCATTGTTGAACACACGGATGTGTTGTTTTCAGCTGCTCAGAAGCCGCAAGGACAGCAGCGGTCAGAGACGAGGCGTGACAGGAGGCCCTCAAGGCCACGAGCCGTCCATCCCTGGAGTAGAACGCAACAGGACAGAAGATGACAGCCGGAGTTGAGTTAGAATCACTCAGGCAGACATCAATTTGATCATTTAAGTAAAAGAAGGGATTTTGAAAAGCTTTTGATCTTACTAAAATCAAAAAAGGCTTTAAAGTCTGGACGTGTGCCAAGCTCAATTCATGAACATTAGAGAAATAAAAGCTGATGGCAGCCAAACCAGACCTGAAAACACTTTAGTTATTTTGTTAGAGTAATAAAGATTGCATTAGAGGGGAACTTTCTTTTTTTTTTTTTCATCTGAGAAACAGAAGTGAATTAAAATTACAGCACGTTGGTTAAATGTCAAACTCCTGTCATTCAGAAAGATAAATACTGCATGACAAGTTAAAGTAATGAACGATTTATGCCTTATGTTAAAAAAAATAGATGTTTGACAGTAGTGTGTTATAGACAGAACAGGATCCAAACGCAGAAAACCAGGCAAAGCACCTCGCTATAACTGCTAAGCACGGTGGTGATGATATTATGGTGAGGGGTGATTAACCAATACTTTCTTTTTTTGGGGGGGACTATTTAACTGCAAAATCAAAAGTTGTTTGATTTGATTTAATTTTTGATTTGTTCTGTTAAACAGGGTGAAACAAAACATTTATGTCATCAAGAGTCTAATGGAAGTCAGCCAGTTGAAGATAAATGGAAAAAAAAAAAAGACTGAGGTAATAGTGGTATTTAGCATCTATGGTAATTTATTTATTTATTTATTTTTATACTTGGTATTTAAAAAAAAGACGTAAACAAAAAAGATAATAAATTTAAAAGAAATTGCTCCCGCACCACACCCTTTCATTCAGCGAGACTGCGAGTTTGAAGACGGATGGCGCACAAAGTAAAGTCTGTAGGCAAATAGTCGTTTGTTTGTTTGCGTTGTGACAGTTTTCCAGCATTTAACAGTGTCTGACTCACAAAACCAAGCAGATTAAAGTCAGCAACAACAAAAAATGATGTCAAATTCCTAAGTAATTCGACCTAATTGCTATCAATTAGTGGTAGCAGCTGACACTGCTGGCAGAGCGAGGAGTTTTCCCGCCGAAAATCCTTTCCCAGAAGGAACGCCAGTCTCCAGTCTGCTGGAGAACACAAGCTGTTCTGTAAATTCTGTAAATAGTCACTAGGGGAAACTTAGATGATAAGGCACCAAGACAGAAACACGTCTAGCAAGAGCCTATATTTTATATTTTTTGTCACCAATGCTTTATTTAAATGGACAAGAATGTGGAGAGTAAATCTGCAAGTTGGCTGTAAACTATACATGAAAAATGTTACAATGTGAGATCATTTACAAAGCACTGTTAGGTACTTCCCCTAAAAAGTAGAATGACAAAAAAAAAATAATTCTACAACAACCCTCAAATTTTGGAAATCCTGCCTAAAAATCAACTAATTTCTCAACTACATCGGCTGAATATGATCAGATCAAGTTCCAGCAACTTTAAATATTATGTGTTTATGAGTAATACACAGCTAAAAGAGGTAGCCCAAAAATAAGAAAAGAACAAGAAAATCACTAGTAATTAATTTAAAAAAATAGATCAATAAATCTGCCCCATTGCAGCAAATGATCTTTAGTTAATAAGAAATCAAAATCTGTAAATCACGAATTCCACACGAGCATCAACCAATAGGAAAATAAGTGACAGAAAAGCTAACTGTTAGATAGAATTACTTCAAATAGAATTTTATAAAGCCCTATTTTTTTTTTTTAGTTTTTCTGTACCTAATTGTAGTTCATTTGGATGTAAAATGAATGTATTTAGTGGGAATAACTTATTTTAGAACAAAAAATAAATCAAAAGAGAACAAAATATGAACAAAATTTGGATCTTAATACATTGAATACATTTTCATCAAATCTAAAACAAAAAACATGTTAAAAAAACATAAATCTAAGATTTTCTTTCTAACAATGTCATTGAATGCCAGTCTAACTTGTTAACATTTATTTGAATCTTAAAAACACATCCTAATTACCTTCAGAACATAAATACAATGTTAGCACTCATAAAATGTAAACAAAATGCATTGAGATGTCTTAGGACCATCTCTTAAATCAGTGGTTCCCAAATTTTCGAGCCCCCCCACACTGACACAAACATACAAATCCTTTGTTTCTAAATTCCACCCCCCCCCCCCTGCATTACCTTCGCCCCCCAGTTTGGGAACCACTGTCTTAAATCAAGAAATGTCAGTTTTTCTTTTGGTCTTATTGAATATAATTTTCTCATTTCTAAGAATATTCAAAAGATTTTGAGAAAGTCTTGGAAAGATGTAGACCAAAAATACATTAAAACAACGTGAAACCTGTTTAAATATCTAGAGGTTTTAATCTTTGCAAGTATCTAATAGTTTGCACTGTCATCAAATCAATCTTTCATGTTTTACGATCAAAACCAAAACAAGGGAGGAAGTAAAAATAGATTCCAGCCGTTTTTATGCAGAGATTTGTGTCATAGCGATGTGGGACCTGAGAGGAAGCGGGAAAAGATCCCCTTTGCTCATAAAACATAGTATATTGGGCAAATCCATGAATGAATGCATGAGTGGCTCCAGCACGGCTGTGGCCCGCAGAATGTGTGAACACCTGAATGTGTTTCCGGTTTTTTTTTTGCCCCCCCCTGCAAATTCTTGTAACAAATTCAGTTGAAGGAAAAGAAAAAAAAAAGAGTCCAGACTTCTTTCTTTCTTTTTTTTTGCGTGTCTTCGTAGTGTGAAGTCATCTTGCAGAGGCATATGCACATCCCATAAACACAGTTGTCCGTTTGTGGCGTACTTCCTCTCTAAAGCTCGGCGTGTTGTTGCGACATACCACGGCGTTTCTCGGGGGCTTTATTTAGCTCGCCTGCCCATTTTGTGTGGAAATAAATAAATACATAAACAACATGTTGCTTCACCTGATGTTCCTGCAGGCTGCAGAAAATGCTACTCCTACTCCTCACAGCTCATTCATCTTACCACAGCCATGCACGGAATATCAAGTTGTCTTTGTGGCAAGAGACGAGAAAGTTAATGAGGGGAGAGATGACCAGAAGGGGTCGAAGCAGAATAGAAAAAAACTGCGTTTGGCGTGCGTGTGCCTTGGAGGTGTTCATCGTCTTCATTGGCCCCACCTGACATGCATCCATCAGTAGAAACGTGATGATGTCACGGGAAAGAGGTGCGGTGCATGTGAACTGCAGGCATTGATTGTATATGAGAACTGGACTGAGCGACCCCCTCGCGTTCTAAACAGGAAGTACCTACTGGTCCCCACAGACCCACAATCCCGTAGACTTCTGTAGAGAAACAAACAGATTATACTCTTCATTGCTACCTCTTTTAACATTTTCTTGCAAATCCTCTTTTGTCACACAAGTTATTCAACTGGCCAATCACAAAGCATGTGCTATCATGTTGAACGTTCCAAACGTTTTGATTGACAGATTCTACCGAGCCGGCTTTCGAATGGTAGGGATGTGGACAAAAAAACTTGGACAGATTCAGATCAATCATCGCTTACTGACGATGTCTCGCCAAAAATAATGGCAAAGGAATTGATTTCCTTTGGTTGGAGACCTTTTCTGTGGGGTGACATCAGTGGTACAGCGGTAACCTCATGTACAGTCCATGACTACAGTTAAAGGAAGTGAATTTGTATGGAGATCAGCCAAATGGCTACACATGGTTCGGTTGCCCCTAAAAAAAAAAAAAATTGCGTAGACTCTAATTAGAAATCCAGTCTGTGGCGCCATCTCAACAACTCCCTCCGTGGGGAGTGGGAGTGTGTTTTCAGATTTCGTGCTCCTGTACTTGGCTGTGGACCTTACATCTGGCTCGTCTGTGCCCCTGTACCTGACCCCTGACCCTGTACCTCGTCTCTGCTCCTGCTCTTACACTTGGTTGCGGACCCAACCTCTGGCTCATATTGGCCCCCAGCAGTCCCCCTACTCCATATGGATGAAACCCATCTGCTGGACTATTTAAACAAGTAGTTGTAGAGTTAGATAAGCCAATTCTCTCTAAGAGTTCTGGTGCATCACCGTCCTGGGGGAGGATCCCTCCTTCATGTGGGTACCCATGAGGTTACTTCTATTTTTCGTTTTTTTTATAAGTTTTTCCTTACCGAGAAGAAAGGTCTAAGGGCAGGGATGCCCAGTTTAGTTTAGCAATCAGCTATTAAATTCTATGACTTTATGTTCTTTATGATTCATGTTTATTCCACATCACCAGCATGAAGCCCATTGAGATGACTGTTGTTGTAAATTTTGGGATATATAAATAAAATTGAATTGAATTGAACTCTCTTTCAGCTTCTTGTTCAAGACCAGTTCTGCACTTCTGCAACTGTTCATTCTAGACTGTCGTCATGGAAAATAATCTTTGTCCTAAAAGAATGACGTGTGCGGATGCTCTGATACGCTTTTTAAAAAGCTTTACGGTCCTTTCATAAAGTAGGTATGTCATACATGTCACGTGCCGGGAGTCTGCGAAAAGCTTTCTTTTAACAATCAGCGCTGGTAAACCTGCTTTGTAGGTTTGGGAAGGAGTGTTTTTGTGTGTGTGTGTGTGTGGTTGGGGTGGGGGGGGGGGTTGTTTCATACTCGTCAGAAGTTATTTGAAGCGAGTATCTGCCTTGTTGGTGGGTAGGACGGCTCAAACTGAACTCAAGCGTGGGTCAACACAGGTGAAAATGAGTGTTTCAGTTTGCTAACAAGGGAGTCTTTGTGTGATTCTGCCCTTGTTTTGCCCCCACTAATGAGTCTGTCAATCCAGCAGATCAAAAAGGAAAACATAAAATGTGCATTTACAGAAAAGAAAAAAAAATTATAAAAATTCATAGATCAATACACCAAAAAAAATGTTGGGAGATGTCTCGTCGGGTAACTTAAACAAAAAAAACTATGGTTTTCTTATGTGAACATGAGTGAGATTGGTTTGCCAATTCTATGATCATACAATAAAATCTTCTTTTTTTATTTTTCTATTTCCCCTATTTGGATTGTTAGCACTCTTGCCTCAGTTCAAGTCCCGGCTGTGGGACCTGAACCAGAACACCGATGGGGGACCTTTCTGTGTGGACTTTGCATGTTCTCCCTGTGCATGCGTGGGTTTTCTCTGGGAACTCCGGCTTCCTCCCACCATCCAAAAACATGATAATTTAATCTAAGCTGGTGTGAATGTGAGCATGCCCGGCTGTGTGATTTGTGTGGCCCTGCAACAGACTGGCGACCTGTCCAGGATGTCCCCTGCCTTCGCTTCACAAGTGGGATAGGCTCCAGCAGCCCCAGAAGGGACGAAACGGGCTGTCTGTCTTCTTTTGGTTTTTTAGCCAGGACCCCTTTTGAGCAATAGCTCCCTCATATGACCAACTGGGGCAATTACATCACTTTCCGGGTGCTTCATTTGGCTCCTGTGGGTTCATCGAGACAGTGAACCAAACAAAGAAAAGGGTCGACATTTTCTGAAACTTCTGTCCAATCAAACCAATCGTATTGATATTTGGCTGACCAATTTCTACAAAAGAAAATATGAGTAAATCAAATGGTTAAATTAAAATAAATATATAATTTTTTAAAGTTATTCCTCATTTTTTTTAATAAAACATTGAATATCCAAGATCCAGAACTTAAGACAAGGTATATATTTTTTAATGTATAATACTTTTGAAACATTTTCAGTAGAAAAGTAAGCAACAAATAAATCATAATTAAGATGTTCATCATAAATAATTTTGGATTTATTTAAATAATAAAATAAATAGAGCGCCCTTAAACAATCAGTTTGATATGAAACTGATTTATTTAAAAATAGCTTACAATTATTTAGTTTTTATTTAAAAAGATTTTTCCTTTTGAACAAAATTGATATATATATATTATTATTATTATTTATTTATTTATTTATTTATTTATTTGTTTGTTTATTTTTTAACCAAAGTAGATGGAACAATAGTTGCATGATCCCTTCTGCTTCCACAGACATCATAAATAAGCCTCCTTTATCTTTACTGCAGAACCTATAGGTACGTTTCTCTGGATTTATTTAGCTGGAGCGCTGCATGATGGGACGGGAGCGGTAATGGGGAGGTTTCACGGCACCCGAGTGAGGAGACGAAGAAGATGAGACTGTGGATGTGACCCTGGGGTACGATTTGAATACCTGCCCGCTACCGCTGAGTAGTGATCAATCATTTCGCTGTCAACTAGCTCTCCCTGCTGACAACTTCCCCTCTCATGTAACCTCCCCTGTTTCAAGTCCCGCGTTCCTCTTCTTTTCTAATATTTTATTTTTAATCTTCATCTGACAGCCTTTCGTATGGAGCCCCAAATTGTTGAGAATTAAAAAAAAATAAATAAATATGACCTTGTGCAATCACGCAACCAATAAATCTCTCATAAATATATAAAAAGTTCATGAAATTGTGAAAAACCTGCACGCAGATTTTAAATTAGCCATTATATTAATAAATATATTTTATTTTGCTTTAAAAAGCTGTTCATTATTTCAAAACAGCATTTTAAAATCTTCATTTACAATGTTATTATAATTCTATGGCTTCAGAAACTCTGATTTCAAAATCAATATGTTCCATAGAAGTTTTGTTTTTATGTCACATTGCCTTATTTATTTCATAATGAGCTTTTGCGGCAGAATGAGTCTGTCTGTCAATCAACCCAGACAAGGCGGAGTTTGATTACTAAGTTTGAACCAACAGCAGCTGGACTTAGGGAGATTGAATTTAATTTAATTTAATTGTTTAGTTGTTAAACTAAGGTTATCAACACAGATATGTTTGACTTTTTCTTTTCTTTTAATATTTGGGGAATGCATTCATTTTGCAGCAAGGGATGATGATCCATAAAATTTCAAAGCAACTATTGAGCAGAACTTCCTTTAGCTGAAAGATACAACAGGGTTTGAACTGCTGCAATTTCTAATACAACCAGATATGAGTAGATGTAGATATGTTTACCTTTTTGTTGAGTTAATTTTTCTTCTTTTTTTCAGAGGATGCTGCTGTTGGTAAAGAGGGGTGAAAAGATTTTTCTTCTCAAAAATAGTTTGTTCAGTTTGCCTTTCATTTGAACTTTGGTATGCAATTTAGTGTCATATCAGAATCTAGATTTATGTAGTACAAAAAATACTGATATCTGTAAAAGGAATACTTCATTTTGAGGGGTTTGTTACACCATAAATAGATAAGAGAGTAAATCGATTCAGACCGATTTTTATCAACCCAGCCCCAAACAAAGTTGGCCTAATTCTTGTTTTTTTTTTGGCGAAGTTAATTGCATACAAGCTGCTGCTAATATTGTTTAAAACTGTCTGTGTTGCAGCATCATGTGAACGATGAGAAGCCCTTCTCAAATTCTGGACTGTATGGGAAGCCCCTGTTTTTCCTACGTATTCCTGCACATTACCAAAACTACGAGTGACTTTTGGTGGACGTGCAGGCGTATCTCGTCTCCTCTAACATGGGTTTTGGTCTGGTGCTTTGCGATACAAGATCTTGTGAAGTTACACTGCACATTGCTGTATTCTTGTCTGATTTAAGCTCCAATGCAGTTTTGCTTGTTTTGTTCTGATACAGTCACACCAAGTTCCAGATAAACATTTAGGTGGTGCAGTGGTTTGCGCTCTTGCCTCACAGCAAGAAGGCCCCTGGTTCAAGTCCCGGCTGGGGGACCTGAACCAGAACGCCAATGGCCTTTCTGTGTGGAGTTTGTATGTTCTCCCTGTGCATGTGCGGGTTCTCTCCGGGGATTCCGGCTTCCCCCCACCATCCAAAAACACGGTTCATAGGTTAATTGGTCACCCTAAATTGTCCATAGGTGTGTGAATGTGAGTGTGCATGGGTGTGTGATTGTGACCCTGCGACAGACTGGCGACCTGTCCAGGAATTCCCCTGCCTTCGTTCGCCAGGGGCCAGGATTCTCTACAGAAGCGCCGTGACCCCAAATTGGTTAAAACAGAATAGAATATATGTATAGATAAAAAACATACATGTCAAAAGATAAGGTTTGGTTTCAAAAATCTGAAAGTCTTGGAATGATGACTCCCCCCCATTTTTTTCTTTCACCATTATGCTCAAGTCTACAAGGACAAACTCTCTATTGTGATCAGATTAGCTTATTATGTGATTACGTGCATGTTTTGTTATTACAAAAAAATTGAAGAGAAAAAAAAGTTAAATGTCATTTGAATGAAATATTTGCTTAGGTAGTCATTTTAATTAAAAAAAATAATAAATAAAAAAAATTCTCACTGAGCCAATCAGGGCGGGTCATAAGGGGGGCAGCAGGGCCAGTTAGCATTTTATTTCTTCTTTGTGTTTTTCTCCTTCTGTCTACCTGCCTGTAGCCTCTAATGACAGATACCATGAAAAGAATTAAGGATCAGGACAGGAAGGGGACAGATGGAGCCAATGATTGACACTTGGCGTTGACTGCTAGCAATCGCTGATTATAAACCTCGGCTGCCAAGCACACCTGAATCTCTTTTTATAGCCAACAATCAGTCTTTGTTCACCTCTGGCCTATTTTTAATTTACATAATAATATTGCAGTGCTTTTATTCTACACACACTGTAACCTTGGGGTTGGCTTTCAAAGAGGTGGGGGGCATCCGTCGTCGATGGGTTGATGGGAAAGACGCTGATTGATAGTCTCAGCGCCGAGGTTATTTTTCACTACATTTCGTGTTGTTTAGCACGCAGCACGGCGAGAAACGACGTTTCTACTGCCACAATTGAGAAAGATCCGACCTGAAGCCAAAGCTTTTATCAAATTGTTTTTTATCAAACTGCCTTGATTTGCCCATGTGGAGAAGGGAGAGAGAGAGAGGGAGAGAGTTATGCCTCGGACTGCATTCCAATTGGTTAAAGACTCAAATTATGAGAAAACTGTGAATGTGGGGATGGAGTGAGTCGCTTCACTTGGCATCAAAATGACTTGGTGTCATTTTCCAGCGGGCTAAATGAAGTGTGCGAGCAATGGCAGGACCTTGTTTGTTTTCACGCGACCCAAACTGTCTGCTCCTACTTGGCCTTACCTTCCTTTGTGTGTGTGTGTGTGTGTGTGTGTGTGAGTGTGAGTACACGCCAAAGACTGCCTTCTACTCTCCTTTGTGAGTTTCTCAGTAAAGGCTCAGCGAGAGGCTGCCCTCGCTCCCTTACCTGGCTGATGGATGCTGTGATGTGCCACTTGTCTGTCCTACCCTGCTAAAGGAGCTAGCCAGCGCTAAATGATGATCTTTGTAATCCAACCGCGATACCCCGAGTTTTCTCAGCAGGAGGCTGGAGCAAGTCTCAGTGTGGTCCGTGTGTGTTTGTGTGTGAGGTTTTCCTGGCAGAAAGGAAATGGAAGAGGCAGGCTAGTAGCGTATAAATCATCCTCTCTGATGTCTAAGACCTTGCAACAAAACTTGCAGCATATGTTACTGATACGATGATCCCGATCAACCGGTCAATCACGAAGGCAGTGTAGCAGCTCGAGGGCCATCAAAAATAAATAAACAAAAAAATAAACGCTGAAAAATATGCCAACGACGAATCATTAACCTAGCTGGGAAGTACATATACTTGATTGACATGCAGAACGGCCAATCGAACATCCTCTGATGTATATGTTGCTACTCCGCGACCAACGTGGAGTTTCTTTTTTTACCTAAACTTTAGAGAAGTTTTGAGTGTTCAGCATCAGACTCCCAACTGCAGATCTGTGGATGTAGCTGCTAATGGACCTTTTTTTTTCCTTTCAAATGGCGTGCAGTCAGTCATGAAAAAAGAACCATGACCAGAACAAACACTAAATGTCTTTACTGTCATTGCGCTGTCCGCTGCAGCGCTGTTGACATGACAACACCAACGCACAGGTCCAGTTCAACAAACTGTTAAAGGATAAATGGCAGATATAGTTTTTTGTCATGTTGGAAGGCAAAAATTTTCCATCTAGATTTATCAATTAAATTAAAAAATAATTGAGTATTTCACTTTAAGATTTTCATGGTAAGTCTGGGTATTTAGGTATAAAAATATGTCAAATTATCATTTTAAACATTATATATATAACCAAGTGTTGGGAAAGTGGATTGTTCAATCCCTACACCATAAGTTTGACATGTGTTGTGCTAAATTAAATATATTTATTGTTGTTTCATTATATTGCAACAGGCTTGATGAAAGCCAACTATAAATTTATGTCCTTATTTCTTGCCTATAAGAAATTTACAAAAAAAAAAAAGAAGTAATAGAAAACTGAAGAAAGAAATGGTCTCAGCCAGGGCTATCCCAGTTCCTAACGTAGCATCCATGATTCAACTTAGTTCCTAATATAGGCATGTGAGTCTAAGTGGAATGTTACAGTCATAAATTTCCATATTTTATCCGCATGAAAAAAAAAAGATGTAACAAATGATGCTATGGAAGAAACGCGATAGATCCTCTGCGATGTGACTCGTAGCACACCCTGTATCTGCACTGATGTGCTGAAAAAAAAAAAATCCCATCACATCTTTAACGCCGGGAGCTGCTCGGATCCACGCACAAGTCGGGAATGACAAACTCTTCCTACACTTTGGGTATAGCTCGCTCAGCATAAAAGCGCAGAGGAAGCGTGTTATTTTAAAGGTGTGCTTGAACTGACATGTCAAGAATTCAAAAAAGAAACTAGTTTTTTTCCTCTTCCTCCAATCCTCACTGCAGAGATCAATAACACAGCTCGAGTCTTTGACCCCTCCAATAACAGAGGTACTTCTGGAAGCCCTCTTCCACATCCGTAAAGCCGTAATCGTCCGTTTGACTCCAAACACACGGCTTTTATGAATATGTGATGAAGACCAGGGTGAGCTTCTGAATAAGTGAGGCAACCGTCTGTGCTTCAAACACACTTCGGAAAAGACACCGCAGTGGGGGAAAAAGGTGTACCTCATAGACATAAGAGCATCAAATGTTATTTTCTTAACCAACTGCAGATACCTGGCTGTGGAGTGAGTTGTCAAAATGGGTGTTTTGCCAACTCACCGCATTTTGGTAGGTCAAGAATGTGCACTTACACTGACACTAACAATCTCTCTTTTCAGCCACTCCCAAAAGAATGTGATTTCTTCTTTCAGGCCTCTCTTTTTACCTTGTAGCAGTTCTCATTGTGAGAATTTCTGACAGAAAATAATAAAGTTTGAAACCCGACCTTGATCAAATAAAATAGAGCGAGACCAAAAAAAAAATAACACAAAGAAAAGCTGTCCCTCGGCTTGTCTGTGCAGAGGTGAAAAGAAAGAAGGAGAAGCGGGAGACACAGGAGTCAGTGTTTACCCTCACCGATTCGGATGTATTTGTGCGAGGAGGCCTGTTAGTGCACGTCTTGTGAACATTGATCCACAGTGAGCAAGACAGAGCTGGGAACTGCACAAATCACAGAAAGGATATTCGTTTTTTTGTCTGCTTTTCACCCTGACACGCGGCAAAAATAAAAAAGCAATAAATCAATATGGCAGAGGCAGAAAAAAAATTGTTTCAATCTGTTGTTAAATGTTCAAATTGATGGTTTTTTTTGTGTAAGTCTGACAATATTGCTCACTTACATCTGAAATCTAACCAATAGATTATTTTAGCTCCAGAAGAAAATCTCAAATCATTCTTGCTAGCATGCTTAAATGTTTGTAGCTAACGCCTTTAGCGCCACAGATCACTTTCTAACCTTTACTATCAATCTTTGGCCTGAGCCACATATTAACCAACTCCTAATAACAAGTATATTTAGACTTTGCAGCAAAAAATAAAAAGATTTGCTAGGTCAATTAGCAGCAATTAGCGACAAAACCTTAACATTTAGCATACTAGCATTAGGATGTTTATTAGCATTTAGCATATAGGACTGGCACAGGGTTCGTTTCCCAGGGGGGTGCAATTAGCTTTATTCAGTGTGGGCCTTGGTCAAGACTCTTCGTGCCACTTCCTAACAATGTAGCCTCAAACGGGCCTTAAGTCTGGTTATCCCTGTGCCGGTCCCCAGCCCGGATAAAATGTACGGTTGTGTCAGGAAGGGCATCCGTCTTATAAATCTCTGCCAAAACCAAAACGTGTGACTCAGCTTATTTGCCAAAACCAAATCATGTGACTCAGCTTATTTGCTACAGAGACCCCTGATGGGATATGCCGAATTGTAAACAACAACATTAGCATTTAGCATATATACCAGAATTTATTTTATTTTAAATACATTTTCACCAACAGGATGAAGCCTATTAATAGGCGAATTCACACGCTAAAATCACAAAAAAATCCCTGAATTTTTATTTGAATACACAAAATAAAAGTAATAAAACAGTTAATATGATACAATAAAAAATTTAATTAAAAAAAATCAAATTTTAAGGTCACATTTGATGCATGAAGAGGGTTTTTTTTTACTTCTGAAAAAGACCCTGAACAGGTGACCTTGTTGCTACAAACTGTAACGTTGAGATTTTACGAGGATTTAATAACAATATTATGAAGACACTCACACACCCTTTGGCAATTAATCTCAATGGTACTGCATTTCTTTGTACGAACGCTCACGCACACACAGTTCAGCTGATATCAGTAAAGATAGCAGGCTGCAGTAGAGTTTGTTGCTTGTTTTAGATGGAGACTGATTCATGAATTGACCTTGACTCTATTCTTCAGCAAATCTTTCCTCAAGCGCTGCAGGACTTTTCACTTGTGCCTTAAAAACTGCAGACCCAACTATACATTCTTAGTCCATCTTCTTTTCTCATTTAGTCGTGTGCAGGGTCATGAGAGTTAGAAGACCCTATCCCAGCTACATCAAAGTAAAGGGAGGGTATACCCTGGACAAGTCAGTCGTGTAGGGTAAGATACAGAGAGATACTCTCACTTCGATCATAAGGGACAATTAAGAGTCACTGATAAAACTATAAAGTATGTTTTGAAGTGTGAGGGGTAGCAGGAGTGCCAAGAGTTGAAGAAAAAATGCATTGATAAAACACAAAACGTACCCAGACACAATTCCAACAAGGGCTTTCTCGCTGTACGGCAATCTATGACACTACCATGAAACTGTATACTGTTAACAAAATGCTAAATCAACCAACATTGAAATCAGAAATTGGTGTAAAACAATACTTCCTGGTTTATTTGTTGCCCCTGTTGAAGTAAAACTAAGACATAAGAAATGGATCCAACTAAATTTGCAGAAAACTCAATCTTTCCATTGCGCCCACTCACTCTCTTGGCTGGAGTCTTTTTACATCACAACCTACAGAACAACAATTCTCCCACTCAAATGCAGGAAAATGAAAGGAGTTTGTAATGGCCACGAGACAAATACAGGTAAGAAAAACAGCTGTCGCTATAAATTCTGGGAAACTGAAGAATGAACCTTGTGCTGTGACACCCTGTTTAGGTTCTCAAAGACTGTGGGGCAAGATAAGGAGATCTTATGAGGATCTATCCTACACGACAAAAGAGATTCAACGGGAATTGTAAATTTATTAGAACAGCAGTGTTTCAAAAAGAAAAAAGACGACATGAAAGGTGTTCGTCTACAAGAAAACGTCTGTTACATATATTCCCTCGTGGGTCTCCTTTGATCAGACAAGCCTGATGTTGCGCAAACACAGCCAAATGTGTGAGAATAAAGTCCACACCTTCACCTGATCTGTGAATGGGACGAGGCTGCTACGTCATGAAGGCCACAACACATCTGACAGACGCCAGTTCTCACTAGAGGAACCAAGGATCAGAAATATGTGTGTTTGTGATTTGAACGTCCTACTTGATCTCTAGCCATTATGTGCATGTGTGCTTCCTGTCTCTAAAGGGTTTCTTAATCTTCTTTTAGTGTTTGCCCCTACCATTTTCCATGTGCTCTGCCTCACCGACACTGCCATCAGGCGTTGTCCTCTCGTAGCTGTCCTCGGGGAGGGGAAGGGCGCCCAGCCGGGGGCCCGACGAGCTCTTGCTGCTGGGCGTCTCCGACTCATCCAGGCCGCTGTCGTAGCAGCTCTGCAGCGATCCCTGCTGGTGAGGGTCCTGGGGCTGGCTCACCACCGAGAAGGTCACTCGGCGAAACGGCTACAAGAGAAACCAAACGGCCGGGGGTCACTATAAAAGGGACTATTTGCTTTGAATTTTTGTGAAAAGAATGATTGGGAACTTTGGTCCACTGGAATTGAGAGGGAAGATTCGGGTCAGGGTAGCTGGGAAATAGGTTACGAAGAAGATAAAGGCAGGGAGGCAGAGCGTGTTTGTTCGTTTTAGTGGCAGAGCTAACGACGCTATTAGCTAATTTAAAGGTAAAAAAGGCCAGCTAACCTACACGTAACTATTTCGTCTTACAGCAACAATTTTCGGAACTGTTAACTATTGAAGATGTAAAGGCAAGTCTTTTCTCGTTACAAGAAATATATTTAAAAACTATACCAATGAAGCTAGGAGCTGTGCCTACAAATCTGACAAAGCTAGTTACATTTTTGTCACTTCAAAAAAAAAAAAAAAAACATCACTAAAACTTTTTTGAAAGGTACATTTAGGTAAGGCTAGGTGGTAAATAGGTTTCAGATAAGTTGGCAAGCTGGGCCCTCACAATGAGAATTAAAGCACAGAGACAATGTTGCTACTGGCTAATTTAAAAATAAACAAGCGTGCTAACCCAAAGAAAAAAGTCCCTATTGTGCTACAACATGTACACACATACGTACACACATACATGCATGAAGATTTTTCTACGTCTGAATTCAAGCACTACTCCCTAAAGGCCGTGTCACAAAACCACTACGTAAATTTTACGCCTATTCCAGGTGTAAAATTTTGGTCTTTCATGATCCATCCATGATGTACATATTTCGTAAGTGTTGCTTTCTTGCATTGTCATTTGTGGATATGCACAGACGTAAAGACCCGTCGGGCAAAACCCCCAATGGGTCTTTACGTGAATTTGGTTTTGAGCTGTTCAAAGTTTTGATCGGTTGAGAATTACTGAGTTCACGAGTATTATATGTAGCCTATATGCAATTATTACGTAAATCGTATCCAATTGTGTGATTTTTGCAATATGCATAGGTAAATTTCGCAGCTTTCCACGATCATTCCATTTCATGTCCACGTATGTCTAACGAACTTTTCACGGATGTACCAATAATATAGAACTTTTATATCAAGTATACTGCGCACATTCAAATTCTATAACCCACGCATATATCACTACTGAATTTCACATAAGCAGCACGGTTCATGTTCTACATTGATTTACGTGTTCTTTGCGTGGTTATTCATACTTCTTTTGTGGTTTTAACGTGGTTCATTTGTGATACATCTGTGAAAATTCTAGTAAAGACCACAATTTTCTTCCAATTTCATCTGTTCAATGTATAAAAAGTGGCTGTGGGGCACAACCTTGAGACCACTCAAAGACTATATAGTACTATATAGCACATGCTTGCTACTCAGATTTTTTAGAATTAAACAGCAAAAGTAAAAGCCCAATAAATACGAACAATTTGTAAAGACTATTTATAACCCTTTTGCTATCCAAGGCACTTTAACATTGGTAGTGGGGTCATCTGGACCCCACAAGACAATGAGCTAAACCTTTTTTTCTTCAATGATTTGTGATCTTCACTGGTGTCCATAGGTTACATGAAATCCTCTTCACCTTTATCATGGTAGGGATAACACATCAATGTAAGGGTGGGGTCATCTGGACCCCACAAGATAGCACAAGAGATAAAGCCACTGTGTTCTGATAACGAAAACTTGGATAATTTATTAAAAACTAATTTAAAACATTTTATTTTAAATGACAACTCGCTCACACTGCAGCGCTACACACTGGTGTTTCTTGGGGGGCTTTTGGTAAATTCCAGGACACTCCATTTTTTTGCATGAATTTGACCTGATTTAACTTTCAACGCATGTTCAATGGCCGAGGGTTTTGAAGGTAGAGCCAAAAGACTGTTGCAGAAATATACATTTACACACGTTTTTTCGATGGAAGTGGCCTCTTGAACCCCTGTTGCCGAGGGCGATGAGAACGCATCCTAATAGACTCGGCTTATAACTCTTCCTCCATGTGCTTCTATCCCCTTCTAATTGTTGCACAGAGATAGAGGAAGAAAGGAATGATATAAGGACGGTGAGCACAAGGTGAATGAAAGCCCTCGTTCAGTCATTATTGAACGGGATAACAAATTGCTCCTGCTGTTCATTAATTGAACACAAACCGTGTCAGAGTCGGCCTCCGTTGCTTCACCCCTCATGTGCCGAGCTGGACTTGGTCGCTCTTTCATGCGCTCTGCTGCTTTCATCCCTCCTTTTCCCCTCTGTGTTCCTTGTTTCCTTGTTCCATCATAAGAATATTACACGGGGCAGAGAGCCCCATTACTCAAGAAATGCTCTCTGCCTTTTACCCCAACACCCCCCTTGCATTTATTCTCCAATTGTCTCACCTGATGAAGTGGAATCGGTTAGCTACACTGAACACTAACTGCTTCTTTGAACGGCTGGATGATGGATAACTCGTCTTTCCCCGTCCAAGAACCTTACAAGCGGAGAACAAAACATAATTTTAAGTCCGTCCTCCGCTGGCAGTCGTCTGATATCTCTGAGATGTAAGACAATGGAGTAATGAGCCATCTTTGGGAGGTGGACCTTCGGCAATCTCCACATCCCAAGACACTTGCTCTACAGTAAGCAATCGGCCAAGCAAAAGCTGGAGAAAAAGATTTTTTTTTTTTGTTTTCCGATAATGGAATTTCCTTCAAGCCACCGAGAGAAACGAAGAAAAAAAAAAAAAAGGTCTTCATTTAGCCGTGTGTGTGTGTGTGTATGTGTGTTTATGAATTCTGCATTTATTTATATATTTCTGCCCAGTTCTGTTTCTCTCTGACTGGCTAGCTACCACAGGGATCTTGGCAATAAATCATGTTTCCATGTAATTACAATCAACACTCAACAAATGAATTGGTATAAATATTCATGTAAATTTCACTTGGATAGACAAACCTTTGTTGCATAATTAAAACAAGGGCCAGAAGGAAAACAGCTCTCTCAAAAATGTAACAACACTTGAAGAGATGTTAGGATAATAAAACACTTTTTTTTTCATGGATTCTCTACCCCATACTTACAAACAGTTGTTAGGTGTGAGGTGTTTGTCTTGCAACATATTTCCGACAGTCTGTCTGACTCCGATTGGGTTGTTGCATAACTCTTCAGGAAGGTTTTTTTAACGATACAAATTAAACAACTGTTATCTAATGAATTAGCAGCAAGTTGCAAAAGGGAAAAAAAATAAATAAACCTAAAACACTTAGGCTAAGACTCACTAAAGGAAAATTGAGTTTGCGAGGGAGAAAAAGAAGCAGGCGAAAGGGAGAGAAAAAGAAGTTAAATGAACAAATAGGTTCTATTCAGTGAATTTTCCTTTTATTTTCGTTGAAAGACGAGAGCAAGGTAGTGGAGAATGGTGGGAATAAAAAAATAAAAGAAAGCTAATTTGTGTGCATACCAGAAAAAGAGTTCATGCAGAGATTGTTAAAGGTTCTGCATTGGAATCTGCAGCATCCACAGCAACCCTTGCTCTCTTCCTTCCTAACAAAATCGGCTTCAATGACATCTCCGTGGTTATTTGTTCATTTTAATATTAAAGATATTAAAAGGGGAGCGCTAGGAAAAATGGTGTTTTTGTGGCCTGACCACGACGAACAGGCCACAGTGTGTAGTGTCGTTTGATGCTAAATAGAAGATGCTTGCATTACAACTTAGAGTTAAGCGATGTTCCACTGGGCATGTGTCACATGTTTACGAACACACTGACTATGCGGGTCCTTGAATGCGTTTTAAGAATATAGTGTTCACACTTTACTGTCACTACACGATACTAGCACATGTACATTTTTTTCTTTCACACCTCTTTTCCGATAAATGTAAGACTTGATGTCGTATAATTTCGGCCGGTCACAAACCACAATGATGGATTTTGCCTTTTATAATCAATCCTCAAATGGTTGGCACCTCAGTAAATCACTAAGGATTCCATCCAATCGTCTCTTCCAAATCAGAGTTCCTGATTGGCCAAAGCTCAACTGGTCTAATTTTTAACGTGTTTAATGGTTGCGTGTTTTGTACGTTAATGGACTAAAAATAATTGCAGAATTTTGAACGCGGAAGCCTGAAATGTGCACATACTTGTGTTTGTATAGACTTTTCATTGAAAGTGGTCGCTCAATCGTTGTGTAATGTAGCATTAGACTTGTCAATGCATGAGCGGTTTTTTAACAAAGTAGAAATATTTAATTTTAGGGGATGTTGAAAGCTGCATAAGTTATTACTAGCCTTGAAATGACTGGCATACGTCAATGCTGTACTCCACCTTCGCTCAACAGTGGTTTGAAAAGACCCCAGCAATCCTGTAATTCCTAAAGTGCTTCTTAAAAACCCACTCTGATGAAAAAGGCGTTTTTGGTGTTTTTAACATGTTCTTGTGGCATTTTTCTGAAGATGCAGGACATATTAAAAAAAAAAAAATAGGCATCAAAATGCATTTCTGAGGTTACTTTTTTTTTTGTTCAAATTGTTGGGAACTGAGAGATCAAGAAATAAAAAAAATTGTCGTTTTTATGTGGAAAATACAAGAAGAAAAAGAATAGAACCATGTAAGTCTAAGTTTTCCTTGTTCGAGCTGGCATCTGGCTCAAAACTGTACAGTTGGATAGCTCCAATATTTCTCACCATTTTACACGTTTGCATATCTATTGTCCCAGAAAACTACATTTTTAATTTTGGCTAAAAATGACATAATTAAAAGAGCGCTCAAAAGATGGACTGTAAGGGGTTTGGAAAATGGGTGAAAGTTAAAACAATTAAAATCTCAGAGTAGACGTCTCTATTGTCCAACTTTATCTGAGAACGGCGCTAAAAAGGACTCGTTTCAGCCGGTTGTATAAGTGCTTTGGAGTGTGGGAGGGGCTGAGTCACCAAACCACATCTGCCCCTAAGAAGATACTATGCAGGACCTTCATGTAAACAAGCTGGACACTGTGCTGCAATGAAGAAAAGCCTCCACAGCATCATGTTTAATTACCAAATGGCACAGAAGGGATGGTCTCATAAACCACTAGTCATGCGCTGAAAAACGTTTTCAAATGTTTGGTCTTTCGGCGCTTTTAGATTTTGGGTTGGACGCTATTATGCACCCACACACGCTGGCTAAACACCATGCAGTGCCCCACCGCAGAGAAGCCAGGGCTTTAATGTGTCTTTCATTACAACTTCACACTATTCTACTTGATTTTTTCCAGATGTTGGGAAGTGTTTCAGAGTGGAACTCCAGCTGTGACAGCAACAGGCGATTGAGCAAATCCGTCATCCTAAAATGTGAGGAATGGAAAAAAAGAAAAAAAAAAAAAGGAAAATGGCCACAGGTGGAGCTAGGTGCTCTGGGCTCGGCCAGGCCTTATTTCCTGTGAGCTAAAAAGAAAACACATGGTCTGAGTGACTCGAGCTGGTGTGTAGCCAACAACAACAGGGCCGTGCCACTCGTGTCAATAATGTTTGACCTCTCAGATTTGATTTTCATTTCCCTCTTGAGCTAACAAAACATTTGGCTGCTGCCAGAAGGCTCTCATTGAGTCTCCATCATCCTTTTTGTTCCTGTAAACCTTGAACGAAGTTACAAGTCCGTAAGACAAAGAATCCCTCTTTGTCTTAGCAAAAAAGGAAGAAGAGCGTCTAAAAACCCACTTGTAGCACATGTTTTGTCAGTACTTTACATTCATATCAAAGATTTTCTAAAGAATTTCTTCTTCAGCTAAAGCAGAGGCCCCCCAGTGACTGAGTCTGTGCTCTACTTGATTCCATTCTTTGAGCTTGCATGGCTCTCTGCAACCTCCCACATTTACATAAGTGTCTGGATGAAATGAGGTATGAGGGAAAAACTTCATTAAAGGATACGATCTGTGCAAATTCAGCTGTAAATACCGCACAGACGATTTGCGGCGGGCTACAGGAAGTAACTACAGGAAGTAGTTATGTCCCACCGCAGACCGGGACTGTAAGGACCACATTGTTTTTGCAATTCTTCTTTCTTACTTTGAGCAGAAGTTTGCCGTACTTCAAAACTCACCAAAATGTGCGCGTGTGCCTTGTACCTGGTGAAAATGAATTTTTGGCCACACTTAGCGACCCCCTCCCCCTACCACAAAACGAATGACATCACAGCGAGCTAAACTGTCCAAACTCGATGGGCCCAAAACTTCTTATGGGGCTCAAAGACATTGTTTCAAAACCTACAAACGAGACTTAAACACATGTGTTGGGGATATCCAGAAAGGTTTTGAAGTCATTATGGGATGGCCATACAACCTACGGCTTGATGGCTATATTGTAGCAAAGTGGGAAATTGGGCAATTTTCACATTTCTCCACAATATGGGAAACAAAAACTTTTAATGATCTCCACAAAATGTTCCCACCAGATTAAGTCTATAACCAGAAACTACGTATCATTGACCTTTGACATCAGGAAGAGGCCACCAACTTAATTGTAAAAGAAAATTACCTGTACTACCTTCTGCAAATTTAAACTCCATCTTTTTTTTTAAAGTTGTTTTTTAAGTTTATTAATTTTGAACAGCGTTAGCAGGGCGAACTCACAAAAGTTGCGTTCCCTTGTTGCTCACACATTTATAACGGAATATTGTGAAAATGTAATCCATGAATCCTTGGCTCAAACTGAACAAAATGATATAATATACAATATGACTATATCAGGAATGTGGGCGTGGTTAATAAAAACCCCTGTTGCTAAGGACATTTAAAAGGTTACTTTTCCGGATGCATCTAAGAAGGACATAGACCTGTTCGTCACCCCCAGGTGACCCAAACATAAAATGGATGCTATGGAGATAAAACCAACAGAAAAGCCGCCATTTTGAAAAAAAAGTAGTTTTTCATTCATTTGTCATGAGCAGATCTCACCAGAGGAAAAAGTGTGTAGGAGCCGCTCAACCATTGAGGGCGGGCAAAAAGGGGTTCTGAGGTGGCGGCGAAGACGGGTAGTGCTTGAGTGTCATACAACGCCACTTGTGGCTTTAAATGTGGTTTACTTGTAGAAAGGCAATGGCTACCAGATAAGTGTGTCATTGCAGTCAACCAGCAGAAACGGCTTGATCTAAAGGAAGGAAAGCTGAACAAGTACAATGAAATGGAAGATTAGGAGTTTGAGAAAACCCACAAGGCTTCACGCTTGACGCATGGCTCCAGGTGTATTTGCCAAAAGTGGCGGTCTGTGATTAAGAACTTGAGCTACATTTTTAATGCACAGCCAGTCAGTGACCTGATACACCCCTGGAGATGAACAGAAAGCGCCAAACGGCCACGGTACACCGACCAGCATGCACGCCGGGATGTTTAATTGGCTTAACCTAATTGCAGATACCTGCTTCTGCGAAGCCTAACCGCCACAAAAACTTGGTGTAATTCCAGCACTCTGAAATACAGATAGAGAGATACACTGATACCGTCGTGACAAATGAGACAAATGCCCTCCAGCTGAACTGACTGAAAGTCAATTGGAATTTGATCAAGGAAGATTTGGTTGGATTTAGGTTCTGATCTGCTCCATGCTGTTAGAAGAAAAAATTATTACTGCAGTCTCTGAACCAATGGGCCAAAGCCCCTTCCAGATGGGTCCTTTTGGTGCTTTAGACCAACCTGTCCGTTGGTTGGACGAGAATTTTAAAAGGTTAGGGTTGAGTACGTTGTGGGAATGTCAATGAAAGAGTCGCTCACATCTTAGTTGGGCCAACCGCCCGCTGAGTCTCAGGTGTCCCGCTCTGGTCTGACTGATAGCTTCGACTCTGTCAAGCTCGAGTGACTCTCTACAAGTTACCTTTTTCTCTGTCTTCTCCCCTTTCCTCCACTACTCACATTCCTCCCAGGTCAATGCTTCCCAGATCAGAAAAAAACCCCAGAACATTATAAACAAGAAAAGTGGGTAAGAGCTCCAAAGAATTCAGGAGAGGAGAAAGAAAAACAAAGGGGAAGATGAAAGACGGTCAAGCAAGTTATCTCCAGAATCAACAAAGATGCAGAGAGTCTTTCTGTTGCCTTTATTTTCTTTTGGGGTTGGTGTAGAATGAGTTTTCAGCTCATTTCAGCTTCCAAGATCCACTCTAATTAAAACCGTTTTCTTTTTTTTGGTATCTTTAAAATGTTTGCATGGAGGGCATAAATTAAAAAATTAAGCTTAAGATTGCATTTCTTTATTCAAATCGATGTGAATTAGGAGTAGACAAATCAGATTTGTTACGTAGAAAATACAATGGGCGGGCCACAAGCCCCTTGCTCCACCTCATTCTGATGCATCCACTTTTAGACGACTAGATCCATGTGCGTCTTTGTTTTCCTTGACTCGAACTGGCATCTGGCTCAAAACAGTACGAGGGGCTGTGAGCTATCGGAGAGAGCATGTAAACAGAGATCTCTCAACAACAGGGAGGGTAAGAGGGGGGTGGGATTTTTTTGCTCCTATTTTAGGGGCATTTGGAGCTGTAGTGATGTTTAAAAGTAGTTTTTAAGGAGCTGTAGTGACTTAGGGCTGGTTGGCTATCCATCTGCCAGTAGGGTAAGAAACACATTTCTTTATATAAGTATTGCGTTGTTGTATGACTTTTAAACTAATTAAAAAAAAAATGTATGTCTTTTCCGAGCGCTAGCAGCTACCCGCCAACGTAGATGACCGGAGGCTCTTGATGACGTCATCGAGTGGCAGGGATGTCTGGATTTGAAGACCTTATTTTTTTTTTCAGTAACTCTTTGCTTGGATGTCTAAATGTTTGGGAAGTGGAAGAAGTTGGTCTATGTCCCAGAAAACGATGCAGGTTTTTTTTTTTTTTTAATTTGGGCTAAAAACCACATAACCATAATTCAAAATCCACTGGGAACGCTTTTAAAATAGTTCAAAACATGATCTGTGTCTTGTAAAGCTTCTTGTCCTAGCGGTGTGCACTAATACAAAAATAAAACATCGTAAATCACATCAGTGAGATATATGATTGTTCAACACCTGGTCAAAAAGTGGTATTCTAATCCTTTTCAGTTCCTCAAAATTACCTTTATTATAGAAGGAGTATCGACTTTTGGTAACATGGCCTTGTTTGGAAGTAATGATGCTCTTAGCGCTCTCTTCTCAATCTTAAAAATTGGGAGAGTGTTTTTTTTTCTAGCCTTCCATTCTACCATGCAGTTGCTTTATGGTCTGAAGAGAACTCCGATCGATTGAGCGTCCTTTGGTGGCCGTCCACAGGAGTTCTTCTAAGTCTTATTGACCCTCATTTGGCAAAAAGAAAAAGAGTTGCATAAATACATGTGTTTCCGAAAGAGCCGAGCTCGACAGCGGGCCACCGAAAGCACAAACTCCCCCGTTGAATGCTTGGGGTTGTGCCATAAATAAAAGCTGTTGCTGGGCACACATTTTTTATTTTTTTTTCCTTTTTCCAAGGGAATGCTGCAGGGATCCGTTCACAGAGCTTGTGTCTCAAAAACTGCTTTCGGATTCAGCGACGGGAAGTGGCAAACAAAATGTAAATGCCGCAGAGAGAAGTGGGGGGAAAAAGAAAAAAAAATGTCGCAAATGGAAAAAGAAGTAGAGGAGAAGAAAGTTGTGACCTTTCAATCCAGACCCCTATTTTCCCAATCTTTCATGCACTTTTAGAATATCCCCGCGACGGTATGGTTTGGAATGCCTTTGGACGAGTGCCACAGCTGGTGTTTCCCTATTAGCATGCGCTCCACGCATGCAGCCAGAGACTCTACCCCACAGGAAAAGAAAGAGAAAAAAGATCACACATGGACACTTTCCTAGAGTCTGAGCTAAACTTTTAATTGCTCTTCAAGTGGCGGATTAGGCCACGGGTGTAAGAGAGAAACCATTCCGGGGGTGGGTGGGGGGTGGGGGGATCTTCAGAAGCTTAGCTCAATCTCTGATTTGTTCTGAATGGCAACGAAGACCTTTGATTCCTTTAAGTCGGTTTCCTTTTTCCTCTTTTTCTATTCAACATTAATGATAAGGACAACAATGAGGGAGAATTGATTGATTGGCTTTTGATTAGCTGGCAGCATGGCACCAAAAGAAAAAAGGATATAGAAAGGGAAAGTACAAGCTTAAAGCAGCATTCTCACCAAAATACAGTGGGGCGTCTAGTTTCATTATGAAGTCAATGTACAGACATGATAAGAGGTCCTGCAGTGCCTTTTGAGCATCAATATTTTGGTTCAAATATCAGAACTTTGGTGAATCCGACAGGCTGCTTTAACCAATCAGGAACTCAGCTTTGGCCCATGACATCTTTATGACCTAATCAGAAGGTGGAGCTTTCAGTGAAAGAGGCGTGGACTTCCATCTCATTTACTCCAGTAGTTGCCATAGAAAAGCTGGCTCAGAAAAATCTATCACTGTCGACTGGATCCAAGTGGCGGTGCCCGTATCGTCTAATAATGTCCTTATTGGCTGGAGTTCGAGGTCAATCATTTTCTGTGGGTGACATCACACCTGGCTGTGTCCATCTCTGTGCACGGTCGATGGTTTGGTATGAACGTAGCACAAGTCAACCTCAATCTTGAGGCATTGTCTTTTGTTTGTGTTGCTGTAACCTTTGAGAATTTACTCAGAAAAATCCACTTCAGTCAAGTGCGAATTATGTTACATCCTTTCACAGGATAACAGATAGGTCCTTCTCCTGTGTTGCCTTGTTAGAGGCACTGCTTGTGGCAGAAGTGGCAAAGGAAGAAGTGTCAACCAAAACCCCGACCCCGGTGTCGCTTACATAGACTGTAGGTCTTGCAATCGCATTTCCTGCCTTTATTTATTTATTTGTTTGTTGCCGGTTTATAGAGTTGAAGGGAATCTCCTTCACTGAGCGACAGCTTATGTGCACATGCACTGCATCTTTGTTTATCCTTGAGCACAGATCACCCGCCCCTGTGTGTCATTTCACTGTTGCCATGCCATCCGCTTTGCTTGCAAGTCAAAGGCATGGGGTTAGACGGATGGTTTTGGGAGTCTGGATCCTTTTTTGAGCCCTTGCAGTGCTGTACCTGTCCAACGGCCCCACTACTGTCACCCGCCTAAGGGCTGGTGCTAACGTTAGCTTGTTGTGACAAGCTTTTGGGTGTCAGCAGATATGCCTGACATGGTATCAACAAAGTGGCTAAATGCCAGGACAGACTATGATCTGTTGAGGTTATATGATGGCAAGAACTAACCATCTGAGCAAAGTCTTCAAATACAAAATCTAAAGAATTGATGTTACCATTCTGAAAACAACAAAAAATATATATATGATCAAAACGCAAAGAAGAAAGGAAAAGACAGAGATAGGAAAATGAGACAGTGTAGGTTCAAAGGGTTAATAAATGCTTATTTTCTTTACCATCCTGATTTGTCAATGAGCGATAACCTGCATATAACATTCCTAAACTCTGCCTCCTGATACCTGAACCACATAATGGTCAAAAACATCAACAACGTTCTCTATCATCGTACACACAAAACACATGGATTAAATAACTACTACACTATCTGTACCTTATCTGTTCATCTTAGGCCATCCATCTGAAGCAGGGGTATCCAAGGTTTTTGCATAGACACAAATTTGGTAAGGGGAAAATGTTTGACAGCCAACCAGTGGCAGAACATTTTAATAAAAAATAATTTCCTCTTGCCATAGGAAGGACACAGCATGGATTGTGGTTAAACCGGGGTGCCGATGGTCCAGATGGGCTGGTATGCAAAATACTTAGAGGGGCTCAAATTTCATTTTTAAACATTGCTTTTGATATTTTAACAACTATCAAAGAAGCTTGTGTTGAGTTTTTTTTTTCTTTGTCAATACTAATCTTACTTATCTTTTTACTGGCAGGGCAGCTGGCCCCCTTTGCTCCACTGTAGCTCCGGCCCTGCAGCCAACCACTTGGCCTGCATTCTTTGAGCTATTTAAAAAAAACATTAAATGTAAATAAACTATATAATCAACATTTTTCTTTTCTTCCCATAGAACACTAATACAACTAAATACGTTTTTTAACCAAAATAATCTATAAATCCATAAGGGCTTGCTATCTAAACAGGTACAACTAGGAAGGCTGGAGGGAGATCACAGGCAGTTAGGGAGCACATCCAGCTCATCCTCCAATGAGGCGTTCTACTGGAGTCTTATCGGGCATCATTCATTCATGGGATAAGTAGCGTATGTCGCCTCTGTCGCTCGTGTTCCCATGTGTTCATTCTTAAAACCCCCCACACACAGGGTTTTCTGTCGCTAACAAAGTGCCACTGGGTGGTTCTTCTGAGTGACCGTATTGTGCGCATGCACACACAACACTTTGCTTACAGGTTCCATCCACCACCTGTTCCTGTCAAGGTGGGAGGGGGAGGGGGGAGCGCGGGACAAATTATGACTCCTCACAATTACGAAAACAATTATTACAAATGAGTAATTAAACCCAAACGTCAGGATGAATAAACAAACGGGGAGACAGTAGAGGATGAAGGAGGACGGAAGGAGCCCACAGGCAAAGCGAGGGGAGGAATGAATAACGAGACCCGGGATAGAGGAGGAATTGAAAGAGAGATATGCCGAGTCGTCGCAGTAAACTCTGGTGGTGCAACATAAGGATTATCGGAAATGGAATGACTTTTCGCATACACATACCCTTCCTGTCATGTCCCTCATTCCTCCATCCTCGTTCATCATGTCAACTCCTTATCTCCTGGCTCCTCTCTCCTCCACTCTCTTCCCTATCTCTGCTGCTCTAGCTACACCCCTCCCCCTTCCCCCTTTCACCCATCTCTCCCTAAGTCACTATCTCCGTTGAGATCACGCAAGGTCAAACCTCCCCGACGTTTGACGGATGAAAATGGAATTAGGATGAAAGCACGCTTTCAGATAATGAAGATATGCAAAGAGAGATTAGGGGGACTGGGGGATGCTGCTGAGGTTCAGATCAAGATTAAGAAAGAAATAGTAGTACCCCTTTTGTTATTTTACCAGTAGGGTGCCAAGTGGAAAACATGACCAAAAATATCATGAAAAAGGGTGGGGTGACACCTCTTCTTTAGATGGCGTGCCAATCCACGATAAGCAGCAGAGAGGGCGCCGCTTTGCATGGGACATTTTAAGGATCTCCTTCCCTGGTAGAGGAGTCCAGGTGTAACGTATTTACATACCGAGACGCGCCCATTCCTGTCATTTGCATGCGCTCTGAAAGCGATACAAGCTATTTTGCAAAAGGTGACACAAGCAAGCACATATATAGTACATCTTACAACCCAATCTCCTCCATCTCAGCAGTTCTGAGGGGCTGAATCGGTGTATGTGTGTTTGAGGAGCGTGTTACGGAAGATAGGAGAAAGGGATAAGTCGCCTCTGCCTCAGAAGGCTTCAAAGACTGGCAGCCTATCAAGGCCTCGTATCACTGTCTGATGATGGCGATATGCACACTAATCCCCATGTAAAATAGTCCTCTCCTCCAAGGCTCCCCTTTAAGTGCACTTAGCTAACAGTCTGTGCTCTCTGTATAGTCATCCTCTCTTCACTATTTTCTGTGAATAAAAAGGAAAAAGAAAAGAAAAGATTTGTAGGACTCCAACTCTTTTTGATCTTATTACTCAGTTGTTGACTGGGTAGCCATTTTGGGCTGCTAATGTGAAACTTAATAATGGCGTCAGGTTTGTTTGCAGCGCTCCATCCTTCCTGCCGCTTGTTGAACTTTATGTCCTACAAGAATGGACTAAGAAAAAGTAACGTAGAAATCATCTTAAGCTTTAGTCACTTGCAACTGTGATGGTATTTTGGGTTATCTGGGCACATGGAAGGTCATAGAGAGGAATGGCCACATCTTAATCTTTATATTGTGTGTGGGTCAAAACTGACCCGCTTTGAAAAGATGGGTCAATTTGACCCAAACACAATTGAGGATTAAGATGAGCACAGGTGTGTCTTGCAGTTCCCTTGATGTCATCATGACATCCCCTTAGGCGGTTGTATGGCTCATACAACCACCTAAGGGGACGTCATGAAAATGCAACGTAGGATTGTTTTGAGTGCGGTAAATGTATCACAAAGTATTTCTTAGGCTAATGTAAAGTTGCACCTGTAAGGGGGCTGCGAGTTTTTGGGTTGTCCGGGCCCGTAGAGGGTCGTAGACAGGAGTGGCCGCATCTTGAGGTGAGGGCAGGTGTGTCTTACAGTTCTCTTGTCATGAAAATGGAACCCATGATTGTTCTGCATGTGGTATAGGAGTGTAGGGAAACACTGATTTGGTGACATATGTCATTTCTCTGATTTATATTGCTGTTAGGACAACATTGATTCCATTTTTTATAAGCGTCTGACTCCTGTTTTCCACTTAAACCCCCGACCGCTAGTTGACAGAACAGCACACTGAGCCTCTTTGAGCAGCTCCACACTACACCAAAACAACAAAATCACGCGAAAATCAGCTTGTGTTCAAAGCTAAGCGTTCAGTCGGACTCGCAGTTTATGTTGTTGAGACATGTACCACAAGGTTTTTGCTTGGGATGTGTACTGAACCGAAACTCTATGCAACGATGCTGCCTGTACCATATAAAACTTTGGATTGAGGTGCTTTGTAGTGGGCTCCAGATGAGAACGAGATGTACCGTGATACGTGTCATATCCTGAGAAGCGTATCGCAATATGCATCGTATCACCAGACTCTTGCCAATACCCACCCCTAGTGTGTTAAGTGTATTGTGAAGTTCACAGGTTGGCCATGGGAGCTCAGTACAGAGAAAATATCAAGATGAAAGCAAAAAAACTCATTAATACACAGATTCTGGGGCTCCAACTGTGTTCTTTACTTTATTAATAAAGGCCATCAACCTTACAAAGTAAGGGGTGCGATGTGCACTACTGCCTAACTATGTTGCATAGAAGGGGGCCAAGTCTGGATCTTCCTGTGCCAGAGAAAAAAAAAAACACAGGGTTGTGTCAGGGAGGACTTCCGGCGTAAAAAAAATCTCTGCCAAACCACCTGTGAAAATCAGTGACAGCCGATTGACTGTGGCGAGATATGTAAAGAGATATGACGAAAGCCGAACACCTATAACAACCTTATAACCTGGTTGGATCTTGAAATATACATAAATAAAATGAGATCACGAGGGTCACAATCACAAATAAAAGGAGGTGCAGCACAGGCAAAACTGAGTGTGCGCTTTAGCTCCGTGAGACAAACGTCATCATTAAAGAAGGCTCCTGCGGTCTCGCCAACTTCCTCTATCTTACCTAGCCTTGCGTGTCAAGTGTTCACCATGAACTATTGCCTGCAGGATGCACGAAGATAGAAAAATGTGCACGACCATTTTCCCCCATCAGGCTTACAGAGTGGTCTACGAAAATTTCGCACCCGTGTACCCATTTTTCACCCACAGACAGCTTGTATCCAAACGTAAGGCCAGTTGTGACTGAGGCATTAAAAAAACACAAAAAAGTCAGGAAACTCAAAAAACGTATTGATGCTTAATCGCTTTTGTTTTTTTCGTATCCTTCCGAAGCTGCAACCTGTTCCACTGCTTTGGATATGAAGTAGGGAAAAATCTGGTCAGGTTACACGGGGAATGGCAAACAACGCTGCTTTTTTGTTGAAGCTTTAGGTAAACAGGGAGAATGTAGAAAATTCACCTTTTTATTTTACACAAGCAAAGGGTACCGAAAGGTCAAACAGACTTGATTACTGAACACCTGTGCCTGCTCTCCGCCGTGCTCTGTACCAATGTACCACTGCCCATTGTGCGATCAATCCCCGCCTGCGAGAGTGTGCATGTGCATGAGTGTGTGTGTTTCACCTATCACCTTACCGGCAGCTGGTATCCAAGGAATAAAAAGCACCGTCAGTGAGATAGCCAGAAAAAAAAAAGAGCATGCTGGGAGGGAGGGCTGCTAAAGTAAGTTCTGTGTCTCCTCCTCAAAGGGCAGCCGAAAGCACCTAACTGTATGCATGACTTCCCTCCACCTCCGCCTTCTTCTAATCAAGAGATGGATGGAAGCAGGACAAGAGGGGGCTTTGAGGGGAAGCGGACAAACAATGGCTGCTATTGAAGTAACCTGAGCTAACAGGGAGATAGATGAGCAGACACACGCTCTGCGCCTGTTGTGGTCAGTCGTTTTTTTGGGGGTTTTCTTTTTTTCCTCGTTTGATGAAGGAGCTGGTTGTAGGCGAAGGTCATTGACTTCGAGATAGCTATTGATTTAAAGTGACATCGGCAGATATTGGCCGCTAAGAATGGCGCTGGGTGTCATTACGGATCCGGGGTGTCGGATCAATATGCAGGCATGATGTCAGGTTAGCGATATGTTTGTTTACGATCGCTATGAATAGGTTTTTTTTTTTCCTTCATCGTTGTTGGGTTTCAGGGAAAACAGACACAAGAAGCAGTTTTAAATCTCCTTCGACTTTATTTATTTATTTATTTTACTGCTTCATCCCACATGTGTCGCTCAATCACAAGAACCAGCAAAAAAAAAAAAAAAAAAAAAAAAAAGTACATCAAACCCCAAGGCCAGAATTGACGCCGTGATACAAAAAGACAAACATCTGTTTCTTTAATTTGCATTCATGTTACATTACAATTTTCCTTTTCTTTGATCTGAGAACAATGCCCAGGTTTGGCTTTACTTTCCAGCCCATCCGCTCTGCTTTACTTAGTTTTTGCAGAACAGGTTTTCTTCCTTTTCACTCATTCACAATGGAGGATTCAACAAAGCACCCATGTTGGCCCTCATAAGGATGGACTGTCCAACTCACCTGGGTATTGGAAAGGTTGTAAAGACATTTATCCCACCATAAAGATCCACTCCAATAAAAATGGTGTTTGTGCCATTGTTCTGATAATGGAGGACATATGTAAAGATTTTAAGCTTGCATTTCTGATCATTTTTTATAAAAATCATTGCGAAAGTAAAAGCAAACGGAAACATGCAGTTTGAAAAAAGATTGTATTTGCTACGTAGAAAATACACAAGCTCCATTCTGATCCACCCACTTGAAGACAAATAGATCATATGCTAAAAAAGTGAGAAAAGTTGTGGTCTTTATGTAAAATCTTCACAGATGTATCACGAATGAACCACCTTAAAATCAAGGAAGAGGTATGAATAAACCACGCAAAGAACACATACAAATTTACATAAAAGCCAAATCTGGCATGACATTCGTCCACCAATAACATAACTTGAATGTGAGATGTGTGCTGTATATGTTATAAAAAAATCGAGTGAACATCGGTGATACATGCGTGAAACAAATTTGCGTATGTCTCTTGAATCAAGAACAAATTTCTAGGATTTATGTAATAATTGAGTATAAACTACGTAAAATATGCATAAACTGCGTAATTCTCAACCAACCAAAGATTTTGACCAGCTGAAAACCGAATTCACGTGCACATTGACAAATGACGAAACACTTATGAATATATAACGCATCTATCCTAAAAGACCAAAATTTCATACGTTGAAAATGTGCAAAATGTATGTAGTGGCTGCAGCCTTAACCCTTGTGCTATCTTGTGGGGTCAAAATGACCCCCACCCTTATATTGATTTGTTATCCCTACCATCACAAAGTTGGATAAAGGTGAAGAGGATTTCATGTAATCCTTGGACACCAGTGAAGATCACCAATCATTGCAGAAAAAAGAGTCAGTCTTGTAGGGTCCAGATGACCCCATATCCAACGTTAAAGTGCCTTGGATAGCACAAGGGTTAAGCTAGTGCATAGACTGTATTTTCTCATATCAACAAGTTTGTTTTCCCCTCAGTCATGAAGCTGTTGTCAAGACATCATTGAATTCTTTTTTTCTCTATCAAAATACTTTTCTTTCTTATTCTGCCAAGGCATACAGATGTGATCATCCCCATTTGTGAGGTTTGTTTCTTTTTTAGCACCATCAGCTTTTTCATTTGTCATCCATCTGTCAGGACGATCACCCAACAAGATATCCATCACCCAAGATTCCCTCCCTAATTCTCATGTGTGTCTCTCTGCTCATCTCCATACTTTGGAGCTGAGGAGTAATACTAACCAGGCTGGAAAAGACAAATGAATCATCGAGTTGGGAATCAACAGATAGGACAAGCCTGGAGTTTCATATCCGCTTTTTTTTATTTTTTGACATATAGGACCATTGAGGAATTTTCTTGAGCTTTCACACTCGTATATATATGAGTATGAATAAAGGTCCCTGTCATGCCTCCTCCACTGCACTAATGAGATCCATTTCATTCCCACATTCCTTTACATGACCCTATCAGCCACACTAGTGTAGAGTTCCAATACCTTCCCCCCCAACCCTCCACGTCTGTACGGTGCTTTCCAGAGCGGACAATCTCTGTTGACTCCTACAACCTAGTTAATTTTTCATCAAGTGGGGAATTTATCATCTGCATGTCACCATTCGGGCCCTCGGCAATTAAAAACTCCAACAGCGACCTGTCGAGGTTCTTTTTTTTCTTTTTTTTCCTGCTTGTTCTTCCTCTTCCTTCCTCTCACCTATCTGCTTGGCCTTTAATAAAAAAAGAGAATTAACAAGATGAAATTAATTGAGATCTTGCCATGCCCTCATAGAACAATTCCTGAAAGAGTCTACGGGAAAGTCGACAAGACAAGACTTTTTGACCCAGTACTACGTGACTACAAAAGGTTATAGGTAAAGGTTATAGCATAAAAAAAAAGGAAATGACTATGTTATTTATGGAAGTTCTTTGAGTGAACAAAAGATTGCCTCAATAAAGACCAGGTCTCCCTAACGTTAACCCTTTGACACCGGAGCTTTAGCTTCAGTGTTGATAGTCTTTCAGGCTACCGGAATGTGTCAACCGTTTGTCCCAATTTACCTAATCCCAGTAGATTCTGAAGTGGAGAAAAGCCGCCTTGCATTGATATGCAATACTTCAGTGTTTTTCAAACTTTTTTGAGCCACGGCACACTTTAACCTTGACAAAAATCCCGCGGCACACCAGCATCCACAAAAGAAAAAAAAAAAAAAAAGGAAAAACTCAGTCTGTATTGATCTACAGCCCCTCTGCAATCTCATATGCATTTTTGTGATAATTGTGGCAGAAAAAGCTGGAAGCTGCAGCTGTTGTTTTTTCTAAAAGATGTTTTAAAAGTTAAGTTAAAAGATTCAAAAACTGTTTGATGTGTGTTCGTTGTTTAAAGATGTTAAGAGGAGAGGCTCATTGTGCGCTAAGACAGTCATTTTAACCCAATGCATCATGGGAGATGTAGTGCCGTAAATCCGCCGACCGCAGAAAGACTTGCTTCTCAGAGCTTCATTGTTTTGTTCACTTGTTCCACGGTCTGACACCAGATTCTGTGGAAAGCTACACCGCTAAAGACGAGCTTTAGCTGGTATTTTTGTTAGAACTGAGCGACTTTTTGAGCTAAATCTAAACAAGGAAGTGAAGACTTTAACCACTTCTGATTGGTCAGACTGATGACATGTGATCAAGCCTTGAAGAATGATTGGTGGAGACAGTTAAAGGTGCGGGATTTTTCCGGTAACAGGTATAGCTGCAGCTAAATCGCGGTACCGTCATTCTTATCAAAATGTATTTAATAGAATCAAATAAACACAAAGAAAAAATAATTTTATGATCTTTTATATTCCTAACTACTCAGTGTTTTATCAAGGCCTGTTTGGATGAACAAAGAGCGGAAATCCTGGAGATGAAAAATGGTTTTAGATCAATACTTTATGTTTGTGAAGTTCATGTTGGTGCAAATGTGTGTTATTTAGGTGTCACCGTGAAGGTTCAGCGCACTGTGGGGTCCAGATGACCCCACTCCCAACGCTAACGTGCCTCCAAGCCACAAGGACTAAAGGGTTAAAACAAGCATGTCCAAAGTCCATCCCATCCTGTCACATCATGCCTCAATAATATGCCTCAAGCACTTTCTACTCTTTTCGATTTCTTGATTGTGATTAGCTAAAGTATGTTAACATGTGGCACCAACCTGTGGGTACTTGACCTTTAGGGTCAAGCGAGAAGAACACAACTTTTTTTTTGTCTGTGACTAAACTCATCTGAATAAGTCAACTATTGGGTAATTTTCCTGTTTACATGATTACATTTTGAACTTTTTTTGAGTTCTGAATAATATGTAACATTATATCTGAGCCCAAATTTATTGTTGATGCAGTTCTTTATTTTATTTTTGGTCTTAAAATATGAAATTTACAGCTTTGTGTGTTAAAACATGTATTTAGTTATAATTCTGTTCTATGTGAAAAAAGGAAAATGACCCTCTTACAAAAAAAAAGAAAGAATCATTGAATAGTTTATTTGCTATTATAAGGGTTCAAAAATGCAGGCCAAATGGTTGGCACTAATGCATTTTTTACCTTACCAAAACTGCCCTTTTGCAAAAAGTTTGGACCCCCCCAGGTTAAGATCTACCGGTCTGCTTGGTTTGCAGCCAATTCCTGACCTATTTACCGCTGAATACCTGTAGCACCAAAACCTACAGCCAAGATCTACCACCATGCTTGGAAAACAAGCATCTTAATGACCAGGGTGGAGCAGCAAATCTAGCTGGCAAATTATTTTCAATAGATTGGTACACAGAAATCCACAATCTGATAACAGATGGGATCAATGAGCCGCAGGAATGTAAACAGGGTGGCTTTGGAAGAGATTAAAAAGATAACCGGGTTTTATCTGCTTAACGTTGCCAAGATGAATTTATAAGAGAGGCAAAAAAAGGGGGCTCATGTTAATTGAATGAGTGGTGTTCTTATTTCTTAGACATTCAATGTGGGTCAAGAGAACATCGGACTCATAGCCAATGATTGGATTTAGATTAGTAACCATTGCAAATAAAAGCCTGACCTGACATGCACTGTTCTGCAACACAACAAGAGTGTTGTGACCCTTTATGCAACATATATATATATATATATATATATATATATATATATATATATATATATATGTCTGTAAGGCAAAGCTACTTATGGCATTCATCCATCAAAAAGCGATGGCTCAGTTGAAGTCTTTTACACCGTGTTAGAATAACAAACTCAGTAATGCAGATACGCCAGTGAACGGAATGTTAAAATGACAGATCGCACCTGCGGATGCAACTTTTGATCCAAGCTTGTGTGATCAGGTACGTGTGAGGCAAGACGTCCCCATCTCGCGCACAGCCCAGATCTGTCCGTCAACCACGTGTTTAGTCAACCTGCAAAAACTCCCCCAATCAAGGCAGAAGCTGAGGCTTGTCAGTCACACATTAGTAGCCGAATCACTGCGCGGCAGAGGAGGTGATGAGGCTAAATGCCTATTAGTGGCTGTGAAATCTTAGCCTCAAAGCCCCTCTTGCATTCTCTGGCTTCAGAAAGAAAAGCATTACAGCTTTTCTTCAGGAGAATTTAAGTATTCTCACCTCACAGACGGAGAGGAAGCAGTCTTGGACGAGGAAGCATGAATATGTCCAAAAAAGCAAAAAAAAATCGAACGGTATAAACATGCAAATGTCTCCCACTAACAGTTATTTTGGCATACGTAACTTCCAGAGGATCTCTTTAGGGGTCATTTCAACCTACACAAATCTGATGAGTATTGGCTCTTGAGGGTTTGGCTTTCAATTCACAGAACAGTTGGTGCACATTTCGAATTGTCTGTGAAAACGAGAAGAGCGGATACTGATGACAGTTTTTAAGCTAAAACATGACCCCTGGGACGGGTCCTCACACAAGGACAGTCCCGGGTACTCGTACATTTGGTTTGCTTTCAAACCGGCAGCAAAGGTCATACTGTTACATTTGTTTGTGGAATACCACAGATGACATTTATTCATGCCACCGTATAGCGAGAATGTAGTTCAACCAATATCACTGAAAACTGTCGGTTTTTATGCCCTACATCAGCAGAAACACATTCTGACACTACGGACCGCTGTGTGACGCGTGATATTTGTTTTTCATGGCACATCCATACACTCATCTCATATTAACCTTTCTATTCTCTGCTTTAATGTTTATTGTTTCTTTTTCTGCTTCTGTGGCTTGGTCTATGAGCCTCTGCTCAGAGATCTCCCCTTGATACGGTACAACTCTAAGAAATTATCAATCTACTCACTGGAGGTCTGACTGATTCTATTTCTGCAGCACAGTGAAGGTTGTGGACCACCCTATCAGTCGTGGTCCAGTTGGGAGCTGTTTCATTTAACTGAAACACATGTTGCTTTTCTTTTATACGCATTTTACTCCCACGGTAGAAAGGTAGATCCTTTTTGTTTTGCCAATAAATTGTTCTCTAGATCATGTGTACCTTACCGGGTGAGACCTTAAATGGAGCCCCAGGTGGAAAGAAATCATCAAGGATCTAATATATAGGATCTAATAACGTATACGCGTGTTAACATAGACTTTTCATTGAAAGTGGTTGGTTGAATGTACGTTGCCAAGTCTGGTGTGAACGTAGCGTTATTGTTCGGTGCACTTTATACATACCATAAGTTAGACATAAGAGCATTCATTGACGCCTTATAATCCAAAAATATCCCAAAAATATGAAATGCATTCAACCCCAAATCCAGACTATCTCTGTGGACGGTTGTGCATTCAAATGGATGTGACATGAAAGCAGCCTTGGATTCAACTTGCCCTTTGCGTTTTTGCTGTCGACATCAGTGTTGTAATAACTGTATCCTAGAATATTCATCAGACAGATGTGGCTACTTTACACTTGGAGGACGGTACAGGCTGCAAAGCTTTTTTCTGATTCTGTTTCCAATAGCAAACCAACAAACAGCTTCTGTCAGTCAGAGCTTGATAGAATTTCTTAAAAGTCCTCGACTCCAAGCTTTTTTTTTCAGTAGCAGCCATGAGTCACGACTAGAAGAAAAACCCCGCTATAAAAGGGGAAAAGAAATACAACTAGAACAAAAGAGGCAATTAAATGTGACCAAACATCAGCAGACTATTATGAACACAGATCAGCTCTCTCAGCAGCATAATTAGGACGGCAGGCTTTAACAGTAAAGCAGAACACATTTCGACATTTGATTCGATAAAAACACGTTTCAAACCGAGTCGGACCATCAGGCGTAAGACTATCTGTGCTCAATCTGCGTCTTCCTTGATCAGCAAGGCAGAACCAAAGAGCAAACAAGCCTATCACAGGAGGGTTTTGCAAACAAAAGCAAGGCAAAGAGCTACAAATAAATAACACACAAATGCGCCAGCCCCGCATGAAGAATTCTGGGTTGCATAATTAGGCAAAATTCATAATACATGACCGGTGGGAGAGATGGGAGGAGAGGCTGAAAGAAGAAAAGCAGAGAGGATTTGGAGGCAGTAGAGCTTGATGCGCTATCATTGATCAGAGTGGGTATGTGTGCGCCGCAGTGTTTATTTCCATCATGTGCTTAGTCCTTTGTGTGTGTTTGTGTGTGTATGGTTGTGTGATGGAGGCAGAAGGCCTGTGGCAGGTGGAAAATGACCCGGGCTTTTTCATTTGACACAGCTGCGCCTTTAAACAAACTACCTAAGGCCCCTGCACACACCCATAATCCATTCAAGGTAACAAGCAATTTTCATTATTGACTGGTGAGAAACACAGGCAAGAGAAGGAGAGACAGCCAAAGAAAAGATGGGAAAGAGAGTGACATGGCTGAGTGGTGAGAGATTAAAGTAGTAAAAAAAAAAAAAGCTAGAGGTTGAAGAAATAGCAAGGTACTGGCAAAGAAAAAAAAATCTGAGAGGAAAAAAGGAGAAAATAGATTACAAGAAAGGAAGGCGCTAAAGTGAAAAGGAAGGTGGGGTAGAGAGATCCAAGAGATAGAAACTATTCTGAGTGATTCACCTGGAGGGGGCAGGGAAGATAGAGAGTGCAGATGAAGCGGATGCAATCACAGAAGCCGCTAATGTATGTGTACAAATATAGAAGTTCATGTTTGCCAATGCCAAGTTGCCATATGAGCAAGAAATAACCCGTCACCTTGGTATATATGCACAATCTAAGTGCAGACAAAGATGTGCGGTCTCACCTGTCACCTAGGATAGGTGTCCCATTATTTTGAGGGTGAAAGGACACTGATTACCAACTTTTATATGCCTGACATAAAATCAGGAGCATAAAACCATTAAAAAACTAATTTAGTAAATTAAAAAGCATTGGGAAATATCAAAGGTTTACATAACTTTGTGTGTAAGATTGCGCTTAAAAAAAATCAATATAAAAGGCTGACCAATAAATTAAAAAGGGAAGTATTTTTCTTTTATACATCAAGCTACTTTGTTAGCCACCTAGCTTGCGATTAAAGTGTAATACAAACCTTTAATACATATACCTTCTTGCATTTTATTTTAAAAAGGACACATTCTGCTGTATTTTGATAGGTTTACCATCTTTTGTACTTTTCTAATGGTCATAGTGTCCAAGACCCAACACTGGATAATGCTAAAGCTAAAATTTCGCATTTAAAGTCAACTAACCACTAGTGGCCATAGAAAATGTTGCCACCAGCAATAATTTTTATTTGGTGGAAACAATTATTTTAAATAGTTCATAGCAATGACAATGCTTGATTTTCATTTTTTGTATTAAGTGCAAAAGAAGATGCACTTGCTAGCAAACTTGTACTTGCTAGCAGACGGCCCCTAGCAAACCAGCGCTACCTACACTTAGCTTAATGATGTAGACGTTGGCTTGTGTTCTGCCATATTTTTTTGCCCAATTAGTACGGTGATTTTATTCATTTGAAAAGTATACAAACCTGAAAGGTGAGGTTTAGGACCCTTTGTAACGTAATTTTTATTTATTTTATTTTGGGGGGGGGGGGGGGGGGGAATAAATATGATTGTCACAAAAATACGGTTTTGAATATTGAATATAGCTATTAACATTGTCAACAATTGGTAGCAGATTTTTCTTTAAAAAAATATATTCTTAACTGGCTGCTGGTACTGGTGCATTGGTTAAATTTACCCAGTACTACATTTTTTCATTTACGAATTTCCTTGAATCTTCAATTTAGAAGTAAGCTTTTTTTTTTTTTCTTCCTTAAAAGTCCAATTTTTTTTTAAAGTACAGGCTTTGGAGAACTTGAATAATTTTTCTGGAAATAGATAATAATAATAATTTGTGAAAATAATGAGACTGATGGGCAATCATTCAAATCTTAGTTTTATCGTGAAATAAAAGGTAGTACTTTTTTATTGCTATGCTAAAACAGTCATTGGTATGTTGATCCGGCTCTAAGTAATAAACGACAAACAAAATGATCCAAGGTAAGGTTAAACCAGATAAAATAATCACTAGATCTTTATTGACCTTGGCTACAGTACGGGTTATAGGGATGACCAGAAGCCGTGCTTACTCCAGACATTGCCAATTGGACTAAGCTTCTCACTCGATCCAGTTTCCACGCAAAGCTGTCAGGCGCTGCAGCATTTGTTACACTCCCACAAACACTCTCCTCTCACTTTATATCTTCTTTGTGCTTTTCATCTCAGAAATAATAAGTCAAGTGAAATTCTACCTCCGCTTGTCATTTTTGCCGCCGTTTCAAAGTATTTTGCTTTTAAAGATCTGTCAAGAACATTGACGGAGCACTTTAGGACAGACTCATTGAAATGCAGTGCGGCAAACTGCAAGGCAGAGAAAGCTGAAAGAAACACAGTCGACAGATATCTAGAGAAGGGGAGGGTGGTTGGAACAGAGTTGTTAACACATTAAAAAAAAAAAACTAAAAAAAAAAAGGCTACACCTTTTCTTGTTCCTTAAAAATCACACATTTGTACTTTTATCCATCAGCAGAAACACAACTCAGCTCCTTTGAGGGAGGGATATCAAGCTTATGGGTAAAACTTTTAACCAAAAGAATAATATTATGAAACATCCCAAGTCAAGTATTTGTCATATTTCTAACAATATAACCACATGTTATTATGCTCACATAGATGTTTTGCTAGTCAAATGATATTTTGAATTTACCTATATTTTCCATGCACCTGATAGCCTTAATTTCTCCAAAAACAGGCAGTGTGGCTTATAATCTGGAGCACCTCAGATATGAATAAATTCTGGTTGTTCTTATTGATGTTGAAGCGATTTTGAGAGGTACACGACGCTCTGTCAAAATGTTTGGTATTGTGTTTACCTTAACATGGCTAACCCATAGGATAGTGTTTTTTGTTTATTTTTACGTCTTGCCAACCAATTGTCAAACAGGACCTTTACCAGCATAACATGGATTAATTTGCTTCTCCTATGAGTTCAGACTCACAGGCTGCTAATTTTCTAAATATCATAAAAGGCACACTTAAAAGTCGTTATCTATATAAATAAAAAAATGACAGTGCACCCTCTTTTCCAGAGCAAATCATTAATTCTGCTTTAATCAACGTCGGATGCTATTGTGACTATGCTAACACAGCTAATGTATAGCGATGTCAGTCGGTGTGTCCAAATCCGAGGGCTGCATCCTTCAATGGCTGCGGCCTTCCTGGTCGACGTTGGCCTGGGTCCTTCATCGAGCGGGTAGGCCGGATGTTACCAGCTGTGACTTTGGACGAGTCTGGCCTTTAGATAATTCCAGCTGTTACATCGGCGAATGTCCTGTCGCCTAGCAACCGTGAGTCCCAAACACAGAGAGGAGTAGTGAACCAGGCACGGAGCTCAAAATTTTCCTGGCTTTTTTGATCCAACTTTTAATCCTGGAGGTGTAATTATAAAAAAAAGGTGCAATTATTTCCAACTCCCGAGTCCCGCTTCACAGTCCGCCATTGTTGTCAGAAAATCTCCAGGTTCTGCCACAATGCATCTTAGGATATGGAAAACATAGACGGATGCACCGCACCAATCCTTGAAATCGGGAAAAAGAAGGCCTCATTCGTTGGCCGCATTTGACAGAGTTGTTGAATTTGGACAGCAAGCAGCCTGAAAATGCAGCCCAGGAAGAATGCAGCCCCCCAATTTGGACACAGCCTGTGTGTGTGTGTGTGTTTTTTTCGTGTTACTAACAAGGTTGGGAGTTAGTGTAGTCACAGTCACGTTGGTTTTAGCTGTATCAGTCTGATTTTTACAAAAGGGTTGGGAGTTACAGGTACTGGTATTATGAATACGCTAACGTGGCTAATGTTTCTAAAGTGGACAACCTCTAGCTTTTACTGACTGTTTTTTTAGTTTTTTCGTGTTGGTTGGGAGTGAGGTTGGGAGTGAGCGTAGTCACGGTTACATTGGTTTTAACAGTATCAGTCTGTTTTTACGCGTTTTAAACAAGGTTGGTAGTTACAGGTATTATGAAAACCGTAACATTGGTAACGTTTCAAACGTGCCTAGTACACGCTAGCCACGTTTGAAGTGTTACCAGTAGACGAGTTCCAGAGTTACTGTGAACTCAGTTAATAAAGTCTGGCTGACCTACTTTTCTCTTTTGTCTCACTTAATGTCCCTTATATCTGACATAAGCACAAAAAGTAGACCATTCATTGATGGTGCGCCTTATAACCCAGTGCACCTATAGTGCAGCAAATACAATAATTATTATGACTAAATATAGGTAATATAGAAAAAAAAATCACTAAAGTAAACAAATGTCTTGATTTAAGGTGGAACAATGTTTTTTTTTTTTTTTTTTTTACATTTTCAGAAGCCTATAATAGGGCTAGGCTATGATAGGGCTTTAAGCTCCACATTAATCACTGGATGCCTGGTGGGCAAAAAAACAGCTGAGACAACAGGGAACATTTGTAACAAATTGGGAAAAGGTGGTAGAAAGGGATTATTCACATTCATCCAAGTCTTATTACAGTTATGGCTGTTTTTTTTTTATATATATCAAAAGGAATCAGTTGTGATGAAAATTACTTCATTTTTGTTCATATTTTTTTTTAAACATTTTGCGGATTTTTACTGTTGGTTTTAAGAGATATTTTCCACAGATTGTGCAAAAAATGTAACTCCTGCAGGGAAAAGTGCAACCTGTGGAAGCCCGGATGCCTCCTGGCTGAAAGATCACAGCAGGAAAACTTTGCTGGAAAGGTTAACCCCCTCCCTCTGCACGCCCTGCAGAGCGTGCATGCTCGCATTGTGTCTGGATGCACATTACATCTCTGCAGCATCATCAAACTTCTTCCTGCAGTAACCAATCAATGTCAAAATCCCTCCATTGTTCTACCTCATGTCTTGCTTTAAATTGTTCTCCATAACATCCCATCCCAGTCAGCTCCTCCTTTCTTGATAGACCACACCCACCTTATTTCACCTCCATCACACACACACACTTCACACACTGACAGAAAGTGTGTTTAAGTCCATAAGTGTCTCACACTTTTTTTTTTTTCTTTACGGCCAGAGCTGGGATCTGAAGTTGCCTCTGTCAGCACAATGAGGCTCGGTAATGGATAGTAATCATTCAGCCAGTATAGCTGCTTTGGCTAACATAAAAAAAGAAAAAGAAAGTAAGAGAAAGAGAATGATTGGGGGGGGTGGGGGCTGACTCCTCTGCTGCTAATCTCAGCTAATGGCTTCTGCAGAGCCAAGAGACAGCCATATACACTAATAATGCAGAGAGGGAAGAGACAGAGGTTGCTGCTGTTGGTGGTTGGGGTGGGGGGTTAGCTGAGTGTTAAGAAAGTGTGGAGCGTGAAGAGAAAGATAGAGAGGGAAGTGTGTATGTGTGCCTGGAAAAGAAGAGGGGGGTGATGGGAGAAAGGAAAGCAAAGTCAGCTTAAGTGGAGGGTTTAATAGCATCATTATTATGGGGAGGCACCCGCTGTGGGATTTAGAGCACATACACTTTTTTTTTTACCGAGGATGTACACCGTTCATATGCAGCTGAAGAGGCGCAGACAAAGATCAGTCTTTCTGGGAAAATACCTTGTGCAAATAGAGTATATTTATTCAAGTTATGATATGGTAGAAATTCTCGCTGTTATGTGATGAAGTGGTAAACGCATACAGTGGTCCCTTGCTATAGTGTGGTTCAGCTATTGAGTGTCATTTTGTATGCTTTCTTGTTTTTTCTTTTCATAGAGCATTGTGTTCTGCATCCTGATTGGCTGTTCAGTTTACTAAAACTCCATAAGATGTTTGTTTTCATTCTGTAATACTAGACTCATTTTTCTATGATGGTTTGATCTTTCGGAGTTTAAATGAGAAAAAAATAATTGTATGCATGTTAATTGTAATTAAAGTTCCTTTTATAGCATAACTTCTATGATAAACAAAAGACTACTGTAAACATAAATAGCTCTTTTTTACCTACTTCAAGGCCCAAGTTGCTTGAGAATCCTAAAAGTGATATCAACCTACCCAAGGACCAATCATGTATTCCTATAAGAAGTTGACTGGTCTACCTTTGAACATTGGCTGCTCCAATTATTTAATTATTATTATTCATTGAATACATAGTCATTGGTTTAGAAACTAGACAGACAACAGGTTTTTGTAAACAATGAGGTTCCAGACCTTTTATGACATGCTAACAGGGATATCAACATGCTAACATGAATTTTGTATTGTTTCAGAGACTCTTCCAATGTTTTCATGTAGGTTCATCAAAAAATGGAAAAGCTTTAAAAAGAGCAGATGTAGTCTAAAAGATTCTATCAAAAATTACAGACTAACTAATTTCCAATTTCAAAAATTAGGTTATGGTTAAACAAAAATGTGTTAAACAATAATATGATGGCAGTCATAAAGTTGATGTCAAACAGAGAACCACTGCTTAAGGCATCTTTAAAATTGACAGTAACCAGGTCAGTTCAGTAAGTAACCATAAGGTGGATGGTCACTACGAAATTATCCGTAGTGTCTGCAATCTCCGATGTGCGCAGATGTCCGTCGAGGGTTTTGGCCAACGGCTCTTTACATGAATTCGTTGTTTTTAGCTATTCAAAATTTTTGGTCGGTTGAACATTCCGCAGCTTCCATGATTTTTTTGGTTTATACGCAATCATAACATCATTCTTACGCAATTGTTTGGGATTTTTGCGGAATGCATACGCACATTTTCCACAACCGTTCCACATATGTCTAACGTACTTTTCAAGCATGTACCACCAATGTATAATTTTCATTTAGTGGATTCGGCGCACATATCACGCCAAAATTATGTAATTGACACACAAATTACTATGGAATTGGCAATAATCACACAGTTTTTGTGTGGTTTATTCGTAATTATGCAGTGGATTTAATTACGTTTATTCATGACATCTGTGGAAATTTCACTTTTTATCACGTATATTCGTGCAATTTTTCCAATTTTCATCCATATAATATGCGCTATATATATATATATATATATATATATATATATATATAGTGGCTGTGTGACATGGCCTTTACTCAATGACCTTCATTTAATGCCACAGTTGTTATTTTTGTTTTTATTTGACAGTGACAACCACAGATAGAGGTCAAAACAGACATAAAATTAACTTTAAATAACATACAACTAAGTTTATTTTTTCCGCCGGACAAAAGCTGCTTATCTCTGCGTCGGAATCAGCTGATATACATTCCGTTAATGGTCGAAGAGTTATAATATGTCAAAGACCAAAAAGTTTTTTAGGTGTCGCTGGCAACATCTCCTGTCTTAACTTGCATAGGTTATAGGGCCAGCATGAATGCATCTGTTTTCAGAGAGGATACAAGAGTGAACGAAAAGTTTTATGTGCAGTTATTCTAAAAATTACTGAAATTTGTCCTCATTTTTTAGATTTTTTAACAAATACGTCAAATTACCTTTTAAAAACTAGATGACATTACATTTAAAGTCTAAAAAAACGACCTACTTTTAACACATCCAAAAAAAAAAAAAAACCTTTTGCATAAGCTAAGAAAAACGAGTATTATCAATGTCTTTATGTTTGAAAAAAATGACTGGATTTATTTTCCCTTTAGGACAAAGAAAAAAAGCCATATTTGCTAACTAAAGAGCTTAGGAAGAAATTATAAAATATATGTGTGGGTTGTTTGTTGATTTAAGCTATACTAAGTTTCTGTTTTGTAGACATGGAATTATCAGTAATGTTTCTGAAACTCCATGATTTACGAATGGATCATCCATGTTCTCTCTGTAGAAGCTTTGCTTTTCTGCATACAGCTAGCATTATACCAGATGTTCGTTATTTAAAAAAATGAAAAATAAATAAAGGACTAAAGCTCAATCAAAGTAATAAAAAAAACCTATTTTTTTTGGTATTTATAAAAAATAAACTCTTTACAGGTCTGTAAACAATGATCGTTTGATATTGCAGTACAAAGGCTATGAGCATGATCCTTTGAAGGATTGGATGTTTGTCTAAAGGGATTAGCTGCGGGGATAAGCAGAATGTTTCTCCTATCTCTTTAGCCTGACTGAGCAAACGGGCAGCAAAATAGTAATTGTTTGTCCCTGGCTCATTTTCTATTTCCGAATAGATATTTATCCTTTTATCCGGTTTTCATCATCCACAAGGTTATGCAAGCATGAGCAGCAAACGGAGCTTTGAGGCTGAACCTATAAAAGGCTCGTACCAAATGACTGGTGACCGGCGCTCACGAGCGGGACTGCGGCGGAGGATTGGTGCGACAGAACAGCAGGGGGGTTCTCTCTCGTTTACAAGGCCAACAGTTACAGATGGCCGCGGCCAGAGCAGGGGATCAAATCCATTGGACGGCACCCAATGGGTGAGCTTTCCCATGTAAGGCAGTCGCTGAAAGAGAGAAGCCTGAAAGGAGAAAAGTGGGGAAAGTTCACCTCTTCTGTTGGGAGATAATGAAAAGCTTTGAGTAGATGAGAATCAAATTAAATTTAATTTGAGAAATAGCTGTCTTTGTTGCCAGTGTCATTTACAGTAAGAGATGAACAGTGGTTTCACTTAGTGATGATGGGAACATTTATCCATATCAACATGGTCAGGCATTTGAAATATTCTCTCAGAGGGATTCAGAAAATATGACATGCGGAGGGTTTTATACAATTATCTTTGCTAGACTGACTGCAGTGAGAAAGGAAGGAGAAAAAGAAAATCTCACTGAGTCTTTCAAGAAAAAATAGGTCACATTTTAGCATACAGAAGAGGAACAAAGCTTAATTCTTTTTTTTTTACAGTGCAAATAAAATGTCATCTAAAGAAGGGGAGAAAAAAAATCAGAGGATGACAGAAAAAGGCATTTTCATGTTTTCAATTTCCTACTTTCAAATGACCTTGGCGATCCACTGGCTTTTTAGAAAGTTCTCCCTTCAGTCCCTAAGATTTCTTTTGCTTTTGACAGTTGTAAACAGTGAATTTACTTTTTTATTAGTGCTAATTATCACCCGCAAGCCTGATGCTACATCAACAGGGCGGTCGTCCTCTGATCGTAAGAATGCAGGTTCGATTACCCCATGTGTCGAAGCCACATGCCAGTGTTTGAATGTGTGTGTGAATGTGTGTGTGAATGGGACTGTGACCATAGAGTGCTTTGGGCCTTCAAGGAAGGTAGAAAGCCGCTATACAAGTATATGCCATTTACCATATGTGACACACAGCCACTATGTACATTTTCCACGTATGAAATTTAGTTTTATTCGTGATATAGGTAATTTATTGGCATTTCTTGCGCTCTTCAATCTCCATCAAAAGCCCCGTCATGCTTGCCTAGTGTGAATACCATGAGCCACATCACATTTAAGTATGTGCGTCAAATGTGTACGTAGTTTTAGGTTTGAACGCCCTTTTTTTTTTATAGAACAGGATAGAAAGGGCTGACTCATTTTTATACAAAAATGTTTTTGTACATTTAGGCTATATCTGAATTCCTCAACTACACACTTTATAGTGCACTATATAGTGCGTTCGCCATTTTGTAGTTTCGTCCAAATCTATAATTCTAAAATCGAGTGCCCTAGAAAATTTCCCAGAAGTCTCTGTGAAAAACCAGTAGGCATCGATGCTCACTAGATTGGCAAATATAGATCACAATGCGTTTAAACAATTTTTGCCCAAAACAGTAGATTCTCAAATGAGATTTTCACTATGTGAAAACGTCATATTTGCCGTTTAAAAAAAAAAAAAAGTAGTGACTATGGTGTCTGAATTGCTTTTAAAATCTAGGGTACTACATAGTCCCGAGCTATATAGTTCTTAGTAATTAGGGATTAGGGTGGGAATTCAGACACAGCCTTAGTGTCTCATTTGCATTTCCTTATTTCCTCTTTTTATATTCCTCACCCCCCCCCCCCCCCCATCTCCGTTTACTATTTTTTTTCACCCGCACAGTTTCTGTGACGATCAGAAGACTTCGCGTTTAAGCAACGGAAACGACACACTCATCAACAAAGAGTCGCCTCGTCAGTAAGACTGCACGCCCAAACTAAGCTAATACTATCAGAGGCGCCTGACATCTCTGTCTGGAAGTGTCTGCGCGAGTCTTGTGTCTGTGTATAAACACACCTCCTTGAACCTTTTCCACCTGCCGCGGCTGACTGGAGGCAGTGTGTAGCACGCTCCGTGCTCCTTTTGTTGTTGTTGACATTCAAACAGTGTAGTGGGTTTTTGTTGCGAGTGAAGTGCCAGAGGTGGAATCAGCTGGCATCATAAAGAAACGTGTTGACAAAATAGTGCATTTTCAGATATAAAAGTACAGTTGAAAGTGTGTGAGAACATGTGTGTGTGTCGTGTGTGGAGGACTAATCCCCACAAAGGAGCCATGAATCATGTTTACACCCCAAGTGTGAGACCTTTCATCCATCATCGCAGCGTGCTCGCAAACATCCGTGCGGATGTGTGCGTGTGCTTGAGTGCAGGTTGCTGCTCTCCTAATTTGTGCAGAGAATGAGTGAATGTTATCATTTTCCTGCCCTTGACCTGTTCTTCCAAACCCGTGACAGAAACAGCAGATTGAGCAAAGATTGAATGAGGGGACTAAATAAACAAAAGATGGGGGAAAAAAGAAAAGGCCAACGGAGGACACAAAAAAAGACACACAAAGAGGAATTATAATTATTTCTGAACATGTCTTATCAAAAGTTCAAGCTTTTTTTCTATGTTCAGGGTGGAAAATCTCATTTTCAACAAGACAGTCCAGTGCAATTATTGGATCTCCAAACTTAGGGCGCTTCCATACTGTGTCATTACACAAAAGTTCTCCTCAGCAGATCGATTAGTTTTGCTTTTCCTCACACAGACTTTGACCTTTAAATGTAAATTGCAGGTAGTTATCAAGAGACAAGCTGAAGACTGAATGGCAGACGAAGGGCTGCCCGATATGAGGAAAACTTACGATGTTAGTGATCAATACTGCAATGGCGATATGACTGGCCCGTTACTGCTGTGGTCGTAAGATTGTCTTCTTTTGCACTTTTGGAGCGTTTTCTGTCTCTCTTTTCTTTTGTTTTTTGCTGCGGTGGGAGGTTATGTCTTTCTTTTTCTTCCCCTCCTATATATGTGTGCAGATTGGGGCCCAAACTGGCCGGAGCACCTGATTGGCTGAGGACGTCCAGCTCAGAGTTGAAATACTGCCACATCATCAATACATTTCTAGCGTATTTCCAGCCTGGGTTTGTTTGTAAGAGTTTTTGAGTCTTTAAGGTCTTTAAATTTGTTCCTTTGAACCTTTATGTTACATCATTTTACAAGCCCCTAGACAGGGATGTAACAGAAATTGGGGGCTCGTCCGGGATTTGAACCCGAGACCTTGTGCAAAAATAGCAAAACAACTGATAAATCATTCCCGTTACACTACAACAGTTTTATTTGAATAAAAGTCAACATAACTTAAAATATCTTCCTTATCTACGTAAGAGCGTGCATCTATCATAAAAGGGATCCATTCAATTGGTCGATGAAGAGACATTTCTCAGTATTATTCAACCTTTTTTGTGCTGAGCTACACTATTTTACTTAACAAAAACAAAACCAAAAAGTACGAAAAAAAAAAGTGAAACCCTGTAGTCTGTACTGATGTACAGTCACTCCACGATCTTACATATATATTTTTTTTATATTTGAGGCACAAAAAATTTGATGTTGCAGCTGTTTTTCCTAGAATTTGCGATAGTTTTAGCAATAATCTCCAAATAATTTAGTTGAAAATGTGCCCAGGTAGTGGTTTTTTTTAAATGCCATTTCATAACTTCACAAAAACCAAATAAAACTGAAGTCGTCTGAAACTGTAACTAAGTTTTTAGATAATTTCTGTTTTTTTTTGTAATAAAAAAAAGCAACTGTAATTAGTGATCAAATATATATAAAGATAGCATGTTTGATTAATTTTATACAAAAAAGACTAACATATTCATATTTATAAATTTATTTGTAACTACACAAAGGGGGACTCTAATTGGTCAAATGCGTAAAGGGCTGTCTGTGATACGTCCAAAACTTTACGCTACCATGAGATTGTCTTTCTTTTTAAACCAACAGATCTCCCTGTCAGTTTTTGACATATGCAGCTGCTGTAATGGGATTCTTGCACGTCATCCGGCGTTTGATCTGGCTCTGGTTGAGGTGACATCCTCCTGCCAGTAACGAGGCCTGCTCTTCAGGAAGGAGAACCTGATGTCGGAGAGGCGACTACCGTTCCGCCGCCTTTCATTTAACGCTTTTCTTGAAAAGCCCACCTGTCTGTCTGCCTGAGCTAAGATTAAAGAGCTTCGGAAACAGACAGTAGAAGAAAAAAAAAAAAACAAGGAAAAAGTTCAATGACAACAAAAATAAAAGTCTTCGCTGTCAAAACTCAATGTCATTCAGCTCACAAGGGAATATGTGATTGGTTGGGAGAGTGGGAGGGGAAAGGGCGCTGGAAACAAGATGGGACCGCAGGTTTCTTCAGCCGCACAGTGCTGTTCTGAGTGGATATGCTGGACACGTCATTTGTAGCCCCAGGCGGAGAGAGGCCAGCGCAGCTGCAAGAAGCCTCACCTCAACAACATAGTTCTAAAACAGTATTGATGTCAAAGGGGGTATAAAACCCAACAGAGCTTCCCATTGTTGTTGAGGTAAAAAAGACAAAGTGGCAGCCCCCCTCCTACTGTGATTAAGAAAGGATATGTTGCTGTGAGTCATAAAGAATTACCACTGGCTGCTCGGTGGTTAGCCACACCACTTACTGGGAGCAGCAAAGGATTATCTTCTGAACAGAGACAGACCTATAATGATACAAACTCTTGGGTCGAAAGACAAACGAGCCGAGACTAAAAAGGCACTATCCCCCCTTCATCGTAAAAAGCTAAGTTTCCATCTAATTGCACAGTTTTTCAGAATCTGAAAAGATTCAAATCCATTTGAAAAAAAAGCCCATTTCTAATGCCTTCCTCAGAAATGACAAGATCTCTAGCTGGTCAGCTACATAAATGGTGAACATCAAATTCAGGGGATACAGTTTTGACTTCAGGACCGAAGCGCCTTTAAAATTGAAAATATTGCAAACCAGGCTTGTGAATCTAAGTTTTACAAGCATGTTAGTTACCATTTATTCAAATTTAACATGCCCCATTAACAAAAACGCAAATTTAGCCAATATAATGGCCAACCAAAATGAAAATGACTACAGGTTTTAGTCATATTGTGTTCAAAACTGACCTGTTTTCAAGTGTAAAAATGGCTAAGTTTTGACCCGAAAACAATATAAGAGTTAAAAAAAACTTCCCAAAAATTAGCCCATTTCCAATGGGACATGTAACTCTGCAATTTTTAAACATCTTATCTCCCCTACTAAACACCATATCCAAAGGGACCAAATTTTGACTTCCGGACTGAAGCACCCTTAAAATTAAAAATACTAAGTAGTAGTTTTCTAAATTATTGCTAATTTTCAACAAGTCATCCAAGTAAGTTGGTCCCCATTTGTTTTCATTTAATATAACCCATTAACAAAATGGCTAATTTAATAAATATTATAGCCAAAGAAGATGGAAATGTTTTATTGTACAGTGCTTACTTGCTATATAACGTTTTGACTTTCGCACTCTTGCTGTTTTGGGGCTTTTTAAGAGTAGATTTGCACAGCTTTTTTAAAAACGTTTTTACCACATACTTTTCTGCATATTAAGTGGCTGTTGACCATTTTCAATCTCCTCCATGCCATGTCTCCTGTATAGAATGCATTCAGTTTGCTGTACGCATTTGTTTTCGTTTTATAATACTGGACTTTTTTTTCTACGAAGGTCTGAGAAAAGTGTATGAAGGGTGTAGTGAGGAGTTTTACAGCCTTAAAACATCTATAATCCTACTTTGCAGATCGTATCTATCAAGGGTCATTTTTGGAATGGAACTCCTTCGAGGACCACAGTATAATAAAGCTTCAAATCAATGGGACATGTTACCACACTGTAAGTTCATTTTGTATGCCAGTGTAAGCTGTGCACATGACTATCTATCTATCTATCTATCTATCTATCTATCTATCTATCTATCTATCTATCTATCTATCTATCTATCTATCTATCTATCTATCTATCTATCTATCTGATACTTTTACAACTCATCACTATTGCCAAACAAAAATACTTTTGTCCAAAATGTGTTGCTTAAATTGTGTTTGCTGGCTCCAACAGACTCTCCTCTACAAGACAGAATGCTACCATAAAAAGATCTATCTCCAAATCTCCACAGCAATCTTCAATAAAGGTCTCGGTGTCCTTTGGAGAAAGTGCAAAAGTGTTAGCGCTCATAAACCCCCTGTCATTCAGTGTATCCCTCATTGCCTGAAAGGAATTTACTGGTTTGAGAGTTCATGCGAGGACAAGCTGAGCCTGATCTCGAGGCAGAAAGAGTGCAGGGGCTAGATTTAAAGGAGTCACCCAATCCTATGAAAATAAGATATATTTGTCCGAGTCCACTGTCTGCTGAGGCGACAGCAACAAAATTAAAAGAAAAAGCTCCGTTACATTCACTCCATTCAGGAAAAAAAAAAAACGATTTTAGATGCAATTTGGATGGAAGGATGGATAGACAGATTGTACAGAGCCAACTTTCAAGTTGTAGGGGTGTAGTCTTCCAACAAGCTCATCCCTGATTGGGTGAAAGTGGTCGCCATAGAGACACTGTTTACTGACGGCATGTGCCCCCAACATGGTAGCGTCCATATTGACAAAAAACTGGCGACTAAATTTACTTCATTTTGTTGGAGCCAGAAGTAAGTCATTTTCTACAGGTGACATCACACTCATTCGGTCCAGTTCTTTTATACAGTCAGTGATGAGGCTGCACAGTGGAGTAGTGATTAGCACTCCTGCCAAGAAGGTTCGAATCCAAGCTGGGTTTGAGTTGAGGGTTGAGTTTTCCCTGGTTTCCTCTTAACATAACTCAAAGGGTAATTGGTGATTTTGAATTGATCTTAGTTGTAAATGTGAGTGTGTGATGTCTGGTCTTAAAACCAACTTTCTAGGGCAGGAACGGGCAACTTCAGGCCGTTCCTGCATGGTTTCCCACATATCTCTGCTCCGGCATCTTTTAATTGACTGGACACACCTAAACCACGTAGTCAGTCATAAGTGGAGTTTGGATAACTGGAAGTAATGCTGACACACCGGCCCTCATGGCCTGGAGTTGCCCAACACTGGTCTAGGGTGTACCCCGCCCTCAACCAATAGTAGCTAGGATAGGCTCCAGCAACCTTCAAAAGAATTAAGGTGGTTTTGAAGATGGATTTTTGTAAAGTAAAAGTAAAAGTAAAGTATCAAAATAGCACCAAGACTCCAAACTAAGTAGTTTATCTCAAGCTAAATGCTCTAACTGAGCGAAAATAAAATGTATGAAAACATTTTTTCATGCCAGGGCAGTAACTTTAACTCAACTTATGATACATTTTTTACCACCACGTGCACCCTGAGTCTGTAGTGGTTTCCCTTTCCCTTTAAGGCAGTTTGTTTAGATTTAGTCTGGCGCTTATCTGTCACCCTGCTCTGTATCTTGCAGATTTACTCTACTTGGCTGTTTGGGTGTATTACTAAAACCTGCAAGGTTTGTCCAGATGGTCATTTTCCTGCATGACAGATTCCAAAAAAAAGTGTAAAAATAAGCCAATGCTCTTGGATATCACTGCAGCACTTTAGATTTAATATTTAAGGGGAGCATAATACTTGCATGCTCTGGGACGCAGGAATTCACTTCAAAGGAAGGTTGTATTTAACCTAGAAAATATAGCATTTTGGTAAACCTGGTGGTTTCCAAAGGTGCCTATGTGCATGTGTCAATATAAATTGGAACGCAACAAACCCCCCCAAAAATATATTTTGATATAGATTTCATTTTCTGTATGTGGTGTTGAGCAGCGTTTCAGCAAACGCCGATGTGTACATGCCTGTCGGTTTGAAGACACCGACACATAAGCTCCCCTGACACTTTTTCTAGTGCAGACGTTAAAACGCTGCTGTCTGTGTGTGTTCCTTTTCTCTCTGGCCCAGCATCCACTACCTCATCTTTTGTGCCGCTGACACGCTCGTACGTTCCCAGTTTTTTTTTCTTTTCTTTTTTTCTCTGCTGCGCTATGTCATGATCAATTTACCGCTCGGCACATGACGGCCCCTAGCGCCTCAGAGGATTTGAAGGACTTTTGTGTGCAATCCCAGCCTGCCTTGCTTTTTTTCCCCCCATACAAAACGGGCATTTGTATTTGTATGCGGCTTTGGCCACCGAGCAGGAATCTGTCCTAGCTTCTTGCCTCTCTGATTTTGGCGTTTTTGGTTTTGAAGAAAAAGAAAAAGAAGAAACATACCCAGCTGTCTATCTAGCACTCATTGTGTTTTCTTGTTAGGAGAGGGGGAAAAACTACTTTACAAAACAATACCGCTACACATTGGACAAGTTAGCTGTCTTAAGTATTCAAAAACCCGGAAACTCCCAAGTAACACGCAAAAAAAAAAAAAAAAATGTTACAAACATTACCTGCATTAGAGTTTTGCAACACGTGAAAAAAGACAAATGCTGTCACTACGCTAACTCCCAACCATATTAGTAATGCGTAAAAAAAAAATAAAAAAAATAAAAACCTAATAAAAGAGTCCTACACCGTTATGTTAGCCAAGTTTGAATTTTCTTTATAGCTGTAATTTCCAACCTTGTTTGCAACAGGTAATAAAAAAAAACAGATTGATACCCCTAAAACAAACGTTACTGTGACTATGCTAACTTCCAACCATGTTCATAACACGAAATACAATAAAAACACTAAAAGACACGACTATATGTTAGGCATGTTGGTATATTCACAATACCTGTAATTCTTGATAATAACACATAAATAAACGAAACTAAGACTACGACACCGCTATACATCAACCAAATCAGTGTATTTCTACTACTAACTACGCTGCTTACTATGCTGACGACGCTACACTACGCTAGTAACACATTAAAAAAAACAAACAAAAAAATACACTGTCATATGTCGCTACACGTTAGCCACATTAGCATGTTTACAATAATAACTACCTTGTTTGCAGTAGAATTATTCCATATATAAGGTGCTCTGGAAGGCGCACTGTTCTTTTTTGAAACAAATTAAGGCTTCTGAATGCGCCTTATAGTGTGGAAAAAAACAGGACTTTTGACACGTTTCCCCCCACTGTAGTTCCAACTGCAAACTATCAGTGTCAAGTTTGCAAAGCTCTGGTTTTACAGGCATGCAAAGACAGAGCAAGAAACGCATGACTACTTTGCAAACATCAGGCTCAATTATAGTCAGTTTAATCAGGACCAAGAGAAACTGTGAAAAAGGAACAAGGTTGGAAACAGCCAACCAGCCAGCAGCAGTATGTCGGTGCACCTGCCTGAAATGTGCCTCTGCCAGGGAAGTACACAAATTATGCTTGCCAAACATAAAAACATAAAAAGCTGCTATCTTCCGGACATCAAATTACCTCATAATTCAAACTCAAACAGCAGCCAGCATTTCTTTTTCAGCTTTACTAAAAAAAAAAAAAACACAGCAAACTAAGAGCCGTTCAGCATTTCTGTGTTCTATTCCAAGAACAAGAGCTGAGATGGTAAATAGCTTGGTTAATTAGCCAACAAACCAAGTACAATTCTGTGAGATATTTGCAATTCAGCAACTGTCATTATAGAGTTGCCACCCCAATCTTGCCAAAACATTATATTATCATTCTGATTCCGTATTCTGATCGGTGCGGCTGCCACTGGCAAGGCTCAAGCAAGTGAATATTCTGCTGTTTTTTGCATCATTTACTTGGCTGAGGCCTAAACGTGTTGATGCACACCATGTTTTTGGAATTCTATCCCTCCATCTCCGTCGTGAAGTATCTGTGAGTCCCACGCCGGAGACGCTTGTGGCGGAGCCTCTTTTACCCGTTTCTGTAATTGAATACCGCACTGTACAATGAAACCTCCCCCTCATTAAAAGCGGGCCTTCTTTGAATCAAAATGCTGAGGCGAACACATTTTCCTCATGCAGAGGTAACCTAATGGATTCAGTTACCCCCGGTAATGAAGTGAAAATGCAATTTGACCAACGGGCTGAAATTTATCAGCTTTCCGGTGGTGCTGGTGGCGCTCTTCTGCCTGATAGCATATGATCCGGACTTTTAGATTCAGAGTGTGCGTTCACGGCTGTCATGTTTCTCCAACACATTTTGAATGCTGCATTTTACGTTTGGTTATTCGCTAACCTTTTACTGCAACTCGTGGCGAGACCTATCAAATTTAAATGGCATATTAAAAATACAATGTACCGAAGCACGTTTGCCGGTTTCTCCGGATCCCCATGGAATGAGCTGAAGATTGTCCAGCGATGCATAACGCCACTGATGTTTGAGTCACAGCTCTTTTCTTTTTCTGTCTTTCTGTCTTGTCATCAATGATAATAATGGTGGAGCTGGTGAAATCTATACCGACCACATTGTGTTTTGCAGATAACAAAGCAACAACAATTCATTAATTTGATGTCTGTAAATTCCAAGCAATGTACCTAATTGGGATCCAAAGGTTCAATTTTACCACGATTTGCTTCAAACCTTGATTTTTAGGTTTTAAGGTAACCTTTTAGGATTTTTAGGTGTATATATATATATATATATATATATATATATATATATATATACACACATTTTATACATACATATATAGACACCCATTAGGCCTGCACAATTAATCGGTATCGCGATTTCAAGCTGGATGGAGATGAAGGCTGTGACCCTTTATTTTAGCCTAGTTTATCCCATTCTGACTAGCCTTTCATATTGCCCCCCCAAAGAAAGGAAATCATTTGTGGACAACACATATACCACCACCAAAAAAATAAAATACACAAAAAAGGAGCTAACCATGTGGACTTGGTTGATAAAGTTTGACAAAACGACATATTTTTTCATATTTCTTTTTTTTTTTTCCTTGCAGACCTTTTACCAAATAAATTCCAATGAATCCTCCTTGTCTTAATATAAATGTTTGATTTCTTTGGCTAATACAGATATGCAGAGTTTTTCTCATTATCTGAGGCGGATGGAAGTGCTTCAAACAACACCCAGGCAACCGTGTCTCATGTGAGGCCTGAAAAAAAGATGAGGGAAAGTGAAAGGATGAAAAGTTAATGTTTAATCTGCGAAAAAAAAAAAAAAAGAAAAAAAACACCCTCACTAATGAATTTTCAAAGTTTCCTTCTCTTGCTTGAAGTTCCTTGTTTGGCTTTGTTTTAACACAGTGTGCTGATTTAGACAAAAAGAAAAAAAGAGACGGAAAGTAATGGAGATGAGAGAAACACAAGCGCGGGGAGGAATGTTTGTGCAGAAACACCTTATTTGGACTTTTTTGGGGGTGATTCAGCAGCACTCTGCCAAAACGGAGAGGCCAGAGCACTAGCGGGAGACAAGATATGTTTTTTTTCTTCTTTTTTCTCGTGACTCCTTACAGGTCCTGGGAACTCCACATATGAGCTGAAATATCATTGTGTACAAAATCTGACATCTTTTCGAAACATCTCATAAATCTGGTGAAAGAAAAGAACAGGTAGTCATGGTGACCTCGAAGATGGAGTGGAAGATGGGAGATATTTCTCATAAATGTCACCCGTGACATACGGTAATATCTTCAGAAATGGTATGCTCTCTGCTTTTTGAGGGGGAATTTGTTGTATTTCACACAGAAGGCTCTTTTTTTCATATTGTTTTTTTCAGAACAGTAAATTTCGTAGTGACTTATATCCCTGTCTCTCACGATGAAACCTTACCAATAATATTTGTCTACAATTTAAACACACTAATAACAAGAACAACATAAAAAAAACATTGGAATATGACAAGCTTTCAAATCTATAGGGATACTGAGTTGGAAAAAAAAAGATGTTGTGCTCTCTGGTTTTTGAGGGGGAATTTACGGAGCTCAGTAGAGGGCCATTAAAAAACAAAAAACTAACCAGTTAGTTTTGTTTGTTGTTTTTTTTACTTAATTTGTTTGTTTTTCTACAATGCCCCATTAATGGCTCCGTAGAAATGTGTTGTATTTGACACAGAAAATATTGTAGTGTCTTGTTTTTACGTCTCTGACTGTGGAAAAGAAGAGCCTCTACAAACAACTAAGAAAATGTATAGAATTGAAACAAACAACAACAAAAACATTGGAATATAAAGAGTTTTCAAGGTTCTGAGTTCGTAGGTTAAAAAATGGTATAGTTGCTGGTTTGACACCGAAAATTTCAGATTGACCTAAACTTTAGAAAGGGACCTCAACAAAGGACTAAGGAAACAACTAGAATTTTAGCAAACAACAAATGAAAAAAACAAAAAGAAAACATTGGAATAGGATGAACTTTCGAGTCTATAGGGATACTGAGTTTGTTGAAGAAGTTATGCTCTCTGGTTTTTCAGCAGGAATCTGTTGCATTTGACACAGAAAACATCAGACTGACTTTTATTTCTCTGTTTTTGGAACATTAAAAAGGAGTCTCTATAAACGAACAAAAAATGTTTACATTTATGTGTAATACGTAAGTGTTAATGGCCGACGAAGTGTGCGGTTATTACGACGTGGAAGCCTGAACCGTCCGACGCGTTAAAAAGTAATAATTGCACACTTCGAAGGCCATTAACCAGCTTATACCATGGTCACTTACAAAAGCAATACATATTAACCAGGTTTTAGTCCTTAATTCTTGTTCTTTTTTCGATTTGGATCGCTTTTCTCACAAAGAGCGGACTTCATAACATGTAGTCCGCGTCGCGCAGCACCACCGCTGCAGTCAAGATTCGGCGATTTATATATGCTGATCGTCCCGATGGGTTGAATAAAGCATCAATTCAGAGGGAAAGTTAATCGCTTACCGCTTGTTTTTGCTCAGATGATGAAGCAATAGGTTGTTTTACAGAAGCTGGCGCAGTGATACAAAACATTTAAGCTAGCCGACCGGAACTTCTTTTTTCATGTGCGGTTATCAGGTTTTAATGCATACCCAGCATACCTCAGAATCGAGTATTCAACCGGACCATGGTATAAAAAGTGATAATGCATAATTTGTCGGCCATTAACCCTTACTTAAACCATGATCCGGCTGAATACTAGATTCTGATTTGCTTCTGGGTGTGCATTTAAAAAGTGATAATGCACAGGGATAATGCCCACCTAAAAAACAACTTGCGGTCACGTAGCTTAAATGTTCTACATCTCTGTGCGGGATTCTTTAAAACAACATTTTAGTTTTGTCATCTGGACAAAAACAAGTGGGAATAGATGAACTATCTCTCTGAACGGATGCTTTATTTAACTCATTGTGGAGCATATATATTACCAGCATATATATTACTTTCCTTTGCCGCTGCAGTCGAGGTCAGTGCCGGCTCAATGGCTCGTTGTCACGTTATCGCGACAACACAGCGAACCACGTAACAAATAGTCCGCTTTTTGTGAAAAATGCAATCCAAACCGAAAAAAACCCCAACAAGAAAAAAGCACTTAAACCTGTTTGAATATTTATTTATTTAGTTCGAGGAAGCTTCATGTCGGATGGTTCAGGATTCCACGGCATGCGTTAATTTCTGATAATGCACATTTGGTAGCAAAATAACCTTTACGTATTTAAGTGGCAATTTGTCGTATTTGACCCCCAAACTTTTGGAGTGACTTGTTTATCTATGTCTGACAATGGAACGGTAAAAAGGAGCCTCCACAAACAACTGAGGAAACATCTGGAATTTAAGTAACAAAAAAAAGAAAACATCGGAAGATGACTACCTTTCAAGTCTACGGTGAGTCTGAGTTCGTAGATAGAGTAAATGGTATATTCTCCAGTTTTTGAGCGGGAGGTTTTATTTGTTTGACACAGCAGGGTTTTTAAACTATTTTTTTTCTAGAACATTTTGGAATAACTTCTATTTTTGTCAAACTGTGGACCAAAAAGGAGGTTCTAAAACTAACATGAATCTGGAATTTAAAAAACAACAAAAAAAGAAAACAGATTATAAGGAGCTATGAGGATCTTGGATTTGTAGGGGGGAAAAAAAGGCATTACTCTCCAGTGTTGTGACCTTGCTGCACCTGTGGCAGGAATTAGCGAACAGGAGGTAAACAGGAAAACCACACACACATTTGCATGTAGAGACAAAAAAGTAAAAAGAAGTGTGTCCTATGATTACTGTACTTACTGCACAGAAGCAGGAGCAACTGTGTCATTCCTCAGTGACAGAAACAGGATGGGTACACCCTTAAAAAAACAAAAGAAACCGGTTTCTCTGCTTTTTTTCAGCACACTGTCAAGCTAACAACAACCTGACTAGCTAACGTGTTCATTTTCAGGTGGCGTTTTACCTCAGAGCGTTTCTCACTTCGGAGCTGTATAAGTACGCGCAAAGAAATGTAATCCTTCCTGTTCCGTTGTGGGTAAGCCCACACTTAAGTTTGTGGTTTCTCATTGAAAAGCTGAGTGACACGTTCTGCGCTAACAACTAGCTTGCCTGGGCTGGCCAAAGCATTGCTGCACTTGTCAGCAACTTCTATCAACGCCAGGCAATCTTGTTTATCCTCTTATATTAAGTAGCGTGTCATTCCCAAACTAACCAAACTAATTCCCCTTCTATTGGGGTTAAGAAACCACAACAAGCTTCCTTATCATCTTAACTCACAACTTTAAAAGCCTACTGCATATAGCTGCTTCTTTAATAAAGGAGAAGAAAATTTCCATCCTAAAAAACCCACAAACGTCCCTAGACGATGTGAGGACTGTGTTTGTTCCACCTTATCACAAGAAATGTAATTATGCTAGGTGCTTTATGTTTTTTTTTCTAATGTCAGTCTTGCTTTTTATATATTTTTTTCCAACTGTCTTGTCAGCCTGTAATTAGTGATCACTGACTAGAATCAAATAATCAAGAAAGACTGTTTTTTTCCCAGCTCTCTTTTCTTTTTCTTTCTTTATTCCCCCTGAGAGGAGGTGACCTCCAACGCATTCGATTCAGAGCTGGGTGCCGAAATCTGACTTTTTATAACAATCGCAGATTGATGCTTCTTGCGTCCCTGCGACCTGCGGGATTTCCTATTAATAATTGCAAAAAAAACAGCGGATAGGATGAGGCGCCACAATCCTGCCGACGTCTTGGCGTTTTGTTCCTCCTGAACAGAGCAAACACTCCAACCGGTATTCTGAAGCATTGAAAAGCCTTTGTCGCAGCACTTTGATACGTTTTATCCTCTGCAGAGGGAAACCAATGGAAAACTGTAGTCTTAAAATAAGGCTTGGGAGATGCTCTTTTTTTTACATCCCAATTAAATTAAAAAGGCACTTGTTCAAAGCTTTTTAAGAAATAATCCCAACTTTTTCTTTGCAAGGACCTCACACAGATGGTCTTCATTGACATTTTTAGTCAAAAACAGCTTTGAAAAGTTGATTTTATTATATTTTTTTAAACATTTCTAGATGCACTGTAATTCAAACCATGAATTAAAATATTGTAGAAAAAGGAAGTGGGCTATATTTTTGAGGACTGAGAATTTTTGAGACCTTTTATAAAATACCTGACATTCTTTGGTCACAGAAAGCCATAAAGTGTCTTTTAAAATTCTGTTCAGAGCCTCTGGTTGTAGGTGATGAACCTCCAAACTACTTGTTTTGACCTATATCTGTAGATGTTTGGATGTCAAATATTTCACAGTCAGAAGCATGTTCAGCACTCTTCTATTTTTCGTTGACGTCCCAAAACGCTTTACAGTCAAAATCCCATTCACCCATCTGAAAAAATATTCACACACGAATGGCAAACACTGGCGCAAACTTATAACCACCAGGAGCAATGTGGAATTGAGCGTCTTGCCCAAGAACACACATGGTCGCACAAGGCAGAAACTGAACCCGGGATCTTTCAATCAGAGATTGAAAGCCACATCCCAAAAGTACATCAAAGTTAGGAGTTTTACAAAAAAAAAAGGGTCTACCCAAACATTTTGAGATAAATACAACATCACTCTACTGTATTTTCCGCACTATAGGGCGCAGCAGATTATAAGGCGTGCCGTCAATTATCAAGACAAAAGAGTTAGACATAAGTCCGTCAGTAAGTTTTTCTTAACTCTGTCCACAGTGACTCTAGAACTTGTAATCAACATGCTATACGTTAAAAGTATTCAAAATGTTCTTTTGACTATATTAACTCCCAATCTTGTTAGGAACACTTAAAGAAACACAGTCCGACGTTGCTACAATTTAGCCGCTTTAGCGTCATCACAATAAAACCCAACCTTGTTTAGAACTCGTTAAAAACTAACAACAGAGCATCATTTCCCTTTTTAAAATTACTTTAACATCAGTATACACACCCAGAATTCATCTATAAATAAGCATCTCTCGATTTAAAAGCATTTTTTGAAAATAAAAATAAAAATAGGCACCTTCTAGCTCAGAAAATATGGTAACTTCATTCTTTTTGAGCAAATCTACACTTTTTTTGTAAAGTTGAATCATTTTCATTTGGGTGAATGGAGACGGATTTAATAGTATCACAAGCCTCTTGCTGGTTACTTTGTAAGTTGCTTGTAGATACAATTGCTTTTTAAACAAGCTTCAATTCTGAAGTTAAAGGCTTTCTCCTAATACTGACAGCTTTAGACTCCTGCCAACCTATTTTCGTTATTTTTTATTTAATTTGAAATTAGTTACAGTCCCTCCCATGTAAAGCCGTGTCACAAAGTCACTACGTACACTTTGTGGATTTTCCATATAGGAAATTTCTGTCTTTCTTGATACATATGTAATATACGTAATTCATAAGTGTTTCTTGTGTTCGACATCTGTCAATGTGCGCAGATGTCCGTTAATGGTTTCGGCTGACGGTTCTATATGTGAATTTGGTTTTGAGGTGTTCCAAATTATTGGTTAGTTGAGAATCAAGCAGTTTACATGGTTTATATGCAAATATTACATAAAACTTACCCAATTGTTCACAATTTATGCGAGATAAATACGCAAATTTGTGGATTTCCACAACCGTCTCACGTACGCTGATTTTTGTACACGTATCATTGATGTATAACTTTTATATTATGTATACAGCGCACATATGCCGTTCTAATCCAAAAGTTAGACAACAGTTACACCATAACAGCTTTTCTTTGACTTAAAAACAAAGTGCATGTCATTTGATGACAAAATTGTACAAATGTCATCTAACCCTGTTAAGTGCGAGCGGCACTCACACGGCAGACGGTCCGGCCTCTCCGGCGCTCCGAATCCATTTTGTTGGCTTCAAATTTTGTCTGGACCCCGGAGTGAGCCAGAGCACTTTTTTGTGAAATTGGAGCAAATGTAACCACCCAAACCGAAAAATGTGCGAGCGAGCATAAAGTGCATCCGGTACGTTAAAAAAAAAAATTTTCTGCTGTACTCACTATGTTTTCATCGTGGTGTAAACATGTCGTCTTTTCCGCTAACATGGGGTCACAAAGTGTGTGGTAGAGTGACATATTGGTCATTAAACACCATGGATGATAAGATGCTTTTCACAGAGGGTCCCCCCCAACCTTTAAGACACAGCACATGCTTTCTTGTAGAAGTCCAGAGCCAGGGCTGCAGCAGGACTGTGGCCATCCGTAGCCAATGTGAGTCATCTGCCGTATAGCCAGACCGCTCCGGTGGTTGCACCGGAGCCAGAGCGGATGCAGTGTTAGGGTAAAAAAAAAAAAAAGGTTTACAATTTCACTTAAACTAGAACCGGTCAGATCACAAAGACTATGTTTTGCATACATTTGTTTTAAAGTGCTATATTTATGGAAGTGACAGTTTTCATGGAGGGTTTTCATGGTTTAATTAGGAAGCCTAGAGCAGATGTTCTTTTTGAAAGAAAAGGAAAAGAAACCCAGTAGAGATTGCAACCGGTGTTTCTTTGAGTAACCTAAAGACCTTCTGTTTGTCCACCATTTATCTCCTCCAACCCCAACTGCCCCAGTTGCACCTAGATGGGAGGATGAGCAGTTCTCAGGAATAAACATTACAGGAAATCTACACCCGATACCGTTCATTTTTACAACTTCTTCAACTTGGACCGCCATCATTATATCTTCTGGGGTGGGCGTCCAGAAGGGATTTTTAACAAGGCTGCTATTTTGCTCTTGTTTACATTACTTTTATCCTCCTAACAGCCCTTCAACCACAATCTCAGGATGCACGCAATACTTCAGTGTGCCCTCGCTTTCTGTGCAAAACAGATTGCACCAGCCTCTCTGAATCAGCCTTGTTGCTATGCCAGTGCAAAGTCCACATCTCCTAGAAGCTGTGGGGGGTCCAGGGAGGGGTTATATTGCTTGCAACAGTGGGCGGACGCAACATAGGCAACAGGGAGCAGATCCTTTAAGATTGAAAAGCACGTTATAGATGTGGATAGTCAGAGTTAAAGCAAACCCTGCGGCTGCTTTGCTTTTTTTCTTTTTTTTCTTTTTCTGGGCTGCGATAAAAAACAATGATCCAGGAGCAAGCCAAATTTAGAGACGAGAGCTGGGTCTCCTAGGAAGCATCTCCATTTGGGCTGCAGTGGCAAACGTGACCCTCATCTCTCCGCTCTTCACCTTCTCCTAATTGAATCAGGCTGCTGCCCAGGATAATTCTGAGTGTGTGCGAGCAGGCGTGTGTGCATAACAATGAGAAAATCTGTACAGTCGCTCGCAAGGAATCTGTTAGATAACGTTGAAATGCATTCAGTTTTTGGGGTTTTTTTTTTCTTCTTGGTTTTTTGAGCTGTCACTGATTCCAGGTAACGGATTTGTCATGAAAAGATTGTATTTTCCGCACTATAAGTCAATCTAGCATATGACTATACAGAGCGGTTTGACTATATGGAAACTCTAGGCATGTGACGCGTGTTCGAAAACGGCTAAACGTGCGCTCTTTAACATAAGTAGAGCCCATGGATGGTCAACTTCAGGCCTCGAGAGCCACATTTCTGCATTATTTCTAACATACCCTTCTCTGGCATGTTCGAATTGGCTGGACACACGTAAACCAGGTAATCAGTCATGAGTAGGGCTTGGACATCTGGAAATCATGCAGACACACAGGACCTGGAGTTGCCCATCCCCTGGTAAAGCCCATGCTGTTCACACTGAACAAGCAGGGAAGGTCAAGGTACAACTAGTTTTAACCTTTAATGTGCATTTATTGGCTGTGCATTTTTGGCGTCAATCACGAAAACAGTCGAAACTTTTGAAGGTATACGTTGCGTTCACGCAAGTTTTGAATGTGCAACCCCTTTTTTAACGAAAGTGGTCGCCGGAAAGGTCGTTGCCGAGGGCAATGTGGACGTAGGTTTAATTGCAGCAGCCAAAAAAAAAAAAAAAACATAAGAAAGGTAAAAAAAAGAAATTATATACGAGTCGCACTTTTAGCAGAAATGTATGCAGCAAAGTTCAGGACCAAGTACTAGCATTTCATATCAAACATCACTTCTAAAACGCATTGATGCTTATTTAGCTTCAAAATGCATCATAGGTAGAATCTAGGATATTAGCGCAACGTATAAATAATGATTCAGAGAAGCACAAAGTAAATGCTAATCAGAATCAGAAATACTTTATTGATCCCACACGTGGGAAATTTGTTCGTCAAGTCAGCTTTCATTTTAAATCTAAATCTGTTGCATTCTTTATCCTTTGTGTCGCTTCTGAACAACTCTGCCAATCCCGACATAAGTAATAATAAGACTGAGCGGTGCCTCTTCTTCTATGTTCCTGAAACACACACCGACAGTGCCCCCTAGTGGTTGCTGCTATTTAGTTTGAAATATAACATATAAGGCTAAAACTATGCAAAAAAATAAATACATAAAAAGCTACATTCTCCGAAATGAAGTTCCTTTATTTGGAAAAGGAACTACTTTTTATTTACTTTAGTGAGACATTTTTTTTCCACATGGACGGTGCTAAATAAATCTATCCTACATTTTTAAGCCTCCAAAATCCACCTTTGAAACAAGGCTTTTTGCCACATTCTGATGCATGGATTTAATTAAGAACCAGCGGAATAAACATTAAAAATGTATGATCGGAAATTGCCGCAAGTTCTTAATCCTCTTTTTTCGCCTCTTTTTCTTTTATTGTTCCCTCCATTGAATCTACCAAAACAATATTTAAGTACTTTTCAGAGCATTAATTAAAGTTTTTTTCCCCCCTGCATTAGACTCATAAAATCTGGGGAAATCTTACCATCATCGAGGCCAGACATGGACAGAAAAAAAGAGGGGATGCTCAAGGGGAAAGGCTCTTGTTAGTCTTCCTGTGATATTTGGATTTTTTTTTCTCTCTCTCAACAGTTACGACCCCACTCCTCTCATCAAGCTTGCAGGATTTAAGCAGGGCTTTGAGGAGCCTGTGCCTGATAAATAATCAGTAGTCTGCTTTAAGAATGTTGAGGTAAACATGGTTTAATTAGGAAGGCTAGAGCTATATGGGACAGATGTGCAGGAGGACTCATGCTGTGACTGTTTTTGGATCATGAAGCAATGAGGCAAAAAAAAGAACTTCCCTATTTCAGAGAGATGGGGGAAAAAAAAGCTAATTGGTTCAAACAATTTCCTGCATACATAAAGACATGGATGCAGCTTGTGCGTCTGGATCTATAGGAGGTTGTTGTTTTTACAAGATTCTATTTAGATTTCTCAGTATGTGTAAATTTCACCAATACATAGCCAAGTACAACAAGCTCACTTGAAGGGCGACTTGACAAATTTGGTTTATAGTCAACACATTTCCTCAAATCCATAAACGACTCTCATCTTCCAAACCCACTTAATCCCTTTTAGTCCCATAAGGTTGCTGGAGCCTATCCTAGCTAATGCTGGGTGACGGCGGGCCCCCTATGACATACATATGTATAAGCAAAGAAAAAAAACAGCAGTTTTATATAAACTGCGATGAGCTGGGGATCTGTTCAGGACGTATCTGGCAGTTGCTCAACAGTAGCTTGGATAGGCTCCAGCATCACTGTGTCCCCAAAGAGGATTAAGTGGGTTTAGAAAATAGATGGATGGAGGTTAAAGACAGTTTTTTTTTTTTTTTTTTTACAAGTTATTGTGGCATTATTCTCATATTGGAGGACATATATATATTTATATATAAATATAAGCTTAAAATTGCATTTCTGAGTATTTCTTTATTTAAATAGTTGTAAATTGGGAGAAAGAAAATGCAGTTAAAAAAGATTGTTTTATGACGTGGAAAACACCACTCTGCTCCATTCTGGTGTTCACCAAACCAAATTCACATGTAGACCTGTTGGCCAAAACTCTCAACGGACACAATGATGAACCCAAGAAACACTTAAGAATGACTCATATCCCACACGTATCACAAAAAGTTGAAATTTCATTTGTGGAAAATGCGCAAAATGCATGTAGTGGCTGTGTGTTATGCCAGTACATACATCTTAATTACACTATCCTTACAAATACTTCATGATACGCTACCCACACACGCGAAAACTCCTTTTTCATGACATCCCTTGAGATGGCCGCACAAGCTTAAAGGGAACTGTAAGGCAGACTTGTGCTCCGTTTACGATGAGGTCACACCTGTCTACAACACTCCACAGGCCCGGACAACCCAAAAACCTGCAAGCACCTGTACAGCTCAACCCTTGTATTGGCGCATGTGACGACGACCTCATCTGTCGTCAGTTGTAAACAACTTCAGAAGACTGTCACTTTATCAATGAAACAAAAACCAAGGTTGAAAACTTGTCAGTGGTACTCATAGCCGCGATTAAAAGAAATGAAAAACAAGTAGGTATACCCAAAAATAGGAAGATCAGCTGCTTGTGTGACCTGTGACCGTCAATTAAGTTTATAGCCTTCAGCTCCTCTTGCCGGGGCAGGTATTCCACTTGTCGTTTGCCCTCTGGACTTACCTGCCGAGGGTCATAGCCCAACCCAAACCCAGACCTCCCCCTTGATTTCAAGTTACCCCGAAAGATGATGGGCAGTGGCTGAACGAGGATCAGCAGCTAACAATGTGGCAGCCGAGACACCATTTTGGGAAGGCAACAAAAGCAAACACACCTAAGGCGGGCTTTAAGGAGCCTAAGCCTTAAATAACCACGTCCTCTAAGCTGGAGAAACAGCGGCGCGGGAGAGGTGGGGGTGTGAGAATGAGAGGGAGACAGCGAAACACGTAGGGGAGATGGAGGAGTAGCCGAGAGAATGGAGTGTTAAAAAAAGGAGATGATGAGAAGCAGAGTGAGAAAATGAAAGCTTTGAGGGGCAGATGAGGATGACAGTAAAAACGTTGGAGGGAGGCAGGGAGAGCAACAGAGAAAAGAAGGGGAAGGGAGAAAAAAACAGGCATTCTTGACAGAAGCAACGCGGCAGGATCACACAGCTATTTTTCATTCACACTCCTCTGCATTCGCGCATGATTTCAAAGGTACCCAAGCCCCGAGGAAGCCTTCCAGCAAACGGTGTTTGCCAATTTTTCAAGCCTGTCACTCCCTTTTGGTGTATCAGCGCGTGCCGCACAAAAAGGGCCTCCTCCTGCCGCCGTCGCAACTGTTGTTGTCATTGTGCCGACGCAAGGTAAACACATAAGGTCGCCTCGTCCATCTCCCCCTCCCACAATGCATCACCAACAGTTCACGTCGTAAGGGGACAAACATATTTACAGAAAAGACAGTGAATTCCTTGTTTTCTTACATTCAACAGAACATGGGGCCAATGTTTTTCAGGGCATGAACGCCGGAGTATGTGACACTTTGGGAGAACTGGTTTTTTACCTCTATGATGCTTGCTCATAAACATTTATCACTCTCCACCTCTCTCCAACTTGCAGATGCACCGCGTTGCCACCAACACATGGACCTCTGACAGGAAGTCTCAGCTACAGCGGGACAGATGCAACGACATACATGTATACTCAAGCCTTTTTTATTTTTTTGTCTTTTTTCCTTTAACCCTTGTGCTGTCTTGGATGACCCCGCCCTTACTTTGACGTGTTCTCCCTACCATAACAAAGGTGGATAAAGGTGGAAAAATTTCATGTAATCTATTGAACCAGTAAAAATCACAAATCATTGAAAAAAAAAAGGTTCAGAGCTCTGTCTAGTGGGTCTAAATGACCCAACTTCCAACGATAAAGTGCCTAGGATAGCACAAGGGTTAAGAATAAACAGCATTCACTGTCTTCATGATGAACTCTGACATAAAGTCTCCACTGTACCAATGGGTGGTATTCAGACAAGTTCTACAACATTCTATTTGGCAGTTTTCACAGCTTTTGCACCCAGTTAGAGAGAACATCATATGTAGAAAATATCCCAATGGCACCATGAATAGTTCCTTTGATATCAACTTTGTGATTAATACCGTATATGTTGGAGTAGTGGGCCGCCTCTCAATGATACCCATTTCCAATAAACGCAAGGTTTGAAGAGATACTGCAGCAAATAGACGCCGGTCCCTTTAATGCTGAATAATTTTCTATAAATAAAGACCAGGGTAACTATTGCAACATATACGGTACTGTGCTTTATTGAATTATATCCAATCTCAAGTTTTAATGTATATGTGTGAGTTTGGATCTTATCATGTTTCCTTTAGCTCTGCAGAGGACTCATTGGGCTGATGAGCACTTTCATGTGAAATTCGGTCTGGTACAGGCAGGTTCTCGCGTCATCATCTGCAAGAAAGTTCATTAGACGTCTACCGTACCTGCTTTTCTTGCTTACGGTAAAACCGTATACTGCTTTGACACCTGTTGATGGATATGTATATCAAACTACATCAGCTCCATAATTAACTTAGTTTAGCATCTACTATAAACAAAAACATAAGTAATTTTTTTTGTTTAAATGGAAAAAATCCAGGCGGCAAGGGGTTAATAATACCAAACTGCTGTGTTGACAATATTGTTAAATCCTGAAATATTCATCTGATGTAGTGGCATAAATACAGACCCATACTGTATTTTACTGGCAGCTGAACTCCGTTAACCAAGCACCATTCGAATACTAACTGGTCTCAAGCAACGACTGGTCTCTTATCTTTTTTTAACACCGGAACTTTCAACTATTCTAACTTGTCAACTGTTTACACATTTTACATATTTCCAGCATATTATTAAATGGAGAAATTATGCAACACACGCACACACTTCGCATATTGATACAAAGCTGATACAAGAGACCCTTTTTTTCTCCGCATCAGAATCAACTTCAAAGAGTTACAGTATGTCAAAAAGTGTGTGTTATGTTGGTGTCGCGACTACAGTGCTGTTGGAAGATGTACGCTAGATGAAGTTAAACCTTTGTTATATAGATTATTATGTTACGACTTGTAAAACACTCCCCAAAAGCTCTTCTTGTACTGCGTTTTAGGTTGATATCTTCAAAAAAATAATTTTTGTTTACATTTTATTGGTTGAATTCCACACACCTCTGCAGACACTTGACTATTTAGGTCCTTTCTTTTAGCACTTATTGCCTATATTCTCTTCTATTTTTGACCCTTGATACAGGTCCCTTAAATATATCTAAATACATTCTATTCAATTGTCAGTCTTCTTCAAAATGTAACAAAGTACAGATGACTTGTTTTATTCGTCTTTAAGGAGTTTGTTACGACAGTCCTGCCCTCGCATGTCAGGACTGAGAAAAGGCCGTCAGTGTGACCGAATCCCTATTGAAATGCTTTTGTTTTGCTGGGGTGATGCTCGCTTTCTCCCAGCTGAAACAAACCGAGCCTGTACTTTAATTAAACCTGCTTCTCAAAGTCGCTCGCAATTCCTGGGATGTGTCGGGGGTGGGGGGTAACAGCAATCGCACGGGCAGAGTCGAGGCAGCCTTCATTTACAGAGCAAAGGATTGTGCCTGCATTGATGTTCCCTCACTGTGTAATTTGATCTTATAAATCAAGAACTCCAAGTGGGGAAGGGGCAGTAAATCCCTGAGGTTTCCTGAGGAGCCGCGACACAGTGAAGAGATGAGCCCACTGTGGCAAAGCAAACTGCTGCCAGTTTAGTGTTCGGGGACGTTCATCTTTGAAACGCTCCCTGCTTACCCAGATGGCTTTATCAAAACACTTTAGCAGAGCACAACGTTCCCACGCCTCATCCAAATCCAGGCCAATGCTGTTAGAAGACCACGACTTTTTCGCTTGGGATGTTACCTTTCGACACCGAGGTGTTGAAATGACTGTTTAAGTCAGTCCAAAGAGTAACAAATACTTTGGAGGGGGGAAAAAAAACAGATATGGCCTTTAGAGGAGTCGCAATAGGGAGGTATATTGCCATAGTAACATTTAGAGCCCACCAACGTTTCTTGAACAAACACAAGCAAAAGGCTTAAATGAATACTGAAGACCCCAACCAGCGGGCCCCCTTGTTCCAACAATAGGATTGACGCTGGCATCTCAAACATAAATTACGACCTCTCCGGTGGACGTGTCTCCAATTCAGCGGGCCAAGAGGCTGCCACGGCTAGCATAAAGAAAGATAAAGCTTATTCAAAGAGATTCAAAAAGAGTAGGCACACAGAGGCACACGCCCAGACGTAAATCTTTCAAATGTGCAGAGGAGGGCAAGGGAGGAAAGTGCGGGTATGCATGCTAAGCACATTTGCTTAGACATCAAACGCCGTAGTCGGCTTCACGGGGGGAAAGTAATCGGCGCTGCTCAAACATTTGGTGCAGCAGTCGCAGAATTTTGATGGCGATTAAACAGAAAGTAAGCATCTCCACCGGCAGTCCAGCCGGGGATCTCCATGGCACACTCATAAATGTCACCCTTGCGGAGGTGCCGCTGCTTGTCGCACTCACCATAAGCAGACTTCAGGTTTATAGAAGCTCTTCACGGCATGATGGGCGTCTTTTCTGCACTTATGTTCCCAGCGGCTAGCCGCCTCTCATGCAGGGCTTTTATTAATATATCATTACAGAGGGATTAGCAATGACGAATCCCGCTTTGAATGGAGCTTATTCAGCAGTTTGAGCAGGAAGTTGGTGTAAAATATGAAAAATACTAATAGTGTGTAAGCAGCTTTGTTTACCATTATTCTAATCATTTTACCGCCCCCAGACATGTCAATTTGATTGATACCCTCCACTCTCCCCCAATCCCAGATCTCATCAAGCTACAACCAAACAGCAACGAATGTAACAACATTCCTTATTTTCCCCACCTCTGTGGCCTCGCACCCCCCTCAAGGCACCTCACAGCATTCAATTCTGTAATTTACAATTGGCTATTGTGTCCCAAGTGCTGCGACTCAAACCAAAATGAACCGAGTCCCCCCCCCCCAAACAACCCAAAAACAGTCTTTTAAGTCTTGATTACAACCTTCCCCGGTTTTGTCTTTCTCCATAACTGCAAAAGCCACAGCTCCCAACATGTTATTATTCAAGCACCTGTGTCCAGGTTGGCGAGAACAGAGGCCCATTTCTTTGTCGGCGGTTGGGTCGTTACAAAGAACACCGGTGGCGTCTGGAGAGGAGGAGAAATAACCAAGAGACTCCATTCTCCCGAGATTGTGTGAGAAAAAAAGAGCAATGGGTGAAACCAAAGCTGGATAATAAACAGGCTATAGGGCGAGGTGCTGCAAATCAATACACCAAACCATATTAAATGTCTGGAGCTCCTCAATCCACAGCAGAATTTGTCTGACTAAAGTCAGCATTTGAGTCAAAGCTACTTTATATCACAGTTTACAGCGTGGCTGGCCACAGGCTAGGGCCTAAATGTTATTCAAGCTGTTAAAATGTGTGGCAGTGGGGGAGCATTACCCAACAATAGAGCCACAGAGCAACATTTAAGGGGATGACAGCTATGCTTATTTACTCCTTGATACGACAGATCTTGTTACTGCAGTTTTCAGCAGATTGGACTAGTTTGTTGAGGAATGTTACCCAACCGCAAGAGGTATAAGACACCTGCCTTCCAGCGCTAAAAAGCAAAAGCAAACAACTACACCAAAGAATTTGTACATTGTATTGCTGAAAGCCTGAAGACAACAGAGCTCAAATAGGCCACATTTGTCTACATAGGCAGGTACAGTGCAGTAAACCTACAAACTGATCCATTTCAACAGAACCTTCAGCTCTTATATCACATATGTCATCAGGTACCATAAGTAGGTCTAAAAACCCCACCTTCCATCCATCGATCCATTTTCTTTCAATCAGACTTCCCACTTGTTGGACTCCAGCCCCTTTAGGGGCACCACAAGACGTTCTCAGGCCAGTTGAAAGACGAAGTCTCTCCAACATCTTTCCAGGGGCCTCCGTCCAGTGGGACATGCCCAGGACAACTCCCCAGGAGACATCTAAAGCCTCTCTACAGGTGACTGAGCATCTAACCCTAATGTTACATTCACACGGGACATGGAAACGCATGTTTGAGCAACCCCTTCCAATGACAAGTCTATGTACACGCTCGCATATGCGCATTTCAGGCTTCTGCGTTAAAAACTCTCGCACTCATGTTGAACAGATGTTAATAAGTTTGTTTCCAGGCTCTATGTAAAAAATTGTGCAGCTATTGAACATGCATTGAAAGTTAAACCAGTGTAACCTTGACCAATCAGGGACTCGTTAGTGACGTACAGGTAGCGTCAGTTTCAAGTGCGAACCGTTTGGACATCGATCATGAATTAATAATTGCAGTTTGTGCCTGGCCAGAATTCCATGACACTAAGTCTTTCATATTTTGAAATTTTGAAAGAAAAAGCCTGGTGTAAGATTCACAAGATTTTCCCTGCTTCGACATCTCACACCTCCTCCAACTGCGAGTATATGCGCTCGTATTGGGTAGAGACAGATCTGTCTTAACGCCATATGCTAAAAGTCCGATCAGTGCATTCTTGAATGCGGCACACATGTTCAATGTGCATGTAGCTTAAGGGAGCGCCCAGCTCCCCTACTAAGGAAGCTCAATTCGGCCGCTGGTTTTCAGAACCTCGTTCTTTCGGTCATGACCCAGAGCTCATGACCATAGGTGAGTATTAGAATGAAGCCTGACCGGTTAAAGGAGAACAGCTTTCTGGCTCACCTCTGTCTTCCCCAAAATGGGTTGGCACAACAATGGACGCCACTCTAGTTGACTTGTCCGATCTTCCCTCACTTCTGAACAAGACCCCAAGATATTTCAACTGTAGCAGGACTCAGTTTAGGACATCTTGGAAACCGTACTATGCTGCTGTTTCATAGCCATTATTTAGACTAATCAAGTGACAAAAGGAGAACTGACGGGCTTTCAGGAAGGAGATTAAATTGGAATAGATCGTCCTTTCCAAACTTTCCAAAGTGTTCACCTATTCTATTTGACAAAATAAAACTGTGAAAAGGTATATGAGGCAGGGGCGCAGCTACATGGGGAAAAGGGGGGCAACTGCCCACTAGTACAAAGTTTTGTCCCCCTACTTGCCCCTCTAGTTTTTAATCAATATTAGTATCCTTATTGACCAAGATTAATAAATCATCAATACAAGCTTATTTATTAGTAAAAGCACCTTAGCTAAAGGAGCTGCTGTTTTAATATCAATAACAACAAAACTGTTTGACAGACATATTTATGATCCTTTCATTTGCAATAGCTGTCAACTATGTTCTCATTTGCCACCCCTCCTAAGTCTTTGGCCCCTAATGTCAAATGTTCTAACCCTAACCTTTGAATCATCACAACCAGGAGTTTAGAAGATTGTTGCATACATGATAGAAATTTGATAAAAGTCATTTCGTGGGCCAAACACAAGACGAGAAAGCAGAGGGACAAGTAAGAGATGGGAGGAAAAACTTGAATCATCGCAAGAAGGAAAAAAAAAAGTGTGTTATATATATACACACACTTTATATATATATATATATATATATATATACACACATATACATATGAGAAAAAGGCAGGCTAGTCCTGGTGTTTGATAGTAGCTACCTTGCGAGGTCTGTCGTAACTCCAACTGGCCTGTGACCTTCATTCTTCAGCAGACTGGCAGATTCTTGCAGCCTCCGACAAGATTTATCGGACCTGGCTAATAGCCTGCTCTCTGCCAGGTACGGCCTCATCGATACAGGGGCTTTGGCTGCCCCTGCCTGGGCTTTGCTAATGAATATTTAGGCTCATTTTTCACATATTCAGACGTTTTAATACAGGCGGTATGTAACTGTCAAAAACCCTCCAGAAACATCCAAACTCTTGAGTTTTTACTTTTTTTTTTTTTTTTGGTGGCTTTTAAACAGGTGAGATTGCTTGAGCCTTCAGGCTCCATCTGCCTTGGTACACATGTGTGCAGGGAGTATATGTAATAACCAGACACACATACAAATATAATGAACTGCATTCCTTGGGTAAACACGGCGGTCCGGGCGCACAAACACACACAGGAGGACGCGCGCACAAACAGGATATTGAAACCCTCTCAGGCATGTTGCTGCTCGTGTGCCCGCCATGCAGGATGATGGAGAGGCTGAACTGTGGAGGCCTCGTGTGCTCTCATCTGCAGGCCTCACAGGGCACACAAACGCAGGCGCGTGCAAAAAAAAAAAAAAAAAAAACCCCACACTGGAACTCCTACTGTACGCCCGCGCGGTTTATCACACCCTTCCACACGCGTGTGCATCAACGCAGCCAGCAGACCTGCTGAGAGTACATGCGCAAACTTTCACAGACAACACCTCCCCAACCACCTCCGCCCCCCACAGAGGCTTTGATGGATAGCCGGTGAGCGCTCCACCTCCTGTTTCTTACACGTCTAATCTCATTTGGGGAGGAATGGTGGAAGCCGCACCAAAACGGGGCTAATAGAAGCAGTCAAGCTGTCCTATTCCCTTCCCAAATAGATCATATCTATTATCGTCACTTTCACTCGCTTTTTGGAAGAAGCCGATCTTTTCAATAACAGAAAATGAGGCTTTACATGTTGTGCCATGCAGGAAATGTTGAGCCTGTTTCTACAAATTACAGGATTTCAACCCATATTACCATATTTTTTATCCAAATAAGCAGTAGCATTTTTTTAAGACCCACTCTGGTGAAAACTGTGTTTTTAACATTCTGTTGAAGCGTTTTTCTCATGATGGAGGACAAAAAAAAACAAGCAAGTTTCATTTCTGAGCATTGCTTTACTCAAATCGTTGTGAATTAGAATATAGAACAAATTATCAAATGGAGTTAAGTATGCAGAAATGGATAAAAGCCTCTTGGTTAAGAGGTAAAATGTCTTCAACCTAAAAAATAAGTCCCTTTTAAGGCTTTTTCTGTTATGGGACCACGTTTGATAAATGACAGTCTTCATAGGTATACTGCTAACCTCCTCCTCTGTTTATGTCCGCACACCTTCACCCATCATGTCACCTGAAAAGGCAAAGTTCTACCTACAGGTAGATACTTGTACAGTAAATCAGATGTAAAGTTTGTGAGAAAAGTTATGGATCACATACATCTGGCTTTCATTGCTTCTATTCTTGTCTCCACGAAGGCCATTCGCCGTCAGCCATGTTGTCACGGCTAACAGCGAATGGGCTTTTAAATCACCGCCTCCTGACGAGGGCCACAGACCCTTTCCGACAGCTGCCTTGACACCACGGACCTGAGCGAACGTCGTCGACAGCAAATGATGGATCTGATTCGCTTCTGAGACCCCTCCACAAAAGAGCTAGCATGTTTAAAAATGCTGTCAGAAAAAAAAGACAGAGCTCGCTTGTTGTAAAAAAAAAAAAAAAAAATTAGGTGTGAAATAAAAAACTATTACAAAAACGTTGAAAAAGACGCAAATGTGAGCACTTGCTAAAGACAGAGCTACCTAGTTTGAAAAAAAAAATTCTGGTGTAAAAGAAAGAAGAACAACAAAAAAGAAGCACACGTGAGCACATGCTAAACAAAGAGCTAGCTTGTTTAAAACCTTGTGAATACTAGAAGAAAAAGCAAATAAATAAAAATAAATGCACACGTGAGCACATGCAAAAAACAGTACTAGCTTTGCTTAAAAAATGCGGTGTAAAATAAAACAAAACAAAAATGAAAAAGAAAAACAGGTGAGCACATGCTAAAGACTGAGCTAGCTTGTTTTAAAAAAAAAAAATCAGTCGATAAAGAAAGAAGACAGAGCTTGTTTTTAAACAATCTGTTGTAAAAGACGGAGGAAAAAAATAAGTTACCATGGCCACCTGTTTGAATGAACATGAAGAACACAAATAGGCGGCGTTGTCTGCTTGACAAAAGCTGAATAAATAAACCCTGTTACTAGAAGCTTTTGCTTTGCCAAGTACTGTTGCAATTTTGATAAGCATTACCGTTTCGCCTATTAACCCCACAAACAACAAGCCTTTACTTTTGATCCATGTTGCGATCCAACTCTCTGACAGAGAACTGTTCCCCAGGGTTGCGAGTCTGTGGATCTAAGTGATGTTCTCATTTAGTCGCACTTTTTTTTTTACTCTTAAGAGTGGATGTGAGAGGACAGCTATGGAGAAAACAAGCAGGCTGGCACGGCACATCATAAACCTTGGGAGCCTTGTAAAAGTCAGTTTACTGTACAAACTCATCCTAACAGTTGCTATGGGAGAAGGAAAAAAAAAAAAAAAAAGAAGCGTGTGATATGGTGAGTGTGCAGTGATTGATAGTGGCACGCGAAGGGGAGAATCTGCAAAAAAAAAAAAAAGTGAAGCAGCTTTATCCTCGTGAGCCCCATCTAATGTGATCTCTGCCGAGTATGAAATGAAATTCCATTTTTCCGCCACGTGAAATTGAAAGAAGCGGCGAGGAGAAGGTGGCATCCTCGTCACTGCCACTTACAATCAGCGGCGTGGAGAGCAATCAAGGTGGCATCTGGTCCCCCCCCATCCCCCCAAGCCCACCCCCGCCTTATTGCCATTCTCTCTTTACAAGTGTTGAAGCTCCTTCAGCATCTTCTGTCACGAGTGTTTATATGCAGTCTAACTGGGAAAGAGGGCGCTTAGGAGGAGGCCTGGAATGAAGACAAAGCTCTATTTTTTTCCCTGCATAGGCAAAAAAAAAAAAAAGTACGAGTATTAAATGCTATCCAGGGTGATATTGCAGCCGCTATAGCAACCGGTTCCAGCAATCTCCACAGCTTTCCTATTTCAGTCTCCAACCAATTCTGCCGGCATATCAGGTACGCCTAATCCTTTGATTAGTAATTGCCTCAGAGCGAAAGCATTCAAATCACCAAACAAAATGATCCCAGAAAAATGCTGCCCGCTGCAATTTCACGAGTATTGCTGTGCTCTCTTGCGCTGCTTCCATTCCATTCCTTTTTTGTTTCGTTTTTTTGTTTTGCGGAAGATAAACAACAAAAGGCCCGAGTGGCCGTACACTGAATTAGGCTGTAATAGATCCAAAGCAATTCTGATAGCATTAGACACAGTCAGCAGCACCAAGGACATGCTACGACAACAAAGCTGCAATAAATAAATCAGCTCACTACACATCATTTTAGCTCTTGTGAAAAGGCAACACTTTCAGTTTTCCCCAACTTTTACCCCAAAACTGTTGTTTTTTTTCTTTTTTGTTTTTGGATAAAATTGATTAACTCTCCTTTTGACTACCGTAACTAGATGACTTTTGACGCATTTCCAGCAAATTCACAACAGTAATGAAGTGCTTAAGCAATAAAATAAATCCGCTACTTCTGTTGTACGGAAAAGTGCCTTGGCGCGGCTAGTCAACACTTTACATTAGTAATATGTTGCTTATTGGTGCAAAGCAGATATGAAATGATGTCTTTTTCCACATCAGAGTGAGCTGATTCATGCTGATCGCGTAAACGGTCAAAGGGTTACATTAGGTCAAAGAGCATTTGGTATTTAGACGTCACTGACAACGTCCCATGTGTTAAAGAGTTAAATGCTTGTGTGACTTTGCTATGAGGACATTCTTTGCAATCTCTAAAAATATAGTGACCTTTTTCAGGTGACCGTAAGATGGAGCATGACCCTTTAACACCGGAGACGGTGACACCTATATAACACTCTTTGACATAACCAAAACTCTTGGACCGTTTTTGCTATCAACCTAAACCAGCTGATTCTGACGTGGAGAAAAGCAGGTCTTCATAGTGACGTTGCACCAATGACGGTGCAAAGTCACACTTCTTGGCTTCAGAACCCGCTGGAATTAAGTTAAGAGTTATGGTGATTGAAAGAATGTCAACTTTGGAGCTAAAGCTCTGGTGTGAAAGGGTCGATGTATAGAAAAGTAGACGTCCAGGTAAAATCCTCAGACATGACTTGAAAAAGCTGGTTTGTGTTTGGCAAATTTAATCAAAAATACTTAGCTGGAAGTTGCACCTCTATCAGCTGTGGCTTTGTACAGGTGTTGATGTGGCTACTCGTTTTTTTTAAGTTGAAACAAATGAGCCCACAGAGAAAGAGCTACATTTTCATATTGGTTTCCTGAACTGCCTGCCAACCTCAAGGGCAATCGCTTCCTCCGTTTTGGCTACAAACACCACCTCGGTAACCTTCATTTGCATGGCGATATTGCTTGTCCCGTGCGAGTGGCAATGGGGTTTGAGAGCTTGCCCCCATGCAAATGGGGAGCTCGGCGACCTCATTCAGCAAGGGGTGGGGGGGCACCAACGTGGCGCCGTAGGAACAGCTGCTTGGAGCGCCGTGGAGACGAGCGTAGGGAGTGAAGTTCCAGCCAATGTCCGGTTATGCTTGCTGCATTAGCCCGCAGGCGAGATAACCTAGTTTAAGTGTGTGAACCAGGCCTTCGTCTGCCCTGAGGGGCTAAGCTGCAAGAGCGCAGAATACAAGCTGCTGTGGCTCACCACTGATTAAAAGTGATCCACCTGGGCACAAGTGGCGCTTTGAAGTGCAATGATGAAACAAAAGCTGATGGCTTGTGTTAATTCAAGGGCTAAGTGATTTCATTCCTCCCTGCATTACTGTTGGACTGCATTATTTTCCGGCGCTAGCGTGAACGGTCTGCATAAAGTAATAAAATCGAGTGCACTGGTAAGAGAAAGCACTTCATCGACTCCAAGCAGGTTAAAGCCGGGTGGAGTATAACATCTATGGCCAAAAAAGTAGCAAAGGAAATCACAAGACTATCAACTAAATAAAAGCCAGATTGGGCGACGAACAAAATCTTATTTTATTGACTTTCATTAAGTGGTGGCCTAGAAGCATAGATCTGTTTCCCCCCAGTTGCCTAGTTACCTATTCCTGCAAGTTATCTTGGGTAGAATGGTGTATTCAGGTGACAGATGAAGAGAACTGAGGCGAAATCTTATATCTCTATGACCACAGTTGGCGTTTAACCCAATTGGTTCTTCCTGTCATCTCTAGTTGTCCAACCCAACCTGGAGTCCCAAGAGGAAAACATGAGAGCCATTCTCTTCAACTGAGTCTATCTATTCATCCTCCAGAAAAATCTGGAATACTAACGATATTATGTATACCACAATAACTAAAAAAAAAAAAAAAAACTAAAAAAAAATCTGCTTAATGGCCAAAATAAACACAAAAATTGCTGTCTTTATGCTTAAAGCGTTCCCTCTGATTAAGGTTTTGACACCATACTTCCTCCAGCACACACACACACACACACACACACACACGTGTCCTTGAGTGTTGTCTCAAGCTCAGGAGGCCAGACAAAAGCATATATTTTTAGACGCAGTGTCTCTAAAGCCAAGAGCATGACCGCTTCCCCGCTTAATCTGATAAAGATGTAGCTGTTTAATGCCATAAATTGGAGCACATGAGCAAACACCTTCCCTTCAATTAACTGCCGTTGCACAGCAATCAGCACTCAGGATTCAGAAAAGTCTCCACTGTCTGGGATTTCCCAACCTAATGGGTACAAATTTGTAATTCGAATAACTGCTGGATGCTGTATATTTGATTACGAACCCATCTGCGCGGCCCGGTAAATACAAACTATGGTGTATGGCTGTATTTTATTTTGAAAGATTACGACTTTATTCCACTATATTTTCACTTTTGAGTGGTTCCATGAGAATTCCTGCAGCATTAATGCAGAAAGTAAATAAATAATTATATAAGCGGAGCATAGTGACACACAATATATGCTGCTGCCGCAGCAGCAAATAGAGTGCCCTTTTAATTATGCAGGAGACATCCGAAAGCAACAGCACTCCTCACACTCCGGGAAGCAGCTCAGTGAATACACCATATTAGAGGCTGTAACAGACAGAGAGCCGGGGAGAAAAAAAAAGGGAAGGGGGGAGCAGCGGGGGAAAAAAGGGAACTGAAATGATTTGAGATGAGAAATAGTGGTGGAAAAAAAACAGATGGGAGTTACAGAGACGTGAAGACAAGTCAAGGCACAAGCACACTATTGTAAGTGGTATGATGCAGCGGGGGGGGGGACCGGACCAAAGGCGGCAATTGGGGAAATACAGGATACAAACGAGTTCTATACTCGACCATTGATGGATGGGGGTTTAAAACAGAGACCCAACAACAGACGCTTATAGGGTATGCGATGACCGGAGCAATACAAGGCAAGTCTTCAATGCCAAAGGAATAGAACTGATATAAAGTAAAAGAAAGATCAATATTTCATTAAAACTGTAATGTTCAGGGATGGTGTTATCGTCCCTTAAAAAAAAAAAGACGAAAAACAACCAAAAAATCAACTTGTTCTAGAGGGTTTAAAGGGAATGTCTCTTTACCGTTGTAGCAGACCATAAGGTTTGTTTCCCAAAACTCATGGAATTGAAATATTTTAATCAAATACAGCCTCCAACTGGACCAACCTATTAAAAGCTATATAAAAAAAGTAGAAAAAAGAGGCCAGAAGAGGTGGATATTTGCACACAGGCACTAAGATAAGACGCTGAGTTGCAGTGACGATGTGAGAATGTTGCTGTCCGATGGATTGATGCAAACCACATAGCAAGGTGGAATGTTAATGAGGCCTCCTGGTTAGGCGTTTCCCCTCTAACAGCAACTCTAATAGTCACAAAACCACAAGTAAGTTGATTTTTCAACCTTTTTTCAAATCTTCTGTTCCTCACACCTTCCCTTTCGTAAGAAGAAAGGGCAAGCTCTGTAACCGCCAGAGGGGGCAGGTCAAGGCTTGACACTTCTAAGGACGGTGAGGGGATTGTTGCCAGCTCCTATCACCCAACCTTTGGGATGTAATAACTGCAAACCAAGTCCTTATGTGAGCTGTCTGCAACACTCAAACACATTTTTGCCGGGGTTAGTAGCTTTGACGCCCCTGACAGAAAAGGCAGCCTGTGATGTGAGAGAAAACAGTTGAACATGTTTAGTCAAGGGGGTAACTGAATCCCCTACCCAGCCCTCTCTGAACCTTTTCCATTTCTTCCCACATAACACGTGAATGGCACTCCAAACCCCAAACTGATCAATACCACTAACTTGACACATATTAGCACCATAAAGGCAACAAGACTACTGAGACTAGCACTGTCAGAAAGCATTATGGTGGAAAGGACACTAAGAAGAAGAAGCAGGAGACATTTAGGAGTGGTGGAGGGAAACAACGGAACACTGACAGGAGCTTTTCTTACCTGTTTGTTGTATTTGTTGATCGTCTGAGTGCTGTACTCTGAGCAGTGGTCAGATCCGAGGGAAATGTTATCTCCGGTGCCGACAAAGGTGTTGGCAGGGGGCAAGTCCTGAACCGCCTGGTGCTTTTTCCCCGCTGTTGGTGACTGTGGGTGAAGTTGGACGGTGGGAAGCGGCGAACTGGACTTGTAGTGCCGTGCCAGGTCTGGGCTCCCCGGCCCGCCATTCACCGAGCGGTACCTGCCCATGCCGGGGCTGTCCGACAGCTTCTCGCTGACACCGTCGTAGCGCTGCCCATTGGGTTTGGAGGCCTCTACGGTGACGATGCTGCTGTAGAGAGGCTGTTTGGACTTTTGTTTCTTTTTATCCTTTTTGGGCTTTTTAGACTTCTCATGCTGCTGCGGCGTAAAAAAGTCTTCATGATCCTTCTTGCCAGCCTCGTAGCCGTTCTTGTTTTTTGGACGGCAATAACGGGCCATAACAACAACCAGAATAATAAGAATGACAGTCATGATGCCTGACACCACTCCAATTACAATACTCAGACGCTGTTTGCTTAGATCATAGTTGGGGTCCCCTGCAATGTTAGTGTTCAGAGATGTGCTCAAACTCCTAGCCACTTGGGTCTCCACTATTGTGGAGTTAGACAGAGTCTCATTAACATACACATGAACTAAGGTGGTGGTGCTCTGAGAGGGTTGCCCGTTGTCATTCACCTGGACAACTAGTCTGTGGAGGCCATAATGCTTCTGCTCCAGCTTAGCCATCAGCGATATGACCCCAGTCGCCCCATCAATCTCAAACAGCCTGAAGGGATTTCCCCCGATGATGCTGTAGTTGAGGTCTGCGTTTATCCCAGTGTCTGTATCTGTGGCTATAACCGTTCTGACCACCGTCCTGACAGTACTGGAGGGAGGAAGGAGCGTGTAGGAGCTGTTTATGGGGAAAGTTACTGTTGGAGCGTTGTCATTTTCATCCATGACAAAGAGTGAGACCGTAGCCGTAGCCGATCTGGGAGGGTCGCCCCCATCCACAGCTTTGACGCGAAACGTGTATGTAGTTTTCTGCTCTCTGTCAAAGGAGAGGGTGGAGAAAATGGTCCCAGTCTCATTCTCGATGGAAAAGATCTCCTCCTCTTCCTCAATAAAAAGCCCCATTTCTGCGTTTTGCCCTTTATCTGCATCAATTACAGTAACCATGCCAACTGGGCTGTTTGGATCAAGGTTCTCTTTGACATAGAAGGTGAACACATCTTGCATGAACTTTGGTTCATTGTCATTCTTATCGTCCACAAGGACAACCACGGTTGCAGAACCCTGAAGGGTGTTTATGCCCTTATCTTTAGCTATTACTTTGAATTCGTAGCGCTCTTTTTGCTCTCTATCCAGGTTGGTGTTTACTCGGATGTCTCCACTGTCTGCGTCGATAGAGAAAATCCCGTTTACTGATGAGTCTAGGGAATAGGCTATTTCCGCATTCTTTCCACTATCTGCATCAGTGGCTGTCACTGTTGTCACCCTCTCGCCAGGAGCATTGTTTTCAGGGAAAGACACCTGAACTACGTTTTTGCTGAAGATAGGAGGGTTGTCATTAGTGTCACCCACTTTGACGAGGAGAGAGTTGTTACTTGTGAGACTGGGGCTTCCGGAGTCCACAGCCACAATGACCACATTGTATTCCTGCGTGGCCTCGTAGTCCAGTGGGGCAGAGGTGTGGAGGAAATATTTCTTTTTGTTCTGCTCACCCTCCATCTCACTCGCTGGTTTGAGCTGAAAGGGCACATCCCCTACCACCGTACAGGTCACGATGCCGTTTTCTCCCTGATCCCGGTCTGACACCTGTACCAAAGCGATGGGCGTGTCCACCACCACGTCCTCGGCCACATTGGCCACCCCGTCTTTCAGGAAAATGCGTCCAATTTTGCGGATTTCGATGGCAGGGACGTTGTCGTTTTCATCTTTGATGTTCAACACCACAGTGGCCTTGTCCATTTTGGGGGGCTGACCTCGGTCACGTGCCATTACCGTAAACCTCAGTTGGCTCACTTCTTCACGGTCGATGCGGTGCAACACACTCAGCCACCCCGTGCTCTCATCCAACCTCAGCAGCCTCCGCACTGACTCTGTGGCTGCCCCAAACACATATTCAATCTGACCGTTAACCCCGACGTCTGCGTCGGCTGCTTTCAACTGTAATATGGGGGAGCCGGGGGAGCTGTTCTCGGGCAAGTCGGCTTCATACACGCTTTTCTCAAACCGAGGGTTGTTGTCATTCACGTCAGTGATCATTACCCTCAAAATGGCCTGAGAGGAGCGAGGGGGGTCTCCTCCGTCCCTAACGCGCAACGTGAGCTCATAAGAGTCTCTCTGTTCTCTATCAAGGGCCCCTTTAATAATGAGTTGAGGCTGCTTCTCTCCATCAGTGGTGTCAGCAACTTGGAGTTCAAAGACGCTGCTCCTGCTCGCTCCCTCATCAAATCTCCTCTTCCCAGAGTACGAATCCCCGGAGGACCCCGAGCGCCTTGAGTTCTCCCCATTGTCCTGAATGAGCTCATATCTCTCAATCCCATTCCTGCCAAAATCTCTGTCTGTAGCTGTGGGCAGCAGATACAAGGTTCCAATGGGTCTGTTTTCCTCCACAGACAGAGTCAGGACAGGGGACGGAAACGACGGGGTGTTGTCATTTATATCTAAAATGATGACTTTCCCCTCGAAGAGGTCGACCCAGCTCTGTGCCGGCCCGATCACGGACACTTCGAAATCTATAAAGCACTCGTTTTCGTCAAATATCATTTGGCACTGCTGTAGTTTCTCACGGTCGATCCGCTTCTCGTTGGTGGTGAGCTCACCTGTTATATTGTCTATTTTGAAAAACTCCGACCCCGACTCCAGGGTGAATGTCACCTCCCTGGACCCGGCCACCATCCCCAAGTCTGCGGCCACGTTGCCCACCCTCACATCGGCTGGTCCCTCTTCGGCCAAACGGTACCGGAGCACCTGCTTGGCAGCTGGCTGATGCACAAGCTGCAGGATGAGCATGCAATAGTACAAACAGTCCACTGCAGCAGCAGTAGTCCTCATCGTTTCCCTTGTTGAAATGAACCTCCACTGAAATAAAAATAAAAAATGTCAAAAAGTGTTTCAGTGGAGGAGAGTCTGATGGGGAGATGGAGTTTATGAGCAAAGCTCCTTGCTTTGGGATGCGTGAGACTTCATCCTCCGGACACTTCCTCCGTCTGCTGCAGTGGAAAGCAGCAAAGTGCACAAAGCTCCCCTCTTATAGTAACTGCTATATTTAATTTGTTTTTAAAAAAAAAAAAAAAGGAGGAGAAAAAAATGTTTATGCAAGAGAGGATCCACAAAAATGTTGATTGACACGCTCGTAAAAGCCAAAAAAATAATTGTCCAAGCGTCAGCAGAAAGTCAATTCAGTCCACGTTGCTCCGTTTCACCTACACTTTGTGGGATTTTTTTTTTTTTCTAGAGAAATTTCTTCTTTTATTTCTGGGTGAGGCTGCACTATTCCTCTGTCTGCAGACGAAGGGATTCGCTCAAATGCCCGCGCACTTTCCAAACTCCTCCGCTGGTGAGTGCGGAATGCACGCGCGGAGCTGCAACCTGAACCTGCCCGGTCCGGCTGCCGATTCTCCTCCAAGTCACTCGCAACAAGCAGAACGGAGAGTCTCTCTGCCTCGCTCTGTCCCTACAAGATGCACTCGGGAGGGAAAGGAGGGAGGGGGGCAAATATTACAAAAAAAAAGGTTGTAAAAAAATCTTTGATGTGGATAAAAATAATGGAAGGGGGAAAAAAAGGCAAATCCAGCGAAGCTTTTTAGGAAGCGTGGGTTGAATTCCCGGCTGTCTCCAGCATGTTCATCCCCGCTCTTTCACCTGCAGACACGCCGCGCGTGTTGGCAGCCCCTATCTGCAGCACTGTGAGAGGGATTCACAAATGATATTGCAGTCGTCGTCGTCCCCCCCCCCCCCTGCTCCATCTCCTCCCTCTCTCTTTCTCCCTATGCCTCTCCTGCTCTCTCTACCCCCCCCCCCCCCCTTCCCTTCAAGCAGCGCACGTAAACAAGGTCGGAGTTGGTCTGGATCGCCGGGTCCGGAGGGCAGCACAGAATCTGCCCCCACTGTCCTAACAAACCAGGATGTGCATTTAGAGGGTTTAATCGTGTGGCATTTTCTCACCACGTTCCGCCGCGCGTCATTGCGCGCACCGCCACACCAGAAAGCCGCTATTGAAGTCCACGATTGTCCCCACTCTTCGTGTTTTTTGTGAGTGTTTTTTTTTTAAAACACATTTGGTTGCGAGCCAGTGTGTGGATGTGTAACTTTTACGCACTCTGGAGGTCGACACAAGTTATGGTGACGCAACGTCCAGGTGACTGTGGAGCGGAGCGGCGTGGGGAATGCGCACTGTATCCGGCGGCGCACTGATCCATCCGCTCCGGCCGCATTTGCATACAGAAGGATCGGCCAAATTGGCTTTCCTGGATCAGCTTGGAGAAGGGGTTTTGTTTGCGGTCATTGTAGTGCAGCACGCGTCTTTGCGCGCGCCTCCAAATGCGCAGTTATCAACTTGAAATAATTAAAAAGGAGAAAAAAAAGCAAAGATGATCTTATGCGCGTGAACACGGATTTCCCAACACTTATGATTTGGAAACTAGTGTTTTATTGGCTGCACGGACAGCGAAGCGCTGCGCGCGCGCGTAAAATTATACAGTGAGTGAGCGTAATGATTGAGAGAAGTAGTGAGGGACAGTCACGGAAAGGGGGAGTGAGAAAGAAAAAAAAAAAGCCCAGTCTCAGCAGCTGCACCTTTCACAGACAGCAGTCTGAATTCCAGCAGTGGCTTTATCCTTGCTTACGAGCGCCCTCTATTGCCAAATTGTCATCAGAACCGCAGCAGAGTGCTCTGAAAGTGGCAGGAAAACTGAAATCTCACATTGCACGTTTGCGGCAAGCACCCAAATGGATCTGTCTGCACACCGGGACAACAATTTAGAGGATATTCTGCTCAAAGACGGAAGAAGACGCTTCATTGTTTGTCAAACTGTCATTACAAGGAGGAAAGGAGGAATCCCCGATGAAGAAAAATGTGCCAAAGCAAAATAGTGCGAATTATGTATGACCCAAAGCTTAAAACCTTTAGAGTTACTCCAGCTGAGTTTCTTTTTTACATCTGAATTGATGGAAGTAAATACCCTTCCAGGCATACAGCTTTTTCAAAAGTAAAGCTATTTCCCTGTAGAGGCTTAAATGTAATTTGACAGTTGATGGGAAAGCTCTTTCATGCGCCGACTTTTTTAGAGGTTCCTTCATCAATTCAGCCATCTACCACGACGCTTTGTGTTTAGAAGAAGCTGTGAAAAGAAGAAAAACAGGTAATAGTGCGGCAGCAACAGTAAAACTAATCCATCACTTTCAAAAGAGAGGCTTTAGAGAAGCTAAATCATCAGTCGGGACCAAAAAGGAAAAGCATATTGATCAGAGGAATGATGTAAAAAGATCTGGACCTCCACAATAAAGAAGGTAGGTAATTGCTTGATCGCTTCATCCTCTCCTTCACGACATCCAACCAAGGGAAGAACACTCACCAGGAGGTAGACATCATTATCCACGTCTGCCGAAAACAGGAGGCTTCACAGGGGTTCACCACAAGCTGTAGACTGTTTATATGTCGCAGCGTCAGATGGACAAAGCTGATATTTGCCACAAAAAGGCGGGAAAAAAAGTATTCCAGCACAGAGTTTTACCTGAACAAAGAACAGGAGTGAAAGAGTTGTCTCTGATCTGAAGCAGATGCTGTGTGAATGTGTAAATGTTAGGCCCTATTGTCACAACTACCCAAGGTACGGGTGAACATGAGCGAAAAATGAGCAAATCTGGTGACCGACACAATATTTTCAGACCGTGGACCACTCTGTGAGAGCATGGAAGGAAAATGTTCATGCACATTTTTTCTGCAGGCGATCATAGTGGAAACTCAAATAACACGTAAGGGTGAGCAGGGGGGAATTGAGATGCAGGTACAGATATTTTTAGTTTTTCAACCGCCGTAGAGCTCAGTAGCGGTTTTAGCCACGGGCAATACGGGCAACTGCCCGGGCCGCGAATTTCAATCAAATTTCATCCTCGTGCTTGGAAGAAAAGAAAAATTGTGCCATTATCGGTTTTCTATTATCTATCATTTCACAGACTTTGGAACGCCCTAAAAGCAGCAAATTGGCGCCCCCGCAGCTGCATGCGCTCCTGTTTTAGAGAAGGAAAAGGGGAGGGGTGATGGGCGCAGGCTGCAAGGAGTGCTGCCTCGATAACGCAACACTTGGATCATGGCGTGCCGTTGGATCACTCAGCTCATATTCATAATGTCATTATTTACTAACTATTGCAGATATTTTTATTACGTGTCTTTTCTGTCGTTTAGTCGGCGTCAGACATGAAGACAGCTGGTAACGCAGGCTGTAAAACTGCTGCGCTTTTTTGAGATCATAAAGAAACAATCGGTCATTTGTTTATTAATGTTTTAAGGTTTTTTGGAGGATTTTTACTGTTGGTGCTGCACAAAATTCGAACAATGGCAAATATGTTTGGAGTAACCCCCACTGATGAGTTCTATGATTTGTTTTTAATGTTTTATAAGACTTAAAAATTATGTTCACAATAAAAGGTTTAAAAAAAAAATTCTAATCCCTCTGATCCGCTTCACAAAGATATCAGACACCAAGAAATGAACTTATTGATAATTATTGCGCTGAACCTTGATTTATTCCGGATTAATATTCCTGTCTGTTTTTATTTCTATTTATGTTCAAAAAGTTCAGTTTTAAAGGTTGTGTGTGTGTGTGTGTGTGTGTGTGTGTGTGTGTGTGTGTGTGTTCAATAACTGTCTATCTTATTCGACCCGCGACCTAAAGCATCGTTTTTTATTTCGGGCCCCTGTGTGACTGAGTTTGACACCCCTGTAATACGAGTTAAAAAATTCATGAATTTTGTATAGAATGTTAAATAAAGATAGAGACAAAAGGATGTCGTCAAATTTGTATGTGTGCCGAGAGGGGGGGGGGGGGGGGTAAGTTAGTGAACCGCACGAGGGGTCTGGCGGGTTGCATGCAATAGTGTTGCTGGGCCTACCCAAGTTAACGTACGTTGGAAAGGCTGTGTGATTATAGTGGTGCAAATATTGTGCTACACTTTTTCTTTAACAGCTCTTTTCTGATATATGAAATACTTCAAATCATTCTGCGGGCACAAACACATTATTGTTTCCTTTGTGATCAATTTCTACAGTTGAAACCTGAATGCGAGGGCACCATCAGTCACTACAAATCTGAGTCCCTGATTGCAAAGTTACTGGTTTAATTTCAAGATGTTCAGAGCCACACGTTTTGTACGATCACCCTAGAAATGAGAAACTTGTGTAGCCACACGTGACGTGGCCTCTTGAACGCGTATTTCAGAGGGTGTGATGGTAGCTTCAGAAATTAGGATATTACACAATCATAGGAGAGCTTGTGTGGACATCCTACAGGCATTGACGCATCTTCTGCACACCTGTGTAGCTTTTTGTCAGTAAGGAGTCTGTACACCCACATTACCAACAACTACAGTGCAGCAGTAGGGCACTGTACAACTGTCATAAGTGTGCGTAACTTACATTATCGTTACAAATACTTCACACTGCAATAGTACGTTACATTTTCATGACGTCCTCTAAGGCGGCCGCACAAGCCTCAAGAGGACTGCAAGACACACCTGCTCTTAATTTAAGATGCAGCCGCACCTGTCTAGGGTCCTCCACGCCGGTCCAATTTTCACCCAAAAACCTGCAGTACCTGTACCGAGCTATGGATTTCACTCACACACTTTCAAGTTCAACGCATTAAAGACATACTCTTGAAATGTCTAAATGTCTGACAAATCGTCAACTGAAGCCTTAAAGAAATATGCAAATGACTAAAAAGGCCAATAATAATAAGATGTTCCATTAAGTGGTGTACTGTGGCTCCGATATGGTGCCTACCATGTGTATCTGTAAGACACACCCCTTAAAATGACCAATCCTCCATGACTTTCCACAGGTTTAGACACCCCAAAACCCACTATATCTGTACAAGTCAACGTCCATACGGGTGCATGTGACTACACCTTTAAGCTAATATAGAGAAACATTTAACAACCTTCTACGTCGGATAATTAGTGTCAGGTATGCCTACTAAGAAATCTGTTTTGCTTTTGATTTAGGAATTGGAGAACAAGCAAAAAAATAAAAAATACTTCAATCAAATTTGATGTTTTTGAGCAAAAACGTGTTATTCTTGTATTGAAATCTTGTCAATTATACTCCTTTTGTGCCATTTTAACCAAAGTCTATCAACATTTCTTTTTTTGTTGTTGTTTTTTTTCCAAAAAGCATAGTACTAGGGTTAGGAGCATCAATACCAAGGTATCACAATGTAGATACCTGTACATCACCAATCTTGGTATCGACTGCACTATTAAAGCATGGATTACTAATTCATAAATAAGTACATAAAAGTGTATGTGTCATTTCTACATGTATTTGGTCATTAGGTAAGTTACTCTCTTTTTTGCTGAAATACCCCCCAGTCCATGACATATTGAACTGCTTCGTCACTGCAGGGTGTAGGTGATTTTAGAAAGAGCGGTTTAAACACATTAAAGTTGTTACTCGGTTACTTAGTGATACTTTTTGTGTTTAGAATAACAAAAAATATGTTTGAGGAAAAACAATTACCAATAACTAATTACCAGTAAATGGTATCAGTGACTGGTATCAAACATTTTATGCAAAAAGTCATCTGTATTGTATCGAATCTTAAAAGTGTGGCATCGCTCATTTTTGTGGGGTCCAGATGGCCCCACTCCCACGTTAACCTGCCTCCAAGACAGTGCGCAGAACCTTTTTTCTTCAATGATTTGTGATCTTCACTGGTGTCCATGGATTACATGAAATCATCTCCACCTTTATCCACCTTTGTCATGGTAGGGAGAACACGTCAATGTAAAGGTGGGGTCATCTGGACCCCACACGATAACACAAGGGTTATGTTAGTCTGCTGCTCAATTTTTTCCTTTGTTTTTGTGATAATGTTAAGTTTTAAAGCCTAAAAACAAATGCAACACAATCATGTTACTCTTATTGGAGGCTATCTTGTTAACCAAACCAACCACTTCATCAGGCGAGAACAGAAAGAAAAGGACTTAGTACCCCAAGGCAGAAGCAATAAAAGTAAAAATGGACTTAAAGGGGATTGGATGTTCTGACAACACAGTGATGCGGGTTGAACATCGTCACTGAAAATCCCGGTCACAAATGTGCGTAACCTGCTCTGAAGTGGATGAGTGCTCAGAAATGATGCAAGGGAGAGAGCACTTGGTGCACTTACGTAGACCCGATCCGTGACAAGAGCAAAAAATGAGTAAATAAAAAAAACATGACTCACACTCCCACACGCTGACTGATACTGATTAAAACAAGCTTCTGATCAGGAGATTAGACAACATTTCGCTCCCAAATAGGATGCATTTTGGACTAAACGCGGTGCATGTAATGCAAATGTCCGACCGTGGCGGCTTAACCAAAACGGCTTTAGCCTCAGAAAACTCATCTTAAAAGGGGTTCACATCTTCCTTTACTTCTGCCTATTTTGCCCGTTCCCCACAGACAGCCTGGAAGCATTAATGAAATGTGGGGAGAGAAAATGAAAAACTGACATGATTGCACAGTCTGCTGAATTAATGCTTTCCATTTCATAAACATAATGCAAGCAGGAAAGTCTGTCTACCTTATTTACATTTTTTTTTCCTGTTGGTTAATGCTTACTGTAATGTTGTGACACTGTGTGAAAGAGATTTGCAATTATGGTGGCCGTTAACATAAAATTACACCTTTGTTGTCCAGCAATGTGGGAATGAGGCTATTCAAATGACATGGCTACACAAAAATATGCCATTTTGTTATTATGGTTAATTCAATGATTTGACATGTTTTGCTAAACAGTAAAAAGTCAAATGTGCATAATTTTTTGTCAGACCACATTTATTTAATTGAAATCCACGGCCACAATTTGGAATCTTTTGCCATTAAAGGTGGTGTACCCCAAGGCTCTGTATTTGGAACTTTTTTTTTTTTTTAAGTGTGAGCCCTAACTTTAATTAAATCAATGCACTTTTTATTTTATTATTTAATGAAAAAATATTTTTTGTCATGTGCAAGTTACTTAATTTGTGGTCACTCAATCAGTAGAGATCAAAGCAGGAACTGCACAGCTAAGTGTAGAAATATAGGATCTGAACTTTTTTATTTTGGTGGGACTCCATTTACACGTAAACATGAAACCTTTGTTGAGACTAGTTTATTAACAGAGAGGAATCACTTATGAATCAGTGGAAATGTTTTTTACGCGACTAGAATTTTCCGGTAAGGAGAAAAAAGTGTGGGACAACAGTGTCTCATTGGTTCTAAGCCTTAGATTTATTTTGTAGAAAAGGAAGTTTGATATATTTAAGGATAGGAACTTACCAGTCTTTCCAAAGAAGCTGTGTTACTTATTTGCACTGCTTTTACACCCCTCAGTGCTTGCACTGGAGATCAGAAGTAGAAATATGTACATTATTGTTTGTAAACCAGAAATAAATCTTTTATTTATTTATTCAACTAGAAAATGCAAAAGAGTGCAGCTCTTTCCAAAAGCAGGTAGCTGCCAAGCTGAGAATCATCTAACGGCTCACTTCTCGCTGAAGCTCACAGCTCTACAAGCCAGAGGAGAACAGCCTTATGTTAAAATCGTTTGCCCAACAAGTTAAAAGGCACACACAAAAAATAAATAAAAAAAGCAATCCAGCTGCTGAATCTTCACTCATATTTTGAGCTCGGTTTAAAAGGGTACTGCTAATTTGAAGTGCTCGGGTGCATATGTCTGGTTGCCTAAAGTGGTTGTAAAAGGCACTAAACTTTGACCTAACAATTAACATTCACTATAAATGAAAATCAACACAAACTGAAAGTGCACTGTTCAGTTAGACGTTCCTATCAGAAAAGCAAATCCAATTCAGATTACTGTAGCCATTTGGTGCAACAATCGAGTGACTGAACCATTTGGGACATGTAGATAGAAAAACAAGTGTTCAGAATGGGCAGAAAGGAAGAGGAGCGCCCCGGCAACCTCTTTACAACAGGCAAATGGGAAGAGGAGGGACCTAAATAGAACAGGCAGACAGGAAGAGGAGCGGCGCACTAATCTATTCAGAACAGTTTAATAGAAAGAGAAGTGCCCCTGCAACCTCTTTAAAACAAGCAGACGGGAAGGGGAGAGCCCCAGCGACTTCTTTAGATCAGGCTGATAGAAGGAGGAGTGCCTAGTGACCTCTTTAGAACAGGCAGACAGGAAGAGGAGCGTACCAACAACCTCTTTGGAACAGGCAGACAGAGAGTGTGGCACCCCAGTGACCCCCTTAAGACCAGGCAGACAGGAACAGGAACACCCTATGGTGACCTCCGTAGAACAGGCAAACAAAAAGAAAGGTTCCCAAAACAACCAAGACAAGACCATGCTTGATGTTTGCTGTCGTGGCAAAATAGGGCTGTCAGTACAAAAAAAATAAATAAAAAATCTTATCTTCTTGAACCCAGGGGGGTTGGTCACTGTTTTTAACATGTATTACAGGACTCAAATGCAGAAGAACATTGGTATGACACAAACTCAAATCATGTACAAAGTGGACCAAACGAGACAAACTTCACTTCAGAAATAAACTCAAACATATGTATGTTAAGAAAAAAAAAAAACGAACCAACAGGGCAAGGATTTTGCAGATGGAGAACCCCAAGGATGACCAATCCAGAATACACATTCTAGGCCTATTTTCTAACAATGTCCAAAGTCAAATGCTCTCCAGCTGCTGTCACATGATTTGGTTTAAGGATGGTCATGTTACCAAGAAAAATTCGGTCAGGCATAAAAACTACTGTGGCATGACCGCAGCCAATATTCTCAACTGATTGATTAGTTCAAATGTATTTGAATACTTTCAGGTACATCAGCTCTATCAGTATGTTTCAAAGGGTGGGGTTATCTGGACCCCACAAGATAACACAAGGGTTATGTTAGTCTACTTCTCAATTTTTTCCTTATCTTTTGCAATGATGTTAAGTTTAAAAGCCTAAAAGCAATAGCAACACAATCATGTTATTGTTTTTGGAGGCTATCTTGTTAAAGAACCCAACCGACTACTTCATCAGGTGACACAAAGGAGCCGGGGATGTCATGGAGTACGTTCCTACTCAACCCCTGTAAGGATTTTATCTAAAAAAGAGAAATGAGATAGAGAATTACTGAAACCCCCTATAAACCAATTTATGGGACTGATGGCACACACAGGCTTCTGTTCCTTCTATTTCAGTTCAGCTTTGCCCAAGTTTACCACTGCATTAGCATTAAAGTGTCAGAGTGTCAACATCTGTTTTCTTGATTTGAAATAGATCTGGTTGACACAAATAAAAACATTTACATTTCAATGATTTGGGTAACAAAGGGATATATAGAAATAAATAAATATATATATATATATATATATATATATTTTTTTTATTTATTTAAAAAGTTGCATATGTTTAAAAACAGCATACAAACTTCTTGTTTAACACTATACTTTGAGTGGATTTCCACTGGTAAAGCTGGATTTTTATTCTGAAGGTCTACTTCTTTTGCGAAGGGAAAATGCCCAACCGAACCCGGGAGGGTCTCTGTTAAGTGTAGAGGTAAACCATGGAGTAATTTATGTCCCATTATTTCACGCACAACACTCACTGTTTTAAGCGTAAAATGTTTTCAATCATTTTGCATTTAAAACAGAAAAAATACACTTGAAACTCCAAAATATGTGCAATCACAACAAATGTAACTCGAGAGAATATCTCTCTCTTCTGCGCTCGAAACAGAGCAGGGCAGAGCGTTACAAATGCGTCACAAAAGCCAGCCCATCACAGACATGGATATCTGATTGGTCAGGATTTCTCCCAATTGTGCCCAAACCTGACCCAGTCTATGAGTTGATTGGAAGAATTTCTGACCAATCGGCATCAACCTTCCTGTCCATGTCTGTAATTGTCCCTTGTCCTGCCCTGTGTTGTGCTCGAAATAATGGCACAAAATTCACTCCTTGGTAAACTAGATAGAAAACAAATAACTTCAGCCCCGTTTTAATAAAAGTAGCAAAAGAAGTCTCACATTATGAGAATCAATTTGTAAGTCTTATAAAAAAGTCTGAAAATGTCTAAAAAGGTACAGCTGATGAAGTGAGGAGGTACGAGCTCCTGATTTTTACTATTTTTACATAGCTATAGTGCTTCGCCTACAGTGCTGTGGCACACGAGTCCTTATCCTTTGTATTTTATCAATCTGTGTGGGTGCTAGCATTAATTAACACTTCCTTTTCATATGTGCTTGGTTCCCTTTTTAAGTGTGGATCTGAGTGTGTGAACCTCCAGCCGCAGGAATGAAAACAGGAACGTGTAAAAGGTCGGCAAGAAGGCGAGTGGGCAGCCAGCCAGGCCAATCTCAGGCAACTCTGTAGTGCTGCCCAAAAGGTAATGTGTCACGGCATCTTCTGCTTTGTAACGCACAAAGAAGCATCAACAAAGAGGGGGACTCAAAGGCAACGTCCGGCGCTACCGTGGTGGAGCTCAGCGAGCCTTTCTTCCTCTCCAACTCCCCTCTGGCGAGCGTCTATTTTGAGACTCCCGTCTCCTTGTTCTGCCGTGTCCCTCTGGGCTTTGGAAGAAACGGTGACGAGATCTCTGCACAACAGGTTTGCTCAAGATGTTTCAGTGCCGACCGGGATGGTAGGCACGATTGGTGAAGTGGGAATGGGCTGCAGCTCGTCTTGATGTAGTCACTCAAAAACATTCAACTGTTGCCGCTACTTTAATTTTTTTTATACATTTTGACGAATAAATAACGCCAGTTGCATTTTGTGTTTGGCCAAATACAAGTAGAAAATAAAGCCAATAACTAAGAAACAATGTAATTTGTCAACCGATATAAAAGGCGAAATAAAAATGATCAAAACCCAGGGTTTCAGAATAAAAGTAAGTGAACCTGTTGTTTCGTTAATACTACATTTTTCCTGCTTTTATCTGTCAAAGACAGACTTTTAACCTTTTCCTTTTTTTTTACCATCTGGCACTCAATTTATTGTTCTGGCTCCAATGTAGATGGAACAACATCACAATCATCCATGCTGGGAAAAACTAAGTCCAAGAAGCATCTGCTGATATACTGATACCATAAACCAATATAGATTTAAACAAATGACTTCACTGAACTTCCTGTTATTTCAGCCTTTGTCTTTTTCTTATTTCTCTTTGCACCAATGTGGGACAGATTGCAATTTCGTTGTGCTGTTGTACCAAGTGTGACTGTACAATGACAATAAAGCTTTATCTTATCTTATCTTATTTAACTGATTTTTGTGGTACTAACTAACACACGGCAAACTTTTAGATTAATAAGTTTACGATAGTAAAAAATAAAAGTCCATTGTTCAAATTGTTTCCCTTTTGGGCCAATCTCTTCCAGGAATTACCTTCCAGATACAAAACTGTATTATATCCGGGCTAGGGACCAGCACAGGGAGACCAGGACGTGGCTTGTGGCTACATAGTTAGACGGCAATTATAATCATTGCATCCTCTGGGACTTGAACACTGATTTCTCAGTCCTGCGCTTAAACAACTGAGCTATCCAGCCGGTTGTTGATTGATCAAATATTGGCAGTAATTTATGTACCCTTACAAAGTGCATAAGGGATAGTGGTACCCCTGGTTGGGAATCACTGTTTTAGAAGTATGAACTCTTAGAAGCATTTGCAGTGGGACACTAGTGGAGTTAGATATTAGGAAATTGGACAACCAGAGTGTAGTCTGTGTGGGCGTCCTAGCGGCCATCCAATTGGCATGCGCCATTTGCATGTGGTCAGTAATAAGCCAGTACTCACACCTTACTAACAGGTTGAGTGTTGTGTAACGGCACTGTAGGTTAGGATCACTCACTCGTACGTCATAAGAAATTTCCGTTAGTCTTACAAATTCTTTACAACGTGCACAACAGCAGCTGGATGGGACAGTTGGTTAACCTGGACCGTGGGAATTTAGGGTTAGATTGCTGGCGGTCGCAATGAGCTTCATCCAATGTGAGTCCTTGGGCAAGATGCTTCATGCTACTGCCTAACTAGATAGCCACAAAGGGGCCCAAGTCTTGGTGTCCCTGTGTCTGTCCCCAGCCTGGAAAAATTACAGGGTTGTGTCAGAAAGGGCATATGGCATAAAACCTCTGCCAAACCACCTGTGCGAGTCAGTGGCGACCCTCAAGAGATATGCCGAAAGGTGAACAACAACTTACCACACACACATTCCTTGAGGTGGCTGTACGGGTCTCAAGTTAACTGCAAAACCAGTGCACCCCCTAGGATCCTCCATGGGTCCGGGCAACGCAAAATTGCTGGTTTTAGAGTCACTGCATTGGCTCCCTGTGCGTTTCAGGATTGACTTTAAAGGGATCTTAAAGGTTCATTAATGCTTTCATGGACTATTTGATCATTATTTACATACCAATGTTTTTTTTTTTTCATCTTACTCCAGTACTTCCTCCTGGGGATCCATTGTTCTGAAGCACTAAGGGCTCCTTCTGTATGGGGGGGGATCTGTTGCTGCGGTGCTCATTCTCATTAGGCCACCTGGGGTTCCTCTCTGTGGTGAAACACACACATATGCAACACACTCACAAAATTTCACTTTAAAAAATGTGTTTCCATAAAGCAATCATGATTTTAACCATCCAATACACAATGGCCATAATTTGATATAAAATGTGTTTTGTTTGACCTTTGACTGCCACAGAACCCAACTGACTCCTGAGGTTTCTTCTTTTTTTTTCCCAGAACCCATTTTTTTAGGTGTTTTTCCCCACTGAGAAGGAGGGTCTAAGGGCAGGATGCCCAGTTTAGCCTAGTCTATTCAGTTTAGTTTAGCCAATACCCAGAATTCTGTGACTTCATATTCTATATCTTGACTTCATATTCTGTATCTTGACTTCATATTCTTTTTCATGTTTATTGTACAATTACACCGGTATGAAGCCCGTTGACTAGATGCAACTATTGTAATATTGGGCTATACAGATAAACTGGATTGAAAAAAAGCTCACAGCATTTACAGAAACATGAGGAGGAACTCTGCAGAAGCAACTTCAAAATAAACACAATGATTGAGCATAGCTAATATAGAATTGTTTTTACTATAAGTAATTTTATTTTAGCTATGCTAGAAAATATTTTTTAAGCTATGCTAAAATAATTGTGCCTATTTTGAAGTTGCTTCTGCAAAGCTGCGTTTTCCATTTCCGTAAATTCTCTTTTAGCAATGCTAAAAGGCTTTTAGCAGCTTATTTTATCAAACACATGTCTTTTAATTAATACATTGCTAATAAACTTTGATATAAATCAATTTTCAGAACACACTGAATCCCTTCTGGGGTCAAGGGGTTGCTGGAGCCTATATTGGACATTGAAGTTGCAGGGCCACACAGTCCCACATACGCTCATATAGGCACACAGCTAAGGGAAAATTTACAATGATCAATTAACTCATAAGGCAGTTGAACTTGCAAAGTGCGTTGCTGAGTGTCAGAGATATTCATTTGTTTTTGTGCTCCATTGCAGTTGTATATAGAAGGACTTTCTTATTCTAGCAAGATAACTGTCCAAGTTTATTACCATTCTGTTCATAGGATTATACCAGGTGCTTTTAAAAGTCCGAGTGAAGTTGACTCGTTTTTCAATAAAATCTTTGCATTATGAGCAACAATGGTGGACTTCTGAGTTTTGAGAATCCAGGAAAGGACTGACCTTTTTGTCATTTCCTTTACTTTTTCAAGGAGGGTCTTTTATTTTCAGAAAAGGAAGTTTGTGTGAGACGATTTAATCTTGTAGAAATGATTTGCATATTTTCTGTTCCTCTTTTCGGTCAAGATATCTGTCTTAGAATAGTTCTTAGGAGAAGTACTTTTAATTTTACTGGTACTTTTCTCCGTTTTCCAGTTCTCATGGCAATGACTTGTTATCTAAAATTGAGCACATTCTGATTGGCAGCAGTTTGTGCAGTTTTATAGGCTGTAGAGTGGGCCCTGAGCTGCTGTGTTGGGCGGGCGCTGTGGCAAAGACCCCCGTGGTCGGGCTCGGCCTCTGAATAAATGGATCCTCATTATACTGTTTCTGCACAGCAGTACAGAGCCAGCCTGTTTCTTTAAGCTGCACTTCTTATGTTTTTAATAATAATAATGGATTGGATTTATCTGCGCTTTTCCAGACGCTTAAAGCGCTAACAATGTATGTCCACTATTAATCCACTCCTCATTCATACCTGGTGATGGTAACTACTGTTGTAGCCACAGCTGCCCTGGGGCAAACTGACAGAGGCGTGGCTGCCAGTTTGGCTCTATGGCTCTTCTGACCATCACCAGGACATTCAAACATATCATGAGGCCAACCTGCTCAATACCTGCCTGAGCCGCTGCCGTTTTTGTTCAGTTTTGATATAGAGGTTTTATTGGCGAAACTGGGTGGGTGGAGGGAGGAATCTGGTGAGGGCGTGGTGCCAACTATATGTGATTGTCCGGTGTTTTCTGCTTTAATGAATTTTCATTTTTTAGAACTATTTTATTTGCTTTTATGTAAGGCGCTTTGTGTTTTGATCTGGAGTAAAAGGCGCTATACAAATGAATAAAGTTTGAAGTCTGAAAAACATGCTGCATCCATACGTGTCAACCTCCGTGTGACTATGGCTTTACAAAGGTGGTGCTCCCTCCGCCACAAAAAACCCAAAACACCCTCCAAATTTAAAAAAAAAAAAAAAAAAAAAGGTGCTCAAAGCAGCTTTTCAAAGATCTTCCTTCAGTCGGATGAAGGTCGCAGCAGCGTCCACTAATCGTTTGAACAGTCGTTGCGGTTTTTCCAGTGTCAGTCTCTATAGTTCAGTTCGTCCTATGAGAGCTCTGGACTTGTCACAGAGAACAAGAAGCCCTGTAAATCTGACACTTAAAAGGACAGTTTAGCACAATAACCCCTCTAATTATGAAGCGCCCCAAGCCACGCAAGAAAAGAAAGAAAGAAAAAAAAACCCACCAGATCATGCACCAGTAGCCACACTATTAGAGTGTGGCGAGGCAATAATAAGGATGAATTACTCCTCCCTTTCCTGTGACCTAAAAATTGCAGAGCATACTAAATCGTGCCCTCCGTGTCAGTGTCTGCCTGTTATTTGCATACATTAAAGTGAGAGTAGCGGCTCTGTTTCGTGACACTCGCGTGGTGGCGTGTGGACAGCCGCGGATTGTCCCTCAATTTCTCTCAACTTCAAAATAAATAAATATTTGTCAGGGGGGTAGTCATGGGCGATGTATAGTTACTTTCTGAGTGCCTCTGCTCTGTTTATATGCATGTGTGAGAGTGGCTGTTCGCCTGTCTGCACGGTCCGCCAGTGTGTTTATCTGTTTATGAGCAGCGTCTGAGTGCTTTCTCTGCACCATCCCACTGTTTCAGCAGAAACTGAGCTGGCTGTCAAAACAGGAATGAAATTGTGGTGAGGAAAAAAAAAGAAAAAGAAAAAAAAAAAAAGCTCAGCAGCTCTGAGATATATCTATTCTTGCTCCTCGCTTCCCTCAAGCTGCTTCTAGGAGACTTCAAAATGGCTGCACCCCATGCCACAGAGTGGGCTCTGCCCTGTCAAAACGTCTTTGAATGGAAAACACAGACTGCAAAGTTTCCTCCCTTCTTCCTCTCCCCCCGTTGTTTTTCTCTCCTTCCTCTCCGCTTGCCTCATCCCTTTCTGTCCATCCTTCATCACTCATCGAAAGGGCATCTCATCCTCACCAGAGAGGCTTTCATTGACTGCTGCCTTTACTCTGAGAAAAACTGCCTCTTCCTCTGCCTCTCCCTTCGCTGGAGCCCTGCCAGAGCTCTCTGTCTCAGTGAGGTAAGGTATCTGCCAGTCACTCAGAGGCCCTTTTCTTTTTTCTTTCATAAAAACATGATGTCTATCTCCCGGGTCCTGTCTGGGAAACAGCGCAGGTCTTGGCACCTTTGTCAGAAGCGATTATGATCTGTGCAACCGACAAAATCACAAACAAACGGACCGTTAGAAAAAGTTAACAGAGAGGGTTCTTTGATGAGAGAACAGATTTCTTTTTTAAATTAAAAAGACTATTTTGTTTTTTAGAGGGAGATGCTGAATCCATTCAGAAGAATTACAGGTCTTTTAAATTATTTTGTTGGGAAAAACTGCTTAAAAGTTGTTGTAGCCTGATGACGTCACCATATTACAAGGTGCCCTGATGCCATCATGGGTAGAGATTAAGCTAACTCTGTTTTTTGTAATGTTTTTTTCCTACAGTCTAAAAGGGTACATTTACATTTTCAGCCTCAGTAATGCGCGTTCTAGCAACCACTTTCACCAAAAAGTCTATCTAAATGTGCATATGAGCGCGTTTCAGGCTTCTGTGTTCAAAATTCAGACATTCATACAAGTTTTCCGAGACTATTTTTGGGCTCTACGCACAAAATGCGCATCCACTGAATACGTTATTGAGCTTTTAAATGTTTTATAATGTTTATTCCATTTTATGGAATAAGCTCCCAGCTCATTTAAGAGAGGCCGACTCAGTGTCTATTCAAAGTTAGACTGAAAACATTCCTCTTTGGAGAGGCTTATTTTCAGACTAGCTAGTAATCAGAGAATATTTACCTTACTGTTAATGTGTTTAAATTAAACCAAACAATAAAGTTGTTAGTTGGCTGCTAGAAGTTGAAGCTGGGGAAAATATGGTGCACTGGAGTTCTGTCCTCTTTTCTCATCTACTTCTACCCTTCCTCTCTTCTCTATTTTCTCTATTTTGATGCAGTGCAATTCATGTATTGTCCCTCTTTCCCTCTCCCCTCCTGGGGAGTGGGAGTGCTTCCAGATTCCAGTTGGCTCATCCGTGCTCCTGTACCTGACCGTGTACCTCGTCTCTGCTCCTACACCTGGCTGTGGATCCTGTCTCTGGCTCGTCTCTTGCCCCCAGCCGTCCCCCAACTCCATCTGGATGAAGCTCATCTGCTGGACTTTAAACAGTTGTAGAGTTAGATAAGTTAATTCTTCTCTAAGAGTTCTGGTACATCGCCTGTCCGTCCTGGGGGAGGATCCCTACTTCCTTACCGTGAAGGGGGGTCTAAGGGCAGGGATGCCAGTTTAGTTTAGTCTGTTTAGTTAAAGTTAATATTATCGAGCCGGTATAGCTCGGGCTGGTTTGCGGTGCTTTCTGTCCGTGAAACCAGGGATTGAATCCGGGCTGCTCCCTGTTCCCTTGTCTGTGCCGGTCCCAAGCCCGGTTGCCTTGAGAGGGTGGCGTCAGGAAGGGCATCCGGCGTAAAACATTGCCAAGCTTACCATGCGACTTGTTCACTGTGGCGACCCCTGATGGGAGAAGCTGAAAGAGTAAGAAGAAGTTAAAGTTATTATTCTATGCATTTTGATTGTATGTTTACGTTACAATGACCGGTACGAAGCCCATTGAGACGACTGTTGTAAAATTTGGGTTATACAAATAAAATTGAATTGAATTGAAAATTGAATTGAACACCTATTACGGAATGTGCGTTTTGCGTGTTCTTGAACCCGTGTCATATGTCTGGTGTGAATGTACCATTAAAGTCAATTAGTCAAAGTTGACTAAATAATGTTTCCTTTTTTTTAATTAATTTTACCATTTTGGGAAAGTTTCTCGAGAGTTATTGAAGCTTGATGATGTTGCTATGTTACCAGGAGCACAGATATATACCCCCCCTTTTGTTACTGCAGTCTTAAAGCCAAAATCTAATGTTGATTAGTCAGAACTTATATTTTTATTTTTTTATTACTCTGTTGGGAAAGTTGTTGCTGTCTTATGATACTGCTAATACAGGGGTGTCAAACTCATTTTTACTGAGGGCCACATCAGCATAGTGGCTGTCCTCAAAAGGGCCAGATATAACTAATACATGTAACTAAATGTAATGAAAAATACATGTATCCTCTCCTTAATTTGAAATAACTCATTCATTTATTTCTTATAACTTTTTAAAGTGACAATTACAGTTGCATAGAAAACACATTTGCTTGTTACTCTAACATAAATCCTTTTAAATTTGATTCTGTCAGGTTAGGTTACATGGACAATATTTGAGTCCTAATGTATCCCAATTCCCCCTCGATATGAATAAATACACACCAATTTTTAATTTTTAATTTTAGAAAATTAAAAACTTTTATGTTCTCGCGGGGCAGATAAAATGACATGGCGGGCTGCATTTGGCCTGCAGGTCTTGAGTTTGACACGTGAGCTAATAGCTAGCAATTATGAGAACTCTGTTCTTTTGTTACTTTGTTTTATTTTTGGCAGTCTTAAAGCTAAAAGCTGATATTGTCAACTAAATACTCAAAGTATCACTATGTCGGTTCATTCATACTGTAACAACCTCTTGAAATGATCAGCTGTTTTACCAAAGCCTAAGCTGTGTTAAGCTAATCCTCTATTTTAGCCGTCGACTTACCTCAGTAGGGTAGTTTTCCAAGTTTGAAGGAGCAAACTGTGCTTTTTGTAATGAGATGGTCTAATAGAATTAGTATAAAATGTGAAATCTCAAAACTTAAACACTTTCATTTGTTTTGCTTTTACATTGTGCCTGTTAGGAGCAGCTTGTTGGGGAGCAAAACTGCATAAACAGGTGCCTGAAAAAGGAGGTCTGCTAGTCCAGCAACTGCACTGATTTCTGAATACAGATAGGCTACGATTCTTTACCGTTTTCCAGCAAGATAATTTGGAAATGTTTTATACAATTTGCACTAATCTTTTATTGATTTTTAGTAAATTTTGGTCTACTGGATAGCTGAATAGCACTGACACTTGCAAGTAAAACTGAAACTCTTTTTTTTTTTTTTTCTGTCTAGGGTTAACCCTTTAACATGTCATCGGCGACATCTAAATAACACACGCTCTTGACGTACCGTAACTCCTCAACTGTTTGCGATCGACTTAAATCAGCTGATTTTGTTTGAATTTGCACTGATATGCAACACATTACTAATGTAAAAATAACGTAAAGACACATTATGTAAAATACGTAAACAGTTAAAGAGCCACGGTTTCATTTGAAGCTATACCATGAAGAATAAATGACATTTTTCAATTCTGGAAAACAGTGCAAACCTGTGTAGTGAATGAAACTGACATATTTCATCTTCATGCCACAATTTCATTATTTGTACACATTTGAAATATTTCAGCTTCATACATCGCGTCAATCAAAGTACCTTTCAAAATTGTCCTTGTCAACAGTGCAGCTGAATGAACTACAGGTTCTTGGAAGATTCTTTTTCAGTCAAAGGCTGTACTTGAGTGAAATTAGTGGTATTATGTTATTGCAATCTGTCAAATTCTTCATGAGCTTAGCCTGCCTTACAATTGTGTGCTTTATACCCTGCTTTAACCACCAGCCAGTCTTATAATAATATATACTGATGGTTTTTTTATGATGCTGTCAATCATGTTGACAGGCAGCGAGAAAGGCCTGCGCTGCTGCTTTTCTTTGCAGAAATTATGTGTGTTTAAAAACCCTCAGTTCTCCACACACTAGTAGAAATATGTCTAAACAGTAGAGTCTTTTCAATTCAATAAAAAAAAAAAAAAAATCACATCTAAATATATATGTAGAAATAATTTTCTTATGCATGCATCTACCCATCTTTAGCTAATGGCTGCGCTGTGAAGGCAAGTGTCCAATGACGATGTCTACAAACCCATTCTGCCTGTGCTTTTCATTTTTACTACAGGTGGCTTCATCACATGTAGCCAAAAGGAACTGCCTAATGGCCATTTTTATTTGATAATTGGTCATCTTGACATTTCAAATTGTCTCCACAATTTGTTCATCTCTGTAGTGAGTGGCTCATTAATTAGAGCGGGTCTGTGTTGAGCTCATCCTTCCCGGAAAGGATTTGAGGTTGCTGGTGAATTACATGGATGGCATTCCTTTAGACGTGTTCATTAAAACTGACACTTTTCGCCTAAATAGTCCAACATAAAAAAGGTTTAGAGCAATTGAGAGTCAAAGTTTTTTTTTTTTTTATACAAATGTCCTTAAAAAAAGGGTTGGTGGTACTGTGAATGCTGTTAAATGTAGAAAACCTTGTATTTTGCTACCATATGGCAATGCGCCACTCTTAACTCCTAGCTTTGGGCTACGTGAGCCAGACAGTGTTAGTGTTTCATAATTTTTCATATATTAATTAGTCGTATGTAAGAATGTGAAAGCCAGAGTTCACAGAAATGTGCACTGCCAGATAGTGAACTCCCACCAAAAAAGGTTACCTGATGGGACATGGCAGTCTACAGAGGGGAGGTCAATGTTCTATATAGATGCTTCGATGTTCTAAACCTTCTGTTGGGTGCTAACACTAGGATTTAGAAGATAGAAAACCCAAAACAGTCTTTTATTGGTGCATAAAGAGGTGATGACACCACCAGGCCTCATACTATCCCACAAGTCCAGCTGACTTCTTCCTACTTTCTGTCCCCCAGACTGTAGGATGACATATTTTGATGTTTCTATCATGGTGCTGAGGTAAAGTGGTCAACCTCAGTAAACAAGATCTTAAGTTTAGTTCCCGCTCTACTCGCCCTTCTGTCACAGTGTCCTTGGGCAAGACACTAAACCCCACATTGTTCCTGGTGTTATCCCTTGGGCTATCTTGTGGGGTCAAAATGACCCCACCCTCTCATTGATGTGGTATTCCTACCATGACAAAGGTGGATAAAGGTGAACAGGATTTCATGTAGTCCATGGACACCAGTAATTCACAAAAAGTTGAAGAAAAAGGGTTCAGTGCACTGTCTCATGGGGTCCAGATGACCCCACACCCAATGTTAGAGTGCCTAGGATAGCACAAGGGTGAAAGGCTAGCACCAGTGTTCAAAAGCAGAGTCACCACCGGTATGTAAATGTGTGGCTGCATGAGTTGAATGGGACTGGGACTGTAAAAGGTTTTGGACCTTCTAAAAAGGTAGTAAAGCAGTATATAAGTATACACTAGGAGTATCCACACCCAGGCCTCAAGGGCCAGACTTCTGCTGGTTTTCCAGAAAACCTTTCTTATCTGCTCTCTCTTACCTGGATCAGGTGTGTTTAGCCAATAAGGAGCTCCAATAGCAGGTTGGTTGTAACAAGTAGAACATCGGCCCTCGAGGCCTTGAGATGAACACCCCTGTTATACACCATTTATTATTTTATTGGCACAGATACTCGAAAGTAGGGAAAGTATAGGGCAGACTGGACTGGAGGCCTATGCCTTTATTGGCAGATCTAGATTTATATCCCAAAACCAAGGCGCCGTATGTCCACACAAACCCATGACAGACTTGAGGGACACGTGTGTGGAAGATAAGGTTGCTTGACCACTTCGCTGTTGCAGCTGTTCTTGATCCTTACACCCTTAAAATCTTTGCACCAGTCTCGCTGTAGCTTAAGACTGCAGAAATAAAACAAAGTACGAGAAAAATAGAGTTGGCATAATCGCTACCCATCAATTGAACAGTGCACCTGGTCATATAGTGACTTTGCATTTCGGCTTTCTCCAGTCTTACAAAACATTACTAACAAAGATTTGCACAATGGCCCAAAGCTACTTTTCTCTACGACAGAATCAGCTGGTTTACTTCGACTGCGTAAGGATTTCACTTATATGCAGTGTTGCTGCTGTCCTTCGCTTCAGAATCTTCTGAAAGTAAGTTAATTGCGCAAACTGACGAGTTACGGTAGTCGCAAGAATATCAACATTGGACAACAAACACAGGAAAAAACAAAATAACACACATAGCTGCTATTCTTAACTTCAGAAGGCATTGGAATTATGTTACTCTAGTTTAGCTTTAAATCCAGAATTGGTTTGCACTAATATACACCTTGTGTGTCCGAAGATGTATTTATTTATCTATTGTAACTGTAGAATCTGTCCAGCACAAGAGGCCTTTAGCTTTAATCTTTGTGCTCAGCTGCTGGACAGGACAAGTTGGGGGGAAAAAAAAAGGAATTGCGTTAATTCCATCAACGGTTGAAGAGTTACGGTTGTCAAAAGTAGAATAACACTGGAGCTAACGCTGAAGGGCTAAAGGGTTAACCACGCATTAACTCAAAAAGGGGTGATGACAGTAATCAAACAAACCAGATCTTGTTGGTCAATCCGACTCAGGCAGAGCACAGATTGCCTCCATTGGAGTCTGTCTTTACTAGCCATCATATTAGATTTAATGCTCGGGCAGCACAGAGAATAAGGCAGGTCAACGTCTGTAGAGTTATCTCGAAGGAAAGAGGAGTGAATGCACTTGTGAAAGCTCTCAGCTGAGTGAAGCATCAGACCAAACCGTCAATCTCAACAAAGCTCATCTCAGTAATAATTCATTTTGTATTCGGAGAAATTGAAAATATTGATTTGTAATGGCCAGCACCCCACACCCCGTCTTCATCCCGTGCTCTGTGTCTGCCAGTGAGGTTAAAGAATTCTCCTGGAATCACTAACATCTGTTCCAGACATAACAAAAAAAACAATCAAAAAAAAAACAAGTGCAGGTTAACAGCCGGAGCAGCCATTGTTATCTGAATTAATTAGGGACAAATTTCTTGATGCCTTCAAGAGGCTAAAATTGGCAGAGAATATTCACTGCAGTGCTCATATTGGCAGTCATTACTGTTTGTATGAAGGCGTGTTTCACTGCAGATACAGCTGTCAACAACAAAGTAGAGGGATCTGGTTGGAAATTAAACTCTGGAGGGGTTGGATATTTCTTTGGCAGTCTGTCTTGTCAACATCTTGTTTGTGTTTTTCTTTTTTTTTTTTTTTTCGTCTTCCCTCCCTCCATTAGGCGGAACGGTCACGGAAAGCAAGAGAACACTTTTCAGAATAGCGCAAGTGAGGATTTATTTCCTGCCATCAGCACATTTTTGTATGGATCGTAGTTATCATTAGGTTGCTGTCTACACAGAGGTAACACATTATGGCGCACTCTGGCTTACCTTTATTCTTTAATCTGTCAAACGTTTCAAATGTTTGTCACTCAGTCTATATTGTTAAGTATTTTATACTTTAATCTCATTTTTAATATAGGAAAAGAAGTACACATTATAAAAGCAGCTTTTTTATCTTTATATATGCGATTGGTTTCTAACTGTGGCAAGCTACATGTCCGAATGGCAAACAACTATGGAGATGAAAGTACTTTCAAAATAAAAGATCTTTGTTTCATTTTAACCCTAAGTATAGATCAATAGGTAGGGTTTAGGTGGGCAACTAGGAGAAAAAAAATAGGATTTTGTCCTTTGCTTTCCTGTTTGTCTTCATGCTTTTGTGTGTGTGATCATTTACTCTCTGGAGCAGGTGCAGCGTGTCACTTTATGCTCTCTCAAATCACTCAACTAGTCCGAGGTTACTGCATCATTCCCCCAGACTGCACTCTCTTATCTGTCCCTTCTCCCCGGCCTTTGATCCACCCCCTCCAACCTCCACCAGTTCCCCCGGAGTGCAATCTGTTGTCCATTGGTATTGATCAGCCACACAAGGTTTTGATTAGCACACTTGGCTGGATAACAGGAGCTCGACTGCCTGATTGTACTCCACCATTCCAAACCCTATTGTTCCTTTGGTGGCCAGGGAGTTTCTCACGTCATCGGATTGAAGCTGGACATGTAATGTGCGTTCAAGAATGCGCTAAAGCACGTTTAGCCTACGGTGTTCACACTGGACAGGCAGGGAGGGGCTTCTTGAATTTACTTCTACCAGCGCATGTCTGCCCTACAGTTGGAAGAGGCTGGGTACAAAATGTCAAAGCTGGGCAAATCTCACCTTGCTCCAGGCTTTTTCTTTCACAGCTCTAATCCAATAAACAAAAGACTTGATTCCAACCTGGCACAAAACCCTAATTATTAATTTCTCCTTTATGATAAATTTTCAAATGGCTGGCACTACCATGTATTGAAAACCAAACATTACTACCAAATCTGAGTTTCATATGTGGCCAAGTGGGCCAAGTTGTAAACTGAATTGACCCATACCATTATACATTTGTTTCAATAGGAAATTAATCGATTATATCGATATTAGCAGATACCATTTGGATTGAGCCACAGTTTGTTTATTATACTAGAACGACCATTCCAGCGGACAACACACATGTAATGGCAGCAAAAATGATCAAGCCATCCTTACATTCCAATGTGTGGAAACAAAAACATGCTTTTTTAAAAATTTTTATTGAAGATATACAGGATACAAAATCAAGTCAATTTTTAAGTACACAGATAAAAAAGAGTAACAAAATGTGCCAGGGGAACTTAAAGAACAAAGGAGAATAAACCAAAAATAAAAGAAAAAGATTATAAACAAGAGCAGTAAAAGCAGTAAGTTGCTATTCTGTACATTTAAAAAATTCCAGGGTGTCAAAGGTTCTTATAGCTTTGGGGTTGGAAGAATATTTTATAGGAAACAAAAACATGTGACCATACAGTACAATGTTTTAATGATGCTCTATTTGGATTATTATGTGTAAACAAAACAGTGGGCTGAACTTCAGGAAACTAAAATGTGAAGGGATTTGCCATTAAGTCTCATTTACTTGTTTGTATACATATTTAACATTTCATTTACACTTTTTTTTTTTACAAGGAATCTGAAAATGTTCACTTGCACTGTTCAGTGCTTAGGTATTATGATATGAATTAAATCGGTACATTTCTCACTTTACGGAGACTTTTCATTGGAAGTGGTCGTCTGAATGCAGCTTGAAAGATCGGATGCAAACATTTCAGGTGAGAGATGCAATTTTGACTGGAATGTTACTGACACTTTGAACAAAAAAAGGACATTTTTACACTGGTTTTTAAACGCATAAGCAGAAAGAAAGAATTGGTCATATCTGTCCAAAAAGGAAAAAAAAAAAAGTCTTTACAGTTCAATATTGGATTTCGCTGAAGCTTCACTAAAGAAAAGGTAAAAAAAAAAAAAAAAAAAAAGGGAATGCTTAACTTTTTATCACTTGGAGCAGAATGAGGGCACAAGGGCAAGCTATTGGCTGGTCAAGCATTCTGACTTCCGAGCGTACGAATGAGACGCCCAATGGTCTATTCATTGGACCCGGCAATTAAATCCAGCCAGTTAAGGTTTAATACCTACATTTAAGGCTACCATTGTGTGCCAAAAGCTATTTCAGACTCACTTTAGGAGCTTTCATTAAATCCAAAAGAATGCTGAGGCTATTCACAAAGAGACCTGAGTTAAAAGCACATTTTTTTTATATGTTCTTAACTCTCCCAGCCCTACTTTCTGCATATCCCCATCTGCATACTCATGCAGACACAATACCTCAAATGAAATCATTTGTCAGGGCGAAAGAAGTTCATTTTTTTTTAAATATTTGACTTTTTCATTTGACCTTTGGCGTTCCTGCTTGACTGGGTCACGCTGTTCTCGCCACTTCAAAGTTTCGCCAGTTTCTTGGCACTTTGGGGAGGTTCCTTCTTTGTCGGGCGCCGAATCGCGCAATCGGAAAGAAAAAAAGGGTCTCGATTTGGTGATGTTGGTCTGTTTTTGTGCACTGGTCTGAACCGCTGTAAACAGCACCCCGATCGAGCACGAACTACATTAAGACAGAAAAGGCTTGAGACGGGGGCGTGGGCGCATTCCTTCAGTCGAGTTCATTAGTCGCAGTCTGGCTGTGATGCATGCTGGGGATGTTGGCCGGGCTTGGCTGACCACTCAACCACTGAGCAAGTCAACAGATGTAGCGGCGCTCTTCCAAACAAAAGGGGAGCTGACAAGTTCAAACATGGCCGGGAGTCTGGGGAGCTGTTGATGGACTCGGAGGAAGACGAGAGGAAAGGAAAGAAAGAGGAAAAAAAACGGGGGGCAGGAGGAATTTAGAAAGCTGGAAGATAAAGAGAGACAAACAAAGGCGTTGGTGGGAGGTGGGAGAAGAGTTGTTCCCCAGAGGGATCACTCTTGGTGTCTCACTCCACTGGTCCTTCTAATGTGTGACGCTCAAGAGATTGACAGACTGTGTAAAACACAGCCCACAGGAGAAAACAGCAACAACATGCGTCAGACACATGAAAAAAAGAAAGTCAGCTGGGCTATGCTTGGAAGAAACTGCTGGCAGGGAGTCGGACGGACGACAGCGTGGTTAATATGCCCTCATGCTGAGGTTCAGACTTTTAGGGTGTGGCTTTAAAGAGGTTCGATTCAAAAGTTTTACTTCAGAAATACAAAAATAGAAATCTAACATTTTAAAATTTAGAATCACTTTTTTTTTTGCATAACTTACTAGTCAACGTATTATACAGTAAAAAAAAAATGTAAAAAAAAAAAAAAGCATTCTAACTAATGCCGAGATTTAGAGTCCCACTGATAAAAATGGTGTTTTTAACGTGATCTTGTGCCATTTTCCCTCTGATGGAGGACAATTATAAAGAAATGAAAACCTAAATTAGCTTATTATGTAAAGGGATTTATACTTTGTGCAAGAACTTTAGAGTATCCTTTTCAGGTATTCTTTTTGTTGTCCATATGTTGAAATAACTATAACAAACCAAGGAAGAATAGAAACATCAGAATTATAATAAGAAGAACTAAATCCTGAACAAGGGCACTTTTTTAACTTTCATTTCACTTAAATTAAGGTAGAATGGAGACAAGAAATGCAGACATCAAACACCGAGCTACGTATTTAATGAATTTAGACCAAATTTGGTAGAATTTTTTCTATTGTATCTTAAGAGTGTCCACATATTTTCCATTAAAAAAATTTAATATTTTTTAGAAACAATCATCTAATGTGGGTGGAACTGGCCTCATCCACTATTTTGTTAGTTTTTTTTTTTTGTGTGCTTTTTACTTGCAGCGAGAAACACCTGCAGCACCTTTGTATCTGTTCAGAACTATAACATGGCCCAGGTAGAGGTTAAAAAAGGTCAAATGGAAGCTGAGTCTTCAACAAGTTATGGACATCTCTCCAGTATCGATTTAGCTCAGGACATTCCCAGAACACATGATAATGGCCCGCAGCCATTATCATGCCAGCCAACATTGACAATTCATTTTTATATTAATAAATATATATTAGTTTATAAATATATATAGTTATTCTGATTTTTTTTTCTTCAGGGTTTTTTTTCGTGAAAAACTACCTTTTAAAAAATATGGTTTTTGTGACATACACTCAAGAAAAAAAAAAAAATCTTAATATCTACCTAAAAACCTTGTGTCAAGTGGTTGAACACAACCACATTGAGGAATTGTTCCAAAGAAAGTCATGTACAGAATCCCACCAGGATGAATATTCTTAGTTTTCTACTCAAGAGTGCTGTATAATCCCTGGCCTGATTTGTTATGAATACGTTATGAATTAGTTGTATATTTATGCAAGAAAATCAAAAGAGTTAAATAAAAAGAGCAAAATGCACTTTGTATGAAAACAGCAGTTTTTTTTTTTTTTTTTTAGTTAAAATACAACGGGCGTCTCAATCCCTGTCTGGCTTCAGCACGGAGGGGAAGGGGGAATCCACTACAACAGTGGTCCCACCTTTTCACTTACACGCAGACAGTAAGCGAACGGTGGGGGGGGGGGTGCAACAGCAAGAAATTTGACCGAAGTGGTATTTTCTCTTTAGTGTAATATATAAAATAATAATAAAACAGTCAAGCTTTCTAAAGTTTTTTTTGCTCATTGGTGTTTGGTTAATTTTAGCGGGGTGTTATCACCTCAGTTTGGTGTGCGATTGACGTGCGTTAAGTGTGACCTCAGAGAGAATCCGTACTTTCAAAAAAACGTTTGTCGAGATTCAGAAAACAATGGAATTATTTTCTTCTATGCGTCCCGGGGCCAAAATTCCGCGCCCGGGCCGGCCGGCCAAGTGTCCCCCGCGGCCCTGGTGGTCTACTACAACAACCCTGCCCACAACTAGAGGATGATACAGGTTGGCTTTATTTTAGCTAAATACAGCATATCATGAAAAAACATGCAAACACTGGAGATGCTTTTGAAATAAAACAAAAGATTATCGGAGTGGAACTTAAACCAAACTGTTTAGCAGATTTTTTTTTTTCCCCAGTGTAATTTAGTCTACTCTTTTTGTATTTCACAGCTCACTGTGTTCTGCGACTGATTGGGGTCAATGAAGGTTTTGAACTTTAAGGGTTTTAAGTAAAAGAGAAAAGTGTAAAAATGTTAATGTCTGTCTCAGAAAAGGTGTGTAGTGAGGAGTTTTACAGCCTTGAAACATCTACTTCATAATCCTAGTCGGTGGATTTCATCTGTCGCAGGTAATTTTTAGAACATAACCCCATGATAAATGAGGAAACACTGTACTTTTAGGTTTGAGGCTGATTTTCCAAATAAAGTTATTGAAGTTACTCTCAGTTCACCAAATAACCACTAGGTGGCCTTTTAGACAAGTCAATTTCCTGAACACGTCAATGGAAAATGGCTCAACTCCAAAAATCCAAATATGGAAGACTTTGAAGTTAAAAAAATGTTTTAACTAACATTTAAAATCTACAACATGTGTATTAAGAAGAATTTTCATAGACCTCAACAGTTTATGCATCATTGGGATCAAAATTCTGCTAAAACTAAAAGTAAAGCTATAACCTTAAAGACCCAATCTGTGGAAAATTGTGTTTTTGGTGTTTTTAACATGTTTTTGTAGGAACCTATCAGTGCAACAGTAATGTTAGGTTCTGATGGGGTGTAAGCTAGCAAGAGAAGACGTAAACAGAGAGCTCTCAGCAAAGGGAGGGGGAAGGGTTGCTCCACCCTAAAGCTACCGCCCACAACTCAGAGGCGAATTTCTAATGAACCACTGCCGCTCTGCAGAAACTATGTCCTAAAGACTGCATACTCATCAATCAAAAACAACTGGGAATGCCTTTGAATTAGATCAAAATATGATTGTAGTGGGGGCTTCTAATAAAAAATAAACGAAATGTTCATTTTGTAACATGGGATTTTTAGGCATGTTCCACCCACTGTGAGGTTTCTACATCCCATCAATTTCATTATTAAAAAGAAAAATATCAGAAAAAAGAGGGCTACAGATAGCTTAACCATTGTGCTATCTTAGATGACCCCACCCTTACTTTGACGTGTTCTTCCTACCATGACAAAGGTGGAAAAACTTCATGTAATCCATTGAACCAGTGAAGATCACAAATCATTGAAGAAAAAAGATTCAGAGCACTGTCTAGTGGGTCTAGATGACCCAGCTCCCAATGGTAAAGTGCCTAGGATAGCACAATGGTTACAGAAAAAAATCCAGTTGGTGACACACCAGACAGCCGTCTCCATTTCCTTCAACAGCCACAGTACTAAAGATAAGACCCTACTTTTAACAATTAAAATGGAAATGTTCGTCATGTGAGAACACTTGTCGACACTTGATAAAGACTTTACGATCAGGCTTTAAATAATCACTCGCCTTCTCAAATGTAATTGTGACAGTTCAAACACAAAGCAAGTGACTGATTATTCTGTCTTACAAAAAAAAAAAAATCTGAATAAGCCTATTTGACAAGACTTCACGTTTTCCTATCTTCACCTGCATGCCACCGAAGATACGGCTCCCTATCAGCAAGTGTCATGCTTCAACCAAAATTCAGAGGAGAAAAGGGGGAAAAAAAGTCATTTTTCTTTGACTTCGAAGCATATAATTGCAGGAAAAGAGTAGTGTCTCCTTCACATGTATTTTTCTGCTTGACCTTCAGCTGTGAGGGAAAATGGTTGAATGAGGATGAATGGCAGGCTCAGGAAATGCCCTCAAGCAGCTCCCCTCTCCCTCCCCACGTTTTGACTGCATTAATATCTCTGCAAATAACACTAAACAGATTCTCTTAAACAGAATTTAAAATTTGTATTAAACTACGTAGAATAATGAAAATATAGAAAAAAAATCTAAATGTGTTTTTTAGAGTACAACTCATGTCTTTTTATGAGCCTCATGTGATTTAAAAAATAAATAAATAGCAAAAGCCACTAGAGGGCACTGTATGTGTGTTTGCTACTGACTGCAACACAGAAGAAAAAGCTACGTTCAGCTACGGTCTTACGGTCGTTCACGCTGGCCTCAGCTATGCATGTTCAGGCTACTATGTTTTTGGGCTCTACATACAAAACGTGCAACTGTGGACTGTACTTTAGACATCAAACCAGTTGAATTTGACCAATCAGGGACTCGTATTTAGTAGTAACGTAATGGTAGTGTCCTCTTTAATTAGTGGAAGGGTCAAGCATTGAAAATTTATCATAAAGTAGAAATGGATAATTCGCAAGATTTGCATCGCTTTGACATGTCGTACCAAGCTTCCTCCAGATGTGAGTACATGCGTTAGTATCGCGTAGCAGCAGTCCAGTGTAAACGCAGTATGCTAAAGGTTCAAGAAGCAGCATTCTGCCCTTTCTTGAATGCGCATCACATGTGTACGTAGCATTGACAGAATTGTTTTAAAGCTACATTGAGGAAAAAATAAACAGATTTACAATATCAACGTTATCTATAAAGCACTTTAAAACAGCTGAAACCTAAGTGCTGTACATCTTTAAAAACTAAAAGCAAACGGGCATCAATGACATACTACAGTTTAAAGACTTAAGAAAGATACTAAGTCTTGGCCGGCTTAGAATACAAAGAATACAGAGAATACAAATGGGTTTTTAAGACGGGTTTTAAAAGTGGACAGCGAGGGGCCAACTCCAAGAGGGAGGTTGTTCCACAGTTGAGGAGCAGCATCAGAGAAGGCCCTGTCCCTTCTGAGCCTCCTCCTAGACCTCTGTACCTGCAGGAGCAGCAGGTTGGCTGACCTGAGGGACCAAGAGGGGCAATAAAGGTGAAGAAGTTTAGAGAGGTACGGAGGGGAAAGACCATGTAAGCATTTAAAAACACACAAAAGATACACACAAAGATTGAGTGTTTTGAAGTGATTTTAAAGGACCTATATCATGCTATTCTTAAGCCTTTCATAGTAAACTATATCCATATCCATGGACACAGTCTTTCACACTAAACAATTTTTTATAACAAATATGAGTTCTTTTTAAGGCTTTTCCTACCAGGAAGTAAGACGACTAAATCTCTTATACTCCGCCCATTTCGTTATAGAGCCGGCCACAGCAGCATGTCTGCGTTTTGCACATGAAAACAAAAAACTCTTGAAATTTTCAAAGATGGATGTGCATGTCGTGCTTCTAAAAAGGACAGAGTTTTGCCAATCATTGCTAGCTCGTTGGAGAAAGTGGGTGTGTGTGCTAGCCTGGGGGCGGTGCTGACAGGGCAGACTCTTCCTGGAAGGGTTTTGTTCCGCCACTTTCATACATATGAATTTGAGGACCCGCTCATTTTCGTGGAATGGAAGGGGCTGGTGTTCAGAGTAAAGGTGGGTTTTAGAGTAATACTAATGCATAAACAACTCAAAGAAAAAAAAACTTTGGGCTTTGTTTTTCAAGAGGAAGTATCATAATTAATTTAATAGCTCAAAAAATTGATTATGCATAAAACAGGCCCTTCAAGAGTTTCATTGGCTCATTAGCATGTCCTTTATGTTATGTTATCGTAACAATTGTCAATATGTTGCATGTATATATGGCTGGGTAGCTCGGTTGGTAAGGTGCAGGACTGGCATGCAGGAATCATGTCTGGCATTATTGCAACCAAGATAAATAGGCACATGGATCAATACATGAGCAACACACAGAAGGGCATTGTTAGAGACTCCAGAGGAGCCAAACACCAACTCCTGGTTGACAGAACAAATACATTGATTACAAGAAGGCCTATGACTCAATGCCACACACATGGATCACTGAATGCATGGAGCTGTACAACATCAACAGGACTCTAAGAGCCTTCATAGGAAACTCAATGAAGCTGTGGAAAACCACCCTTGAAACCAATGGCAAGCCACTTGCACAATTGTCCATCAAATGTGAGATATAGCAAAGTGATACCCCACTGCTGTTCTGCATAGGTCTGAACCCCCTCAGACAAATAATCAAGAAGACTGGCTATGGATAATGACTCAGAAATGGGGCCAACATCAGTCACCTCCTCTACATGGATGACATCAAGCTATATGCTAAGAGTGAACGTGACATTGACTCCCTGATCCACACCACCAGGATATACAGTACTGACATTGGGATGTCATTCAGGCTTGAGAAATGTAGCCGGATGGTGACAAAGAGAGGCAAGGTAGTCCACACAGGAGGGGTCTCACTCTCAGAAGAAACAATGACAGACATTGAGGACAGTTACAAGTATCTTGGAATTCACGACAACCTGGAGCAGGCAATAAGGAAAGCTGCAACAGCTAAATACTTCCAATGGGTAAGGCAAGTCCTGAGAAAGCAGCTCAATGGCAAGAACAAGACCTGGGCAATAAACAGCTACACACTGCCAGTTATCAGATACCCTGCAGGAATAATAAGATGGCCAAAGGAAGAGATACAGACCACGGATGTTAAAACACGAAAGCTCCTCACCATGCATGGAGGGTTCCATCCCAAATCCAGCACCCTGAGACTGTATGCTAGCCACAAGGAGGGAGGCCGAGGACTAGTGGGCGTAGAAGCCACTACCCAGGATGAAACATCCAAGATGCATGAATACATCAAGCTCAAGGCCCCAACTGACAGTGTGCTCAGTGAATGTCTCAGGCAATGGAGAGCAGAGGATACAGTGCTGGAAGACAGATCCTCATGGGAGGACAAACCCCTGCATGGGATGTACCACCGGACCATAACTGAAGTGGCTGATATCAAGAAGTCCTACCAATGGCTAGAAAGGGCTGGCCTACAGGACAGCACTGAAGCGCTCATCCTGGCAGCTCAGGAACAAGCCCTGAGCACCAGAGCAATAGAGGCTCAGATCTACCACACCAGACAAGACGGTGTAGGCTGTGCAAAGAGGCGCCTGAAACAATCCAGCACACAACTGCAGGATGTAAGATGCTGGCAGGTAAAGCATACATGGAGCGCCACAATCAAGTGGCTGGAATAATATACAGGAACATGTGTGCAGAACACCTCCGAAGGTGGTAGAGAATGAGAGGGCAAAGATCCTGTGGGACTTTTACATCCAGGCTGAAAGGATGGTAATGGCGAACCAACTAGACACTGGTGGTGGATAAAGAACAGAGGAAAGCCGTTGTGGTGGATATGGCAGTGCCAAGCGATGGGAACATCAGGAAGAAGGAACATGAGAAACTGGAGAAATACCAGGGACTCAGAGAAGAACTGGAGAAAGCCTGGAAAGTGAAGGTGACAGTGGTGCCTGTGGTAATTGGAGCACTCGGGGCAGTAACCCCCAAACTGTAGGATTGTTTCATGAAGCTAAATGCACATCAATGTGTTGAGGTAGTAAAGTGAGCAGATATTTAGTCTATTGTTATCTTTTCAGTTGTTATGATTTACTTTTCAAGATGAAATGTCCTAACTGAAATGTCTCTTGTTTCTGCATGTTGTTATATACATTCCTCCTATATGTGCAACTTCTATACGTTTTTTTTTATTTGTCAAGCATTTTTTTTTTTTTTACTGTTGTAACTCATAGTCTGAATTCTGGTATCTGGTATTTAATTATTGGAAGTTTTTCCTCTTGATTCACTGTGAACTCTGTACCTTTGATCCTGACTTTTTCACATGACAACTTTTAACCGATTGGTTGCGATTTTAGGACATTTTTAACCCTGCCACAAAGCAAGGGTCAATCAGTAACTGACTGAAATATATACATATATCTTATCAAATATAATATGTTTTTTTTATGTAGTGTTATGTTTTTTTTTTTTTTATATTTTGCCTCGAGCTGATAGCGTTAACAGAAGTTATGATAAAAGTTATTTGTTCGAGTCCAAAATCTAGGTTGTAAAATAAATCATTTTGATTATGCTTTTACATGAAGTGCAGTATCTGGAAGATAGCATCAATTCCTGCAAACACATATTTGTGTTGACACCTTACATAAAAAAACGCACTTTTAAAATGTCAGGGTTTTTGTTGAAGATGAATGGCTTAAAACATTAAATGCAGACAGGTGGAAAATTAACTACGTTCATCAAATAAGCCTGAAAAACAAAAACTGATACAGAGGCTGGAGAAAACCTTCAACATGAACCCAGAGCGTAAACGGAAACAGGTGCAGACAGACGCTGATCAGGGAGAAAACATGACAGAGTGAAGAAAGAACCCATCAAAGAGAAGCCAAAACCAAAGCGATAAATACTTCCGTTACAAAGACTCACTCTGATCGTCTTTTCATCTTTTATAAAAGCGTTCCTGGTGGTCTTCTAATTATGTAGGGCTGTTAGTGTGGGGCAACCCCATCCCCCCTTCCTGTCACCCGTAACAGAGTTCTTTGTTTACGTGTAGCTTCCATATCTGTACAGTTTTCAGTCAGATGCTAGGAAAACAAAGACGTCTACAAGTGGATGCATCAGAACAGGGGGGGCTCATGGTTTTCTTTGTCACAAATACAATGACATTTTTTGGTTTGCTCCTGTTTCACAAAGGATTTGGATTAGGAAATGTCCTCCATAATGAGAAAAATGTCAAAAACACCAAAAAAACATCAAAGTGGGTCTTAAAGGTAATCTGATCACCAATCAGGAATGGCCATTTTAAAAACACATGTATAGGTGTGAAAACTTCACAAAGAAAAGACCGAACAAGAGAAGAAGCAATCCAAATAAGGCAAAAAAATTGTTAACGGTCCATAGATCAAAGTGGGAATGAAATAATTTCAAAATGAACATAGCCACAGCTTTCCAAATAGCCTAGTTAAAGAAGCATAAGCAGCAAATGGTCTATTTTTAAAATTTATATTATGTATAAGGCGCAGTCAGACGTTATTAACTGCATGCACAGTTACTCTAATGTGTCTTTAACATTTAACAAATGTTAAAATGCGGACGCCAACTTCTAACCTCATTAGAGACGTAAAAAACAAAAAAATCCAATACACGTTAGCCACGTTAGCACACAATAACACCCAACCAAACATTCTGACAAAGCGCGGTGTACCTCTCAAATTCACTTCAACATCAGTAAGCACAACCAGAATTGATCCAAATAAGACACTCTGGAATATGCGAAGCACTGTGGGTTTTTGAAAGATTTCTGCCAACAAAGCCTTTTTTTTTTTGTTTACCAAGAATTTTCTTCATATTTTGTTGTAACAATTCATAGACAGACTTACTTATGGGCTAGATTTCCCGGTTATACTCAACACATACCCCTTGAATATGCATTTTGTCTTGGTCAAATAAGCAAGTACAACTCTGCCCTCATCCCAATTCTTGTAATTGAGTGTGTGTCATTGTGCCAGATACTTAGTGTGTATTTATGGGTGGTTAAGCCTTTGTGTGTGTGTGTGTGGGGGGGGGCATGAGCCTGCTAGCATTTATGGTAAATCCGAATTTATCTCCTAGCTCTACCCCTTCTGCTGACGCGGAGGGACAGGTTTTCGGAATGCTTAGTTAGATGAAGGGTTTACATGTAAGGGATAGAGTTATACAAGAAAGCAAAGAACCGCACTGCTATTGGGGAAAGAGAAATTTCCCATCTGACACCTCACAGACTGATGGCATAATTGAAATAGCAGGGCTGAAACAACAACCAAAGACAAATTGGCTTTATGTTTGGCAGTCACAGAACAATCAGTTGGTCTGGGGTTCAAAATGAAGGCCCTACTGTTTTTATGTCCTTGGACAAAACATTGAAACATTGACTAAAAATGCAAAAACTCTGTCACATCACTTTCTATCCATCTGTCTCATTAAATATTTGTCCTCTCAAAAACACTAAAGTTTTCGAACCTCAATTATTTTTATTTTCTTACTTTAGCAGTCCTACCCCTACTGCTTACCCCATAAAGGATGTATGGAGGGGTAAAAGGAAGAAATATCCCTTCAGCACCGGAGCTGTCGGTAGCGGCAGCATATAACCCACACTCTTTGACCATTAATGCAAATAATGCAATTCCAACAGTTTGATGTGGCTCAAAGCTTCTTTTCTGTGCGTCAATACCAGAGATGGTTTACGATTATCGAGTTAATACTACAGAGGTAAAGTGTTGCATATCAGCGCAAAACTGCATTTCTCCACTTCAGAATCTGTTGGAATATTACAAGTTATGGTAAGTGAATGAACATCGAAGGGTTAAGGTTCAGACTTAAACTGTATGACAGCCTTGCCTGGGTAAGTCTTTGATGGGTGTCACCATCCATTAATTTTCTTTTGCTCATACGAAGGCAGCAGGCTTAAGTCTAAGATACCTAGACATTGGCCACTTCCTCCAGGGGATCCAGAGGCCTGTCCAGGCTAGCAGAGACATGTAGTCTCTCCAACATGTCTTTGGTCTTCCCCTGGGTCTCCACCCGATGTGACATGCCTTTGAAAATTCCCCAAGATGGTGTCCAGGAGGCAGCCCGATGCCAAACAAAGAGACAAAACGCGATTCAGAAACCTCTTATAAGTCATTGACCTCAAGTTTAGATTACGTCGCCTAGATTGGTGTCCACCATGGAGCCAGGTAGGGGTTGGGCCTTGTAGGCTTGGTGGCTTCGGCTCTTCCAACAGGCCCCTTTGAACCCACGACCTTCAGCAAAGCTCAAAAGGTTGTACAATGTGGTTTGGGCAAGGCAGGTGCCAAGGTGGGCTAACCCCCATAGGTGGAATGTATTTTTGTGGAAATGAATGTCATCCACACAGAAAAAAATAAATAAAAAGAACTGTGGTAGTTATAATCACAGCACAAATGAGATAAGCCTTAATAAAAGACTGAATGGAATTTAACTAGCAGACCCTACAAAAGGTATAGCTGGCTTCAGATAATCCCCAGACCTTGTTGTAAAACCTGAGTGACAGACTGTGACGGTCTCAAATTCTATTGTTGGTGCTTCAGGGAGCCCAGCTAAAAAAACAGTCCATTTGCACTGTTGGCTGTATGGAGGCTTTACAGACAAAGTTCAGATTCTGCAGGAATGTGAAGTTAAAACGGTCTTTGTCAAAATCCGTTGGAGGTGAGGCATAAAAAAAAGGTGTTTGATGGCAGTTCATAGATAACTCTTTGAAAGCACCAAGCTGTCATGCAACATCTGAATAATTGATTTTGTTTTGGATCAATACGCCATAAGCCAGACAATGAAGGAGCTACATGTGCATGCATGCAATGTGTCAGATAGGCTGAGCTTTATATGCTGCAAAACAGAATGATATCTGGAACGCCAGTTTAGGAGCTCTCTCTGTGTGTTATACTCCCACATTTGTGCAGAATTTTAATTTCTCACCGCTGGTTTGTTGCAGCGACACTCATCTCACATGTGACACCTCAGCTTGTGTGTGTTTGTATTATGTATATGACAAATCCGCCATCAGGGACCGCCGAGACGCACCAACGCTGCCTTACAACCCCGCGTGTCTATGTGGTGTCGGCATGAGTTACCACTCATACTACCCACGCACGCAAAGTGACACACGGGCGTAATTCAACTGTGTGTCATAAGCGGCTCGGCTGTTCTGGCGTTGTATGTCATACGCTAACCACAGTTGTTGTTGAGCCGGACAGCAAACAAAGCGAGAGTTGTCCCCCCCCAATCGCTTCTGCTTCTCAAAGAGCCTTGATAAAGTGCAGAGAAAGTGGCTGGGAGTGTATTTCTCTTCATATTAGTTCGTCGTGTTTGTTGATACAGGGATGGCATTGCGGCGGTGCTAAACGTAATGTTTGTCTGAGGAGTTAAGCCTGCCTAAACGCAGAAAAGCAGGCCAATTACAATCCTGGATTAAATGGCAAAGCCCAGCAAAACAAGAAAAAAAAAAAAAGATGCAACGATGGCTGAGGGGTATCCTAGCAACCTACGGCTCTCAGATGATCGTCTGGATATTGTGTGGATTATTACTGTTTTGATTGTTTGTGCGATAAAAGTACAAACAGAAAGAGTGTCCACTGTATGAATAGGAGAGGGGGGGGGAACGCAAGCGGAGTGAAAAAACAAGCTGCAGAGACAAAGGATAAGGCCAGAGAACAAGTGGAATTGTACAAAGGAGGAAAAAAAAAGAAACAAGAACAATTCTGTGAAGTGGGTGAACTGACAGGCACGTGAAAAGGGATGGCGAGAAAGGAAACATGAAGGAGAGGTTCATTGCTCAAGTCAGAGAGAGAAACGAGTAAGGCAGAGAAATAAGAGACAGAGGAGAAAACATTGAGGGCTCTAGAAGGAATTAGACAGCTTAGGGGGCATTATGTCAGTGTACATAGGATTTAGTGTATAAATCTGGATTATGGCCTTTTTCTTTGATAGAAAATGCCACCTTATAGAAAGTGGAGCTGCATTTTGTTCTTTGAGCAGATATCAAAGTGGGCACCCCGCTGCTTTTTGGAATGCATGGTCAGACAGTGGGCATCCAATCCCCTCCACTGAGGAATTCAGATAGGATTTGTTACACCAGGCACTCCAGCTCTTACTTTTGTCGAGGCCAAACGGACCTCGGTGCACAATGACAGAAACACAAAAGAGGCCTACACAGGTTTGCAGGCAGGATAAAAAAATAAAGAAAATAAGACAAGAGAGGGGAAAAAAATGAATCCGATTCTGGCTTGGTTGCATAAAACGTAGACAATCGTTTCAGTTTTGTTCAATTTAGATTACAAAAATTTGAGGTGCGAGGAGAAATCCCAGATAAGACAAAATGAACAATTACCAAAAAGCTGGAAGTCTGGTTTTCATTTAAATTTGTTCTGACACAAAGCCTAAAAACACACCTTTGATTAAAATAACTGCGATTACCTTTCTAGAAGACCACTTTTGGGGTTTTGTCGCTTGACTATGAACATTACCTTTGAATGACAAGGGATTTAGTGTAACAATTTGGGGTTTACATACATAAAATAAGGCCGTAGATATACAGAAACATATACATGTATGTTTATATATATATATGTGTATATATATATGTATGATCACACGGGGAGTTACGTCAAATCAAAGGACATAGAAGGTTTGACAGAGATATCTCCGGTGTTAAAGTTTAAATGCTTAAAACTGGAAATAAAAAAACTTAACTGTTAAGGTCACCAGTTAAACAGTTAAATTTCTGTTTTTAGACCAAAAAAAACTAAATGAAAATGTTGAATTCATTCAGTTTAATTTTATTTATATGGCCCAAGATCACAACAATAGTCATCCCAATGGGCTTCAGACCGATAGTTGTGTAATAAATATGAATCATGAAGAACATTGTCCTAGAACTCTTAGAATTCAATAGGTAATGGCTAAACTAAACAGACTAAACGAAACTGGGCATCTCTGCCCTTAGACCTTCCTTTGCAGTAAGAAAAAAACTCCCTAAAAAAAACAGATTCCATTTTTGTGTGGAGGACCAACTCAGCAATAACACTGGGATGTGAAATCATTGTTTGTTATTCTGAAGAAAACCCAATTTATGGCCTGAAACAGCAAGACATGGCCTTGTTCTTCTAACATCTTATATCAGTTCGGCAATTCCGTATTTATTTCTCAGTTCTTTTTGCCACTCAGAGCAGAGTAGGAGCAAGGAAGCTGTGTGAACTCCCCAAACGAAATGAAAGTTATAAGGGTGATGCTACCCTGAACAAGTCGCCCCATCATGGCATGACTCACATTTACACAACCCCTGCAGGCAAAAGAGTCTCCATCTATGTGTTTCTTGTCTCAGCCTCACCGTCTCTCTCAGCGCGGCATCTCGATGTCAAATAGAGTCAGTGCCCACACCACAGCCCTGAGGGAACAGAGAGACAAGTCTGCCTTTCTGCATGAGACTCTTTTCTTCATCTCCCTCTTGCTTTTTTTACCCCCATTGAGAACAAGAAAAAAACAAAAAAAAAAACCTCCATCACATCACTGATTGAAAGGGAACAAAATTTTGAAAATAACACACTAAGACAAACCCATAAAAAGAAATGGCTAAATCACAAATATGCTTAAAGAGGGACTTAAATTAGTTTTTTTGGAAACACATGACATGATCTACACGCAGCCATTGTTAGCACTTGTTTTCCTGTTTAATAATTACAGCCATCTGTTGATGTGCCTACTGTGATGCGAAATTCATTGGCAGCTCTGCTGCATGGTTTGAAAAACAGAGATATTTCTTAAGCTTTATTCACGTTTATTTAATTTCAGGGTTTTAGCCAAGAGTGAGCCAATGAACACATTTATCAGAGGAAGTAGGTGGATTGGGATGAAAAGCATCCACAAATAGGACAATTAGACAGAAGATTAAAAGATGTATTGTGAAAATCAATGATCAGTTGAGTCTATTGCACGCGTTTAGGATAAACTGAGGTTGTCAGTGCATGTATAGCCTTTTCAGGTACATACACACTGGCCGCAGCAACTTGAGTTCAAGCGGCCACTTCAAATGAAAGATCTGTGTAAACGGATGTAAATGTTCATTCAGGACTTTCGCGTTCATGTGTCGCTAAGCAGGTTTTTAAGTCTGGTCTTGGGCTCTACGTAAAAAATGGGTATTCATTGATCCCAAGCTGAAAGTTCAAGCAGTAGAACTTTTGACTGATAAATCACCAAATGCTGAACTTTGACCAATCATGAACTCTGATTTGGTAGTAGCGTATGAGTAGCACCCTTTTCAAAACATGGAAATGCAACCTGTTTTAACCATGAAAACAAAGGAGAAATTTACAATTGCAGTTTGTCCCCAGCCCGAATTCTATGACACCAAGTCATTTATTTATCGAAGAGCTGTGAAAGAGAAAGCCTGGAGCAAGATTCGCAAAATTTTCACCACTTTGACATTTCGCACCAAGCCTCTTCCAACTGTAAGTGGGGGACATAGACTAGTAAACAGTAAAAAAGAAAAAGCCCCTCCCTGATTCTCCCTGCTTGTCTGGTGTGAACACCTCCAGCTGAGTACGCGTTCATGAAACCGCGTGTAGCACGTTTCTGAATGTGCAAGACATGCCCGGTGTGAATGTAGTTTAGTCACACATACCTGTGTAGGGGGTCAGCCCATATTGGTTTTAAAGGTAGCACAGGTCTGTACTGCAATGATGCTGGTATGGCCACTTCAAAGGACACTTGAAAATTGACATCAAAAATGGAACGCACAATTATGTATTATTAACGCACGATTATTGTGGGTGTGGTAAGTGCATCGTGAAGTATTCGTGTGGCAAATGTAAGTCATTATGACGTGTAGGTGACGCTATTAAAATTTACCCTTATTTAACTTGCAAGTACATGCTGAAGCCGCACATACAGGATGTGCACATGCTACCTAAGGGCCCATAGGATGCCTGTAGTATACCCTTACTAACTTTGCTGATTCTAATTTCCTAATATTTAAAAGGCTCTACGCAAGGAACAAGCGCATATGTGAATAGCACTCAAGAGCCCCTTGGGCTGTTCACAGGATTCTCTCACCTACTTCACCCTTACCCTCACAACTGTTGTTCAAGTGTTCACCTATGAACTTTTGCTAGCAGTACATCCATTATAAAAAATAAAGTCCATTTCTTGCGTGCCCCTGATAGGTTCGGCAATTCTTACGTGTAGACAGTGTCTTGCCATCAGAGCAAGTGTGTCCAAGTGTGTCTTAACTCTTCTTTTCTCATGTTTACCATCTGCGACCAAGCCCTATAGTCCAAAGTTTTAGATTAGCATTCCTCGCAGAAATTACCCACCCTCCCAATGCACTGCTTGTCACCACAGCTTCGTCCTCTTCGGAGTCCCTCCAGCTGAGCGAGGGTCTTGTGTTCCTGTTGTGCTCAATGACCCGACTCACCCACCCATCAACTTCTGCTCTCGGCAAATGCTCTCTTCATTTCATCAGTCAACCTTTTTTTCCTTTCAGGGTAAAATGTTGAAGACTAAAGCTTAGAAATAGTTGCAATTAGATTTAGTGAAGGATACCCAATGCTAGTTCTCTAAACCTAATCCCCTCTCATGATCTGTGTTGTAGATCTTGAAAAATAAGTCTCTGGCAATCCTCAAAAGAGCCTGGTTGATCTTTGAACAACATAATTTTTGACTTTTTGTCTTATTAAAGGTTATGACAGAATAGACCCAGATGTGCACGCAGGCTAATGAAGAAGAGTAAAGGTCACAGTTCCCTCTTACTCTATCATTCAGAGTTTGCTTTTAAATTGCACTCTCAGTGTTGCATTGCCCTAAAAAGAAGTGCCAAGCCACAACAGTTTTACCCCTACAACCAGAAATTTAGCTCCAGTATTAATGATACGTTCACATGTGAATGCTGGTTCTTATACGTGCTTTTAGAATATATTGTTCACACTGTACTATCGTTACCTGATACTAGCGCATGTACCTACTGGACAGTTGAAAGAGGCTTGGTGCAATATGTTGAAGTGGAACATATCTTGCAAATCTTGCTCCAGGCTTGTTCTTTCACTTTTTACATTCTGATAAATAAAATACTTGGCATGGCATATACTTGGTATGGCATATACTTGTATGGCGCTTTGCTAACTTAGGTCCAAAGCGCTTTACAGTCACAGTCCCATTCACACACTGATGGCGGCTCTGCTGCCAAACACTGGCACCGACCTTCTACCAGAGGCAAGGTGGGGTTCAGTGTCCCTGTCCAAGGACAATACGACACATAGGCAGGAAGGTGGGAATCAACTCTGCAATCTTCCGATCAGAGGTCAACTGTCCTACCACTGCACCACGGCCACCTGTGTCATCCAATTCCGTCCAGGCACCAATCTCAATTATTAATTTCTCCCCCGTGATCAATTTTCAAACGTTTGGCACTTCTGTAAATTAAAACAAACTCCATCCATACATCACTACCAAATTCAAATCCCTGATTGGTCAAAGTTCCAACCGGTTATTGTTCAGCGCGTTTGTACGAAGAGCTCAAAAACTGAGTTAACAAGTAAAGTGGCGCAAAAGTTTTGAATGCGGAAGCTGGAAAAGCACAAATACGCGTGTCTACATTGAATTTTCATTGGAAGTGGCCACTTGAACGTGCGTCGCTGAAGGGGGTGTGAGTAGTGATATCTCCAGTGTTAAAGGTGAATCATTCTGGAGCGGGTGTCCCCGTTGTAACTCCTCTTACATAAGATAGTCGAGTCGAGCCTCCCCACAAAAATGTTTTCAGAAATGGGCTCATGAAAGCCTGATCTAAAAGATTTGGTTTAACACGCACATTCATCCTTTTTTCTCAGCCAGCAACAAAAGCATGCAACGGCTTAATTGTCCTTCTTAGCACACTTTTATTTAAAACATCATTCCATCCCCTGAAATCCGTTGAACATCAAAGATCAATGATTCATCAATTTTGCATGGCTGATCATTAGTGGGTGTTCCATAATAGTCTGCCAGCTGCTCAGTGAGTGCTCAATCATAGCAGAGCCCATGTGCTTGCAGATGTGTTACTACCTCCACACCCCCCCCCCCCTCCTCAAATTAGGATCCCTTTCTTTGGCATATTCAGTGACATTGGCACATAAAATGTGGTCCTTGTGCTTTCTTTGTTGCAGATGCTCCTTTTCAACTCTTATCCTTCCTTCCACCATTGACAGTATATGAGAACTGGACAGAGTGACCCCTCCCCCTCTCACGTTCCACACGCCATATACGCTGGCATCGATAAGCTAATCCCAGAGGCTACAATTGAGAAATAAACAGCTATTACTCATAAAATTAAGTCTCATCAAAATAAAATACAAATCCCAATTATTAATGTTTATATTGATAGAAAAAAAAACTACCAAAATAAAATAAAACATACCTTGTTGGCAGTGCGCTACTGTGTTTATTTTTCTGGTTTTTAGACTCAACTGCAGAGCCATCTTAAGGTGATGTGTAAAACTACACATAGTAAAACAAACCAAATGAGACGTAGAAAGACACACGAAACTTAAAATAAAATGTTGCAGTTACACTTGTTTTTAACGCGTTCTTCATAATCCTACTTTTTAATATATTTTTCTGTAGAAGAATTTATCTAAGTTATAAACTGACCAATCAGATGCCTTAGTAAAAGTATGTTTCTATGTGGGTTGTTCGAAATGTCAAATTGGCAGATTTACTGCTTTTGAGTGGTAATGGTGTTGACTCCCAACAAGGTCACTCCGGACTGTTGGTATCCATTGATACATTGGCTCCAAAAAGGCGTCCATTTCACAAAAAAAGCGAGTGAATTGACTTTATTGTATTGGATTTAGATATAAGCGATCTACTATGGATGACATCACACACACTCTGTCCAGTTATCATATACAGCCCCTCCCCCACACCACATCCTCCCACATTGGCCCTGAAAGCCTTGTTTCTACTGAGCAGTCTTGTCTGGTTTAGAATGGTCAAAGTAATTCAGGTGAGCATTTCCGTTCAAAGTTGAACTGTCACAGCCAATGTTGTTGAAGCAAACAACAACAACAATGAAGGTCATCCACCAAGGTCATTGGCTTTTGGTACTTCAGATATACGGCGGCGAAGAGGAATACAGCTGCTTTTTTTGTTGTTGTAATGACCTTCAGCCAATCAACAGGTTTCAACAGGAGCTCCACCCAACAGGTGCCCAAAAATGGAAAGGTTTGGTCTAGCTTAATAGGCCAATTTTACCATACTTCATTTTCCAAAGTACTATGACAAGCCAAGATTTTAATGTTTTTTTTAAAGACTTATGCTCTATTACTCTAAAGGTTGTTTTAGTTGTAAAAATGTATTCACAATTTGCCACACATTTACTTTTTTTGTGTAATGATAGCAATTTTTGTACTTTTTTTATTTGGGGTCTTTTCTCCCAGAGGCCATTAAGCTGTTGGAAGTCAGTTCTGAACAGGACAGAATCGCACCGAATCACTCCGTGGAAACGAGGTTTAAGTTACAAGGTTTAGAGATAACCTGCTGATTGAAGTTTTGGCAAAGGTTAGAGGACCTGCAGCCCGGGATCCATCACAGCAAAACACCAGGCGACAGTCAGCCTGGTGTTTTGCTGTTGGAGCCAGAAGGGATTATAGCTTGTAGGCTTTAATATCTGATTTTAATTATCTGTTTAACTCAGTGATCACGCCTCATTAAGAAACTCAAAGTGTGCTTTAAATTGCCAGAGGACCAGAGAAAGGGAACGGCAAAAGACGGGATGTTAGCATGTGTGTGGGCCACTGCTTAAAAAGATTTCAGTACTTGTCTCACAAAAAAAAAAACAAAAAAAAAAACCAAAAAAAAATCTACGCTGATCCTCAAAGTGCATATTTGACGTTCTTTTGCTCCAACATTCTTGGCCAGCTTCCAGGATTGATCTATTTACGGGGGAATTTCCCCTCAGCCTTGCTCTCGTATGCCACTTATGGATTTAGGATGAGTGTATCAAATCTGTGAATAGTCCTCTCCAGCAGAGGATAAAGAGATTAAGGCATTTTAACCCCTGGGAACCCGATGCCCTTTTACTTCTGTCATCCAGGAATTAGTTGGGCTCTTTCAATTGTGTCCATTTCCTGGTGGTGATGGTGCGGTGAGCTGTTGGGACAGCGGTGCATGGAATGGTGCATGGCTGGAAAAGAACAAGACCCTTCAGTCTCTGTAATGGTTTAATGGAAGGGGGTGAAAGGCTCCAGTGGTCAGCTGGTAACACACCATTGCTCTTTTCTCTGCTCCTGGTGCTTCTTTTCTTCATCCTCGCCGGACTCGTTGACAGAGTCATACCCCACCACCACCACCCTTTCCTCCCATTACCGTCCCTGCTGTGCCAGCAGCCTTCTATATATGGTGAGATGCATTCAATCCACTTTCAATCCCCTGGGTTTAGTTCAGGGGCTGCGCTCGTTTTATTGGCGGCCGTTTTTTTGACCACCTCTCTAACCCCTTGTGCCGAGCTACCTGCCTTCCTCCTTTATATTTCACCACTCTCCAACGATAAAAGGCAGTTTATAAATCTTTAGAGGTAGTGTGCAAAGTAATAAAACACACCCGACAGCATCATCAATGAAAAGCAGATTATCTGCATTAAACACTAAAAAAAGAAGAAAAAAAAACTCAGCCCCATGGTAACGCCGCATAAACAAGGTCAACAATTCAAGTTATTAATGACCATTAAAATATGTTTTTTTTTTCTTTTAAAACAACTTTGTGTAAAGAAAGATATTAATACTTTAGAGAGTCCATTAAACGAAGCGGAATGGGTGGGATATGTTGGAATTAGGGAAAAAGATTAAAGTCCAATGAGTGTAGACCAAAAAAAAAAAAAAAAGCATAAGATCCATCGGACCAGATGTTGCTCATATCTCATAACATGTTTGTGTCACTCAGACGCTCTCCACTAATGCCGTCCCTTCTGAATCATCAAAATCATCAGATCTGCTGAGAGGATTATTGGTTCCAGCCTTCCCTCCATTTAGGACCTGTTCTGATCCAGAGTCAGGAGGCGGGCTGGTAGGATGGTAGAAGACCACTCTCATCCCGGACACTGCCTTTTCAGCCTTTAGGACAATGCACACCAAAGCCACTCGCCACAAAGACAGCTTCTTCCCCTAAGCTGTCACTCTAATGAACTCCTGACCACTGAAGAACACTGAACAAAACCACAGAAACTGTCACACCGGAAGTACTGTTGCATTTTTACTTAGTCTTTTTTTATTTAGTTATGTTTATTTATTACTATATCTAAATCATATTACTTTATTCTTTATTATTTACCCTTTTTTGTCTTATCCCCTCACAATTTTTTATACCTTGCTAGTTTGCACGAAAGCACAAGACACCAATGACAAATTCCTTGTACATGAGCTGTACTTGGTCAGTGAGGCTGATTCTGATTCAGATTCTGATACCCACACATCCGCCGTCCTGTGCCTTTATAGGCACTCTGGTGTCCTCCAGATATAGAGCAGCTCCATCACGGTGATCGCTCAAAGAATAATGGATATCCGTCTTCACTGGCGGATTTACCACTAGGACCAGTATTTCTAGCGTGGGCGATTGCCTACGCTAGAAATACTTTAAAAAAATGACTTAACTAATTCTGACGGGGATTGTTATTTCCTTCTGTCATTAAAAAAACTCAAATCACTGGAATTACAAGACTGCTCATGTGAAACGGTTTCATCCTCCCCCATCCCTGTATAGCAATGGACTATTCCGATGGCAAATGCACTATGCTATGACTTTAATCGGTTCGGGCAATAATGTAGCATTTTACAGTTAACTGGGCGGTTCAGTCAACTCACCTGCTGCCATTTAAGCCAGGTGCGCAGGCGTCCTCTTCTTACTTCAGCTCATTCTTCGCCCCCCTCCTCCCGGCTTCCACCTGTGGGCCGAAAGGGGTTTGTACCCGTAGTTTTATGGAACTTCATGGGATTGACGAGCTTGCAAACCAAACTTGATGCCAACTAAGTTTGGAAAATGTCAATAATATTTTCTGCAAGATTGTCTGACGATACTCACTTTGCATTCAGATGCATGTTTTCAACGCAACAGGTGTCTAATGGAAAAGGCTTTTTTTTTCATACTAGAGTATGTCCACCACCTACAGTTAGAAGAGGCTTGATGCGATATGTCAAAGCGGTGCAAATCTTGCTCTAGCCTTCTTCTTTCACAGCTCTATTCCAATATATGAAAGACTTGGTGTCATAGAATTCCGACCAGGCACAAACCACAATTATACATTTCTCCTTCATGATCAATTTTTTAAAGAGTGTGAAATTCTGTGAATTAAAGGGGACATGTGATTACCCTGACTTTTCAATGAAAGTGGTCACTTGAACATGCGTTACCAAGGGCGGTGTGAATGTTGCTTCAAATGCTAACAAAGACAGGTGTGGATTTGTCCAATTTAATTAACTTTATGAATTAAAAAAATATACATATTATTATTTGCAAAGCAAGCCACATTGTGTAGTGATTTCCGTTATTAGCATCTTGATGTTGGCTCTGACATGACATGTTTTCCTTGTCAAATGGCAATATGGGATCCAGCAGGCTTGCAAAATAAATTGAAAATGTATCGTCTTCGCGATGTGTGATGTACATATTGCAAAAGATGTATAAAAACAAAAAACAACGAATAGACATGTATCGCAAGTCATAGAGCTATTTGTTAAAAAGGAAAAAAATTATAACAAAATATTTTAACTAACTTTTGTGTGTTCAAATTTATTGGAGTTACATTTTTACTAAAGGATAAGATCTGTATGATAAATTAAAAATGTCTCGTCATTGCGATATTGGCCTGTGCGATCAGCGTATCGCAAAAATGTGATAAATGGTTACCTTAGATGTTTACACACAAACAATCTCATGACCTCTTTATTAAGTATTTAATGAAACTAACATAACTCTTTACACACTTGACCAATTGGATGGACACGTTTACGTCGTTGACCAATCGCATGAAGCCCTTTTATGTTGGATGCCTGCCTCCTCTGTAAATGTGGATCGTTTGGAGAATAATTTGGGTTATGATGACTTTGATGAAAATAAAAGTGTTACACTGAAATGGAAATGATTTTTTTTGTCCATGTATCACAAGTCATATCGTCATGATAATATTAATGACAAATATCGCAAGTTTTTCCTTATTGTCCAGATCATTAGCACAGCTAGAAAGGTTTTGTTTTTAAATCAAAATATAACAAACAGCAGTGTTGTCCCATAGTCTTGCTCCGCCGGCCTGCAGAGATTGTGTCAAGAGGTGCTGAGAACCTAGCTGTCTTTTTGCGCCTCATTGAGCTTGCCTTTTAACACCACCATTATTAGTTTTTTTTTTTTTTTTCCTTTTACCCAGCCTGCAGCCTTGGGTGTCTGGCTTTGTGGGCTGTGTCTGTCAAAGAATCGAGCCTGTCTGGCAAACAGAAACAAACTGCCCTGCACGCCTACACTCGTTTGTACTCTTCCCCTGCCAGATAGCTTATTGAATAGCAGGCGTGACAGCTTAAGGGGTTACAGAGGCCAGAGAGGAGGCCGATGCATTCCCACCAAACCCAATGTTTCTGGACACCTCTAATTTTCTCCTTTTTTCCCCGTCATTTAGGCTGTCCTGTAATTAATCTGTCTGTACATTTAATTAAAAAGAAAAGTTAGAGGTGTAATTGGAAGCAATGCCTGCCTTTGTGTGTGTCGACCTTAGGGAACAATGTGAGAGGTAATGCATCGTGGCAGCGCGGATGCATCACCTCAGTTAATCTAAAGTTGACCTCGAAGCAAGTTGAGGGAAAGGAGGCTTCAGGTGCTTCCGCATCGCATCTCCCTCCACGCCTATACTGACGTTCACATTTATTTATGGAAATGAATCACTATCGCCAAATTATTAGACACTGGATCTATCGCTAAAGTGTCTGTAACAGCCTCAGATCTAGTAATACCAACTCAGTCATAGGGGTCATAAAAAGTCAAAGCGCTGCAACTCAACGCCCTTTGTTCCCAAACGATGAAAGATCGAAAGTTGACACAAATCAGCTCAATTGTTAACGACGCGTCGGGTCTGATCCCGGCACTGTGACACGTTCACACAACCGGTGGGAAACAAAGAGCGGCTTTAGAAGTCATGTGAGACGAGCCGCTGATGGTCCACTGACGATGCTTTCTTTGTGGTGTGGAAAAAAGGAAACAAACAATGAGAGTAATCAAGATGAATGTTGCCTTGATTGCATGAATAGATTTAAAACTCATAAGAGCAAAAAAAAATACATCACTTTTTAAAATTTTCAATTGTTTAATGTTTGTTTTTTGCTGGTAATCCGATATGCAACAGAAACAAGGAAGAGAAAAAAAGCTTTTTTTTCTACATTTTAGCATGAAATGTATGTATTTTACACTTAAGTCAGCTTTTTGTTCCATTTGTTTATTTAAAAACAGATCCTACCTCTGATCATATCTGTTACTTCCCTCTTTAAGGCATGCTTTACGTTTTGTGGATTTTTCCGACGTATTTCTTCTATCACCACCTGGATCAACTCTGTTCTTTTTTTTTGTTTTCTTTGTGCCACGACTCCTGTCAAACTGTAGTGGTTACTGTATCAGACCGACAAAAAAACAAAATATGAGTAACAATTTAGCCGGTAAACCGTTAAGATTCAAACACACCTGGCATGTGACGAGTGTTCAAGAACCTGTGTTTAATGTGAGTTTAACCCACGGTGTTCACACTGGACAAGCAGGGAGGGGCTTCTTCTTTTCTACTGTACACATCAGGACAAAATAGTGGGTACCCTTCGGTTACTGAAAGAAAAACTTACAATGGTCACAGAAATAACCTGAATCGGACAAAAGTAATACAAACAACTTCTATGAAATTTAACCAATGAAGGCTGGTTTTCAACCGGACTTCTACAGAATTATTTACGAAACCAAAATCATGAAACAGGCCTGGACAAAAATGCAAGACGTGTCCACTAAATGGCATCATAGGTGTCTGCAATTTTGTCAGTCAGTGGGCCTGTATAAAGGGCTACAGGTAGGTACTGTGCCTTGTTGTGACGTGGTGTGTACCACACTCAACATGGACCAGAGGAAGCAAAGGAAAAAGTTTATCAGAAAGAAAATTAAAGACAAGCATGTTAAAAGAAAAGGCTATAAGATCCTCTCCAAGCAGCTTGTAGTTCTTATTAAACTTATCATTCAGAAATTTAAGATCCATGGGATTTTAGCCAACCTCCTTGGTTGAGGCCTCAAGAGGAAAATTGAAGACAAATTAAAGAGAAGGATAATACAAATATTAGTAACAAAAAACCCCAGACAAACCTCAAAAAAAAAAAAGGTGAACTTCAAGCTCAAGGATAATTAGTGTCAGATCACACCATCTGTCGTCGTTTGACACAAAGTGGGCTTGAGAGACGACCAAGGAGGACACCAGTGTTAAAAACAAATTCTAAAAAATCCATACTGGACTTTGCCAGACTACATGATGACGAGCCACAAAGCTACTGGGAAAATGTCCGACGGACAGCTGAGACAAAAATTGAACTTTTTGGAAAGGCACATCAGTGCTATGTTCACAGACGGAAAATGAAGCATATCAAGAAAAGAACACGGTTCCTACTGTGAAACATGGAGGAGGCTCTATTATGTCCTGGGGCTGCTTTGCAGCATAGCATGGGGTGTCTTGAATCTGTGCAGAGTACAATAAAATCCCAAGACTATCTAGTGAGATTCTAGTGAGAAATATACTGGCCTGCGTTAGAAAGCTCAGTCTCGATAAAATCAACAAAGTAGATTTGAAAGAGCCACTGTATCTTCGAGGGAGTAGATCCTTATTTGGGACAGTTGAGGTGTTTGTGTTGCTCCAGTGGTCTTTGTTCAAGATCCTTTCACAGTCTGATAAAACATGTCTGAAGGGTGATTGGAACACAATAGAACTTGTGGAGTTGTTTACATACAAGTAGTTCTGTGATAGATGGGCATCTTGTCCAGACAGATCCGGTCTTAAGTCAGATGACAACCAAGAGACTGCAAATCTTCTCCACTCTAAAGAGAGAGAGGTAAGTGTTAGAGGTATCTTCTTACACACAATTATATTCTCATTTAGTTTCTTGTTTGTAATGACCATCAGAATTGACAACATAATATTCCAAAAACTGCCCTGCATTGTACTGGCAAATCATCATGGGTGTTCCAGCCTTCACCCAGAATTGGCTAGGATAGGCTCCAGCACCTTCGTGAAAGGGGTAAAGCAAGTTTGGAAAATTGATGGATGGATGTTAGAAATCAAAATTGCCAAGCAAATTCATAAAGCACAGTCATTTGAACATCCTAGCAGTACCCATGAGTACTTGGACAGCTTTTTTATACATTATGTGGTAGGGCAGGGGTAAAAGAATTCAGGCCTCGAGGGCTGGCGTCCAACATGTTTTCCAACCAACCTGCCATTGAAGCTCCTCAGTGGCTGAATACACTTGGATCCAGGTAATCAACAGCAGATAAGGCAGCATTTCTGAAAAAACCAGCAGGAAGCCAGCCCTAAAGGCCTGGAGTTTGACACCCCTCATAGAGGGCCAAGTGAGCTTTATGGGGATGTTGGTCCAATTTCACAACATATTTAAGTCCTTGGATAAGTTTGGGACTAAGATGTGGGGGAAAAAGTAAGACATCGACGTGTAATACGCAACTTCAAAGTTCTTTTTCAGGAAAAAAAGGGATGGAATGTCCCCATTAAAAAGTTTTAAATCTGGTCATTGTTTTAATCTGTAGTTTCCGACCCTCAAGTAGAGGTCTTCATTATTTGTCTGCTTACAGGTTAGAGGCCGTTGCTCACACTTACAACTGTGTCAAAGCTCTTAGCATTCATCTCCACGCCCTACCCTATAACATCACTAACTTCTGGCGAGAAATATTGTGGCCATATTTACCGTTGTCTAATCAAGATGGTGGGCAGGTCAAGTTTAATTAACCTAAGACGGCGATAAATGTAAATGCCAAATGTCTGCCGGCGTCACAGCATAAAGCTTTTATGAGGTAAAACCTTTTTCTCATGGGGAAATAAAGCTGCTTCGTGCTGACCCATAAATTTTGAAGTGACCCAAGCGGGATAATGGATAGCTGCTGGAATTTTACATACAAGACACATGCTGGATCGGTGATGCCCAGGTCTATGAAGACTTAAAGAAAAATCTATTTCATTGTATTCTAAATAGGCAGAAACAATCATAACTTGGCTCCAGTTATAGTCATAAAAAAAAATCATAAAATAATACATGGGCTAATGACATTTTATAGCTCTTTAAAGAGATCTACTGCTTTGACACATCACCATTTAGTGACCCTCACGTTCTCAGGGCAGACTTCTAGAGCCATGGAGGAAAGGTAAGGTGGTCACAGGTTCAATTCCCTCCCTACCCGTCCACACGTCAAAGTATCCTTGGGCACTGAACCCCCACATTGCTCCTGGTGGTTACCAATTCTACAAACACTTTTTAAACCCAGTTTTTCAACAGAAAAAAAAAGAAAATTAAATAATTTCTACCAAAACCTCTTTAGTAGGGGTCTCAGACTCTAGGCCTCAACGGCCAGCATCCTGCTAGTTTCTAAGAAATCCTGCCTCATCTGCTACTGTACCTGGATCAGTTGTGTTTAGCCAAAAAAGCGCTTCAATCAGTCAATCAATTCATTTGCCATCTGTAATAGTTAAACCACATTGGAACAACAACGATAGGGCTCCTCCACACAAGACAACAAGAAACACTTGGACACATTCTATATATATAAATAAATAAAATAGATTAGAAGCACTTGAAAATCAGTTACGTAGATATGTTTATTGTCTGCTCAGCCAACCCTGGCAATAAAAGTTATACTAAATGCAACCTAATACGGTATGTACCTTCTAGCATGACGCAATGTCGTCCACTTAATAGTGAAATGTCTCCTTTTTGATGGTTCGAGGGCAAGCACCTCAGTGGCGGGATGACCAGAGAGATCATTAATGATTTGTGCTGCTCTAGTTAAAAGTCTGGATTTCTAAATGGCTTCCAAGACTGGAAGGTTGCATCCAATCGCCCTGCTAGGCAGAGCGAACCACACAGCTTTGACTTGACTTTTCTTTCACTTTGACATTACCAAATCCCACAGTGATAGAACTATGCAACAGTGATACATATCTGAAAGAATGGTTTTCCATAAGGTGAAAAAAACACTGGCGAGCCCTTGGCAATACTACTGTTGTTTAAATGACAGCTGAGGTCATTGCAGAGAGTCACACCCAAAATTGGTTACATTTTCCAAAGATTTGTGCCTCTGAATCGTTTTTGTTTCCGTTTCGCCTAAATTCAAAGATTAGTTCACAAATCTTTGAAGTATTTAGCAGAAGCATGAAAGGACGGGTTGAAAAAAATGGATGAATTGATCCGAACTTAACAGATCAAAAATTGATCCATAAAAATAGATATCGATCTTTCATGCCTTTCCTTGTACGGTGACCTAACACTACTCTCGTGAGATTTTGTGAGATTTGGCGAGACCAGCATTCGAAACAATCATGGTGAACAACTGAGGAACTGCTAGATAGTTTACAAAATACAATCATTAAGGTTCATGCAACATTACTAATATATTCTAATACATCTACGGTGTACATTTAAACAATAACAGCAATAAAGCCAAGGTCAGCTAGCTTGATGCTAAAGCATAATGGAATTTCCCATAGGATGGCTAATGCTAATGCTCTATCGACCTAAACACTCAATTGCTGACTAAATGAACAGCTTTATATACTCACAGGCATGAATTTCCAAACTCTTTTTAAGGAAAGATTTTTAAAAGTAACCATTTGTGGTCTAGCACTGTTTTTTGCTGGAATAAAGTGTAACGCTATAGAAAAGTTCCACCTAGTGGCCAAAGTGAAAGACCCTTTACGAGACACAGAACATTCATTTTTGTAAAATAAGACAATTTAGCCCTTTTGCTATCTTATGGGGTCTAGATGACCCCACTTCCAATGTTAACGTGCCTAGCATAAGGGTTACAGCCTTTAAAATGTTAATGATCTGCACATTTTGGCTTTTCACAATTTTATAGAATGTGACCTGAATCAGATTGATATGAATATCTTCAAAACATATATAGATTATTAATGTAACACAATATGAAGATAAGAAAAATTAAAAGATCAAAGGGCAAATTTACGAATTCCAAATTCAAGTATGTGTGAACCTAATGTAAAATAATCAATGATGACGACCAGTTCTACAGTTCTAGTTCTACAATTTTTTTAAATCAGCGTGTGATAATGTTTACTGAAATAATGTGAAACTTCAATAAGCTTTTTTTATTTTATGTTACTTGATCAGTTACTTGATTTTCGCTTTCTCCAGTTCCTGGCTAACTTGAAAGGAAACACGGAATCAACTCGCTCATTTTCTTTGTATATTTTATATTAATGCATTTGGTTATTTAGGTTGATAACCATAAAAGGAGGAAAACACCGATGAATAAACAATGTTAAACATCTTCAACTCAGACTTCAATTCATCTTCTTCGCATGTCAAACCAAAACTGCATTCAATATGAGTCAACACATTAGAGTCCTTACCAGTGGTGTCTCAAGTTTCCTTGTTGAGCTGGAGTCCTGCTCTGCCGCATGGATCAAACGGAGGCACAGGTGTGTGCGGTTCTTCTTAAGTGAGTAAACTGAGTGGAGGGTGTGTTGATTTTTGTTGGGAGGCTCATTTGACTTTGGTGGTGACATCTGACTTTCTTCTTTGAAGACAACACTATATTTAATTAATCTAAGTTGACCTAACCCTGGCAAAACCACAGGGTCAGATTTGGCTTTTTAACATTTTTATGTTGTTGTTTTTTTTTTTTTTTTTATGTTTTTAGCTGCCGTTAATTGCTGTTTCCCTAAAAGTACAGACAAAAACCAAACTAGTTTCATACTTAGAAAAAAAAGAAAGTCCTAAAGAAAATTGTTGTTGGGTTTTCCAGGAGTAAGAGTTTATTAAAGCCAAAGTATTGCTGAAAAAAAATCTCTATTTATAATTATGAGTAAAATGACCTTGTTACATCATTTTTCTTTATATTTTTAATCAAACATGTCTGTATTTCTGTGTTGAGTTTGATATATCAGTGTGATTTCTTGTTGTGTTCTCTACAATTAATGCTGGAAGAAAACCAAGAAACCCAATCAAACCAAACATTAAATTAAATTAATGAAAACTTTGAAAAAAATGTACAAAAAAGTTGTGTCAGTAACCAAGCAAGTGGGCTTCATTAGCTGTCAACCTAATACATGTATCTATGATATAGATAAATGCATATTTAACAATGACAATCCCTACGACATTTCCTACATCAAATACATAAGAAAAGATGTCAAACGTTGCTCACATCTTGACGGCTGCCACCTGCTCATCCCTGGCAGGGAAAAAAAAAAGATGGATGTGATTCTGTACAGATTGAAATATTGCTATCAACTTTAATTTCTGTAAATGCACCAACCATTTCTGCCCAGCTCCATCAAAGGCAAGAAAAAAGAGGAAGAAAAAAGTTTCCAGATAGGTCATAATACGATTATCCCATTTAAAAAGATTGTCTGGACCACATGACATACATCTCTGTTATCTCAGATAATGTGACCACAAGAGTTACGGAGTTGAGGAAGAACTTCCTGCTACCACAAGCAACAGCTCATGATACTGTAAAGCACTTAGGCTGGGAAAAAAACAAACAAACATTGGTTTAAGTAATGCTCTGCTATATTCCATTTCCATGACTCTATTATACAATTATTTATTTATTTTGGAGAAGATTAAATTATTTCTGTCTGGTCCATAAAGAAGTAAGGCTTGTCTAAGTGAAAATGTAGCATTTTATCTATCCATGCTTGTGTGTGTCTGCTTGTGGACCAAAAATGTGTCTGGTACGGTGGCTTGGAGGAGCCAAATGAAACATGAGCAGGTACAGGAGAACTTCATTTTTATAAATAATCTTTAAAGTGACAAAAAAACATTACATTTGACAATTAGAAAGTGGAGTCATGACTGCATTGTAGCAAGCAGACCAAAGACAAACAGGGAAACAAAATTGTAATATTTAGATGGATCATTAAAAAACAAGAAACGACTGTTATGATTGAAAAATGAAACCTGGTGGGATCAGGAAGAAAGCACACAAACAGAAAAAATAAACAGAACCTGAATTATACATTTGATTAACAAAAAACAATACAAAATTAATCAAAAGAGGTGCCAATCATTACAAGAAAAACAAAGATTTACATAATTAAATCTAATATTTTATTTGAAAAAAACCACAGTAATACAAATTTAACTAATATAATTTCAAACTGTCATAATAAAAATATTGGTCTAATTTATTTAAAAAACTTTGGCTTTCTAACAATAAACAACTTCGGTTGATATAATTCTGCCTCTAACTTCCGAATTGAAGCCTGTTTGAAAATGAAAGTAGGTAGAGATGCTAGAAGTTCACCAAGTTACTTTCCTTTCAGGTTTTGATGCAATCCCAACTGTACAAAATACTGCAGTTCCTCAAATCACAACTAAAGGTTGGTTTTTTATAAGTGAGCCTTTTCCCATTGACTCCCATGTTAAAACCCTCAAAAGTAAAATGGTCTTACAACCTGGTTTCAAATACTTTTCAATGTTTTCTCGCCTTGAAAACCTTTTTCTTTAACTAGTTAATTTGGTTAAATTTGAGCTTAATTTACGTCATTGTCGTGGTTACCTTTTTTGATTGGTACGTGGATGGAACCATAGGTGGTAACACTTTCATGTATCTTTGCGCCACCCAATCAGCCATCTTTGCACATTGTTGAGCACAGTGAACACATAGATTACATTTCTAGTGTAGAAATATTTATGATGGGGGGGGAAAAAAGTCACATGACCAAAACTATCCATTTATTTAATAGACACTTGGATGTAGCCCAACCACGGCCGGCCCTGGTCTTCCGGGGGCCCTAAGCGAAATGTAATTTGTGGGCCCTCTAACTGATCAGCAGCACAGACAAAACACAACTTTTGTTGTAATATAAATGAGATCTCTCTATTACTACATTTTGTGAATGTATTATTGTTGCTGCTGAAGAATTGAAAACAGTATATTGTCTGCATGTTGGATGCACATTAAGTGGTGCCAAACAAATTTTAAAAATGAAAAGAAAAAAATATGAGTGACAAATGTATATCTATATCTATATATCTATATATATATATATATATATATATATATATTTTTTATGTAATATTAGGCACTCAACAAATGACATTCACAAAACTCCAACTTATTTAAAACAGAAACTTAATAGAAAATCATATAATGATCAAACAATCCAAAATAAAGAAGACAACAGCTCAATGAGGGGGATTTTGGAAAGTCAAAGTCTTTATCAGTCTGAAAAGGACCTCTTTGCACCAAATCCAATCTTACTGGATCAGAGACTGTTGTTGGCCAATTAGCTTGACCAACTGGATTTGAGGTAGGTGGAATTTTGGATCCAGTTGGCTCGTCTTCCCATACGCCTCTCTTGAAGCCTCTGGAACATTAAATCTACATAACAGTTGCTGTGACGCTGGAAGCAGAATGTTGGAAAGAAGTGCCTTCACTTTTGTCTGTGTGTGTGCAAATGTATGACTTTCTTTTAAGTAATAATTAAGTAATAATATTGTCTAGATTTGAACTTACCAGCAACAACATCGTTTTCCCTTTCAACAGTAGATGTGGTGATCTTTTTATATATTTATGAGAAATTTATTGGTTGATTGTGTATTTGCACAAGATCATATTTATTTATTTAATTATGAACAATTTGGGACTCCATTCTCTTTAGCTGCTGTTTAGGAAAATAAGGGGTTATGCAGACACTGTTTTTTTTTATTTACTTCACATGCTATTATAATGACCCTAGATTAGATCTTCGCTGATTTTAGGAACATTTTGGGATGTGGATGCTGCACCACCTCCTGTACTTTTTGATACTTTTTGAGAGTAGAAGAAACTGTCAGCTGAGAAGAAACTGTGCAAAACATCATCATTATGTAAAACCAAAACTCCAAAATACAAATAAGAAATAAATGTACCCATTTATAAATAACAAATGTGAACACTAATTTGAAATATAAGCATTTATACACTTCTTTATCTATTATTTTGTATGTTCATAATTTTAAAATTAGTTCATTTATTTTGTTTTTCATTCATAAATGAGAACATTTATTTCCTATTTGTATTTGGCAGTTTTGATTCTCCATATTTTATGCCAATGCAAGATTTTAAGACACATTGTTGAAAAAGTCAGACTACCTGAGCTGCTATAACACATAAGCAGTTTATATCCCTTGTGCTATCTTGGATGACCCCACCCTTACTTTGACATGTTCTCCCTACCATGACAAAGGTGGATAAAGGTGGAAAAATTTCATGTAATCCATTGAACCACTGAAGATCACAAAAAATTGAAAAAAAAAAGGTTCAGAGTAGGGTTGGGCGATGTCCCCTAAATTGGCCGTTGACGATGTTTGCTGTCAACCATCGGGATGGACGATGACATCGTCGGGGGGGGGGGGGGGGGGGGGTATTTTTACATTTTTCGTTCTTATATAACTGCTATTCGTTATTTTGCTTTTTTCATTTTATTTCCCAACTAATGACTAATCCGCGATGATCCAGTATAAACTGAGGGAAGTGACTTCAACAAAAAAAGTAACAAACAAAATAGAAAAGAAGTAGTCCGCTCCCGCACTTAACTAGCGAAGTGGACCGGCGGAGTGCGGACTTACAGCTTTGTGTTTGATGGGAAGGGGGGGGGGTTACGTGAGCGGTATGTGTGGGAGATTTAAGACTGCAATCTGTCCCGCAGCTCTAGGGGTACGAGCTGCCGAACTCAGAACCGGGTCTAGAAGTGTGTGTCTGAGCACAGCTCGGATCGTCAGCAGACACAGCGGTTTGAGCGTCAAAGCAGAAATGTCGCTCAGTCCTTAGAAAACATTCAAACAATGACGTGGATTTGTGTTTCCAGTCGTGTCCCGACTAAATAACGGTTGATGTTATTCACAGCATGCAGCGCCACCCAAAGCTAATGTTGTTAGCCCATGTTAGCATAGCAGTATGCTAACATGGGCTAACAACAGCGCTCAGAAAAAGCGCTGACAACACGGATTAAGATTCAAATGATGAGCGAACAGGTGTTTCATAATAACCGTAACATTATTACAAGCACGGTTAGAAGATCATCTCGTATTTTACCGAGCTGACATGTCAATGAATATAGCCGCTCGGCGCTGTCGTTTTGTATTTAATTGTTACATTCAATAAAGTTTGAAAAAAAAAAAGCCGCTCGGCGGAATTTATATCCTTCCGGTTTTTATTCCGATGGAAAGTGTGACCTTAGTGAACGTTTTTATATTCTGAAAACATTTTTCTGGGTCCATGTACACGGTTGGATTCTAATCCGACCATTGATCCCATCAAGATATTTTGTACATGTAACCGCGGCTTATGGGGTCCACTCGCAACGTGGCGGGGGCGTGGCATCACGATGGTGGTCTCTCCATCGGGATGTCAGTCACCCATCACGATGGACGATGATATCGTCCATCGGCACAACCCTAGTTCAGAGCTCTGTCTAGTGAATCTAGATGACCCAACTCCCAACGGTAAAGTGCCTAGGATAGCACAAGGGTTACACTGACATAAACCGGAAAATGCAGAACGCACTAAATATGTCTTAGCAAAACAATTAACCAATACGATTATAACATGAGTTAAAACATTTATCAGCCACCATACCATCATTATTGACTTTTCTCTGCTAACGCTCCGCCGTTTTAGAAGGTCATGTCCGACCTCATCTTGGAAACTTGGGTATCAGTATTATTTTCGAGTTTTCCATTGGAAATTACGACAAACAGGGTCGTTTATGTACAAACTTCACCTCGGATCGATTAGTATTTGATTAGTATAAATCGCGCAGCTGCACAGAAATACTGGATAATGTAAAAATACAGCCCCAACATCCCCCAAACTTACCTTGTGATTGATGTTGAAGTTCTTCCTCTTTTTTTACCTCCTGATGGATAAAGTTTCTGTAGCATGAAGTTCTCTTGTTGTCGCTTTGATCACTTTGATCACAAAATGCGCTGTTTTTTTTCTTTTTCCCCAACTTTATTGAAACAAAATGCGCTTGTAAATACACACTGTGCCAGGCTCAGTTGCGTAACGTCATTATTTGGGTTGCCAGATTGGTTCAGGTGTGTTGAGGGGGGGGGGGGGGGGGGGCGTCATTAAAGTGCAGGCAACTTTCTTTTTATTTAATTTTTTCGCCGCTTCGGGGCCCTGGTGGTGACGGGGGCCCTACGCGGCTGCGTATTTCGCGTATAGGGAGGGCCGGCCATGAGCCCAACTCAACATCATAACTCAGGAGTACAAAAAAAATATGTATTCTGTTTTTTCAAGACCATAGGGGCACTTAAAAGTCTTAAATTTTCAGCAAAATGTAAGTCGAAACATTTTGCATATAAACAGCTCAATAATTACACACGGTTTATGTTCAACATGATTTATGTGTTCTTTTTGTGGTTTTAATGTGGTTCATTCGTGATACATCTGTGAATTTATCGTGTAAAGACCACAACTTTTCTCACTTTTTCACATATGATCAATTTTTATCCGTGCAATATGTATGTAGTGACTGTGTGATGAGGCCTTAAGGGTAAGTGAGGGTGAAATAGTGTGCCTCCTTTCCAATCAGGAACTTTGTGTGGGTGCACAAAGGGCATCCTCCAGGCACCTACAGATCACCTTCACACCCCACGAGTAATGGGCCAGTTCTCGCACCCTACAAAGGACTATAATGTTACTTAAGGGCATCGTAGAACAGCATCACCCGTAAGTCATAAGTGCACACAACTTCTATTATCCTTACAAATACTTTACGATACACTTACCACATTCACAACAACCGTGCATGCTATTAAGACACACCTGTGCTTCCATAAGATGAGGCCACTCAGGTCTACAACCATCCATGGGCCTGGACAACCCAAAAACCCGCAGCACCTGTACAGGTGCATGTGACAAAGGTTTTAGCTTCCTTATGCTTTTCTCGACGCCTTGACTTTCCAATTCCTTATACCCATCTCAAAATGTTCTCCACAAAAAGCACTAACATATATTGCACGCCCCAATTTAAAATGGAAAGTTTCTATTCCTCCCATCATGGAGATCTTGACATATCTCCTAGGAAGAACTGACTCATATTTTCGGCCGACAATAGAGGGTTACGCTAACCATCACTAACAGGTTTTTCTTACTTAGAAAAAAGCTACAAACTAAAACTAAAAACCTTGTACGAGAGGCTGACACAAGCATTTAGTTACATCATATACACTATAGGGGCTTCAGGTTTTTTTTCTCTACTCCTCACAGACTAACACTGACTACTGGACATTATGACACTAGAAAAATCAATTAAGAACAGGATCTGTTGATATGTGTAACTGAGTATAATTTCCTCTGGAGTGGTTTGAACAACAAATACTTAAAAATGCTGCTAGGGCTTAGAGATGGTCAGCACAACAAGACCAATTAATTAGTGGAAAGGTGTCATCCATTAAATGTAGCACTAAAGAGGCTTTGTGTTGTTTTCATTATGTTAATGGAAAGTCTAAAGCCCAAAGGGAAGACACTTTTGTAGGGTAAAGAAAAAAACAAAATGAAGCAGATTTAGGATTGTTTCACAGGATTCAACACAATGTTCATAGTCTGAATATTCACTTTAACTTTACATAGTATTTACCTTTATCTTCTGATACTTTTGTTGTCAAAGCAGAACTTAGAAACATGATGTTGATACAAAAAAATGCAGGATATCAACATGCAAATCAATGAATTATTATTATTATTTTTTTTGGCATAAATGATAAATATCTTCCTAGCCTCCATTTCAGCTTTAAACTTTTAGTGCACAACAGCGAAAGACATGATGGGTTTGAATTTATCCAAACTTTATAAATACCAAACCTGCAACAGAACAGAGCATTTGTCCAGTGTTTTAGTTTATTAATAATGCCTCATATTCAATTTTTTGTTTCTTTGTGGTTAATCTGAAAAGAAAAATTAAAATGTGTTTGCATGATAGCATTTTGCTCTACAAATGTGATCAAACAGTGGAAATCAAGCTAGCATGCTTATTATTTTATGAAAGCAGCTGTCCTAGTTCTAGGCCACCTTTGAATTCTAAATTCTTAGTCGTCCAATGCAAGTGCCTATTTATTTTGCTTATTCTCATAAAAAAAAAAAGAAAGAATTATTTTGGGAGTTAAAAAGAAAAACAAAATCAAGCTAGCACTCTCTATGCTAGCTATTTTTATGACAGCAGATATCCCCGTTGCTAATTTTTAAAATCAAAATTATTTCCCGACCAAAACAAGTGTCGTTGGTTTGGTTTGCATCTCATTTTCAAACAATAATTGGTTCTTGCAGCCAGTTGGTAATATAAATATGAAAAGCTGCTCAGAGTCAGCTGATTCACTTTGATTTTATAAACAGTTGAAGAGTTACGGTTTGTCAAAGAGCGCATGTAATTTAGTTGTTGCTAGCAACATCTCAAACATTAAAGCTTCAGCTGGTTTGGTCACGGCGAAAAGATTTTGTTATGCAACACTTTACGTTAGTAAAGTACTGTGAAGTCGATGAGAGAAGATGCTTTTATTTAGTTGTAGTTGGTTTGAGTTACATTTTCTTCAGCAACAATGTTAAAAGGTTGAATGCTCTTAAAGTTCAGACCTTCACAGAAACATAAGGATTGAATCGATAAGTCATATTATGAAATTAAAACAAAGCTTTATCTAGCTCAAAGGTTTATGTACATTCGGAAAGCGGAATGTATTCTGTTCAGAGACTGCACAGAGATTGACTTACAATAGTCTACGGCCAATCAGGACACAAAACAAAGTTCGCTGTGTAAAACAAATGCAAGAAAGTTGAAAAAAAAAAAAAGAATAAAAGAAATGAAGCTAGCATTTTCTGAGCTTGCTATTCTTAGGACAGTTTTTGGTTACTATACACTATGGAAAAAGGGAATTACTGAAATGATAGTGTACTGTTTTGTCTGCATACTCGTATTGTCGCTGCAACGAATGTTATCAAATAATCTCTGCATTCTCAAATCAATGAACATATGAATGTTTGCCCCAAATAAAACTCCTTTTTCACAGTTTATCACTTTATCACCCATCCACCTCCTGTAAAACATCCAAATTACTTTCAGGGACAATTTCAATGCAATCCTTCCTGCTGTACCTGAAATCAGTTTGGGGACTTCAGGCTGTTACCTGAGGCTATTACAGCTATTTTTACTCACCAGGTTCTTGGCACTGTAACACATTCTCATCTCCAGTTTTCCTTTTACCCGATGCCTCCAAGGAGCTGCTATTTGATCAAGGCTTTGTCCATCAGATTTTATTGGTTTATTCTGATGCATTGGGAATAAATGAGAGATAGGCTCCAGAAAAAAGGGCAGGAGTCAAATGATAAAATATGAATATCTCTTTCCTGTGTTTGCAGAAATGATATTAGGTGATATTTGGAATGTGTTTTGAATAATTCATTGATGGCTGATGCGACTGGATGCTCCGCACAACAGCTTACTGTCCTTTATGTTACATTTCTTCAGCAAAAGCTCAAGTTGAGCTGTGGCATTTAGAGGGAAATTGTTAAAGGCAAAAACAGCAATGACGATTCAGCACTGACGTTATTGTTTTCAAACCATTTCCAGCGCAGTTTGTTTTCCATCGTGTCATGCCGTGTCACTATGGGAATAAGGCAACTTTGTATTTCTCTGACAGCATTCAGCACTCTGGTAACGAAATTGATCCGTCTGCATCACCCCAGCTTTCTAGAGTACATGCACGCTTTAGTTTTTTTTTTTTTTTTTCCACTCACTGAAATTAAACAGAGAGCTCCATTACCCAACTCACAGCATCTGTTTAAAAGCAAAACTAAGGGAGCTACAAAAAAAAAAACCCACCATCCATCGTATTTTCCGTACTATAGGGTGCACCATCATGTACGGTTCATTTCAAACTTATGTTGTATACTGCATAAGGTGTATCGAACTATAAGGTGCATTAAGTAAGACAGAAGAGTCAGAAATAAGTCCAAAATAATATCACCCAACCTTGTTTGCAGCAGAATCAATCATCTTTTTAAATGGCTTTGAAATGTGCCTTATTGTATGGAAAATGCAGAATTCTGAAAATTAGCAGCTTGTGAATATACTTAAATTGCCAATTCTAACTTGTGCAATGAAATTAAAAATGTTCCCATTTTTGAAGTAAAGAAAAAAAATATATATATATATATATATATATACATAAACTGGTAAAGTAGGAAATCCAAGCAGGAATCTCCCATTCAGTATATTCAGCATACATCTCAACTGATAATTAGCCACTATCACAGGGAAAGCACACAATAGCATTCTATTATATGCTGGTAAAGATCCTGTTTGACACTTTCATTTTGTCCGTGTGCATTCACAACCCACTTTCAGAATATATGTTCCAAACCCACTTCTCTGGGTCATGGGGGTTGCTGGAGTCTATCCCAGCTACTGTAGGGCTATGGCGGGGTACACCCTCAAGGGTATCTAGTCCACCACAGGGTGCCACAATTACAAACATTCAGACCTATTTTAGAGTTCCCAAACAACTCATGATACATGTTTCTGAATGGTAGGAGGAATCCGGAGTTCCTGATGAAAATCCCCTCATGCACGAGGAGAACATGTAAATTCTACACAGAACGGATTTGAACCAGGGCCTTCTGGCTCTGAGGGGAGGGTGCTAACCTCTACACCACCAGTATCTCTCTCAGGAGGTGTTTACATTTGTTTTTAGTTTTTAAAAGGAGCTAGGCTTGTGAGACTTTCTTTGGTTTACTTCCACCCCTTTTTGTCCACTGGATAGTCTGCATGCATACTGCATTGAATAGCAGCAGTGTTCACTTGCATAAAAATCAAGACTCTCATTTTGCAGTGCACCAGAGCAATTATTCTCTCATGTAACTTTTTACTGTACCTGCTTGTCCTTCCTCTATTTGCTCCAACACCTGTAAGCATAGTCTTTCAAAGATATCACTCAATCTACGCAGCTACTTCCAAATGGAAGCAGATCTTTTTAGGTAAACTGAAGGATATAGACTCCTGTGGAATCTGTTAATAGAACAGATCACTGCTCAGTCTTTTAAAAGCGTGATAAACAGTGAAGGATGGAGGAGAAGAAGCTACACTCCAGGGAAAACAAGTGATACAGTCAAGCTGGAATGATAGGCGATCTATTATTAGTCCCTTTTGGGATATAGTTTCACTTTACTAGGATATGACATAATAACATTTGATAGCATGTGTAATGGAGGACAAGGTTACCTTTTTGTAATGCTAAAGCAGAATTCTTTTAGGCTCAAAAACTTCGGAGGACTTTTAGAGCAATTGATTTTTCCACGGTTGTCAAATTAAAACAGACTATGGATAGGAAATCTGGTGCAGACAAAAGAATCAAGTGTAAAAGACCCTTGAACCTTTTGGCAAATGCATCTATTTAAACCTCTATTTTCAAATTGGTTGGCAGTTTTGACTGGATTTTGTCATAAAGCATGAAAATAAAAAAGGATTAGTGCAACGTTTTGCAGTCATGCATGGTTTATTCTGGTCCATAGTAACTGAGTGAGAGGACAGCTGGACAAAAAATCCCTCATCAGTCAATCTATGTTCCTTATCTCACCTATTGTCATCAGTTGTGGGCTATAAATGTGCTCTTATGATCGTGGATACAAAGGGTGGAAGTTGGCGCCCTTCGTAGAGTGGCCAGGTTAAGGGACAGCAAAGTGGGTTGAGGTGTCTCAGACATCTGTCAGGATTGTGTCAGTAACTGGTGATGTAGAATCCAAAATCCAGGACCAGACATGGTGGCAGAAATAATTAAGAAATAAACTTAAACATGACAAAACTCACAGAGAAACAAAAGATGATGACAAAACAGAACAGAGCACACGACCTGGCCAACTTGGATCCAGTAGAAGAGTTTTTGCTGCAGTGGTTTTTGCCGCTACAGTCCTCATCAAGCTAAGTCACGCCATGTCAGATGTTTCATGCAGTCGTTTTTGAACCACTCCATGCCATGTCTTCCTGTCTGTTCTGGAGGGGGATTGCTGGGCCACATCATGTGTCCTGTCCCTGGGGAAGGTCGCCAAGGCTGCTCCTCTTCATGAGTTATGTCCCTGACCTGACTGTTCTTGAGGATGGGTTCCCTAATACCTTTCACAACCGTTTGGCTGCAATTAAAATCCTGGTTATGTTTGTTCTCTTGCTCCTCCAGATCCACTCCGTCCAAGTGTTAAGGGCATCTGGAATCTGCCCTTTTGGGAAGGGGTACTGTGATGATTGTGGACTTTGGTGTGATTTTAGTTAGTCATGTTATGGTTTTGGTCATGTTTTGTCTTGAATTGTCCGGACATCTACTCTGCTCTGCTGTGTCACCTTTTCGGTTTTCCATGGGTTTTGTCTTGTTTCAGTTTATTTATTAAATATTTCTGCCACCAAGCCTGGTCTCCTGCCTTTTGGGTCCTACACCACCAGTACCTGACAGATCGAAACACTGATGCAACCCTGGTGAAGAGTTATGGACATGTTCAAAAGGGAAAGGGCTGACTGAAAAAAACGCAGACATGATAGAGAGATTATATCTCTCAGCTACTTCCTCCAGCCTTCTCCCAGAGGAGGCTGGAGGAAGTACTTGGGAAGCATAAAGGTCTGGGCTGGACAAAGGTCAGACGTTGACTGACTGGATGGATGTAAGTAGTATTGTACATAGCTGCATGTTTGTTTTGAGTAGGGTTGTGTATCTCACATGATACACATCTTAATACATGGTCCACGAATCAATGCATAATTGATTCATCTCACTTTCTGGCGATAAAACGCTTAAAACTAGAAATTAAAATGCCTTTTAATACAGACTCTCTCATTTTTTCCATACTAGCACCTTTTATTTTGGCCCTTAAACACAGTAGCTTTGGCTCCAGTGTTGACATTTTTTCGCTACCGTAACTCTGCAACTGTTTAAGCAAGTTCTGAAGCTGAATATGTGCAAAATGTACATAGTTGCTGTGTGTGACATAACCCTTAGGAATCAGCTTTTCTATACTCAGGTTAGCATTTCGATTGTTATAAGACAATGTGTTGAGACAACAACACCGTTCTAGAGACACTAATGCACAAGTGAAGTCAGGTAGGGGGGAGGCTGGTGAGCATTAAGGACCCAAAATGCAGAGACGGGAGGCACACAGTTCCAGGGCAAGGGGTTTATTCACAAACAAAAGGCGCTACTAAGCGGGGGGAAAAAAAACTCACTGTGAGCTAACCAGGTAAAAAGGGCAGAAGACGTACATGGACATGAGAGCCAAGGAAGAGACGGTATGGACCAGCACAAGAGGAAGGCAGAGACAAGACTTTTATACAGACATGACTGACAAGACACAGGTGACAATGATCAGGAGAGATTGGAACCAGGGGAGTAAAACTCAAAACCATGACATAACAGTAAACCTTTCAAAATAAAACAGGAAACAGAACTCAAACATGACAGAAACAAGAAGCAAAAACGAAGGTAAAGACACCCAAACTTTGACAAATAATCAGCATACATTTAAAAAACACTTTTCACCCTTTATGAAGGCCTAAAGGGTTTCACATTCATAAGTGTCACTCACCCATGAACAAACTGATGGTCCGCGGGTTTGGTTCCCCCCCATGTGTTGTAGTGTCCTTCGGCAAGACGCTGAACCTCAGATTTCTCCTGGTGGTCATAGGTTGGCATTGTTTTTGTGAATGTGTGTGGATAAAAGGGACTGTAACTGTAAAGCACTTTGGACCTTCATTAACGATAGTTATATAACTAGACATAATTTATCATTTGATGGCAATATACCACCAAGAGCAAAGTGGGGAACCACCACCAGGAGCAAAGTGGGGAACCAAACCTGGAACAGTTGATCCACCGCTGTACGTAACACTGCAGCCCAAATGTACATTATTTTTTTTCATCCAATGATGTTTTTTTCATGAAAGTGAACACTGAAATACATAATTACCTGTAAAGTTTAGCCATCATTCTTCTTTAAGCATCAGCATGTAAGATGAATTTTATTACAGATGACTTGAAATTTGTTTGCTGGTTTAGAAAGGGAGAAAAATCAATTTTAACCAGAAACTTGGTCTTGCTTTGGTATTGAATAGCACATGTATGGTACCATTGTCTTACGTCTCTCGAAAGCCTCCCCTCCTGCATTAATGGATGCACGCAACTTTAAAAGCATTTCAATCAATGAGACTAAGTCTTCTAATGGGGCCCTCTTTCAGGAAGGAGAGCTGGAATATACGTTTTCATTACAAGGGCCAGATTGCAGTGTTCACTCAGCGCACTCAGCCCTGTATTGAAATGAGAGGTGTGCTGCATGATTACTGGAGAGAGAAAAAAGAAACCTTCTGAGAGATGGAGGATAGTGAACAGATACAATTTTTTTTCTTCCACCCGCTGCCCTTCATCATCCGCTCTTTGATTTACCTTTTAATAATGAAAGGGAAGACGTTTAAAGGAAGTTGGTTGATGCCGTCCTAATGATAATATGCAAATGATGTCAGTGGAGGTGATGGCGAGATTAAATTAGTGATTTGATTCTGAAATACACACCATCATTTATAAATACTTAACGATCACATGCATGTAAAAAAGAAAACAAGAACTTCAAAGCGTGTTTCCTGTTTGCTAAAAAATAAAAGCATAAAGATAAAATACAAATTGTATTTTGTGCTTTATGTTAATTTAAGTTTAAACTGTTAGAAATATGATATTTCCTTTAAGGTCATATCAAGGCGAGTGTTGGATTCACTGCCTGAAAATATAAATTATACAGCATTTTGGGTTACCTCCACAGGAGCAATGATATATTTAATCAACATAGTTTTTTTTTTAAGTTAAAGCATTTAAAATACACATTATTAGGAATAAATAACTTTTTACATTTTGTGTTTCAGTCACTGTTTAGTGATGGAAGAATAGAGCGAAATGAACAAAGCAGAATATAAAAAAATGTTACACCTAATGCTTTGTTCATACCAGGATCCGAAACGCGTTCGAGAGACCACCTCCAATGGAAAGTCAATGTAAACACACGTATCTGTACGTGTCCAGCTTCCGCATTGCTACGCAAGTTTCAAAGTTGATTTTCGGGCACTGTGTACCAATATTGCATTATAAATTTTACCAGTTGAACCAATCAGGGGACTCATGTAATTATTGTCATTTTCAAAACACGAAAATTGATAATGCAGGAGAAATTAATTATTGCGGTTTGTCCCTGGATGGAATTCTATGACACCAAGTCTTTCATTTATCAGAATAGAACTGTGAAAAAAAAAGCCTGGAGAAAGATTCAAGATTTGCGATTACTTTTACATTTTACACCAAGCTTCTTTCAACAGTAGGCACATGGGCTAGTATCGGGTAGCGACAGTCCATTGTGAGGAACATATGCCAAAAGCACATTCAAGAATGTCTGTTTAACGCATTCTTGAATCATGCATCACATGCCCTATGTCTACATAAGAAGAAAAGAACATTACCACTGTCCATTTGCATTTTTTAACCCATACCCAACAGCCAATCACAATCGAGTATTCACCCAAACCACGGTATACATTTTTTAAAGCTGGTCCAGCATGGTTCACTATTAGAGCGATGACAAACACCAATCAAACCAAATTTAGGGGGTCAAAATACTTGGACGTAGAACACCTATTGTGAGAACTAAATGTTTTTTTCTTTAATGTTTTCAGTTTAAATTCCCTTGGGTCCTCTCTCTTCGCTCTTTTTGTGTGGTTTTGTCCATGTTAACCAACATTTCTTCTACAATTACTAGCGTTTCCAGCATTATGTTTTTGTGCTTAGCCTATTTTTTACAGCCTATTTTTCATTGTCATTTCCCATCAGTTAGAGGGTGGGAGGTGTGAAAGGCGTGGGGGGCAAGGTACGGGGAGGGGGGCCCTATTATTTATTTATTTTTTAATGCTTGCCTGTTTTTATATTTTGTTGTTTTAATGTAAAGCGCTTTGTGTTATATTTTTATATGAAAAGTGCTTTATAAATAAAGTTTGATTAGATTTGATTTGATTCCACTGGCATCATATGCCACTACCAAAACAATGACTATAAGGTTCCTATGGTCTTGCCTCTTTTTAAGAATGCTCTCCTTCAGTTTTTTTTTTGTTAGGTTGGTTGTTTTTTTATTGTCCATTAACTTTTTTACTTTGGCTGTTGCCAAAAAGTATTTGCTGCCGATTCCGTACCAATGGCAGAACACCGGACTGGGCCCAGATTCAGCTAAATAAAAAATCTTATCTTTACCTACCAAACACTGACTGTGTTTGGTCGCCATATGGATGGGCAAAAAGGTCAAGTCCATTATGAATGTATACTGGAAATAATTAAACGTCCAATTCAAAGTAATTTTTTTTTAGTCCAGGTCTTCGCTAGTCACGTCCACACAGGTACTGTCCGTTAATCTGGCAGTAAAGCACAGAGTCACATGTCCAAAACATGGCTCGGCAGGGGATCTCAAGTAAATATTGTAACCAGTCAATTTTCAGATACAAATAGAACACGTGTTGTTTAATTGGAAGAAATGCATTGTGGTGGGGGAGTGAGGAGTGTGAACGTAGTAATTTTTGACAACAGCCAACCGTTCAGGAGTGAAAGCAGAACTCCTGCCGTTTCACTGGTGTCATGTAGGGAGTTGGAATCTGTATTTGAGGGATGTGTGAGGAGATCTCTTCCCATCTCAACCACAGTTTTTTATTTTATTTTATTTCTTTACCCATTTTGATCAAACTTTGTGCAACAGGGAACAGACTTACAAGTGAATACAGTTTTGGTTAATGTCCAAGAAAATAGTGTAAAATGATTGCCATCTAGATTTCAAACTACTATTTTTTTTTGTTTTTGTTTCCAACATTTGACATATAGATGTTTTGTAATAGTCAAAATGACAACTCTCCTTTTCGTAGAAATCACAAATTACATACATTGGTCCATGTTGGATTCAGACTTATGCCTTAGTCACATGCACCCGTACGGGGGTTGACCCGTTTTTGGGTTGTCCAGGCAGGCGTGCCCATTACCTCACTCATGCTCATTACCTTTTCTAGCATGAGTGTTCCATTATGAAAGTGGAACATAGCATTGTCGTGGTTGTTAAGAGTCTCATGCACTTCTGACACACGAGGGATGCTGTATACAGTATCCTTGCACCACACTTACAGACCAAAAGTTTGGACACACCTTCTCATTCATTTGAATGAGAAGGTGTGTCCTAACTTTTGGTCTGTACTGTGTGTCATTGGTGAGGTGTGTACCCTCGCTCCTTACCAACGCGTGCAAATGCTACACGCACTGGGTGTTCATGGGATTCATAAATGGCCGTAGAATGAGGATGTTCAGGACAAGGTGGACAAGGTTGTAAAGGTAAAAGTTGAACACTGAGATAACTGAAGACAGCAGATAGGATAGGATGGAGGTGGCAAAGGATGGATGAGGACTCGAAGAACTGGTTGGACAAAGAGATAGAGAGACAGCAGATGAGACTGTTGTCACACATCCCAAAATACCACTGCACGTTGGTAATTGGCAAGCAGCAGTTGAATTTCTACACACCATGTGGAGAGTTTAAGAAAAAGGTCAAATTTTACAGTGAGCTGACAAATTATTATTATTTTTTTAACTTGTTCTGTCCAACAACTGAGCAAACAGATGAGAGCTGAAGGCCTTTTGTGTTGGACAGGTTTTACTATTGTAAAAAGAGGTTATATAACTTCGGAAAACCGGAGTGTAAATTTGTATAAACCCCTTTTTGTTTTTTTATTTATTTGTTACATCTAGTGTGTGTGGGGAGGGAGAGGGGAAAAGTGTATGTGTGTGTGTGTGTGTGGGGGGGGGGGGGTTTGAAGAGAATAAAAGGGAGAAAGGGGGAGAGAGTGGGGGATACAAGCGCCAATTTGAATAGGTTGTTATTTTTTGCTGTGTAAAAATTATACCAGATCTGCTGAAAAGACAGATATTACATCCAAAGGTAAAATTCTTACACTAAGATGAGTGGAACATATCTGTCCATCAATACACTATGTGTTAGGAGGAGGGATGAAGCAGACAGAGAGCAGTGTGGCAATGTGCACGTGCAGATGGGGATGGAGATACATGCATGCTGCCGAAGTGAACCGGATCAGAGCGGACAATTTTTTTACATCGGTCAGTGGCCACCCAGTCACAATTGCAGGTTGCGCTGTGGCAGTCCAGTGACAGTTGGGTGGCAGGAAGGCAGCAGCTCGATAATTGACTGATGATCGTCCGATTTCAGACTGCCACCCCCCCTGCCCTTGTGCTGCTTAAACTCAAGAAATGCTACCCAATGCCTCCCTGCTTGACAGTCAGCAATAAGGGGTTGGATCGGGGGGTTAAACCACCAGAAGGTAGCACCACACCTAGGTGCGGGACAACTAATGGCACTTTAACTTTACATCCCCTAACATCTCTGCTCAGTACAGAGGGCCAGTATTTAACAGTTTATAACGGGTCGGGCAATCAACACAAAAAATTAGCAAAAAGGTCCTTCCATTTTCTTGGACTGCTGTTTTATTGTAGTCAATAATGTGCTTAATGTCTCTTTTCATCACTGACATAGCAGCAGTATGTGAATATCATTTGTTAATATGCATAGTTTTTTTTTTCCTGGTCTACAACACATTACCAGAGAAAATGAAATGCTAAAAGCTTTTTCTGTTCTGTGATGTTATTTTTCTGTCTCACTGCAGTTCATCAGTCTGGCTTTCAAGATGCCAAGAGGTGCACTGTTTAGAAGAATATAGTCCAGTTTTTATGAAGCTGTGGAGCTCAAGGTGCATTCTTTGGACAGATAAAATACATAGATAACAAAGCTACCTTCCAAACATGCTTTTTAGTGTCAAAGATGTGATTTTGCTTTGAAATATTGTCACGGTTTTCTTATATAAGACATTTCATTCCAACCTAAACCAACCAGACCTCCTTGTCACTAGAGTTGGGTTCAGACCCACTTCTTGTCTGTGGGGAGCATCTATTTGATGTAAACGAGTTGACCTAAAACTTTGTTTGACCTTTTTTATGGTCATTCATTAGAACATTCGAGTTTGTCATTGCGGGGTTCCCTCTGTTCCCCTCGTTACACAAAAGAAATCTTAGCAAACTAGCTTAGAAGAATTAACACGTTGGTCGTTAAAAGGATTGCTTTAGACCAACGGATTTCACCCTATGAGCAACATTTTGACTTGTTTACCTTTAAACTTCTAGAGCAGTGTTTTTCAACCACTGTGCCGCGGCACACTAGTGTGCCGTGGGAGATGGTCCAGTGTGCCGTGGGAAATTGCCCTCATTAGCTGATCTAACAACATTTCCCATCTCCAGGAAATCAGCTCTTTGTTCATCCAAACAGGCCCTGATAAAACACTGAGTAGTTAGGAATATAAAAGATCATAAAATTATTTTTTCTTTGTGTTTATTTGATTCTATTGGATTCTATTGATTCTATTTCATTTTGATAAGAATGACGGCACCGCCGCGATTTCGCTGCAGCTATACCCGTTTGTGGAAGAGTGTCGCCCCTTTAACTGTCTCCACCAATCATTCTTGAAGGCTGAATCACATGTCATCAGTCTGACCAATCAGAAGTGGTTAAAGTCTTCACTTCCTTGTTTAGATTTAGCCCAAAAGTCGCTCAGTTCTAACAAAAATACTAGCTAAAGCTCAGCTTTAGCGGTGTAGCTTTCCACAGAATCCGGTGTCAGACCGTGGAACAAGTGAATAAAACAATGAAGCTCAGAGACGGTAGTCTTTCTGCGGTCGGCGGATTTACGGCACTACATCTCCCATGATGCATTGGGTTAGAACGACTGTCTTAGCGCACAATGAGCCTCTCCTCTTAACATCTTTAAACAACGAACACACATCAAACAGTTTTTGAATGTTTTAACTAAACCTGTAATACAACTTTTAGAAAAAACAGCTGCAACTTCCAGCTTTTTCTGCCACAATTATCATGAAAATGCCCGTGAGATTCCAGGGGGCGGGGGCGGGGGCGGGGGGGGGGGGGCTGTCGATCAATACAGACTGAGTTTTTTCTTTTTTTTTTTCTTTTTGGATGCTGGTGTGCCGCGGGATTTTTGTCAAGGCTAAAGTGTGCCGTGGCTCAAAAAAGGTTGAAAAACACTGTTCTAGAGCACAGAAATCCAAGCCAGCACAACAGTTTCCCAAGAAAAGTTGTAAAAAAACTGTAGAGGAGAAAACTTAAAAGCCACATACTGGAGCTGGAGGAAAGAGGAGCTTTTTATATATTTTCAACATAGATACAACATAAGCGTACATGACCAATTCTTATGGCCCAACACAGCGGAATAACAAAGCATGGTTATTTGTGTCTGATGGTTGTGTTATGTGTGTGAGTACTAAAGAATGAGAATATGGAGAAATGTAAACATTTAAAATCCACATGTGAGTGTGTTTGACGCGTGCCCTGGGTAATGCCTCTTAGGCCTTGACCCTGTAGCCCCTTACAAACCCAATAGCACCCCCTACTGCAAAGCCACTGCGCCTTTGACAACAAGCTGATTTTAAAGCTCCTTAGGCCTGTGTGTGTGTGTGTGTGTGTGTGTGTGTGTGCTTTCTGGGGCCTGTCACAGGTTTAAACTGATCGTCTTTTTTATTTTTTCAGCCAAAGCCTTTAAGCACTTCTTATTTCTTTCTGTTCAGTCTATTTTGCATCCAGCTATTTATTTATTTACTTTTTTTTTGCAGTCTGGAGCGGTGAGTGCGAGTTAAAGCTTTCAGTTGGGTGTGTTTCTATCCACGCATACAATGTCTGTCCTCTTTGTTGCTTTTTTAAAAATTTTTATTCGCGTATGGCGTTTTCACTCCACGTCATATGACCACATGTGCAGAAGGGACGCACCACCACATCAAGGCCTTGTGTGCATCTTTACTCCACTCTAGGCGGCAGGATGATTTATTGGAATGTTAATGGATTATTGAAAAAAGGAAATGATAAAAGTTGGCTGGTGCTCACATAAGAACCAGTCTGATGACTCCAAGTCGATCACTGTGCGTGCAAATGTGCACCAGAGTAGTATTTATGAGGCTAACCTAATAACCTGAGCTTTAAAAGCCATGACCCTGTTCCTGCTTTTGAATCAGTCAGACCAAGGCCAGACTGGTAAAAGGCAGATCAATTTAATTCTCTGAATGGCTTAACTGTAAATGGAAAGTGACACTAAGGAAATGCTCCAATAAATTACAATATGTTTATTTTTTAGTCTCTTGTAAATTCTGTTATATACTTCCAGGTTGTAAAGTGGAAAATTTCTCACGTTATGTCACCTCAAGTGATTACTTTAAAATAGAAAAGAAAATACTTGTGGACATATTGCTCAGTAAAGTAAAATCACATACAGTGTGTTTTACGGCTGCTGAAAGAGGCAGATATTTCAGTAAGAGCTTTTTAAAATGACCAAAACTGTCAAAAATAAGCATTTGTTTTCAATTTTATATTTCCGTCAATGCAACAATGTAACCCTTTGTTTATATTCATTTGCATGTTTTTCACAAACCTCATATGCAAGGATATTATAAGACAGGAAGCACTGATTGCAGAAAGTATTTGGTATTAATAATATTTTGAGGTGTTTTTATTTAACCTGCGGTCATGTGCCGCTTTCACACTAGGACTTGGTTCAAATGGGCAAAGAACAAAATTTCATGACTTCACCTTGCTAATCTTTTGCCACATGCACCTGCATGGGGGGTTGACCTGTACAGGTGCTGTGGGTTTTTGGTTGTCCGGGGAATCGTGGACCAGTTGTTCTTAAAGAAAAAGCAGGTGTTCCCTTGAGGCTCGTACGGCAATCGTGAGGGATATCATAAGAATGTGATGTGCGATTATCAAGTGTGATAAGTGTATCATGAAGTATTTGTAAGGATAATGTAAGTTGTACACAAATAAGGCTATATGGTACAACTTACATGGTATGGTGCCTTTATGTTGCAACCTAGTCTCTGGTTCCTCACTGACCATGCGCAAATGCTGGTGATATGCAAGCGCCCGTAGGATCCCAACACAAACTGCACTTTATATAATTTCCTAACTTCTAATAGTCAGGCTGCACACTTATCACTTGATCAGCACTAACTGGAACAGCATGTTGTTCCTGTGCACAACAGATGTAAACAATCGTTGTGCAGTACAACATGTCGGGATTTCCTCTAGTTGACCCTTACTTACTGTCACGTGTGATCCAATGTTCGCTAAGTCCGGTCACCTGCAGCTTTCCTGTAGAAAAATGTGCACAAACATTTTCGCTCTGCAGGCTTACCGACAGGTCTACGATTTTAAACTTTTGTACGGGACACCTGGGTGCACTGTACAGGTTTGCCCATTTTTGGCCCTCAGATAGCCTGGATCTACCCAGAAGGGCAGATGTGACTAAAGCTTTAGGTTTGCTTTAATACACAGCGCTCTCAGAAGTGATTCAGAAGTGGACCAGAACTGTTAAATCGAATTATAAGGCATTTCCAAAGTCTGGTCACATGGGGGTGATACCGGTTGAATATGACTGTGGAACAAAGCAAGAAAAAGAAAACCATGTAGTCCAGCTGATCCACTGATCCCAACATAGTAATACTATAGTCACATATCCCAAAATAACACCGCCCAGCAACCTAAATGCAAGTTTTCCAGCATATTTGGAAGGTGGCCATCACTTGTAATCAAGAGGGGGCAGTTGGGTTTTTACACGCCGCACGGCGGCCGCGGAGGCTTTAGAGGCCAATTAGAAAACGGGTAAAAATACTTGCACAAATTTTACAGATTAGCTTTATTTAAATATATTATTAATAAAACAGGGAAGTTGTACTGAAAAACTGGGATCATACACAAAACAAAGGAGCGTGGATGCTGTTTGAACAAGCCTAAGAAAATGCTAAATTAAAATCAAAATTCATTGACATCCTGAATACCACACCCCCTTTTGGGTGTGCTTTTGAATAAAATGATCAGGTCAACAAAAAAAAGAAATACAAATAAAATCATCCCCAGTACTGTTTGTGCTTTTATTAAACTATTCTCAGCAGAGCTTTAGCACCACTGTTGACATTCTTGATGGAAATTCAGTGGATTCTGAAGCAAAAGAGACCAAAATAACATCCAGAGAAATTGTATTTTCCTCAGGAAATAGAGTGGATAACAACAATAATAAGAAATAAAAAATCTATTGTGAAATTTAAGAGTAAACAAATACGTTTAGAAGCCTGTTACGCAGCTTGTGCACACATGACATTCAATCAAAAGGAACTTCCATTTTCCTTGACTGACTCTCCTATGACCATCTCAGAATCTTATCTCCTCTTGGTGCTGGACGTGTAGCCCAGCAGATTTGAATCAATAGTCAAACTTCAGTGCAGGGGGTGGGGGAGGTTGTTGCTTATTGCCCTTGCACAACTTGAGCTGAACACATGGCGCCCTGGTCCTGCTGAGCAGTTTTTTTTTTTTTTGCCTCTGTTTCTCTTTTACTATCAGCTCCACGGAGCCATACCAAATGAAGCTAGCCTAAAGGCCACTCTCCTAACTCTTCACTGAAGGGTGACCTTTTCTGTTTTTTTGCTGGGTCGGACACAGACTTTCAGATGAAGACGGAGAGGTAAAGTGATTCATGGATCGTATCTGAAAATCTCCCGAATTTGCTACCATTTTCTTGTCTCCCATTGACTTTAAATGTGGGTAAAAAAAAAAAGGTTTAGACAAAAACTAGGATGAATTTGTGTCCTTCTTGATAGTTTGACATTTTTGGATAAAAATAACATGATTTTAAAATCAGGTAAACACAAGCTCTGATATAAGTTTTCACTGCATTTTTAGGCTTTTTTTAATATATAAAAATATTTTGATATATTAAAAGTATACAATTTTTTATTTTTTTCTCATAAAAGCACAATGTTTTGACTTTTAGTACTTAAGTAATAAACCGCTTCTTTTCTTTTTCTTTGCTTTTACGGCATTAAAACCAAACAAGGATAAAAAAGAAACATTTTTAAGACAAAATTCCTTCAAAACTTGTTTGAAATTATTTTTTTTATTTGTCTTCTTCATGTTTTATTAGTATTTTTCAACACAGAAAATTATTGTGCCTTAAAAATACTTAAACTTAACTTTTTTATACATACAGTGAGGCATATAAGTATATGAACACCCTGTGATTTTGCAAGTACCCCGCTTAGAAATCGTGGAGTATTTGTATGCTACTGCTGCAAATAAGTATATGAACACCCTTTCTATCAGCAATAAATCTGACCCCCAAAGACCTGTTAGTCCACCTCTGCATAAAGACACATGACCACCCCAGACAATCAGTAAGAGTCCAACTACTAACATGGCCAAGACCAAAGGGCTGCCCAAAGACACCAGAGACAAAATTCTAGACCTCCACAAGGCTAGAAAGGCTATGGGGCAATTGCCAAACAGCTTAGTAAAAAGAGATCCACTGTTGAAGGTAAACATGATTGTAAGTCTCCCTCAGACTGGGGGTCCATGCAAGATCTTAAATCACTGGGTCTCAATGATCCTAAGGAAGGAGAGGACTCAGCCCAGAACTACATGGGAGGAGCTGGTCAATGACCTGAAAAGAGCTGCGACCACCATTTCTAAGTTTACTGTTGGTAATACACTGAGACGTCATGCTTTGAAATCATACATGGCACTGAAGGTTCCCCTGCTTAAACCAGCACATATCCAGGCCCGTTTAAAGTTTGTCAGTGACCATCCAGAGGTGTCATGGAAGAAAGTCATGTGGTCAGATGAGACAAAATAGAACTTTTTTTGTTTTAATTCCACTCACCATGTTTGGAGGAAAGAGAATGATGAGTACCATCCCAAAAACACCATCCCTACTGTGAAGCACGGGGGTGGTAGCATCATGCTATGGAGGGGTTTATCTGCACATAGGACAGTACAACTGCATTGAACTGTGAGATTTTGGGGAACAACCACCTTCCTTCAGTTAGAAGGAAGATGGGGTGTGGCTGAGTCTTCCAACATGACAATGACCCGAAGCACACAACCCAGATGACCACGGAGTGGCTCCACAAGAAGCATATCATTGTTCTGTAGTGGCCTAGCCAGTCTCCATACTTCAACCCAATAAAAAATCTTTGGAGGGAGCTCACATTCTGTGTTTCTCAGAGACAGCCCAGAAACCTGACGGATCTAGAGAAGATCTGTGTGGAGAAGTGGACCCAAATCCCCCCTGCAGTGTTTGCAAATCTGGTGGAAAACTACAGGAAACGTTTGATCTGTGAAATCGCAAACACAGGCTACTGGACCAAATATTAACATTGATTTTCTCAGATGTTCAAATACTTATTTGCAGGAGTTGCATGCAAATAAATTATTTAAAAGATTACACAATGGCGTTTTCTCCATGACTTCTAAGTGGGAGAACTTGTAAAATTACAGGGTCTTTAAATACTTATTGCCTCACTGTATGTGTTAAACCTCATTTGGTTTTACTTCAGTTTTTTACAGTTAAAAGCAAAGCAATAACAAAGAAAGCAATAACTTTTTTTAAACACATAATAGCTTTTTTATATTTTTGATTGTTTGTTTCCTGTATGGTTTATTGGATTTTTCAACACAGAAAATTAAAGTATTTACCCTTCAAAAAAAATACTTTACATTTTTTTTTTAGCTGTATTGAAACCAAATCTTTGCTTTCAGTTTTAATTATGTTTTTTTTAACAGAGTCTAAACAACAACAATAAAGAAAAAAAGAAACATTTCTATCATAGGCTAAATTCCTTAAAAGTTTTGACTTTTTGTACATAAGTACGTAACCACATTTCTGCATTCAGTTTTACTTCAGTTTTTTTTTGGTTTTAACAAACAAAAATCTCTTTTTTGAGGCAATTTCTTGAAGAATTTGTGTCGTCGTGAATTCTCTATCTTTTTTGTATTTTGCCTCCTTTATGTTTTATTTGGAATTCTCAACACAGAATGGTTTTACCAATAAAGTATACTTATTTTGTATAATTTTTTATTTAAAAAAGCATATATTACAAACAAAACAAAAAAAACAGCAAAAAAAAAATTTACGAGTAAAGACTAGGATAAACGTGTCAGAATTATTTTTTTTATCCAGTCTGCAAAAATTTCTTAAATGAATTAAAAAGAAAAAAAAAAGATGTAATAATAAAATGTATTCTAGCACAGAGCTGCATATACCTGCATGCGTGGTGAAATGCTGCTCGGCTAATAAGTAAATTGTGGAAGTGAGCAGTTGTGGCACCAAGGCCCCGTCGGTGCTGTGCCATTACCCACCTCCAGCAGGGATCATCATTCTCACATAACAAACCATAAATTATTATTTTGCAGACAGTTTCCTCAAGTGGAAAATTAGCTTCCGCCAAATGGGCGTCTTTCCACCCCCAATCACCAGTAACAATTTAGCACGGAAAGACAAAGTGCTTAAATGAAGCTAATGGTTGGAAAGGCAATCCTCACCTTCTGTTAGCTGAAGTTATCAACCAGCTCCGAGATGAGCTGCTCACAGCTGAGCTTCGACTGTTATTGCATTCATCAAGTTGTTTGTTGTGCACATTATCTGACATTTGTTGAGAAAAGAAAGGGTTCTCTCCATCAAATGAGTAAAGATTCTAATATGGTATAAACAGGAATAAATAGATCTCCTTTAGCCGGCATTGCGAAAATCTATGTGATCCCATAAAGCTGTGCCCCCCCCAACCCCCAGCTGTCTACCAGTACCGGTCCATTGTACAGTTGGTACAGCCTCGCAGAAAAAAAACAGAACCTACTTTTTTTTTCTTTCCATTTTATTAACAATCTGATTTTGAAGGAAGCTTTATTTTGGAAAAACTGTTGGATTCATCCAACCACATCCAACGTTTGTTGCATGTGGCTCAGTCACGTGTTGAAAATCCCTCCGCTACTTTCTTAAGGCGGCTGCGCTGACCGCTGAATTGAAATCTCCAAGCTAGCAAAGTTAACAAAAAACTAACGTGTTTAGAATGTTTATTCATTTTTTTTTTTTTTTGTAGAAAAGGGCCAGTGAGGACACAAAAGAGCTTTCAACTAAAAAAAAAAAAAAGAAATCTGCACTTAACAGATAAAACCCATGAGGTATTATTCCAACTGAGGATTTATTGCGACAGTTTGTTTTGACTCATTGTTGATGATTTGAAAAGCTTTCTTTGCAAAATAAAGTCAGTGAGGAAGCAGAAGAAAGAAAGCTAAATTTTTAGCTACATTCACACCAGCCGGTGATCACTTTTATTTAAAAGTCTGTATAAACCCGTGTAATCCTCGTGCTATCTTGTGGGGTCCAGATGACCCCACCCTTACATTGATGTGTTATTCCTACCATGACAAAGGTGGATAAAGGTAGAGAGGATTTCATGTAATCCATGGACACCAGTGAAGATCACAAATCATTGAAAAAAGGTTCAACGCACTGTCTAGTGGGGTCCAGATGACCCCACAAGATAGCACAAGGGGTAAATTGTGCGTTTTGGGATTCCACGTTGCAAACGCTTATGTTCACAGGTCAGCTCGCAAGTTTCTACAACTGCGCACAAAACACAAGGCCATCAAGCACACGTTGGGTATCAAAGCACTTCAACTTGACCAATCAAGGACTCGGATTAAGTAGTATAGATGTATAGATGCCAACCCTTTTTATTCAAGTGCCAACCATTTGAAAATTTGATCATGGAGGAAAAATTAAGAATTGCAGTTTTCTGCCAAGCCGGAATTGTACGTTAACAAGTCTTTAATGATTCTGAGAATAGCTGTGACAGAAAAAATGTTGAGCAAGATTCATGAGATTTGCAATGCTTTGACATTACACACCAAACCTCCTCCTCCTGTAGGTGCGAACATGCGCTAGTATGGGGTAGCGACAGCCCAGTGTGAACACCACTGACTGAGCTAAACAAACAGAAAAAAACAGGAGTCTTTATTTGATTGTAAATATTTTCTGCGACAGTTGTTCCTACCATAATAATAATGCATAATATTCAGCAACCAGCTGTTTAATGTTACAAGAATGTTGCTAATAAAGTTGCTCAAACGGTGAATTCACGTTTATATTAAATCTATCTATCTATCTATCTATCTATCTATCTATCTATCTATCTATCTATCTATCTATCTATCTATCTATCTATCTATCTATCTATCTATCTATCTATCCTAGTTCTTTTTGTATTTATCCGTCATACCTTAACAGTTGGACAAGGTCAACGTAGGCATCCAAATTGTTAGCTTCTTTTTCTCTTAACAGGTATGGGTTGAGAAAAAAAATGTATATTATATTTCCTACACAAAAATTTTGTGTACAAATAAACGTTAAATAGATATTTTACAAGGGTTGAAGATAAAGTTTACCCTTAAAAGTAGAGGGAAACTGAAGAAAAAAACAACCGGCGCCTACTTTAGGATCACATAGGCCGGTCCAAGAAAAGATTGTCTGACATTAAACCGGTCCGTGGCCTAAATAATGTTGGAGATCACTGCCAAGAGATGAATTATTTCTGTACTCATAATAGCAGTGAGCAGTTAACCTGAATAAGACTGAACCTTCATTTGATAAATCATACTTTCTTCTCTGTCCCGAAACGGATGGATGTGCACGAATGGTCCAGCACTTAGTCGACAAGTGAATGTCAAGAGACCAAAGCTAAAGAGAAAATCTAAAAGGCGATGCTCGAATCGATGACTTTGCTGTCTGATGATGGAAAAAACCCACCAAAGGGTTATTTTTAGGAAATCAAAGGTCCAGCATCCCATCATCATCATCATCATCATCATCTTATCTAAGAGAATTATTTTAAAGTCTTAAATATAAACATTTACACTTTTAACTGTACAAAACATGACAAGAAAAGGTTTTGAACGAGGTGGATATAGCTTTTGACATTCTATGCCAAATAGTTGGTTTCATTTCAAAACAGGTTTTTGATCACAAGGTTCTTCATAGTCTTTACAACTCACTTGTCCTTCTATAGTTTGCGTACTGTACAGAAGTGTGGGGTGATAATTATAAAAGCAAGGTTGCAATCATTAGAGAAGTAAATTATGTTTGCTTTCGTTATAATGCACTGTTTATTAATTTACACATTGCAGGTGTTATTAACAGTCAATATTCATTCATTACCACAAAAAAATCCATTCATTAGGAGGGAAAGTGCCAACAGTTTATACGGAGAGCTTTAAATCCGTGGGTGTGTGGACAAAAAAACGTTTCTGTTATAGTCTGTGGAGTTGAAGGGGTGTCGTCATTTTAAACAATTTAAAAACAAGTATAAATAATAAACCTTTGTTCGATATAGAACAGTTTAAGGTTTTTACAACAGTGAATTTTTCAGAATTTGTTTAGCCTAAAACGCTGATAGGCTGCCAGTATCATATTTTTCAGACTAGAAGTCAGTTTTATGTGTTACAACAAAACTATATAAATTATAAATAGTGTACTTATATAGCACTTTACTACGTTATTAGAAGGCCCAAAGAGTTTTACAGTCAGTAACTGCATTTCTATTTACTAAAAAATGTGCACAAATTGGATTAGCTTTTATAAATTTGCCTTAATGGAAACACAATAATTTCGAGAGAAAAAAACTTGCATTTAACAAACACGTTTTTGTGCTTGGAGGAGGTGGATTTCAGGCATTTCACAAAAAATGCAATGGAAACACTTTTTTTCAAATTAAATGAGTCACGTGACCAACAGCTGTGCACAGGTACCCAGTTTTATAGATGGCAATGGCAATGAACTTCTTGCTAGAAACTTGCTGCCATGGTCACTGCACAGTGGGCGCCAGAAAAGGCCCCCCAGCATCACACAGCTCATCAAAAGATGAGCGTGTCATGCGGAGTTGTTGAATCCACAACTCCTCTGTAAAATCACCAAACACAATTTCCCCAAATTGCTTCATCCATAGCCGCTCCCACGTGTAAGGAGCTTGTCGCTCCATGACCCGAATAAGACTTCTACGCCTTCTTTGATAGATGATTATGATTAGCGCTATGTATCTGCAGTGAATCAAAGTATTGTTCAAGTTGGTTTGTGTTCCTTTCCATATTTATGTTTTCAAGGAAACAGCGTAATTGCAGAATTTTGTTTTTTCGACACTTCAAGAACCTCAATACTGTTTTGCGCACATGTGTAATGGAAACGCAGCTAAATGCCTGTTCAGTTATGCACACACATTCACACACTGATGGCAGCTCTGCTGCCTAACACGGTCTCCAACCTAGACCAAGGTTCAGTGTCTTGCCCAAAGAGACTGCAACACAGAGCAAGCAGAGGTCGACTGCTATAAATCTGCACCGTCCATAGGCCGTCCATAGTGTCTAGAGCTGGTTGTTGCAGATAAACATGAAGAACAACAAAGTTTTCTAGGAAAATTTCCCGTCAACCTTCATCACTAATTGCTTGCTTCTTGGCCTTTCTTGGCATACAAATAGTAAATTGCATATACTTGTATATCTCTTTTCCCAAAGGCCGAAGGCGCTTTACAGTCACAGTCCCATACACACACACTGGTGGCGGCTCCGCTGCCGAACACAGACGCCCGCCTACCACAAGAGGCAAGGTGGGGTTCGGGGACGCATCGACTCATGGGTGTGGAAGGTGGGAATCGAACCTGAAGTCTTACGATCATGGGTCGACCACCCTACCGCTGCACCACTGCCACCTCCATACCACATTATGTTTTGTCTTGCTTAACATGCCCTACAATCCGGTCCAACTTGTGTTCCAAAAACTATGGTGAGTTTTTGACCATCTGGCTGTTCTTGATACTTTACTAACAATAGTCAGACTGTACTGTATGTTAACTGGTTTCATCAGCATCCATGAATGACATGCGTTATGTTCGTTCCTGCAAAGTCGCAGAGTTTCTCAGTCGCGACAAGTGCTCAACATCCAACATCTCTCCTGTGAAATCATAGATTTACTGAAAGAGAAGGTCTGGCAGATAGGAACAGTGTCCTTTTTCCACATGACGTCTTCCTGTAAGAAAATAACATTTTCAAGTTGCTGAGGTTATCCTAAAATCCATAGTAGTTGACTCCATAATCGGGTGTAATGTGCCACTCCAATCGAAGACGGAGACTTATTTTTATAGCTCGAAAAGACTGTATGATTAACCGACGTCTGCATAATCCATTTCTTTTTTGTTTTTTGTCCTTAGTGCATTTACAACAAATTGCATTGTACATGGTGATTGCTTTCATTGATTCCTACATTCCCTCCGTCCCACAAGTTTGACACTCATTTGGCATCACCTTATTCCCCTTCGCACAGCTCACTGCTCTTTAATAATGTGACCCTTTTTTCCGCGAAACAAGAGGTTACCCACGCGGCCTGTTGGGATTTGACCAATTTAAAACATTCACAATGGTGAGGCTAACATATCATTATGCATTAAACCTCTGGACGAGCCACTCGCTAATTAATTGAATCATAGCTATAGACGGGCAAAGCCAGAGGCTACATTCAGAGGGAAGTAGGCCTCTTGAAAAGAAAGTCTGAAACTCACACGACGGAGGAGATGAGAGGTGAAGAAAGACCGCATGGGGACTGTGGCTTAAGGCAACCTATTTTTTCAGGCACTAGATCTTCAGTGCATGTAATTAGACAGGGTGAGATGGGGGTTTCAGCGGCATTTTTTATTGAATATATTGCTAATGTGTCCTGCTTACCATGATCTATGTGCAAAAAAGTGGAAGGGGGGGTTGTTAAATAAAAACCAAGATCAGAAACGCCGGATTTCGGATTCATTTTTAAACATGCATCTAAAGTGAAATTCAAAAGATGGACTGAACTGGTATCATGGGGACTAGTGTGTGAAATGTTTAACCTCTTTAAGCTCAATAGATTCAAGATAGGAACAAAAAATGCAGACATATTCAACTTGTATGAAAATCTGATTAAAGTTTCAAACCTTATATTTACAGAAGTGGATTTTATTGCAAATGGTAACATTTTTAAGTAGCTTAGGGCTTAAACTATAGAATTTCAGATGTTGGATACAAAAGACCAAACTGTCTTAGGGTGTATTCAGACTGGAAAAGCCCTTTGGTTTGGACCAAGTTCACTTAATTTGGTCTGGATTGAATCCTGAACTTTGCGTTTGATGTGTATTCCGACTGTCGTCAAGTGAACATTTCTATTACAAACCTAAGCTTTTAAACAATACCACGTTACTGAAGATTCCCATAAGTTATAAATAACAGACCTCCTATGCTTTGTAATCCTTCTTGGGATAGTTCACTAATTCAAACTTCAAACTATAATTCGCTGACCAATTTTGAACGTCTGCATCACCGTCAGGTACAACACTTTCTGCTGCTACTTTGGGACAGCGGAGGCACGCTGCAAGGTGGTTACTGATGAGACTACGACTAAGGTACTCTGATAAGTCTTTATGACATGTAGGTTGTTAAGAAAACAACGTGAGAACCAATGTGTATTACGACAACATTTGTTAATGAGCTGGCATTCATCTGACCACATTTTAATGAGTTGCTGTATCTCACTGTCATGGTTGCTCCCTTCCTACTCCATTTACATCCCATAATGCCTAAGTACACGGGCAAGCAACTTTTTATTTTTTTTTACATTATTGCTGCTTTTTCTTAAGCCTCTGACTGTCTTTGGATAACAAGATCGTAGTTACAGACATAGACAAATAGGTCTTTGTAGGCATTTTTCTTGAAGGGGTAACTTCAATGACTTTATACCACCTTTGAACTACTTCAGTGGCTGTACCCAACACAGAAACAAAAACAGAGGGTGTTAAGAGCAGTCGAGTAGTTTGATTAACAGTTGTTTTGTCTTGGTGAGATCGTTTCATTCTTCTTACAAATTGGAGAGCATGGAGATATTAGGATGAATGCCAGCGAGCTTAGAGCATAACCGGGATGCTTAATGGTGTACGTTTGGAGGGAACACCCGTGTAGAGCCAACGGAATGGGAGGGAAGGGGGTTGGGAGGGGGGGGTGCGTTTAAAAAAGCAGCTGATGCCGAAACCATGGAAGGAAAGAGATACATCGCTACAACTTAGTGGAATAGGGGAAATGGAATAGAAAGAGATTCACAAGCAGCAGACTCAATCAACTGTTGTCTTTTTTTATCGTCTGCAATATAGAGAGTTGAGGATGCCGATTCGCTTGTCTCCCGCTTGTCTTATCCATCGCTCTTTCATGGAGTCGATGGTAGATAATCTCCTGCTGCTGTAAACTCAACATTACGTCCAGCCAACCATTCACACTACTGTCCGATCCCCGCTGCTATCATGGACTTTACACGGCGCAGTCATCTGCTGACTGGGACGGGCTTGAATGGAGCCCTTTGAAACGCTTCAGTGTTGACAATAGTGAGCAGAGAGTGAGGTTTTACCACAGCAGGAGCACAGGCCGACACTGCACAAGCATGAATAGGCAATCAACACCAACGTGTGGTCGGAGAAATAGTATAATTTAAACATTTGTTTAAAATACATGCCCACATAAAAAAGAAACTGCCAGAAAATGAGATTTAGAATAAATCGGCTGGATAAATCTAACTGATTACCGGCTTTGCTTAAGCGTTTATCTATAATAAAAACCTGGATATTCACCACAAAGGAGACACATTTCCCCGCATTCTTTCAGTGTGTCTCTCCCGCTCCTTTATCTTTTTTCCGGATGATGTGTGTGGTTCAAAGCACACACTGCACACGGACATGGGACTTAATCTGCTGAGCATGCTACAAAGGCGACCTTGAGGGGAGGTTTGATTGAGGTGTTCAAAACCCGGGTGAGGGAAGAGGATTGATAGAATCAAGCGAGTGAGATTACTTTACATTCCGCGCCACGCTCACCCGGTTGACCGCGGGACGGTGTTGCAAATGAAGCGATGGGAAAAACTTTTGGCAATGGCGGCGGCAGGGTAAATTAGTGCGAAAAAAGGGGAAGAGGAGCGAAGGGTCTTTTGATAGTAGATAAAGAGGAATGAAGACATTGGAAACAAGCAAAAAAATTGTTCGTGTTTGCCTGATCAAAAGGGAAGATCGTTCTGATCGTTTTTTCCATTTGTGCTGGTTGGTTTTAACTAACTAAATGCATTCTCACCTGCTGTACAGAGTGGCGAAAAATTTGAAAAATCAAAAGCGCAATGTGACTACATCCTTGAGGATTTGTTTGCTTATTGATTTCTTCTCTGAAGAAGCCAAAACTGTTGGTATCTATTGATTCCTCTTGCATGCTTTGAAAGAAAAAAAATCCCCATTATTTAATATAAACTTCCTTTACTGGTAGAGAAATGTTCCTACATGGTATATTGCCTCCTTTCCTTTAATTGTTTCAACAAAAAAAAAAAATAGGATGTAAAAACATTTTCGCCCCTCCAGTGTGAGTTCTATTCTTCAGTTCTAAGAGCTCCTCAATTATTCCTCTTCTTCAGACGGAAAATGTCAACCTGCCAGTGCCAGTGCACAGATAAATGATTGTTGTCTCTTCTGTCGAATTATTAGCCAGGAGATGTGTCTCACCCCTCTTTTCAATATGTTATTCTTTGTGTTTTTTCGTCAGGCAAACAAAGTGCTGTCAGGAGGGGAAGAAGGGGGGAAAGAAAAGGCGGTAGGACTTGAGAGCGAAGCTTGATGAGAAGCTTTATGAGCATGAGGGATCTGACATAGCTGCCCCCCTTGAAGGTTACATGCTACATTCACACTTGGTGCAGAAACGTGACTTCAAGCAGCTACTCCCAATGAAAAGTCTACATGAACACTTACTTATGTGGGTTTTGGGCTTCCGCGGTCAAAACTCTTGAGTTTATGAGTCGCTACGCATGTCTTTTAAGTCTGTTTTCAAGCTATACACAAAACGGGCGACCATTGAAGGCCTGATGAAATATAAATCAAATTGAACTTTGATTTGGTAGTCAGAATTGGTAGTGATGTATAGACCTGTACATCAAGTGCCAACCGTTTGAAACTTGAGTGTGGAGGATGAATTAATAAAAAGCCTGGAGCAAGATTCATGAGATTTGCACCACTTTAACATTATACACCAAACCTCTTCCAACTACAGCTAATTACAACTATATATTATGCACTAAATACTAGCACATGTTGTATCAAGCGCTAGTATCAAGTGGAACACCATATGGTAAAAATGGTGGCATTCTTGAATGCACAGCACATGTCCGGTGTGTGTAAGTAGCATAAGTCCCGATAAGACCAAGAAAAAAAGGAAGCATCATTCTTCTTTTTTTTCTTTGGTAAACCCTTTTACAGTGGAGCTTCTTTTCCAGTGTTAACATTCTTTCGACTATCATAACTCCTTCACTTTTTACGCAATCGACGTAATTCCAGCAGATTTTGAGACGGAGAAAAGCAGCCTAGTGCTAATATACACCACCTTAAATAAGATTACATTTTTTTCTCCGCATCAGAACCAGCTGATTCCAGTTGGTCGATGAATTATGGTATGTAATGTTTATGGTCTCTTATGAATGTGCTGCCAGCAGCATCCCTGGGATTAAAGGGTTAAGAAATGTGTAAAACTCAGAGGTCAGGGAAAAAAAACAACAACAAAAAAACTGTATGATGCAAGGTTTTGGTAACCTTTAGAAAAACTTTTTGTCTTAGTTACATCCACCGAGACGGAGGGTTGACTTGTATGGGTGATACACATTTTTTGGGTTGTTGTAGACAAGAGCGGCCGCATCTCAAGGGGGAGTGCAGGTGTGTCTCGCAGTTAACTCATTTGGCACGCTTAATAGACATTATGAAAATGGAACATACCACTGTCACACGTGTGGTAAGTGTACCGTGAAGTGCACTCTTGTAGCAATTAAGGTGTGCACCGGCTTCTTGCGGATTGCGTGCAAACACTCCATGCGCAGGGTGTGCACGTGATATGCAAGTGCTAGTAGGAAGATGCTTACACAAAGTATGTACTGATTGTCTAATTTCCTCATTTCTGACAGCGAAGCTGCACGAAAGAAACATGCAAGGGGCACGTACTTATCACTGAACTCCACTAATGGTCTCTTTCAGCTGGTTTGGGGGTTTTGCAAGAAGAAAAAATCTGTACTGAGTGCCTGCATGTCACCTACTTCACCCTTATATGTTGTTTAAGTGTTCACTATAACCTGTTGCCTGCAGTATGCCCATATGGGTTCAAAGAGTGGTCTATGGTCTCAGTATTTTCTGCAGGTCACCTGCCTTCCCCATAGTTTTTCACCCGTCTCCACCCGTAAGGTCAGTTTTGATTAGGTAAAGAAATTTGGTTTCCAAAATCAGTCCAAGCAGTTATACGAAACACCTTCCTTCCCTTTATGGACTCTCAGTCATCTGTCAGCACTGTCCATAACTGAACGGTAAAATGTGTGCTTTACATCATTCAGGTCCTGTTAACAGCCTTTTTACTTTGCACCCGTGCCCTCTGGAGTGCTAAGCAGTCAGCCAGAAGAAGCTCAGGCCAAGGCTCCCATTAATTTTGGTTACCATCTTGTCTGACCTCACAATGTCCACGACCGGCAATAAAGGCCAAAGGACGATTATTTAAGCAGGAAATGTGAGGAGGAAATTACAGCAAACTGGAAGAGAATTAACCGAGATGTCTGCGGACATGGTTTTCTATCACACCAGTTTAGCGGAGCTTACAATTTGTGTTCTGGAGAATAAATGCATCTAAGCAACTGAATTTGTCTTTGCAAAGAAAATACTTCATAATTGTGGTATTTTGTTACAAATTTCTTATGTAAAAAAGTAGCATTAGTAAAAAATGTTTTGCAAAACTAAAACAAATGCCATCTAATGGTGAATAAAACCATCTTTTGATCTTCCTGTCATAGAAGTTACATTTGGACTGGTAACCTGTAAGGTGTCATGGTGGCCTCTGTCAGTGCTCCTCTCCTCCCCTCTCTCTGTGCACCTGAAGATTGGAACCAGTTGTGGACACTCTGCTCATCACTTCTCTGCCTTCTTAAGGAGATCCAGCCCAGCATTTCATCGCCAGTCCGTTACCTACCTCGGTGCATGTCTGAACCTCAGTTCTTGCTCTGATTCATGTTCTGGCCTTTTACTTACCCTGCTTACCGCCTCCAGGTTTCCAAATCCACGAGTGTCCACCTGGGAGATCTTCAGCTCGCTCTGCTCCGGTCTCGCCTCAAGTCACGCCACGTTCCTCGCTCGCCACGGGTCCCAAGACACAAGGCAGTGCGCAGTGATCCTCACCGCATGTCTCACTCTGCTCCAGCCACGCCACGCTCTCAGCTTAGCTCCCAAGACGCTACGAGCTGCTGCTACGCCGACACCCCTCCAGAGCTCCAAGCTAGCAAGAAGTAACAAACGACCTGAACTGTTTATTTCCTGCTTGGAAATTAAAGACTCTTTGCTTATCGCTACTTGCCTGAGTTTCCTTCCGGGGTTTTCAGTGTCTGGGTCTGCCTCGTCCAAATTGGTCATGACAGAACGGACTGGTAACACATGCAGTTTTCTAGCAAAAAATTAGTTGGTTATGCATTACAATCCTACAATGTTTTTAGAAAAAAACCCCACAAAAAAACATTTTATTGAAACACATGCAGGGAAAAAAATGTATATATATAAGGGTCTAATAAATCATAAAAATGTAAGAAAACGGTTTGCCAACAAATTGCCAAGTGAGTTAAAAAAAGTGCAAATAAAGAAGCTCCTTGGACTACTTGGAGATGGAATTCAGAGAAGGTTTGCTTTTTTACTGAATGTCAAATAATTTAGTTTTATGGATTGACCACAACACAACATGTTTTCTCCCCAAAATGAGTTTGGGGCTGGATGTTGCTGCGTTTGTTGGTTACAAATCCATTGACGGAGAGTCTTTAAAATGTGCTGCAACATTTGTGGGACCTCTTAGTTTTCTTTTGTCCTTCACGATTACACAGTCTTGTCCAGCTGACATTTTAAACAACATAGAATATTGTTTCCCCCTGATAACTAAGTTAAAGATTTTGATAGTCTTAGACTTTCTAATAAACTGGTAATGTTTGAAGCTAAATGGTAATTGATTGAAGCCAAAACTGAAAATGTTCTGTACGAGTATCTCACATGAGTGACTGCCAAGAGACAGGCAAAATGCCTGAAAAGCCCTGAAGTTCTTGCAACATTTGAAAAATACTGCAACATCCGGCTGGATATTTTGAAAAGTTGAAGACGGCCATTTCCATACATGGAGCCTTTAATGTAGCATAAATGGTTGCCGTCGCCTGCAACCACGCCAAACACAGCAAAAGACAGAAGGCTTGCCCTGGCGCTGTCTCCTCATTCGATTTCCACGCACACACATTCTCTTACAACACGCCTTCATATTCACTAGCTCCTCCGCCCCCCGCCCACACTCTTCCATTCCAATCACATTCATCGAACTGACTGACTCCACCCTGTGTTCTCTGGCAGACCATGTGCCGGGGGATCACATCACATCTGAGCCAGGGGCTGTCCGTGTCCCTGTGGTGTGGGTTCTGGTCCTTGCCCTCGAGCACCGGCCTTCTCCAATGTTCCAACAACACTCCTTGTGGACTCCCACTTCAATGAAAAGTCTATAAATGCGCAATGCCGGCGTTCACTTGTAGCTACACGTATTTTTACAACAGTTTTTGGGTTCTACATACAAAACATGCAGCCATTGATCCTTTGCTGTCTTGTGGGGTCACAATGACCCCACCCTCACATTGACGTGTTAACCCTACCATGACAAAGGTGGATAAAGGGGAAGAGGATTTCATGTAATCCATGGACACCAGTGAAGATCACAAATCATTGAAGAATAAGTGTGGGGTCCAGATCAGGGACTCAGATTTGGCAGTGATGTATGAATGGCATTCCTTTTAATTCATGGAAGTGGCAACCGTTTAAACATTGATCATGGAGAAAAAATTTATAATTGCAGTGTTTGTGTTTGGCCGGAATTATATAACATCAAGTTTTTCGTATATTGGAATAGAGCTGTGAATGAAAAAGCCTGAAGCAAGATTTGCTAGATTTGCACCGCTTCGACATTTCACACAACTGCTGGTGGCAAACATACTTTAGTAAACTCTAGAAAAGAAAGAAGAAGATGCCCCTCCCTGCTTGTCCAGTGTGAACGCCATGGGCTAGACTAGAGTTCCATTATGCGTGTTTAGCGCATTCTTGAACGCGGTGAGTAGGGATTACGCAATCAACGTAAATTGTCAGCTGATTCAAGTTGATTGGTTAAAGATTTAGGGTATGTCCAAGAGTAAATGTTATTTTGGCTTCGTCTGTGACATCTCAGTGTTACGGCGGGGGGTTGAGGGATGTACCCAGGCGCAGAGAGGACGGGAGGCAGGAGTTCCAGGGAAGATGGAGCTTTAATAAACAAACCAAAAACTACAAAACAAAACCACTGCAACAGGCATGCAAAACTCGAAACTCGAAACAAGAACCACACAGGAACTCAGGGAATGACATAATATGGACCAGCACAGGAGGAAGGGAAAGACAAGACTTAAATACATACAAGGCAACAAGACACAGGTGGAAACATTCAGGAATGATGGGGAAAGGCAAAAATCGAAACAGCAAAACAGGAAATACTACAAAATAAAACAGGAAGTAACTTAAACAGGCCCGAACATAAAACAACTAGAACATAAAAGCAAAGAACCTAAAACCGTGACACTCAGATGCTCATGGGTTACCACATGATGAAAATGACAAACCTAAAAAGGATTTCCAGACTTCCAAGTAAATGCTGTTTGCAATTTGGTGCTGCACTCTACTTAGTCAAAAGGTGTTGTAGGTCTGTTGTTGTAAAAGATTATAAAACCAGTTTCTAATCCCATCATGCAAGACAGCAAGTGGCAAATATGGAACACAAGTGACATTTTTGAGTCAAACTGTCTTGAAGAATGTACCTGGCCAAATGAAAAAAGCTCTTTTTTTTCCTGAAAGAGTTACATGATTTGAAGATGTTGAACCTGATGTGCTTCCTACTACTCATCATTCTTCAATCTTTCTGCTGCTTGTCGCTCGGCAGCAAACCACTATATCTCCCCGTTCCTTTTATCTGCTGCTCAAGGGATAAAGCCGGGCGCCTATCATTCCACCTGTGCTCTGATGACACCGAAACACAGAAAACTGACAGGCACAGAGTAAAAAAACCTAGCCTCTTTTTATAGTCCACATCTGCACAGCCCCCTACCAACACCCTTAAAGTCATCCTTCTACCATTGAGCATGTGTTTAGATGTACACCGTTGAAATATAATACTAATACTAATAGAATCTCCGTAAAGGTCAAGCTTGTGCAATCGACATTGAAATTTTGTCTCATCAACTTCAATGTTGGACATTTTTGCAGAGCCAGTGTAACAAGCCTGGAGTGAGAATAGTTGTTTTTGGAAACTGAATAATAACAGCAGGGGGGCCTTAGTGAGGCCTTGGTGGAAACTTAGTCAGTTAGTTGCTCTTAGGAGTACATCATCATTAGTTGCTGTATAATTCATACATGGTATTAATAAATTTGTGCGACACTGCTTTTGACACATCTATAGGAAATACTGGGAATATATAGCCATCTACACATGGAGACCTTGTCTCCAAGGATCATCAGGGTAGTGGCTGCATGCATTGAAATACACAGGGAAAAAAATGCATGACTCATCTGACGGCTGTCTCACATTTTAATCTGAGGGTCATATTTGATTGCATCTTTGGTGTCTTGAGGGACTTTAAAGAGACGTGTTGGACACGGGGTCAGTGATCACAGAACGAGCCTGTCTGTGTGATCTGGCACCGCCGCGACTCGCTTGTCAGAGAGAAAACAGGTCAGTCTCGGAAGAGGCACAGAAACAGAACCAACGTCTTTTCGTCAGCGATAGCACACAAAGTGAAATGATTGCACAAGCGAGCTGTCAGGGTTCAATCACAGGAACAAGACGCACATCTTGTTCATGCCATGTATGTTCCCACTTATATCAATAGTTTTGTTGTCGCTATTGTAGGATATTTTTGGATGATAAAATAAAATAATAGTACATACTGCAGGCCATTCGGTTTCACAGCATACAATGTATATACACTACTCACAATAAACCAGGGATATTGTTATTACATGAGTAGTCTTCCTATTGAAATACGTAAAACTTAACTTTGATATTACCAACGCTGAAATAGAAGAAACATGATTTTCATATGTTTGACGTTCAATAAACCAAACTTTAAGACAATTAAAAAAGGTAAAGACAAAAAAGTAAAGAGAAAGGGAAAAAAAAAAGTTTTTTTTTTTTTTTTCTACTGAGTGGTACAGTCTGGTCGGGTCCAGTCCGGTTTAGAATGTTCCAGGCAGTTCAGGTGAGTGTTTCCACTCAAAGTTGGACCATCACAACGCATGCAAGCTAGCAGCAATAAGAATGGAGGTCATCCCATTTTTTTTCGCTAAGCTTTTGGTACTTCGTATATACAGTACAATAATTTAATAATATTTTTGAGAAGATTGTGGCCAGTGAAGAGGAATACAGCCACTTTCCTGGAGCTTTTTTTTTGTCATAATGACCCTCAGACAATCAACGGGTTTGAAAAGTAGCTCTGCCCCAACAGAGGCCCGATAATGGTATGATTCAATCTGGCTTAATGGATCAATTTTATAATGGAAACGCATAAAATATGTCTGTCTTTTTTTCAGTTTTTGAAAACTTAAAATAAACTGCCATCCAGTTTCTCTTTTGTAAGTGCAGTCTTCTTTACAAAAGATGACATTCAAGTTCACAACAAAACAAACAAAAACAATAAAACAGACATGTTCATAGTCTCTGAACAATTAAGTGTCTTAAACTATTTGATGCAGAGAAAAATAATTCAATCAATAAATAATATTAAATGTAAATTTATTTGAAACATTAACACAGCAGCACCAATATATTTAACGATTTTAGTCTGAAGAAAAAGGTAAAAAAGAATGTTCTGATTTGGTTTCTAAATGATGATTGTTTATTTATGATGTCATAAAGTGTAGCTGTTTTCCTGCATTACCTGCTATCTTTATGTTAAATGCTGACACCAACTAAACAGACAGACAAAGAATATGGAAAATAAAGACACGTCACCAAAATGTCTACAATAGTTCATAAAGAATGACATTTAGCATGAGCTGAGGAATCTAAAGGCATGCGATGATCCTGATCTGGGCATCCCCCCCCCTTCATTCTCTCTCACACGGGAGCCGTGTGTGACAGGAGGCGGAGCGCGCACCTGCAGGGATGGAAGTTCACTGTTTCCAGCTGTTAGAAACTATGTGATTAAGAGATAATAAGAAACCAACAGTGGATCAGATTTTTACCAAGCACTGAGCTGCTGTCACCATCGATCCCCGTTAAATTTGCGCACCTTTGCCGGCTTTGCCTGAGACCGCTGCTACTACTCGCGCCCCCCCAGCATCGCATCTGGGCGCGCCCCACTATTTGAGAAGCACTGATTTAACAGATAAATAAATAAATCTATGTTTTTGTGGTGCCTGCGGAGATGCCCTGCTATGTTAGTTGTGCTGCCAGTGAGAGAATATGGTACACGCATACACGCTTGCAAACAGTTGTTTTTTTTTTTTTTTTCAACAACGCGAACGTTGTCAACATAACTCACCGGAAATCCAAAATACTTCCACACCAGCGACTTCTATGAAAGAGGAGGGGATTGAAGTTCTGTCAATGGGTCTCCTGCAGTCACCATGTTATCTTTTGAGCGGCTGTTAGAGGAGGTTGACTCGCAGCACTTCAACACAGGTGTTTTTTTCCGCTTGGCAAGTAACCGGACGCAACATGGGGGCGTGGCCGCGTGATCGACGATTCCATTTTTTAATTTGAAGTTTGAGACTGTGACTTAATTTTGATCGATTTCGATTTAAAATCGAAATCGTGACACCCCTAATGTCAGTAGGAGGTAGTTCCACCATTTACTGCAATGAACAACAAGTGCTAAATGTACAGTAGTTCTACCAGGTAACTTGAGGGTCGAGGTACGACCATCAGCTGGTCCCAGAAGTGCTTTATGGGGTTCAGGTCATAGGCCATTGCTGGTCAAACCATTTGAGGCACTCCCACTTCCGAAAGTCCAGCTGTGACAATTATGGCACACCATGGTGAAGCAATGTTATCCATGAACAGAAAGTTGGGCGTGTGCTGGTGAAATTTGGGGATGATAATGGTGTCTATGTTGTCTCTGGGGTAAGAATGTTTGGGTCATCTACAAGAACCAAATGAGTTTGTGCTAACTAGTTACACCTCCACAGACTGTTGCTCCTCCTCCACCAAAGGAAACACTAGGGACCATGTTGACCTTGGCGTATCGCTCACCTCGCCTTCTCCAGCAATGCTGACGACCATCATATCTGTGCCCGGTGACACAACACTTATCAGTGAACAGTACAGCATGCCATTGCTGCATGGTCCAGGTCACATAGTCTTGTATCTACTGCAAACATTCACAGCGGTGTCTTGGTGTCAGTGAAGTCACCTGCAACGCCCGTGTGGCATTCAAGTTGAGAATGGTTTGTCTCACACCTGGTAAAGTGGCCTGCAGCTGTGTAGCATTTGCAGTACAACGTCTGAGTGCACATGTCCTCGGTTACTGGTCATGGTTGTGGTCAGTCACTCGTGGGGCTCCACTCATGGGTCTGGGACGCAAACACTACCAGTAGTTCTGTGTCTTGTTGCAAGTCTGCTGGTAATACTCTGAGATAATAAGTTGACCTTACAACATCTGCTTTGCTACTATCAACATGAACGCATGCCGTGGCCAGGTGGTGCTGCTTAAGTAATGTGTGTTCATGGCTTTTTGAAAGATGGTCTTGGAATGACATACTGGTAAAATCAGCTTTTTATACCTACAGAATGTGTTGTCATTGATGCCACATTGAAAAGGTTTTTGTTTTATAGTTCTGAGTTTTGGCCCTAACAAGTAAGACACACTGTACCCAGTGAGACCATCATGTGAAAAACACTAAATTCTGTGTCTGTCACCATGATACAAATGCTTTCCTATCTCAAAAAATCTCTGAAATCAAACAAACACTGTTTACGACATCCACTCAGTTTTTCACCATATCCCTAGATTATTATGAGTATTGCAAATGAAGATCCAAAATTGTTTGTCCTAAATAGTAATTTCTTCAGAATATCAGCACAAGAAAAGCATATAAACATGGTGCATCTGTTTATTGTACAAATAAAGTTCAGCTGATGCAGGCTTTAGAAGGGGGCTGCTTCGGAGGATCCGTCTTTCAGTGTGCGATTTCTTCAGTTTTGTTTGTCTCCTGCTTCATTAGGATGAATGAGGAATGTGCACTTGCACTCAGGGTGAAGGGGCCCTCTTGTTAGTGATTTAGAACAAAGTGGCGGCGAGGCGGTGGGCGTCTACCCGAACACGATTCCAGGGCTGATGACACAGTGTTGTGTGAACATCCACTACAAAAGGGGACTGGTAGATGAGCTGCGAGGGAAAAGCCACTGAAGAAATGAGACAAAGTATCCGAAGTGTTGTTTTATTATTGATGAGGGAGAAGGAAACATTATATTTTTGGTTTGTCCAAACCTGTGTAAAGTGAGCTACAAACCATTCCAAAAACAAATACTCTGTACAAAAGTATCAAATTACAGAGAATAGAGTCCCTGCAAAGTCACAGCTCAATATTCACCTTTTTTCCTAATGAGAACTTGTAGACATTGTTGCTGTTATTTTTCAAATGCAAATTACCTGCTTTCAGACTCAGACGTGTGCAGTTCAGGTTAATCCTTCACTCTGAAAGCCAGGAAAGAATGTGCAGAGGCTTGGGTTTGGTATTTACTCCATTCTGTGTTTAAAAGATTAGGCCTATGCCCGTTAAAAACCATTTTCAAAACTTTATCAACATGTTATATGACCTCTGACCCCATGAGTATCAGCCAGAAAAAGAGAGCTATGTTGTTTTTTGGGTTGCCAGGGCCTCTCACACAAGCCACTATGTATGCTTTGCACATACTGCACAGATAAACATTGGTCATACGCTAACATATGTGAGTAATTTGTGGTTTGTTGTGGTGCCACCCAGGGGTCCTGGTTCAAAAATAGATGGAAGCAAACTCTAAATTTGATTCATACCCCACTCCTAGGATTGACGACCTTGTGGAACAGCTGGGAAAAACAAAAATACCTTAGGACTATAGATCTCTGCAAAGGATACTGGTGGTTCTCTGCATCGCTCAGTAAGGGATACCTAACTGCTTTCCGGATACCAGTGGGTCTGTTCCAGTTCACTGTCTCACCCTTTGGACTTCATGGTACTCCTGCGATGTTTCAGAGGCTGATGGATAAAGGTACTGTATGACATTTCCGACTTCACAGCAGCCTATTTGGATGCCATCATTGTTTACAGTGATACTTGGGGGGGAACACATTAACCATCTGGAATGTGTTCTGGAGCGTTTGCAGTCTACTAGGGTGATGGTCAACCCTTCAAAGTCTGACTTTGCGAAAGCAGAAACTCAGTATTTGGGGTATGTCATTGGAAATGGGATGATAAAACCCCAGGTAAACAAAGTCTCTGCCATTGAGTCCTGTCCATTACCACAGACCAAAAAACAACTGAGGTCGTTTTTGGATATGGCAGGGTTTTATCAATGTTTTATTCACCATTTCTCTACCAGGGCAGCTCCTCATGACACTAGGTTCCAACCAAGTGTCCAAACAACATCAAATGGACTGAAGATACAGTGACAGCCTTTAAAGATCTTAAAAAATCTCTCAGTGAGAGCCCTGTTTCGTAAAGTCCGCACTTTAAGAAAACATTCATCTTGCAAACAGATGCCTCGCAGAGAGGGTTGGGAGCTTCCACAGGGAACATCTGAGGAGCGGCACCCAGTGGCATATGTCAGTCGGAAGTGGTTTCCGAGAGAAGTCCAATATAATATGGAAAAAGAGACTTTAGCCTTAAACTGGGCACTAGACTCCCTCAGATATTCTTTGCTGGGACGAGGTTTTTCACTGGAGACGGATCATAAGGCTCTTCAGTGGCTCAACGGGATGAAGGAATCAAACGGAAGGATTACCAGGTGATACCTCTCGATGCAGCCATTTTTACCATTTGTCATGTTCCTGGCAAGATTAACTGCATCGCGGATTACCTGTCCCGCCGTCCTGGCTAGAGTCCTGAAGGAGAGGGGAGTGTGATGACTGTGGTCACACAGGGTTAGCATTAAGGTGTAGTGTACAGTTCCACTTGATTTTATATGTACTTTTGCTGTGGTTATTTGTGTATATTAATTACTTGTTGTCTTGAGTTTTCATGTGGAGCTGTACCGGCTTGAGGTGGTCTAAAGATGGTGCCAAACTGAGAAGCTCTGAAAGAGGGTTCTACCACTACCTGGACTCCATGGGGAAGAGAATGGGTTTCCATGTTCTGCTTTTGTTTATGCTTTTTGGTCCCCTCCCCCATTATATCATTAGTAGTTTAACTAGGGATGACCCGTTTGACATGGCGCTTCGGCGCGCGTTTCACTTTCATGAAACAGAGTGTTTCAGCACAATGTTTCGGGGTGTGTGTCAACTAGCGCAGATCACGTGATTGATGACGTATGACGCGCCAAATGCTTCGTTTGGTCGAACCACGGTTCAAATGTCACTTGCGTTTCGAACAGTTGGGCGCGCTATTCTCTAGAAACATGAAATTAATCCCGAACGTTTTCCGAGCAGTTCTATTGTTTCCCCTGTATCAGAATCAGTGTCAGTTCATTGCACTTTACCATGACTCCTGGTAAAAAACATAATGTGGCTCAGGATCGTTTCTACTCGATTTCTCCTAATAAAACAATGCACTATGAACGTTGTGTATGACTAAAAAAAATTAATAAATGTATAATGGCAAAGCAAAATGGTATCTGTAGCGATAGCACAGTGGTAAGGTCGCTGGGAGTCTTATCCAGAGATCCTGGGGTCAAGACCAGCAATTCACGTTTTTTTTTTTTGCTTTGCGTTTTTTTTCTTCATGTGCTGTTTTCTACATGTTGTGTTGTTTTACGTTGTTCTTTTTAATAATCATTAGCAACATTGTTTTGTTTTACGTTTTTTCGTCATCATTTCCATATTGAAGTGTTACAAGGAGCTTAGTTGAAACATATTATCTATGTCCAGTCCGCCACCAGATTCGGTATAGTTTCAAAGCCCTGAATGGGTGGTTCATTACAAGAACCCCAATGAGGCTCCATGAGGCTTCTATTCCCATCCCTAAGTTTAACCCACTCATTTAAAAGTTCTCCGGTGTGTGGTATTGTTAGGTCAGTTATTTAAGGACTTTCCTAGGTTGCAAGTTATTTTGAATTTGTTAAGTTGACCTCTTTCATTGGACCATTTAAACTATGTTAAGTTGGATCTTGTAAACTTTGATTGACATTAAAAATGATTTATTTTTGGACTAAATACTTGTGCTCTTAGTCCTGATTGCCTGGTCCACCACAATGCTAATATGATGAAATTATTGACCTGGAGCTGTTTTCAATTATTAATTAATTAATTTTACTCAATTGTATTTATATTTCTTAAAGCATTTTAATTCTAACAAATGTCTTGGGTGTGTGTAACTTTTTCCTCTTGACCAGGACTCCCTGAAAAAGAGATAGGTGGATCTTAATGGGATTTTTTCCTGGTTAAATAAATAAACCAAAAGTTTAGAACAGCTCAAAACCAAATTCAGGCAAAGACCTGTTGGCTGAAACCCTCAACGGACATCTGCGCACATCGACAAATGAAGAAACAAAGAAAGCACATGAATTACATATGTCACCCAAGTATCACGAAAAACAGAAATTTCATATGTGGAAAATGTACGTAGTGGCTGTGTGAGTTAGCCTTTAAGTTCACAGTGCTTTTTTGGCTTTAGATTTCAGTGTCGTCCTGTTAAAAGATAGTTATTATTTTTTAATTTAATAGAATTAAACGGAAATGGCTAGAGGTGAAAGTGTGGGGTTTTATTCCAACTTGATGTTTTACTATTGTCTAGTAAAACTATTTTTTTCCTCCATATCTTTCAAGAAGATTGACGATACGTTTCCCTCATCAAGTTAGTTAGGATCCCCAGTATATATATTTTTCTAAACTGTCAGAACAATGACAGATTTATTTTGAAGACTTTTATTATTGTCATTCTTCAAAGTCAGGTATTTGCTAGTATTTGGTGAGATGAATTTAAGGTGTTTAACTCCCAAGCATTTTTTAGAATCTCTCCTGAGGCATTTACTGTCCCCTTGATACTGTTTTTTTCCCCAAATGGAAAGAAATGGAAAACCTATCAAAATGAGTCAAATTTGAGGACTCCCGTTCACTTATTTAGTGGAGCAAAAAACCTTTTGGCTGTCACAGATTCTGCGAGTTGTTCATCTTATCTAGATTAGATAGGCTGTAATGGTAGAATGGTGCAGAAAATAGGTATTTAGTCAAAAACGAAATAGATTTTAATGTAACCTTGGTTTTCACACACTGTTTTTGTTATTTTGGTCCATTCTTCCATGCTGATCTTCTTAAGAGCTATGATTTTTCTTTTTAGGACTGTGCTGGACAACACAGACTTTTAACTCCCTCCACCGATTCTCTGTTGGAGATCCAGAGACTGGCTAGACCAGTTCAGAACCTAAAAAGGCTTTTTGTGTAACCCCTTTGTTGTCCAGGTGATGTGTTTGGGACTGTTGTCATACTGGAAGATCCAGCCACGTTTTATCCTTAAAGCTCCCATTGATAGGAGGTTTTTGTCCAAAATCTCACCATAAATGAATGCATTTATGCTTCGTTAGCACAGATCAGTCATTTTTGCAGAAAAGCAGTCCCATAGCATGGTGCTTCCACCCTCATGTCTTACAGTGACAATGGTGTTCAACAATAAAATTATCTATTTATTTATTATTTTAACCCTTGTTTAGAACATAAATTGCATTTTTGATCTAAATTGGGAACAAACTTAATAAATAAAAATGTTAAAAGCCTTTGCAAGTGTTTAAGTATAAACTTAAAGGTTTTTAAGTAATATATACTTACAGGTATCCTGCGACAGACTAGCGACCTGTCCAGGTTATCCCCTGCCTTCGCTCACAAGTGGCCGGGATAGGCTCCGGCAGCCCCGTGACCCCGAAAGGGAAAAAACGGTTAAGAAAATGAATGAATGAATACTTACAGGTGAAAATACATTACTTGTTGCATAAAAAGTATATTTATATTGAGTCTTTACAGAAGGCTGAATTACATGTGTTCAGCATGAGTTCAGCGATACTTGCTTACAAAAGGCGGGCTTTTTTGTCTCCTTTTATTCTCAGCAAAGCCATCAGTGGTAAGCAGAATCAATGTGTTGTTCCTCTTTGGGTGCAAATAGAGGGTGGACAGACGTGCAATAAACAGTTTGTGTTCATGGGGCTCGTGTCCTGCCATGCAAGGATAGGTCATCCCTTTTTTGCCAATAAATAACAAATTTCTCTATGGACAAAATTGCTTTGTTGTTTGGTCTTTTTGCTACCCAAACAGCATTGCTTGTTGTTGTGGTGGAAAAGAAAGTCTGGTGAAATATTGCTTGGTAAAGCCCAAGGCCAGAAACTACAAATGGATGGGCATGACCTTCCAGCCCCCGCACGCCGCAGCATGAAAAACTGTCAGATGGCTGTGATCAATATGGCAACATGGGCTCTGGAGTAATGTGCAAAAACACTGTCATTCCACAGTTTACAGCTGCAACTGTATTACACATGGAAAAAGCCATATATCAACTTTGCCCAGAGTGCTACCATCTTGGCTTTTTTCCCTATTGGTCAGAGACAGAGTGGACAAATGCCTTGTGGTCAGATAAGTTCATGATTCATGATTCAACTAAATTTCAGACAGAAAAACATGTTTCATTACCCATCGGACATTAAAAAAAGGGATTATCCAGGTTATTGTCATCAAGAGGCAATGTTCGTCCATTGACATACCATTATTGGAAAGCATTTTCCAGACAGTTTTTCCATTATGTCCTTTGGAAAATCTCTGCGGAAGTGTATCAGGATAGAAAACACATGAGTGTTTTGCCAAAAGTAAATAATGTGTCATGATGGAATATGCAAAGACATACTTGGAGATGCTCACAAGTCTAGTTTAGCAAGGCCAAGTCTTTGCATTTAATTTGAAGTCAAGTGAAGAGAAGAGGAATCAAGAGGAATCTTCTCAAGAGAGAAGAGGAATTATTCATTCATACATTCATCTTCTTCCGTTTTGTTCCTTCCTATGAGGGAAGGCAGGGGACACCCTGGACAGGTCGCCAGTCTGTCGTAGGGCCACAATCAAACACCCATTTATTCTCACACTCACACCTATGGACAACTTGGAGCTTGCCAATTGACCTATAAAGCATCTTTTTGAAGGGTGGGAGGAAGCCGGAGACTGCGGAGAGAACCCACGTATGCACAGGGAGAACATGCAAACTCCACACAGAAAGGTCCCCATTGATGTTCTGTTTCAGGTCCCCCAGCCAAGACTTGAACAGGGGGCTTTCTTGCTGTGAGGCAAGAGCGCTAACGACTGCGCCACCGTGCAGGCAAGAAGAGGAATTACAATGCAATAATCGAATCTGCTGGAAATAAAAGGATGCAATAGCACCTCTGTGCTGGCAAGAGAGAGAAATAGCCAGACTCTGGCAATATTTTTAAGATGATAAAATCCTGTTTTTGTTATATTTTCAATTTTGGATGAAATTAATCTCAGAGTCAAAAATATCCCCCAGATTTCTCACACACTGAGAAGTTGCGTTAATTTTTAGTTTAGATAAAACCGTCTCTTTTGTCTTCAGAATCGATCACTAAAACCTTTGTTTTGTCCAGATCGAGCTGTAGGAAGTTCTCCGCCATCCATTACTTAATGTCTAAAATGCATTTTAAGAGTTTTGTTGACTGACTCTTCGTCATCAGGAGACAAAACGATATAGAGTTGTGTGTCATTAGTTTAGCTATGAAAACAAACACTATGTCTCTTGATTGTGTCCCCAAGTTTCAGCAGATATAGATTAAAAAGTAGTGGGCCTAAATTGAACCTTGGGGGACCCCACAGTTGATTTCAAAGACCTATGAGGAGCATCTATCCATACTTACATCAAATCTTCAATCTGTGAGATAAAAATAAAACCACTTCCAGTGTGTGGAAACGCTTTGAATATACGGTATGTTAGAATCATCTTATAATGTTCTGTTTGCAATATTTTGACAGAAAACAACATCGGGATGAACTTTGTGAAACTAAATAAAAATGATTTGTCATTAAATCTGTTTTGTTCTTGTTTATTTGGACACATGTTTAATTACACTTGATTATTTTGCAAGAAATACAAGGAATCTGGAAAACTTCACCTGCACTGTTCAGTACCCAGGTATTTATCTCTTAAGTCACACTGGTTTAATTTTTGGCTAAAGATGTCCTGGATCGATTTTAGGTCGGAGAATTGGATCTGAATGCTTAATTGAAAATGAACCAATGTCAACTATGAATCTCTATTTATAGTTTCCATCTCTGCCTTGACCCAACACTCATGAGTTGAGTCTTGGATTAATAATAATTGTCCCCATCTAAAATATATATAAAAAACGAAGTATTTACCATTCTACCCCCATGTACTTGAAACAAATAATCTGTCACAACCAGCATCATTTCACCGACATTTTTTCTCTTTGGTCCAACCCACCCAAGCAAGTCTGACAGCTCCCCAGGCAAACATTTTTCCCTCATTCCACACTTCAACTTCATCTGTCATAAATATTGCTGTTGCGCCCACTTCCTTCCTGTTGTATACTGACATTTGATATACACACACACACACACACGTGCAAGAGCTTACTCACACTGGGCGTTTGAATGGTAAACTCGTGCCAATTTGCACTCTGACAGTTCTAAGAAGGTGTATAAATCATGGTAACCATCAACACTAATAAAAAGATGAAAAAAGAGAGACTCTGGCATAGAAAAGGGGCTATGAAGAGATCCAATCAACTCTCAACAAAATGATAAGAGACAATGATGTATCAAATACCAGGCGGTTTTAGTTATTTATCTTTATACCAATTTGTGTTCAACATCTGTACGTCTAAAGTGCGTGTAACTTACATTAAAATTATCATAAGTTCCCAACTGCACTCCTTTTTAAGATGCTCTAGACTCTAGACTTTGACCTAATATAGACTGAGGCGACCCAAGAAACTGAAGCATCCCTTCAGATCAATCATCCGAATGTGCCTACGGCATTCTATGCAGTTTCTGCTAAAGCGGCAGAGCTAAAATAACATGACATACAACTTCAAAGTTGTACAATTTTAACATTTAAGGTGAATGACATACGCAAGAAAAATAAATGAATTATGGATATCATGCATATTTCACGAAAGACCAGAATTTCATACGTGGAAAAATGCGCAAAATGTACGTAGTGGCTGTGCACAACTGCAGAGCATAAAAGAACCAGAATGTTGGACATCAGGTGTGATGTACTTTTTCTTTAATAATAACAGAAAATTCCCTTCATAAATGTGACATTTTCTTAAAACTCGTGGGAGTTATATAAAAAAAATATTCTAAAAAATATGTAATACCATTATTTGTCATAAAAATCTGCAATCAAAGGGTAAAAGTTGAGGCCAAAAAAGACTTCTTTCTGCCTCTTAATGTTAATGGTTTGATGTTGTTTTCAAATGACAAATGGGGAAAAGCATGGAAAATATCTAAGAAAAAAAAAAAACAATCCTAAAATCAAATATTTTCGGCTACCACTAAAGATTGAAATGTGCAAATGCATGGTAAAACAGATCCATCAGGCTGCAGGGGCAGATTAAAATCATCAGAATGTGTCCTGCCTTGTTCCAACCACCTGCTGCCTCACCTGTCACTCAAATATGCAAAACTCTCCTCACCTGCAGACACTTTGAGCAAAAAGAGGTCATTATTTTATGCCAAAAAAAAAGTCATGTTCAGCTTTCAATTTCAATGAAATGTATTGTAATGCATAGGGAAATCTCAGATGGCACGTTTCAGAAAACAGAACGATACAGATTCATCCATTAACATAACTATAAAACTATAGACTACCTTCATAAAAATGTAATTTTTAATTGTAATTAAAAAATATAAATCCTTATATATAGACATATACATTTTTTAACTGTAATTATTTGGTGTTATTTTTGAAATCACTAGCATATTTCCTTTAATTCTCTCCCCTGTCTATCCCTTCATTTCTCTTTCCATCATTTTAACCATAGACATAATTTTGTATACATCCTTTATTGGATTTGTTCCAGTCCTCCATGACCCCACCTGCTCACAATAGACCATCCTCTCTACTGACTTTGGTTCTATTGAGGTTTGGTCCAATTCATCCATTTCGGAGGAGCTGTTCCTTTCCAGCTGGCCCAACTGTGCACACATTAGTAAAAAGCATGTTAAAAAAAATATATATATATATATGATAATTGGGTTTCATTGGAATTCTCTGTACCAAATAGGACCACGTGCTTTAGTCTGATATTTTTTAAATTGTGGTCTTTGTGTTGTGGCTGAAACACTTAGTTGGGAATTGGCATTTTATATATAAACTAGGTTTGATTGATGAAATGGTTGTCAAAGTTACCAAGCAGCAGTTTCCTCTCTTGAAGGAAAATTAGGATCTACATGAAGATTCCACTGAAATCCAATCAAACTTTATTTGTAAAGCTCTTTTCACTTTATGTAACACAAAGTGCTTTTCATAGTAAAAAGCAAAAACAAAGACCTTCACACACGCAGACAAAAATAAATAAATAAAACTCACACAATGGCCACAACTCAAACGGAAGATTTTTTCTTTTTTTAAGATTAGGAAATATTCATCCCTCGGCATCCAAAATCTTTATTCAGTGGAGGGCCCTTGCAAACTATGATGGCCACGTGACAAACATCAATGATCAGCCATCATACTACGGATTCACCGGCAATTTCTTAATGGAACAGTGCCAAGTTAGCATCAACAGACCACTTTTACCATAAAGCCTATCAGAAAAGACCCAAATTACTGTGGAAAACAGCCTCCACTATTTACAGCCAAATGCAAACATCAAGACATCAGCACTTGACAGGCATCTGCCAGACCTCAACACATCATACCTATTGTATAGGTCTTCTTTATAACCACATTATCTCAATTAACCAACCAGACAATGTTCCAAGCCTATGTCTGCTCTTGTATAATATGCAGTACTGTTGAATACAAAAAGATCAATTTACCTCAGACTGATTTACTGTGACACTTTAAAAGTGTGCTTCTGTTTAGGATGTCCAATTCTGTTTTCCCTTTTTGGTGTTACCACCAAGATCAGGAGTTAATGTAGACACAATTGTTTGTTGTTTTTTTTACGATTTACCTCAGAAAGAGAGCCTGTATGTATAAAGATGTGTATAATGACCATTAATTCTGAAGATGTATATAGGACATTACATCTAGGACCTATTCCTTTGTTTGTTCAATTTATCACTTTCTTTTATGTTCCTTCTATTTCATACAACCATCTTGCAGTTTAATTTGCCCTTCATTGTACCTCTGAGTAACTTTTTGAGCTCTCTCAGCAGCGTGCTGTTGTCAGATGTCACTGTCTTTTTTGATCCCGTGGCTCTGTTGTTCATCAAAGATGGTACAGTGTCTGCTACTGTGCCTGTGTTGTTTGAAGATTTTGACTTCTTTGTTCCTAGGTGGTTACATCTCAGACAGCGAGCGGCGTGTTTGGAGAGGAGAACCGAAACAATCTGTTCGCCAGGAACATTAGAACCCGTTTTGCGCGGTGGCGCTGAGGCCACAGATCAAATGGTTTCCATCTGTCTTATGTAGTATAATCGGACTGTGACCTTTCTGCAACAACAAAACGAGGAGGTCTTTGCCAAAATTGCAGCAGAAATGACTCTCCTGGCCATGACGTGCCTTCCCATGCTCAACGGGATGGTAATTGGTTTAATGTACAAATAATGTCTTCCCAATATACGTGGCTCATAAACCTTCACGAAGCTCCCAATTGTTTTCGTGTCTGCACAAATGTTTGCTCATCCACAATTGGAAAAAATGGCTTTATTAATATTCACGAGGAGTAATTACATCGCTGAATCGTTTGGCCTAATCTCTTGTTGCACTTTTGTCAGCATCCTTTTTGCCTCCATAGCACCGTCTTCTTCTTATCATGACCTCATCTTTCAGTCTTTACAAAAACTACTCGCCATCGCTCATTTTTGTCTCGCGCATTCTTTTTTTCTTCTGTGTTCCCTCCTCTTTGACATCCTCTTGTCTTGGGCAACACATTCCACTTTTCCCAGTTTCCCTTACTTCTCTTCCTCCTGTTCCTTCTCTCCATTTCTGTCCGCCCTGCCTTTTTTCTTCTTGTTCTATATCCTACCTACCTTTCTTCTCATTCTTTCATCTTCTCATGAACCCATCTCTGTCATCCAATGACAGTGTCTGTATGTGTGTAGGTGTGTGTGTGTGTGTGTAGGTAGGCTCATTGCCATGCCTGGGAGCAGGTGTAAAGTCCAGGGAGAGGGCTTTGGATAGACAAAGAACTCCATGACAGAAAAGGAACAGGATTGGTTGTAGAAAATTAACCCGGTAGGCTGCTCTAGATTCCTCCTTTTTCTCCTTTAATGCTGTTTGCCTCCCTCCTTCATTCTCTCCACTTGCTAGAACAAAGTTTTCTCACTGAGTCACATTCAAAGTGCGAAGGTAGGAAATAAGCGCTTTTTACAAACACTTATAGCACTTAAAAAACGACATTGCGCCTTATGATCCGTAACAGTTTCTATATAGATTAATTCTGCCAGAAACACGTGCAGCAGTGTAAAGGTTGGGAGTTAGCGCTCTCACTGTAACTTTAATGGTAGCAGTCCGATATTTTTCCATGTTGCAAGCAAGCACTGTGACACTTTAAAAGTGTGCTTCTGTTTAGGATGTCCGATTCTGTTTTCCCTTTTTGGTGTTACCACCAAGATCAGGAGGTAATGTCGACACAATTGTTTGTTGTTTTTTTACATGTTGCAAACGAGTACAGTGGATACTTGGGGTGTAACGATACATGTAGTTGAGTTGAACCGTTTTGGTACGGCAGTTTCGGTTTGGTTCACTTCTGTACCGTTTCGGTATATTTTTTCTTTTTTTTTCCGCATAAGCATTGCAAAGACCCAGCTGCCTTGTCACTCGTAGCGAGGAATCCAGAGCTGAGTTGCCAATTAACTAGCTACCTTGGCTGTTCTTGCCCCATACTCCACATGCCCTCAAACAGTCTCTAAGAGGGAGAAGTAGACAGACAAACTGATTGCTCATTCTCCTGTCCGATATTAAAACCCATTTATTATGAACACACACGAACAGCGTAACAACATGAAGCTCACTTCTCTTCATAGCTCTCTCAGTGGTAAAGAATTCGACACAAGATTTCATACTTCCCATGAGACTTAGTGGCTATAGGCGGGGCTAACCCCCAGCTAACCCCCAGGTTGCCACTGTATTAACTTTGCGCCAAGGCGGAAGTGATGGCGCTGCCCTGTGCGGCTGCCTGTACTAGCAGCTCCTGGCTTCTTTGTCTTTTTTCTCTTTCCTATGTGTTTATGTCGCTTAGTCACTTTTTGTTTTTGCTTTTGCACCAAGCCAGATTTTATTTATTTATTTTTTTTTTATTACTACCAGCAAAGCACACCACTTAAGATTTCTGGATACTTTTCCCTTTTTCCCTCCTTTTCTCGCCCTCGGGGGCCTGGACTAACTCATGGCCCCCCGCAGCCAAGCGGAGAAGGCCCCCTGCATAGCTTACACACGCGATCAGCTGTTGGCGCTAAATAATCCACCTACCGTCAAAACTGGAGAGAAACTCTTACTCCCGGAGGAACTGAGGAGGAGACGACGAGGGTGCAAAGCAGGAGCTAAACGACGGATGAAAAAGAGGCGTTTTAAACCCTGCATCCCCGTGATCATCACTGGGAACCTCAGATCCCTGCCTAATAAGATGGATGAACTGGAGGCTCTCGTACGGACCCAGCGGGAGTATCGAGAGGCCAGTGTCATGTGTTTCACTGAAACGTGAAAACGGCTTCACGAACTGACACCGGACGCAAACGTGACAATCACGGGCTTCCATACAGTGCGAGCGGACCGAGACACCACCGCGAGCGGCAAGAAGAAAGGAGGGGGGCTTGCTTCACTCGTAAACAAAACGTGGTGCAAACCGGAGCACATCCACGTCAAGGAACGTGTGTGCAATCCCGATGTGGAGCTCCTTGCCATTGGACTTCGCCCATACTACTTGCCAAGGGAATTTACAAATGTGATCGCCATCAACGTCTATATTCCTCCGACCGGCAAAGCAGACGCAGCTTGTGACGTCATCCACTCGGTCACTGCCAACCTGCATACTAAACACCCTGGTGCCTTCTTCTTCATCACAGGGGATTTTAACCATGCCTGCCTCTCCTCCACTCTTCCCACATTCCATCAATACATCCAGTGCACAACAAGGGACAAAAAGACTTTGGACTTACTGTATGCTAATGTCACCAATGCATACACATCCACTGCACTTCCCCCACTGGGCAAGTCTGACCACAACCTGGTCCTGCTCTCCCCATCATACACACCGGTGGTCAAACAGAAACAAGTCACTGTGAGGACTATTACAAAGTGGTCTGACGGTGCCACGGAAAGCCTGCGTGATGCCCTGGAAACCACAGACTGGACTGTTCTGTATGAAAGTCATGGTGACGATCTGGATGGACTAACAGACTGTGTCTCGGATTACATCAAATTCTGCACGGAAAACTCCATCCTGTCCAAGAGGATGCGATGTTACCCGAACAACAAACCCTGGGTTACACGTGAGCTGAAGGCCCTTCTAAATGAAAAGAAAAGGGCCTTCATGGCTGGGGACCGCGTAGAGCTCACTAGAGTTCAGAAGAGCTGAAACGCAGCCTGAAGGAGTGTAAAGACGCCTACGGAAGGAAGCTGGAGGAGAGACTACAGAGAAACCAGACCAGGGATGTGTGGAGTGGGATGAGAGCGATCACTGGCCTTCAGAGGACGGGAAAACCTGCAGCCGAAGGAAATGTGGATCGAGCCAACGAGCTGAACAATTTCTTCAATAGGTTTGATTCCAGCTCCCCCTCCCCAGCTGTCCCCTTACTCCTCTTCTGAGTGATCAACGGTCTTCCTCCCACCTTCCAGGGCCATTAACACATCAGCTTCCCCCACCTCCCTCCCCCAGCTGCCCTGCACGGCATTCAAACCAGTTTTTAAACAGGTCTGACACCAGCTCCCCCTCCCTCATCAATCCACCCATTTATCCTCTGAACGACCACTGGACTCCTTCCACTCAGCTTCCAGGGCCATCATCATCAGCACCTCTGAAATCCCCACCCCCCTCCCAAAAGCTGACATCTTTCACAGACCCTGAAACAGGCTCCACCACCCCCTCCTCCCAAAATGGCCTTCTGATCACATCCACTCAGGTGAGGAGAGAGCTGGAGAGGCTTAACCAGCGTAAGGCTGCTGGACCTGATGGCATCAGTCCCCGGGTACTCAAAAACTGTTCCAGCCAGCTATGTGGCGTACTTCAGCACCTGTACAACCTGAGCCTTAACCTTCAGAGGATCCCAGTGCTGTGGAAGACTTCTTGCCTCGTCCCTGTGCCAAAGAAAAACCATCCGGAGTCGCCTAGTGACTACAGGCCTATAGCACTGACCTCCCATGTTATGAAGGTCATGGAGCGGCTGGTGCTGTCACATCTCAGACCCCTGGTGAGCCCTTTCCAAGACCCTTTGCAGTTTGCATACCAACCCAAGGCAGGAGTGGAGGATGCACTGTTATACCTGCTGCAGAGAGCATACTCCTCCCTGGAAAAGCCTAACACCACAGTGAGAATCATGTTCTTTGACTTTTCTTCAGCCTTCAACACCATCCAGCCGAGACTGATGAGGGAGAAGTTATGGAAGATGCAGGTGGATGCCCCCCTGGTCTCATGGATTGAGGACTACCTGACAGGTCGACCTCAGTTTGTGAGACTGCAGAGCTGTGTGTCTGACACCCTGATAAGCAACACTGGAGCCCCTCAGGGAACAGTGCTGTCCCCCTTCCTATTCACCACATACACAGCTGACTTCCAGTACCACTCTGAGCTCTGTCACCTCCAGAAGTACTCTGATGACACAGCTGTAGTCGGGTGTGTGAAAGATGGAAGGGAGGAGGAGTACAGGAGCCTCGTGTAGCGCTTTGTCAGGTGGTCTGGGGAAAATTACCTGCAGCTAAATGTGGCCAAGACTAAAGAGATGGTGATAGACTTTAGCAGGAGAAAGTCTTCGCCCCCCCAGTCTGTATCGGTGGGACGGATGTGGAAGTTGTCTCGTCCTACAAGTTCCTGGGAGTACATCTAGACGATAAACTGGACTGGTCCACAAACACTGAGGCGGTCTACAAGAAGGGCACGAGCAGACTTTACTTCCTGAGGAGACTCAGGTCCTTCAATGTTTGCAGTAGGATGCTCTACATGTTCTACCAGTCTATCATGGCAAGCACCATCTTCTTTGCTGCAGTGTGCTGGGGTGCTGGCATCAAAGCAAAGGATGCCAACAGACTGAACAAACTCATTAGGAAAGCAGGGTCTGTCATTGGCTTCAAGCCTGCCAAGCTGGAAGAGGTGGTTGGGGACAGACTACTGGCTAAACTGGGGACCATCATGGACAATCCCTCCCATCCCCTCTTCAGGGAGGGGGACAACCTGAGAAGCAGTTTCAGCGGTAGATTCATACACCCTCACTGTGCCAGAGAACGATACAGGAAGTCATTCCTGCCATCAGCCATTAGACTCCACAACTCATCTGGCAGACTCGGATGTACATGAAAATTCTAGTCGAAGACTACACATTTCTAATTGTATTTTATTCAATTTTTGTCCTTTTTACTCCCTGTATATTTTGTGTCTGTGTTTGTCTTTAGCCCCCCCCCCCCCATTTCCTTAGTGCTGCTACTGCAACTAAAATTCCCTTCGGGGATTAATAAAGTTGCTCTTGAATCTTGAATGCTAGCTGTGAGTTTCCTCCAAGACGCTATTAGGTGACAGAAAGTAAGCATGTCAACATGTGGCTAATGCAGACGCGAGGGCAGAGATGAGGACCCCCCCCCATCTCCTTACGCTTTCTTGTGTGGGAACTAGGAATAGACAATTGGATGAGTGGAATTGTTACACAAAGATGGCGTATGCCACAGTAACACATCTAATCTGTTAACCAATTTAAAATGGCATCACCTGACTGTAACAATCGGGTCTACAAGAAAAAATGTGCAAGTTAAAATGTTTTTTTTTCAGACCAGTGTTAAGCATCCAAAGTTTTTGGTTCGTGGCAGCTAATAATTTTTCTTATTTTACTAAGCAGATCACCTACATACACAATTCTATTTATTATGTAAAACCAATAAATGCATTTTATAAGTCATTTTATCTGCCTTTTTTGTACCAAAAAAAAAAAAAAAAATAGATAAAAACTTTATTAATCTCCCAAGGGAGAAATCCAGGTGTCCGGCAGCAAAACACACACAAGCACACACAATAAATAACAATAAAATAATAGTTCATAAAATAGTAGTTTATATCAGGCAGATTTGTTAAACAGCAGTACCGAACCGAAATGTACCTGAACCGAGCCCTATGAAATTCTGAACCGAATTGAGACTTTATTCTCTGCATCTGATTTTCTTTTGTGCATTTAATTTGCTATTTTTCATACATATTATGTTTTACATTTTAAAATCTTTTTAAAGTTTTATGCCCCAGTGTTTTCTGTTGGGGATCCTATGAGCCAGGAGTTGCCGGATCTGTCTGGGGTTGTCGCCCTTTGTGGGGGCATTTGAGGTCTGACTTCGAAGCCTCACAGCTGTGGAGTGGACCCCTTTGCTGTCCCGGTCTGGGTAGACACTGTGACGATATTCCTGTGGCCCAGCTGGCTCCTGGTATGAATAGATTCCCAAAATATTGTTTCATCACAGCAGGACCAAGCCTTAAGCTTCCTTTAGAATTTACTATTATAAGTAATAATTGACTGTAGGGTCATTGCTTGTGTGTGTTAATGGAGGGAGGTAGGTGGGTAAAGGGTGGACTAGGTTTCTGTCTTGTTATTGATTTAGTCATTTTTTGACTGACTCTATTATTGATTGTAAAACTCTGTGAGTTTCGCAAGTATGAGAAGTGCTTTTATTTATATAACATTTGATTGATTGATTGATTGTCTCTTCTTTCGCTTACTGTACCTACTATAGTCGGTGCAGCTTAAATATGACATAAAGTCGAACAATAGACCATAAACGAAAACAGCGTGTCTTATAAGCTGAATAGCGTAGAAAAAAATATAATGTTATCTTTAATAAATAGACATAAAAGAAAAAAAATCAAAAGAAAATACCAAATAATAAATGGCACCATCAGGAAGAATAAAAATACAATGTTGCTAAAAATCACATCAAAATATGTATATTTTTGCATTTGGTAAATTTGCACTCAACATCTTATGCATTGAAAAGCTGCATCAGGTGAGTTAAGCACAGAAATCTGCACAGTGATATTAATTTGTCGAGCTGTCAGTGGAAACACGTAAATGACTGTATTTTTTTCTGAGTCCTCTCAGACTCCATTAGAGGGTCAGGTTATTGAATTTTGATTTTATTAGTCACTTCAGTCTTTCATTTCCTTTTTTTTTCTGTTCGCTCCCAGAGAAATATTGCCAGGAAATATACGTCTTCTTTGTCGTCTTCAAAAACTGTGACTGACAGTTTTCAAATAAAAGCATAAGTGTCAATTTCGTAAAGCGGCATGATAAAGTGTTACATCTGTGCAAAAGACAAATACAAATCACATTTTGGTATGGTTTACCATCCACTGATTTTGGTATTAGCCTTAGCATTAGTTTGTTTTAGGCTGGGGCAGCACAAACCAATTCATGGATTTCTTAAAGTGGCATGTTCTGGTTTTTCCCATGGCGCTCCTGAGAGTGGACCGAACTCTTAAAAAAAACACATAGTCACAACATTAACTGTATATGAAAGCTGGACTGATTCACCCCTCCCCATTGTGTTCCAAACAGGACGTACCTACTGGCTCTAAGAAGCCAACATCCCATAGACTTCTATTGAGAAATAAAAATCTATTACTCAGTTACTCAGATATTTTTTTTCTACATTTTCAGTTATTGTTGTGATTTGACTCACACTCCCACTGAAACGGTCAACATTTAGCATCCCCAATCTGTTGGACCAGGGAAGGAAACTGGAGTGTCCGGAGAAAACCTGCACCTGAGGAGAACTCCACACAGAAAGGCGTAGGCCAGGATATGAGCCAGGCCCATCTCGATGATTGCGAACGACCACACTATCGGGCAGCCCAACACTATTATTACCAACAAGAAATTGTCCAACTTTTGTGATTTAAACCAAAACAGCCAAAACAAACGTTACTGTGACTATGCTAACTTCCAATCTTGTTTCAAACACTTAAAACACAGACTTATACCGCTAAATACCACCGTAGACTTCCAGCAGGTCCGTGAGATCATGTGACTAGGGTCTGCTGCTTGTTAAAGACTAAAGGTGACAGAGCCTTTGCGGCAGTGGCTCCATCCCTCTGGAACTCCCTTCCTCTCAGCCTCACATCTGCAGACTCAGGTTTTTAGCTGCTTTTTGAAAGAAAACACTGTCTTTTTAAAAAAGTTTTTTATATAATTCTTTTTTATATAGCACTTTGCAATTTTTATTTTAAAAGGTGCTACACAAATAAAGTTTAAAATCATTTTTTATTATTAAAACAAACGCTAATGTGACTACCCTAACTCCTTGTTAGTAACACGTAAATTAAAGTTGGACACAGCTACACGTTATCCCTGTTAGCATATTCTTAATATCTGTATTGTTTGAGACGGATAAAAAACAGACTGATACTGCTAAAACAAATGCTACTGTGACTGTGCTAACTTCCAATCTTGATAGCAGCACGTACAGAAAACACAGTCTGACATGAACACGTTAATTATTATAGTATCATTTTTTTTTTTATTTAGACATCAAAATGGGCTTACTCCCTTTGATTTGTGAAAAACTTTGGCAGAAGCTTTTCAGACAAGATGATAAAGCAGACAGAGTTCAGATTAGCCGTCACACTTGCCAAACAAAGGGGGATTACACAACAGAAGCAGACTCTAGAAGGCACTGAATACAACTTGGTGTAAGGGGTTTCTAAGGCGTTCAATGGATAGAAGCAACGTTTCCTTTCCTTTCCCCCGGTGGTTGAAGAGAAGGTAGATACTGTGCAGACAGTTGTAGTGAAAATGTTACATTGAGCAATAAAAAAAAAAAAAACTTACTTTGTTTAATAAAAGCTTGAGCTGTCTTTCCATACAAAATGCAATTTCTAATAATCTTTGCTCAAATTTGAATGTCAGGTAGATTTGCCTGTCAGGGTTGGTGGGACTGGTGAGCAGGTAGGACCCAAACGCAGAGGCAGGAGGCACACGGTTCCAGGGCAAGGGGTTAATTACAAACAAAAGGCGCTGCAGAGCAGGATGACAAAACTAAACTAAACTTACAGTGGCGTGGCATGAAACATGGACAAGACAGTCAGGGACGAAGAGACATTAAGACATAAGAGACGTTAATGGGCCAGCACAAGAGGAAGGCAGAGACGAGACTCAAATACAGACAGGGCAGACAAGACACAGGTGAACATGATGAGGACAGATTGGGACAAAGGAAGTAAAACTCAAGAACATGACAAAACAGAAAACCTTTTAAAATAAAACAGGAAACAGAACTCAACCATGACAGAACAAGACAGAAAGCTAAACCAATACAAAGAAACCCAAACCATGACAGTACCTCCCCCCCTCAAGGAACCGCACCGTGGTTCCAAAAGTCAACCAAGGAGGAGGGGGCCTGTAGGACAAACGTTGACAGGCAACAGAGTCCTGGGTGGCTAGGCTTGGCACACCAGTGAGTCCGAGAATAGTCAGGAGGACGGCCGGGAGGCCGAGCAGTCCGGCGTGGTGGGTCTGGGGGACGGCCGGGAGGCCGAGCGGTCCGGTGTGGCGGGTCCAGGGGACGGCCGGGAGGTCGAGCGGTCCGGCGTGTCGGGCGAGACGGATCTGGCGAGCATGGGGGCGAGCATGGCCAAGTCTAGGTTCTGCCAGCAGTCGGCAGGCGGGTCAGGCCAGGAGTCGGCAGGCGGGTCAGGCCAGGAGTCGGCAGGCGGGTCAGGCCAGGAGTCGGCAGGCGGGTCAGGCCAGGAGTCGGCAGGCGGGTCAGGCCAGGAGTCGGCCGGTGGGTCAGGCCAGGAGTCGGCCGGTGGGTCAGGCCAGCAGTCGGCCGGCGGGTCAGGCCCGCAGTTGGTTGGCGGGTCAGGCATGCAGTCAAGGGCGGGTCAGGCCAGGAGTCGGAAGGCGGGTCAGGCCAGGAGGCGGCCGGCGGGTCAGGCATGGAGTCGGCCGGCGGGTCAGGCATGGAGTCGACCGGAGGGTCAGGCATGGAGTCGACCGGAGGGTCAGGCATGGAGTCGACCGGAGGGTAGGGCCAGTCGTCGAGCCCGGCAGGTCGGGTCAGTCGGCGGCTCGGGCCAGTCGTCGAGCTCGGGCCAAAGTGAATCCGGCACCCCGTTGGAAACAGGGGTGAGTCGGGGTGTGTCCGCTACCCCCATGGAAGCAGAGACGGGCCGGGGTGTGTCCGGTACCCCCCTGGGAGCAGGGACGGGTCGGGGTGCATCCAGGACCACCACTGGAACAGGTTGTGGTGCGTCCAGGACCACCTCCGGAGCAGGAAGGGGCTGGGGTGCATCCGGGACCAGCACTGGAACTGGCTGTGGTGCATCCGGGACCACCACCGGAACATAAAGGGGCTGGGGTGCATTCGGTACCACCACTGGATTAGGTTGTGGTGCGTCCAGGACCACCACCAGAACATGAAGGGGCTGGGGTGAATCTGGGACCACCACTGGAACAGGTTGTGGTGCGTCCAGGACCACCTCCGGAACAAAAACGGGGACGTTGACTGAAACGGGGATGGCGGCGTCGACGACCCCCCCTCATGGCAAGACGGCTCCCTCTCCAGTCAAGATGGCTCCCCTCCATAGCAGGAGTGCAAAACTGAAGTATGTCAAAGTCCCAATAAGACCTGGTCCTCTCTGCTTCCAGGCAGTAGGCCTCCAAAAGCTCCATGTCCCGCTCAGCTGGGTCCAGGAAAAAGTAAGGCTGGTACATTCTGTCAGGGTTGGGTGGACTGGTGAGCAGGAAGGACCCAAACGCAGAGGCAGGAGGCACACAGTTCCAGGGCAGGGGTTTAATTACAATCAAAAGGCGCTGCAGAGCAGGATGACAAAACAAAACTAAACTTACTGTGGCGTGGCATGAAACATGGACAAGACAGTCAGGGACGAAGAGACATCAAGACATAAGAGACTTTAATGGACCAGCACAAGAGGAAGGCGAGACGAGACTTTACAGACAGGGCAGACAAGACACAGGTGAACATGATCAGGACAGATTGGGACTAACCAGAGTGGTTAGTGGGAACCACTAACCACTCTGGCATATCCCATAAATCAATTGGCATGGGACTGCAATTGTCAACTTTTTACTATATTGTCAGCTTTAACAATATTTAACCCAAAAAAAGGGCAGGTCTTGGCACAATTTCCAGTAATGATTTAGTAATCAAAAACCAGGATTATAGAAAACTCTACTTTGTCTGCATAAATCAAATTTTAAGAACTGTTCAAGATAAGATCCTTAACCCAGCACAAAGGATCACAGAGTTTGACTTTCAAGATGACATAAACAGCACAGGTATGGTTCAGGAACATTGCACAGTATAGTGAACCACTGAACCCATCATGTCAGGGTGAGTTTGACCATGACTACAAGGCAAAGTAATAGTCACATGCACCTATACAAGGGGTTGACCCGTACTGCGAGTGTAGTTTTTTGGATTGTTTGGGCCGTGGAGGGTTGTGTACAAGTGCGCTCCCATCATCGTGGGAGCGCAGGTGTGTCTTGCAGTTCCCTTGAGGCTCATACGGTGACCTTATGGGACATCATGTTAATGAAACGTACATTGTTTTGCGTGGAGTGAGTGGATCACGAGATATTTGTTAGGATGTAAGTTATCTAATTTGGCTAATTTCCTCATTTCTGTCAGTCAGTCTGCACTTGCAGAGTAAACAAAAAGGAAAAATCCATAAGACTTGCCTGTTTCACACCTACTTCACATGCTATCTGCAGCATACCTGTAGAAAAAACGTACAAGAACATTTTCTTCTCTATGATGAGTGTCCACGATCATAAAATTTTGCGCGGGCCACTTACCTGTTGTCTTGTACAGGTTTGCTTTTTTTTTTTTTACCCACAGACAGCTCAAATCCACCTGTAAAGGCAGTTGTGACCAACACAAAGGTAAAGTGAGACGTATCAGACAAGGGAACTGTGATGCATCCTCGAGAACCTAAAGGTCACAGGTCAGGTCAAACATGTAGCAAGAAATGTTATATATTTTTTAGCCTCATTGCCGGTTTTATTTTGGTGTTTCCCATGTAAATGTCAGTATGTGTGGTTGTTTCTCTGGGTGGCCCTAGGATTATCTGGCAACCTATCTCGGCTGTACCTTGACTTCACCCAAAAAAGTGCCGGGTAGGCTCTAGCAACCTTGTGATCCCAAAGGGGACAAAGTGGGTTTTAAAAAATTGATGGATGAATGTTTTCCATTACAGCATGTTTGACTTATATTTGTGTTGTCTTCTGGATTATCCCTAGGCTTGTCTTCTTTGACTGATGTCAATCCTTCCCATAATGCCCCACTTCTCAGCTGTCATTTGTTTCACCTCTTGAGTGTATTTTTATGTTTGTATCTGTTAAAGACCAATAATGTATTTGTTCAACAATATTACAAAAGTTATTTTCGTGATAACATTATTATGGTATTGTTTAAAAATGTACCTTGCAGTAAAATATTATGGGAATCTCATCAACAAAAGAGCTCACAAATGTATAGAAATCATAATAAAAATGACAGATTAACAATAAATACGCTTGTATCTGCTCTTGTTTAAAACAACAATTTATGGTTTTCAATTTGTAAGATGAAAAATAAAAGCTCCCTTGCTTTTAAGTTTAAAGATGTATTAGATACTTTGCACGGCTTTGAATAAGACATGCTCTTATCATTGGGGAGAAAAAAATACCTTAAGAGAATGGCAGAAATTCTACAAAGCAACGAAACCAGACTGGGGGGGGAAATGGAAGCAACAACAGAGCCTATTCATCTATAATCCTTATGTATGTGCATGAATCTGTGTGCATCTGTGCAGATTTGAGCTCACATACATTACTGTCAAATATTTTTTGTTTATAAAGGTCATTTTCCAAAGAGATGAAATGAACTTGAAAAAAAAGGAAAAAAACAAAAACACTCACTCTACAGCTTACAGTTACTTGTCAAGGCACTCTAAAAAAGAACACACTCCTCTTCTGACCTTTCATAGTACTGTACAGTAGTGTTTCAAAGCCATCCATCCATTTGATATACCAGCTTCTGCCTCCTTGAGGTCACATGTGGAGGAAAATGTTCAATACACTAGCTGGGTTAGCAGTCCATCACAGGGCCACGCAGAGATATAAAAAAAAAAAAAAAGGTCCTACAGATTCTTATCAGTTGAAAGGGATCGATGATGCATATTTTAGGAGTGTGAGGACATTAAAGCTTCTTAAGCACAAACCCACACTAGGAAATCTGAAACTAGCCTGTAGGAAAAAAAAGAAAATTCAGTGTGGGATCACTGTATTTGGTGTCTTAGAGGGCTAAAATTGGTGTGATGGGCTTGTTCTGGTGGACAGAGAAGACCTGTGAGCTCCAGTGTTAACAGTCGACAACCGTAGCTCTTCAACTATTGACGCAATTACTGTAAGTTTGTTTATTTTGTTAGTAATGTCTTAATCATATGCGGGTTTGACCAATACTGCTGCAGGTTTTTCTTGTTGTCTGGGCCCGTGGAAGGTTGTGAACAGGTCTGGTCGGATCTTAAAGGAAACACAGTTCCCTTGAGGTGCATGTTGCCACCTTAAAGGAAGTCATGGGTAATAAATGAACTTACTTCCTTCTGTCGTAATGACCTTCATTTAGCCAACCAACAGGGTTCAACAGTAGCTGTGCCCTAAGCTGTCGGTTCCATTTTTCTATGGACCCACAACCAACGGTGGCCCAAAAATGGTACAGTTCGGTGCGGCTTTTCCGGTCCATTTTATAATAAAAGCTCAAAATACCTGAGGTAAAGTGGGCGAACTCTGATTGGAAGTTTGCAGGTTTGATGTGTCGAAGTGTCCTTGGGCAAGAACCTCACATTGCTTCTGGTGGTTAAAGGTTGACGCCATAAGTGCGTGAATGTGTGTGTAAATAGGGGAAAGGGACTGTGAATGTAAAGCACTCGAGGAAGGTAGAAAACTATACTCCATTTACCATTTTGTGGAAACAAGGCGTTAGCGTCAGTAGTTAAATAAAAGTGATTTTCAAGCAATATGGGGGACTTCTGACTCCGGTCAAGGACTCACGGTTTTAAATGTCGATGTCTGCAGCCAGGTCCTTTTGAAAGTTCTGGGATTTCAACCATGACTGTGCAGTGTCTGCATTAAGCTCTACGAGACGCAGTTGTTGTGGTTTGCTGTGAGCAAATGGGGGATTATTGCCATTGATGACAAGCAAAACTATACGTATGCTAGAATAATGATTAATTGAGTATACTATTTTATTTAATATTTGCGTTTGTGGTGGCAGCGCTTTAATGAAAGGAAATGCTTAAGCAATGTCGAAGTTTCGTAATTACTGTTTCAAAGCAACAGATGCAAATCCACAAAGTAACAAATCTTCAAAGCAACAAAGCATTTAGTGCTAGCGGTCAGCAAAAGTTGTGTGTCCGCAGTTCACCTGGCCTGACTGGCTTTCATTCACAGCATTGAACAGGGGAACTTCATTCATATAATCCCTGTTGTCTACCCAAATGACATGCCCACCACCCCAGTGTAAACAAGAAATCAATGGTCGTCAAATAAACAGTTTGGCACCTACGTTCCAGCCCCCAAATTATTCTCTAAAGAATAATTGCAAGAATGTATTACATGTAGGAAGACAAATCCACAAGTTTACATACAAGGAAAAAAAGAGAAGAGTCCAAAGAATTAGAAATCTTTGTGATAGGTCTGTCCAAACAGTTCTTGGTTTTGATGCGTAGCTAATGCACAAGTCCCTGCTTATCAGCATTTGTTTGTACAACCCTACCAGTTATCCAGGGGTATTCCAAGGTGCAGATTCATCAGTAAGAATGACAATGTCTCAACATGTAAACTTTCCTTTGACATGTCTCCACTTCTGCCGCTCCTGAAAACGAAGAAGGTACTCCTGTAACCGACACTTCCAAAACAAGTCGGACATGTACTGTTTTCCAGGCAGAGGTCATCAAGGTTGTGAAGGGCCATGCTACTTCTGTTATAGCCAAGTTCACAACTACTCCTAACACATCCAACAGGCAGAGGTCGCGAAGGGCATGTTGGGGTCACAGATCACAGCTGCATGCGACAAACTTAAAAACTCTCTGTGGTGGAGATTGGCCAACTCGATTATCTTATGTTCAGCGGCACACTTTCACTCACTCTCACTTTTAATGAACCCCCCCTCCCAGCACAAACATATAGCATACTGATCATTACAGCCCCTGTGCCCCCCCTCCCCCCCGCCCATCACACACACCAGTAGCTGGTGCGTCTTATAAGCTTTCAGCATCTCACAAGAAAGGCACCCAGCAGACAGAGCAAGAGGCACCATGGAGGGGGGAGAAGGAAGGAAGGAGTAAGAGATGCAGTTAATAACAACTCCCAATATAATCCTGTCCCCCCCAACTGATGCCTTTGGATAGACGCCAGATAAGAAGGCGCGGGAGCGAAAGCAGCGGGGGGGAAGAGATGGGAGGGACTTGTGGATGTGGCACACAGTGTGAGGATAAATGTGGACGCCTGGAAATACCAGCGTGAGTTAAGTAGGCAGCGATAAAGTGAGAAGGGAAAAAATAAAAAGTGTTGTGGTTTTATTAGCATGTGTGGTCACGCAGGGTATCCCTTCACAAAATTCTGCCGGGGAGGAAGTGACCCGGTCGGTCCTAGAGCAAGGAACTCATACCACTGTGATCAAAGAATAAGGAAACTGTGTTGTGTTTTTTTTTTTTTTATTTAAACCATTTTCTGTCGAATAAGACCCATTTTTCAGAAGATTTTCTAACCCAGAGAGCACACGCAGGAAAATATCCCCTCTGTGATGCTAATGTTTGACAGACTGAACCGACTGACTGACATCGGAGGCACTCCTCGAGCAATAAATCCAAAGCCACAGGGAGGATTGCAAACTGTAAACAGCAGTAAATAAAGACTAAAAGACTCATCCCCACATCCATAACCCTGTTTTTTATACATCACTCCCTGGCAAGTCAGTTCCAGACTTTTGAAAAACTGCTCTACACTAACAAGCCACAAGAGCGTTGCCATGAGAATCAAAAGTCTGTTTTGCCCCTTCAGATTTTAGCTATATAGACAAGATTGGGTAATTGTTGAGTTGATTGCACACTCGATAGTGGTATGTCAGGAAAGAGCATGCAATCATTTGTAATTTACTTAATTTACAGATGCCAGTTTGGAGCGTGCAATTGAGACTAACTCCATTTCGTTGAAAGGATGGGATCATTAAATGGAGTGTGTGCTCGTGTGTCTGAGTACTGGTGGAAAATGATTTGTTCTTTGTGCGTTCTGCTGGGGCTGCAGAGCCACATCGATGGACTTTTCGACCTTTTTTTTTGCGCAGTGTTTGATGTAAATAAAGGCCTTTGCCAGTCGGTCTACACCAGATTAACCCTTGTGCTATCTTAGATTACCCCACCCTTACATTGACGTGTTCTCCTACCTTGACAAAGGTGGAAGGATTTCATGTAATCCATGGACACCAGTGAGGTTCACAAATCATTGAAGAAAAAAGGTTCAGCGCACTGTCTTGTGGGGTCTAGATGACCATACTCCCAATGTTAAAGTGCCTAGGATAGCACAAGGGTTATTTTTACTAGGAGAGTTGGCATCATTTGGTCAGTGTGAAAGATAAGCGGGTGCAGACCGCACAAGCTATGTGAACTTTGGTATGAACTTGGACCACCAAAAGGAAGCAAATCTAAGGACGAATAAAATAAAAGAGTACTTATGATAACAAGATTCTTGGGTTTCTAGTTGAGAAAACCTAAAAAGCTACGGCATGAATTCAAAGAAATGCAAATCACATTTGGGCTTTAAAATATTTCTGCGGTAAGCCTGGTTTCTTTCTTTCTTTCTTGGGGCTTTGTCATCCTTATCATCAGTCCACATTTCTGCTAAAACTCCTGTTAAATTAGCTGTTGTTGTAACCATATGATGTTGTCCTAATGTGAAAGCAAGCCAAACCTTCAGAACATTTAAATATTCTGGCACTACGAGCACAGTTAAATCTTTAACACCAGCATTTTAGATCCAGTGTTGACATTCTTTTGACTACTGTTAATCTTCAACCATTAGGCAATTCACGGGATGCTTCAATGCAGAAAATGCAACACTTTGCATCAGAATCAGCTGATTAACGTTGATCGCGTAAACGGTTAAGGAATGAGAATCTTCACTGACAAATGGTCAAAGAGTTACGATAGGTCAAAGGGCGTGTGTTATTTAGGTGTCACTGGTGACATGTCCGGTGTTGAAAGGTTAAAGAACTGGAAAGGAACTGCAAGATACACCTGTACTCCTCTTAGGATGCGCCTTGAAGCAGTCTCTCCTCTCTACCATTCGCCACGGGCCCAAAAACCCAACCATGTGACTATGCCGTAAGTCCAAGTCTCAGGTCAATGTCCCCATCTCTGACAGCTATTAATATGAGAACAACTGGATCACTCTTTTAAATTTGGATTTGTTTGTCCTGAATACACCCAGTATTTTCTTAGGCTTTCTTAGCTTTCCTTTTAACACATTTTATACAGTCGCTTGTGTTTCAGGCATCAAAGATGCCTGTTTGCTGGCCTGCAGACTTCCATAAACCATCCTCTTAACCATGTACAAAAGTCATAAACATGTTTCTACAGAGAACAAAAACAAGGAGAATCCAGAAAGCAAAAATCAAACAAATGTGTTCCGTTGTTTGCTCATGTGCTGCTTGCTACAGGCCACTTGTGATTGTCTGCATATTTGCATTATTGACTTACAAGAGAGTTCGTCAATAAATCATTCCTCTAGCAGCCTTGCCACAGGCTAGGATCATTGCCAGAAATGCGATCAAAATAGGTTGTAATGTTGTGACTTAATGCTTTGGCTGTGTATGGCTTTGATTAGAGGTGCTTTGGGTTTTCGTTGCGTCTCAGATCTTAAGCAGGTAAGATTAAACACCTGACAACCGGAAGAAAAAAAAAAAAGGTCTCAGGTGAGGTATTTGTGGATTTTCGTTAAGTATAGTCCACCCTGTCCATAAACTAGCAGCAAGCTTTTGGCAGGTATCATTCATCTTCTTTCCACTGTTGTTTGTTGATTGTTAAACGGTGTATCACTGGTCAAGAGTCCAAACAACTGGATATATTCTACATGAGAATTTTTTTTTTTTCCTCTCCACCACATTTCGTTGCTGTTATAGCTTTACAAGCTATTGCAGCGATTTATTCTTATTATACTGTGGTTTCAGTCGTGGAAGTTACTGCAGCAGCCCATGGCCGAGGTGGAATCTGACACATGCATAAGCTCTTAAAAACTTCACAGAATCTTATCAAACATGATTTTTTTTACCACCACAAGAGGCAAGTGAACCACTATCACCAATTGCTTTCATATCAGTGGTTCAAAGGTTCCTCCTCTGTGTCTGGACGGATATTCGTTCATTGCCCTGCAGCAAACTAGCTCTTTAACTGCATATCCAACTTTCCATAGTGGTAATGAGACATTTGCACAACTTTTCGAAACTGCAAATTTGGATGCCCTCTATTAAAAAAAAGAAAGAAGCAAAGTTAACACTTTCAGTCCAAAATTCATAGACAGTGATTTAATAACTAAATATAACACTCACTCAACAAAAGTTGATGTTGTGGAACCAGAACCTCAATGACGATCAACTCTACATGGAGACACGTCTTAAATCCAACTATCAACTGTCCAGTTTGTCCCTGGTTGTTAAAAACCCACTCCGATCATCTTTTGGTCTATTTTAAAAGTGTTTCCAGCTGTTTCTTTTAAATAATTATCCAGTTTTTAGCCAAAATTAAAAATCTAGTCTTTTCTCTAGGACATAGTTTCTGCATAGCAGCATTAGTTCATTGAAAGAATTTTCCTCAGAGATGTGGGCGGGACTGTTGACCCCCCCCCAACTCTACAGTTTACTGAGAGCTCTCTGTTTACGCCCTCTGCAGCGAGCTTACAGCCCCTTACACCCTCAACCTAAAATTACCAACAAAAATGTCGAGCAACATTGGAGCCGTCCAGCCGTACAGTTTTGACCCAGATGAGGAAAACAACAACGAGCATAGATTTAGTGGTCTACAAGAGGGGTTTGCAACCGTCATCACTTAAAAAGCCATTCACGTCAATGTCTCGCTGACTACAACCCAGTAGGAGCCACAAAGTCTGACTTCCCTAGAAAAAAAAAAAACAAACAGATTTTTTAGGATTTATGTTACTATTCTGATAACTATAAATGAACTTCATTTTGCATAAATAAAACAGAAACTCAAAGATCAAATAGCAGTTTTTTTGTTTTTAAATGTGAAATGCTGTATAAGTTTTGACAGAGGTTCACATGATGCCCTTTCAAAATAAAAGACATCAATTGTCGCATAGCATCATGTCAACGCAGGTAGTTCAATGTCATTAACGATTTTTAAAAAAAAGTTTATTTTACTATTTCTGGGGCATCTCAGCCAGAAAATTCAATCAGAGCTCCTTCATTTTTTATTCTTTTAACCCTTGTGCTATCCTTTGGGGTTCAGATGACACGATCCTTACATTGATGTGTTATTCCTACCATGACAAAGGTGAATAAAGGTGAAGGGGATTTCATGTAATCCATGGACACCAGTGAAGATCACAAATCATTGAAAAAAGTTCAGAGCACTGTCTAGTGAGGTCTAGATGACCCAACTTGCAATGTTAATGTGCCTAGGATAGAACAAGGGTTACAAACATGCTACCAAATGAAAAAAAAAATTCACACCTAAAATCCATGAATTCATTCATAAATAAAAATAAAAATCTGCTTTAAAATGTTTTTTCTTTAACAAAAGAGCCACAAGGGGGGGGGGGGGGTGAAAGCCACATGAGAACCCTGAAGTAGATGCATCAGAATGGAGCGCAGCAGGGAGCTTGTGGCCCACCTATCACAACAATTTTAGCAAAGAAATACTCAAAGATGCAAGTTTAAGCTTTGTTTTCCTAATTTATGTCCTCCATCATGATGTCCTATTTGGAGCAACCTGACCTCTCTGGTCTTATCTGGTCTTTTGTCAGTTCCTAGAGTCCAAACCAAACATGGAGAAGCTGCATTCTATGCTCTACAGATCTAAAACAGCTTTCCAGAAAGCCTTAGATCAGCCAAAACCCTCAGTTGTTGTTGTTTTTTTTTCAATCCAGCTTTATTGATAAATTTATATTCAAACGTTTACATCTGCACTGTTACTTTAAATTCAATTCTTTTAACCTTTCTTTACATTTTTAGTATAACAATCACACCTTCACTATTTCGTTTGATGTTTTATATATAGCACTTTGAACTGTCTGAACTTGTAAAGCTAGGAAAAAAACTATCCTTGCCATCTTCAGAAAAATGCCCAAAGAAGATGTTAAAACACCAAAAACACTGTTTTCAGAGTGTGTGCAGTAAATCAATGAAGCTTCTTATTGTTATGGTGTATGTATATCAAAAATACCTAAATTGCAGACTATGCTTAGTTACTGTTAAATCTGTAAATTTATGTTTTGAGCTAAGATAAAAAAATAGCAGGCACTTAGAGGGAAAATATTAACAAATAATTAGAATTAAAATGACTTTTTTGCTCTGCCATCAATCTTGGTTTAATAAATTGCTTTATAGTGACACAAAATTAATTACCCCTGTAGACATGAAGTGCAAACTAAATTCTTGATTCTTTTTTCAAATTTACTTTAACTCACAACATCACCACAAACGCAAATTTAGGCGGTACAGAGGTAGAGCAGACAGCTTCTTATCAGAAGGTTGCAGGTTCGGTTCCCACATTGCTCCTGGTGGTTATAGGATGGCGCCATCAGTGTGTGAATGCATGAGTGAAGGGGATTGTTTTGCTTTCAAATGGGATATACTGTACAGGCTGCGTTTCCATTACACATATGTGCAAAATTAGCAAAATTCTAGAAAGAAACACAAAAAACATAAATCTGCAGTTATAATTATTATAATTATGCAAATAAACACATGCGATAAGCCTTTCCAAAAAAACAGCCATGGATGCGAACGCTGCTTTACAGCAAATACATTCAAATTTCTGCCACAGCAGTAGCGCTCATCATCATCTATCAAAGGAGACGTCAGCGTCTTATTTAGGCCATGGAGCGGCGAGCTGCTTACATGTGGGAGTGGCTACGGATTAAGTAATTTTGGGAAATCGTGGTTGGGGATTTTACAGAGAAGGTAAAGCTCCCACAATTCTGCATGAGACGCTCAACATTTTATGAGCTGTGATGATGTGGCGCCCACTGTACAGTGCTCAAGGTTGTTGGTCACGTGACTCATTGAATTCTAAAAAAAAAAAAAAAAAAAGTGTTTCCATTACAGGTTTGCGAGATATGTCCATTTCGATCCACCACAAAAAAACATAAGTGCAAAAAACTTTTTTCCAATAAATGCAAGTTTTTCTCACCTAATGTTTCCATTAGGTGAATTTATTGTCGCATATCCAATTCACGCAATTTCATAGTCAATGGAAATGCAGCCACAATTTAGTGGCTTAAAAAAATAAAATTAAAGAAAAAGGGAGAAACTTCTGACAAGTATAATTTTGATTGTGGGAATTCTGTATATTTGGAGATTAAAAGGCAACCCCTGCTTCAGGTTTTCAGACTTTAAATTTTTTTTTAACTTGGAATGATATAAATTCGCAAATTCAACTTTCTGTGTTCCTTTTTTCTTTGGGTTTTCTGTGGTGGGTTGAGGCTTGAACACATGTGGGGATATGAATGAACAGTTTATCTAAAATAAAACTTTAAATAAGATAAAACGATGGTTTGTTTGAAGTTACACAACCCGCTGGCCTGTCTGAACAGGACAAAATATAAGAAAAAAAACACTATAGATATTTGTTCAACTTGACAATAAAAGAACAAATGCAGAAAAAAAAAATCCTAGATGGTCAGGTCATACTGTCAGGAAGTGGTGGTGAAGGACCTAAACAATGCAGGGGACCAGGCTAAGTGACAGAAACTCAAACACTTAAACCATGGGGGCAGATAACCTGGCAATGGAAAACAGAAAATAACAGAGACTTAAATACACTGAGGATCACTATCACAAATATAGACAGCTCGGAATGATTGACAACCTAAACCTGCTGCGACTGATGGAGAGGAAACCTGACCAAACCCAAGAACTGACAAACCAAACTAAAGCTCACAATCCTTATAAGAATAAGAAATTAAATCATGCTAAAAAACTGGGGGAAAAAAATACACAGGGTTTTTGTTGAACCGAATTCAAAATGCTTTACCTGAATTAATGATCCATTTTGGGATTAGCATCTTCCTGATTCATAAAATACTAAATTTAGCAACAATAACAACCTAAACATACCAGCCTTTGCTACATTTCCTTAGTGCACGATTATCCCAAACAGACAGTATTAAGGTTACTATTTTTTAAATAATTATTTTAGAAGTATCCACAAATAACTCTCTTCAGGAATGCTAATGGCTAATGAGCTGTTTGTTTCTGTAGCCGTGTCCTGTGGTGCTTTTAGGAGGTCATTGGGGGACATTATTGTGAATTTTGTTTTTTTGCTCCTGAATAATTAGACTTCTTCTAGAACCATTAAAAAAACATCTGAATCTGTCCTTTACAGCATATCCAAACACGTTCTTTAAATAACTAAGGCTAATCATGCAGCACTACTCTGAAGGTGTTTGTTACCCTCATGTAGCTCATTAATTCAAGCAGTAATCGTCGCTTCTACAGTTGGAGGTCAAAGGTTACAAGTCAAAGAGAAAAGATGATCAAAGAATTAAAAAATAAAACTAAAGTTTTAGCTAACCCACGCCGGGTTTAATTAACCTTAAATTAGCTTTAGCACACAAAGCAAAAACATGCCAATGATACTTTTCTTAGCACTCTAGTCACCTAAATCAGTGTTTTTCAACCTTTTTTGATCCACGGCACACTTTAACCTTGACAAAAATCCTGCGGCACACCAGCATAAAAAAAAAAAAAAAAAAAAGAAAAAAAAGGAGAAACTCAGTCTGTATTGATCTACAATCCTTCCACAATCTCACATGCATTTTAGTGATAATTGTGGCAGAAAAAGCTGGAAGTGGCAGCTCTTTTTTTCTAAAAGATGTAATAAAAGTTAAGTTAGAAGATTAAAAAAATGTTTAATGTGTGTTTGTTGTTGTTTCAAGATGTCAAAGGAAGACTCCTTGTGCACTAAGACACTGTCACTTTAACCCAATGCATCATGGGAGATGAAGTGCTAAAAGCTCAACACACACAGACTAGCGTCTCTTACCTTTGATAACTTGTTCCACGGTCTGATACCGGATCCCACGGAAAGCTACCCCGCTAAAGATGAGCTTTAGCTGGTATTTTTGTTGGAACTTAGCGACTTTATGAGCAGAATCAGAACAAAGAAGTGACGACGTTTAACGACTTTTGATTGGTCAGACTGATGACGTGTGATTAATCCCCCAAGAATGATTGGTGGAGACAGTTAAAGGGGCGGGACTTTTCCTAAAACAGAGCTGTAGCTGTGGCTAAATCGCGGTACCGTCATTCTTATGAAAATGTCTTTAATAGAATCAAATAAACACAAAGAAAAATTATTTTACAATCTTTTATATTCCTAAATACTCAGTGTATTATTAGGACCTGTTTGGATGAACAAAGAACTGATATCCTGAGATGGAAAATGTTTTTAGATCAGTTTATGAGGCCAATTTTCTAGGGCACATCTGACAATCTCCTACAGCACACTGGTTGAAAAACACTGAACTAAGTAATAAAAAGCCACTTTAAAGTACCACTCCAATCATCTTTTGAGCTGGTTTAAAGGGGTTTCTTTGATTTTGATCATGCCATTTTAAACTAAAAATCAGAAAATAGGTGAATATTAGCATGTAATTTCTAAAATATGTGCAGTCAATGCTGAACATTTGAATTGCTAAGACTAAGTGGTTTTATACATGTCAGGTAGGGAGGGCTGATAAGCATGAAGAACCCAAAAATGCAGAGACGGGAGGCAAACGGTTCCAGGGTAAGGGGTTTATTAAACTAACAAAAAGCGCCACAGAGCAGGAAAACAATACTCACTAGCCGCGTTTACATGGGCAAAATATCTTGATCGGATCAATGGTCGGGTTAAAATTCACCCGTGCACATGGGCCCAGAAAACCCTCTTCCGATTAGAACAAGCGTTCACATGTGGTCAGACGTTGGTCGGATGAATCATTTGGGCATGCGCAGTAGTGTTAAAACACACGTATGAGGAAGTAGGATCCGTTGTACACAAACCTTTGCTGTCACAATTATTACGCATCACTCAGTAATATACCAGGCGATCGTCTAAACGGCCTTTTATTAATGTTATGAATATTATGAAGCGTCTATTGCTCATCGTTTTATATTTATCCGTGTGGTCAACTGCTTTTTTGAGGAAAAACGGAGAACCCAGTTTTAAGGAAAGGCTAACAACACGGGCTAACAACATTAGCCTTTTGATGGACACAAAATCCAGGACCATGCGGGAAACGCTGCAATCTGCAGTTTAACACGTAAATGTGTGGGAATAACCTCAGCCTTTATTTTGTCGGGGCACAACTGGAAACACAATTCCATGTGGTTTTTTGAACAGTTTCTAAGGACTGAGCGACATTTCTACTCTGAAAAGCTCACAGACTGCCCCAAGCCGCTCCGCTGTGTGTGTGCTGGCGGCTCGAGCTCTGCTCGGTTCTCCTGAGTCCTGCAGCCGCTAACCCAGAGCGGCGGGTCAGCTCGCAGTTCGAATTCTCACACATAACGAAATAACAAAACGCACACGTCACAAAGCACCCTCCCCTTAAAAACACATTAATAAATCCCGCTGTCCTGCTCAGAGAGGTTCACTCGGTCCACTGGCACTGGAGCCCGAACGCAGAGCTCGGGTCCAGACCTCAGTGGGCACGCATCCCCATCTCCCTCATGAGGGTGAAAGAGAGGGGAGAGCCAGCGGGGCGAGAGAGGAGCGGCGCTTGACGCGGGGCCTCCTGGTCAGTCCTGTATGCGCTCCAAAGCCTTCTCTCAGCGAAACACCGTCTATGAATGACGTAAACCAGAGCAGAAGTGACACACGATCGGAATGACCGTTTACATGCTCCACGATCGGATAAATGATAGGTATAACCCACCTATCTCGATCGGAAAGAAAGTTTGATCCGAACGAGTCTGACCGGGGCAGACTATTCCGAACGGCGCGTTTACATGACACATTTTCTTTCCGATCAGGCATTCTTTCCGATTACTATTGCCCATGTAAACGCGGCTACTGTGGGGCAAAACATGAACACATTGCAGAAGACAGTCAGGGAAGAGCCAGTATGGACCAGCACAAGAGGAAGGCAAGACTTATATACAGACATGACTGACAAGACACAAGTGACAACGATCAGGAAAGATTGGAACCAGGGGAGTAAAACTCAAAAACATGACATGCAGGAAACCTTCAAAATAAAACAGGAAACAGAACTCAAACATGACAGAAACAAAATGGAAAGCAATAGCCAATACAAAGAAACCCAAACCATGACAATAGATGCACTTAACCCTCCTGTTGTGTTAAGGGTCAAATTGACCCATTTTAAAATTTTAACTTCTAGGGGAAATAGCTTAAAGTATTTTTTCAGTATGAAACTTCTTTTGCTTGGCTTAATTAGTGTAATCTACATATAATGTGAAAATGGTTCATCTCACATACTCGCAAAAACCCCCTGTGTGTTTATATCACATACATACTGTTCGGGTCAATATCACCCAGCAGTCAAACTGGAGGTGCAAGGCTGTCGGAAATGTCGAGTATTTCTTTCGTTGCAGCTGTGAGACACAAACACACACGCATGCACACACACACACACACATTTCTGGTTCACAGTGCATGTCTGTAAAACAAAATTTCTGTTTAATGTTTCAGTGTTATGTAAAGCTATTGAATTGTATATGTTGGTCTTTCAAAAGTAATAAAGTAGTGGAACATTAAAAAAACTTTGATCATGTATATTGTTTTATGAAAACGAGTGAATTATCTCATAATTTAGCCACTGCCTGTTAAAGGTAAGGAACACCGCTAAATATTGTTAAAATATTCAGTAATGGAGTTTTAATTAAAATATTCACAATGCTTGTTAGGATTTTTTTTGGTGTCAGACATCTTTTAGATAATTAAACATACTTAGGGTTAAATTGACCCGGGAACACCATTTGTTTCTCACAAAGGTACATAAGAGAAGGGTTAAAAGAGTTGCTGTGCCACTTGGTAACCAATCCAGTTTTTGTAAATACCCCTTAAAATGCATGCCAGCCACACCAAAATGTAGCCTTGGACGCACTTATAATATAAGCGGACATATTGCGTGCGGCCAATAAAGAATTTCCGTCTGTTTTTGTGCTTGGTTGCACTCAAAATACGTGCAAATAGCATCTGCAAAACAAACAAAAAAAAATACCTGTGTTATTTTCTAAGACAGTTTCTGTAGGGCGGCAGGAGTTCATCAGCAATTTGCCTCAGAGATGTGGGCAGGATCGTTCACGGGAGAAACCCCACCTCCAATTTCCTCCTCATTGCTGAGAGCATGTTTTCTATGTCACAAAATAGACCCACTCTGATGAAAATAGCATTTTTTTTGGCATTTCTCTTTTGATGGAGGACTTCTATAACATAACATTTCTGAGTATTTATTTATTTAAAGTGTGGTGAATCAGGAGTGCATGAAAAAACGCAGTTAAAAAAAGACTGAAGGTGTAGGGTAGGATCTACATCGCAAGCTTCCTGCTCCGCTCCGTTCTGATACATCCGCTTACAAACGACTAGATCTGTGTACGTCTTTGTCTTCCTCGTCCGAGCTGGCATCTGGCTCAAAACTGTACGGCTGGATAGCTCCAATATATCTCACTATTTTTGTTGTAATAAATGATTGAGGGTGTGAGGGCCTATAAGCTAAGAGGAGAGCGTGGAAACAAAGGGATGATGGGAAATGGGGGCAGCCTTACTCTGCGCCAGCAATCCACAACTACTATGTCCTATATTACTTTTGCCTGAAAACGTGGTAAAAAATACACTTTTAAAATAGACCCAAAGATGATCAAAGTGAGACTTTATAGTCTAATGCCCAAATCATGTTTTTTGTGTTTTTAACATGTTCTTTTAGCATTTTTCTCATAACTGTAGGCTTATATATAATAATTTACGGTTAAATCTGCATTTCTGTGTATTTCTTTATTCAAATCGTGTTGAATCAGAAAAGTAGATGCTTGAAACAGCTCAGACTAATGACGCAGCCACTCAAATGGGCGAGCCAAAATCCCAACTCCTGGCCCTCTCACGCTTGGGTGTGCGAGACATTATGACCATTCTACAGAGAGTTGCAATTCTGGCTCAAAACTATATACGGCCAGATTGATCCAATATTGCTCGCCATTACTTTTGCACCGCTAATGTGAAATTCAGACTATAAGCTTAAGTGCGCATACAGATCTTTCAGGAACAGGGAGGGCGGAGAAAAGACTTGATTTCTAATGAGCTGCTCACATAAAACGTGTCCTAAAAAAGGAAAAAGGCTTTTTGATTTTGGCAAAAAACGGCATAATTATAATTTAACGATTTATTTTAAAATGAAAATGTACATAATTGGAGAAGGACTTTACATATAAAATACAAAGAAATCCTTTTTTTTTCCTTGTATATTTCCCCTAGCTTTAGAAAAAGTCCACAAGAACATGTTAAAAACACCAACAACAAAAAACACAATTTCTTTATCAGAGGGGCCTTTAGTGTCTGAATTACATCACAAATCAATGTTCTTGCCGTTTAGGAAGTGATGTGTCTCCATGAAACTGATCCTCTTCCTTAAATGGCACAGCTACCACAAAGCTAAATGAGCCACCACCCTCTATACAGCTTCTCCACTTCTCTCCAACTACTTTCATCTCTCCCACTACCTTTGAACCCTATCAATAGCTTCAAGTGTAGTAAAAATCAATATGTGGGTATTAGCCAGATGCCTGTAGCACCAACAGTATATTTATATACAGTAACAGTGGAGATTAGGTGGCCACTTTTCTGCGCACCCCCCCAAAAAAAAAAAGAATGACAGAAAATGTGGAATCATAACAATAGATTAAATCCACAATTCATGAGGATTATTGATTCTTTTGTCTCCTACTTTGCTTCTGGTTTCACACTTTATTTTCCCCTCTTATTCTTCGTTGTTCAGGCTCCTCTTCATCCTTTTTTTCCTTCTTCCTTTAGCAACTCCTGCAGTTGATTGGTGTGAGGGATCATCTGGGCTTCAGCCTGAACAGACGCCTGGGTCAATAAAGAGGATTGGTGCTCAAATGAAGGCTGAGGAAGACCTGAAAAAGCAGCCAATGTGGGGGGGGGGGACTAATTAAATGTGCAAAAAGCATTATAGGAAGCAATTTACAAAACACGAATTATAGTTGTGCATGAATTTTTTTCTTACTTTTTTAACCCTTTCATGCTCTTAGACTCCCCCTCCCCTCATTAGAATCACTTCTTTCTTTATTTATATGCTCTAAAAGGTGCAGCAAACCTGCTCCAAATCCGACCAGCATAAACTTTGTTTTAGCCGTGGAACATGCTACATTAAATTTGATCCGTAGCAGTGTTTGAATCAATACACAATGGGACATAGGCAGAGACAGAGGAGGATATATGAGCTGTTAATCAAGGGACGGAAAAGGGGGACAAACATAAACTCAGGGTACATAGTGAGTAAACAAACACCATCTTTCCATCTTTCTAACCGGTTTTGTCCCTTTCGGGGTTACAGGGCGGCTGAAAAGCCAATGAGGGCCACTTGTGGGTGAAGTCAGGGTACAACCTGGACAGGTCGCTAGTCTGACGCAAGGCCATAATCACACACAGAACATGCAATTTCCCCATTGGTCCCCCATCAGTGGTTCTGTTTCAGGTCCCACAGCTGGGACTTGAACCCAGTCCTTCTGTCTGACAAGGCTGTGAGGTAAGAGTGCTAACCACTATACCACCATGCAGCCCAAATCATCAATACATGATATAAAAATTGTGAAAGCACTTAATATATACGCTAATTTTTAAGGATATACAATGGCAGCCTTCACTGGTCAGAGATCAAAGTTTAAAGAGGCTTCACTAATTAAAAAAGTTCTTACATTTTTTTTTTTTTTAGTGAAAAGACGTAAATGTAAATTTATGACGGAGTTTTAGATGAGGAAAAAAAATTCTGGAGGATAATGTTTTTCTCTCTCCTCACTTACAGGGAAAACAAATCGAAATGTCGAAATTAAAGTCGAAATGAAGTTTCGAGAAAGAAGTTGAAATGCTTAACAGAAGTGAAGCTGAGTCTTCATTTGTAAAATTAGGAGCTCAGAGACACGTTTGAGTGAAGCGGACTGTGGCTCTATTTTTCTTTTCATTCAAATACCCAGAAGTCCATTTGTCACCTTACGTCATGAAGCTGTCATGTACAGATGACCAATGGAGGAGAGGGGGGGTGATAAGACTGTTTACCTTCCGGAAACGTCCCGTTTCATCATCAAAAAACAAAAGATGAATGTAAATAGTCTGTTATATTAGCATTAGAATGTTAAAAATAACAAAAAGATCACCTCCTCAGATGGAAGCGACACACAGACTTAAAGATCTTGTCTTTCATGAAGGAAGGAAGGATTGAAGTGGACAGCTGCAGGAAGACCGCTGTCTTCATCAATGGGCTGCAGAGATCCTGCAAGCCACCAATCAATGAATAAAACAATAATAAATCGTAAATAAAGACTTTACTTCTCTTGAACAACATTTAGACTTTTTTCTTGAAACTTGATTTTGACTTCTTTTCTCACTGTGGCCCTAAAACGCTGTTGTAGTAAATTACAATACGTTCAAATGCAATTAAAATCTAAAAATGTAATTTTAATTTTTTTTTTATGTGTGTTAAAGATCAATTAAAATAGTGTTAATGTGTGTTTTTCTTTTCGATGATGGAGGACATTCATAAAGTAAATTAAGCATAAAATTATTTTTCTGAATATTTCTTCATTCTTATTGTTGTGAATCAGAAGCAGATAAAAATATTAATAATTAAATTAAAAAAAAACACATCTGAAACAGATCGTGTTTTTGGCCTGCTCCACTCTATCCTGATGCATCTCCTTGCGGATGCTCTTAAAGGGCCATCCTAACCACGACCCCTAACCGCCCTGACCACAAGAACTTGATAGAAACACCTTTTCTTTTAAAGCTTGTCAGCTCTGTGTCTTTTTAATTGAAAAAAAGCCAGATTCCGCCGTCTGTCGGAAAAAATGACAACATGAACAACAATATAAACTGTTATCTGCTCATAAGAAACACTCCAATTAAAGTGAAACTTCACCAAATAAGTAAAAGAAATCTAGACACCACATGAATCAAAGGATTAGATAATTAATCACGCAAAGCTCCCCACAAAACACTATAATAAAACTAATTACAGCGCTAACCGTGTAATTGAATAATATAAGTGGACAGAGGTAATCATCGCTAACCCAATTAAAAGTGAGATAAACAGGTTTCATGTGGACAGCAGGAGCAGAGGATGGATGGGAGGCTTCATTCTGAGTGGGTCAATGTATGTTCCGCCTGTGTTTGGATCGTATGCTCCGCTCTGTCCCCTCTGTACTCCGGGTGCAGTGGGAATATGTGGCGGTTGGCAGGTGAATAACCAAGAGCGTTTGTTTGCTCCGCAGAGGTGGAGCCTGACGCGCCGCTCAGCGGGGTGACCACAGGCTGCCGACAAACATTTATGTATTCTGTCTGGGAGGAATCGCCAATCCCCGCGGGAAAACCCAAAGGACAAAAAACAAAGACTTCCAACTTGACACAAATTCCTAAATAGTTATTATCATAAGAATTGATTAATGAAACTTGAAAATATTTCATAATCTACATTTTTAAAATCGTGTATTCTGTTTTATAATAAAACTTGTCAATCACAGTCAATAGGTCAAACTCTAAATAGCAAAAATGGATACAAAATTCCAAGATTGACCAAAAAAAGAGACCTCCAAGTTATAATTGTGTGTCTGAATTCCTTTACTACTCACTACCTTGCACACTAAATAGTGCATTTGTTGTAATGTACACCTGCATCCGATTTTCTTCACTACTAACGACATAAGTGGTGTGTACGCCATTTTTGTAAAGCTGTTCTAATTTATGGTTGTGTCTGAATTCCTTTCCCTCCCACTAGGGGTGTGTATTTTGAAGAGTCAGACGATATGGCAATATGCGTCTCACAAAGTGGTACATATCGCGAAACATCCCAAGACTGTACCGGAACAATTTTTCTAGATTTTTTAAAGAGTATGACTTAGTAAAAAAACTCTACCTGAATATTAGTACGTCTTTCATTGTTAAAAAAAAAACAAACAAAACAAACTAACATATATTTTATTTAATGATCACAATGTTAAGCAATGCAACTGTATCTCATATACAAGTTGCTTTTACCCAAGCAAATTCATAGTGCTTTGTTTTGTGGTAATTTAAAATATCTTTTTTCTTAAATAGAACAGTCAACATTGTCTGATCTCCACAACAAAATATGTTTCCATATAAGAGAAGAAAAAAAAAAGAATGTGCCTTAACCAACAATGTTTCAAAAGTATGATTGAGGAAATAAAGTGCTGTTTATTTCCAACATTAGTCATGTAGTTTCTCCAGTACTTTTAAACGGTTCAGGGGCCTAAACGGTGCTTCAAAAATAAAGGAAGATTAAAAAAAAATAGCGAATATATTCGCATTTCAGGCACCGGAAACTCGGGCAGTCTCTTTCCCCCCTAGGGCGGTAGTTAATTAACTCACCTGTTCAGCTTCCTATTTAAGTCCAGGTGTGCAGCGTTCATTCTCTTTCTTACCGCAGCGCTGCTTTCGTCGCCGGTGCTCCATGCCCCTGGCTGTCCTTCTTTTTTGGCATCTTGGTGTGTTCCCCCCTTCTTTGGACGGTGCTCCCACTTTTTCTGATGTGGGGGGTTTTCATTTCGCCGCGTTTGTTTCTCCTTCCGCGGCGTTTCATCGGCCGGGTGGCGGTGCCGGCGTGTTCGCGTCGCTGCGGCGGGTGAGCGTTTCGCGGTGTTTCGGTTGGCAGCGGCGTTAGATCGGGGGCCGTCAGGCTTCTCCTCTGCTGTGGCCGTTCGTATCATTGCGGTGAGCGGCCAGGCGGTCTTTTCCCGTGTTTTTCTGTTGTGTTTTCTAATGCGTTTCTGTTTCCTTATTTTGTTCCGGTTGTATGTGACGTCACGCCCCTAAGGACTCTGGGTATTGTAGTTTATGTTCTTTGTCTTTGTGGTCTACCTGACTCGTTTTCATGTTTTGTGGCTCTGCATCCAGTTATTGTTTCAGGGGTTGTGGGGTCTTTCCTGTGGTTCAGGGCTGGTGGTCCTCGTCTGGACAGGTTTCTCATGATGGCTGAATTAGTTGTGGCTTTCGGCGTTTTATCTCTTGCTGTATGTTATTTAAGATTTCAAGATTTCAGGATTTTCTTTTGTTGCATACGAAGTTGTATTTAGCAAATCCAACCAGTAGTGAAATGTAACCCAGGTCCGCTCTGTGGACAGCGCAATAATTAGGGAAAACTATTATTATATTAATAATTACGTAAAACTGTGTACCGATGAAATACGTACAGTATGTGTATTGTAGAATTAAATATGGAATGCAAAATAATGTGCATGAATGTGGAATGAAGACTTGAATAATTAAGGTACACGCGTAGAGTTAACGTTTAAGAGCCTGATGGCATGGGGGTAGAAACTCCTCCTGTGTCTCTCTGTCTTAGCCGTCCGGCTAAGACTCGGCTCCTACGGCTCCTAGATAAGAGCCGAATGTGAATTTTGCCTGTATTTAATCGACGCTGGCTTTATTATTTTGGTGGCTCTTTGTTTTGTGTTTCTGTCGTGGCTGCTGTGCATTTGGTGGTTTTCTCAGCGTTTGGTTTGTTCTTGTTGGACCCCTCTCTCCTCTGTGGAATTTTACTTTTGATTTGTCTCTTTTATGCAACGTCCGTGGCTTGTTTTGATTCATTCGGCGTTCTTCGTTCGTCGCCTCCGCCTGCTCACAGTATAGGCCGCCACTGTGGGTGGCCCTTGGATGTGTTCATGGTTGGAACTTGTTTCGGTCCTGTTGGTGCCTGTCGTCGTTATTTTTGGCGTCAGTGGCCTGATTCCTCGTGCGCCTTACGGATTGGTTTATTTTTTACTTCGGCTGCCCATGTCTTCTCCACGTTTTACTCCGGACGCGATTTGTGGCTGGGGATGGCTGTTATCCCTGATGTTCTCAGTGTCCTGCCTCTTTGCCTCCCGGAAGAGTCTCTCGGCATCCAGTCGGCGCTCGATTTGTTTATCGGTTGACCTTTCTGCTGTCATGGCGGTCCTCATGCTATCGACTGTATTATCACAAGCCCTGTACTGGACTTGGGTAGGCTATGGGCTCCCCTTCGTTTTGCGCGTTTTGATGTTTTCTCTGCGTCAATGTTCCTCTGTATGCCTGGTCTTTTGCATCTCTGTGGCTTACTTTCATTTTCTGATCTGGGTTACTGCGTCGTCTGCGCCGTATGGTCCTCTGCCCGTCCGGATTTGTTTTCTTCTTCTGGATCTGGATGGTTCATTGGTGCATGCCTCTCCCTTTATGCCATCTCTCGCTTTTGTGCAGCGTGTACTTTGTTTCATTCTTTGTTTGTGGGCGTTTGTTCAATGATCGGCCCACCTGATTCTGCTCTGGCTTTGGTCCCACGGTCATCCATTCATCTTGTGCTCTTGTTCCGGGTTGTTTGATCCTGGGCCCCATGTTCCTGTTCTGGATATTCACGTCTTCCGTTTTGTAGCCTGTCCTTCTCATGCTTAGAGGTCTTGTTATGATGATGCCTGTCGTGTCTTCAGTCTCCCTCCGCTTGTTCTTCTGTGGCTGGGCCCTCTAGTTTTTGGGGGGAAAGATTTATAAGAGCGGTTTGTGTACGTCCGGCCGCCAGAATCCACGGCTCTAATGGTTTTAAAGATCGTGTGGTTATGAGAATTTAGCCATGGAGTTTATATTAAGGCTCTTTAAAGAGTGAGATAATAGTCTTATGTGTTTCATCGGTTGTCTTGGGTAGTATTTAAATAACACCATAAGCAAATTAACCCTGACCGTAGAAACTCCATCTTTACGCGCTAAAGCTTAGTTCAAGAGTTAATTCTTGTGTCCGCAAGCCAGTCTTCTATCTGCCCTGCTTAAGCAGATGACACTTGACTAGATGCATCTACATGTAGAGGCTTGTTATGCTCCGCCTTTAAAAATCTAAGGTTCAGTCTATCAAAACCTACGATCCCTTATGGATCTCCAGACGCCCTTGGCTAAAATTTCGGCAGTCTGTGTTTTGTTGTCCACCTATTTGAGAACCACTAATATCAAATATGAGAATCAAATTTCAGCCGAGCTGCAATCCATTGCTACGTGGGACGTGGACCTTCCTCATCTACAATCTCCTTGGCCCTTGGTTACCCATCCCATCGCCTAATTCTCGATGACCTTCTGAAGGTGCGTCCCTCTGGAACTGTCAAAGGTTGCTTCTTTACAATTGGTGTATATAAAATTGGTGTTAAGATATTGTGCAGGTTCTGTATTTCACTATCAATTCACTGCTGGAATTTGTGATACGGGTGGTTTCTATGGTGCGATGAAGCCACAATGGGACTTTCCATAACTTTCTAATAAATTTAACCTTGTTGTTATTCCATTCATCTTAATCAGTGTATAAACTAATCAGTTTCTAGGTTTTATATATATGTTCTTTGCTGAGACTAATACTGGTTTTGTATTTTATCTATGCATCGCATCCTGAGCCTGCGAGTCCCTGCTCTCTGGCCTGCTTCCCCATTTCTGGCGAATGATGACACCCCTGCATTCCTTGATCTGGTGTTGCCACGATGACTGCTCAACGTACCTATTGCTGAACTGAAAGTGATGGGGCGGTGGACCTCCCCTACGTTCCCATGACACTTCTGACTTAAATCAATCATCATGTTGGCAGTAGAATGAATGTAAATTCTTGGATTATATTGCCAGGTGGAAGCCTCAAAATTTAGGATGTTCTAAAGTGTATTATTAGTATGCGATGGAGCTCAAAATTTGGTTTCTAAACTCAATTACGCCAATTAAGCTTCAGACAAATGGCAGTGAGGATTTTCTTGATACTTAGATGGAAATCTTCGAATAAATGGATGTTCTGAGCTCGTATTATGGTATGACAAATGGGGAAACATTATGGCAGTTAAGCTCGTTCATAGTCCTGTCGTTGCAAGCTTGAATTAATGGATGTTAATTAAGCGCCTTTAAAAAGCATACCAAATGAAATAACGCTAAGCTCGTTCTTAATTTTGATGGAAGCTATGAATAATGGATGGTACTTAAGCATGTTTAGCATGCTTTGGGAGCTTGGATGGATGTAGGTAGTGTCTTCATACGGGTTGTACTTGGCGGTTCAAATTATAGTTCCTTACAACGTTTTGCGGATGGGGATTTATGTTCTTAAAAAAAATTAGGTATGAGTGATTCTTATGTTGGCTCCCTGTTTTGTTTCGTTTTCTTTGTTGGGCTCTCTCTCTCTCTCTCTCTCTCTCTCTCTCTCTCTCTCTTTGCAGATAGTATGTTCCCCTAGTGGGCACGAACGGGAACGGCCCAACGGTCAAAGGTGCCGGGTCACACATAGCAGTTCCACTATATAGTGTGTCCCCTTCGAGGCGCTGTACTCGAACGGGGGCGGCCCAACGGTCAAAGGTGCCGGGTCACACATAGCAGTTCCACTAGATAGTGTGTCCCCTTCGAGGCGCTGTACTCGAACGGGGGCGGCCCAACGGTCAAAGGTGCCGGGTCACACATAGCAGTTCCACTAGATAGTGTGTCCCCTTCGAGGCGCTGTACTCGAATGGGGGCGGCCCAACGGTCAAAGGTGCCGGGTCACACATAGCAGATCCATTATATAGTGTGTCCCCTTCGAGGCGCTGTACTCGAATGGGGCCGGCCCAACGGTCAAAGGTGCCGGGTCACACATAGCAGATCCATTAGATAGTGTGTCCCCTTCGAGGCGCTGTACTTGAATGGGGGCGGCCCAACGGTCAAAGGTGCCGGGTCACACATAGCAGATCCATTAGATAGTATGTCCCCTTTGTAGCGCTGAACTCGGATAAAAGAAATGGAAAGAAGGGGGCGGCCCAACGGTCAAAGGTGCCGGGTCACACATAGCAGTCTTACTTGGAAATGAAATGAAATGAAAATGGAATGCCGCCAAAACACACCTCATCTTATGACACACTGATTATACATTTACATTCTTTCTTCTTCTCTCTTTTTGATGATCTTTGGTTTTGGGGATTTTTACCCTAAAGTTTATGGAAGTTATCTCATGGAATTGTACGGAGCCTTATGCCAATCAAAGTTTGGGAATGCCAACTAAGATGTAAATTAAGTATGTGAAAATAAATGTATTCTACTGCGAGAGTTTTCGTATGACTGAAATAAAGCTAATTCTTTCCAGAAACAATAATGAGTGATGAGATAGCGTGACAGGGGGAAGGAGAGCGCTTTAATGTGGCTAAAATGCTTTTTTTACATGTCAGTTTGAACTGCAGCACGGAAGTAAACATGGATTTCACCGGTTATCACCACGATGTCGGCCTTCTTTTTCAGACCGTGGTACACATCACTCTGATTCATCAAGTCATTGAACTAGAATCAATTGCTGTGAAGTTTTGCAGAACTTTGGCCCGTTTCGCTCTTATCTGAGCCCACTACAAAGCACAGCAAAATGATACTGGCAGCAATGTGGCAGGGATTTTCGGTTTGGTACCCATCCCAAGTAAAAACTAAGTAGTACATGTCTCATAACAACAAAACCTCTGAGACTGACTGAATATTTAACACGAGCTGGTTCTTGAGATCTTGATCTTGTCTGAATTTAAGGTTGTGTTCAAATTCCATCACTACTCACTACTTAGTGTACTAAATGGGCATTTGTCATTTTGTTGAAGTGTCAAAACTGAGGTTATGTCTGAATTCCCACCCTAACCCCTAATTACTAAAAAACTATATAGTCCGGGACTATGTAGTGCCCTGGATTATAAAAACAATTCAGACACCATGCTCAATCCTTTTTATTTTTCTTTTTTAAGGTGAATATGTCTTCATCAACATCATGAAGAGTTTTCAAGATGGAAATGTTGATGGTTTATTGAAAGAATACGATTAATTTTTCCTTTCAAAGATTGTTCAAACGCAATGCATTGTGGTCTAAATTTACCAATGTAGTGAGCATAGATGCACACTGGTTTTTTGCAGAGACCTCTGGGAGATTTCTAGCGCACTCGATTTTGGAATTGTAGATTCGGACAACACTACAAAATGGCAAACGCACTATATAGTGCACTATGTAGTGAGTAGAGAAGGAATTCGGACATATCCTTACAATTCCAAAGTCCAGCACCCTAGAAACTTCCCAGAAGTCTCTGCAACAAATGAGTGTGCATCCATGCTCACTACATTAGTAAATTTTGACCACAATGCAAGTGAAAAAAGAAATGTCTCAATTGTCCCAAGTTCAAATGTACCGTTCAGTCTGACGTGGACGGGAGCAAGCAGAGAGTAAAAAACCCCACCTCCATTTTGCTGGTAAATGATCCAAACCTTAAGTTGAATTTTAGGGGGATCTCAGCAGCTTTCTGCACATTTTGATTAAGGAAATATTGGCCGGTCCTACTAAAAACCTTTCACTGGCTGTCTGATTTGAAAAACAAAACAGATGATTCGACTTCACTTAATGTTAAATAGAATTAAGGTTTAATTATAATCTGTTGGTTGTATTTTCTGCGTCCCTTTAAAAACATTTTTATTCATTTGTCTGCCTTTATTGTTTCATAAATGGTTGAGGGTTCATTTGTCACGTAAAAGCTTTCACTTAATTTGCCACACTCAATTTAAGATCTCCTATTGTGTGTTCTGTCCCCTGCTGGTGCCATCAAAACGAAGCAACCCCACAAACATCAGCACCGTCACACAGTGGAAATGTTGTCACTGCCATTTCCTGTGAGTGCGAGAAAAACAAATTAAATTATAATAAAAACAAAAGTATTTATTTGATTAGTTTTTTTCTTGTATATTAAAGGAAATAATGAAAGCACTTAAAACTTTGTCTCATAATTTTTGGGAATTCCAGTAAAATTCTATAACAGAAGATGAAGTTTCTTGGACCGTGAAACAACAAAGCTTCACTTTGATTGAAGATTAAGGATTAGTAGCAATTTTGGTGAAGACATAGACATCATCTTTGATGCTCCACAGAATCCTGAACCACAAGATTTGGAAGGATGAAAACTAATTTGGAGGTGGTATTATTTTTGAAAGCTTTATCCTCTCCACTCAACTGCATTTCTGAAATTAGGCAATTGATTGGGACAAAGTACTATGAGTCCACCATTAGGTCCAAGTCCAAAGACCCAACCATCCATTTAAGAGTTAAATAGCAAATTATTGCAGTTCCTACAAAGGCCACTAGAGGCAAGTTGCAGAAGAAAGCAAATTTGTCTCGACTCCCAGTCGAAAGTTATCTTCATCCGAAGTTATGCCCTAGTCATGATGGCTTAGATACGGTCTGTCTGTGGGCGAAAAATAAGCAAACCCGTACGAGGCATGCAGGTGACCAGAATGCAATTTTAAGATCGTAGAGCCCGTAGAGTAAAAATGTTCAGGATTTTTTTTTTTTTCATTTTGCGCCCAGATGAAAATTGTTCATACGTGAAAAAAGTGAACAAATTAGATAAAATTTGAACTGATGTATAACAAATGTACCACAGTAAAAATCACGGAAGAAGTACAAAGCAAAGAACACATATTCACCGTAAAAGCCAAATCTGGCCCATAACACATAGCACCGTATATGTGATATAAAAGTTATACATCGGTGGTACATGCGTGAAAAGTCTGTTAGACATACGTGGAACAGACGTGGAAAGCCACAAATTTGCGGCTGTATCTTGCAAAATCACACACAATTGCGTAATAATTGCATATAAGCTATGTAAAATGAGAACAATCTGCGTAATTCTCACCTGACCAAAAATTGAGAACAGCTCAAAACCAAATTCACGTAAATATTTATTGGTCGAAACCCTCGAACATCTACAAATGCAAGAAACAGGCATTACATATACCACACATGTATCACGAATTTCATATGTTGAAAAGGCTCAGAATGTACGTAGTGGCTGTGTGACACGGCCTTAAGGGTGAAGTGTTTTGTATTTTGCACTTCGCAGTTTGTGCTGTTCAAGGGATTAGTTTGTGCTACTTGCATGCAACATAACTATCGGAAATGAGGAAATGAGACATTCAGAGTGTAGTTTGTGATGGTATCCTTCAGGCACTTATGTATCACATGTACACACCATTCACGCAGCATTTGTGCGCAGATAGTAAGTAACTAGGATGCGTGATAAGCTAACGATTACAGTGTGGCATAGCATGCAGGCGTTGCTTATTTAATAGTAAACTTTTGTGTTCTTATATATTTTAGCTTGTGAAGCACCTTGTGACATCTGTTCTGTGAAAGGTGCTGTATTAAACAAAATGTACTTTCTCACTTAACTTATTAATGTTCCTCTTTAGGCTCTATTTTGGCCAAATGGAATCTAACACCAAGAATTTATTTTTCTAGTTTAAAGTTAACAGGTGTCAACAGAAATGACTTCTAAAACCAGCCCTCGGTGGTCACTTTGGGAACTGCAGCTTTTAAGTAATTCATGACAAAATTTTGACAGTTTGCTAAAATCATACATTTTTAAAAAGTTAATCTTTTTTTTGTTAAATAAAAAGGTACAATTCTTTAAAATTGGGGCAAACTGCTGCCGTCTCACTGCAGCTATTGAAATGTAGTACATATGTTGATACATTTCAAATGTTTTTTTATGTATTTTTTTGTGTTTATTTTATTCCATACAATCAAGAAATAAAGGTTTAGTAGTATAAAAAATAAAAAGATTTATAAACAACAACCTTGCTCGCAGTAGTAAAGCTCCTCCCCTTTTGGCTCAATAATGACCATAGCTTTTTAACAGCCAAAGCTGAACTCCAGCTTTAAGCTCACATCCAGCCAGGAGCTCTGCCTATCCTAATGAGCACACAAAAAACAATTCTATTTTTAAATTTGCCGTTTTCTCACTTTAGTTAACTAGTTAATTGAATTTTCAATTTAAGTTCTGCATACATTTTATTGTAAAAAAAAAAAAAAAAAAAGGTTGACTCCCAAATAGTGAGCAGATATGTTCTACATTTCTAGGTGACTGTAGAGTATTGACTTAAGATGCAATCTTGTATGTTCAGGGGTTCAAATCCCTGGCTTGATGATGACTTTGTTCTTAGGGCCAAAAGTGACTCCATTGATTCCCAACCAAAAGTCAGTGTACCCTTTTTTGGGTACTTAGCAACATTATAAGAGGTAAACAGAATACGTTAAACATTTACAATCCACTTTATTAGGTACACCTTGCTATTACAGGGTACTGGTTTGCCTCAATCCTTGTCGGCATTCATTAAACAAGGTGCTGGAAACGTTCCTCAGAGAATTTGGTCCATGTTGACATGATAGCATCACACAGTTGCCGCAGATTTGTCAACTGAACATCCATGATGCCAATCTCCCGTTCCACCACATCCCAAAAGTGATCTATTGGGTTGAGATCTAGTAACTGTAGAGGCCATTTGAGTCAAGTGAACTCATTGTCAGGTTCAAGAAACCAGCCTGCGATGATTCCAGCTTTATGACATGGTGCCTGATCCTGCTGGAAGTAGCCATCAGAAGATGGGACACTGTAGTCATAAAGGGATGGACATGGTAGGCAAAAGCAAATTCTAACCCTACCATCCAAATGTGGCAGCAGAAATGGAGACTATTTAAACCAGACAATATTTTTTCCAATCTTCTATTGTCCAGTATTAGTGAGTCTGTGTTAATTGTAGCCTCAGTTTCCTGTTTTCAGCTGAATTGGCCCTTGGTGTGGTCTTCTGTTGCTGTAGACTATGTGCCTCAAGGTTGGATGTGTTGTGCGTTCAGAGATGCTTTTCTTTTTACCTCGGTTGTAACCAAAGGTTATTGACTTCCTGTTGCCTTTTCAGTAGCTGGAACCAGTCTGGCCATTCTCGTCTGACCTCTGACATCAGCAAGACATGGATATTTTCTCTTTTTTGGATCTCTTTTTTATCTTTAAACCTTAGAGATTGTTGTGGGTGAAAATCCAAGCAGATCAGCATTATCTGAAATCCTCAGACCAGCCCGTCTGACACCAACAACCATGCCTCGTTCAAAGTCACTTCATTCACCTTTCTACCTTGTTCTGATGCTCGCTTTGAACTGCAGCAGATCGTCTTGACCATGTCTACATGCCTAAATGCATTGAGTTGCTGCCGTGTGATTGGCTGCTAAGAAATGTGTGTTTACGAGCAGTTGAAATACTAAGGTATCCAGAGGGTGTAGATACACAATGTTTAGCAGCACCATCAGTAGATAAAGAATAGAGATGTGTGAAAAGGGTAAGATTGAATCCTGTTAACTCTGAAATCACTCAGTTAACAATATAAGGGTTTTGGGGGAGGGTAGAGGAGAGGGCTATTTGCCCCTGAAGAAGACTATTTAAAGTCAACTAGAGCATGAAGACCATAATATACTACATTTACAGAGTAGCTGCCCACTGACATGCAACCTTCAGGCTATCAGCATCCTCATCAGGAACCCAGTGGGATTTTTTTTTTTCCTGTTTTCACTCCAGGATTTTGTTGGGGAGCCTCAACTGAATGTTCTGTTTGGACTGATGCTGCTCATGGAGTATGAAAAGAGAAAGTAAGACCCAAATCATTCAAAAAATTACAATACTTTGAGGTTACTTAAGCAACTTTTTTATTATATGTTGGTTTATTTTACTGCAGGTAAAAGTCTTTTAATAACCCAATGAACTGTGGTCATTTGTAGCCTTAGTAAATGTTTTTTTTTTTTAAACTAAACTCTTTAACTAAAACTGAAACATCTATGTGTCTAGATTACAGGAATCCTATTGAGGCTGTATTTCTTCTGGAATAATTGATTTGTTATTATATTACAGTACATTTTGATTAAACATAGAATAGGGTTTTTTTTAAGTCTCGCTATTTCTAATTTTAGTTTTATTTGAAAGAAAACATTTACAAATGTTGTTAGAAGTAATTCTAAATTGTGCACAACTTCGTTAAAAAAACGTATTTCCCTCTTTTGGTCAAAGGGCACCGTGGCGTAAGGGCACCATGCAGTAGCAACACTTGCTAAATTCAGTTGAATTGAACGGCAAACTGAACAAGTTGTATTTGTACGTCACAAATGTTTTACCCCTACAAATACTTTATAATACACTACACACACACACACACAACAGGGGTGCGTACCATTTTCATGACGTCCCTTGAGGTGGACCCGTAAGCCTCAAACAAACTGTACCTGCACCCCGTAATGAAGCAGTGACTCCTGTCTATGACCATCCACAACCCAAAAACCAACATTAACCCCCCGAATGGATGCATGTAAATAATACCTAAAGAAATTGACATCATTATTCCTTCATTTCAATTATTGTGAATTTGCGATTTTGCATTTAGCCTCTAAAACAAATAAATGGAATAGTGTAGTTAAAAATGCTATCATTGTTCCCCCTTCATCTTATCACCTACAAATAGGGCTATTGTCTATTTTTAAGGTCTAGGGTTTAGTATGACATGTTCATTTAGCTCACCTTATATTTTTGTCAAAAAATATGTAGTAACAACAAATCCCCATTTAGAATTGCTCAAAGTTTTAATATTTGATAGATTTGTGCCTGGAAAAAGTCAAAGAGGCTTGTTGTCCTTTCAGGGAGCATAATATGCAACTTTATAGTAGATATGATCAGTCAGGGGTGCCTGGCGATGAGGGCATACTAAATGTGACATTTGCAATTGCAGATGAGCTTACAAATCAAGTCTTTTACTGCCATCACCAACCGGGGCCGGCATATATTCATTTATTTATACTCCTAGATTGCTGCCATCAATCAGAGCATTATAAATCTGCCTCTCATCAATAGGCAATCTGCTAATGCATGCAGCCGATCGATGCCTGACGAGCAGAGCCGACATGCAAACCAACCGCGTCTTTCTCCTTTCATACTCGCATGCGATGGTCTTTTTGGTCTACACAAACAGGTGCATTCATAACCTGTGTGCAAACACACACTGTTTAGGGATAAACCCTTTTTATCCGTGGTGCTATATCACTTTTTCTTTCCCCCAACGTGGTGAATACAAGGAGCTTCAGAAAAGATCCAGGAATGGAGCCCTGACTGCAAACAAAGCTTAGGCAAGCTAGATATAAAAGCGGCACTAAAAAAAAACATATTAATTCAACAGTAGTCTAGCACAAATTTCAACTCCAGTCCTCTTTAAAAGAATGGTAAAAAGTACCAAATGGCGTAAACTTATGTAGCGGGTTCACAATGTATTGTATAATTACAAGAAATTTTATTTATTTTATTTTATAACTGGCAATTGTGTTGCATGCAATTAGGGTCCTTCAGACCTGGGTATAATTCAGGGGTTCCCAAAGTTTTTGTAGCGGAGGGCCACATTAAGAACTCGACATTAGACTGGGGGCCAATTTTGGTGAAAAAAATAAACATAAAAATCTGTTTTTTTAAATAACTTTAATGATCAAGTGTCATTTGTACAGTTAACCAGGCCCTCCAGATGTTTTCCCAGTTGCGGTCGGAGGTTGCTGCCCAGATCTTCTACTCGTCTAGCAATTGTGTCAGTTGACAGACTTAATTCTTCAAACTTATTCTTTTGCTCTAGTCTACACAAACAATGTCAGCTACTTTCTGCATACAATTTTTTTACAAACTCCCCATCACTTAAGGGCTTCCTATGCCGGGCCATTTCCAAAGCCGCAAAGTATCTACTAGCTTCTGTCACAGCTTCACTGGATTTAGCCATATTTGTAAATATCTGCTGTGCAGCATAGCCTCATTGTAGTTCTTGGAGCTTATTGTTGTGCTTTTCGCCGGTAAATTTGTCATAGTTTTTATGATTTGTAACAAAGTGACGATTTTTTCAAAATTCTCTGAGCATTGCATTTACCTGCTTGCAAATACGGCACATGACTTTATCCAGCCCATAAGGTTCGACAAAGTAAGCATTTGTCCACTTAGCTTGAAAGCGCCTTTTCTCCTCGCCAACACAACGTTTTTCCTCAAAGGAACCTGCCCAGGCTCTGTTTTATTGATGGCCGCAACAAATCTGCACTTTTTGCTGTTTTCCTAATCCGGAAAAGGTGAGCATGATGGAGATGTCTTTGTTTATATTTCATTTTGGTGCTAATTTGAACTTTAGTGTCATGTCTCGTTAATCTTATCTTATGTCCTGAGTAGTGCACTTCTGGTCTTTGTCTGTCACCTGTCTTGTCTTGTGTTGCACTTTTTATTTTGAAACATAAATCTCTCGTTTCAGGCTGGTTTCTTCCTACCCTTGTCTGTTCCCTACAGGTGTGACTGTGTAATTTTCCCTGATTGTTTCCTCCTGTGTTTCCTTTCCTCATGTCTTAAATAGCCCGAGTCTCGCTTTGTCCTGTGCCAGTTTGTTTGGTTAATTCATGTGCCATAGCTAAAGCTTTTTCAGAGATTAAAATCCTTTAAAACTCTGCATCTGAGTCCAGCCCTGTGTTCTGCCAAGACATTTAGCCAAGGCTGCTGTCGCAGCTATGGTCTGTATTGTGGGTGGATATCAAATCAAATCAAATCAAATCAAAGAAAGCAAAGCAAAGCAAGGAAAACTTTTTGGGCAGTGTCTGAGTGTGGCACGTATTGACGGTATAGTTTGTTATAGCCAGAGAATAAACGCAGACTGCTCCAAGAAAGTTCCTCCAGTGTCTCGTGGCTTCCTCGATTGCACAACACAACGCAGAACAGAGACGATAAGCGGTTACACTTAGTTTCAACTCTTGCTGTTCTGACTAATGCCTTCATCACATGAGGGGTTTTGGGTTTTGGTTTTTTTGTCCGGGTCCATGGGATACGCCTGGCTCGCCCGTCCCGCCTGTCCCAGGAATAAACTGGAGATTCCCATCCCCACTTCATTGTCACTGCCTGCCGTCATTGGCTGGCGGGAAAATGGAAGAGCCTTGACAGCAGAATTTTACGGCTAGTCAGGTTTTTTCTCACTTTGTTTCATCATTCTCTTACTACCATCTCTTTTTTTTTGGACAAACATGGACTTTTTTCCCACCTAATAAGAGGGATGTCTCCCAATCATTTTTATGGGTACAGTGCATCGTTTATTCGATCAGCTGTTCTCGTAACAAAAATGTTTAGAACATTGCTGTTATGATAGTTTTTTTATTTTTTCAACAGAGCTATGATATCAAGAAAATTTCCCTTCCAGGTGACAACACTCTAAAAAGTTTCATTTTGTTTTAGTTTAAGAAAGGAGGCTCAGGGCACATGCTCACTTAGTAGAATCGATTTTTCGGATCTCGATGTACATGCCTGTGACCCCAGGATTTTTTTTTTTGACAGTTTGTTTCGTATTTTTTAAGACTAAGACATATCATATTAAAAAAAACAGACACGTCAAACAGATAACTAAAAGTTGTTTTTATATTTTTTTAGTCCAATTTGTGCACATTATTTTATACGTTTCTTATTTACAGTTTGTTTGTTTTTTTGCCCTATAAACTTGGACTTAATATGACTTTAATAAGAGGAAACAGAACAGTACTAGAACCACTGATTCCTTCATTCATGCACAATCCTCACACATCTGTGTATTCAAAAATGGCAACATTTTAAAAAGACCAAGTAAATGTTGATGATGAAGGGAAAAAAAATAGACATAATCGGAACTGCATTAGGAAGGAAAAAAAACCCTCATTATCTGACTTGATACTAACTTCCTATGACATCCACTGTTGACTTCACCATGACCACCAATCAGCCTTCAGTCAACAAATATGCAGCTTTTGTAGGAAGAAAGATAAGAAAATAAAATCACCTGATGAAAAACACTGGAACTTTATGGTACACATAAGAAAACACATCCACGGAAAGTTCTGTACAAACACAAATCAAGCTGATAAGAACGTATATCGAGGGAAAGACAGGAGGCAACTAAAAAGACACGGCTCTCTCCATCAATCACCCACCTACCGAACAGAGGCATCAAACGCAATCTGTGGACTTTTCCTCTAAACCCAATCTGCCGTGCCCTTGAGCCCTGTGTCCTTATTCCGATGTAACCCAAAGACAATTATCACCTGTCTCTCATTACACCGGGTCCTCACTCATCCTGCCCCATGCTTACCGTCTGCGCGCACATAAAAGACAGATTAACTGTCATAACAACGGGCACAGACGGTGCCAAGCACCTCCTGCTGGACACAAGCAAAGGATGTGACATCATGTCGAGTTATTAACGCTGACATTAGTGGAAGCGTGACACTTCCAGCAGAGGATGGAGCGCAGACCTTTGCGCTGCGGGCAGGGATGGGAAATGTCACCTAAACGCAGGTTATGCTAATTATGTTATTTAATTAATGGCTTTCATTTCTTGAAATTCTTCGGACGCCAGACATCAGCAGACATTCTCATTCAAGGTTCTGGAGTTCTATGGATAATCCCGTGATCTGTCAGGCCAGTTGCTCGTTCAAATCTGCATAAAATAGTGGTCAAAAGATCTTCTTTGTCTGGTTTGACTTAAATTGAAGTGTCATGGGGTGAATCTATGCTTTATTTTATATTTATGGCCTGAGCATACATGCAGTGTGCCTAAGACCCAGGGACGGAGCTACAGGGGGACAAGACCGTCACCTGTCACCTCAATTTTAAAGTCATATTAGTACCGTTTTTAAAAGAGATTTAAAAAAAAATCACCAATACCAGATTCGTTAAGCATTATTAAAAGCTCTTCAGCTAAAATAACTTACAAACAATAATAAAACATACATATTTTTGGATCATTTCATTCGTAATGCCCTTCCACTCTATTGTCCCCACTCTCCACCCTTCCAAAGTCTTTTGCCCCCCCCATAAAAGATTCTAGGTCTGCCACTGCTAGAACCACAATGCAATCACACAAAATCAAAGGGCTCAAATAGCTATCAAAATAAAGAAAAAGGACCCAACAAACACAAACTGAGTGAAAGACCAAAATACAAAGACACACACACCTGGTGCTTTGTATTTTCTAATCACAAGATTTGTTAATATTCATACTTTTATATCTTATTGTCTACTTCTTTTGATCCAAAATGTAGCCCCTTACCAAAATTTCCATTGATATCATCTACATAATTTAAATGAATTGACCCCGCCCACAAATGATGACATCACAATGGTGCCAAACCTACGTCTTTTATAACGGAAGCCTCCAAGCTTTTTTGTTTTTTTGACATGTCAACCATCCGTGACCATGTCAAGCATATCCAAACAAAGAGTAAAGATTGGTATGATATGGTGGTGACCTTTGACCTTTATCATGTAGCAAAAACAGACATATGATGTTTCAGACAATAATTACATAGCGTCACCAAAATTGTTGAACAGGTTTGCTGCAAGCAACTTGACCAAACCTTTGACCCCATAAAAGTGGTGTTAAAGTATGACATCACTATGGGGTTGGCAAATCTGGGCCCAGGAGGGCAGTCGGGTGTGAGTACATGAGAAGGGCCATTCCCTGCTGCTTTAAGTGACATTCAAATTGTTAAAAAAAATTCTAGATTTGGATGACATCACAGCTGGCCTAAATAATACTGAGATCAAGGGGGGGGTTGGAAAAAAAAAGAAACTGGCGTCATAAGGGTCCCAAATGGAGCCAGAGGCTCATGTGACCTCACACCACCTCCATTTTTGCATAAAGCAATTGGTTGAAACCAATTTATCCAAAACATGAACATGTTCCACCAAATTTCTCAAAAGGCGCACATATAATAAATCCTATTCTTCCAGTGAGCACAATGGTAAAAGAGAAAATAATACCTCTATGTAAATAAATATATAACTTCAAACTTTTGTGGACAAATTTACCTCAGTGGAATTTCTGCCAGCACAGTAACAGTATTTTTTTTCTTCTTCCTTGTCTGTGTAGACAGAAGAAAACAGTGGCATTCAGGCATTTAAAGTCCAACAAAGCACCAATGAAGCCGGCCGTCCCCAATGCAATCACAGGCAGTTAATGTCATCATTAAAACAAAATTTACATCTAATGAAACAGCTCCATAACACAGTCTTCAGAGAGTGGAGCAGGGTTTTCTGGAGCTAGAAAGCCTCCGATGTACACCACTGAAATTCATTTTGTACCAATAGTGTTCCAATATTCAGAGTTTAAACACTTTAACACTGGAGGTGTTGCCGGCGACACACGCTCTTTGATATTATGTAACTCTTTTCCGTTTATGCGATCAACTTGAATCAGCTGATTCTGACAGAGAAAAGTCGCTTGTCAAATCAGGTTTGTATTGATATTTAATAGATTATTAATGTAAAGTGTTGCATAATGACTCGGGGTGGGGGATACTAGGAATTTGGGTGTTGATCCGATACCAAGAAATTGCAGGGCTACTATTGCCAATATTGAATACTGATACTTTTACTTTGAAATGTTATTATAGATTAATATTAAAAGTACACAATTTTTAGGTGTATGATAAAATGCGGTACATAGATTTTTCAGCAAATGTTAATTAACTTATTACAACAATCTAAACTGAACATACAACAGTTACAGAATATGTATAGTAATAAGGACATAATACCGTAATCTGGCAACACTGCAGACAGGTAGACACCATGCTTGCCTGAACTGCGTGAGTAAATTCAAGTACTTTACTGTTTGTATTGAAGAAAAACTGCGATGAAAGTACTGATCTCATCATGCTAGTATCAATACTTCGACTTGGTATCAAAGCTATGAATACTATGATCAATCCACCCACCCCTACTAATAACACAAAGCCACTTTTCTCCATGACAGAATCAGCTCCATTCACACAGGACACAACATGTGCATTTTATTTGTGTCGTCCGCTTCCTCTCTTTCATCAAATTCAACACTTGACGCTTGTTAAACATTGACATAACATTCCATATTTCTATGCATTGGGAAAGGCTCTTTGTACTGAATTGGTGTTGGAAGAATAAGACATAGACTGACTGAAGTAACAAGATGATAAGGACCCGCATTTCTTTTTTTTTTTTACTTCCTCTCATTTTCTCTTTTAAGAACCAAACAAAATTGACTGAAAAAGTGTAGATAAAGTTTGTGCAAAAATCCTTTCCAAATGTTCCTACAAGGCAGCAGAAGGAGGCCTTTATTTTCACAAATAAAGCAAAATGAAATGCACATGTCAAGCCTGCAGTCAGTTCCATGAATCACAAATAAAGTATTAATACAGGAGTAATTACCTTCCTAATTAGAGTTTTTGTTGGGAGTGGAGTGTCCTTCGCTGCAACCCCTCCCTTTATTCGAGTGCACCTTGAGAGTTCTTTGTGTTTCTTGCCTTGTTGCTTTCCTTTTTTTTTTTTTTCTTCCTAGTTTTAAATCAAAGTGCTTCACTCTACAACTTCTCCAGAAAAGTCCAATCTTTATGAACCCCATCAAACGTTGTTTATTTGAACAGGCGCTCTGCAAATGCAAATGCAAATCAGTGTTCCTCCGGTCAACCGCAAGACAAGTGTCAAGCGCTGCCAAATTCCTTCAAAATAATAGCGCAGAGCGGCGCCAGCGAGAACCTGCCACAACAGTTTGACATTTCCTGGAAAGAGCCGCGCTTCCTCTTCCTCACCGTGTCGTGTTTGACAGGATGTAACGCAGCCAACCGAATCAGGCCACATGGGCTCCATCTGAAAGGTCAGGAACTCCTCAAAGCAACCGACCAATCGGAGCTGCGATGCAGCTGTCATGATTGGAGGAAATAGGGGAGGGGAAACGGTGTAGCCAGAGGGCAGCACTTCCCAGAGCGATGCAATTACAGCATTTAGTCACTGAGAGTGTTTCAGAGCCTTCAAGACACATGGAGATAACCTTTAGTGACTTATATCAAGAAAGATTGTGTCTCATAAGAATGCTTTCAGGTAATAATGGGAATATTGATACAAAGGTATTGAACTATAAGTGGCTGTATTGCCAATTTTGGTATTGGTATTTTAAAAAAAAAAAAACGTGTTTTTGGTGTTTTCAACATTTTTCTGTGGCAAAATTGCATTACTGAGTTTTTTTTTTTTTTTTTTGTACCAGTCCTTGTGAATCAGATTGTGGAGCAGATGACAAAATGCTGTTGGATAAAGATTGTATGTGTGATGTCACAGATACAGTTGCAAGCTAGCGAGAGAGAGTGTAAAGCAAGCGATGATGGTAAATGAGGGCAAATTTACTCCGCGCCAACGGTCATGCCCACAACCCAGAGACAAATTTCTAATGAACTAGTCCTGCTCTGCAGAAAGTATGTCCTAGAAGAAGACCATTGTCTTTTTTTTTTTTTTTTTTGGCTAAAAATGGCATAATCATATCACAAGACCACTTGAAATGCTTTTAAAATAGATCAAAAGATGATCTGAGTTGGAATTTAAAGTATCAATTACTAATTAATAAATGAGATAATAAAAGTTCATGTGTCATTTTTAGAAATAGATGATAATCAATGAAGTAGAAACCCCCCCCCCCCCCCCCCCCCAGCCCATAGCATATTGGACTACTCCGTCAGTCACCAGAGGAGCCAATTTTTGTCCACGTTACCCATAGCAGCAACACAGCACATGTAGGTGACTTTATTAAGAAACAAATTTGTATTTTCACCTTGCACATTAAAGTTACTTGGCCATTTTTTTATGGTTTTTGTTTTCAGGATAACCAATAATATGCTTAAGAAAAAAAATCACCAGTAAGAAATTACCAATATTTGGTGTCTCTAAGTTTTACTGACCATTTTATGCAAAAAGTAATTAGTATCATATGAAACCTGAAAAGCGTGTTATTGGCCATTTTGGGACCATACTGAAGACAGTTTAGCCTCATTTCCACTGAGTGGTACGATCCAGCTACGTTGAAACTTGTTGGTTACTGGGACAAAAGAAAGTGGCTTATTCCTCTTTGTCGCCTGCAAATTTTTCACAGCTCATGGAAAAACTGAGCTGCTGGATGCTCTCCACTTTTTTTGTTGCTCGCTTCACCCTCACCTGACTTGTAAGGACCTTTCTAAACTGGACCGTACCACTCAGTGGAAACAAGGCTTATGAGCACCATATTGTTGTTGCAATTCCTCAAGCACCTTAGAGCAAAATCTTCTACCAGACCACGAGTTTAAAAACGCTTTAAAAAATTTGGATGCACCCACATATCCACGTAGCTACCAACACCCCCCCCCCTCCACACACACAAACCAACAGAAAGCTGATGACAAAGGAGAAACCGTAAAAAAAAAAAGTACGGCCAAAACCTCTAATGGGGCTCAGGGAATAAAATGCTTCAAAATACACAAACAAAACGGTAACACATGTTAAGGATATCTAAAGGGTGGCTTGAAAATTTAGTGGGATGGCCATGGGACCAACAGCTTTGCATTTTGTGACAAATTGTGACATTTATCATTTTTCCCTTTTTTTCACAATATGGGCAAAGAAAACCTTTGTTCGAGCCATCTTCACGAAAATTTCCAACACAAAGTTAAGTCTGCAAACACAACTGATATTTTTTTTACCTTTGACCTTTGTTAAAGAGCAGAATTTTTAGTCCTACCAGCTACAAATTTATACTGCTGCTAGGATTTTTTTTTTTAATTTTTCATTTAGCTCTTATACAAATACATGTTTATGACATTTCAAGTGCTGTTTTTCCACTAATTGATAGACGTTTGTAAGAACTGTGTTATGACCTTGGGATAGTCCCATATCAGAAAACAGCTTCCATCCTAACATGTCCAGAAGTTCAAACACATATCAATACACATGTTTTCTCAATAAGTATTACCTTTTCTTCTTGCCTTTGTTGTTAGCTTGCCGCCATAGGAGATCAACACAATTCTTATTAGCCTGTCTGGAAAGGGACATGGAGGCACATCTAACTTGGCTACTAGCATTCACTAGTCTATGTACTGTTTTTCATAATCAAAGGTTTTGATGTGTCATTACTCTTAGTTTGTCTGACTGTGCCACTAAGCAAGGTTCATTGTAGCCCTCAATGAAATCTGTTCATTTCAGGCTTCGTCAAGTTTGCCCAACAATGTTTAGAATAAAATGTGTGGGTTTTTTTTCTGTAAAAGTCACATTGGAATAATCCGGCAACATCTCCAATAGCCTCTGTATGAAATTATCAAATTACGTTGTTGTAAAACAATGTTTAGAAGATTTGTCGTTTGTTATACTTTACACAATAAAGCATTATTCTTTTTTTTATTCTGGTGCAGAATAATTTTGTTTTTTTGCATCCCCTCCCGACTTCCACACATCAAAGACTGAGGTTGTATTCAGACTGGAAAAGTCAGTTGGTGCCGGACACAGTTCGCTTTAATTTGGCCCGTATCAAGTCCTGAGCCTTGCGATTGGTCTGTATGCTGACAGCCTTCAAGCAAACTTTTATGTTTCAAACCAAAACTTGTAAACAAAGCCATGTGACTAAAGATCTCTTCAATCACTGGCCAGGAATTTCAAGGGCGCGGCAAATCAACGAGAGAAAGAATAATGGAAGTCCTAAGCTTTGGAATCCTTGTCATGATTGTTCATTTATATAAACTTTATAGTTATATATGACCAATTTTGAATCAACATTGGGCACCACACTTTTTATTGCTACTTTGGTAAAGCAGCGACACGGTGCAGGATGATTACTGAGGAGACAATGGCTTTAAAAGTACGCTGATAAGTGTTTATGACTTAGAGATTGTAGGGAAAACAGTAGGAAGCATTGTTTATCACGTTAAAAATTGTCTTAAAGATGAATTTTTCATTCGACCACATTTCAATATTTTATTATGTCTACATACTACTCAGTGGCTGATGTGTGCTCCCAACCTATTCTATTTACGTCCTGTAATGGGCTGTAATGGCCCAAAAAGAACGGCTACGGTGGCCGTTTGGTCCAGTTGTGTGGTCGTTTGGTCCAGTTTGGTTCAAACTGAAATTTTGTTCCGAATTATTGGGAGAAACAAACTCTGGTTTACTCTAAGTGAACCAAATGTGTCCAGTCTGAATAAACCCTGACTCACTCATCAGAGGAATAAGAACTTGTATTGTTTACCTGGTGAGAACCATGGACAGAGACTTAGAGGTGTTGGTTCTCATCCAGGCTGCTTTCAGGCAAACCTATAGTAGCTTCTTTATTCCAGATGAGGTTTTACAAATGCCGGTCCATTGTAAAGTAAACTATACAAAAAGGAAACTCTGTTGTAGACAAAACAACCCAATGTGAAAGCATGTATATATGTGAACTGGATTGACCGAGTGGGTCGTTGCTCATAGAAAATAGTTTTGCTCCAGCTCCACCCTAATAAAGTCAATTCCGTTGCCACTATTTTTTTATACGGACACCGCCACTTGGAGCCAGATAATGTCAGTAGGCAGTGATTGGTCAGAGTCTGTCTGAGTCAACGACAGTATGCCAACTACTATCGCCAATCAGGAGAAAGCTTGTCGGAAGTCCGCGGAAGCAGGCTCCGGACAATCTGTCAATAAAATGCTTCAAGGTGGGAGCCAGTGGGCACCACATACTTTTATCAAGGCCTTTGATTGGTCAGTTTATAATTGTAATAACTTGCACGGAAGAATATATACATATTTACAAAAAGTAGTCTTAGCAAGAAGATGTTACCTTAAAAGGTACCAGATCAAGAATGGTTATTTTGACAAATTTAATGCCAGGAAAAAAAGTACTTCCTATCTTGAATGTGAGAGAGGAGGGGACACTCATTCCAATTCTCTTATAGCGTCAATCGAAAGCACCCAGTCTTTCAGAAGCTCGTCTAAGGTAGGAGTGTACTGACTGATTGGGAAAAGTGGTCATTAAATAAAAACATCTGTCTCCAACATGGTGGTATCTAAAGCGCTAAAAAATGGTGACTGAATTGACTCAAAATAAGCTTTTTTCAATGGGTGACATCACACTTCAGTTCTTATATACAGTCAATGGATGGAACATTCCCTTGTATCACATTCATCCTCAAATATTTAGCCTAATTTCTAATCCCAAATATGACACAATGATTAATCTAAGGCTCCAAAGTCACTTTTAGAAGCTGAACAGTGATATCAACAGAGCAAAGCTAAAACCTTTCCGTTCTTTCTTCTCCCTGGGGCCAAATTTGCACACCAAAAAAGCGGGTCATCCCAAGCTCTATCCCCTCCCCATGGTAGAATAGTTTGATTCATCTATCATAAAGCATCCCAGAGGATTTCCTTAGCCATGTAAATTCAGCTTCTCAAATAGCCCAACTTTAAAAAAAACAAACAAAAAAATAAAGCAAGGTGTTTCTCTCTGATGGTCTTTCTTAATGCTTTTTTTTTTCTTATCTGTCTGCTGTTTTTATGTGCTTGCCAAGGTCAGACAGGCTTGAGGCAATCCGTTGTGATAAAGGCAGGATGTGGAGATGAAGGAGGGGAGGTGGAGACATTTGTAGCTGAGACACAAGCTTGGTCTGAGGAATCCTCTCCAGCTATCTGAAAGGAGTTTGGATGGATCGCTCGCTGTTTGATCAGAAATGGATAGTACACACCAATATATTATGGGTTTGTATTTTTTTGCATTGTCTTTAATCTCCATTAGAGTTTTTCGACAGATTCCGTAAGACAGAAAGACACATCAGGGTCAGGGACCCTGTGCATTCCTTCACACGACTCGGGAGAGAGACCAATGCTAACACAGATCTCTCATTTCTTCCTTCCCCAGTAGGATTCGGATGAGGTTGCTACTGCCTAAGGCCTAGATTCCTTCAATATCCTCTTTGTGTTCTGCATCATGATTTTGGATTGACTGATCTACCCTTTGGCACCTGTGGGATAAAAGATTAACAGTGTGCAGCGCTTGACTATGTTTCTTTTTTTTTTGCACTTAATCATCCAAAAGTATTAGTATTTCTATTACAGCAGTCGTGAACTGCAAGGACCTAATCATTTTTGCAATTCTTCTTTTTTACTGTGCCTTTAAGCAAATATTGTGCCGCAAAATGAATTTTTGACATAGAGAATGACCCATCCAAAAAATTAATGGCATCACAGGAGAATAAATTGTCAAAAAAACATAAATGAGCAGGATTTTCTAATGGGGCCAGACAAAATCTTTTGAAATCCACTAACAAAACACGAGAAAGAAGCGTGTTGAAACTATCCACTGAAAGAAATTATTATGGGGTGGTCAAATTTTGATTTATTTTGATTTATTGATTTATTTCAAGCATTGTAGTCAAAGCAATAAAGAAATTACACATATTTATTAAACTCAGTACAGAAATGATGAAATGCATAGTTTAAAAAGACAGAAAACAAAACAAAAATGTCACTTAAATCACATTTGCTTAATTAAATACAGTGATCATTAACTAAATTATAAGTAGAGTTTGATTTATTGCTTGAAAAGGAGTGAGAAGAAGCAAGCTTATATCAAATGACTTACAAATTGGCTATTTTGTGACAAATATTAAAAAGGTGGCAATTTTCACATTTTTGCACCATATAGAGCTTTTGTTCAAGCAATTTTTATGAAGTTTCACAAAAAGTTAATCAAGCCTACAAGTTGATAAGATGTTGCTGTCTTGAATTTTCTAAAAAAATAAACTTACCTGTACTATCAGCTTGAAATTTAAATTAACACTAGGGATTTGGATCTTTTGCCTCCTAACCCTTCAGACATCATTGGAAGATTTTTTGGGGAAAAAAAATCACTGGTTTTGGAAAATGTACATTTTTAACGGCCTTAGTGTGGCGAGCTTGCAGAAATGTTGTTCCCCTGTTGCTTATGTATTTTTTCACTGGAATATTGTGAACATTCATTACATAAGTTGTAGGCTCAAGCTGAACGACACAGTAAGATATATGATATAAACGTATTAGGAATGTGGGTGTGCTTACCAAAAAACCTTGGTCGCCAAGGAATCCAAAATGTTACTTTTGCCAATTCTTCTAAAATGTATATAGACGTGTTCGTCACCTTCAGGCAACCAAAAAATAAAATGGTTGCTATGGAGATAAAACCAATAGAAAAGCTCCCATATTTTGAAAAAAAAAAACAGTTTTTATATGAATTTGTCACATGACCAGGGTGGCGGGGGCAAAAGGGGAAAGTGAGGGGCATGTAGCAGCCTCTCAGTCAGTGAAGGTGGGTCTAAAGGGGGCTATGCTAGCTGCTATGCAGTTTTCTTTTTTTTCTCCTTCTGTTATTTGAAGTTACTGCTCGTTTCTTCCTTCTCAGCAGTACTATAGGAAAAAAATTTGAACAATATCCTTAATGACATCAGTTGAGCCAGAGAAAGTGTCAAAGTAAAGACAATAAAGGGCGAGGCACCGCTGAATCATTCAATAACCCAAACAAACATATTTCTCTGTCTGTCTTCACTACAGGAATGGAGGCTCCATTAAATAATTCACGCAGCTGCCCTTAGATGCCAATCAGAAATACTACAGCCGTAAAAACGGTGTCTTGTGCTTCGTGCAGAGCTCAGGTCCCAGCAGCAAATGAAGGCATTATTCTTGTTATCCTCTAGAGGTTCTGGCGGCTCTACCATTTCTTTTTTTTTTCTTTCTTCCGGCAAGTCGTCGATTTCCTTCTTCATTTATTTATGCTATGGGTGCAGGGGAGGAAGACTGATGTTTGGGTTTTTGAAGCAGGACACATCTGCGGAAGGGGGTGGAAAAGCAACTGTCAGCCTATGTTATCCCCCATTTGCATAGCGCCTCCCTGCTTGCTCCAAGGTGAAGCACAGTTTGTCAGAAACTGGGTTAGGAAAAAAAACTGCTATGCCAGGAACTGAACCGCACTTGAAGTAAAAAACAAAAGAGAATTTGTTTTTTACCCCAAACCTAACCTGATGATCTGAGAACACCCAAAAGTTTATTATTCTTTGATCCACTGCACAGAATATCTATCTATCTATCTATCTATCTATCTATCTATCTATCTATCTATCTATCTATCTATCTATCTATCTATCTATCTACCATTCCAAATTACTACCTTTATTTACATACCTACAATATTAAATTCTTATTTTTTACCACACATTTGGTCATGCATGGACATTTCTGTAGAAGAAATGTTTCTCCTTTTACCAGTTGGGAGTGTAGCTACATCAACATCTTTTTTAAATAACCCAACAGTTGGATTTTTATTTTTAATTTTTGCTGTGTATGTATCAAACAAGGCAAAGAGTCGACACAATCACAATGAGTGACACCAGAGAAGGTCAGACGGAGTTCTCTCAAAGTTTAGATGCTGAGATTCAGAAAAAAATACGCTGTTTTGGGAGGAAAAAGCCTTTGGGTTCACTTTGTTCAGAGACAAGCTGGAGATAAAAGATGTTAAGAAAAAAGAATTGGGACATTTTCATTCTAACTTCTTGAATTTCCTTCATTGGGGATTCACGTTCATTCTGCTGTTGTATCTAACAGTCTTTATAATTGTTTTATCACTAAAACTAAAGTTTTACTCTCCAATCATTGTTTGATTTATTCTCAAAGCGTTCCCAGTGGTTTTGTATTATGGTTATGGGTTTTTTTTGCTAAAGTATTGTTCTGCAGGACATAGTGTCTGCAGTGGTTCATAAGAAATTCCCCTCAAAGTCCCCCCCCCCCCCCCCCCCCACACACACACCTGCTGAGAGCTCCTTATTAACGTGATCGCCTGCTAGCTTACAGTCCCTCAAATCTTCAACTTAACATTTGCAGCGCAACAAAAATGCATTGCAATATTGGAGCTATCCAGTGGTCCAGTTTAGAGCCAGATACCAGCTAAGATGAGGAAAACAAAGACATAGATGGATCCAGTCATAATAATAATAATAATCCATTTTATTTAAAGCGCCTTTCATGAAACCCAAGGACACTGTATAAACAAAGGTTAAAAATAGACATTAAAAGCACAATGAATATAAAAGACAAAAATCAAAAGTGAATCAGGATGGGAAGGCGGAAATAAGCAGATGAGTTTTGATCTGAAAGCAGGAAGAGAGTCTATGTTACGGAGATCAGGAGGGAGAGAATTCCAGAGTTTGGGAGCCGAGCAGCTGAAGGCTCTGCTTCCCATGGGGACGAGGCGGGCTGGAGGAACAGAGAGCTGAACAGAGGAGGAGGACCGAAGACAACGAGAGGGGGTTTTGATATGGATGAGGTCGGAGAGATAAGGAGGGGCCAGGTTATGGAGGACCTAAAAGGTGAACAGGAGGAGTTTGAATTGGATTCTGGAGGCTATGGGGTGCCAGTGCAGCTGGTGGAGAACTGACTGGGGTGATGTGACTGAAGGAGGGGGTTCTGGAGATGATGCAGGCAGCTGAGTTCTGGACCAGTTGGAGCTTATTGAGGGTTTTTTTGTGGGAGACCAAAGAGGAGTTACAGTAGTCTAGACGGGAAGTGACCAGACTGTGAACCAGAATAGAAGCAGAGGGGACAGTGAGGGGGGGGGGGGGGGGGGGCATAGACGATTAATGTTACGTAAATGGAAATGGGCTGACTGAGTAATGTTATTGATGTGCGACTGAAAAGATAAGGAGCTATCTAGCATGACACCCAGACTCTTCACCTCATCTACAAGTGGATGGAACAGAAGAGCGGAGCATGGAGACTGTGACGTGCCCAGCTTATTTTCTGTCACAATCTTTTTCCAATTGCATTTTTCTGCCTGATCATCAAATTTAAATAATAATAATAATCAGAAATGCAATTTTAAGCTTAATTTTCTTCATGTATGTAGAGTTCAGTGTTTTACCCAAGGACACCATCACACTTTGGGGCAGGAGCCAAAGCTGCTATTCTCCTATTAGAGGTTGGATACTCTACTTCTGCATTACAGCCAGGTTATAAACCAGGAGGAGGCTGGATGGTGGTGTTGAGTTCATTACTTTGACCAGCGTCAGGACTTTGAACCAATCCCAAGCAGCCATTGGAGAAGAACCATCCTTATTGGCTAATGGTACGGTCACATATACAACTGCCACAGGGCGATGGTGAGGCATTGGGACAATCTTCGAGATTTCATGCCGCCGCCCGATTTTTTGAAAATCATAAATGTAGACGGTGGCCGACAGCAACTCTGACTGGATGATGTGTAAATGTCACCAGACAGCTGTGGTACATATCAAGAGCCACCGGTAGCCCATGGGGTATATAAAAGCAGGCCATTCTGCTCCATTGGCCATTCGCAACTCATATTTTGAGCACACATTGTAACTTTGTCTAACTACAAATTTACACATTTTTCTCAACAGATCTCCCAAGAAACCCAGCGAGGGCAAAGCTCCAGCGCCCGAGAAAACAAAGCTCCAAGCGGTCCAACCACAGCAGAAGTCTTCATGGGATGAAGAGCATCAATGCATAAAATGTAGCATCAATGTTGTTCCACCATTTGGACCCACGGTGGCCGGTTCACCAGATTGACGGACGCCCGTCCCATCTCAGCAGCCCTTGTTGAGTGCCTGTGCTGCTACCAAACAATTTCTAACAATCAGATGGTGGCGGTGGGATGGCACCACGGGAGAGGGGGGATGGTTTGAGGGTAGCAGTCTGAAATCGGCCAATCTTTAGAAGATTTTGGGGACTTTGGAGACCTTATGAGTCAATTATCATGATCCTGCACATTCTCACCCAAGTGTCGCAGTGCGCGGGCGGCTACACTCAATGTAAAAAAAAAAAAATCGTCCAGTTGTAAAATCTGGAGTTTTTCCTAAAACCTCATTGGCCACCTGCCCAGATTGCTGAAAAACATGGATTTAGGTTGCATTTTAGGATATGTGACTGTAGTCTTATATATTTGAGGGCAACTGGGCTTTATATGCCCCTAAAAAAAAAAAAAAAAAACATTATCAAGCAGAGAAAAGAGACGTTTCCGGCATGTGATGATTAAATGCTACCACACAATAGATCTGACTGGTAAATGAGGACAGAGCAACTTCAGCAACTAAACAGTGATTAATTTACAGCTTGAATTTCAAAAGTGAGCCACTTTCTTCTCTATTTATTTTAAGAAAGGAACACCTTGTTCAGGTTTATTTGACACAGAATTAAAGGCGAAAGTAACATGACAGTGTCACCCTTTCTCTCTCTCACCTTCATCACTGAACTGTTAATCACAAGTACAATAAAAAAAAAATGAAACTAGTGCACACTACTTTCAGAGGAAGTAATTATCTCTAACCGTCATCTAAATCCAGACAAAACAACTTAGCACTGAGGGCTATATTGATTTGTGAAATGCAAGATGTTTTTTTTGTTTTTTTTCCTCTGTAATGTGTCTTCCTGATCACTGATTATTTATTTATTTCCCAGACTGAGTATTTTCTTAAGGGGAGGTGCGGAAAACAAAATAAATCTAAATGCAAGCTATCTTAGCTGCCTATCTGAGCTTCCCGAACCCCCAAGAGTCAAAGCCCTGAACCGCGCTAATGGACCATCCAACCACCACTCCCATTCGGCTCTCTTAAAAATTCAACCCTTCCTTTTTACCACCAAACTCGCCTCGTTTATCTCTTTGGTTACAGTGAGATAATGCCACGTTCTGCCCAGGGAGCTTGTGCTAACTCACGAAAGCAGCCAAGGTCATTCCTTATTGAAAAGGGCCTGGTGGAGCAGTCGTGTTATCTCTTCTGCCTGGGGACTCCCCACGGCAACCACTGCAATTAGCCATCTTCCCCCCACTGTTTGGGCCAATGACGATCCCCTCTAACCATGCACTGTACCCAAGGATGTGTGTTGACTGCAGATACATTCAATCCCTTTAGCCCAGAAATTGGACAAATACTTAGAAATTCAAGATAAAACCCAGCTGCAGCTATAAACACATAATGACATTCCATTTAGATGTGAGGGAACAATGAATTAATTGTGTTTAGCAATTCGTTTTTTTCACTTGACATATGAAAGTTCCACTCAATTTCCCAAATGAAGCCATTTTTAAGGAAATAAGTGTATAGTATAGAGGAGGGGGAGGGTCCACTATCAGTACGGGACCTTGGAGGTTTGGCGGGTTGGGGTCTCCACCGAGGCAATCGGTGGTTGCCCTGGCTGGCCGAGGCGGCGAGGTGGCTAACCAGGGTGACTTTTGTTCAAACTGTTTTACCTTATCTATAGAGTCCATCAGCTCTTGTGTCCACCGCCAAAAGGTGAAGAAATCAAGATTAAATTTTTGGTAGTTTTTACATTTTTCAAAAAATGTTTTACATTTCAGAGAAACTGAAGGTTGATACACAAAAAAAAGTTAGATATTCTTGAGTTTAAGTTAGGCAAATTCAATTATTTATTTTGTTTTTGGACATAAACCTAGAGGCTCATTTTGCTCAACTCCTTATGTTACAAGGTTGTTTGTAAGAGCAAGTATGCTGTAGAAATTGGCTTTAAATTATTTTTTTTCTCAATTTTATTTAACCCACTATTATGATTTATCTATTTTTTATCAAGGGCAATTTAATAAAGCATTTATCTGCTGCTATGCCTACAGTATACATCACAATGCCTGATTGCAACTTGGAGTCTTGGCTTGGTTGAAATATGTTCAGAGTACAGTCAATAGTAGAACAAAGGCAGAGTAAAGGCCCATACACACCGGGACGAATATTCGCCAGGCGTTATTCACCAGCGTTTTTCGCCACTTCTTTTGTGTTCACACCCAGGCGATTTTCGCTGACGATGAGCCGAGCCAACATGCAATTTCATTCCCTGACATTAGATGGCACTGTACACAAGGTGGTCGCTTTTCACTCAGAAGAGGAGAGCCAGTATTTACGCGCTTGTCAGAATCATACAAAGAAAACGTGAATATTTCAAGCACCAGTAGCTTCAGCTCCAGTTCCAATGATGAAGAAATTATTGTTCTGTTGAATGATGAAAGACGCCGGAAAAGACGCCGATTTTGGGTACATCCCATAGTTACGAGAAGAGAAGAACATGGTGAGTTTTATCGACTGGTACAAGAGCTGAAAATGTATCATGAGCGTTTTCGGGGATATTTTAGAATGTCCGTCATTATTTCTTTGCGGCAGTGTAGACGCTACTTGGCGTCTATCTTCTTTGCTGGTATGTGTGCTCAGAAAGGCAGTTTTGTGTTTGAGCGCCCCCAAGTTGTGTTTTACTGTAACTTCGGAAGCTCCAGACACGTGAGCAAAAGCGCCATTCTCATTGGTTGCATAGTTTTCGACGCAGCGCGTCAAACCAAAAAAATGAACCCGAGGCGTTTTTTTAAAAAGTGACGCTTTGACGCGTGGCGTTTTTTCGCGTTGGTGTGCACACTCTTATTGGTGCCCTTTGTTTAGTCACGAGGCATTAAACGTCGGCGAATATCACGGGCGAAATTCGTCCCGGTGTGTACGGGCCTTAAGGGTATTATAAAACAAATAAATACCCTTTTATTCCATTTTTAAGATGACGTAAACACTCAATCTATACATTGATTGCCTTCGGGGCAGCTGCCCTGGCACCTTTATACCAAATTGTTTGTGGGTCCTCTGTTCCATGTCTAGGGTCTACCATGGGACATGCTGCTTGTTCAACACCCCGCCTCTTCAGGGTGCAACCAGGTGACCTTCTTATCAAATATTTACTCATATTCACTGGACCCTTTTTTATGTGAAGGTTTAGGTTGACCCAGTTCTATTATCCCTTGTGCTATCCTAGTGACTTTAACATTGGGAGTGGGGTCATCTGGACTAAACAAGACAGTGCGCGGAACCTTTTTTCTTTAATGATTTGTGATCTTCACTGGTGTCCATGGATTGCATGAAATCCTCTTCACCTTTATCCGCCTTTGTCATGGTAGGGATAACACGTCAATGTAAGGGTGGTATCATGGGGATAGCACAAGGGTTAAACCACACGTAACAATGATCTGAACCTTTTGTGTGAGACATGAAGCCTCTGACCTGGCAAGAACGTGTGCTTAGCCTCTACTCGATACTGCCACATGTCCGTAACCTATAGTTGGATGAGACTTGGAGTGAAATGTCAAAGCGGTGCAAGGCTCGAAAATCATGTTCCAGAATTGCTCTTTCACAGTTCAATTCCGATGTATGAAAAATCCAAATTAACTCCCCACGCCTCTGGCTCATCCCTATTGCTCCAACTGAAGAGGTATTTGAAGCTGTAGTCATGTCTAAAAGTGTTTTTCAGGGGTAGCCGTAGCAACTTGGGGCTAGATATACCTCACGTAGAGGTAAGATCTTAAGCCCGAGCCCGACCTGAATTTCGGGTCGGGCTTCTCTCTATGTGACTTTTTTAATAAATATATTGTAATGGCTGCAAAGAAACTCCTTAGGTGGGCGGTTGTCATTTTGGTTGCTCTTTATTAATCCTGTACGTCAGAATGGTTACCGCATGAACCGAAAGGCACAGCCAGCTTCTTACTCAGAGGGAGAACGTTCACCGAACCCACACACACACACACACACACAGGTAGACCCCGCCCCCTCCCCCCAGTCACCAGCCCACCGTTGATTGACATACACTGTGGTCCACCTCTGTGCACGTGTCGTGAATGTTATCTTCCCTCCGCAAGTCCGCATCTATTTTGTTTAGGTATCCCCGATATGGAGCAGCAAGAAGTCAAGGATAAACTTAAGACAGGGGAACTGAAAAGGCAAACGCGCACCGGTGCGGCTGCAGTATTTCCAGCGTAATGAAGCGAGTGCGCATCAAGATCTCTCTTTCACTCTCTCTGTCTGGCCTCTCATTCTGTGTTCCAGCGTTATTTCATGTGCAAATGCATTTGTCATGGAGGGAGGAACCTCTGCGCAGCGCTTCCAGCGGAACTCTATGCCACAACAGCGAGCTTATACGCGCGCGGCTGCAGCGACCACTCTCTATTTGAAAGAAAATAACTTTCATGATCATAAAAATATGTAGATTATTTTACCTTTAAGAAATCTGGCGGGGTTTTTTTTTTGCCAAAAATACTATGGGATGAATTGAAATTTCGGGTTTGCTTCGGGCTCGGGCCTGCAAATCAAGTTAATTGGTCGGGTTCGGGCTTTAATGCTCGCAGGCCTGTGTCGGGTCGGGCTGGATTTTTTAGGCCCGATCTTACCTCTAACCTCACGATTGTGGTGTGGAGGAGAAACGTATTTCTTCACGTGGGTGTGCTTTGATGCACAGAAGTTTGCACTTTATTTGATTTGATTTTGAAATGGTTTATTTCAAGCAATCAAATAAAAATACACAAAAACAATACAATCATCAGTTATACATTCGTACAATAACTAATCAAACTTTGGATAATTAAGACATATTAATAAATATTGCTTGAAAGGGAGCGGAAGGAAACAAATTTATATAATCCCACCCCGTTATACTGTAACCATTTTATTACATGATTTATCAATATACAGTTCCTAGCTTTTATCAGACAGAATTAAGAATCTTGAAATATCAATAAAGCCCATGACAAAGATCAATTACTTAAATTATTTTGTAAAAAATAACTTTAGAAATCAACATGGCAATGAAGTATCCAAAATATATACAGATGATGTTACTTATAAAAGTAATTGATATGATTAAACATAATACTATATCAGTAAAATAGACATAACAATGTTTCAGGAATTTTCATAGCAAAATTTGATCAAGTATCAAGTTAAAAATATGTGCAAGATTATGTTACATTAGGAAAAATCATGAATCAACTTATCAATTTTTTTTTTTGGAGCAAGTGAAGTAATATCATTAAAAGCCAATCAATTTAACCATTTTTAGTAATTGATTAATCATTTGTTTTATTGTGTATTATTTATTCTGTCCCTAATCAGATTAAAACGTCTCTATTCCTTCGTTTCAGTACTAGGCTCTGGAACCATTTTAACTCTTGTGCTATCCTAGGCACTTTACCGTTGGGAGTTGGGTCATCTAGATTCACTAGACAGTGCTCTGAACCTTTTTTTTTTTTTAAATTTTTTGTGATCTTCACTGGTTCAATGGATTACATGAAATTTTTCCACCTTTATCCACCTTTGTCATGGTAGGGAGAACACGTCAAAGTAAGGGTGGGGTCATCCAAGATAGCACAAGGGTTAAAAGGACACGTTTTATAAAATCCCAAACAGTTTCCATTCCAAATTAAGAGTTATTTAAAATGGTTCAAACAAACAAATGCACTATGGTGATCGTAATGTTGAAAGCACAACATGTTCTTTTTTTTTTTTAATTTGCTCCTGATCCGATCCGACCACATCTGACTTTTGATGGGTAAAACACGGAATTATGGTTGCACAGTTATTACTGTTGTGAAAAGTCTGCACCCTTTTGAGCATGTTGCTCCATGCAGTGCACCTCCTGCTGGCGCGCTCTGTTCAGCAGCCACTGTTGCATCACTTGTGCAGAGTGAAGCAGGATACCCCCTCTGTCCATCAGCATGTGGTGCAGATTTAATGGGCCTTGCTGATCACACATCATCACGGATCAGGATTGTGCTGCAACCGAGCCACAAAAACCAAGGTAAAACAAAAAAGCCAGCTATCGTGGTGAATATTTTCAAACTTCATGAAGCAATAAAAAAGCATTTTTTTTTCTGTCTTACTTATCTTTATGAGTATTTTAATGGTAAATATGCTGTGGGGTCTTATTGGCTGTGCTGATTCTCAATTGATCTTATTTCTGTCCCTAATCAGAGGAAAACGTCTCTATTCTTTAATGTTTCAAGTCATGCACTACAGCAATTACCGAATCATTACGGGAAGGCAGGTGGTACACTAATATAAGATAATAACACACCTTGGGCATTTAGAGTCGTCGTGCTGCTCTGAGCCTTTCAGAAACATTATGCAGTTCTGCTCAGGTCTAATTGTGATGGAACCAGGGGAGACGGGAAATCATCATTCATGGGATAAACTGTAAAAATAGGAACTTTTGTGACTTGTTTTTTATTTTTTTTTGTACCAAGGGAATGAGAAAGGCATTAGCAGCAGGTAATTAGATAAAAGCTGACATACAACCAGTGGCTTAAATGAAGAGATGCCTAAAAATGGTCAAAACAGCAATCGCTATACAGACACTAGATTCATCGATTGTACATGATGTGAAAACCAAGGATGGGGTTTGTGGAAATACAAAAAAGGTTGATTAGCTTATTAAACTCAGTGGTTTACTCTAAAATCTTGTTGGATTTTGCTTTGACAAGAACAGATTGAGTGTTTTGTTGTAGATCAGTAACAGGCGCTGAGGTGTACAGGTCCGATTTACAAACCCAGTTTCATTTACCAACTACAGATTGTGTATCACGTGTCAGATTATCTTTTTGTACTATTGCCTTCACACGATGGGGAAGCATTGGCAAGATCTTTAAGATTAGCTGCCGCCACCAGAATTTTTGTGAAAAGCGTTGGCGTGGTCTTGAATGTAGACAGCGTCCATCAGTTGGGTGGGGATGACGTCATTATGAAATCGGGCGACCACAGGCCAGTGGTATCTGGATCACTGGCTGGCAGCAGCTCTGATTGGACAATGTGTCTCCAGATAGCAGCCGTCTATGGCAAGTGTTGGTCTTCTTCTGTGAGCAGTACAGAAAGCAAAATGTTCTGTCTTCTTTGTATTCTTCTAAGCATCAACCTTAATTCTTCAATAGCAGGTCTCTGAGTTGCTGTAATGCTATCAACGCCAAAATGAGTTTTGGGCAACATCAGTGCCGTTTTCTCATTTGGACCCGCGGTGGCCGGGATCACCGGATTGACGTCTACTGGCCAATGTGAACTGCCCTTGTTTAATGTCTGTACTGCTACCGTAAGATCACTAACAATCGGACAGAGGCAGTAGAAAGGCAGCACAGGGGCAGGGGCTGTGTCCGGAGGATGGCAGTCTGTTTCGGACAAGTTTCGTTGCAAACAAAGCTGTGGCATGGAGCGAGATGTTCTTCTAAACATGCTTTTATTATTGTTGTGATTATTATTAAGGGCCTGTTCGCTCATAATTTTTTTAAAAGTGTGCGGCTAATGTTTTTATTCTTGGCCGAACTGACCCGGAAGAAGGGTTAGGCTAATACGTGCCAATAACATTAAGCTGTGGATGAACTTAAAATTTCCGTGCGGGAAATGCCGCAATGTACATCTTGGCTGCAGGTAAATAAGTGGGAATAACTTAAGCCTTTATTTTGTCTGGACATGATTGGAAACACAAATTCGCACGATTGTTTACATGGTTTCTCAGGACTGTGGGGACCGGCATTCAATAGCCGCCTGCGCCAGTTCACACACTGTCCCAAAGCCGTTCCTTTGCTCGGAGACACAGTTCTCTCGAGAGACACGATTCTCCTGATTTCGGCAGCTTGCCCACGCATAGCAGCCAGACGGACTGGGGTCCGAAGCTACAAGTCTGGCTGCTTTGCTCAGAGACACGGTTTGCCCGTCTGTCCTGTTTGCGGTCCAAAGCCTCCTCCGGAGCGCCACACCATCTGTGCTTGACGCAAAACTGGCGCCAAAGTGACCCACAATTGGAATAAAGTGTTTATATGTACCACGATCAGATCAACCTTCCTATCTCAATCGGAAAGAAATTTTGATCCAAATAAGTCTTATTGGGGCAGAGGATCCCGAACGGCGTGTTTACATGGCGCAATTTTATTCTGATGAAGCATTTATTCCGATTACCTTTGTCCGTGTTAACACAGCTTTTGTCTGCTCTGATTAATTTTCAAACGGTTGGCACTTCCATTAATAAAAAGGGACGTCATGCATACGTTACAACCAAATCCAAATCCCCAGTTGGTTAAAGTTGAACTCGTTCAACTTTCAACCCAATAATTGTACATGTTGTTTTCATAGACTTTTCATTTGAAGTGGTAAATTTTACAGGTATTGTTGAGGCCGGTGTGAACGCAGCATGAGGCAGCCTTGCGATAAACCATCCAGTACATATACCACCTTTTCCTGATGGTAGATGAGTGAGCTTTAGCAACCCTGTGACCCTGACTAGAAAAGATGGAAATTTAGGAGACCATACGATTGGTGTAGTTATACAAAGCCACATGACCACGTTAAAGATCAAACTTTACTTATTTCGAGGTATTAGTTTCATATCATTACCACAACAATCAACACGCTGTCCCATGACGATCAAGCTGAGGTGACATTTAAGGCTCAGCCATCAAAAGACAAACCCCGGACGCTTATCTCCAAACAGCATTTGACAGGTTAAGGATCCGTGGCCAAGCAGTCACTGGCTGCTGACTCGTGTTGGCGTCTCCGTAAACGTGATTTACCGCAAAAGCAAACTGACAGTTATGAGTGTCAAAAGCAGTTTCCCTCCATTACAGCCTCCGCCTGCCCAAGTCACACGTCTGGTATTCATAGAAACAACATTTAGCACAGCCTCTGGTGGAGCAGTGGTGTCTTCCGTTCATTATATTAGCACCTCTAAGGGGCAGTATGCTGCGTCACAAACCCCATCCCCCACCCCGGTCTGTGACTGACACGCTGGTTATGAGCAACGATAGCTGCCAAGACTCCAAGGGATCGCTCAAATGAACTGACAGCGGCGGTGTGGAGACACCTTGCACCGAACCCAGTGACAACATTATTATACAAACGACTTTATATAGAATGATGAGGCCAGGCGACGGAATGAGATTGATGCACAGCACTCAGCGCGCAGGTCCTCCCGCTTTATTTTAGACGCTCACTCAAACCCCCGTTGCGGCGGCTGCCAACAGGAAAGGTGCCGTGTTTGAATTGCGCTTGTCACTTCTGTACCTTCCGCTTGGCCCTACGCAGAAGAAATTAAAGCTGTGCAGCAAGAATGGCTCCAACATTCTGTCCAACAGCAGTTTGTAGTTGTTTAGGGAAATGTCAGCGGCGCAGGCGGCATGGCAGCTGGATACTTCATCGGTGCCAAGACTGTACTGTTCCTGCACCGTTTCAATATGAGTGTGCAGTACCGGCCCAGGTCCCAGGTCTCACCTATAAAGCCTTGGTTCTCAAGTGAATTCTGTTTTATGTTTTTTTTTTTAAGTTGTTTTTTTTCTTTTCATTTCCCCCTCAGCTCCCGGTACTGTTACCTACCAGACTATGTAATAAACTTGATCCAACATCAAATAAACAAAAAAAAGCAATTCATCTATTGTTTTTTTTTTTTTATCCATAGCACCTTGATTTAGTGGGAAACTAAGTAATCAGAGTAAAAATGAAATAGATAAATTACATCATGAAGAAAAGAGCTTCTTTGTTACATAAAACATATTCTGATACGTCCACTTGTAGACAGATAGATCCATGAACGTCTTTGTTCATGAGCTGGGAACGTCTGAGCTGGGATCTGGATCAAAACTGTATGACTGGATTGCTCTGATATTGCACTGCTAATGTCATTTTAGGGGTGTGAGGGGCTGTAAGCTAGCAGATAGATGACGGGATGTGGGGGCAGGTTTACCACCAACAACTTACAGTACAGACCACAAGTTTGGACACACCTTCTCATTCAAACAGTTTTTATTTTCATGACTATGAATCCTGATAGATTTATCAAATTGTTAATTGATTTTGGAGCATGACCTTGACTGAGCGGTAAAATGTGACCTCTGATTGGGGCTGTACTCTGAAAAAACCCACTAGGGAGGAACATTTTTTTTCTTCTTTGAATCAGGCTGGGATGTAGCAAAGACAAATCTCAACTAAAATTATGCTTTGGGCTTCATTGAAAGACTCTAATGGTTAGTTTCAGGGGCCAAAAAAAGGAGCCCCACAGTCTCACCTCCCTCTCACTGTACCAACCAAGCTACCCAGCCGCTTATGTGCATGTACGGTACAGACCAAAAGTTTGGACACACCTCCCTCAAAGAGTTTTCTTTATTTTCATGACTATGAATATTATAGATTCACATTGAAGGCATCAAAACTATTAACTAACACATATGGAATTATATACATCACAAAAAAGTATGAAACAACTGAAAATATGTCATATTGTAGATTCTTCATTCTAGCCACCTTTTGATTTGATTACTGCTTTGCACACTCTTGGCATTCTCTTGATGAGCTTCACGAGGTAGTCACCTGAAATGGTCTTCCAACAGTCTTGAAGGAATTCCCAGAGATGCTTAGCACTTGTTGGCCCTTTTGCCTTCACTCTGCGGTCCAGCTCACCCCAGACCATCTCGATTTGGTTCAGGTCAGGTGACTGTGGAGGCCAGGTCATCTGGCACAGCACTCCATCACTCTCCTTCTTGGTCCAATAGCCCTTACACAGCCAAACCTAAGAACATTTTTTTTTCAGTTTATTTAAAAAAAAAAAAAAAAAGTAAATCCAACCAGCATTTTTAGCTTGAAACACCTGTCTCACAAACACAGCGGCCCTACACGCTTGCTCACTGTGGGGCTCCTTTTTTTGGCCCCTGAAACTAACCATTAGAGTCTTTCAATGAAGCCCAAAGCATAATTTGAGTTGAGATTTGTCTTTGCTACATCCCAGCCTGATTCAAAGAGGCAAAGAAAAAAAAATGTTACTCCTTAGTGAGTTTTTCAGAGTACAGCCCCAGAGGTCACATTTTACCGCTCAGTAAAGGTCACGCTCCAAAATCTATTAACAATTTGATAAATCTGTCAGGAGCTGGCAATGAAGGATCCAAAAGGAGCAGCTTTGAGGCAAAAGTTCCACACACACAAAAAAACTTAAACATGACTAAACCATGAACTGAGGGAGCAACAAAGGAGTGACATAGCAGATGATCTGATGAGGTTAAACTGAAAACCAGACCCTTCAATCCACTGAGAAGGTTTCAGTTAAATTAGATAGTTAGCTGATGCGTCTAACTGGGGTAAGACACTAAACATAACAAAAAAACAGGCTAAAGAAAATCAACCAAACTCCTTTACAAAACAACATAATTTCCGAGCTCTAGCTCCAGTGTTTACATTCTTTCAACTACCGTAATTCCTCAACTGTTTGCGCATTGAATTCAGTCGGATATGGAAGCGGAGAAAGGCAGCCCTGGCGGACACATCTGCTTTTCTCTGCGTAAAATTGAGCTGCGGTGACGAGGCTCCGGCTGGGTGGTGGGCTGCTCCTGGGCCCTCTGGGTCCTTGCTTCATCCTTTGCCCGGGTTTCGCTGTCCAGCGGCCAGTGGCCCCAATGGCTGCCGCCCGGTACAACAGGGCGCGCCTGTCCTGTGGCCTTGTAGGGGGGCCTCCTCTGCACCCCCCACCCCCCGCTCGGGCTGCATGGGGACGCTGCTGGTTCGGGGGTCACCCCTCCCAACCGAGACACACACACCTCCCTCCTCTCCCTCCCCCTTTAATCAAAATAATATGTATATATATATTATACTTGAAACACTAAATGTAACAAATAAATAAAACAAATAAAAAGGGGTTCATACAAATTTACACCCTGGTTATCCAAAGGTTCATAACCTCTTTCTGTAATAGTAAAACCTGTCGAACACAAAAGGTCTCCAGCTATCATCTGTTTGCTCAGTTGTTGGACAGAAGAAGTAATAACAAAAAATAAAAAAAAGAGCTGCTTCACGTTGATCTCGTAAACAGTCAAAGAGTTGGGGCTGATTTCCACTGGTCCGTCTGCGGTGCATCTGCGGCGCGTCTCCATTCAAAAGAAAGAAAGAAATAGATCAATAGAAGGTTTAGGGGCAGCCGTGGTGCAGCGGTAGGGCGGCCAACCCATAATCGTAAGATTGCAGGTTCGATTCCCACCCTACACGTCGAAGTGTCCTTGGGCAAGACACCAAACCCCACCTTGCCTCTGGTGGGAGGTTGGCGCCAGTGTTCGGCAGCGGAGCCGCCATCAGGGTGTGAATGTGTGTGTGACTGGGACTGTAAAGCGCTTTGGGCCCTCGTAAGAGGGTAGAAAGTCTGTCCTTCCGCTTTACGCAGGAGTTCTAGTTCCAGTCCGTTGACATGTCAATTTCTTGGCAAAAAGCCAGAGATCCTAGAAACAGGTTCGGGTTTTAAACTAAAAACTTCCCTGGAGACGTGTTCACCCGATAACACCATCGACTGTTTTCAGCGAGGAAGTTCAAACACATAAGTAGACACATCGTGTATGACGCAAAACATGCATTTTTCAGTGTGAAAGGAGAGCGTATGGAGCCTTATTGCTCACGTTTTGGATGAATGAAGAGAACAGGACTAGCAGGTTGACACGGTGGTAGGACAAACCACTCCTCCCGGAGACAGAAACAATGTAGACTAACTGACCATCATGAGACAGACTCACCCCGCAATGCAGGCGCACCGCCGATGGTTACAGCAGCTCAAACAGTGTGTGTTATGTGTCTGATGTTTAAGGGGTTAAAAATAGGAAAATTGTTCAAAGCTGCGTATTTGTCCATCATTTTCTTCGCTTTTTTTTCTTCAATTTTTGTCCTCCATATTTCATGATAAATGTTGACGATAGAACAGCTGTCCCCGTATCCTAGACTGACGCCATGTCTAGTTTTTTTGTCCCCCCCCCCCATCACACAACACATGAACACACACATGAATTCTGGGAAATCCAAACAAAACATTTTGGCATGATTGGTTTAAGAAATCAGACAGTTCAAGAACGAAATCAGACAAAAGGTTTAGCATTCTAAGAAGCGGTAGATTGAATTCTCAAAACACGTTTTCCATGAATACAGTCCACAGAAATGATGCCTTTTTTTTTTTTTACTCAACACCTGTGAACCACACACACACACAACATAAACCACGTGTGTCATTACACATCCAGTTTTTCTTTTATACTTTCAGAAATGATAAACATATTTAAAAATGAGTATTAAAAAAATGTCAGAAATTGTGTTTTTTTTTTTTTTTCCTAGTGTGAGACTGAAAAAGAGATCCACATCCACTGTCTCCACATAACCGTATTCATCTTGAGTGTAATCCCATGCTGCTTGTTCCGGGAAACGTGTGCCTGCAGGCTGAATCTCATCCCGTGGGGGGAAAAAACCCGGAAAAAAGTAGAGAATGCTGTCTGTGGAAGGGTGTGGAAAGAGTTAATGTTGGGGAGGTGAAGTGTGTGCAGAAGAAGGAATGAAGCCGCTTCTCTTTGAGAGACGACTTTCTAATAAATGGGATAACTTGTGGCGACATGCGGAGTAAAGACAAATCACCTGAGAGAAGGGCACGTCATTAAAGAGAATGAAATATTGATAAAGCTACTCTGAAACGAAAAAAGAAAACATACACCCATCTTTATTCCATTATTCCAAATATATTTTCATCCATTCCAAAAACATATGTGGAGCTATTACCCGTGACACCATGTATTTGTGGTAAAATAAAAACAGTACGACAGCGTTTGCAAGATTCCCCGCACCAAGACTGACCACCTGTTCCATTTAGTGCCGTCTCAATTTGCTCCATCAGTGAACTGCCGCAAATAAGTTCGAAATAATCCAGTGAGCCTCGTCTTCGTCCTACCGTTATCTCTGTTGTTGTCAGAAGTCAGTGCTCTTCCTCTTCAAGGAGGGTCTAAGGGCAGGGATGCCCAGTTTAGTTCAGTCAGTTCAGTTAGTTCACTTTCACAACTTCCTATTAAAGTCTATGTATTCATGATCCTTTTGATTTTATGTTTACTTTACAATTACCGGTACGAAGCCCATTGAGACGACTGTTGTTGTGAATTTGGGCTTAGAAATAAAATTAAATTGAATCTACCAGGTACCCCAGCGCACAGTCTCTGGATGCCATACACCTGACTTTTTTTTGCACTCACTCACAATACACTTAAGCACTGCACTCAGCCTCACTCAGTGCGAAGTATTGTTTGTGCCACTCTGCCTGCATTACTGAGCATTATATCACCCAGACCTGATCTTCTGGTTTCCTGATCCTGTTTTGTCTCTGACTGGTTGCGTTGCCCTGATGAACTGCTGTACCACGTGATAAACCCCTCCTTCACATAACATTTGTTGAGACCTGGGACCCCAAAGGAGATTAGCCGTGTAGGGAAAAAGGATGGCTGGAATGGATAAGTGAACCGGTTACATAACACTGTGAAATTAATTAAAATAAAACAGACCAAATTTTTGTATTTTGGAAAAATAAAAAGTCCTCCAATTTACCAAGTTGACTGCGATTGAGGATGAACACCAAAATCAACCAAAATACACTGGCTCATTGCCAGCTCATTGGGCCAGCAACATGAATGACTCTGGCAATCAGCAGCAAAAAAGTGGAAAAGAAGAAACTATTTCATTTTAGTTTGAAGCTAATTTATGACGATGATGATATCCATGTTTTTTTTCTGGTTTCATCCGAGTTAAACGTAGAAAACCAGAAATTCTGTATATGAAAATAGAAAAAAAAAAGGAGCCACATAGACGCTCCTCTTCCTAACCCCAAACATACAAAAGTGAAGACACAACGATGTGCACAAAAACCTCAAAGTACTTAAGAGATTGCACAGAGAAAATCAAATCTCACACCTTTCTGTGAAGGCCCAGATTGCTTCAAACGCTCCCTGAAGTGCCTCTGCTGAATTGTGTCAAGAGCAGTTGTATCAGGAGTGAGGGAAACAGTGGCTTTGTGACCCTCCTCGTGCCCAAATACCTTTGACTGTAAAACTGTTTAATAGAGCAAAAAAAATATCCTTGAAGGCCGTGTCACACAGCCACTTTTTACATTTGACTTATTCTGTGAAGAAAATTGGCCACGTAAATATATTTGGACAAAGCGAGAAGATTTTCTAAATGGGCTTTTATTATTTTTATGATTATTACTAAGTGCATTTTCGCTTATAGTTTTTTAAATCTGTGTAGCCGTTGCATTTGTCTTGGCTGAACTGACCTGGAAGAAGGGTTAGGATTAGGTTAATACGTGCTAACAACATAATTTAGTCATGTATGAATTTACACTGAAATAACATCAGTCTGTATTTTGTCTGGACCCGACTGGAAACACAAAATTCATGATTGTTTCCACGGTTTGACAGGACTGTTCATTCAAAAACCGCATTCACTACATTGCCGACTTTGCAGCGTTAGTCATGACAACGTGTGAAAAAGGGATCTAAACTGAACAAAACAAAAAAGAATAAAATCCTAAAACTGATTGAATATTTATTTCTTTTTCTCAGAGACCATGGTATAATCGGGTTAATGGCCTTTCAAGTGTGCATTATCAGAAATTAACGCACATCGTGGAAGCAACCATCCTCTGTGTTCAGGCTTCCACGTCGTGCGTTAATTTCTGATAATGCACACTTCGTCGGCCATTAACCCGTACGTAAACTGCGTAGTTATCAACTGACCAAAACTAATGAACAGCTCGAAACCGATTTCACGCAAAGACCCGTCGGCTGAAACCTCAGCGGACATCGATGAATGACAAACACAAGAAACACTTATGAATTACGTATATCACGCATGTATCATGAAAGACCAAAATTGCATATGTGGAAAATGCACAAAAAGCTGTGTGACACAATTGGTCAGTTTATAACTTTGTTTATAACTTGCAACAAAGACAAAAAAGATCATGCGCAGCTGATATTAATGTTCAGCCTCTAAAAGTTTTTCTGTTTAGCTTTGGAAATTGGGCTAAATACATTGCATGCAGAAGTGCATATATGATGGAAGTCAGCGTTTCAACCATTGACTGTATGTAGGAACTGGACTGAGTGAGTGTGACGTCATAGTAAATGGCTTACTTCCAGCTACCAACGAAATAGTTAAATCAGTCAACATTTTTTTTTTTATACAGATGTCTCCATGTTGGAGCCAGACATCGTCAGTAAACCGTGATTGGTCCAAGTCGGTCTGAGTCCTCATTTCTGTAGCCACCGCTCTTGCCAATCAGGGGTGAGCTTATTTGAACTCCACACCCCCACCACTCATTAGCAGGCTACACAAAATCAGTTTTAAACGTCTAACGTCTGATTGGCCAGTTGATCATTTGAATAACCTGCATTACAGACTTCATCGCTTGTAGAATGAAGAAACTTTGATGTAAAAACTTTTATTTTTCCAACGGTGGCAGATTCATCACAGAAAAAAGATCAAGCCTCCACAATATGCCTGCAAGCAATATATCTCTACAGAATTTCAATAAATGTTTTGCATGCGGCGCAGTAGATTTACAGCTATTGCTCTCCAGTATGGTACACCGTCTCTGTCAGGCTACTTGTCCCATCATGGCTGTGGAGTAAAGCAAAATGTGAAATGGTTCCTTTCGCAACCACAGAGAAGAAAAAAGTGCCTGACAGTGTCGCCACATTTCTCACAGTGCGCTGCTATCTTGTATCAGCTGCTCATCTGATGATTGTGATATTGTGGATTTTCCTTATGAAATAAACATGGAGAGGAAAAAAAAATAGACAAAGGGTTTTGGAAGCAGGCAGAGGTTTTTACCAGACGCTCGGCTGAGAGGCAAAGCAGGTTTGTCGGCTACGACAAAAAAATAATTGGACTTGTGTCGGTAAACTAAACAGATGTGGGCTCACTCATTTCTCTGTCCAAGGGAAAAGAGGAAGAAGAAAAATCTCTAGGAGAAAGGTCGCGTCTGTGAACTGACTGTGGGAAAAATGCAAAGTATAGCTGATATGAGAGAAATTAATGTCAGAATGTATCTGTACTGCACCTAATTATTTCCTCTCCTCCTTTATATGGCTTTTCATCTGTTCAATAGGCAGCTACAGGCTCATCATTGATAGGGGTGTCACGATTCTCCAAATCCTCGATTCGATTGATTCTAAGGTCATGGTTCGATTCGATTCTCGATTTTTACATTTATTCTTTTTTAAAGCACAAATTGTCATTTTTCAAACTAGACTTTAATGCAATAGAATATATGACCTTTGTTTGCAATGTACCACACTACATGGTCAAATTTAAAACTTTTATTAACAACATAATGTAACAATAACTTATATCTTTAGTCAATTGAAAACTTAAAATAAACTGCCATCCAGTTTCTCTTTTGTAAGTGCGTTCACAACAAAACAAACAAAAACAATAAAACAGACATGTTCATAGTCTCTGAACAATTAAGTGTCTTAAACCATTTGATGCAGAGAAAAATAATTCAATCAATAAATAATATTAAATGCAAATTTATCTGAAACAATAACACAGCAGCACCAATATATTTAACGTTTTTAGTCTGAAGAAAAAGGTAAAAAAGAATGTTCTGATTTGGTTTCTAAATGATGATTGTTTATGTCTGATCTCATAAAGTGCAGCTGTTTTCCTGCATTACCTGCTGTCTTTATGTTAAATGCTGACACCAACTAAACAGGCAGACAAAGAATATGGAAAATAAAGACACGTCACCAAAATGTCTGCAATAGTTCATAAAGAATGACATTTAGTATGAGCTGAGTAATCTAAAGCAGTGGTCCCCAACCACCGGGCCGCGGACCGGGCCGCGGGACACTTGGCACTGGGCCGCGGGAAATTTTTGCACCGGGACGCACAGAAAGAAAAAATAATTTCCATTTTATTGTTTTTTTTTCTGACAAAAACGTTTTATTTTGAAAAGTGACCGGATTCACTTTGTTACATCTGTCACACTTAACGCACGTCAAAGTCGCGACACCAAACATCAGGTGATAAACCCCACTAAAATTAAACCCAAACAACCAAAATGAGCAAAAAACAAACTTCTTTAGAAAGTTGCTTTGACAAGGGGGAAATTATAACTATTATTGTTATTATCATTACTAAAGAGAAAATACCACCCCCGGTCCACGTTAAATCTGTCTTGCGTTGCACCTCAAACCCCCCCCCCGGTCCGCGGTAAACGTGCCTTGCGTTGTACCGGTCCACGGTGACAAAAAGGTTGGGGACCACTGATCTAAAGGCATGTAATGATCCTGATCTGGGCAGCTCTCCGCGTGCACGGAGCCCCTCCCCCTTTCATTCTCTCTCACGCGGGAGCCGCGTGTGACAGGAGACGGGAGCGCGCACCTGCAGGAACGGAACTTCACTGTTTCAGGCTGTTAGAAACTCAGATCGGATCAGATTTTTACCAAGCTCTGAGCTGCTGTCACTGCCGACCCCTGTTAAATTTGCGCACCTTTGCCTAAAGGCCCGTACACACCGGGACGAATATTCGCCAGGCGTTATTCGCCAGCGTTTTTCGCCACGTCTTTTGTGTTCACACCCAGGCGATTTTTGCTGACGATGAGCCGAGCCAACATGCAATTTCATTCCCTGACATTAGATGGCGCTTAATGTAAAACAGAAATACTCCTGTACACAAGGTGGTCGATTTTCACTCAGAAGAAGAGAGCCAGTATTTATGCGCTTGTCAGAATCATACAAAGAAAACATGAATATTTCAAGCACCAGTAGCTCCAGCTCCAGTTCCAATGATGAAGAAATTATTGTTCTGTTGAATGATGAAAGACGCCGGAAAAAACGCCGATTTTGGGTACATCCCATAGTTACGAGAAGAGAAGAACATGGTGAGTTTTATCGACTGGTACAAGAGCTGAAAATGTATCATGAGCGTTTTCGGGGATATTTTAGAATGTCCGTCATGTCTTTGCGGCAGTGTAGCCGCTACTTGGCGTCTATCTTCTTTGCTGGTATGTGTGCTCAGAAAGGCAGTTTTGTGTTTGAGCGTCCCCCAGTTGTGTTTTACTGTAACTTCAGAAGCTCCAGACACGTGTGCAAAAGCACCATTCTCATTGGTTGAATAGATTTCGACGCGAGGCGTCAAAAAAAAAAAAAACGAACCCGAGGCGTTTTTTTTTTGACGCTTTGGCGTTTTTTCGCGTCGGTGTGCACACTCTCATTGGTGCCCTTTGTTTAGTCACGAGGCGAATTTCGCCGGCGAAATTCGTCCCGGTGTGTACGGGCCTTAAGACCGCTGCTACTACTCGCGCCCCCCCGGCATCGCGTCTGGGCGCGCCCCGCTATTTGAGAAGCACTGATTTAACAGATAAATAAATAAATCTATGTTTATGTGGTGCCTGCGGAGATGCCCTGCCATGTTAGTCGTGCTGCCAGTGAGAGAATATGGTACACGCACATAGCACAGCTTCCAAACAGTTGTTTTTTTCTTCCCGAACAACGCGAACATTGACAAAATAACTCACTGGAAATCCAAAATACTTCCACACCAGCGACTTCAGTGAAAGAGGAGGGGATTCGAGTTCTGTCAATGGGTCTCCGTCAGTTACCATGCTATTTTTTGAGCGGCTGTTAGAGGAGGTTGACTCGCAACACTTGAACACGAGTGTTTTTAAGTAACCGGACGCAACATGGGGCCGTGGCCGCGTGATCGACGATTCCATTTTTTAATTCGAAGTTCGAGACTGTGACTTAATTTCGATCGATTTCGATTTAAAATCGAAATCGTGACACCCCTAATCATTTGGAAACATCACTTTCAAAAGGCTACTGGGGGTAATGCAGAAACCATTTAAAGCAGTGGTCTCCAACTTTTTTAACCGGTGTGACGTCATACAAAGTTATCATAGATCAGTCTTTAAGATGTGGCGGACAATTAAATTTGATTAAAATTAAATCACACTATCTGTCACACACCTGGCTGTGTGAAATTTGTTTTCCGCATTTGACCCATCTTCTGGGGGAGCAGTGAGGTGCAGACACAGCCGCGCTCGGGAACCATTTGGTGGTTTAACCCCCCAATCCAACCCCTTAGTGCTGAGAGCAGGCAGGCATTGGGTCCCGTTTTTAGAGTCTTTAGTATGACTCAGCCTAGGTTTGAACCCACGACCTTCTTACTGTAGCAACGCTACGATAACGGTGGAACAGATACAAACTTTCATTTTGACACGCATGACATCGTACATCGCACAGGTGTCATCCTTCTCTTCCCTTCCCACACTCAAGGTGCAAAAAAGAAGTACTGTCTATTAAATGTAGTTTTCTTTTTTGTTTTAAGTTGAAGGCTCCTCTTCTGTCTTTTCTGGGTGTTTTCCCCTCAGCAAATAAACTTTCCAAAGACGTTTGTTTTTTACTCATTTCTCTAGCTCCTGGGTTTTTATTTTTTACTGAGAAGAGCGCCTTGGTCTGCGTCAAGAGTGACATAGACAGATGTAACAGAGAATCGGGCAATTTTTCAAAATAAAACATCTCTCAGATTCCGAAATAAATAAAACAGAAGTAATGTAAGTTATTGATTCTTTCTGTGCAGGCCGGTACCAAATGACCCACGAACCGGTACCCGTCCGGGGGTTGGGGACCACGGTTTAAAGGGCATGAAAGATAGATCACACTATAGGGATGTAGATTTGTTCTAATGCAGGGTTTCCAATCAAATTTAGATATGGTGAAACAATTTTAATTAGCCACCTGCAGGCTCATCAAAACTAAGATTAGAAGGCATTTTGGTTTTGTAACTTTTGTAACTAAATGATGTGCTAGAAATACACTGACCTTTGTTTAGGCGCAGAAAGCTATTGCGCATCCATGTGGTGTTGGAATTTGATGCAAGATTTGTTGTTTTTTTCTTTTTTCCGATCATCCGTGTACCGTACCGTGTGCACGTTTTACACCACACAGTACATCAAATGGTGCAAATGGCTCTAAAATGAGAACAAAAGCCACAGTTTTGAAATAAATACTCTAAAGTGTTCTGTTTTAAAATATACATTCATTTTTCAATCCAAATGTTTTTGTCCACATTCAATGTTATTTGCTTCTCTTATAAGGTGGATTACCAAAACACTCCACACATCTCCTCCTGAGCCGGTCCTACTATCGAATTTTAGAACCCTTCGAGTCGAAAAGTTTGCCCAACCCTGTCCTGATGGACCAGTCAAATCCCCAAATCTGGGATGTCTTTAAAAAAAAAAAAAAAAAAAACACCCACAAAAAAACCCCCAGCTTAAAAACACATTTATAAATAAGTCATGACCACATTTTCAGTTGTCTTCCTTTTAAGTTTATATTCATTGTTTTGTTTCCTCTTGTTTGGTTGCAATTGTCAGCACTGAAAGACTCAAATCCTTGGGGCTTTGTGTTTTGATGAAGGTAATTCGTTTTTTTTTCTGTTTTTTTTTCTTGGTTGTTTTAGAGTCCTTGGTGAAATGTTGATTGAGCTTTGTGGTCCAGACAGCCTTGGAGGAAAGAAAAAAAAAAGTAAAAGGGAAAAAGCTGTCTGGTAAATAACATGATCTACTTCCTTCCACATACACATCATGTCCTACACAGCGAGATTACCCGAAACGGTAAGTTACATGGCGCTGCTTCAAAAGATAGACAGCTTGGAGGGGAAAAAAGCTAAGGAAGACGGAGACAAAGCAGGAGAAGACTGACAGACATGAGAAGCAAAACGGGGGAAGAGCGAGTGGAAATTGCACATGAAGCTTTGTAAAGCACCAGGGATGAAACATTGCTTTCCTTATAAGATGATTATGTTGTTAAATGAGATATGGCAATACTCTTGTAAGCGTTTAATCCAAGGATCTCCAGCTGCCATGCAAATGCAGCACATGTCAGCAGGATGACACAAAGCTGAGGAATGAGAAACCCAAAAAAAAAAAAAATTTTGCACATCCTCAACCCCGCTCCCCCACTTTGGATATTGTGTTACAGGCCTGTAGTCGCTGGATTTTGCTGTATTAAATCTCCATCTAAATTCAGTGGCATCTGTGGAAAAGCTTTCTTTTTTTTATTCATATTTGGTTTGACAAGGGATCTTTGCAAGGCAAATTTAACCCTTTGATGCTGGGCTCAGACCGGCCTCAGAAACGCGAGTGTAACCCTTGTTGTATCCTAGGCACGTTATTGTTGGGAGTGGGGTCATCTGGACCCCACTAGACAGTGCACTGAACCTTTTTTCTTCAATGATTTGTGATCTTCACTCGTGTCCATGAATTACATGAAATCCTCTCCACCTTCATCCACCTTTGTCATGGTAGGGATAACACATCAATGTAAGGGTGGGGTCATCTGGACCCCACAAGATATCACAAGGGATAAGGGACCCCTTCTAACTAAAATTCAATGTAAACATGCATATATGCGTGTTTCGGGTCTCCGTGTTCACTGTTGGGTAAATTACTTTTCTTTAGTTACTGTATTAACTTTGGGTAAATTATTTTACTCATTACGTAATTGAGGAAGTAACTTACTACTTGTTACTGTACTTTTTTTTCTCCTCTCATACAAATTCTCAAGGGAACAACATAAGATACTCTTGTCTTTCACTAGTTAACTAGTTGTACTTTTGGCATTATTTGTTAGGCTTAAAACAAGGATAAGTATTTAATGTTAAAAAGGCTTGCCGTACAGACCAGCTCCTCTGGCAGCAACAACCACTTTCTTCCTTGTTCTGATGCTCAGTTTGAACTGCAGCAGATCCGCTTGACCATGTCTACATCCATAAATGTAGAGAGTTGCTGCCTGTGATTAAAAAAGAAGGAAGAAAGGAAAAAAAAATTTTTAATCGTGTAAACGGTTGAAGAGTTCTGATAGTCGAAAGAGTGTCAACACTGGAGCTAAAGCTCCGTTGTTAAGGGGGGACAGTTTTTCCTTACCAAAAATTTGTGAATGCTTCAATATTCCGACCAACTTCAAGCACTTTCAAGTTACTCTAAGCTTTGCTGCCCATTCATGCAGCTCTCTAAGACATTCCCAGCTGGGAGGCGAGGGCGAGTGGACCAGAACCGACAGGATTTCCTTTGGGGACGTTAAAGTAAAATGTTTGACTTGGCCTCTTGGGATTCCTAGCAATGACATCATGACTGTGGGAGCGCAAGTGAGCACCACTACAGGCCCATTAAATCAGATAGCGTGATCATCTACTCCAATTTGCCCATCAGTCTGACTAATTGCATCTGACTGTCGACTCCAGAGGGTAATGTAATTCTCTTGAATTGGTTAAAGTGACTGTGATGGGCTATGCTCGTGCTAGGTTAATGGCAGGTGATGTGGGATTTGTTTAGCCTGTTCTTTTTTGTTAGCCCTTCTTTCAAGAGCACAGAGCTGCGGCGAAAACGGCGCCACATGCTATGCGTCTTCATTAGACCGAGCCAGCTGCCGAAAAACAGCCACCTATGAGAATTCAAGGGAATAACGGAAAAACAAAGCAAAGGAGAGGAAAGAATGATCTGAAGAATGAAAGTCACACTCTGATCATATTTGGATCTATTTTAAAAGCGTTCCCAGTCGTTTATTTATGATTATGTCATTTTAAGCCAAAATGGGAAAACTATCGTTATTTTAGGACATAGTCTCTGCAAAGCAGCAGTTGTTCATTAAAAAAATTGCTTCTGAGTAAGGGGCGGGACCAATGGCACATATCAACTCCACACCCTCTTCCCTTCCCCACTGCTGAGAGCTCTCTGTTTACACCCTCTCCTGCTAGCTTACAGCCCCTCACACCCCAACCTAGCATTAACATTTTAACATAGATGGCATAGTTTGCCTGATAATGCAATTTACACTCAGGTGCAACCTTAATATAGGTAAAATAAATAAATAAATAGCAACAACCACTAGAGGGCGCTGTAAGTGTGTTTATCAGTATTTGCTACTGACAGCAGTTCATTGAATAGTTCAAATGTTACACAGAAGATGAACAATTTATTTAAAGATTTGATTTAAAGAGTTTAGTTTACTTGTTAGCATGTTCTTTATTGTTATTCTAATAATTGACCATATGTTGCTCTAATATAATAGATTCCGTCTGTGTTTCAATGTGTTACATCGTGTTACAGTAGCAAATCACGCATGTCGTCATTCTATTATTGTTTCCTATTACCTTATTATGATTTGAGTTTCAGATGTCCATTCTTGTTTCCATATTTTAACAAATACATTTCTTCCAAAAGTGTGACTTAATTGCAACTTTTTCGTCTTTATTATTCATTTTTTGGCTGCTACGACTTGTATGAAGTATGCAGGTTCAAGAACGCGCTCTAGACCTTTAAGGCAGGTTCTTAAATGTGCTCTTAGAAAATGATATTCCCCCTAGATTAGACTATTGCTACCTGATACTAGCGCATGCACTCACTATTTGCCAGAAGCAAGATGCGAAATGTTGACGAAATCTCACAAATTTAGCTCCAGGCTTTTTCTTTCACAGTTGGTACATCCGTGTTTCAAAAAGGACGCTACCCATACGTCAAAACCTAATCTAGCCCAATTCCGAGTCCCTGATTAGTCAAAGTTCAACAAGTTTACCTTTAGATGCGAATTCAATGGCTGCATGTTTTATACGTAGATCCCGATAATTGGACTTACAAAACTTCCTTGCCACACATGAAAGCAAGATTTTTGGAACAAGAAAGCCTGAAATGTGCATTTACACCTGTTCATATGTACATATGTGTTTATATGTGTACATATACTTTTCATTGGAAGTAGTTGCTTGAATGTAGTCGGTCTAAATGTAGCATCAGAATCTAAATGGCATTACTCTGAAATGTAACTTTAAGCCTTACCCGAAAGAACCAACATCAGTGTAACAAAAAAATATCAGAAATCTGTTTAGAGGGTCCACGTGGTTTGTGGTGTATTCTACATTATTTAGTTTTTCAGAAAAAAATGGGTCTGGGCTCTTATAGGTTAATTTTATTCCCATCATCCTAAAAATGCCAACAGACACCAAAAAAAAAAAAAAAAACACACCAAAAGAATGATTTTCATTGGAGTGGTTTCAGTCACTAGGCGTACATCGGCATCAAGCTTATCAAGTCATACTTGTCACAAACATTTACGGTTCACGCCATGTGGGAGGTGCTCTTGCCAAAAAGCGATGTTTCTAACTGCCCTTTTCTTTCATCCGTTTTCTTTTCTTCCTGCCACCCCCTTCTGCGGCTCTCAGAGCTTTGTGCTTCCGTTTGAGTTCTCACTGGCTGACAGGTTGTCACAGATAATAAGTTTTAATTCCCCGTATGGGACTTAAACTCACTTGCCTTGTAATGTCCTCATAATTTCATTCCATTTTTTGAAGCCCTTGAATGTAGATAGGTGAGATGTCGGTTGGCAGCACAATCCCGTACATGAAAACCGGACCCTCATGTGCGTACAAGAAGTCAGTTTTAAAACTTTTTAAGTTGCCAGTTCAAGGTTGTAAATCAGATTTAAAAGAAAAAAAGTTGGCTGCCTCAGATACTTGGTACAAAGAAACAGGGTGGTGTTGACTTGGTGAGTCATGTGATTTTTGCTCCAGCCCCTGATCCCCATTTGTCCCACTGGCGATGTGTCTAAACGCACCACAGCCGCTCTGATGGACACTTCGCCTCGAGCTCCTGTTCACCCCTTCCACCCCTCAATGCCACTTTCTCCTCAATCCAGAATAATGAGCCTTTCAGATATTCTGCTCAGGGATCCCTGCCCAGCAGTGTGCTAGGCAGCCCAGATTTCGCGCCTCTTTCCCCTTCCTAAAGCCCCCTCTATAGCCCATGAGCTTCCACGCCGCAGAAAAAAATCACAGCTCTGTCAGCCAAGTGTGGCCTCTGTTTCAGCAGGATAAGTTGGCGAGGGGAATATTGTCTTAGTCCCCCTGAATGTAAACGAAGCACCCTCCACTGTCACCCTGGATGCCTGGTCTGTCTTCTGCTTCGGCCGGCTGGTTAGGCATTCTCTACCTCATAAAGGATGCAGCTGTGCTGTTTGAGGGAAGGAAAAAAAGAAAAACCACAAAGACGACTCTTGTGAATTTCTGCCCAGGTCTTCTCCATTCCAGCATAGAATTGTTACAGAAAGGTTCAGACTTTCTCCCCAGCCCTGTGTTTGGATAGTCTACTATGTTTTATAGCCAGCCAAGCTGGAAACCCCAATTTATGACACATTCTACATAGAATACTCCATTCTTTTTGTATCTAGGTGTTTCATTGTTTCTTACGAACCATTTAAGATTTATTCATTCATCTTCTTCCGTTTTGTCCCTTTTGAGGTCACGATTTAAGATTTATTTCTTATTTTTGGATCCTATCCCGGTGATTCCCCAACGGAAGTCACGTAACGGACGCTCTTAATGAAGGGTGTTAATTTAAAGTCACCTGGAGGCTATAGCCTTTCCATCCATACGGCTGCATCATTACCTATCCAGTGTTCTCTGTACACTGACAGACGAAAGCCCAGGGAGAAGTGAAGAGATGGAATTGGATTTGAAGCTCTGAGGCAGGTAATAAAACGCAACACTCCCACACACCAAGGAATGTGATTTCCCCAAGTACCCCTAGCAGACATGTTGAATTTCTTGCTGTAATGTATAGGCAGCCAAGCTATTCATAACATGGAGGCATTTACACGAGATGGAACTTGTTTTCTCATTAAAAGGTGCTAAAAAACTGGTACCTAGTGCTTTTAATCGAGCCATAAGTAGGGTTCTTTTACCGATATTCTATGTAACAGCACTTCCTGGAAAGGTTTTACAAGACTTATTCATTGATTTAGTACTTGGTTTTGATGTTTATTTATAAAAAATAAAAATAAAAACATAGTAGCCTTTGTAGATGATAGTTTCAGTGTCCTCAACCCACGGGTCCAGTGTACCGGTCCGTGGGACAGTTAGTAGCGGGCCACAAAGAAGTCATTTATTCCGTTTTATTTTTAATTGGTTTTATTTTAAAAAACAACAATCGCCCCCCCCCCTACCACATACGACTCATTTTATACATACACAAGTCGCTCGGTCACATGTCCAAAATCCATGTGCTACTTTTGTAAGGATAGGTGTGAACACACTATGCAGGACGCAGGAAATTCCACAAAGAAGGTTCCTATTTATTAGGAAAAGATGGCTCATAACTCTAATAATGACACTAAATAATCTGACAACAAATGCAAGGGGGATGTAAGCTATAAACTCAAGGAATGATTAGACAATTACACACTGGTGCACACATCAGGGAAGGCCGGTGATAACACTGAGGGAGAATGACACCTGGAAGGAGAAGTCAAGACATCTGAAACGAGAGGACAACAGGAAGTAACAAAATTATTCAAAATAAAAGCAGAACTAAAACCGCGCCTTGGCCCCTAAAGCGGCTGCTTAATCTAAACCCCCATGCTAGCAAAGTTGACCAAAATAAACGTATTTGGAGAGTTTCTTTTCACGCCAAGTCATGTAAAACTACAACTTTTTTCACAATATTTTACTTAAATTGTTGATTTGTTTTTTCCCCCATAATTTTATGACATTATTCTCATAATTTTGTTGTTTATTTCTTGTACTTTTACTACTATATTCTCCTTTGTTTTTGTTTCATGTTGGCCCAAAAACACCATTGTAGATTTCCGTCTCTAAGATAGCTTTCATAGTTTAGACTGAAATGCAACATATTTTTGAATAATATCTGCTACACAGTCTGTACAAAACAACCTTATAACAAGGCTGGCTGAGGTTAGTTTCTCTTTCTTTTTAAAGTATTGTAAAATATCACTTAAAAAAAAGCATAGCGTTAGCCAAACTATTTGTGTGTAGTGTTAGCGCTAAAGTTTGTCCAGATGTTTTGTCAATATATTTTATGTACAAAAACTAACCCAGTAGGTGTCAATAACCCAATATCTAGGTAATAAAGACTCATATTCATGCTTGAAGAAGAAAAAAAAGCAGAGTGCTGTTGTTTTGTTTTTTTCAAATATTTTATACATTTGAGTCAGATTAAGCCTCAGTTACCCTTGCTTAGAAATGGCTGCTGCAGGGTGCCTGCTCACTCTAGCATGAAGGTCTGCAGCACTCATTAGGCTAAAATGTACTAAAGCATTAAATAATACTTCTGACACAGAATTTAATGGAGCAGGAGAATGGACTACAAAACAGCGTTCATGTCATTTCGGGGCGGTATAATAGAACTCTAAAGAAAAGGGGAAATAAATCCAAATGATAGCGATCCCATTTGAAGAACAACTGCAGCGTCCGCAGAAAATAGTCTGCTCGGTTCAGAGCTGGCTGCTGCTATCATTAAAATACATGCCACACGTTTTTTTTTTTTTTTTTAGATTTTTTTAACAGAGGAAAGCCTCCATAATGAACATGGACAGCATCATGTGTAGGCTTTCCTAAACCCGACCTTGTGAAAAAGCAGTTTCCCTTTCAGTAGCTCAATTGGTGTCCAAAGAATAAAAAGGAAAAAGTTGTGTCCACGCATGAGGACCTGCAACTACTCTCTATGCAGGCCACTAAAGCAGCTGAAATAGCTCTAAGCTGGAACTAAGCTGTATGCCAGCCTCACACAGACTCATCCATCTCCGCTAAATCACTGCACAACCTAAATACAGCAGTTTTGGTCAACACCACCAACAAGGGCTGGGGAAGATGCAAGCTTTCACTTTGTGTCACTGAAATGATACTGAACGCCTTTGGAGACATGCAGCTTCCATTTACCAGCCAGTGAGATTCAATCGTCCCTGCTTTTCCGACAGCGACAAATTTTTCATGCAGAATCGTGGGGTGAGTGCTGTTGTGAGTGGGGAGCTGCAGCCCTCTTGGCCAGTTTTTGATGAGACAGTTGGTAAAGAAACATCATTAGTTTATTAGAAATCTGCCACTGTAGAGGCTGACTGACAGTAATAGGGGGGTGGCTAAAAGATTGTGTCAGCTTTGGCACTTTGATGGTCCATCAAACAGTACATTAGTGTTAAAAAGTATATTAGGTCTGCAAGTCTGCCTTCCTCTTTTTGGTCAACACAATTGAAACTCAAATTCTGGCACTGATAGAAGAAAGCTGGGAAAAAAGCTACTACCTGCTATCCAGAAAGACTTACTGTTAAACCCCTCAGTAACATGCACCCGTAAAGGAGTTGACCCACATCGTAAGGGGAGCAGGTCTTTCTTGCAGGCCCCTTAGTGACCCCACGCAAACACGTGGGTGTGTAGGTGATGTGTAAAGGCCATGCGACACAGCCACAACGTACCTTTTATACATTTTTCCAAATAATTTCTGTATTTCGTGATACGTGTGTGATATACAAAATTCATAGGTGTTTCTTGCGTTCATCATTTGTCTACGATGATCGTCAATGGATTTGGCCAAGCGGTCTTTACGTGAATTTGGTTTTGAGCCGATAAAAATTTTTGGTCGGTTGAGAATTATGCAGTTTATGCTTATTTAACATAGTTTCTACTCTATTATTACGTAAATGTGACGCGATTATTCGTGACTTATGCGAGATTCATACGCAAATTTGTGGCTTGCCATCACCATTCCAAGTATGTCGGACGGACTTTTCACGCATATACCTTCAATGTATCTTTAACATTGCCTATACTGCGCACATTTCACTTAAAAAAAAACGTAATTGGCGCACAAATCACTAATGAACTGCATTTAAACAGCACAATAATCATGCACGGTTCCCATTCTACGTTGATTTGTGTATTCTTTACGTTAATTATTCAGACTTTTTACGTAGTTTTAATGAGTTCCTTCGTGATACATCTGTGAAAACTTCATGTGAAGATGACAACTTTTCTCACTTTTTCCACATTTATTTGCGAATGTCCAATTTTGTCCAAAATGTGCGTAGTGGCTGTGTCATATGACCTTATGCCCACACAAACTAGGCTCTGGTTGTCTAATTTCCACATTTCTAAGAATTGTTCAAGGGGTGCGCAAGGATCGTACACTTATCAATTGAACAGTGCTGAAGGGACCTTATGCAGCCCACAAGATTTGGGGCTGGTTTATAGTTCATAGTAGTTCATAGTGATTGGCCATTGCGTTAACCCTATTGCTCCCCTAACACAACTGTGGGGTCTAGTGCATACTAAGGTTGGCCGGTTCTGCGATACCTGAGACAAAATACTGAGTGTCGTTTATTTTTTTCAAGCCTGATGACGCAATTGTCTTGACAATTGACTGTATAAGAGAAATGGACCAAGTCCCTGTGACATCAACCAAAATGACTTACTTCTGGATCTAACAAAATTAAGTCAATTCAGTTGCAATTTTTTTTGTGAAGACAGTTGCCATCTTGGAACCAGAAATCATCAGAAACCAGTGATTGGTCTGAGTCTGTCTGAGTCCGCAATTCTATGGTAAACACTCTCTCCAATCAGAAGTGGCTTTGTTTGATGTCCACTGCATAAGGGCTCAGGAGAATCTGCTTTAACTGTTCAACGCGAGACCACCTACTTTTTTTGAGGCATCTGATTAGCCTGTTTATAATGTTATTAACTCACAGTAATAGCAGCTTTGTCTTCAACTCTGCTTCTTCATTGTGTACTTTAATCACTTTAGTCACAAAGGTATAGGTTAAACGGCGCAATATGCATGGGATTGAACTACAGGTATAAAATCCCTTTCAATAGCCTAGCGATTAAAAACTCACTTTGAAGAGGGAATTAAAACACTTTGTCTGTCTCACCTACTTTACCCCTATTTACCCCTACACATTGTTTAAGTGTTCTTTATAACTTGTCACCTGCTGCTTACCTGTAGGAAAACTGCTCTACGGGCTCACTGTGTGGTCTACGACCTTGCTTCTATTTGCTGACCTGCCTGCGTGCCCCATACAGGTTTGCCCATTTTTTTTGACATTCCGTACCTACCCACAAGGGTAATTTTGACAGAGACCTAAGCTTCAACCACAAAGACACATTTAAAGACACATTTAAAGGTTTGCTGGACTATTGCTGAACATGTAGTTGTAGGGTTAGATAAGTTAATTCTTCTCAAGGAAGTCTGGTACATCGCCTGCCCATCCTGGGGGAGGATCCCTCCTTTATGTACACACCCCTGAGGTTTCTTCTTTTTTACGGAATCCATTTTTTTTAGAGTTTTTCCTTACCACGAAGGAGTATCTAGGGGGAGGGATGCCCAGTTTAGTTAGTTTTTTTTTTAAATGTTCCTATTAAATTCTATGTATTCATGATCCTTATTATTTTATGTTTACTTTACAATTATTGGTACGAAGCCCATTGCGATAACTGTTGGTGTGATTTTTTGCAGATATAAATACAATTGAATTGAACTGATTTGCAAGGAGGAATCAAAAAAAGATAACCATATCTCCATCAAGGAAAACACTTGTAAGATGCCAGCACAGCAGAATCCTATTGTGGTGAAGAAAAGTAGGATATTGTAGAGAAGACTAAAGAGCAATTTGGCATATAATTATTTATAGCACTGATCATACCAGCAATATGATATGATTCGGTGGTAAAATAGTGCTGGAAGGATAACTGATGTTCCAGCAGAGGGAATGTGGTGGCATCAGTCGTTCACCACCTCAGGACATTTTTGTGAGCGAGCTATTCGACTGTCTAGCAGAGGAAAACCAACTGTCTGCCATTAGGAGATGCTGACCAAAAATAGAATAAAGAAAAAACAGGGGAGAGTGCCATCTTTCTCTGAACATGTAATAACTAGGGGTCAAGTGCCTTCAGTGTGTCTGTGGCTAAGACTATATGATTCAAAAGACAGGTGGTGAATCATTTTACCTCTTGACTTTATTGCAAAATAGTGGTGTTCACTGCTCAGGCGGTGACAAATCAGGTCAGCCTCCCCCAGGGCTATAGGACTTGACAAATACACCGGGCACAGTCTGTATGCAACCATCAAATAAATGGTTAAGGTATCAGACACTAGAATTTCTAAATATAACAACTTCCTTTAGGAGTAACCTATATTTTTGTAAAGAACTGAACATTTTCTACTGAGGCGTGTGGTTTATCTTAATTTAATGGATAAAACTTTAATAGTTTTTTTTTTGCAACTAAATATTATATGTGACTTAAAAGGGACAACTTGATTATACCATGATGTTCTAACAGCACAACTAATGACTAATCTTTACGTTTTTTTGCCCATGAGCCTTCTTTACTGCCTTTTCACAAAACTACTACTTACATCTTGCGCATATTGCCTGAAAATTGGTCATACGTGAATATAGGTAGAAAAAGTCAGCAAAGTTGTGATATTTAGGTGAAACTTTCACAGATGTATCACGAATGAACCACGTTAAACCACACAAAGAACATTTAAAGTAGAACAAAAACGGTTCATGTTTATTGCGCTGTTTCTATGCAATTCATCAATGATTCGTGTGTCGATTACAAAATTTTAATGTGATTTGTTCGCTGTATACGCGATATAAAAGTTATACATTGGTGGCACATGCCATAAAAATCCGTGAGACATATGTGGAAGGGTCATGGAAAGCCACAAAATTGCAAAATTTTCCATTCATGCACGATTGTGTAAGATTTACGTAATACTCACATATGCAAGAAACAATTTTTTATATATATATATATATTATATATATATATTTATATATATATATATATATATATATATTGTTTAAATATACATTGTTTAACTTTATACAAAAATTTGGGTAAAAAATATATATATATTGTTATTGATCGTAATGGCAAGACCATGAAGTGAAGTGATAGTAGAAAAAAATCCAGCCAATTCTTAAAAAATTATTTAAAGATGACTGACAAGCTTTTTTTTTTTTTTTTTTTTTACCCAAGGCTTTGTGAATCATGAGAATTTTGGATTAAATCTCCAATCAGTGAGAACACTGAAGCCAGTATGACAACGATCCCAAACACAGCCCAGGCAACAAAGGAATAATAAGCCCTTGTAGGTTCTGGAGCGGTCTAGCCAGTCTTTGGACCTCAAAGCAATAAAGAATCTAAGAAGAGATTTAAACAGCAGTGTTTGTTTCCCAGCAACAGCCCCAAAACATCACAGCTTTTGAGAAGATCTGCATGGAAGAATGGATATCGGAATAAAGCTGCAAAAGAAAAAGCCTGGAGCAAGATTCACGAGATTTGTACGGCTATAATAGTTCACACCAAGCCTCTTCCAACTGTAGATGGTGGACATGTGCTAGTATAGGGTAGTGACAGTCCAGTGTGAATACCGTATACTAAACACCTGATCAAGAACGCGCTTTCACTGATGTGGATACACTTGTTGTCCTCAGCAGTGGCAACCTGGTTTCCTGCAAAAGATCAAGCAAAGGAGGAGGGACTTTTGTCATTTCCTACTGGGGCAGAACTTGATTCTCTTTTTTTTGTCACTGCTTCTCTGTGGCATACTTTACAGAGGTGCCCTTTTCATGCATAGGCCTGGTGCTGATCTGGGACTTCAGTGGTGCCTCCATCAAGGGGAAGGAGGCCCTATGCTGTGATTGTCGTGACCCCAAAGTAGACAAAAGATCCCCCTGTTTATTTTTTCGTTTAGGTCTGCGTATCGGCAAACCAAAGGCGATGCTTACAGGCTTTCATACTGTTTTACAGTCATGCATGGACACACATGCACAACACTCTTCCCGCCAAGCACGATTTGTAAAATTTTTCCCCCAAGAATCTCGTGGCATTCAAATGATAAGCTTAATCCTGCCAGTTTCTGGCTGCCTGGCACTGAAAGGCCTGTAAAGCCAGAGAGACTTCTTCTATCATTATTCATGAACATCATTATTTTTCAACTTGTCTGATGCTGGGGAAATTCATTTAAAGGACACAAACTGTCAGGGGCCTCCACTATCAGAAGCTATCTTTTGCTTTTTTAATTAAACCAAAAACAAAACAAAAAAAAAAAAAAAAGCATAAATCTTCCTTAAACATGCAGCTGACAAGCGTTTGGATAAATCTTCCTCTATCCTCCACTCCCTCCCCGCTCTCTAATTGGTTTAATGTACAGTGAAATAAGGTCGCCTGTTTTCTTTTTAACTTTAACTCTGGACAGATCCTGCCTTTCGTGCCAAATGACTGTCTGGATGAGTTAGCAGCTTAGGTAGACTGAGCAAAACAGATCCCCTTAAGCTGAAAATCCAATCTGAATAAGGCTAGTGGTAAAGTACTCTCTAATAGGCAAATGATGCATAAACTCAAAATAGTGGTGTGAGTTGATGGCAGAGGTCAAACCAAGGGTAGTGTGCCTCTTTTTCAGTGTCAGAATTGAATGGGAGTTCAGTGAACTTACATTTAAGTTATGCTCCTTAAGAAAATGATAAAAGTCACATTTGAGCGAGCATTCTTTCTTTTTTTTGCTGCATAACCTTTGCTGCTTGTGTTCTGAGATGTTGATATGGGTCACAAGAACTGACAGACGGCTGGATCCAAATGCAGCAGATTTATTAGTTTAGCTAAGAGTCCACAAAGCTAAATCAGGGTCTGGCAAGCAGGGGTCGATAACAGGCATAAGATCATCAGAGGAGAGACAGGGATAATAAGGATCAAGACGGGGCAGGCAGAAGGCAAACAGAGTCAGATACAGGGTCAGGAGACAGAAGATCAGGTCGAAATACAAGGCACGGAAATGCAGGCAAAGACAATACTTTGCACTGAGCTTCACTTAGCCCTTGTGCGATCTTGTGGGGTCAAAATGACCCCACCCTTACATTGACGTGTTATCCCTACCTTGACAAAGGTGGATAAAGGCAAAGAGGATTTCATGTAATCCATGGACACCAGTGAAGATCACAAATCATTGAAGAAAAATACCCCACTGTCTTGTGGGGTCTAGATGGCCCAACTCCCAATGTTAAAGTACCTTAGATAGCACAAGGGTTAGTGCAGTGCTAAGTATGCTGTGGTTGACTGATTGAATGAGAGTCAGGTTTCCGGCATCCAGGATGTCTGCACTGGGGTTGCTGGGAACTGTAGTGTGGATAACTCTGGGGACAGCTCCCACTGGTGACCAGAGGCGGGGACAGAGCTCTTACTTCTGACAGATATAGTCAAAATGCTGGAAGTACATATGATTTGATGTTGAACGTCAGGACTCACTGATGAAAGTTAGTTCAACTCCCTCCACCAAAAAATGGGTGTTGTGCATTAATTGATGACTTGTCGTAATATGTGACCTTGCGGTGGACTGGCAACCTGTCCGGAGTTGAGCCTTCCCTTCACCGTATAACAGGCGGGGATCAGTTCCAGCAATCTCTGCGGTCCTGCAAGAAATACAATAGATGGCTGCGGTCACAAATGCAACCGCCACCACGCGATGGGAAGGCATCAGCAGAATCTTTAAGATTAGCAGCTGCCCTGCCCGATTTTTGTGAAAATTTTTGCCGTGGTTACGAATGTAGATGGCGACTGTCAGTCAGGCAGGGGTGACGTTATTACAAAATTAGGCAGCCAGATCCCCGCCCAGCGGCAGCTCTGATAGGACGATGTGTAAATGTGTCCGGACAGCGGCCGTCCATAAGTGCCACCATTGATAAATTATCATTAGCAAATTTTCCCCAAGAAACCCAGCAAGGGCAAAGCCGGAGTGCAAAGGCTTTAGAATTTACCCCCCCCCCCCCTTTTTCTGCCCCCTAACATATGCTGTAGAGATTATATGTCCCAGCCAAACTGGAAAGACCTCAGAGTTCTGCCAAAAGGCAGAGGATGCTGGGAGATTGTACTTTTTCGATGCAGTATAAAGAAAAATAAAATACATTAAAAAGGGGTTTTCCTTCAAAATGACAATTATTGAAATTTGGTCATGTGTGGAAACATGAAGAAAACATTTTGTCCCTTGAGAACCTATATTCTTTCTTTTTCATCAAAGCATAATTTGTATATCCTTTGATTAATAATTCCTTGTTTTCAGATTGTAACTCTAGCTCCGTTTCCCGCTTGTCAGCAAAGTGCAAGTCCTACATGACCTCCTCCAAAGCCACGCGCCTAGGGGTATATTTTTCCACCCTCACAGATCTAAAGCCCAGGCTAATTCTTGCCTTGTCCACTCTGATTGCGAGGGCATCCAGAGAGACCGAGAGATGCACTGGCCTACATATGCATAATAAGCCGCTAAAGCGGATAGTGAGCTAACATGTCAAGACATGTGGTAAAGTTAATAAGGAAGGCAGCGTAACCCCACCACAAAGTTACGTCCGTGGGGGCGGATTGTGATAAGGTATTGATGGGCATTTTGGTAATGAGCTCAGAAAGGTCTGACGATGGGTGATTTGGGAGAGTTTTACTGGCCCTCAGGCAGTGTAACTCAGGAGAAATAATGAGGCTTTGTACATTTGTGTGATTGCCTCCTGATTTCTTTCTACAGAAGGACATAGAGAAAAAAAGTGATTTATCAAGGATGGTGAGCAATTAAGTAAAAATATGTCTTTTTTCTTATAGTTTTTTATTGAATAGATTAAAATCTGCTGCATTTCTCTTTTCCTACTTAGTTTCTCTGTGGTAGACTGCCATTTCTTTGACTTTTTAGGGGTGGAGCTACAGGGGGACACGGGGGAACTGCTGCCCCCGCTGCAAACAGCCTTGTTCCCTCAATGTTTTGAGTCAATATTAACATCACTAGTGACAAAGATTAAGAAATCATTGATACAAGCTTCTGTAACCCTTGTGCTGCATATGAAATGTTCTATCTCCACCCCTGGCGCACTTAGGCTCACTTAGCCCCACTTTGTTGCCAGTGCTTACTACAAATTAAAAGCACAAAATTATTCCATTGGTGGCAAGTTGTACTTTCAATCTAAAATATTAGTTATATCAAAAAATTAAAGCAGCAAACAGCTTTGTATGCCCAACGTTTTTGCCTCCTGTAGGTTCTGCCTCATTCTCCTCCTCTACTCCTACCGTCTACCTACCTGATTGAGCTGCACATAACAAATTCACCCAAAAAAGAAGACACTTTTATTTTCCAAAATGGCTACTTTTCTGTTGGTTTGATCTCCATAGCAACCATTAAATTTTTTGGTTGGCTGGGGGTGACAAACAGGTCTATGTCATTTTTAGAAGAATCAGCAACAATGCATTTTGAATTTCCTAGGCAACCACGCCCACATTCCTAACAAGTTCATATATCACATTTTTGCGCTCATCCTTAGCCAGGGATTAATGTAAATACATTTTCACATTATTCTGGTACCACTTTTGCAAGCTCCCCATGCTAACGCCAAAATTTACAAACTGTAAAACTAAACGACTATTTTTTTTTTTCAAACTTTCCAGTGCTGCTTTAGGAGTTAGGAGAAGAAAGATCACAATCCCTATCAATTCAAATCTGCAGCTGTTACTAAAGGTGGCGTCTATTGGAAAACCTCAACAAACCATGTTTTTACCCCAACTCGTCATATATGGACGTGGAGCCCCTTCCGCGTCACATGTTGTTTGTTAGTTTTTTTTGCCCACAAAAACAAGCAACATCCAATCTTTTGTAACGATGGATTTGCATTCTGTGGAGCTCTACAAAATCATTTTTGCTGATCACTATAAAACAGTGGGTGTGTGTGTTAGCCTGGAGGCGGTGCTGGTAGCGCAGACTCTTCTTGCAAGGGGCTGTTCCTCACTTACTGTATGTTCGTCACAATGTAAGGGGCTGGTGCTGATAGCGCCCCCTGTAGGATAAGGCCCAAAGCCCACAGTCAGGAACAACATTGAAACATGCAAATCCCCTTCAACTGTGTTGTTACTCCCAGGGATGGGCAACTCCAGGCCTCGAGGGTCGGCGTGTCTGCATAATTTCCAGATATCCAAGCCCTACTCATGACGGATTACCTGGTTCAGGTGTGTCCAGCCAATTAGAACATGCCAGAGTAGGGTATGTTGGAAACCATGCAGGAAAGCTGCCAGTGAGGCCTGAAGTTGTCCATCCCTGTTTGTTTTATTTATGTTAAATTGAATTAAACCAAAGATCTCCAAGGGAAAAAAGGCATTATGTTTAATGTTGGTAATAAATCTCTTGAATATTGAATGGTCCTTTTACTAAGCTAAACACTTTTTCAGGTGTGTGTGTTTTTCTCCTGCTTTTGAGTGTTTTCATTTGTTGTTTAGGTTCACAATAGAATTTCCTATATGTGGGAAAAACAGCTAGGCTGATTCTCTAACTCAATTTCTTGTCTTTGACACACCTGCACAGCTGCTGAGTCATGCATGACATTGTTTGCTGAGATGACAGGACTCTTGGACGCACTGGGAGTCTGAGATTAAGAAAGTAAGAAAACTACAGTTGTTTGGTCTTGACCACCCACTCTGACGCAAACACTATACTTCCACAGTGTGGAACTCCAAGGACCTATTAGGATGCAGAGTTGTATTTTTCCAAGCTTTACAAAGTCATGAATGTGGTAGAAAAGCAGGATCTAATTGTCCTGGTCCTGTAAAACTGAAACATGATGTTATCTAATGCCTTAGTCACATGCACTCGTATGGGGGGGGGGGGGGGGGGGGGGGGGACGTTGACTCGCACAGGTATGGGTTTTCGAGTTGTCCGGACCTGTGGAGGGTCATAGACAGGTCCGGCATCTTGGGATGTTAGGGATGTTGTCTTAGGGATGTTGTGAAAATGGAACGTACCACTGCCATGCTTGTGTTAAGTGTATTGTGAAGTATTTGTAAGGATAATGTAAGTTACACGCACCTATGACGGTGATACTGTGGTACAGTGCCCTCACGCTGCCCTCTAGTATGGTGCGCACACTAGCTCTATACGAATTGCGCGCAAATGTTACACGCAAGTGGTGTACGGTTGATATGTAAGTGTACACATGGACATCTACGCAAACTACACTCTGATTGCTTAATTTCCTTATTACTAACAGCCAGGTTGCGTGGAAGAGGGAAACAAGGGAGCAAACTTCTACACTTGAACACCACTGAGCACCCTGCACAATGCTCATGGTTCAGGGAAAGAATTGAAAAAAAAAACTGTTTGACACACCTGCATCTTACCTACTTTACCCTAACATACCCTTTACGTGTTGTGTCTTAGTGTTAGCTACGACCTGTCGCCCCTCACATGCCCATAGAAAAAAATATGGATGAGCTCCAGCCCTTGTGCTATCTTATGGTGTCCAGATGACCCCACCCTTACATTGATGTGTTATCCCTACCATGACAAAGGTGGATAAAGGTGAAGAGGATTTCATGTAATCAATGGACACCAGTGAAGATTTAAAATCATTGAAGAGAAAAGGTTCAGCAGATTGTCTTGTGGGGTCTAGATGACCCCACTCCCAATGTCACCGTGGAGGCATGTTAACGTTGGGAGTGGGGTCATCTGAACCCCACAAGATAGCACAAAGGTTAGAGGCTCATCAAGCAGTCTCAAAGCTTGATATTTTGTGCGGGCCAACTGCATGCCTCATACAGTTTTGCCCATGTTTTTCCCCCAGACAGCCTGTATCCACCTAAGAGGGCAGTTTTGAGTAAGGCATGGTATCTAGTGGTGACAGATTCTAACCCACTGTGGTCAGTGTGCCTGTAATTGAGCATCAAGTCACTTAGAAGAGATGGTTGAGATGTTTTCCAGGTAGCAGAACAAACTGTGCTCCTTATGCTGGAACCTCAACCCTAGGGTGACATAGTATTTTACGTTGCCGATCAATTTCTTTACATGTTGATGTGAGCATCAATGCCTTTAAGGTAAATGGCGTAACTGTGACGGAAGCTGTAAATCTAAGGAGAATGTGAGGTCAGTGTGGGATCGTATATTATGTTTGCCAATTTTACAGTCCAATCTCATTGTTAGACCTCACAAGTATAGTCAAACGAGTCTAAACACACACATACACACACAGAAGCAGTAAGTAGAGACGGCACAAATCTGAACACGGATATCATCCATTAGCCATTTCAAGGCCGTAATAAAGTTCCCCCTGCATAATTCATAGCCCTATGCTGTATTGGTGTTCATGTGGAGCGGCTTGAAGTTAACTGCACATCAAATGTGAAATAAACCTATGAAAGCAAGATTAAGATCAGATTGGTTTGCTTATCTCTGAGTCTGATGCATGTCGCAGGGAAAACTGAACCGCTTCAATTAAGACGTCTTTGATAAGTCAGAATTTTTTGAAGGAAAAAAGAAGAAAAGAATGCCTCAAGTGAATCATTTTATTTTATTTGATGTTATTCAATTATTTTATTTTCCCTCATAAAACAAAGACAATGTTTGACATTGAGTTAAACATTTGTTCCACCATTTGTTCACACCTTTACAAAAGCGTTTCATATTCAACTAATAAAGTTTTTTGTTGTTTCAACCAGTTTAGGACCATCTCACATAATCCCAGCCTGTAGCTCATTGTTTTCTATCCACATTTTTATTTCTTCTTGTAGTTTTTTTTACTGACAGATAAAAAACAGTACTTTACAAACATTTTTTTTTATGTTTTGGCCCCCAATGTTAATTCATTACCTTACTGTAAATCAATGAATGGTCTATTTTTTGAAAATATCTCATATCTTAAGTGCCCGGAACTATAAGAATTAAGTCCGAAATAAATCTGTCAGTCAGTCACAGTAATTTTAACTTCTCTGTCACATGCTACACATTAGCTTATTCACAAAACATCTAAATACCATCTTTGTTTGCAACACGTAAAAAAATACCACTAAGGCAATCAAACAAAAAAAAAAAGCCATCCAACACTGCTTAGGATTTTTATGAAAAAGCAGAAAAAAAACACCACCTTGCTTGCAACACAAGAAAAAACTGATATCACAAAGTTATGACCACACAAACCTTGTTGGTGACACCTAGAAAAAAGCACAGTCAAACACTGCTACACGTTTGCTGTTAGCATTTTTACAAAAACACCCAACCTTGTTTGCAACTCTTAAAAAAACAGACTGATATCACTAAAACAAAAGTTACTGTGACTACGCACGCTCCATCCTTTTTAGTACTGTCAAATCTTGTTTGCAGCGTGTAAAAAATTAAAGAATGATACTGCGAAAAACAACCTCACTGTGAACTCTAATCTTGTTAGTAACACATAAAAAAGCAAGAAAAAACTGTGTAAAACTGGTACACAATAGCTGTGGTAGTGTTAGAGTATTAACACCTATGCTTGTTTGCAGTTTAAAAAAACAAAACTGTAGTCCACATGTGTCAAACTCAAGGCCCGGGGGCCAAATGTGGCCCTCCATGTCATTTTATGTGGCCCGCGAGAGCATAAAAGTTTTTAATTTCTTAAAATGAAAATTTAAAAAATGGTGTGTATTTATTCATATCTTGGGGGAATCTTACTTGAAATATCGGATTGGGCGACTAGACAACAGGACTTAAACACTGTCCATATAGCATAACCTGACAGAATCAAATGTAAAAGGATTTATGCTAGAATAACAAACAAACATGTGTTTTCTATGCAACTGTAATTGTCACTTTAAAAAGTTATGATAAATAAATAAATAAATAATGAGTTATTTAACGTTAAGTACTGGTTACATTCATTGTTCATTACAATTAGTTACATTTATAAGTTATATCTGGCCCTTTGAGGACAGACACTATGCTGATGTGGCCCTCAGTGTAAATGAGTTTGACACCCCTGCTGTAGTCCAACCAACAACAACGTTACTGTTTACAAATTACACTTAAAAAAAAAGAAAAAAACTGAATCAACCGAACATTACTTTGACAACAACTCCACTCGAACTAACCACTGCATGTTAGCTGCGTTAGCCTAACCTTTGCTTGTTTGTGAGATATAAAAAAATCCAAATCTCAACGTTAAAATCTTATTCATTTAAGTGTTTTGTGACAATCAATTATGAATCCACTGAATTCTGAAGATGAAAACATTGATGGTTTATGAAAAAAAAGAAAAAAAAAATGTTTTAATCCACTTTTTTGCAAAAAATATATAAATATTTGCCAATTTAGGGAGCTTCGATGCACACTGGTTTTTCGCAAAGACTTCTGGGAAATTTCTAGAGCATTCAGTGCTCAGTGAGTAGTGAAGGAATTCAGACACAACCACAGTCCAACAGCGCTACACGTTAGCTGCGTTACCATAAGTACCATAACGCCCAACATTGTTTGCAACTCCTAAGAAAACAGCCTTTTTTTTCTTTCACAGAGCACCATGTTTCTCTCAAACTCAATTTGACATCACTAAGGATACGCATAACTAAAAAAGATTATGAGGCTTACTTTTATGTTTTCTTTTTGGAAAAAAGTTACGCCTTTTATTGCGGATGATGCAGTGATTTTATCACAAAATCTTCCAAAGACGTGTTAGCATCACATGTTAGCTAACTTGACCTTGACCACTGCCCTATTCATTTGCAGCATTTTGTTCCAAAAGTATGATAAAATATTAAAAAATAACAGCCTCTTGCGCTTTTGCATATCTGCAAGGAAATGCCAACGCCTGCAAAAGAAAAAAAGAAATGACATGGATGTGTATATGAATAAAGTATTGCATCAGCCTGAGGCTTCTTTTTCTCTTCCTGATGTACAGCGGAGACAACACCAAACAAGAAAAGAACTCTTCTTATCATTTTTAAGCAGTTGCTTTAGGTACTTTTGAATACTCCAAGGAGCTGGAATTATAAATCACTGTGAAGTGAGATGGAAATCAGAGTATTGTTGCAAAAGAAGTCTAATGAAACCACCCATCCAGTCAAATGACCCAGGGACCAGGTGAGATACAGACCCCCCCCCCCCTCCCTCGCTTAGTTGCAGCGATACGCTTGATGTCTCATGCACAGTCGGCCTTGATGCACCGTGAATCTGGTCACAGGCAGATAAGGCCACAAAGGCAAACCGGGGGGACCCATTCCGTGCGGTAAAACAAACTTCTTTCCGATTTGGCCGACTTTTGCTAAACCGCCTCAGAGGAAACTGTAATTTTGATATCACCCGGTGGAAATAGAGGGAAGACTTAGGGAAAGCTGGTATTCCCTGTGGAATCACGCATTTAGCTGTAAATACATGCTTCAACCTTTCTTTGGAATAAATTAGCTTGTTTACCAGTGTTGCTTTGTACTTCCAAGGACCTCAAAAATGATCAAAGTGGAGAGTTTGTTTGAAGAACGAGGCATTCAGCATATTTTAGGTTAACAAGAGCCGAGTTTCTCTCTGCAGCAGTGGGCTAATGTCATCTCCCCAGCCGCCCACCCCTCATCACATATGAAACTTCTATTTATAGACTTTTCTTTACTGTATTTTTACCATAAATTGATGTGAATGCTTCTGGTGCTGGGGGAAAAAGTACGAAAACCAACAAGAGATGAAGCACTGAGGCTGTTCAACCTACATTAGAGAGCCACTCTGAGAAAAATTGTGTTTTGGGTGTTTTAAACACGTTTTTTGTCCTTTTTCTGACGATTTCGGGCAGTGGTCACCAACCTTATTCAGGTCGCCAACTGGTTTTAATGTCAGACTATATTTCACAGACCAGTCAGAACAGGGCTAAAGTGTGCGTTTAACATTTTTTAAGCTTCCGGTTTCTGAAAAACAAACAAACAAACAGAGAATTCAAATTAAAATGCCACTACAAGAAATTTATATATATATATATAAACATTAGTAGATTTTTTTTATTTTTACATTTAACGAAGATTCAATGAAAAAAATGCTGTTGATTTGTAGAAGTTGTTTGTGATTTGTAAACTATTCAATAAAAGCAACATTACCGTGTTTTTACATAGAACTCCATTATAACACTGAGAACTCAACCCAGTTTCAGATCATCTTTTAGGGCAAAAACATTTATCTTATTTTGTTTTTGCATAAATCCTGTGCTAAGGTTTTTTAACAGATGTTGTGTATTGGGTCTTGACATTCATACATGTCCTTTTACAAGTTTCCACAAATCAAAAAAACATTTTTATCTGATTGAATCCTCATTCTCTCTATGATGTTTGCAGCTGGTTTAAACTTATACTTTGTGTTAAGTATTTTCCCTTTATCATCAAAGTTGACACTAACAACCGGATGCTAGCTGTAGCTGCATCCGAGTTTTTAAGGAGTGATGGATACATAAAGCAGAAAAAAATAACACAATTGTGGTAAAAATGGCATTTTCTAAATATAATTATAAACATGAATCCACCGTGTCTTAAGCATCATTTGCAAGCACGTGTGAAACTTTCAAAAGTCAATTGCCACATTTCAGGCTAATAGAGGACGTATTTGGAGGAAGACTCCTGTTTTGTCTGTAAACAGCAGCTTTGTTGTTGGCTCTTCTTCTGTTTCCTCCTTTCTTCAGGCTCCTTTTCCCTGAAGAATCTTCCCAAAGATGTTTTCTTGGCTGTTGTTTTTTTTTTTTTTTAGCTTTTAAGCATGGAGCTACCAAATTTGAAAGTCCAAGCATCTGCTTAAAGTCACGTGATGCGATAAGACAAGCAGGTGTGGTGAACAAAATCTGGTAGTTTCCCAAAATAAAACTTCCTTCAGTATCAGAAAATAAACTAAACGGAAATAATCAAAGTTAGTCTATGCATTTTGCTTTTTTTTTTTTTTTTCTACGGCCCGATACCAAGTAGCACACGGACCAGTACCATTCCGCAGCCCAGAGGTTGGGGAACACTAATTTGAGGCATATATAAAGAAAATTACATTTAGAATTGCATGTCTGAACATCTAATTTAATCAAATCGTTGTGAAACAGGAGCAGACGATGAATGTAGAATGGGCGGGCCACAAGCTCCCTGCTCGTCTGACCCGGGATTTGACTCAAAACTGTATGGCTGGATAGCTCCAACATTGTACGCCATATTTGTTGCACTGCTAATGTAACTTTTGGGGAAAGCTAATGGAAGAGAGTGGAAACAAAGGGGATGATGGGAATGAAAGAATGCTCACTTCCTGCCAACAGCCCTGCCCACATCTTCTAATGAACTACTGCTGCTCTGCAGAAACTTTGTCCTAAAATACTACACAGGTTTTTTTGTGGCTAAAAATGGCATAGCCATACTTAAAAAGACCATAGGAAATGCTTTTTTTAAAAAGACAAAAGTGGGACTTCGAAGATCCACCACGATTTCTGTTTTCTTTTTTTTTTTTTATAAATAAGTTTGAATTGATGATTTGATTTGATTTTTACAACTATTTTCATGTAAATTGTTCATTTATTTGTTTTTTTTAATAGTACAATTTTTTTTTCTCAAACGTGCATTTTGGGCTTCCGCGCTCAAAACTCTTGCACTTACGCGTAGCTACGCAAGTTTTTGGACTTAACGGACCAAACGTGTGGCCAACGTGCGTTAAAAGTTCAACTTTGACCAATCGGGGACTTGCTTCGGTAGTGATGTGTGGAAGGAGTCCCTTTTGATTGATGGAAGTGCCAACCATTTAAAAATGTATTGTAGAGGAGAAATTACTACTTGTGGCTTGTTCCCGGCTGGAATTCTATGACACCAAGTCTTTCATTTATCAGAAAAGAGCTGTGAAAGAAAATGCCTGGAGGAAGATTTACGAGATTTTCACCACTTTGATGTTTGACAACTGTCGGTGGCGGACATGTACTGGTAAACAGTAGAAAAAAAGAAAAAAGAAGATGGTCTCCCGCTTGTCGAATGTGAACACCATGGCCTAAACCTGCGTTCAAGAATCACATGCCTGGTGTGAACGCAGCTCTTAAAGCAAAGCAGAATGACCTTTGATTAACTGTAGCGGCCAGCATCTCTTCAAAGTCTGTCCTTTGGTTGGCTCCGAGCCTAATTTCACTCCTTTAACCCTTGTGCTATCCTAGGCACTTTACCGTTGGGAGTTGGGTCATCTAGATTCACTAGACAGAGCTCTGAACCTTTTTTTTTCTCAATTTTTTGTGATCTTCACTGGTTCAATGGATTACATGAAATTTTTCCACCTTTATCCACCTTTGTCATGGTAGGGAGAACACGTCAAAGTAAGGGTGGGGTCATCCAAGATAGCACAAGGGTTAAAGTCTGAGAACCAGTGACAGGCTCATACTTAAAACATGGCGGCTTATGTGATTTCCTGTCTGTGTAAGCACGTGCCTGAATTCATGTTTGTCCTCATGTGTTTGTGCGCTCGGGGAGGATTAAGATAGGCTGAGTAATGGCTGCTGCTTTCCGAGGAAAGAAAGAGGAGAGTGTGAGGCAGAAAGAGGAATAGAAAGAGAGAAAAGTGAGGGAGACTGAGAGAGAACAAAGCAGACACCGACTTTAACCCAGAGCTGTAAATGTAGCCGACACCTAAATCACTCCAACCTCTTTTTTAGACCCTATTTACATTTTAGGGAAGTCTGTCTGCCTCCAGGCAGAGGGGATGTTTTACTTCACTTCCTTACAATGGAAAAAAAACAGCTGATGGTGAAGAAGTGAAGCTATTAAATAATACAGGCGTCTGAACAAGTAGAACCAGCAGACAAACTACAGACTTGCTACTAAAAAATAAACAGTCTTAACTGTTCCATTTCATGCAGCTGTCATCCATTCAATATCTACCAGTACTGTGGAGTCAGGCAGCTCAATTTATCCCCAAAATTTGGCAACTAAAATGGTTAAGGTTAACAGGTTAGCAGTCAGATCTTAGATTTCATCCATTCCAGCAACTGAACATAGTCTTTTATTCGTTTCAGCCAAAGAAAAGAAAAAAAGAAATCAGCTACGAATTTATTATATTCCTTAACCTTAAAAACAGTTTTAGGAATTGACCAAAACTTTCTTTTTGGTAATTAGTATGCAAAAAGAGACAATAATAAGCAAACTGTGATATTTCTAATTTAAATTCTAACATGATGTTTAGCAATTTGTTCTTTTTTATTTTACAGATTGTACTAGTTCATTAAAGGCCCTATATCATGCAAAATCTTTTTTTTTAACCTTCAAGTGTTTATAATGTTAATTCCTCACAAAAAACAATCCCAAAGTGTTATTTAGATGCATTCATTTCTGAGTATTCCTCTAAACTTGCGCTCTGAGCACCAGCCCCTTTCAATCCACGAAAACGAGCTGGTTCTCATATTGTGATGTCACAAATTGAGGAACAACCCCTACCAGAAAGTCTGCACTGCTAGCACCGCCCCCAGGCTAACAGACACACCCACTTTCTCCACAGAGCTAGGGATGTTTGGCAAAAACTCTTTCCTTTTATATGCACTGTGTGGGATCGAGCGGCCATAGAGGACAACAGAAAATGTATCAAAAAAAGGAAAATGTAATTTTTTTCAAAAAATTTACAAACTGGGGCCTTAAAAGAGGTCAACAGAAACATAATTAACTCAGGCGACAAACTTAACTTAAGCAACTGAACAGACCAAGTAACAGAAAAAAAACTGACCTACCCAAAGACACAGAAGGGGAACATATATAGTGGCTGATCAGACCACCTGAGAAACATGGGGGGGGGAACTAACATTTTACAAAAACTATAAAGACTTAACACAAAACTTGGCCTCTTAGCAGAAAAGAAAAAACATCAAAAGTAGAACAAAAGGAATAATGACCGACCTAAGCAAAGCAAATAAACATTAAATAAGTCAATTGGTTTCTCCCCTTGGAGGCTTCTGTGGATGGCGCCTGCCCAATTGCCTGACTGGAGCATTTAAAGGCTGTGAAGACTTGACTTCTTCTTTTGCCAGTCCTCACAGCCCAGCTCCAGGAGCAGAACCTTAGCCACACCCATAGGGGACCAGTAGCACTCTCCGAACTGGCAACTCAAAAACAGTTGACATGAATCAATCAAACCAAAATGAGTAAACTAAACATATGTACATGTATTTGCTACAAAGAAATACTGAAAACAGAGGATACATGTATATTTTAACTCAAAGCAATGTGTGCATTTATTTAAGAATGAAGAATCTGAAATAATAATTAAAAAGAAAGTGTGCAATGCTGGGGGGAGGTTACCGTCATTTTGTTTGTGGGTGTGCTGCCATCACATGCACAATATGCACATCCATCTTTGTAAAAGTTTGGATGTTGGTTTTTTGTGGGCGAAATGTAGACACGCTGCCAGGGCCGACTCTTGGTAGATATTGTGACATGGGCGACACCCCCAACGAGAAAAAGGCGGATCCTCAGAGATCGAGTCGTCTTACTTCCTGGTAGGAAAAGGAGCTCGCAAAAATGACTCGAATTTCACAACAAAGCTGTTCTTTAGTGTTGAAAATATACAAATGCAATGCAATAGAGTAAATGAATTTGTGAGTATAATTGCAGAGGATAAACAATGACACAGTGAGACCAGAAACAGAGACAATCTCCTGGCTGTATGATCCATACATTTCTTATAATTTTATAGTTTTTTATAGTCTTTTATAGAATGTTATAGTCTTGATTTCTAGAGCACCACTTTCTATGATTGTCATTTCTTTTATTTCAATGTTATTTAAAAAAAAAGTTCTCAATTGGATATAATTTGATGGGCGGAGTCACTTATTCCGTTTTTCATTGATCCTTTGGTGCAAACCACATTTGATTGACGGTTTGTTCATGTTTAGAGTGTCAAGATAATTTATTTATTTATTTAACACATACTAAAAACGTTATATTTTAATATTGAATGTAGGAGCTACAAGCCTAGAAACTGCAAACTCTAGCCCTTTGAGCTACTGAGATGTGTGACGCCAGACCTGGAGGACGCGTTAAGCGGGCCATCGTTTACCTGTACACTCTAAAGAAAAATACACTGGGCCAACTTAAAAAAATTGAGGTAACAATTTGCATTGATCTTTTTAAGTTATCCCAACTCTAGTCAGTATTGAGTAAATTTCCTTTGACTTTTTGAGTTTGATTAACTTAATTTTATTTAGTCCCACAAACACAAATTATTTTTTATTTTTAAGTAAAAGCTTCTGGTGAATTTAAGTCAGCAAATTATTGAATTTAAGCTACTTCAACTTATTTGTTTCTTTTACTTTTACTCAAAAAAGTCCATGCAAATTGTTACCTTAATTCTTTCAGTATTGTAAACTTCATTCAATCAGTTGACACAACTCCACCATTGTAGTTTTTTGCTTTAATTGTTTATTATGAAAAGAAACAGTATTTTTCAAACATACACGTTTTTTTCCAATATTTCACAAATTAAGAAAAGATAATCCGCCTTTAATACTAATTTCTCGTTGCTTCTCAAAAATTAAAGATTCAAAAGAATGTAAAGATTGGTAGTGACTTTAACAATATGTAATCTCCTGCATTTTGTACAAAGTAAAAGAAATACTTCAGTGACAAATAAAACCGTCAAAAGTCAAACATAAAACATTTTTGTTAGGCTTACTATTGAAACTAGCTCCTACATGCACATCAGCAACAACATTTCAGCAGCACAATAACAGATTTTAAAGCACAGGTGTAAATATTCCAGGCAAAAGGGCTGATGCCCTGCTGGTTTTCCAGGTTTCCTTGTCGTACTTCCTTTTGATCACTTGGTCATGTGTGTTCAGCCAATCAGAGGCAGAAAAGAGGACGTTGGTGGAAACAAAGAAAGTGAGGCTCTCACTTCCTCCAAATGTCCTCTTTTTTTCCCCACCAGACTAGGTGAACATGATGAAGAAAGATCTGGAAAACCAGCAGGACGTCGGCCCTCCACGCATGAAGTTTAACGCCACTGTTTTAGAACACTTACTGCCAAGTAGTTCTTCACCCTTTCAGGGCATCAAGCTCAAAGAAAACTTTCTGAAATACTTGCAAGGTGTTCTTTAGACTTTATATATCAGTCCCATAAGCAAGGCACAGGCTCTGGGTACATCCAGGTCTCCAAGGACTTCTGTTTCCTCGATCACCACTCCTGCATGAACTGGTGTAGTCCCTCTTGCAATGGCAATTTTCAGGACTTCCCTGGTGATGTCAGCATCTTCATCCTAAAAATAGTTTTAAAATAATAACAATGTTTGAAGTCCAAAGAAAAAGGGATCAAGTGTTTTATAAGTCCTCTACCTACCACCAGTTCTTTGAAAAGACCTTCTTCCTTTTCCTTTAGGTAGACAACCAAGGAATGAATAGCAGCCTCCCTTTTCCTTTCAATGGAATGATCCTGTAGAGAGAAGAGGAAAACTTAATGTGTATGAACTGATTAAAACTTACAACAAAGTCAAGTGGCAACTAACGTGTTTTTACCTCTTCCACCATTGTCTTAATACGCTGAAAGTCCATTTTTGTGGCTCCTCCTATTGTGGAAACCAGGGACATTATTTTTGAAGAGTAATGGTCTACTTTTGACATGGATGTTGCCCCCATAGTGATGATGCCTTCATTAAAACCCTTGTGCTATCTTGGATGACCCCACCCTTACTTTGACATGTTTTCCCTACCATGACAAAGGTGGATAAAGGTGGAAAACTTTCATGTAATCCATTGAACCAGTGAAGATCACAAAAAATTGAAAAAAAAAAGGTTCAGAGCACTGTCTAGTTAATCTAGATGACCCAACTCCCAATGGTAAAGTGCCTAGGATAGCACAAGGGTTAATCTGTTTAAAAATAAGTAAAACATGAAAAGTTACAATTCACTTTTGTACATTCATCTTCACAGTAATTGTTTTAAGTAAAATATTTCCATGAGCAGCACTAAAAAGAGCATGCCATATGTCTTTGACATCACTGACTGGTGGCTCTTATTCTTAAATTAATTTACATAAACATCACTGTTGATAATTGGGATTTACAGGTCAGACCTGAAAAACTTAAAAAAAAAACTGTTCACAAAAATAAAAACAGTTAACAGTTTATTCAAACTAGTTTACAAAGGAGACAAAAAAACCTTAAAATAAAACTTGGAGCAGCTTTTTGAATGCTAAACTATAAGGTAAAAAAGGTATTTCAAACTAAAGCTGGGATGAAGAGTAAAAACAGAACAATTTTCCAACTGTTCAAGAATGATCCTTCTGGAATTTTCTTTCTTTCTTGTTTTAAAAAACTTAAAAGAATATACAACCACCACCTAACTATATGGAGTTCAAATTTTAAGTAAACATCCAGGACTGTGCAGCTCTCTCTTTTATTTCTCCTTTTTTTTAGTGAGTTAAGACCATAAACTTTCTTGCCAAATATATTTGGATATGTTTTCAGATAAAATGAGGGTTTGCAGTAAAGGTGCGGATAAGGGAGGAGCTGGACTTTCTCGATACACGTTTTCTATCTGCTAAAAATGTATAATGTATCACTGATAGCTGCCTTAGTTGGAGAACAAATAAACTGTACTCAATATTAACCTACAGAAAAGCAATGTTCCAGATATGACTCATTTATGCAGTTAATCTTAAGAGGAAACTAATTAACACAGTGAAGTAAAACATTCAAACTTACAAAAAGTCTCTCTCCTACAGGCAAATAACACCAGAACTGGATAAATAACCCCACCAAGCCGTTCAATTTGCGACACCTGACGCAGACAAAGCCGTTAGTGTTTCTCCCGCCAGGGATATTCAAACGCTAACGTTGTGTGTTTGCAACAGGAGGAAAAGTTACCTTAAAACTCAGTGAGATGAATTCAACATTTCAGAAAAACTCTGCGAGGAGGCAGTTTATTCTTGCCGTTTATTCAGTTGAACTTGAGATCAAAATGACACCGAATACTTAGTTCTAGTCTTGTTAAAATATAACCGTCTCCCCCAGCACACCAATGAATTCAGTTGCTAGCTAAAAGTCAACATTGGCAAGAAAACATCATGGCAGCTGTAGTTAGTTGTTCTCTTCCTGCACCTCTCGCGACACAATTGAAAGATAATATTTTATTTGAATTAGTTTAGTCAAAAACAAATTTTAAAAATGAGAACTTACCAGAGAGGACAGTACTTCATGGAGCTGCTTCGTGCTTGCTCCGTTTCTCCTCGAAGGCGTGCCCTCATATTCTTTCCAGTGTTGTTGCACTACTAGCTTATTTAAGAATGCTCAACATAAAATCAAGTTTCACCAACTTAACATTTGTTCGTTGTTGAGTGAACACAAAATTGATGGTTAAAAATGTGCAATATATTAAGTTCTCACAACTTTAATACATTTTGAGTTCAACTCACTTCTTTAAATAAGTTAACAACTTACTATTATAACTTTATCGAGAAAACTTAAATATTTGTGCCTAAAATGTCATTGTTTTTTAAGTTCTACATACTAACCCCATGAATCATTTGTTAGAGTGTATGACGGAGAAAATAAGTCTTTCACTGCGATCAACTTTGCAATTAATTTGTTGAAGGCGGATTTGACTTCTTTTACTTCATTTCCCGCACCAGCGGTCAAAAACCTTTTCTTCATCTGGGTGATGCACACCTGTCTGAGGTCAATGGGGCTTCTACATTAAATGTTTCGCATTCGAGATTACGAGTTTATTTAAAGGGGGAAAACCATTTTATAAAACACGTTAAAACATGGGTAAAGAAGCCAGATTGGCCAATTATTTTCGATGCATTCTTTTCCACACAGAGACGCTAAGACGCAATCTCCAGAAGGGTTCTTAATTTTGTTTAAGCTAGGCCATAACCAACAGCTTTCCCAACACTTTTTATCAACAAAATGAAAGAGAAAAAAATACTTCCAACATGTCGTAATTCTCTCATCCATTTCCCTTATTTTGCCATTAGCTGAACCCCATTAGTCCAAACCCCCAATAACAGGTTGAGTGACAGAACTGAGGGCCAACCAGCGTCTCTGCCTAGAGCATTTAATCTTCTCTGGAACTTAAATGGGCCCCAAACAGCCACCCAGCCCAACTCAGTCCACTACAATATTACAAAAGCAGTGAAATACACTAATAGAGGGCTGCACAATGGCCCAGTGTGGGTTTTCCCGGTTACTCTTGTTTTCTCTCACAGTCCAAAGACATGCTTCAAAGGTTAATTGAGGATTCTAAAGGGTTCCCTAGGTGGGGGTCCCAGCCTAGGAACCCTGGGGGTGACCCTGAAAGGGTTCTGTGCCTTCTGATAGATGGATGGATGGAGAATAGTAGAGACACGCATGGACATGCATACAGAAACGTGTGCAATGCAGAGATATACATAAACACAACTGTAGAAAATATTTATTTTTTAAATATTTGGGGGCAAGAGGGGGAAACCTTTCAAGGACTCATTCTAGCGTTTGCTGAACACATTGTGGCTGTGACTGCATCCCATTATCCATCAAAAAATTGGTCTTTTTCAGAAACAAGGCATGGGTTCCTACCAAGCGACAAGTATCCTTATCATTCAAACAATCAAAATATGTGATTAATGGAAGAACTAATCCCACTCAGGTAAGGTTCTGATAATTAGCCATGCTATACCCTGATTGGTGGATTCTCCTTCTGAAAATTTTCCCATGACAACTGCTCCACAATGGAGTGCACATCAGAAACCACTGAAGGGTATTACAGAGCTTATTAGCATGATTATGGGGAGAAGATGGGTCCCAGGTTAATTTGGTAGTGATGAGTCTAATAAGGTGGGCCTCTTCATTGCCCCTATAGGACACTCAGAAGTGTACTTGGGAGTGGCTTTGGGAGCAGTCTGAACACTGCGCTGACTGTACTTTCCGTGGAAGTTGGCTGCATTTCATTCCCAAAGATGGAAAAAGCAAAAGCTCCATGACAGTCCCGACTCATTTAAAAGTCTATGTAAACTTCAGGCAAGAGTTTGCAGCCTCTTAAGTCTCCCTTTATCCCATGAGCTGGACCCGAAGCCATGAAGAGGAAAAAACTGCACGCTCATGGATACCAGCTGCATACAGAGTTTGTCCTACTTCTTTGTTTACGTGCTTCTGCCTTATCGGATTTAGGTCTCCGCGATCTCTAAGCTCCCGCTCAAATGTGACGAGATCATCGCTTCAACCTCAGCAAAACTGACATTAGTGTTTTCTGGAAAAAAAACTAGCGTCCAAGTTGAGCATGCGTCTATAAAAGACGTCCTCGCTGATGTATGATTGGGAGGGGGGGCTGAATGCCCCTGTTTAAGCTTCCAGCGCCCACCCAAGTCTTTTGCTGATGTTCCAACTGTGCAGCTAATGTATGCGGAACAGCTGCAGCGTCTGCTGATTTGTGTGTTCAGGATGCCGCGGCTTCTGGCTGTTTTACGGCTGCCCTCGTAGGCAGGATCCAGACATTTTGCTTAATCCTCCTTTTCTGCCGGCCGCTGATGTCTTCCATCTTTTGTGCCGTTTTTGCGTCAATCGCGCCTTCTTTTTAATTAGTGCATGAAGTATTTCATGCAAGCACTTCACACGATAAATGGATTTCCGCGTCTAATGTGGCTTAATTAATAATGATCTGATTTGGACGTTATGTCTAACGTCTCTTGTGGATAATTGGGCACGAGGTGGTTCGGTGTGCACCATCTGATGATCTATCATCTCCACGGCGAGGACGTTTTGACTCAAATTGACAGATGGAAATGGATTCTCTAGATGTCCATGAGGTATGGATCTTGTTCTCGTATGCAGAATGGGTGCCGTTGTGGGATGAAAACCAGGAGCCAGGAAAAACACAGACATCGAATTTACACTGAAATTCTCTACAAAAATGTGAAATAATCAAACTAAGTATTCTGACAAACAAACTTCATTTTGACACTATATTCACAGAATTCATCATTGGATTTATAACCTTAAATAATACAGAACTAGATTGAGGGACTGAGACATCATTTTCAGGTCCAATGTGGTGAAGCCCATTCAGATGCCATTTTTGCTCAATATGGATGCTGCCAAGTTGAAGTCAGGCAATATCAATAGCTAGTGATTGGTCTGAGTCAACATTTCTATGGCAACCACTCGCAAACCAGGAGTAAAGTCATTGGAAGTCAACTTAAAGCGGAACCCAAGAGAATCTGTCAAACGTTTTGAACGTTTGATGTGAGGCCAGCATGCGCCTCATCCTTTTATTGAGGCCTCTGATTGGTCCGTTTAAAACTTGAATCATAAAAAATAAAAATAAAAATAGGGTTACCAATAATATGTTTAAATAAAAAGGTTTCAGAGAAATAAATAGACAAATAGAAGGACTGCTTAATATCTATTTATTTTTGTATAGAGGTCTTTGGGATTTTGGTCTCTTGCAACCAGTGGGTACTTCCTGTTTGGCAAAAGAGAGGAAATGGGTCACTCAGCCCAGTTCTTGCATAAAGCCAATGGTTTTTTTGTACCAGATATTGTACTACAAGTCACTCCAGAGTATAGACGCAGAAAAAAAAAGCCTAATAAAGATGAAAAAAAAATCATATCATAGTTGCACTTTTGGAAGAAATGTATTTAAAAATATATAGAAACAAGAACAGACGTTTCATCTTGTAAGGCAACTTGTGTTAACCAAATAGATCATAGACTTCACGCTTCACCATCATAACCCATTGATGCTTATTCGGCTCCATTAAATATGGGAGGGGTTTTAGTATATTAGTGCAACATAAGGTAATCATAGAATAAAGAACATGATAACAAGCCAATTAAACTCTTCGTATCACTCTGTCTGTAGCAAACATTGTTGCATTGTTTGTTTAATCAAACCAGGGTTTAGATTTCACTTATGTTTGAACAGTTGGCCACGCTATTCTCTATAAATACAAATGAATCCCAAACAATGTTTCCCGACTAGTTCTGTTGTTTCCCCTGTATCGGAATCAGCGTCAGTTGACTGCACTTTACCATGGCTCCTGGTAAAAAAACGTTCTGTAGCGTTCTATCTGGGTTCATTTCTACTTGGGTTCTCCTAATAAGGTGATAATATAAACTGGATAATATAAAGTGTACCATTGTTGAGTTACACATAGCTCAATGGCAAAGTTAGAGGAGTTAACATCCAGAAGTCATGAGTTGAATTTCAGCATTCTGGAGTTTTTGCCTTGCGTTTATTTTCTTCATGCGATGTTTGTTTTGCAGTGTCAAGAAAGCACTTCTCACAGAAATCGTCACATATTGTATTGTTTTGTTTTATGTTTTTTTTTATTATCATCAACAGCATTGTGTTGTTTTACGTTTTTTAATAATCATTTCCATGTTGAAGTGGTACCAGCAGATGGAGCTTAGTTGAAGCAGATGATATAGGGCCAGTACGCCACCAGATGCCGCTGTTTTATGTGGTTTTAACGCACCGAATGGTTGTTTCATTTTTCCGGTACAATTACTTGAACCCCTTGAAAGCTCCATGGGGCTTCTACTCCCATCCCTAATTTAAAAGGTAACAAAAGCTTTTATAAAGAAAAGCAGGAAGTAGAATAAAAATAAACCCGTTTTTGATACCTTTCATGTTGACATTAACATTTACCAATTCAAGTTTACGTCTAAATTGTGTTTCGGTTTTAGAATAGCGCCTGTAGCTAATCGACTTTTAGATTAGAGCTTTGCAGAAACATTCACAAAAACATAATTTCAATCAAGGGTGTTGAAGCAGAAAAACATAAAACGTTGCATAAATAAAACAAAAAAAAAACAACAAAAAAACCTTCTCTTTAAAATGTACTGAGATAGAAAAAGCCTGCAAACACTCAGGGAAAATCCCGCTAATGGCAAGCAGCTGTGGTGATTACAGATAGAAACAGGTGTGATGAAAAAAGATGAACAAAACATGCAGCTGAAATAAACACAGCAAATGACAGAAAATAGGTTTAAAGATCTTGGCACATGTAGTTCCTTTACTGCATAGGATAAAAAAAAAAAAGAAAGAAAAGTTTTATCCTTAAGCAGCCTCTAAACAAAGACATCCTTGCTTTGTTTTAGGAGATATGGTTTTTGTAATTTCATTTAAAAACAACAGAAGCAAAACATTAAAAAAAAAGCTGCACCGTGAACTGCTCACTGAATTTACAAAGTATAGTTTCATTCATTGATTCATTCATTCATCTTTTCCGTTTTTTCCCTTTCCAGGTGACGGGGCTGCCGGAGCCTATCCTGGTCACCTGTGGGGAATTTTAGAACGCTAAATTGAATTTACTGTAACCCGAAGGTCACCTACTTACGACGGAGTATTAGGGCCACCAAAAAAAAAAAAAAAAGTTAAATTACGACTTTTTATCTCGTAAATTTACGACATAGAAAGTCGTAAATTTAGGAGATAAAAACTCGTAAATTTACGAGTTTTTATCTCGTAAATTTAGGAGATAAAAACTCGTAAATTTACGACTTTTTATCTCGTAAATTTACGACTTTTTATCTCCTAAATTTACGACTTTTTATCTCGTAAATTTACGAGATAAAAAGTCGTAGATTAAGGAGAAAACACCGAAGTTGTCCATTTATCGGAGCCTAGCTTGAAGATTAAATACGTGGAGCCTTTTGTGAAGCTTTATTTCCGGATTACAGGTTTAAAAAACAGATCCTGAACCTTTAGATCAGTGTTTTTCAACCTTTTTTGAGCCGCGGCACACTTAAACCTTGACAAAAATCTCGAGGCACACCAGCATTCAAAAAAAAAAAAAAAAAAAAAAAAAAGGGAGAAACTCAGTCTGTTTTGAACAGTTCCTCCACAATCTCACATTCTTTTTTTTTATAATTGTGGCAGAAAACGCTGGAAGCTGCAGCTGTTTTTTTCTCTAAAAGATGTAATAAAAGTTAAGTTAAAAGATTTAAAAACTGTTTGATTTGTGTTCGTTGTGGTTTCAAGACATTAAGAGGAGAGACGAGTTGGGTTACTTTTAACCCAATGCATCATGGGAGATGTAGTTCAATAATCCGCCGAATGCAGAACGACCAGCGTCTCTGAGCTTTATTGTTTTGATCACTTGTTCCACGGTCTGATACCGGATTCTGTGGAAAGCTACACCACTAAAGACAAGCTTTAGCTGGTATTTTTGTTGGAACTGAGCGACTTTATCAGCAGAATTCACAACAAGGAAGTGAAGACTTTAACCACTTCTGATTGGTCAGACTGATGACACGTGATTAAGAATCCAAGAATGATTGGTAGAGACAGTTGAAGGGGCGTGTCTTTTGCTAAAATGGAGATTAAGCTGCAGCTAAATCGGTACCGTCATTTTTATCAAAATGTCTTTAATAGAATCAAATAAGCACAAAGAAAAAAGTATTTTATGATCTGTCATATTCCTTATTTCTTAGTGTTTTTTAGGGCTTGTTTGGATGAACAAAGAGGTGAAGTCCTGGAGATCATAAATGTTTCAGTTGAGGGCAATTTCCCACGGCACACTTGACCATCTCCCACGGCACACTAGTGTGCCGCGGCACACTGGTTGAAAAACACTGCTTTAGATGACTTAAAATCAGATTTTTGTCAGTGGAACCGTCTGTCCGGGGTTCAGTGTCAGTAAAGCGGAGTTTAATGCGTAAAATATGAAGCTCAGACACACGTTTGGGTGTAGAGGACCGCTACAGCCTTTATTCTCCTTTTCATTCACACCCTGAAGTTCATCTGTCAACTGACGTCATGAACGTGTCATCTGAACACCAATGCGGAAGTAAACAGTTTTACATACGCCCCTCCTGCAGATGAAATGTCCCGTTTCAGCATAAAACAATAAAGAGGAATGAAAATAGTCTTTTATATTATCATTAGAACGTTGAAAATGACAAATAAGTGCTCCTCCTCGGACGGAAGCGTCACACAAATGTAGAGATTTGTCTTTGGTGGAGGAAGTAAGGATTGACGTGGACAGCTGCAGGAATACCGACGATGTTTTCATCGGGCTGCAGAGATCCTGCACCACCCATCAATAGCTTCCAGACATTTGGAACGTTATCAATGAACATTCATCTCGCCTGTTTAACAAAGTTTAGTCGGTCTGCTCTGCTGCTGCACGGCGTTCACCTGCTGCTCTGTATGCTCACTTCCACTTTAATCATAAATTTACGACTTAAAATCTCCTAAATTTACGACTTTTTATCTCCTAAATTTACGAGATAAAAAGTCGTAATTTAACTTTTTTTTTTTTTTTGGTGGCCCTAATACTCCGTCGTACCTACTTGATGCCAAGTTACTAAGAGAAACAATTGTCAACACTAAAATGATAGAAAATTAAAAATACTGTTATTTACTAAAAGTAGCGCAAATAACAGCAAAAAAAAAGACCACATTTTGGGGCAATGGTAAGCGCTCTTGCCTCACAGCGAGAAGACTCCCATAAACAGAACATCAATGGGGAACCTTTCTGTGAGGAGTTTGCATGTTCTCCCCGTGCATGTGCGGATTTTCTCCTGGGACTTCGGCTTCCTCCCACAGTCCAAAAACATGCTTCATAGGTTAACTGGTTACTCTAAATTGTCCCTAGGTGTGAATGTGAGTGTGCATGTGAGTGTGGCCCTGTGACAGACTGGCAACCTGTAAAGGATGTCCCCTGCCTTTGCCCATGAGTGGCCGGGGATAGGCTCCAGCAGCCTTGTGACCCTGAAAGGGACAAAACGGGTTTAGAAAATGAATGAATGAAAAGAAATTAATACAATTTGTAACTGAAAAGGCCTGAGAAGGTATTTGCCGTATTTTCCGCACTAGACGGCGCACCGTCAATTATTGGTCTGTTCCAATTTCATGTCACATATAAGGCGCACCTAAGTATAAGCGTATTCACAATACCAGTGACATCATGGCTGGTTAGGCACCGACGTCATCATTCAGATTTACACACACATGAACCCTACAGCATAGCTTACTCACCTATTTGATTGGAAAGTGTGTTGTTTAAAATGTCATTTAACATTTTACTTTCGTTTACAAACTGTAGCATAGGAAAAAAGAAAAATCCCCAAAATTGTTATTGTTGACGTACTTCTTCTAAATGAAGTCTGTGCGCCGCTCCTTCTGAAGAAACCCACGGATAACCTGTTTGGAATAAAATGTTCTCTGACGAGTCTCCACAAAATTCCTGAGTTTAGAGACATAATCCTCCATTCAGAAAATGATGCTGAACAATATCAACAGAAAAACTGCTCAGCTGGACTTGACTTACTTCCACTAATTCTATAATTCTTGCCACATTCTCTGGGATCACCAGCGCCCCCTGCCTTAAGGAGGCCTACTGCATGGCTCACCGAGTGTATTTCTAATGCAAATTTTTAGCGAATAAAAAAACATACTAGAGGAGTCACAAGCGGCACCAGTAATTGGCCAGAAATGAGTAAATGAAGTAAATTACAAAAGCATCTTTTATGATGATAGACCACAATAGTAAAGCGCCTGCAGTTCAGTCAGTCCGACATCGCTAAATGATAGACGTGTTAGGATTCACAATAACACTCAAACTTTTTTGGAAGTCATCAATAAAACTTGACAGAGCGCTGTGACCCAACATGGATGCAACATCTGTAAACCCGATTTAATCCATAGGTAAAGTGTTTAGGATTTCAAGGTGCTTTTACATCACAGTAATTCCTACAAATGGTCAATTAAAACCTAAATTTGACAAAATTACAAAAATGTAAACTCAACTCCCGATGAGATACTGAACTGACAGTACTTCATGTAGCAAATTATGTTGTTTTTTTTGTTTTGAATAAAAGCAGCCACGGTCCAGAAGTAACAATAGAATTTTGAATTTATGGGAGCATTTTGGTAAGGAAGGCCCAAAGCTTCTTCTATTTGCTTATATAGCTTTATGTGTTAAAAACCATAAAAGTGAGCAAAACCAACTAAAGAAACTTTCATTTTACACATAAAATAATAAAAAGGAAGGTTACAGGGTTGCTGGAGCCTATCCCAGCAACTGTGTGTGTAAAGCTGGCAAAGTCTTGGATAGGTCACACGTCTGTCACATCAAATGACCATCAAATAACCTCCCCTGTGGTTGGAGGGTGAAGTGTCCTGAGAAAACCCAAACAGGAATGGGAAGATCATGGAAACTTCCAGATGAGGACATATTTGATGCAAATGCTACCAAGGATTCACACAACAGAGTATTTAGAAACCAATTTTTTATTTATGGAAAAGTTGATCAGAGGTGTTGGTAAGTCTATGGTTTCTTCATGGTCTTAACTTATGCTGTTTTGATCAAATTCTTGCTGCGTTGGGTGTAGTTCTTTACTATTTACTAGAAGGCCCATAGCTGCATTTCTATTACAGATCTGCGCAAAACTTCATAGAAATTCTACAAATGTCGATTAAAAAAAACACCATTTTGCAATTACACTGTTTCCATTAAAACTTAGGTATGTAAATAAACACAAACCAACTCTCATGATAAGTCATTCAAAAAAACGGCAACAGATGTGAAAAAATACTTTGATTTACAGCAGATACATTCAAATTTCTGCCACGGCACTGGTGCTCATCATCGTCTATAAAAAGAGACGTCGGCGTCTTATTCCGGCCATGGAGCGGCGAGCTCCTTAGATGTGGGAGTGGCTATGAATGAAGCCATTTTTGGAAATCATGGTTTTACAGATCCAACAATTCTGCATGGCGCCATATGAGCTGTGTGAGGCCGTAGGACCTCTGCTGTGCAGCGCCCGAGGCAGCCAGTTCCTACCAAGAAGCGCACTGCCATCGGGTTGTTGATCCTCCGACTCATTTAATTCGAAAAAAGTGTTTCCATTGCAGTTTTGCAGAATTTTGATACGCCTCAAAAAAAAAAAAAAAAAAAAAACCCTCCTCCAACAACATTGTTTTTTCCGAAATTTTCATGTGTCTATTAGACACATTTTTCAATCGCAAATCCAATTGGCACAATTTCATAGAGCATGAAGCTAGCAGCTACTGAGGCTTCATAAACCTTTTATATACTTTAGCTGTGTTTGAATTCCCTCGCTACTCCCTACATTGCACTATAGAGTACGTTTGCCATGATTTCATTCCAATAAATAATTCAATTTTTTATCATCAGAAAACACTGGATTTATAATAGTCTTTGTAAAATGTTCCTTTTTATCGGCTTTTTGGGGTGTTGGGGAGTTCTGAGTGAATTAGAAGATACTGTATGTCTTAAAAAAGAAAAAGATAGATGTAACCTTAAATGGATGTCAGACAAGCCATGACTACCAATTGCCACTGTAGACTTTTTTTTTTTTTTTTTTTAGTAGGGATTATTTAAGAATTTTCGTCTGAGATTTTCTTCCAACAAAATTTAAGAATATCTATGTGAATTCAAACTGTGCCCACAGAAATTCCATGTCTCTGTGGGCTTCATAATTATTTCATAAAAGTGAGTGCTATCCAACATTAGACAGTGGTGCTGTAGAGAAAAACATGTGCCTACAGAACTGTCTGATAATGACTTTAAAAGTTTTATACTCATTTCGCATAATCCTAGCTGCATCAAGACATTTCTTAATGCACCTGTCTTACTGCTTTGATTGCAAACTGACCATCTTCTCGATGGTTAAGACGGCAGATGTAGGTTCCAGTGGCTTTGTAGAACTGCAACACGCAACGCAATACCATTATGAAATCCAATTTTAGAGAGCTTAATGACTCTTTCATATTGGTGAGGTGCCGGAGAGCCCGGTCATTTAGCGAAGCTATTAGGACAGCTGGCAAGCAGCATTTTACATTGCCCACAACAGCTCTTGTGCTTTCGTTTTTTTATATATTTCATATGAAGCCACCCATGAGCGTGCACTGACCCCACCTTTAAAAGTGCAGCTATTCTTAATTGCCTGTAAAATTCTCATCTGTTGAAACACAAGGCTCAGCATTTGTCCCAGTTCCTTCAGCACTCATTCTGTGATGACTCTTTTCAATTCTTAAAAAAAAAAAAGAAGCAAGGAAGAATGTGTGCTTATTAGTGCACTGAGCTGCAAACATTTCAATCTTTCCTGCAGCAACATTTTGACTATTTTAATGGCTTAAATAGTTGGTATAAATGAGCTTGAATATCATTGTTTTTCATAAAAATCACACAAATCTGTCTTGAACTGTGGCATTTGTGAGTCAAATTAGCTAAATTAGTTGTTAGCTCTTGATCAACTTTAATAAGATACACTGCAAACATCTTTTTTTTTTTTTTTTTTTTTTAACTTGTCCTGTCCAACAGCTGGGCAAACAGATGAGAGCTGAAGGCCTCTTGTGTTGGACATATTTTGCTTTAACAACAGGGGTTATTAATCTTCAGACAAACCAGAGGAATGTCTGAATAAACCCCTTTTGTAGTTGAGGCCAAACTTTATTAAATTAAATTATTAAATTTATCATATTAGAAAATCTTTGGTGCTGGACCGGACGGAAAAGGAAAGGAGGGAAGGATAGAGAGGGGTATTAGAGAGGAGGGGGGAGAGGAGGGTGATAATAGGAGGGGGGGGGGTAGAACCGTAAAGCAGCATAAGGCAACAACTTTACTGGATGTTTATCATTGCGGTAAGGCTCAAGTGTAAAACAAATCTCAAAGGGCGGGGCCTGTCCACACACATTCAGATGTTATAAACACACCTGATAACTGCAAAGATGTCCACATGTCAACATGTACACAAAACATGCACACAATACAGATATTGTTCACACACGCATACTCATGCCTTTAAACCAACTATTGTGAAATATTTCATTCGTTCCATCATGCAAACTATTAGTGCAAAGGTGAGCTAACCCCTGTGCTCAGGTAAGTGTTTATGCTCTTCTAAATGGATGGCGGAATGTGAAAAGAAGGAGGGAGAGACCCCCGGCCAACCCCACACCCAGACCCCCACCACAGCAGCAGCGGCAACCAGAACCCCCAACGCCACACGGCAGCAGGCAGAGAACAACCACCCCCCGGGCGACCACATCCGCCACCCAGGCCAGGGCCAGCAGGACCACCACGGGGCCCCCAGAGCCAGAGAGCAGGGAGGCACGGGGGGAAGAGAGCACCGCCCCAGCCCAACCAGGGGAGCAGCCCCCCCGCCGCGCCGGGAGGGCCCACCGCAGGGCCCCACCCGGGAAGAGTGCCCACAGCCCCAGACGAGCACCTCATCACCACCCAGGAGTTCTGGGCATCCCCCCGCCCCAACCCCAGGTACGAGCCAGGACCCCCCAAGGGAGACCCGCTCTGCGCTCCAGGCAGCCACCCACCCGGCCCACGGTTGGTCCAGGAAGGAGCAAGGTAGGGGACAGCCGACCCCGCCCAGGAAGGGGGGCACCCCGGAGAAGAGGGGGGCCCGCAAGGGGTGTTGTAAACATGGCCCGACCAGGCTCGGCCACAGTTGGAATGTGGGCAGGGGCCCAGCGCCCAAGGGCAAAAACTCGAACCCACCCCACAGGGAGACGGACACCCCCGGCTCAGATGTAATGTGAACCCCCTCCCTGCACGGAGAGAGACCCGCCGGGCCCTGGAAACCGGCACCCAGGGGACGCGGCCGCCGCTGCCAGGGGCCCAGTACCCCCCACCAGGGATGGGGTAGGGGACAGATGGACCTAGGACCCACCTTCCTTGCATAATGTGTGTGCGTGTGTTTGTGAGGGTGTATGTGTGCATGTGCGTGTGTGCGTGTTTGAATGTATATTATGAGAAGTAAAAAGGTGTGTGTACTAGGGGGGTGCAGTTAAAATTGGTGGGTAGGCCACAGAGAGGACAATTCCTGATTACTCACAGTAATGTCCCCTCACCCTCCCCACCAAGGGTCCCTAAATGTCTAAGGTGCGGTTAAAATTGGCGGGTAGGGTGCTAGGAGGACATCTGCTGCTTGCTGGCAGTGATGTCCAAGCACCCCCCCTACCAAGGGCCCTACATGTCTAAGGTGCAAATAAAACCAAAACATTTTTTTTAATAAAGCAGTGACCAAGTTCTCGAGGTTTCATTTGTCATTCAGTCTTTCCTGAAGCAATGATTCATTACTTTTGAGGTAACTAAAATGCAGATATATTGATTCATTCCAGAGGTTTTCAGTGATTTCAAAACCATAAGTCACAGATTTTTCATTTCTGGTATCTTAGCGTACTCTTCCTAGCATACTTAGTCAAACCCCCCTAGGTAATTGATGTAATCCCCCATTGGTTGATTCATTAAAAGTGAAGTCTAGGTCAGCAAAATAAAGCAACGTTGTAAACGAAACAGAGGCGTGACAGCTGCACGTTCAAGGCACAGTGTGCATCCTCACCAGCTGGTGCAGATGTGAGAAGCAAATGATGCAACTGACTTATTAATACTGCACTACTGAACATTAGCATTTAGGAGGTTTTTTTTTAATGTTATTAACGTGAAACTGTGTATTCAGGAGTAGCTTTAGTACACACCAAGAGTAGTAGAATCGTATGCAGAAAACACATATGCCTTTGGTAAACCAAAGTATGACAGAATGATGCATACACATTTAACACTAACAGGGTGTTGTTGCATTTGTGTGTTTTCACACATCAGTGTGTGGCTGTGAAGCGCTTTGAGGATTCTAAAAAAAAGCCTATATAAATAAATACAATTTACCATTTTACCCCATGACCTATTGAAGCTACAGTAAAAAATGCATTGGCCTTTTGGTTTCACTGGAATGTGTTGGTATTCTTTATTAAAGAACAGAAATCTTAAAACCCTTTTAATGGTGCCAGAGCTTGACACCAGTTTCTTTGGATTTTCATGGTCCAAGTAGGGGTGTGATGATAACTGCATCACCGCAGTGATGAGATGGCTACCGCGGTGATGACTCATCACCGCACATTCTTTTCTTTTTTCTTTTTGAAAGTTCTGCATATGGTGCGTGATTTGAACTATAATCACATTCATCTTTGCTAATAATTTACTTTTGCTGCGAGTCCTGTGTTCAAACTTCAAGGCTTTCTGGGGGAAAAAGCCGCATCCTCCTGCGCAAGGGAGGGACAGTCCATTATACATATTATGGGGGACTTTTTTTTGTGTATGTCTGATTTTTAATTAAGTGCTTGCCATGTTTCAGTACTTGTAATGTTTACAGATAATGTTAAATTAAATACACACAAACACAGGCATAAAAGACAATGGCATAACTAAAACAGTTGGCGTTAGTTAGATTTTAATTGGAAGTATGCCTAGCGGTAGCTTCGTATGGTATAGGCAATATAACCATAGGCGGCGCTCGAGAAAAATGGCCATGAATTTAGTGTCTAAATCAAATACTGTGTCGGCTTTTTGGGCACACTTTGTGTGCGGTTAACCGTGACTCCTGCTGCTTCATCACCGCAGTGATCAAAAATCCCATACCGACCCAGCTCTAGGTCCAAGCAACATCTTCTGGCTGGTTCCTAAAAGGCACTAGCTCTGTGGTAAAACAGAGCACAGAACCACTCTGTGTTGTAGCAATACATGGACCGTTGATGTGTCTGGCTCTCTCAACAGGATTGTGTAGTTGCATGAAGGCATTTTGATGACACAGACTTCCAGATCTGTGGAGAACAAAAAGGTTCTTTGGAAGAACCATCCAAGCACTTTAAAGCACCATCAACAGGTTTTTAGAAATAGATCTGAAATGAGAACTGGACCGAGTGAGTGTGACGTCACTCGTAAAAAAAAACGTCTTTCTCCGGACTCCAAACAAATGAAGTCAATTCAGTCGCCATTTTTTTGCAACACGGACGCCACCATATTGGAGCCAGATGAAATCAGTGAGCAGAGATTGGTCCGAGTCAACATCTCTATGGCAATCACCCTTGCCAATCAGGAGTAAGCTTGTTGGAGCACCACACCCCCACCATTTGTAACTGGGCTCGGGAGAATCTGTCAATTATTTGGAATGTTTGACATCAGTTCACATACTTTTATTGAGGCATCTGATTGGACAGTTTATAATTTAACCTTTGTGCTAGCCTATGACCCCACCCTTACATTGACGTGTTATTCCTACCATAACAAAGGTGAATAAAGGTGGAGAGGATTTCATGTAATCCATGGACACCAGTAAAGATCACAAATCATTGAAGAAAAAAGGTTCAGTGCACTGTAGTGGGTATAGATGACCCCACTCCCAATGTTAAAGTGCCTGATAGCACAAGGGTTACATAACTTGCATGAAAAATAGGATCATTGAGTACATGTTAAAAAAAAAGGTATCACCAAGAATTGTTATTCTGACAAATACAACACCTGAGTAATATTTTTTTTTTCTCAATTCAAGTCTATGGCATTGTGGCTTCTTGGTACTTCCTATTTGGAACGCGAGGTGGGGAGGGATCACTCAATCCAGTTCTCCTTAACATTCAATAACCTGAAAGCATTCTTTATGTAACCACAAGTAAAAAATGCATGTTTTGTTGTTGTTTTTTCATTCTAGTCGTTATTCTAGTCTAGGTCAATAATCATTCGATTTGATCATTTACGTGCACAAACTTGCAAAGAACAGAGCAGCGCTAGCTGAGCATGTTTGGGTGTCTTTGGTGAAATTGTTGAAGGATAGTTCTTCTTTATTTCATGGATTTTCATTTTTATGTCAACAGTTTACAATGACGACCCTGTTCTCAGCTTAAGGACGTGGGAGTCTTTGTATGATGGCAAATAACGTTTACCCTCTAAAGAATTTCCAAATCACCCGACTAATATCTACAGTGTGATTGACCAGGGACTTCTTTTATTAAGACGAAACATCCCAAACAAAATCGTGATCACTTTCCCCCACAACAATTTCCCTGATGCTTCCATGATTTTGTGCTCATTTACTCTTTCAGATTCTAATTGGTGCCGTTTTATCTTTATATGCCGCTCCATAATCTTCACTTTAAACTGACTTCCATTTGCCTCTTGTGGAGCCCCAGCTCAATAAAGCTTGTAATTTCCCCATCAAGGCCTCTCCCTCCCCCAGCCTCGCAGTGACAATAACAATCCACCAGGGAAGTGACGTTGGGAGGGGATGTTTACAGGTCTGTTCAATAGGTCTGCCAACAAATAGCTTTTTAATGTTTTTTTCACAATCCCACAAAAGAAAGGGGATTGTTGTCCATGAGCCATCTGAGGCCATTTAGGAGAACATGATACATGACTTGCAGGTGTCCTACACCGTGGGAAGAAAAGGAGACAGATTGTTGGGGGAGTTTAGCATTAATTCTCCAGATAGGTTTTATCATCATCAGGTTCAGTTTCGTGATTGTCGTGTTGAAGCTTAGGGACTATTTGCATCAAGAACTTTATAAGCGTTCCTTAAACGTATGCAAATTATACAGATTCAAATTAGAAGTTAATTACTTTTACTGATCACGAAAAACAAAGATTTGTTTGTAATTGTCCTATCCTGCACCTCAGCAGATAGGAAGGCTTGTTGTGTTGTGTGGTGGCTTTTTGACCAGTAGCATTGGTCAGTAATCATCCAAAGGCTCATATATTTCCATGTTCTACACATACCGATTGTGAAAAGCCCGAAATCAAATGTTCTATATTTGCACACAATGATGAGGCATCGTCTTTAGGTAAGCAGCACTACATATATAAAAGGACCATAAACAGGGAATGTACTAAAACTGTTTCAAAAAGTTACACCCCTGAAATATGGCTGCACTGTTGTGCAGCGGTCAGCAATCTTACCTCACAATGAGAAAGCCCCGCTTCAAATTCCGGCTGGGACCTTTTTGTGTGGAGTTTGCATATCCTCGTGCATTTTCTCCAGGCAGTCCAGTTTCCTTTCACAGTCCAAAAACTAATTGGCAACTCTAGATTGTCTTTTTTGGTTTAACTGTGAGGCCCTGCAACACACTGGCTACCTGTTCATGGTGTAGCTCACCTTTGCCCAACAGTAGTTGGGTTCGTTCCAGCTGCCCAGAGACCTCAAAAGGAATGGAGTGGGTTTATAAAACGGATTTCTAAACCCACTCAATCCCTAAAAAATTTGAGTTTTTAGACAGATGTTCCACTTTCTTTCCTGTCTTTTAAAGGCCAAACAGTCTGTTTTGAGTTGGGTTGTGCTAAAGGATTCTTCTTGTTCTCGACAGTCACCTCTTGCCTGCACAGTATAGAAAATTAAGTATGTAACTCACCTATATAGGCAGTCATTAAGACAATTGGGTGTGTTTGGAATGATCAGGACTGAATCCATTTATAACAATCTCCATTAATTTAGCTTAGTTTGAATCTCACAGGAGTCAGCTGCAGGAAATTTCAGTAATTTAACCCAAAGTATTGTGATCGAAGGGGTAAATAATATGCAGATGGTGTATGCTTCTCTGCACAAACTTTTCCAGTATTCATCTGCTTCATGTTCGTGTTTACATCAAAATCCTACGGTATTTTGAGGCCTATTTCTGTGATCTTTTCCCACATCTTAGCCTCATTCAAGTCCCACTTGATTAGGTTTTGTGTCAAAAGATAAGCAGTAACTCCTAGTAAGGGCCTACTGAGAAGTCAACACAGGTTATTCAAGTGTAACTCGGTGTGGCATTTTAACCACAGAATTTCGGATTCCAGCTCTTTCCTATGGGGGGATATTGATGCTTGCACTTCAGACCCCCGTTGTACGCATCAACCCATTCGCCCGGAGCTCTTCACATCTGGTGCATCTGTACAACAGAGACGCAGTCCTCTGCAGGATGCATCTAAACGGAGGACCTCATCAGGATAATATTAATTAAACCCTCCTAACTAATTGTGTGTTGCTTTTTGCTGTCAACCAATTATGTTGTACACTCTTGGGGAGAAGCGGGATCCTCCGCTCACTGTGAAAATCCAGCTGTCACTGAATTTCAATAAGCATGTATTTAATTAACATACCAGGCCACTGGAGCATATCAATATTTATTCCTCTTGCAGATGAGACAGCGATCCGTTTGTTCTGCCCACTGTCTGCTGAAGACACCTGGAGAGCTAACATAGCATACAGACTAAAGATTAGGGATCTATGATAATATTTGCCTTGTAAATGCAACTGTGAATAATGTAGTAAATGCAACAGATAATGTATTTTTCTCACTATAAGGCGCACCTAAGATCCTTTTTTTTATGACAGTGCGTCTTTATATATTATAATCCTGAGCACCTTATTTTTAGATTAATTCTAGTTGTGTTTACAAATGTTAAAGCAATTTTGAGAGGTACACAGTGCTCTGTTGAAGAGTTTGGTTGGGTGTTTTTTGTTGATACGCTAACAGCTAACGTCTTGCTGTGTTGGACTGCATTCTTCTTTTTACATGTAATTAAAAAGGTTGGGAGTTAGAGTAGTCAAAGTAACATTTGTTTTAGCTTGTTAAGTACGTTCAGTCTTTCTTTTTTAATCTTACAAACAAGGTTGGGTGTTTTTGTGAATATTATATCGTGGCTAATGTGTAGTGGTGTCTTTTTTTCCCTACATTTTCCCAACAAGATTGGGAGTTAGCATTGTCACAGTTACATTTGTTTTAGCGGTATCAGTCTGTATTCAAATTGCTGCAGTCAATTTTGAAAGCTAGAGGTAGGTTATTGTAAATACGCTAACACAGCTAACGTGTAGCGTGTCAGTTGGTTTTACGTGTTACTAAAAAAGTTTGGGAGTTAGCGTAGTCACAGTAACGCTTGTTGTAGCAATACTAGTCTGTTTTTTGTACATGTTAATTTAAATACCCTAACACAGCTAACACGTACCTCTGTTGGACTGTTTCTTTCTTTCTTTTTTACATTTTACTAACGAGCTTGGGAGTTAGACTGATACAACTAAACCAAAGGTTACAATGACTGCGCTGTTTTTTTAGGCTGCAATCAAAGTTTGGTGTTAGGCTTTTGTGAATAAGCTAATGCGGTTAATGTGTAGTGTCGTCGCATAATTTTTCATTTTCCTAACAAGGTTGGGAGTTAGCTTTTTCACAGTTACATTTATTTTAGCTATATCAGTCTGTTTTTAAATTGCTGTAGTCAAGGTTGGAAGCTAGCAGTAGGCTATTGTAAATATGCTAACGCAGCTAACATGTAGTGGTGTCAGATGTTTTTTTACGTGTAACTAACAAAGTTGGGAGTTAGCGTATTCACAGTAACACTTGTTTTAGCAGAATCAGTCTTTTTTTTAATGTTGCAAACAAGGTTGGGTGTTATTTTGAATACGCTAACGTGCAGAGGTGTCAGACGTTTTGTTTTGCTATGTTTCTCTAACAAGGTTGGGAGCGAGGCTGAATCCTAATTCTTCCTCTACCCCTCTGGCTCCTCTCTATTGCTCCAATTGTAGAGGTATTTTGAAGCTGTAGTGGTGTACGAAGAAACGCATTTCCTAACATGCATTTAAATGGCGGCAGTGGATGATGCGATAGAGCGGGTCGTCTAATGATCAAAGAGTCGGCAGTTCGATCCCCGCTCCCCCCCTTGTGTCCTTGGGTAAGACACTTCACCCTCCCTGCCTCCAGTGTGGCTCCACTGGTGTGTAGATGTGTATGAATGATCCTGGTGATGGTCAGAGGGGCCATAGGCGCAAACTGGCAGCCACGCCTCTGTCAGTCTGCCCCGATGGAGCTGAGGCTACACTAGTAGTTACCATCACCAAGCATGAAAGAGGAGTAAAGGAATAATGGACAAATTGTAAGCGCTTTGAGCACCAAGAAAAATTGAAGATAAATCTAATCCACTATTATTATCAAGTCATGAATTTTTGTTTTAGCATGACTTTTTAAAATTATAAAACCAATATTGTCATGTATTTTTGGAGCGCTGGCAGCTACGCCCTAACGTATGAATGATGTCATCGAGTGGTAGTAACGTCCAAATTTGAAGACACTATTTTTCCATATCACTCTGTTTGGAGGGCAAAATGCAGGGGTAGGGAGAAGTCAAAAGGGTAGGGAAAGACTTCGGATTTGGCATATGTAGTTACCTTTTTTTCAGCTTTCTCTCTTTTTTTTCAGCTTTATCTCTTTTTTTTAACATGTTGCACACAGGGTTAGTATGGAGTCTTATACTTATACATGTAATAAATGTCATTCTGAAAAACAGGAACATGTAATAAAAACAAAGCTTCTTTGGAAAATATTGATTTTGAAATCCGAGCTTCTGAAAAAAGACATAGAATTATAATAATATTCAACATGATTAAAAATGAATATTTTAAAATGCTGTTTTAAAATAATGAACAGGTTTTTAAAGCAAAAGGAAATATATGGAATAATATAATGGCTAATTTAAAATCTGTGTGCAGGTTTTTCACCATTTCTTAATCTTTTTATATATTTATGAGACATTTATTGGTTGATTGTGTGTTTGCACAAGGTCATATTTATTTATTTAATTAAATATTTATTTATTTAATTCTGAACAGTATAGGACTCCATAGGTTAGAAGTACCAGGTATTGTGAATATCCCAACATGGCTAACACTTCTAAAGTGGATAGCATGTAGCATGTTACAAGCAAGTTCTAGAATGACCCTTTATAAAGTCTGACTAACTTAGCTAAATCTTTTGTCTCGCTTAATGCTCCTTACAGTTCGGTCTAGCGTAAAATTCTGTGTGTTCTATAGTGCAGAAAATATTACATTGACGCTCTAGCTGATAAGTGGTACTAAGTGAAAGTACTGTATAGTAAAGGGAAGGTATAGGAAAAAAAAAGTTTTGTTTTTCCTCCACATTTCCCTTGTCCTCAGTATTTATCCCACGCCTTTTTACTTTTTCAGGCCTCCGTTTTGACAGAACAACAGGCATCATCCATCAACTAGATTTACCCTCCGGTACCCTAATATTTAGGAGACAGTCTAGAGTCATAACTCTAAAGCTAACAAATGCATTTTGGAGGAAAAAGATGGTGCATTTGTGTAAGTGTATGTGTGCACAAATTTGCCTGTGCCAAAAGAAGATTCATAGGTATGAAGGATCTGAAACTGACAGAGAGAGCTAAACTCAAACTCTATAGCTGTCATGCCATAGGCAACTGGCCGAGTATTTCCCCCGCTTTATTTTTTTTGTTTTGTTTTTTCTGCTGGGTCAGCAGAAAAAAAGTGCACAAGGCAGCATCAATAGATTCATCCGTGATATCAGGAGGAGGAGAAGGCCCATCTCTGTAGTGAAAGCCTCCTCCCTCCCTTCCTTTCATTTTACCTGCTTTCTCATACCACTGTCACATATAATGAGGCCCCGAGCTGGAGATGGAGCGAGCCTGAGAAACAGCAAAAAAAAAAAAAGAAAAGTAGTCACCGTGGCACAAACAACCGCCGCCGAGGCACAGCAGAGCAAAATTGAAAAGCTACATATTTTAGCATAATGCTCCACAGCTTCCCCACACAGTCCCTAGTGCTTCACACAGCAAAAGAGCTGTGTATTATTCAATGATGTGTCTACCGAACCAGGGGTCCCACATGGCCCGCGAGGTCACAAATTCAAATGATATCATGTGTTCCGACAAATGGTACCCCGCAGGGACACGTTTTAGGAATTCTCTGAAAGCTGTTTTTTTTTTTTTTTAAGCGTAGCCCACAGCGTGTGCTGAGAAGATTGAAGAGCCTGTATTTGAAATAGACTGAGATTGCATATGTTCTGAAGTAACCACACATTTCTTTCTTGACCAGAAAAGTCAGAGGCTCCAACGTCTCATTTTACTACAAATTAAAGAAAAATGTACGTGAAGTAGTACTTTTATCCTGTTCATTTACACTTTTTTTTGGCCCAAAAATTTTATCAAATAAAGCCCTCTTTTCTCACTAGCCGTACTTTCATTACAAACGTTTCAACACCCACACCCCAAGACATGCAAACTCATCAGGTTTTTGGCAGACTTGTATCCAGATAAATCATTAAGTGTATATGAGAACTGGACAGTTACCATAAAAAATGACTTACTTTCGACTCCAATGAAGTCGAAAGTACGTCCTTCGTCAGAACCAGACATAGTAAAGTTCATAAGCAGTTATTTGTCCGAGTTGGTCTGAGACAGCATTTCTATGGCAACCACTCTCGCCAATCAAGAGTGAGTTCATTGGACGTCCATGCCCCCATGGGCCACACGAAGTCTATGAATTAAATATTTGTACGTTTTACGTGAGACCAGATGCTTTTATTGAGGTATCCAATTAGGCAGTTTACATTTTTAACAACTTTAACAACTTTAACAAAATGTATCAGAACAAGAACGGTTATTCTGACAAATAGATTGAGGGATAACTTTTTATTTCTCCATAGAAGTCTAAGGAATTTTAGCTTCCTGGAGTCGGCGGCTACTTCCTATTTGAAACACGAGGGGGAGGGGCCGCTCAGTCCAATTCCTATATACCATTAATCATTACAATCCTCTACAATTTTAAAAGCAGCTTTGTTGTAAATTCAACTTCACAATGAACCCTACAAAGAAAAATTTGAGCAACATATAGTTGCATTTTGGTCTGAGAAAAAATAAAGTGCATCCACTGCTGCTAAATAGAAATTTTCTTTGTGAACATTGGTTTACAGCTAAAAATATGTTTTTTGAGCATTGTGATTATTTAAAGAAAATTATGAGGCTGATTATACTTCCTTGCAGCCAATGGCGGCATTTGTGATAGCCTAGGTACATGCCCCTTTACCGCCCCCATATGGCCAGATTAAGTGCTTACATACCGAAATTTTGTGACATCATGTGTCTGCAGATTTTTTTAAACAATTAACATCACAGGGTTCCCTCATTTAGCATGGCTCCAAAAATAAACTGCTGTAGGTGAAATCCATCAAGTAGGATTATAGATGTTTTCAGGCTGTAAAACCTCTCACTACACACTTTAAGCACTTTTTTCAGACACCATAGTAGTAGGTTTAGGGGCTGTCATCTGGACTTAAACCTACATCTAGACAGCACCTAAACCTACTACAATGATGGAATTAACCTGGATGAATGAGAGTCTTCATAGACGTATTTTCTGAGACACACATGAGCTTTTTTCACACTTTTCTCTTTTGTATAAACTCTCAAAGTTCTTTGTAGAAAATTAAGTCCAGTATTATAGAAAGATCTAATCACATTCTAAGATTTACGTAAATCTGGACAACTGAACGCATTGCGTACAGGAGACACGCTGTAAAACAGCCAACAAGAGCCAAGCAGGACGCAGAAAAGGACTCAGTGTGCTCTAAAAAAATATTTTTTAAAAAAGCATGCAAAGTTGCTGAAAAAAAATCAGCAAAGGAGCAAGACCTCGAAAGGTGAACTATGAGGGAACATTGTTTCATGTTAAAGAGTGAGGGAGGAAAACCTTTTCAGAAACAGGACTCACCTTTAGCCAGGGGCGGAGCTAGAATATTTTATAAGGAGTGGTGGGGGTAGAGTGGAAGGCCGTTATCAATTAAATTATCAAACATTTCTAACAGTTTTGTCAGTATTATTGTTTTTATTTTATGTAAAAATATCACTTGTTATTTTTGCAATGCTTAAGGAAGCTTGTGTTATAGATTCCTTAACCTTTGTCAATATTGATACAAATACTGACTCAAATATTGGGGTTTCCAGTGTGTGGTAGGGCTTCTTGGTGGGGGGCTGGGCAGCTGTCCCCCTTTGTCCGCCAGTAGCGCCTTGCCTTTATATCATGTTTATTTGAGGTAGGTAACATTACAACCAATATGTTTAGGTAAAGATTTCAGAAAATAACCTAAAAGTCTCAATAGCTATTATGTGTAATATTTATACACTTTTGAGGTAAAAGTTCTTTGGGAACTTTTACATTTTTTTGGAAATATTTGTGCTGGAGACATGTTTACCTTCAGCCGATTGTTTAATCTGTTTGTTTGTTTTTTCTTATTCCCAGCTAACCTTATTCTAATTTAAACCTGCAAATGTTAAAATCTTAATATATCTATATCTATATATCTATATCTATATCTATATATATATATATATATATATATATATATCTATATCTATATCTATATATATATATATATATATATATATATATATATATATATATATATATATATTTACCTATTTTTTTATTTTCCTGATTTGTGTTAATTTTTTTTAAATAACCGGGCTTCACTCCCCCTGCTTTAGTAAGTGGATTCCAGATCCATCCAAGATGTCCTTTTCTGTGACAAGTGCTATCGTATCAAACTCTGATGAGTAGGAAGATGGGAAAGTGGAGTAATTACCAGAAACACGTGATTACAATGTCACTTGGCTGACAAGTCCTAATTAGAGCCGTCCCTTCTTGTCATTTTTGCTCCAGTGAAAGTCCGTGACGGCAGGGGACCTAAACTCAGCTGTGAACTCTGCCTTCATCGGAATCCACACACGAGACGGCCCTTTTACTCATTTGTGTCACTTCACTCATTAAGATTTTAATGGTCCTTATATTAAGCTTCACCGGCACAATGGCTGCCTCTCTTTTTACGTAACCTTCACTCCTTTTGTCAGATTGACTTAGGTGAACAAAGCATGTGTGGCGCAGGAACAACCGCGACAGAGACACACTTTGTGTGTGTCTGTCAGAGAGCGCAGCAACTTTTGTCGTTGTGCCACTTGCGTTCAAACAAATCGCACAATGAGTTACAGTGTGAAATCCTCTTGGAGGCCGGAATTGTTACTGCTTTCTTTAGGAATATGAATTCAGTTTTGAATTATTTATAAGTCATACTTGTCATGGTTTGAGTGTTCTGTCTTGGTGTTTGCTTTAGTTCTTGTTCTGTTTCCTGTTTTATTTTGAAAGGTTTCCTGTCTTGTCTTGTTTCTTGAGTTTTACTTCCTTTGGTCCCCATCTGCCCTGATCGTGTTCACCTGTGTCTTGTCTTCCCTGTCTGTATTTAAGTCTTGTCTTTGCCTTCCTCCTGTGCTGGTTCATTAGTCTTGTCATGGTGTTTCATGTCATGCTGTCTCTTGCCACGGTCCTTGTCTCATGGTCCTCGCCACGTCATGTAAGTTTTGTTTCTGTTCTGAGATCCTGCCCTGCAGCGCTTTGTGTTTGGTTTTTGTTCATTAAAATCCATTAGACTCTGATCCTCGTGCCTCCGCTCTGCTACTGGGCCCTACCGGCTCTCGAGCCACCCACCACCGTGACAATACTTTAACCTAAATTTACTTTGACCTTCAGGTTTTGTCTGTATGGTTTCATTCTTTGACTGGAACTATCGGGTTTCATCTGAATTCTATTTAAATAAAACATTTTTTTTTCAGCTGTATTTGCACCGAGTTACCAGAGAAGTAATAGACATTATCATTTTAACCCACGCAAGTGGAATTAAAAACTATTAAAGACCCACTCCGACAATCTTTTTATCTATTTTTAAACCGTTCCAGAGGTCTTTCAATTATGATTAGACTTTTTTTTAATGATAATAATAAAAATAATGGATTGGATTTATCTGTGCTTTTCCAGATGCTTAAAGCTTTTACATTGGATCCATTATTCATTCACTCCTCATTCATACTTGGTGATGGTAGCTACTGATGTAACCACAGCTGCCCTGGTGCAGACTGACAGAGGCGTGGCTGCCAGTTTGCGCCTACGGCCCCTCTGACCATCACCGGGATCATTCATACACATTTACACACCAGTGGAGCTGAAGAGGCTGAAGTGTCGTGCCCAAGGACCCAACGGGGGAAGCGGGGATCGAACCGTCGACCCTTCGATCATTGGCCTGAGCTGTTTTCTAGGACATAGTTTCTGCAGAATGGCAGGAGTTTGTTTGAAATTCACCTTTGAATTATGGGTGGGTGCAGAGCAACCCCACCCCGTTGCTGAGAGCAGGGAGTTTGTGGCACACCCACATCACAAGTACCCTCTTTTTCAAAATAATATATATTCGTCTGCTTCCGATTTACAACGACCTAAATAAATAAATACTCAGAAATGTCATTTAAAGCTTTATTTTCCTTATTTATGTCCTCCATCTTCAGAAAAATGCCAAAGAACATGTTAAAAACAGCAAAGACCCCATTTTCATCAGAGTGGGTCTTTAAAATTTATATTACAAATATACAGCCTCAAATGACATGGAAAGTAGACCAGGATCTTCCTTGAAAATACTTTGATGATTTCACACCCAAATTTTAAGGGAAAATGTGTTTTTACCATCTTTATTAGCTGTATTTAGGTAGAAAACAATGTAACAGAACTGGCTATGTTGAGTTTCAGACAAATCTTACATTTTGTATTAACCATCACCACATTTGGCATGGGGGTATTTTAGGAACCCGTCTTTTAGAAAAATCACGTTGGCCATGAGGAAAATCCCAAATGGCGGCCATTTGTAAAGATGGTCAGCCGTACGCTTAATTGTTGCAAAGGTATTTAATGTCTAATTGCTTCAGTCTTTAATATGTTGGCCATTCATGCACAAAATGTAGTCTGAAAACTTGAGGGGTGTCTACAGAATACTATTATATGTATGTTCATATTACATATATTTTAAATCCTTTTTTTTCTCTCTTTTCTGACACAAGAGGATCTTAGGATACATCCATGCCCAATTTGGTGCTTCTACCACAAAATTCACGGGGGCAGCCGTGGTGCAGCGGTAGGGCGGTTGACCCATGATCGTAATATTGCAGGTTCGATTTCCGCCATGCACGTCCATGAGTCGATGTTTCCTTGGGCAAGACACTGAACCCCACCTTGCCTCTGGTGGGAGGTTGGCGCCAGGGTTCGGCAGCAGAGCCGCCACCAGTGTGTGAATGTGTGTGTGACTGGGTGAATGGGACTGTGACTGTAAAGCACTTTGGGTCTTGTAGGTAGAAAAGCGCTATATAAGTATTTACCATTATTTTTATTAACCGGCTCCACTAAATAAGAAAAAAAGCTATATGACAAAAAAAATTCTGGTAAAGCTCCTTGAGTCGGAAGAAAAGCCTCCTAAAAAAGACTAGATAAATATTGCAATAACTAGTTTTGTTAAAAGGTTACCCTGACAAAAACAACTGTGTTCCTTTCAAGAGTCAACCGGCAGCTAAACCTTCAAATGAAGTTTTATGGATGGATTGATATTATTCCAGACTAATAGTTCAACCAATAAAAAGCAGTACACTGACCCACTACATTAAAAAAGCAGTTTTAAGAAAACACAAGTTAAGAGGTAATATGCAAATGTGGCAGGCAGAGGGCCAGTTGATTGAGATCACCTGGCACACCAGCTGCTTCATTAGCAGAGGGCTGATAAAAGCCTGTCAGTAGAGCTTCAGACAGAGACCTGCTGCTTCCAGGTTGGCGGTGCAGCAGCGGTGCAGCAGCGGTGCAGCAGCGGTGCAGCAGCGGTGCAGCAGCGGTGCAGCAGCGGTGCAGCAGCGGTGCAGCAGCGGTGCAGCAGCGGTGCAGCCTTTGGCTGTGTGTAGGGCCCTAATCATAGCCGGGTAGGTTTGTGCTTTGTTCACCTCCAAGTTGCTGCCGCACCATTCTTATTGTTATCACTGTGTAGATCGCAGGCAGTGTTTGTCCGCTCATGCAACGCCTGTGCAGAGTCCTCTTAAGCTGCGGGAGCAGGTGCCGCTGTTTTGGTTTCCATTGTTGGTTTTATCCCTGCTCTGCCCAACCCGGTGCACCGTGGTCCAAGAGCGGTGCCACGGCCGGCATTTCTGGGGATCGTGTGTGCTCCATACAGAGTGTCAGTGACTGCTGTGCATCCACGCACTGGCGAGCGGCGTGACAGAGCAGGATTAACAGCTATTGGAGCGAGTTCCCCCTTCTGCCCTTCTATCGCCCCAGGCACAACCAGGCCCAGTGTCCCACCACCAAGACTGGCGTCGGTTACGGCCGCTGGATGCAAGGGGCGTGGCATTGAGCCAGGTGCGCCGCAACAGAGAGCGCACAGCTGGGTGAAGCTGACTTTGTGGGCTGGGCATGATCACCCTCATGGTTTAGTTGACTCTTTTGGGTATCTTTTAGAATAGGAATTTTAACAATTTCTAATAAAGGTTGTCTATTTCTTTAAAAGCACAGTCTCGGTTTCCTGTGTCAGAGAGTCCTGTGCTTTTGGTTTTAGTTTTCTGCTGGCTGCATTCACCGGGGAGACCATAATGCCACAGAAATCTTGGCACTGTGAGCAGGACCTCCGACTTTAACAGGAGACTGACACGTGTATTGAGTTTTGTGTGAACTTGTTTTTTTTTTTTTTTTTCTCTTTTTCAAAACAGTGGCACCTGTGTTCTTGCAGCCATGGAGGGTGAAATGCAGGAGTTGCGAAAGCTGGTGGCTCAGCTTCGTGCTGACAATGAGGACCTCCGCAACCGGCAGGATCCCGGTCCTAGTTCTGCGACAGCTTCTGGGCAAGGGGGGGCCTGGTCCTTTAATGGAGAGGCTTGTTTTTGTCCCACGAGACCGGAAATGCCCTATGTTTAGTGGTAGGTCTGGAATGGTGTTGGAAGAGTGGCTGGAGGAGGTCCAAGCATGCATGAGAGCCCGTCATTTAGCGGTAGCTGACCAGGCTTTCTTTCTGTATGATCACCTGGAGGGCGAGGCGCAAGACGAAGATAAATATCGGTCGAGCCAAGAGCGTTCCGACCCCTCTAAAATTATTGCTGTGCTCACAGAATTGTATGGCCGTAAGGAGTCATACGTGGTAGCACAGGAAGCCTTTTTCTCCCGGAAGCAGCGTGAGGATGAGTCCCTCCAACAGTTTTCTTTGGCTCTTCTTAGTTTAATGGACAGAGTGCAACAAAGCGCCCCTCCTGGAGTGGTGGATGCTAAAGCGCTTCTCCCAGCTCAGTTTACCGAGCATGTCACGAATTTCAATAGTTAATAACAAATAAATTAATTAAAAAAAAATAAGATTAAAATAATAAAAATTAAAATATTACTGTGATTAAAACATGTGATAGTGTGACACTAATGTGATAGTGTGTTTGGCACACAAAACACTTATTTGTGATAATCGACAGAGTTTTCCGTGTTAACTGATACAGAGAAATAAAAGAAATTTGAATAAAAAGCTGGAATTATGACTTCTTTTTGTCTGATGCACATATTATTCTTTGTTTCGGGAATCATCTGTGTGGTTACATTGTATGACAGCAGCATCTGGCGGCATTTGAGCATGACGCCACACATCACGGTACAACAACAACAACCCCAAAGTTGCACAAAGGAGTCAGTGAACTATTCCACGCCAAACAGCAGAACAATTAATTACAGCCGGCGTGGTATGATATGTGAATTAAATAAATTTCCCATCAAATTACCTCGGGAGATTTCAGGCAAGTGAACTGCGGAGATGAGAGCTCAGCATCAGCAGACCGGGGGGGGGGGGGGCGACGCTTTGATTAATTGCACCAACTCTGTTGTCACTTAAAAGAGAATGCATGCGTAAATGGGAGGAGCTAGCGCCATGTACAAGTCACATTTTTTACATTTACTCGTGGTAATGAAGTGTTCTTTCTTCTCTGGTAATGAACGCTCACAGCATCACAGGAGCTGTAATCAGCATTAGTTCTAAAATGAGTTTGGATGGGAGGCTATTCATTCAAATGGACCCTGAAGGATCCCACAGCCATGTAATTTTGAACAACTCTGTGCAGCTTTAAAGCTTTTAATCCATTTAAGGCCCATTTTTTTGTGTGTGTGTGTGTTTCTTAATGCACGTCCTGCTTTTGTAGAGCTGTTTTCGATCACAGCAGGCAGTTGTTCCCAGCCATAGAAGTGGAAAACCCTGTGAGCACCACCTGTTGCCAAACGCTAGCAGAATAATACTTTTGATTAGGTTCTAAATGCATCATGGGCTTGTTAGCGCTTCTTTTTACCTTCCCTGCATCAACTCTACAAATGCTCACATTTAACCCTTGTGGTATCCTATGACCCCACCCTTACATTGACGTGTTATCCCTACCAAGACAAAGGAGGATAAAGGTGGAGACGATTTCATGTAAACCATGTGTAAGGCCTGTAGGGGTTGAAAGATGGGGTAAATAATAAAGTGAATAAGGATAATGAACAGCTAGGGGAATGATCTGGGGAGAGCACACACACACACACACACACACCACCAAAGAGGACCAGAGTTTTTGGCCATAATGACAATTTATTTTAATAAAATATAAATGGCCACTGGGTTCCAGTTAACACTAAAAAGAGCCTAAAATCATTCTAAATTCAAGGGGAAGATTAATACAACAATGAAACAAGATAAAAATCCCGGAAGAAGTTAAAAAGGCTAAAAGTCCGAAGAACAGTTAAAACTAGTTTAAAAAAAAGGCAGGTTAAAGGGAGGGATCATGGATCCCAAACCAAGGGGGCATCCTATCCAAGCCAGACTTGGCTCTTGGGGTTGACTTCTCCCGACGTTGATCTGAGGATCCCTCTGGTCATGCATGCTAGGACCTGGGAGGCGGGGCACCCCTCTGCCTCTGGGGTTTGCGCATCACGCAGACACTCCTAATGAGGAGCAGGTGTTGTTGATCTGCGAGCTGTGTTGCAAGGGGGCGTGTCCATACCATAGCATTCAAAAACAGGTAACACCACAACATGCAAAAATGCACAAAGGAAATAAACACCCTAAAACATGCAATTCCCCCACATGAACACCAGTGAAGATCACAAATCATTGAAGAAAAAAGGTTCAGCACACTGTCTTGTGGGGACTAGATGACCCAACTCCCAATTGTAAAGTGCCTAGGATAGCACAAGGATTAAGTTCGGGATATTGAGAAGAACTCAGTGGATGTTGTAAGCACAGGGTTTCCCTTCACAGATTTTTGGGATAGGGAGGTATTGTCTTAGCCAAAATCCCATAGACCTCAATTGAGAAATACCTAGTCATATTTGTCAGAATAACTGTTCTTGCTGTGCTACCTTTTCCTTATTATATTCTTTAGATTTATTTTTTAAACGTAGTTTAAAGATATTCAAGTAATAAATTGGCTAATCAGAGACCTCAATAAAAGTATGCGGCCTCAGGTCTCACATTTCAAGTGGTATGCCTTCAAGTAGTAAAGGGTGTGGACTTCCAACAAGCTCACTCTTAACTGGCGAGAATGGTTGCCATAGAAACGCTGACTCAAGACCGCCTCGGACCAAGCACTGCCTATTAGGGATACCACAATCTTCTCTTTAAAATCATAAAACCCGTTGCTTCCCTACTTGCTTACACTGAAAGTGTCAAACACTTTGACACTGTTACGGCCCCCCCGACAGGCAAACCTGTCACAGTCCAGGGGAAATCAAAGAGGGGCCAAAACATATGGACGATGATAGAACGATAATAGAAGTAACCTGTGTCCTGGAAAACAAAAAGAAATAAACAATTACTGTGCTGGTCCCAACAAAAGACAAAACAAAGGGATTGGAGCCTTGGCCAAACATAAAATAATTCAGGGAGACAACTGACCCAGCCACGTTGACCGTCGGGGTCAGCAGCTCCCTGCTATGGCTGCCTAACTGAATCTAACTATTGAAAATAAATAAACAAAGCCCGCAAATAAAGACTACCAAGGTCCAACCCCAAACTAAAATAACAAAACCCAGCAGTATAAGACTGCTGAGGACCAAGAGAGAATCAAAAGAGAAACAACCAACCAGCACAGCTCCAACTCAAGACAACTGCTCCTCAGCCTCCTGCTCTCCTCTCTCTGAATGACTCTCTGTCTTAAATACCTGGCAGGTGCTGATCAAGAGCATTGGCTACACCCGCCAGGTGATCAGAGTGTTGGGATGCAGCAGCAGCAGCAAGACATAACAGACACTAAATTTAGAAGAAAAATGTATTATTTATTGTTTTATTATGTTATACCAGGCTTAGTATAGACCAGATGAAAGGTTAAACTTCATTGTTACTTGCTTAATGACAAACTATGAAAAGGATTTTTCCAAATTTTTTTGTTTTGTAACACAAATCATATTTTGAGCCAAAACAAAACCGTGACCCAAAAATCGAGGATTGAACCAAATTGTGGGGAAAGCAAATCGTTGCATCTCTATTGCTTATTGACAATATGATGGTTGCAACATGGCGACAGAACTGAAATTAAACCCAGAAGACGGTCATTTCTTATGGGTGACATCACACTCACTTGGTCTAGTTCTCCTATACAATCAATGTTGAGTGCCCACATCACCAGTATGTGATGCAGCCATACAGTTTTAAACCCCTATTTTAAAATATTTAAATGTACAGTACAGACCAAAAGTTTGGACACACCTTCTCATTCAAAGAGTTTTTTTTTACATGACTATGAAAATTGTAGATTCACACTGAAGGCATCCAAACTATGAATTAACACATATGGAATTATATACATCACAAAAAAGTGTGAAACAACTGAAAATATGTCATATTGTAGATTCTTCATTCTAGCCACCTTTTGATTTGATTACTGCTTTGCACACTCTTGGCATTCTCTTGATAAGCTTTAAGAGGTAGTCACTTGAAATGGTCTTCCAACAGTCTTGAAGGAGTTCCCAGAGATGCTTAGCACTTGTTGGCCCTTTTGCCTTCACTCTGCGGTCCAGCTCACCCCAGACCATCTCGATTAGGTTCAGGTCCGGTGACTGTGGAGGCCAGGTCATCTGGCGCAGCACCCAATCACTCTCCTTCTTGCTCAAATAGCCGTTACACATCCTGGAGGTGTGTTTGGGGTCATAGTCCTGTTGAAAAATAAGGGATGGTCCAACTAAACACAAACCGGATGGAATAGCATGCCGCTGTAAGATGCTGTGGTAGCCACGCTGGTTCAGTATGCCTTCAATTTGGAATAAATCCCCAACAGTGTCACCAGCCATGCACCCCCACACCATCACACCTCCTCCTCCATGCTTCACGGTGGGAACCAGCCATGTAGAGTCCATCCGCTCACCTTTTCTGCGTCGCACAAAGACATGGTGGTTGGAACCAAATCCAATTTGGACTCATCAGACCAAAGCACAGATTTCCACTGGTCTAGTGTCCATTCCTTGTGTTCTTTAGCACAAATAAGTCTCTCCTGCTTGTTGCCTTTCTTTAGCAGTGGTTTACTAGCAGATATTCTACCATAAAGGCCTGATTCACACAGTCTCTTTTAAACAGTTGTTGTAGAAATGTGTCTGCTGCCAGAACTCAGTGTGCCATTGACCTGCTCTCTAACCTAAGGTGCTGTTAACCTGCCATTTCTGAGGCTGGTGACTCGGATGAACTTATCCTACACAGCAGAGGTGACTCTTGGTCTTCCTTTCCTGGGGCGGTCCTCATGTGAGCCAGTTTCTTTGTAGCGCTTGATGGTTTTTGTGACTGCACTTGGGGACACTTTCAAAGTTTTTCAATTTATGGGACTGACTGGCCTTCATTTCTTAAAGTATTGATGGCCACTCATTTTTCTGTACTTAGAATTTGGATTATGGCAAGAAAAAAGCAGCTAACAGTCTATTCAGTAGGACTATCAGCTGTGTATCTACCCGACTTCTGCACAACACAACTGATGGTCCCAACCCCATTTAGGGGAAATAAATCACACTTATGAAACCTGACACGGCTCACCTGTAAAGTGAAAAACATTTCAGGTGACTACCTCTTGAAGCTCATCAAGAGAATGCAGAGTGTGCGAAGCAGTAATCAAAGCAAAAGGTGGCTATTTTGAAGAAGCTACAATATGACATATTTTCAGTTGTTTCACACTTTTTTGTGATGTATATAAGTCCACATGTGTTAATTCAAAGTTTTGATGCCTTCAGTGAGACTCTACAATTTTCATAGTCATGAAAATAAAGGAAACTCTTTGAATGAGAAGGTGTGTCCAAACTTCAGGTCTGTACTGTATGTTTTACTATCTAGTAATTAGGAATCAAAATTTGATGTTATTGTTATTGGACCTTTTTGCTTTCGAGCAGCTTCTTAGCTCACTACAAGGACAAGGTGACACACAAATAAGTAAAAAAAAACAACAAAGTGCTAATGAGTTGGCTGACACATCATTATTTTTTGCATAGCTACAAGCTTTTTTATCTGTTGAGGTGCTAATGGAACTAATTAAAGAAGGGAGAAAAAAAACTACACAACAAAGAAACAAATTGTAAAATTAGTTTGTTCCAGCATGTAGTTTTCAAACAGGTCCGTCCACCATGAGGCCAATTGTTTTTATTCGTCACTAGATCTGGTTCCTCCCATTGAATCTAGTACCAATGAATTAGAATCCCAATAATTTTGCAGGAATCTTGTTACGTCTTCAGCCTTTAAAAGGAAATGATTGTTTGAAACCAAACTAACATCATTGCTATAAAAACTCAAAGGAACATTTCAATTATTACAAGAAAAAAAATGTACGAGAACTTGTATTTTGTGCGTCCAAAGACATTAAAATAGATTTCTTTTCTTCTGAATACATATTAAAAGTCCAGCTGTGATTGTTAACAGTTGAAGTGAAAGAAAGTTTTTAGGGGTTGCCATCCAAGAAAAATTATGCCCTTGAGGGGAAAAAAAAAAAGGATGCAGGCTGTTGCATTTTTGTTTCTCTCAAAATGCTACAAAGCAAAAACAGACGGGAGTGTTTCCTGCAGACAGAACCCCTTAGAGACTCATCTCCCAAAAGGCTTTTACTGCTAGAGTTTTAAAATGAGATGCACTATGAACTTTCCCCAGAGAAAAGGTAGCTGCCAACCCAGAGAATCCACTTTATATTTCAATCTCTGGACCTTTGGGGGTAAAAAAAATGCAAAAGCTGCATAAGAGACATAAATTGATAAAAGTACAGCACTCCATTTGAAAAAAAAAAGAGAAAAACTATCTAGTTATTGTATTAAGTACTATTCCTCATGTATTAAATGTCCCTGTGGAGATAAATGAAGTATTTTCCTTTATTAAGAAGGAATATAATTGTCTCTATTAAATTACTATTCTCCTAGATACAAAGACAATGCAAACCCTAAAAGGCTTTTTGACAAACATCATAAGCAGGTGGTCCATCTATGTACTTGCGTCACTGTAACTACCATATTTTCCACACTAGAAGGCATACCTAAAAGCCTTATTTATTATTTATTATTTTACAAGTTTCAAACAGGTTTGGGTGTTATTGTGAATACCCTAAAGGCGGATTTCCACTGGTCTGTCTGCAGTGTGTCTCGGTTGCGTGAACAAAAAAAAAATGAAATAAAAATAGACCGCTGATGAACTAATCAGAATGTTTACATCGCCTCCGTCATGTCTCCGTTCCATGTCCCTCCGCACCGCAACGCTAGCTAATTATACGGCAGAAAAGCCAGGGAACTGGAAACAGGTCCAGGTTTCAAAAGAAACACTTCTGTTGTACTGTCACAAGAACGGGAAAAACAGCTGGATCTACATGCAGCAGGTTTATTAGCTCAGCTAAAAGTCCACAAAGCTAAATCAGGGTCAGGCAGGGAGGGGTCAATAACAGGCATAAGATCATCAGAGAAGAGACATAGTAGTCAGGATCCAGGCGATAGTCTGGGCAGGGAGACAGAGTGAGACACAAGGTCAGGAGACAAAAGATCAGGTCCAAATATAAGGCACGGTAAGGAAGGCAGAGAGGCACAAACAATACTTCACACTGAATGAGGCTCAGTGCACAGCTGAGGTCAGGGGTCTGCAACCGTTACCACTCAAAGAGCCATTTGGATCAGTTTCCCACAGAAATGAAAACACAGACCCTTTGGAAAACCCGGTGTTTCCAGTGAACGGCGTCATTTCACTGGCTTTTAAAGTTTTCACTTGTTCTTCTCTTCTCATTCAACCTCATTCAACATGTACTGCCTTCAAAGGCGGTCCTGGCTAGTTGGATGCCCTGGGCGCAAATACCATTTATTTTACTTTATTATTAAACATGAGTAAAACATACTTGTATAGTTGAATTCACAATTAAGATATAGTGTGTAGTTATTTCACACTTAACACACATCAGTTGGTGCTTTCTTTTTGAAGGCTGGCTGGTTCTGGTAAAAATTGCCACATTTTTCTGTTATTTTTTACTCCAACAGTAAATTTTGGCGTATTTGACAGTTTGTTTTTTGGCACCGCCTACATTCATTCATCCATGAAGTGTTTTTCATCTTTCTGAACTGGATGCTGATCCTTTGTCCATTTACCACAACCTTGAACAGGCTTTTCCGTCTCCAAAGCCGCAAAAACAGGCTGTGGTTGATTGAGTAAATGAGATTCAGGTGTGTGGCATCCAGGAAGTGCACACTGGGGTTTCTGGGAAATGAAGTGCTTTCAGTATTCTGAAGATGGTTCCACTGGTGACCAGAGAGGGAGACAAAGCTCTGACTTCTGACATCTACTTTTTAAAATAAAATCCTTTAATATTTTCTAAGGCGGATATACATTATCCGCGTTTTTTTTTTAATAATATTAAGTTCATTTTTACAGTATTCTATCTAAGTTGAGATTTGCATAGTTTCAGTAACGTTTATTTCAAGGGAAGTCTATTTTTCAAGTGTTGTAAAGAACACTGGTGGATCGAGATTAAATTTCTTCCAAACGTGACAAACAAAAAGGAAAACAATACAAACTAATGAACATAATTACCATTTTTAATCCCTAAGAAATATATAAATATAAATATATATATATTTAAAACTTTGTTATGCTGAACTCATAAAAATATGTTTGAGAAGGGGATAAGCAGAAGTCAATGCTTATTTCTTTCAACATTCCACATTAATATATTTTCTCATTTTCCACAATCAACATTTCTCAATCCATAATTGAATATTTCATCATTTTTGTTCGTCCATCTTATAATTTCAGAACAGTTTCTCTTTTCACAAGAAATTGTTTCATGTATTGATTTCCATGGTTATTCCACAGTTCTGCACAGCGACACACACGTACTTTTAAGCTTTCTGTTTAAAAATACCATGTCCCCACAGAGAGTAATCTCCATCCCCTTGTGTGAATACTTTCTTCTGAATATTATAAGGTAATTTCTTAAAACTAGCTTTATAAAGAAGTTAAAAATTATTGTGATTATGCTAAAGCTTCTAATGTGGCTAACGTGTAGCGCGTCACAAACACAGTTATTAAAGACTGACTCACTAATGAACTCACTGTTGAAATGTGATCTCAGCTTTTGTTTTATTTTGCATGTGTCCGTTGGTGTGTATTTTATTTTGAAAAGGGTTTGTGTGATTTCCTGTTGTGTCTGCTGCTGGTGTGATGAGTTCATGGATGGGGGAGTGTCTAAATAAATAAATGTGGCAGTCACTTGGTGTGCGGTTGAGAGTGGAGTCTGAGAAAGAGGAATTGTTCTTGAATATGTTTTTGCAATGAGGGATTTTGCGGTGGGATTTGGACTTCAGGGCCACCGTAGAAAATGTATTGTATTGTACTAATCCTATATCTACTCAACAAATACCAAACAACTACCACTTTACCATTTTTAAACCAGATCATTTAATAAAAAAAGGTCCATTATTTGAAATTCAAAGAAGAGAAGTTGAGATTGATTTACTAATATGAGCCAATAGCTCTCTCTCTAACTCACACTTATCATTTGTTCAATCGTTTCACAAAGTTTAGCCTTTAAGCTTCAGGGTGAACATTAATTGAAAACAGTTTATTATCACATTAAAGAACAGGACTTACTTTCATGTTGAGTCATTTTTCCGGGTAGCTCTCTGACCTTATCTGCCGCAACAATAAAGGAAAAGCTTTATGATAAGTGTCTTTTCATCTTTGAAACCACCTTTTTTTTAGTTGAAACGAAGGACGACTGTATAGGGATGGAAACCAAGTAGTTAGTCCAACAGAAAGTGACACAAGAGTTAATGATGTGCTCTTTTATCGTTTATGAATCATCCATTCTGTCCACTAAATCACCTTCAAATGGGTCAGCTCTGAATAAGAATGGGTTTTGGAGGGTTTTTCCACAGATCGAAAATCCCGTTTTTCATTAAAAATCTGTTCATTTTCATGCAGGTTTCCTGAGGGTCCAATGACGAGCCACAAACTCTAAACTCAACGGCACAACACCAAGAGGCATTCGGTATGTAAACATGTAGCTGACATAGCTGCTTGACAAGCTGCCAAAGGGAATTCCCCTTTAAGAAACGCACCAGGAGCAAGTAAAAAGTCAGTGGTGCAGTACACCTAGGCAGATACATTTTCCTCTCAGAACAAAAGAGTCCCTTAGACCTGTCATGGGGCAATAACACAACATTAAAAAAAAAAAAAAAGTAAAAACATGGTGTGTTAAAGAAACTTAGACCTGTTGTTTGTTCGGCACCCAAGCTGTTGAAGATACGGCGAGAAGGGGCGCATAATACTAAATGACGCTTGCCTGACACACCGTTGTCTGTCTGTCATTGATAAAAGTTGGGAGCGTAGATATTCTAAGACGAAGACGGGATGCATTTCTCCTATCGGGATAACTGTCTGATCGGGATTTGCTGGTTGGAATCACATGAAAACAAATCCGAGCGCTGCCTTTGCCTTTTTGCTTTGCCTTTTTTGATTTTTTCCCTGAGACGGAGCAGATCATACCCTAATCCCTCTGTGCTGTCTATGCAAATCACATGTCGCCGGGTTGATATCCATTATGCTGCTAGGCTCTGGCTGGACATGAAGCTCTCTTGTTGTTTACATCAACTCTGACTCAGAGGACTATCGGGTTTATGCAGCAACGCTGTGTGGGAGTGAAGGAGATACAGTAACAAAGCCATCCGAGTAAACTGGCCTCAATCAAACGTACTGTATCTTTGTTCTCCATGGCAGTGCAGACATTTCTATCACCCTATGGTTTTTTTTTTTTTTTGCACTCAGCTGAACTCAATTAAAGCTTAGAAACTCAAGCCATCGTCTACACACAAACCAACACTCAGCTCCTCATTTACACACCAGAAGTGGTCTTTATATCTGAGAATCCGCTGCATGCAGCCAATTTAGACAGCTGGGTCTGAATGTTCGAACATCCTCACAAGATGTGAGGCTTTGGAGGCTATAACAGCATCAACAACAATTACATTTGACACATTTTCCTCCTGGTCCAGAGGGAAATGGAAAGCACCTTTAAGAAACAAAAGAAAAAAGATCACATGTTTGTTCCTCTAAGGCAACTTACCTTTCTTAAAGTCAGATGTAAAACATGTCTACTGTCATGCTCACATTGGTTGGCAGTTATACTATAAGGTCACAGGCTATTAAAAACCCAAATGATCATTTTTTTAATGTTGTGATTTATATATATGTATATATATATATATATATATATATATATATATATATATATATATATATATATATATATTACAGTGAGGTCAATAAGTATTTGATCACCCTGTGATTTAGCAAGTTCTCCCACTTAGAAAACATGGAGGGGTCTAAAATTTTCATCATAGGTTTCATTTCCACAGTGAGAGACAGAATCTGAACAAACATTCAGAAATCACGTTGTATGATTTTTAAAAACAATTTATTTGTATATTACTGTGACAAATAAGTATTTGATCACTTGATTATCAGATTTCTGAACAGCAAAAACCTGCTGTTCTGCTTTTAAATAATCCAACTCCACTTTGCTCATGATTCTAAATTAGTGGCACCTGTTTGAGGCCGTTAGCTTGCATAAAGGCTCCTGTGCACCCCCACAATCAGTCAGAAGTCTAACTACCAACATGGGCAAAACCAAAGAGCTGTCAAAAGACACAAGAGACAAAACTGTAGACCTTCACAAAGCTGGAAGTGGCTACGGGGCAATTGCCAAGCAGCTTGGTGAGGAAAGAACAACTGTTGGAGCAATTTTCAGAAAATGGAAGAGGCTAATGATGACTGTCAATGTCCCTCGGACTCGGGCCACTCGCAAGATCTCACCTCGTGGGGTATCGATGATGCTAAGGAAGGTGAAGAATCAGCCCAGGACTACACGGGAGGAGCTGGTCAATGACCTGAAGAAAGCTGGGACCACCGTTTCCACGGCTACTATAAGTAATACATTAAAACGTTATGGTTTAAAATCATGTATCGCACAGAAGGTTCCCCTTGCTGAAGTCAGCCCATGTCAAGGCCCGTCTGAAGTTTGCCAATAAGCATCTTGATGATCCAGAGGAGTCATGGGAGAAAGTCTTGTGGTCAGATGAGACCAAAATAGAACTTTTTGGTCTTAACTCCATTCAGCGTGTTTGGAGGAGGAAGGAGAAGCATCATCCCAAGAACACCATACCTATAGTGAAGCACGGGGGTGGAAGCATCATGCTCTAGTGGTGTTTTTCTGCCCAGGGGACAGGACGACTGCACTGTATTAAGGAGAGAATGAACGGGACTCTGTATTGTGAGATATTGGGCAAAAACCTCCTTACCTCAGTCAGAGCGTTGAAGATGGGTCGTGGCTGGGTCTTCCAGCATGACAATGACCCGAAGCACACAGCCAAGAAAACCAAGGAGTGGCTCCGTCAGAAGCATATCAAGGTTCTGGAGTGGCCTAGTCAGTCTCCAGACCTAAATCCAATAGAGAATCTTTGGAGGGAGCTGAAACTCTGTGTTGCTCAGCGACAGCCTCGAACCCTGACAGATCTAGAGAAGATCTGTATGGAGGAGTGGGCCAAAATCCCTGCTGCAGTGTGTAGAAACCAAGTGAAGTACTACAGGAACCGTTTGACCTCTGTAATTATTAACAAAGGCTTCTGTACCAAATATTAAAGTTGTTTAACTCAAAGTGCTGTCATTTTTTTCAAGGGCTTGTTGAATTTGACCTGTGTGTTTGTAGTCTTCATGTCAACTATGCCACATTGCATGGTGTACTAACCGTAGAAACGTTCTGTTTAAGGGTTCTTTTAGAATAATTTACCTCGGGCCTGTCAAGAAAAAAAAATAAGGCACATTAGCATTAAATTGAATTGAATTACTTTAGCGGTAACCTATCATGTGACTGAGAAGAGCGCCTTGGCCTGCGTCAAGAGGGATATAGACAGATGTAACAGAGAATCAGGCAACTTTTTCAAAATAAAACATCTTTCAGATTCCGAAATAAATGAAATTAAAGTAATGCAAGTTATTTATTTTTTCTGTACGTCCCTGTACCAAATGACCAACGGACTGGTGCCAGCCCGCAGCCCACAGGTTGGGGACCGCTGTATTAGAGGATGTTTGGCTCTTCTGCATGTCAATCAAGTAATGTACTTAATGGCAAGGATGATGATTGGCTGATGGCATTTTTTTATCTATATGTTTTTTGGTTTATTTTTATGACAATCTACTCACACTTCCCTTGCAATCAATGTATTTGACATCCCTATCAAAGGTTGTGCACAGCAGAATAGTGATAGGGAAAAACAGCACATACAGGCAATATCCTATGAAAAAATGCAAGAAAGAAAAGATTGTTTTAAAAAAAATGTGAACCTTGACCAAGACATTTAATGCTTTAACACTGAAGCATGATCCTGAATTTACACTGGTTCATCAACTGTACGTCTCTTGCGTTGGGAGTGCGTCTCACAACCGTCAGTTAGTTTACATTGACTCCATTCAGTCGCCGTTCTGTCCCTCCCCTTCCACTCTGACTCCAGGAAAAGTGGTTTGTCCTGCGCCGCCTGTGTCGAGTCATTTTTTTCATCTAAAACATGGCCCTATGCCCCCATTTTCCTCATTGAGTCCTTGTAAAATGCATGTTTTATTTTCTTTATAAATATTGTGTTTTTTAATGCCAAAAGTAAACTGTTGTTGCCCATGGGGAAAATGGAAGCCGGTCTTATCTGCGTTGTTCCATCCATCTGTCTTCTTCTGCTTACCTGGGCCTGTGTCACGGGGGCAGCAGTATAACCACAGGTGCCCAGACTTCCTTGCCCCTGGCCACTTCCTCCAGCTCCTCTGGGGGTGACCCGAGACGTTCTCAGGCCAGCCAAGAGATAAAGTCTCTCCAGCATGTCCTGGGTCTTCCCCGGGGCCTCCGCCCAGTGCTACATGCTTGGAAGACCTCCCCAATAAGATGTCCAGGAAGCATCAAGACTAGATACCCGAGTCTCAACTGGCTCCTCTCGCTGTAGAGGAGAAGAGGTTCTACTCCAAGCTCTCCCTATCTCTGAGGGAGTGCGCAGCCACCCTAATGAGAAAGCCCATTTTAAGTGGTTGTATCCAGGACCTTGTTCTTTCGGTCATGACCCAGAACCATGACCATAGATGAGTATTGGAATGAGGATCGACTGGTAAATTGAGAGCTTTGCTTTCTGCTCTGTCTATTCACCACAACAGATTGGTACAGTGACCGCATAACTTCGGACACTGCTCGGACCCGCCTGTCAATCTCGCGCTCCGGGCTTCACTCACTTGTGAACAAGACCCCAAGATAGTTAAACTCCTCCATCTGGGACAGGAACACTCCAAGAGATGGCAAACTACCTTTCTCAGATCAAGGACAATGGTAGTTAATGTGCGGTGTTAATGTGCACTATTGCGAGGGCATGTCACCTTAAATATAAAATAACATTTTAATTTGAAAGTACAACATACGTTTTTATTTTGAAACCCGGACTTGTTTCCGGTTCCCCGAAATTGACACATCAACAGACTGGAATTGTCAAGGTTTGGGTTTCTTTGCCTTAGTTTTTGCTTCCATTTTGTTTCTGTGATTTCTGAATTCTGCTTAATGTTTTATTTTGAAGGCTTCCTGTATGTATTAGTTTTGACTTTTACTTCCCTGGTTCCTATTTCTCCTGATCGATTTCAACTGTGTCTAGTCAGTGCTTTTTGTATATATGTCTTGTCTCTGCCTTCCTCTTGTGCTGGTCCATACCATCATTTCCCTTATTGTCTTCTTACCTGTCTACCTGATTACCATGAAAATTGGTTTTGTTTGTTCTCCCTGCTCGGCAGCGCTTTTTTTTTTTTAGAATTAAAACCCCCTGTACTTGGAACCACCTGCTTCCGTCTCTGCATTTTGGGTCCTTTATGAACCCATCCTACCTGACAGGAGTACAACACTTGCGCAAAGCTTGTGTTGCAGTGTGGAGGGCGAACATGGAATGCAGACATGATGGAGACTATGCAAACATTCTGATTCTATTTTTTTGTGTTAACCCAATGCACTGGAGACGCACCACAAACGGACCAGTGGAAATAATCTTTTAGCTCCAGCGTTTACTTTTTTCTACTACTGTAACTCTTCAACAGCTTATGCAATTAACACAATACCAGCGGATTCCGCAGTGGGGAAAAACAGCTTTGTGCTCATATGCAGCAATTTACAGTAGGGATGTACTTTCCCTATCAACATTAATCAGCCGATTCTGTCTTGGATAAAAACAGCTTTTCTATGCGTCAGAGTTAATTGATTTACATTGATCACGTAAACTGGCTAAGAGTTACGGTACATCAAAAAGCCAGTGTCAAAGAGTTGAAGTACACCATCTATGGAGTACAATTACTTTGTGATAAAAACCCTTCAGCAACACATATATAATTTGTTAGAGAAAGAGAGACAGTAAAATAAAAATCTTCAAGTTAACACAGAAACTAAAAAAGACGGGGGATCTTTGCATACTTTTATTGCAAAAACCTAATAACCAATTATTGATTGTCTTAGTCTTTGGCAGAATACAACAAATTGTGATTATAATATTCACAATGTAAGGTACAGAATTCCACTTTCTGTAGAAGTTTGCAAATAGTAATACTTTCTTCTTTATGTTTTGACTGCATAATACAACTTTAATGTGAGGTGTTGAGGCGCTTGTTCAAGCACAAACAAAACTGTTGTTGCGTGTGAAAAGGTTGCTCAGTGCTACATGGAAACCTCTGATACTGGCGAGACGCTGAATTGCTTCACTGAACACAAACTCGGGTTGTCAGATTTCTGCAAGGGAAACAAGTTATATGTCTGTGGGATCACAGAGAAAAGTGAAGAAGCGGAAAAGAAAAAAGAACATTTCTGACAATTCTGTTGTGTCACATTTGTTTAGCACTCAAGAGTTCTGGCAGTCCAAGGAGTTGTATTACTTGGAAGGAACGGAAACCCTAGTTTTGCATTTACTTCAATGGCAAAGAGTCACAGTTCATATTTAGAGTCTATTTTACCACTAATCTGAAGTCATTCTTGATACTGCTAGTTGGGTAAAGCATATCTACGTACCAACAGACCAGTTAGATTAGGTTGTACTCAGTGGACACCTTAAATTTAATTTACCAGGGCTTAAGTAACAGGATGCAGTCAAATGACTAATCTGGAGCAGAGACAAAGGAGGGGTTCAAATCATTCTTGCATCCCTTTAGGCACTGTATGCTGTAGGGCTTCATCGATTTACTCTCACATGAAACGCTGCATGGGAGTCAGGGGGGGTTTTCTTTGACTCAGTAAACCAGCGTGGATGTTGGCTTTTGTAATATGCAGACCAGAGGTTTAACAGAGCTTCCTGGGGAAAGTCTGTGATGCAGCACCAAATGGAAGTGCATGAGGAGCCCTGAGGAATCAAAGAGTCCGCCCAACTACTTTGCAGACGTTTTGCTGACAGGGCTACTTTGACCTTTGGTAAGGGTTATTCGATTCCTTTACAAAAAGAAATATCCTGGATCATGATTATTCTTGGGGAAGAGGTCATCTACAACTTTGATGGAATCTACTTGGATAAAGGAGAGTTTACATTGACATCTTGGTTAAGTTTTGCACTTTACATCCTCTTGTTGTTGAGTTTTATGGATGGAATTCTTTTATGAATGGAGTTTTGATCTACACCACATAAACAAGGGCTTCCAGCTTGGTAAGAACATCTCATCATTAATGTAGGTGGTGTCATACTGCTCACTTGTTCAGAATTCAGGCAATTGGTCGGCTTTGGTTGGGTTTTAATCAGTAAAGTTTAATTCTACGTTTACACCGGGCATGTGTTGCATGTTCAGGAATTTGTTTAGCGCATTCTAGAATTTGCAATTAGCATACGGTGTTCACACTGGGCTGTCACTAACTGATACTACTGCATGTCCGCCAACTACATTTGGAAGAGGTTTGGTGCAAAATTTCAAAATGCAAATCTTACTTGAGGCTTTTTCTTTTAAAGCTCTGTCCTTATATATGCAAGGCTCAGTGTCAAACAATTCAAGCCGGGCACGAACCTGCAACTATTTTCTCTGCAAGGATCAATTTTCAAACTGTTGGCACTGCAGTGAATTAAAAGGGACGTTATCCATACACCACTACCAAATCCGAGTCCCTGATTTGTCCAAGTTCAACTTATTTAACTTTCAATGTACATTAAATGGACATGTACGTAGAAGTTTTAAACGTGGAAGCCAGAAACACACATTTATGTGCGCTACTATTTATGCAACTAAATGCTACTGGCATTTAGTAGCATCACCTGTGCTGATGTGGATCCTCTTGGGATGTGAAGGTAAAAATCCCAGATGCTCCAACACTTATCTATGGTCGTGAGCTCTAGATTTTGGCTTAAAAAAATGGTTGGTAAGATTACAGAGTAGATTTGCTAGGATCAGCCTTAAGGAACAGGTGAGGAACTCTGTTCTTTGGGGAACTTAAAGTACAGTACCCCATCCCTTTCATACTGATTGAGTTGAGGCGTTTGCAGGGTGCCTTCAAGGGGGCTTATATCAGACATGTTTGATGAAAGGAAAGCCTCAGGGCAGAAGTAAATGTAGAGACCATACGTCTGACGTGTAGCAGATATAGAATGTCATTAAATGAGAAGGAAGGGGAAGGCTATATTCTGTTCTGGACAAGGGTTACGATGGACGGATTGTGAATACAGTTTCCCTTGTTTCTCTCTTTCATAAGTCTCTGTTTATAGTTTTGTTGTCCATTTAAACTGAACTGTTTTTGAGTCTCTTTTACAGGATTCACATGGTTCTCCAGAATCATTATGTAGGCGGGATTATCTTTTGGTATTAGGAGTGAATTACAGGACTTTTTTTTACTTCATAGCTTAGTAACACCTGCCTTTATGGACATAATCAGCACAATTCAGATCTTTAACTCTTTCACACCGGAGTTTTGGCTCCAGCGTTGACATTCCATGGACCACAGGAACTCTTCAAGCATTTACACAACTAATGTAATTCCAGCAATATGCAAAACTTTAATGTAAAGTATTGCATGTTGGTGCAAAGCCAATACGCAAATATCCACATTAATCATGAAAACTGTTAAAAAAGATATGATAGGTCAAAGAGCGTAAGTGATTTAGGTGTCATATCAAGGTTTCCCAGTCTCTTTACAATACAATGATCAAATTATTGGCCATTCTCCTGTTTTCTCTCCTTCATTCCAACAGTGCATGTGTCTGCTTGGGTTTTCATGATTTAGCAATGTGTATTCTTGGAGCTGCCAACACAAAAATGTTTACTCTGCTTTAATTTCATATCATGCCTATTTCAGATAGCGGTCAACCCAATTAGTTTTCACAGAATCCTTTGCCAGGAGTCTGAACGGTCTGCCTTTAAAATTATTTAAAAAAAACACATGGAAAAATTCACACTACACTGTTTATAATTTCACGCTTATTCATTGAAAGAGTATTACTTGCATACTTTAAGTGAAAAGTGATGCAAAATGACGCAAGGATTGAGATAATTTTCCCAGATTGGCAAACTGTAGGGGTGGGGGGACTAGGCTAAAAATTAATAGAAAAGACTCCAGCTCAAGACCCACTTTGTTTAAAATTGCTGAATAGAAGTGCAAAAGCATTTTGCAAAACTGCTTTTTTCGTCTGCTCTGTCCCATTTTTTTATTCTTTCTGGTGGTCAGCACTTTCCGGTCAAGCGTGTCTAATCTAAATGAAGACATTATCCCTTTTTTTTCCAAGGCTATATGTTCTTTTGAAAGGCAAAAATAGCAGCTTTAATGCTTCGTTAGGCATCAGGAACGTTTCTCCCGGGATAACCTACTTGTCTGCATGTGGTTATCAGAAGGTTATTTAGAGTGAAGTCAAACTGTTAACAGAATGCTTTGTTCTGGCAAGGTCACATGGTGCTGACATCATCTATTGATCCCCTAAAAGGCACACTTGAAAGTCTTTTTCAAAAAGTGACAAAAATCCTTTTATATGGATTATTTGGCCGGACTGTCTTTAAAAAAATCTTTTTTAGGTAACACTAACAAGGTGGGGAGTTAGCGTTGTGGCAGTAACATTTGTTTTAACTGAATCAGTGTGTTTACGTATGTGTAGCAAACAAGGCCTGGAGTTGAACAAGGCATGGAGTTATGGGTATTACGAATACACTAACGCTTCTTAAGGTGCTGACATGTGGTGTGTGACAAAGACGTTCTAGAGTTACTGTGAACGCAGTTAATACATTTTAACTAACAGAATTATCTGTGACCCTTTTGTTTTGCTTCATAAACTTTAGTCCCGGTTTATACTTCAAAGTGATTTGTAATTGCTCGGGTCTCTTTGGTCACACGACCATCTGAGCAGAATCACACGGATCGCTAGGAAATGTGACACCTGCAGATGACCTCATCCACGACTGGAATTTTATCTATCTATCGTGTGTTTATATATATATGGTATTTTGAGAAAATTGTTTATGTAATAAAAATTGATTATGTACTGATAGTTCAAAAACGACACAGTAGGAGTACACAAATATATGTGAGCAGATACTTTAGTATTAACAGATGTGGCGTTCTATTACAAAAACAGAAAGCAGTGACAGTCATATTTGTTACTCTGCTGTAAACCGTGCTATGGGGGGAGCATGGCGTTTCGCTGCTGGCTCTGTGGGCAGCGCTCGAGAAGCACGTGCTACAGGAAAACACTGCTGCCTCATTGAGTCCGAATCCATCGGGCCGGAACCGCTGAGGCACGCGGGGCGATCCGGGCCTCAATAAACACCCCAGTGGGTCGGAGTGGTCATTTGCTGGGAACTTGGTGTGCTGTGGGCCAAGTAGCAACTTTCTGATAGAATTTTATCTGTGTATTTAAACACGCATGTGCAGTGACATATGTATCAGAGGATGTTCGATTGGCCGTTCTGCATGTCAATCAAGTCATGTATTTCTCAGTAAGGATTTTGATTCGCTGACAGATTTTTTAGAAGTATTTTTTTGGTTATTTATCTTTGCTGGCATCCGATCTATCTTCATGTCCTTCTAGATCAACCGGTCGACATAATGACCACCCCTGCCCTAGTGCAATCGCGTGCAAATCACGTCATTTGACCTGAATTTATTTGAAGCCATTAGAGTACACGATGATGGAGCAAAATGTCTACAAAACACCGGCGGTGATGAAAACTTAACTGAAGAAGTTAAGAAATACGTAACTTCACACACAGAGAGAAAATAGAGAAAGTTACTGGAAAGTTGGCCTGCACAACAAATTGCAAATTTATTGTTGTGCAATACGCATATCGCAAAGTCAGCGAAAATTGCAATAAATGGTTACCTTAAATGTGCGTACCTCAAGAACAATCTTATGGAAGCTTGAAGTATTTAACAAATCAAATAAATCCCTTTATGCATTTGACCAATTGGATGCAGCCCTTCACGTTGTTGACCAATCAGATGGAGCTCTTTTATGTTAGATGTTCGCATCCTATGCAGATGAGGGGCATGTGGAGTGTAATTTAAATTATTTTATTTAAATTAAACTGTTGCAGTGAAATGAAAATTAGGAATTTAGTTGTTTTGCTATTTGTTCATGTATCGCAAGTTATTTCATCATCACAATATCGATCACTAATATTGATCATGAGTTTACCTCATATCGAGCAGCCCTACTGGAAAGATATATCCTATATCTTATATCTTGCAGCCCTAAAAAATGCAATTCATCCCACTTTGTTTAGCTTTTTTTTTCTTTCCTTGCCTTTGTATTGCCTGCTTCTGCATGGTGGATGAACATAACACTTCCTCCTTTCCCTTATCATGTGGTCACACACAAATGATCAAGATGTCCTTCATGTTAAAACTAGACATTGTAGACAACTGCGTCGCTTGAAAAGTAGAAACGCCACTCAGACGTTTATCACACTTGTTGCGAACAGTCGCAGGCAAAACCAGCCTACATTGGTATTAACTAGAGACTGGATACAATCGATTCCAAAAGTGTAAACCGGCCCTTGTAGTTTGTTGTGCCTTTTGTAAGACATAAGTTCGAAAATAGATAATTTATTGATAGTGCGCCTTTTAATCTGGTGGTGCCTGCAGTGCAGAAAAATATGGCAAGAACAACTAAAATAGAAAAAAAAAACTGTTTTTGTGAACACTGTGTTTTAAAGTAAAAATTAAAATAAAAAGGAAAAAATAAAAAAAACAATAGCCTATCTTCTCTTCTGTGCAGCTGACAGATGAATTATGCTTTCTACTGATGTGTCATTATCTTCCTTATCCTTTTCTAGCCTCATTTGCCAATCCTGATTCAAAGCCCCCTTCCTGCCCCGCGTGTTTTACATGTTACCTTACTCCAATACATTTGTTTCAAATGACTGTCATTACTAGACGGCAGAGCTCAGTGAAGAGCTGATGAGCTGCATCGAGGGAGCTGAAAGAGAGGAATGTAAAACACCAACGGCAGGGTTAACTGAGGATAGAGGTAAAGGATCTCAATTTTAGAGGAAGCTGCTATTTCTCAACCTTTATTTATTTATTTTATTTTGTTGGTTTTGATTGCTTGATGATAAAGTTAAAAAGACTTCTGAAATTGACTTGTCTGTAACATGAACTTTAATGTGACTTTGAATTATAAGTTTGAGTAGCACCAAGCATTCATATTTTATTTTGTACTCCATCAGCTACATGTGAGTGAACCAACAGCGAAGCCTTTTGAATAATAATAAATATGAAATAAAAAAAAACAACAAACTGACTGCAAAAATCTACCTTTTGTTCCATTTAGTTCTATCAGTTTTGTTGTCTTACTTACTCTATATACTGTTAGTAGATTTTAAAATAAAAAACAATTTTATTATATTTTCCTGTTTTTATACTTGAGATCTGAAGCACTGCTTGATAAGATTTTTAAAAAAAAATCAGTTCTGCTTACAGGTCCCCATAATTACAACACAGTTGTTTTTCCATTTATTTCATTTATGCTTTTGTTTTCGTTTTTTTCTTAAATTCTGTTATTTTTTTACAAGTTAAATGCAATATGAAAAAACCCAACAAGAACTGTAGGTTACACTAACAAGTAACATTGTAAAGTGGGGAACAATACATTAGATGTCATTATGCTTTGCAACAGCAATAAATGAAAATGAAACCGAGTTAGGTCACAAAATATAGACGAAGCTGTAGACAGTAAAATAATAATCAAGTTCTGATTGTGCCTTATATTTAAGTAGTGCATTTGGACTTTGGTCACTTATATATATATATAAATATATATATATATATATATATATATATATATATATATGCACTGCTATATATATATATATATTTTTTTTTTCTTTTTTCTTTTTTCAACAGTTCTATTAACATAACATTTTAAATATTTATAGAAACGGTTTATGAGGAGAAGATTTGTATGATCGTTCTTTTTTTTTTTTACATCATGGGAGCCGGTTTAGCTCGTGCTGGTTTGCGGTGCCTTCCCTCCGTTCCCTCCGAGCTGCTCCCTGTTTCCTTCTCTACCTCTGTGCCGGTCCGAAGCCTGGTTGCCTTGAGAGGGTTGCGTCAGGAAGGGCATCCGGTGTAAAACATTGCCGAGTTTACCATGCGACTCGTTCGCTGTGGCGACCCCTGATGGGAAAAGCCGAAAGTGAAACAACTTGGATGTACATCATAGTAACATTGATTATTACGAAACCTGAGCATTTCTTAGAATAAACCAAACTGACTTTAAAAAATGCTAACTTGATTAACTAATGTGCTACTTTTTTCCTTTATTTAAACAAATTGTAAACTTCACATAGTTGAGCTTTTACGCAGTGCGGAAACCAGACACTTTGTCATTCAGGATCCTTGTATTGCTTGAATCCTGACAAACAAAAAACATCAAAGAAATATGTGCTGCTTACTTTATATTCTGCAGCCAAACACAGTCAAACATGAGTCTTCCTCTCCTCTCACAATACAGCCACTTTAACACCATGGCATTCATAAACCTTGGGTTTTTGAGAAAATAGATAGTGACACCGCTCACCAAAAGACAATATAAAACAGACACTTTCCGTGAAATAAAAGACAAAAAGTTTTGGCAAAAAGCTCTACTTTAAAGAGGGATCCAGCATCTTTGAAGGACGTGGCAAGGACGGAGGGACGGGTGCCAGCGGTGAGGGCGATCCTCAAACAAACGCCTTCACCACTGAGGGGATTAAGCCTCGGGCTTTGAGAAAAAGAGCTGGATTGAACTGCGCAGCTCTGCTAAAAACACAGTAGAGGTACTTTCTTTACATATATAGATGAATATATAAATGTTATATTAAAATGTTATATTAAATGTTATATATATATATATGTGTGTGTGTGTGTGTGTGTGTGTGTGTGTGTGTGTGTGTGTGTATTCTTGATTGTTCCGGATGCCACAGCTTGGACAGAGGGGAATAAATTGAGGGAAATGACAAGATAAAAGAAATTTAAAAACTGGTGAAACCCTGTTTTTTTTTTTTTTTCTAAAAGTGTTTCTTGAACATTTTGCCCACAACTGAGGAGAGAAAATGTATCACAACTCTGCAATAACCTCTTAAAGTCTGGCGTCCACATGTGTGTCATCTCATTTTGGGTTATATTAACACAGTAGTTAATTCTGCTTAACTGGGGCCCTGTGACTACTTTTGTAGAGGAATAGCTCAAACATTAGCTAGGATCTTAAGAGGTTAAAGTTTGATCAAATGTATTTTTCCACATCACCACCACCTGCATGCAATTTTAGTGTTAGTCACACCTGCCCTTACTGTGGATATGAGCGGTCTGTGGGTGAAAAATGGGGAAACTTTTACAGGAAACGCAAGTTTCTTACCCCAGACTCATTCCTGATCATATCCCTCCTGGTCACTTCCAAAGACAATCTCAGCATCTCCATCTTCGCTACTTCCAGCTCTGCTCCCGGTCCTTTCCTCAGTGCCTAGGCCAAACAATATGGCTGGTTACCAGTTTTGTACACTTGTTCACTCTTCTACAGACCCTCATGACACCTGAAACTTTTCTCCACCCATTCCAACCTGTCTGCGCTCGCTTCTTCACTTCTTTTCCACATTTTCCATTACTCTGAACTGTTGACCCTAGATACGTCAAATCCCCCACCTTCTTTATCTCTTCTCCCTGTAACCTCACTCTTCTACTGGGGTCCCTCACATTCACACACATGTACTCTGCGTAACTGCGGCTAACTGTCATTCCTGTCCTTTCCAGGGGAAGTCTCCACCTCTCTAGGTTCTCCTCCACCTGTTCCCTTCTCTCATCTGCATCTTCGTCAGGAGGCAATTTTTTTAAATTATACACTTACCACACAGACCACAATCGTACATTCGAATTTTGACAATGTCTCTTGAGGTGGTTGCCTTAAGGGAACTGCAAGACACACCTGTGCTCCCTCTATGGTACAACTCAAAAACCCGCACCACAAACATTGAACAACCCCCATATAGGTGCATGTGACCAAGGTTTAAAGCTAATGCCGTCCCGAAGCAAGAAAGGGGGAGAGCAACTTAAAAAAAAAGATTTTTTTTACATTTTTAACCTTTTCCTCTCAAAAGAGACAGCAGATTAACACAATCTTCCAGGCAATTTTTACTGTTTTCACTCAGCGCTGAGGGATCTCTCCACGGTGCAATGTTGTGGGGAAAATTGAATGAACAACATTCCCTGGGAGACTAATATCATGGATCCTGAGTGCTTGCTCTCCGTGATGAGCTCTAGCAGAAGGCTTGACAGAAGAAAATGATGTGTTGTTCTCTGCTGGGATAACGGTCCAGGTCCCCCCCTCTTAGACGGTTGCTGCTGAGATATGAAGTGTACATAAACCGCAGGTTTTTTTTTAGCTCCTGAAGAGTCCGTGGGGGAAGGAAAACTCACCGAGCACGGGAAATGAGTGACAGCAAAGGAGAAGAACGCTGCAGTTGAGAGACCACATGTTCATGTGTGTGCTCTGTCACACTCAGAACACATGCAAACAGAAAAATGTCTTCAAAGCACCTGAAAACCCAACCTTTAGTTTTTAGGGAGGACCTGCCAATTAGTTACACTTTGAATACACAGTTGTAGGGAGGGTTCATGGTGATGACACCTTCTTATATCTTAAAAAATCTTTTCTTGTCATGTTTATTTAAAAGTAGCAACCTGTTATTAATGCTTGCAAGTTAGCAAGAACTCCTATTGCTACACAACAGAAGTTACGACTCAAGACACAGACCACAAGAACACAAAAATGAGATGTTAAGATTAATATGGAATTGTTTGCCTATGTTTACACAGTGTCTGCAACCAGCTAATCCCTTTTATTGGAGGCTTTACACGAACATATGCTTTTTCAAATTGGTGTCTTATTTTTGTCACACATTGTAGTAGCTCAGTTAAATCAATCTCAACCAGCTTTGGCATCTGATGAATCACCATTCATAAAAATCAAATGATTACGCCTACAGCACTGGCGACATTCTCTACAATGATTCAGCAAAAATGTCTTAATTAATCAGCAAAGAATTTGAATAAAAAAACAACAGTTTTTCATTGTTTTGGACCTGGACTAAAGGTTGTCAAATCAGACTAACATTAGCGAAGGCTAACGTTTTTTTTAAGGTTTCACGCCATATGTATGGAACACAGAGGAGAAGCTGACTCTGCTATAATGTCCTATTAAAGCAAGTTTCAGAATAAACAAGAGAAACAATCAAAAGTTTGAGTTCTGCATTATTGGCGTATACAAATCTCAACTTATAAATTGGACGACATGGGAAAACCTTTGGCAATAGATTAGAAAAATGTTCAAAGCCAAAGCATCCCATTGATTTGACCTGTGTGGGCCTTGCAAGCGTGAGCCATTAGTGTTTTCTCAGATGCTGTTTTTACATTTGTTTGTTTAAACAAGGTCCCATGGTGATTTTGTGGTAAACACATCCAAGAATTTACAGCCATCAATCTAAAAGACAGCATGAACACAATAACCTGTCCTTGGGCATTCAGAGTATTTCTTTTTTCGTCTTAGGGTAATAGCCAGCCTTTTATATTTTGATATGTTGATATCAAAAAGTAAAAAAAAAGAACACTATTTCTCCTGTGGAAAGAAAAGGCTTAGGAGTGCGCCGCTGCTGGTTTCCCGTACCTCACAAAAGGAGCGTCTTTTGAGAGGAATGAAGGAGCGCTTCAGATTTTCTTTTACAATACGACGGTAACGAGGAAGACTCAGACGGCTTTTCTTGATCTCCTTAACGGCTCCTCTTGAGTTATTGTCACTGAGAGTAGAAGTGTTTTGTCTTTTGTGACACATTTAACGAGCATTCGTGACAGTTTCACACAAAATGTCATTACTGCACAAATAGATTGATTTTAAATAGATTTAACGTTAAAAAACTGGTAAGTAGCAACAAATGAAAAACTTTGTATCATATCTGTAGCATTGTTATGTTTGGATTTAATTTTTCATATAAACCTGTTTGGTTGCTTTTGTAAAAATAAAAAAAACAAAAATAATACTAATAATTATATATGTAAAACTTGCCCCTCTCACCCTCCGCGGGTGGTTTCTCCTCCAAGGTCGGGTCCTCTACCAGAGGCCTGGGAGCTTGACGGTTCTGTGCAGTATCTTAGCTGTTCCTAGCACTGCGCTTTTCTGGACTGAGATGTCTGAGATCTTTCCAGGTATCTGTTGTAGCCACTCCTCAAGCTTGCGGGTTACTGCCCTGAGTGCTCCAATTACCACATGCACCACTGTCACCTTCACTTTCCAGGCTTTCTCCAGTTCTTCTCTGAGTCCCTGGTATTTCTCCAGTTTCTCATGTTCCTTCTTCCTGATGTTCCCATTGCTTGGCACTGCCACATCCACCACAACGGCTTTCCTCTGTTTTTTATCCACCACTACAATGTCTGGTTAGTTCGCCATTACCATCCTATCAGTCTGGATCTGGAAGTCCCACAGGATCTTTGCCCTCTCATTCTCTACCACCTTCGGGGGTGTTTCCCATTTTGACCTTGGGGTTTCTAGTCTATATTCTGCACACATGTTCCTGTATATTATTCCAGCCACTTGATTGTGGCGCTCCATGTATGCTTTACCTGCCAGCATCTTACATCCTGCAGTTATGTGCTGGATTGTTTCAGGCGCCTCTTTGCACAGCCTACACCTTGGGTCTTGTCTGGTGTGGTAGATCTGAGCCTCTATCGCTCTGGTGCTCAGGGCTTGTTCCTGAGCTGCCAGGATGAGTGCTTCAGTGCTGTCCTGTAGGCAAGCCCTTTCTAGCCATTGGTAGGACTTCTTGATATCGGTCACTTCAGTTATGGTCCGGTGGTACATCCCATGGAGGGGTTTGTCCTCCCATGAGGATCTGTCCTCCAGCACTGTATCCTCTGCTCTCCATTGCCTGAGACATTCACGGAGCACACTGTCAGTTGATGTACTCATGCATCTTGGATGTTTCATTCTGGATAGTGGCTTCTACGCTCACTAGTCCTCGACCTCCTTCCTTGTGGGCTACCATACAGTCTCAGGGTGCTGGATTTGGGATGGAACCCTCCATGCATGCTAAGGAGCTTTCGTGTTTTAACATCCGTGGTCTGTATCTCTTCCTTTGGCCATCTTATTATTCCTGCAGGGTATCTGATTACTGGCAGTGTGTAGCTGTTTATTGCCCGGGTCTTGTTCTTGCCATTGAGCTGGACTTGCCTTACCAATTGGAATTATTTAGCTGTTGCAGCTTTCCTTGTTGCCTGCTCCAGGCTGCCATTTGCCTGCGGAATTCCAAGGTACTTGTAAATGTCCTCAATGTCTGTCATTGTTTCTTCTGAGAGTGAGACCCCTCCTGTTTGGACTACCTTGCCTCTCTTTGTTACCATCCGGCTACATTTCTTGAGTCAGAATGACATCCAAATGTCAGTACTGTAAATCCTGGTGGTGTGGATCAGGGAGTCAATGTCACGCTCGCTCTTAGCATATAGCTTGATGTCATCCATGTAGAGAAGGTGACTGATGTTCGCCCCATTTCTGAGTCGGTATCCATAACCAGTCTTGCTTATTATTTGGCTGAGGGGGTTCAGACCTATGCAGAACAGCAGTTGGGACAGAGCATCACCTTGGTATATTCCACATTTGATGGACACTTGTGCAAGTGGCTTTCCATTGGCTTCAAGGGTGGTTTTCCACAGCTTCATTGAGTTTCCTATGAAGGCTCTCTATGTGTATATATATATATATATATATATATATATATATATATATATATATATGATCCTGATCCAGAAGGATCCCTCAAAGGGTGCAGTCCCATCCAACTTGCTCCAGCTGGTCGGCTGCCGTCTTGTCGAGACCTGTCCAGAGTTTTCCCAGGGGCGGCGCTTGGGGGTGAGGACCGGGGCTCCTGGGCGGGGACGGCTGGCCCCTGCCTTGCTCTCACCTGGTAAGTAAAATACGTCCAACACAAGAGGCTTTCAGCTCTGATCTGTCTGCTCAGCTGTTGGACAGGACAAGATAAAAAAAATGTCAGCCTCTATTTTGCGTTTCATGTACAACACATACCAAGCGGAAAGTGCCTTTTAAGTGTTCGCTACAACCTTACGTTTTACGGTCTCACCAAGTGGTCTTTAGCAGTGTTCCCCAACCTTTATGTGGCTGTGAACTGGTCAACTCCTGGGGATTTTACCGCGGCCCGGCGGACAGGGGTGGGGGTTGCTGGGTATGCTTAATTTTTGTCCGATTTTAAAAAGAAAAAAAAGCTTATTTAATAACAATAATAACAACGGATAACACCAGTGGAACATCAATCTCTAGTAACTTTCTGCCAATGAATGTTGTGAGTACTATCCAAACAGGCTCCATGTGTGGAAAATCACCTGTTGCAATAAATCCATATTTTAGGCAGGTCTCCTGGCTGCCTACTGTTGCATTTTTTTGGTCTTGAAGGCCCGTTCTTCCATCTGTTCTTCTGTCCCTGCACTTTATGGAGTCCTATACTTTTCATAATTAAATAAATAAATATTTAATTCAATAAATAAATATGACCTCATGCAAATACACAATCAACATATAAATCTCTCATAAATAAATAAAAAGATCATGAAATGGTGAAAAAGCTGCACACAGATTTTAAATTAGCCATTATATTATTCAATATATTTCATTTTGCTTTAAAAACCTGTTCATTATTTTAAAACAGCATTTTAAATATTCATTTTTAATCATGTTGAATATTATTATAATTCTACGTCTTTTTTCAGAACCTCGGATTTCAAAATCAATTTTTTCCAAAGTAGCTTTGTTTTTCTTTCATGTTGCTGTTTTTCACAATGGCGTATTTATTTCATGAAGAGCTTTTTCAGGAGAATGTCTCTGTCTGTCAATCAATCTAGACAAGGCGGAGACACTTTTGTGATTGGCTACTCCTTTACTTAGACATGAGCAGCAGCACCCTAACTACATCGATCAAAGATGCATCAGCGAACGTGACAGCGCAATGCACACCCCTCAACACTAGGGGGGATATGCACCTCTGCACATCTACAGTGTTACAATAAATTGGGCAGTCTTGGTTCTACTTTGATTCTAAAATTGGTTTTGGACGAGTGTGCATAATTCAGGTGATTTTGTGGTCGGTTCGGCAATTTTCATCTTCTCATGAACATATAGTAGTGGCCTTAGTTAGGCTGGGTGGCTGTTGGAGTTCCACTAAGCTTCTATGACCTGAAGTTCCATGAACCCACCATGCCGCGTGTGGGAGGAGCTAGCAGCTAAAGTTTTTAGCCTGATAGCCACTTGGAGCGGTTGCCTGTGCTTGTCTCAGTTACAATGCATGGGTGCACAATGCACATGGAGTGTTAAAAGATCAGGTTTATTTATTTTGAATAGTTCCACATGATAAAAATGTGTCCATGTTTGAGTTCATGACATCATCAGAGAGTCTCTGCTTCAGCTCCTGCAGTCAAACTACGTCTAAATTACGTGTAAATCAGAGCGCCCAGGCAGCGCAGGAGTGTGTGTGTGTGTGTGTGTGTGTGTGTGTGCGCAAGTTAAGGGTCTGTTGCTTAGTTCCCCGGAAAAGTAATAGTAAAATAAAGGTTTCCTCCAAAGTATAGAGACTTGTTCGTTTAACCCCCCTTTACTGGAAGCGTCTGAACGGGGAAGTGAACCCCAAATCAAACCCCGGATCTCCGCTGCGTTTTCCGACCACGGTCAGAAACGTCATCGCAGGAAAGGTTCAACATTTTCCCCGAGAGGCAAAAATAAAACCAGAGGACCTGATTATAATCATGGTCTCAATGAAAATAGAAAATATCATAAGGTTCAGGAGGCCGAGCAGGCTGGTTCCGCTTTGCGCCGCTGCCTGGTCTGACTCTGTCGGTCCGCCAGCTCACCTCCTGCGAGCCGACAGTGTAAAGCACGATGTGAGCTCTGAGTGAATGGCGTGAGAATGAGGAGTGTTTCAACGGGGGACTTCAAGATGTGGACGACCAGAGCTCCTCTGTGGTTTGGTCCACACAAACCCTCAAACTACAAAAACAGAGTCGTCCATGTTTGCATCTTCTGCAGCACAGATAGTTTTTCTCTATTTGGATACCGCTGAGATATGTCATCCCTCTGACTGGCTCACCGCTGAGCGGGTATCGAGGAGTATGAGTCGATTTCCATGGATGAGCCAATGAGGGTTTAGATCCCGCCCACTTTCACTGATTGAAAAATAGACTCATTCTCCTGAAAAAGCTCTTCATTAAATAAATAAGTCATTGTGAAAAACAGCGACATGAAATAAAAACAAAGCTACTTTGGAAAATATTGATTTTAAAATACGAGCTTCTGAAAAAAGACAGAATTATAATAATATTCAACATGATTAAAAATGAATATTTTAAAATGCTGTTTTAAAATAATGAACAGGTTTTTAAAGCAAAATGAATTAGATTGAATAATATAATGGCTAATTTAAGATCTGTGTGCAGGTTTTTCACCATTTCATGATCTTTTTATATATTTAAGGGAAATTTATTGGTTGATTTTTTTATTTGCATGAGGTCATATTTATTTATTGAATTAAATATTTCTTTATTTAATTATGAACAGTTTAGGATTCCATAGCACTTATCCCTTATCCATTTGCAAGGAAATGTTCCACATACATGTAGCACACGGCCAAACTACTTTTAGCGCTCAAGTGACTGAAATGTAACCAACCGATTCCTGTCGATTTTCCAAACCAACTTTTTTCAGAATAAAAGATCGTTCAAAGTCATTTTTCCTCCCCTGACCAAACTTTCTCCAGTGTGGTCAGGGGTTGAGTGCCCTGGGTCTTTCGCCCAGAATCTGGTTATTTTTCAAAATAAAAAATCTTTTAAAATAAAAGATTGTCAAATCCTAAAAGAAAAAAAAAAGAACCAGACATAATTACTTATCTACAATTACATGCGTGCTCCATACAGGTTTACCCCTTTTTTCACTTGTATCTACCCATGAGGGCAGTTGTGGCGAAGGCATTAAGAGTTTTGTGATGGGAGAGTACTTTTCCTGTTTTTAAAGGTACCGCTGACACCCCTACATTCCATGTTACAAATCTTATTACGCGCCTCTAGCAATATGTTACACCCTCAACAGCCATATGCTAAACAGACATCTATGAGCAGAAATGTACCTAACAAAATGTGTGAGAAAGGGGTAAAAAAAAACACAGAAAGCCACACAATTAACAGGAGGAAAAATACACTCTGTTCCCACCCACTTCCCTTCTCCACATACTCACTCCCCCAACTTTAGTTACCCGCGTCAGTCCATTTCTTTATATTTTCTAGTTTGAAAAATGCGTAGCTTAAAACAATATCATATTTGAAAACAATGCTTGGCCGTAACCCGCCCTGTTTAATGAAAACCTGGTAGCTTGGGTTTTATTTAAAAAAAATATATAAATGACACCATATGTGATGCCTGAAGGCCCGTACACACCGGGACGAATATTCGCCAGGCGTTATTCGCCAGCGTTTTTCGCCACGTCTTTTGTGTTCACACCCAGGCGATTTTCGCTGACGATGAGCCGACTGAACATGCAATTTCATTCCCTGACATTAGATGGCGCTGTACACAAGGTAGTCGCTTGTCACTCAGAAGAAGAGAGCCAGTATTTACGCGCTTGTCAGAAGAACATGGAGAGTTTTATCGACTGGTACAAGAGCTGAAAATGTCTCATGAGCGTTTTCGGGGATATTTTAGAATGTCCGTCATTATTTCTTTGCGGCAGTGTAGACGCTACGTGGCGTCTATCTTCTTTGCTGGTATGTGTGCTCAGAAAGGCAGTGTTGTGTTTGAGCGCCCCCAAGTTGTGTTTTACTGTAACTTCAGAAGCTCCAGACACGTGAGCAAAAGCGCCATTCTCATTGGTTGAATGGATTTCGACGCGAGGCGTCAAAAAGAAAAAACGAACCCGAGGCGTTTTTTTTTTTGACGCTTTGACGCGTGGCGTTTTTTCGCGTCGGTGTGCACACTCTCATTGGTGCCCTTTGTTTAGTCACGAGGCGAATTTCGCCGACGAAAATCGCCGGCGAAATTCGTCCCGGTGTGTACGGGCCTTGAGAATGCAAATCTATTGGATCTTAACTCACTGCTGAAATCCTGCAGGCGCTGTGTTTGTGTCTTCACACTTGGCCGGGCCCTGAAACCACACGCTGGATAACAAGGTAAAACGGCATAAACTGGATACAGGTGCATGCACCGGCAAACCTGTGTAAATGCATAAACAGAACATGAAACTCTTTCATCAATTTCAATCTCGTTATACTTAGATGGTGAGTCTTTGATATACAAACAGGCCTGCAAGAGAGACGGCTTCAGATGTTTGTCCTAGCCAATTCTCAAAACAGTTGGCATCCATCAACACTCTAACAATGTTCCTTGGCACCAAAATGCAATTTGTGAATATCTGAAAGCTTGAGGAAAAAAAGGGCCAGCTTTTCTATTTTTTTCCTTTTTTTTGCATTTTGTTCTCAGACAGAGCATCTGGAGATTTTTTTTGTCTTTATAGGGCAGATTTACAAACAAATAAAAATATGAAGGCAGCATTTCAGAATATCCTTAAGAGACACCTCACTTTCTCAGTTTCTTTATCGGTTTAAGAGAAATAAACTCCACGCACCGACATAAACATTTGTGCTTCCGTTATTTATACTGGGAAGCTACGTTCACACCACCTGCGACAAATGAAAAGGCTATGTAAACGTGCGTGTTTGAGGCTTCCGTGTTCAAAACTCTTGTGTTCACATGTAGCTTTGCAAATTTTGTGGCCATGCACCAGCCACTCCATCCATTTGGACCATCCAGGGTTGCACCACACCCATCAGTGGACAAGACTATTTGAAAATGAGTCTCCATGTATGTCTGGGCCCACTGTACCCGCGTAAGGACTGGAGGTTTGGTTATGGATGGAAAGGGAAATATTTAATTATTATTATCAGCTAAGAGAACGGACTGGGTGAGAGCACATGTGATGCTACCAAAGAGGACCAGACACTTGGCCAATACCAAACTTTATTTACAAAATAGTATATAAAACCTTAAAAACGGCCTCTGAGATACTCGATTAAAAATTCCTAAAAGAGATGTAAAAATTTCTAAAAGTAAAAAAAAAAGTCAAATTACAGGATTAAAGGCAGTTTAAAATAAGTGAGTCACATGTCTAGAACTGAGAGGCGTCCCCACCCAGCCAGACTTTACCGGCTCCTCCAATAGATGGTCAGAGATCCCTCCGGTCACACACACCAGGACCTGCAAGAGGCAGCATCTGCCGGCACCAGAAGTAACTGTGGCTGCCCCAGACTATCCTGATTGAGAGTGGCTACACTTCCGTTTGGAAGTGCCATGGCCAGGAAGTACCATGCCTGCCATGGCAGGCAGAGTGGCGTTTCATGGCTGCCATTAATTGAACGAGCGCAAAGATAACTGAGCGAGTGTATTCAGAAAGTGAGTGAGCGCAAGCACAATGCTAACTGAGCGACCCGCCTATTAGAAAATTGCACGGTTGCGTGCAGTGTTTAGGGGGTGTTTGTCACATGGGGGCGGAAACTCTTCTGGTTGATCTAATTGGTTGAAAATTGCATGTCATATCCGGCGAGGCAGCGGGGCGGGACTTGCTAATACTGTACTTTGAGCTGCGTAGTATCTCTGTCTTATATTTACCTAATAAAGTGATTTTCTCATGAGAAAAACTTACAGCACAAAAAACCCCACAGCACATTTGTACCTGGGTCTTTGGCCGTTTGTTAACATTTTAATCTATGTTACATCCTCCTTTTTTTTTCTATCAAAGCCTCTAAAAAATAAAAATCCCACCCTGCTGCCTCCCCGCATTTGACATGCAAATATCAGCCAATCAGATCAACCAGAAAGGTTCCCGCCCCAAGGGACAAGCACACCTCCTGAACACTGCGCGTAAACCCAGCGAGCCCATAGTTAGGATTGCAACCATGCGGGGGTCGCTCGGTTAGCATTGAGCCAGCGCACCTGAATGGTTCGCTCACTCCGTTTCTGAATACACTCGCTCCTTTATGTATGCGCTCCATCGATTAATAGCAGCCATGAAACGCCATAAGGCAGAGTTCCCCTCTGAGTGTATTCAGCGTCACTCACTCCTCCCCCGCGTCACTTACGGCTGCCCCCCCATGATGCGCTTGGACTCCTGCATGAAGAAACAAGCGGCAGCCAAAAATCAGGCTGCCACAGCCTTCTTGCTTACTACAACCAGTCTTTGTTGCGTTGATTTGCTTACCGACACAGCAGATCCGGCGGTCCCCGGAGGTCCAACCGCTCCTGCTGCCGGACTGGGATCCCTTATATCAAGTTTTAATCTTGAGCAAGTGCTGTTAATCGGGGAACGTGCATCAAGGAGGCGTGTCCCACTCGCAGCATGCAAAAAGTTTAAAAAAGAAAACAGCAAAAAACACTCATAAAACCATGCAATTTACCTGTCTTAGCCCCACGTGATCACAGCCGTTTCCGCTTGTGAGTGTTGTTTAGGGGTGGCAGAATAGATGGTTTACGTAGAACTGAAAGCCTCTGTAGGATCCTACACGTTGATGTTCGTGGGACTACAGGAATGCCCGCACCTTCAACTATGTGCTTGCTGCCTTGTTAATGATATTTTAACACCTGCTTTTTTAACCCGATCTATTTGCTTGGCAGAAACTTTCCCTATTCCACCGTTATCTGCACCAACCCATGTTCACTCTGAATCAGTCACTAATGCCTTTTTTTTTATTTATTTTTTTTATAAACTTGTCCTGTCCAACAGCTGAGCAAGCAGATCAGAGCTGAGTGCATCTTGAATTGGACAGATTTTACTGTTACAATTCTTCAGACAGACAGTGTATTTTTGTAAAAACCTCTTTTGCATTTGAGGCTAAGCTTTATTTATGAAAATTATATTTGTATGCATTCCTTGTTGGACCGGACGGAAAAAAGAAGCAAAAGAGGAGAGAAAGAAACAGAGTGGGATGTCAGAGATGGGGGATAAAGGGTTAGAGTGGGGGGTAGTTGATATTACAAAGTTAAAACACAAAAGTGTCATAAGTAAATTAAATTACATAACTTAGTTCACACAGGAACAAAAGTCTGCACACAATTAATTACAGGTTAGAAGTATAATCGTGCATTAATGATTAAAGATTTTTCGCCCTAGACTTCTGCACATAGACAGGTACACACAATATTCGCCTTACCGATATTCATGAAGCCACCAATCTCTTAATAGTTTGATGATCACACTTACATTTTTTGTAAAATATCTGTTTTCATACATTGTTCAAGATATTAAACTATTGCACACTTTTCAACAGCAGAGATCCTTTTTCTTTCTCATGTTGCTTGAAAATGTTGGTCTGCTTAATTTTGTGGAACGTCCTTCTTTAGTAGTTTTTCCTTTAGTTGAGCTCACCTGGCAAACTAGATATCACAGGTGTCTGAGATTGATGTCAGTGATCCAAAGAGCCCCGAGGTACAATATTACCCATGAGTTCAATTGAAAAAACAAAGAATTTCATCTTTTTGTCACTTGACTACAATTTGCACATTAATTTGTACCACATTGTATATTGAAATAGTGTACAATAGTGAAAGAAAAAGAAAAACAGCTATGCTAAATGTGTGTTCAAAAATATGCTTTTAGCACAACCTAGAATACGCATCACATTCCAGGTATAAATGTTCCATCACAAGTGCTGACTGTTTGTAATGGTGCAAATCTAGAACTATTGTGCCCTAAGTTTGCAGTTAAATCATTAAAAGTTCCCCCTTAGTGTCGCCACTTGCAAGCTATGCAAATGTGACCCCCGAATGAAATGCATTTGCTTGACATATACACCTGTGCTCACATCCACCTACCCACTACTCTGCACATTTCCACAGAAAGAGCTGTTATGCAGAAATGCAGCCCCATGAGAGTGGCTCCTAGCACACCGTCACCCTTCTGAAACCTGAAACCTTGATCTTTCTGTGGGATAATCAGCAAGGAAATTGCCAGGAGAAAGTGAACAAACTTCACTGCAGAACGCCTCAGTGTTTCTCAGCTGAGTTCCACATGAATTTAAGACAAATTCTTTTGCAAAGAATATATTTGCAGTTTTAATAAAAAGCAGATGTGAGCTCCTAGAGGACTTGGTGCTAATTGCCACGCCGTAACTGCCTTGACATCCTGCAGAGAAAGGCTCAGATAACACTTTAAACTTTATTTTTACCACATTAGACCTTTATAAGAAAACTAAAGATTCTTAAAAACCGACATTGATGAAAAGGTTTTGGTGTTTTTAACATGCTCATGTAGCACTTCTCATGATATATATATAATAAAATTAAGTGGAAGAATTGCATATCTGACTATCTCTTCATTCAAATACTTGTAAATCAAGAGCAGACAAAAGAATGGTGTTGGAGAAGCGTGAAGCAGCGGCATTGATAATACGCTGGGTTAGCCACACACTCACAGTAATGTTAGGTTGGGGTTGTAAGAGGTTGTAAGCTAGAAAGAGAGCATTAAAAAGAGGTGGATGACGGGAAGTGGGGGCGGGGTTGCTCTGTGCCAACAGTACTGCCCAGAACCCAGAGGTGAATGTTGGATGAATTCCTGCTGCTCTGCAGGACTGTAGTAGAAAATACGACATGCTGGGTAAATATGACATAAGAAATGGAAAGACCTCTGGGAATGCTTTGAGAATGGATCAAAAGATGATCGCAGTGGGACTTTAACCCTTTCATTTCTCACCAAACCCACCAAACTCTGATTCCCACTTCCCTCCTTACACCAGAAAGTGAAAATTGACTGCAAATAGGACATTTTTGGAAAGAGGAACTAAATACATTTGATAATTAGAACAAAAAGCATTGTTAATATACTATCTGTCTATCATTGTTGTCTACCATCACCAAGTATGAATGAAGAGTGAATGAATAATGGACACAATGGAGGCGCTTTGAGAAAAGCGCAGATAAATCCAATCCATTAATATTACTCATAAAATTCAAGTAGTGGAGGGAAAAGTACATGTAAAAAAATGAATAAACTACACCATTATCTTCTGTGTTTTATCAAAGAAGAATGCTTGCTTAAACCTTGAACTTTGTTCCCATCAGCCTATATAACGCATGTTCAAATGGGCACTTCCAATGAAAGGTCTGTTAATCCGCCTTGGGCTTCTGCGTTCAAAACTCTCGTGTTTATGTGTAGCTAAGCAAGTTTCCACAACCGTTTTCAGGCTTTACGTACCAAATACATGGCCATTGAACGCTTGTTGCAATATAAACCAGGTCGAACTTTGACCAGTCAGGAACTCGGACTTTGTCGTGATGATGCCATCCTTTTTTAATTCCTGGAAGTAATAATAATAATAATAATGGATTGGATTTATCTGCGCTTTTCAAGACACCCAAAGCGCTTACAATGTGTCCATTATTCATTCAGTCCTCATTCATACTTGGTGATGGTAACTACTTTTGTAGCCACAGCTGCCCTGGGGCAGACTGACAGAGGCGTGGCTGCCAGTTCGCGCCTACGGCCCCTCTGACCATCACCGGGATCATCCATGCACATTCATACACCAGTGGAGGCCACACTGGAGGCAAGGAGGGTGAAGTGTCTTGCCCAGGGACACAACGACATTTTGGCTGGTTGGAGCGGGGAATCGAACCGCCGACCCTTGAAGTGCCAACAGTTTGAAAATTGATCATGGAGGAGAAATGAATAATTGTGGTTTGTGCCCAACCGGAATACTATGACACCACGTTTTTCATTTATCGCAGTAGAGCTATGAAAGAAAAAAGTCTGGAGCAAGATTTGCAAGCTTTGCACCCCTCGACATTTCACACCAAGCCTCTTCCAACTGTAGGTGGTGGACATGTGCTAGTAAGCAGAAGAAAAAGAAGAATATAGAGAAGAAAATGGAGGAAAATATACCTTGCAAGTGAGGATCTTAAGTCTTGGTGCTGTGTACTTTCACACAGAAAGAAGTCTATAACTAGGTGTGGACATGAGGAGCAGCGCAGAAACACAACTTTAATCCACACCAATCCAGTTTAAGATTTAGCAAAGAATACATTCTTTTGTGAAAATCCCTTTTTTTGCACTCACACATTTAAAGTAATCTGTTATTTATAACAGTGTGTAAAAGTTATTAGACAAAAAAATGTAAAAAGCTTAACTTTTAAGATTCTGGTGATAATTATTCCCTCGACCAAAACATCAAAAGACATTTTTTAGGAAATCAAATCCTGATTCATCTGACTGCATAAAATAACTCATTATTCAGCATCAAAGCAGCACAATTAAAAAAATCAAAAGTATTATTTTGTATGTCATTTACCTTCTGACTTTGGCTTTTTGCTCATTTAAAAAAAGCTCAAATCCAAATCCTTTTATAATAAAAACCTATTGTTTGGATGTTCATCCAACGGATTATTGATCAGAGTTAAAAACATATTAAAACATTATAAATTCTTCTCTATGTTAATATTGATCAAATAAACCAGAATTTACTACTTTTCTTTTAATCATCCTTACCAAGGTCAAAGTATGATGTGTCACTATAAGGTTGTGGTGCAGAGGGAGAGCGCTTGACTTGTGACAGAAGAATCGCAGGTTCAGTTACCACCTTGTCCTGCTATGTTGCCGAAGTGTCCTTGAGCAAGAAACATTGCTTCTAGTGGTTACAGGTTGGTGCCAGTGTTTTGGCAGCGTTGTGTGTTTGGCTGTAAAGGACTTTGAGCCTTCAAGAAAGGTAGAAAAGTGCTAATCGTATTTACAGTTTTCCAAAAAGACTGATTCTCTTTGTGCCATTGGGCTCATTGGCATATTGCAAACTACTTTCCGCTTTTACTTATATTTTACTCATTTGTTCTTGTACACACATTTTGTTCCTAGCACTTCCTACTATATAACAGAGGAATCTCCCTGGTTTTATTAAGTTAAAGCAAAAGAAAATCTTTCTTTCAAAGATTGTCCTTATTTCTTTAATTCTATGCATTCTATGCACACAGTTCAGCAAAAGTAACTCATAATAATTGCTTTCATTTGAAATCGAGTGTTAAAAAAATCCACATAAATCAGAAAAAAGGAAAAAAAAATGTCAAACAATTTTTAATTTTTTATAACTACTTGATCTTGCAGGTTTGAACAGCAGCTCATCAAACTTAAATGCATACAGAGTTTCCTGGATTGTAAAACAATTGTATCCACCAGACTATGGTAACTTTATTTTGTTGGCTAAAACCTCTAGCAGTTTCATTATGCTACGTTCACACCAGCCTGGGCAATGTGTTCAAGCGGCCACTTCCGAAAAGAAAAGTCTTTGTAAACGCACGGAAATGTCCGTTTCATGCTTGCGCATTGAAAAATCTCCCTTTCACAAGTCGCTGCACAAGTTTTTAAGTCCATTTTCGAGCTCTACATAAAAAAAACCCACGCCCACTGAACACGCATTGAAAGTTAAACCAGTTGAAGGGATTTGCACCGAGCCTCTTCCTACTGTGAGGACATGCGCTAGGATTGGGTACAGACCATATACTAAAAACATTAAAGAACCAATGTTCAGTATGTACTTGAACACTCATCACATGTAGTGTGTGAATAAATATTATTAGATTTGGCTCTGCCAGAAACTAGGTGCTAATCCAGATCACAAAGACAAACACATGAAAATGGTCCCATACCTTTTTTTAAGCCTAGAGATGAATTATTTCAAGGTATTTTGTAGGAGAATTTTTTTTTTATGACAACATTTTTGGGGCACCTTATTAGTAATTTTGGAGGGCCACATATGCCCATATGTATCTATGCCAGAATTTGAATCTGCTTCTAGTCCTTAACTATTATTCCAAATACTTTAGCCTTTCATCCATGGATTCATGTATGAGAAGAAGTGAACGGAGGGTTACTTTGGGTCACTGCCAAGTGAAATAGGCTGTACAGACCATAAGCATGATGGATTAGTTGCACTAGCTTGGCATAATGTCCAGTCCCCAAAGTCCACCGGACCACCGTGCATAGAACAAGCTCCTACATCATGATGGTGCAGGTATCCAACTAATACTCAGCTCCCTCCACACTTCTAAGGGATTGGTTTCCACATCCACAGACTTGATAGATTAAGACAAACAGGTTATTTATGGACCAGCCAAAGCTTCTGGAGCGTGTTTGTGTCTTGCCCACACATCTGTTTGCTGGAGGGGAAAGAGGCTCGACTGTGAGCGCCTTTGATTGCAACGTTACACACAAAGTAGCTGCTATGAAATAAATCCCAAAAAAAGAAAGAAAGAAAGAAAAAAAGTGGATTTATGTAAAGTGAGTTACTACTGAACAACAATTCTGTTCAGTGTTTTAAACTTACAGAGATCTTTGTCTGCAGAGAGAGTGTGTGGGCTGGATGACAGCAGTCATAAGTTAGCTTGAAAAGCTAAAGGGAAAAGAAATATTTTTACTCTCCCTTTGCACCAAATGACCCTAACGTGTTTGTGCGATGAACAATACACCAATCACTGTAGTGCTTTTTATGAGAGTGAGACCATCTCTTTTTTCTTTATGACTTTACTCTGCTGTGCATCGTGATGCTAATCAGGGTTCTCTAGTGTGTTAATATTTAATTCCGACCCGTTGACAACGTTCTGAATGAATCATAATACCAGTTCATTTACATGTAGGGATTTTTTTTCCTCTGGCTTTGTGCTTTTGACTTTGCAGGATGGAGTTTTTATTTACAATACTGGTTTTTGCCTATATCCTTTGATCGTACTCAACAGTAGAAAGATATAATTTAAAAAAAAATGTTTTTTTACAGATATTAAAGATACTTTTAAAAATATATATATTTTCTATTTTCAATTTACTAATATAATACATTTCAGAAGTGCAAAATGATCTATACCAATAAATTGACTGTACATTTTAGATGAAATATTTACAAGTCTTTAGTTAGTTTCACCAATTAACCGTTCAACACTGGCGCTTTAGCATCCAGTGTTTAGGTTCTTTCGACTATCGTTACTCTTCAATCGTTTAAGCAAATAACATAACTCCAGTAGATTCTCAAGCAGAAAAAAGCTGCCTTACACTGAAATGCAACGCTATACAATGCTTACGTAATTAGCGTCAACCGTTGACTCTTTGCGCCGTAATGCAACACTACGCTATTGTTGTGACGGAATGGTTTAGGATGGGGTGCAGGCCAGATGCGGGGTGTAGCTAACAATAACAACAACAATGGAGGTCGGCTCATTTTTAACATTCAATATTTAATGTTGTGTGAGAGAAGATTGCGGGCGGCAAAGAGGTATGCAGCCGCTTATTTTTATTTTTTGTCATAATGGGTCAATGGCTTTCAGCTCTGCCCTACCCGGTGCAATCTAATTTTTCTATGGACCTACAAACCTTGAACTGGCCCAAAAATGGTACAGTTCAGTCCGGCTTAATGGGTCCATTTTATGATGAAAACGCTAAAAAATACCGGACCGTACCACTCAGTGAAAACAAGGCTTTATCTATAAAAATGAAATTTATATGGGAAAAAAAAAAAAAAAAACTTATGTTACACTAGGCTAGTCTATTCTCTTTATTTATAGACAAAACATGAGCAGGAAAATCCTGCAGTACTAAAAAAAAAAAAATCAAAAATAAAAAGCATAGCAAATTTTTTACTAGCGTTGTTTTAAGGGATATGGGCCACTCAGAAGTTGCTCCCAGTTGCCACTGGGTGAAATCGCAGTATGAACACTGAATAGGTTGTCATTTTAGGGCCACAAACAATAAAATAAAATAGTAATAGAAACTTACAGTCACACAAATAAACATCAACTCAGGGAGGAACCTGGACAGTCCACAAACATTGCTTTTGCACAGTGGACTCATAAACTTCCCTGAATCTAAAGTCTTGTTATTTTTTGCCAGGTAACAGTAGCACTACAACACTTTTTTGCCAGTCCTTTGATGCCTGTCTTTTTAATGAATCCAGTCATTTAATTGGCGATGACAGAACATGACATCCCTCTAGACACGCTCATGTTACCAGGCAGTGGAACTGTCACATCCAATCCAAAGTTTGAACATCTTGACTGTCTCTGATGCTGGAAAGCAACCTTAGGAGGACAATTGCCAAGACCAAAGCACCTGTCAAGTACTGCTTTGGGGATTTTACAGCATCGATGGCAAAGATATAAACAGCTATCTGCTCCAGCTTTTGAACAAAGCAGCTGTTTTACAGTATGTGTTGACTGTTATTGCATCATTTAGCATTTAGATGTAGATTTCTTTTCATTTGCTGCCTGATGTTTTTGACAGTGCTGAGACAGAGGAGGACATAACTGCTTTGCCAACGGATTCAAGTTCAAATAAACAGTTTGAGGACTGGTATAAATCAGTTTGATTTCTTAAAATCTCTAGAATAAACAGCATAAACATGTGTTGTATTTTTCTCTTTTATAAAATTTTTATTGGTAAATGGCATAAATGGGGCAGCCATGGTGCAGGGGTAGAGCAATCAACTGCTGGATTGAAGGTTCCTCTTGAAAATCACAGGTTCTGTTCTGTACTGTGTGCCGATGTGTTGAAGTGTACTTGAGCAAGACACTGAACCCACATTGCTCCTGATGGTTATAACTTGGCCCCAGTGTTCAAAGTGTGTAAACTTGTGTATCAATGGGACTGTGGCTGTAAAACACTTTGGGCGTTCTAAGAAGGCAGTAAGGCGCTACTGAAGTATATAATGTTTACCAGTTAAACTTATATATCACTTTGAGACCTTCTTAGAAGGCCCAAAAGCTTAAAGGGATGTCCACATCCAGTTCACACCCCCTTTCAATGACAACTCTATTTAAACACGCACATCTGAACAATTCGGGCCTCAGAGTTCAAAGCTCTCATGCTCACATGTCGTTACACAGATTTCCCCGATAGTTTTCGGGCTCCATGCACAAAGCTGTTGCCACTAAACCCGCATTACAAGTTAAACCAGAATGGTTATGAATGGTGTCCTTTTCAATTGATGAAAGTGCCAATGGTTTGAAAATTGATCATGGAGGAGAAATTAATAATCACAGTATGTGCCTGGATGGAATTCTATGGCACAGAGTCTTTCTTGTATCGAAATAGAGAAAATTCCAGAGATTTGGCACCCAGCCTCTTCCAACTGTAGGTGGCAGACATGTGCTAGTAAACAGTGATTAAAAAGAAGAAACCCCTCCCTGCTTGTCCAGTGTGAACACCATTAGATAAATGGACGATCAACAATGCTTGTTCATCACGTTCTTGAATGTATGTCACAGGTGGTCCCAACTTTACAGTCACAGTCCCATTCACCCACCCACCCACACACACGTTCACAGACTAATGCAGGCTCTGATGCCAAACACCAACCTATAACCACAAGGATCAATGTGGGGTTTAGTTTCTTGTTACTTTCTAAAGCCACTTTTTTTTCAAGTTTGGATCATGCTGATTAAAACTTCTTTATACACTTAAATTCAAAATTGTACAAATAAATTCTAGTGTCAAGGCGCATGTCAAACATTTCATACACATACATTTCACCTTCAATTTGTTCACAAATGTTTGCAATAAAAGCATGCATGGACTGCTTTAGGCTTTAAATAGGTTTTATAACATCCCTCACAAACTTGTCTCAGTTTCCATTGTGGAGAAATTCGATTGAGTTCAGTTAATATTGGAAGAATCTGAGTGACTGACTTGGGACAAAGTGTGTCTTGAAAATATGTACCTTGATTATGTTGAGGTATTTAATAAAACAAAAGTAATCCTTGATGGAACCATTGTATGTAAATGAGAACTGGACAGAGTGAGTATGATGTCACCAACAGCTAATGCCTTATTTACTGCTTCAACGAAATAAAGTCAGTACTGTTGTCATTTTTTTCGCACAATGGACACTGCAATGTCGTCAGTAAGCAGTGATTAGTCCAAAATCTGTCTTAAACATGTCAAATGTATGTTTTGGGGGCCAGGAGGCATCACATACTTATATCGAGCCATCTGATTGGTAGGTTTATGACTTGGATAGCTTGCACTATATAAAAAAAATATACAATGTAACAACATAAGATTAGAAAGAACATTTTTAAAAAAAAAGGTAGCAGGACAATTATGGTTACAATGAAATAAAAAGTGGAGCAAGAATTGCGCCTCTTCGACATTTCTCACCAAGCCTCTTCCAACTATATATACATGGGTCCACGTACAGTCCAGTTTGAACATCATGGGCTTTTTTAAAAGCACATCCTTAAATGCATGACACATGCAGTGTGTGAACATAGCAAAAGATGCCTGTAGGATGTCCTCACGCACTACACCCTGATTGTCTCATTTTAGCCAGGCTGCAAGCAAAGGACCACAAGGACCGCACCAACAGGCTCCATGCAGAGTGTGCAGGTTTGGAAGAGGGTTGAAAAAATGAGAAATCCATACGATGTCTTGTGACTCACCTACTTCCACTTTACTTATCCTTACATGTTGTTTAAGTGATCGCTATGACCTGTCACTCACAGCATGCTTGTATAAAAAAATTGCGCATAAACATTCTTCGCTCTACAGGCTCACCGAGCGATCTACGACTTGCATTTTACATGCAGGCCACTTGTGTGTCATATACAGACTTTCCCTTTTTTACCCCGCAGACAGCCTGTGTGCAATAGTGAGGGCGGTTGTGGCCTAAGGTTGTATAAGACAATTGGACTGAGCAAGTGTGACGTCGCCCATAGAAATACCTTACATCTGGCTCCAGCTAAATGAAGCCATTCCAAGCTGCCATTTTCTGTGATATGGACATGTTGGTGCCAGACAATGAAAGCAAACATTGATTTGTCCAAGTTGGTCTAAGTCAATGTTTTTTTTTCAACTACTGTAATAGGGTGAACTGTTTTTATTGTTTGTTTTGCTCTGAAGCGAGGAGACAGGGGATGCTTCTTCCAACTTCTGGTTTTGTGAACTGAAAAAAGCCAGACAGCGCAGTGGAAGAAGTGTAGTTGGAGGAGAAGCTGCCAGACGACCAAGCACCAGGACCGACGGTGGAGGAGTAACGGTTCCTTCGGAGGAACGCTCACTGAGTAAAGCAGCTCCGGTTGAAGTGGCTCCAGGACGGATCCGAGAGGGGTGGGATAGACGAGCGCTAGCCGGTCACCGGAGGAGCAGCTGAGTCAGGAGCCAGACAGTGGTCAGAGGGGGAAGCGTCGTTAGAACGCAGAGGGGGGTGGTTGTGACCTGCCCCTCTGTTTTTTTTTATCTCTGCTTTTGGTTAACCAAGGGAAGATTTTGTGTAATTGTCAGAGCCGTTTTTTAAAATTGCATGTTATTTATTATCTTACTAATCGTGTGTTTTGGAGTGGTTTTACCGAGCCTGGTGTTTTAGTCTCCATGGGTATTTCTGTTTTCTTCTTGACAAGGAAGAAAAAAGAAATACTGGAGCAAGAGCTTGGGTTTGCTTAGCCGGCAGTAAGTCAGACCTGTTCCCGGTGCATGTTGGACTCCGGCAGGGATGCCCCTTTATCACCGGTTTTGTTCATAGTTTTTATGGACAGAATTTCTAGGCACAGCCAGGGGCTTAAGGGGGTCTGGTTTGGAGACCACAGGATTTCCTCTCTGCTCTTCGCAGATTATGTTGTTCTGTTGGCTTCATTGAGCCAGGACCTCCAGCATGCATTGGGGTGGTTTGTGGCAGAGTGTGAAGCGGCTGGGATGAGGGTCAGCACAGATAAATCTGAAGTCATGGTTCTTGACCGGAGAAAGATAGTTTGCCATCTCTCTGTGGGTGGAATGTCCCTACCCCAGGTGGAGAAGTTCAAATACCATGGGGTCTTGTTCACGAGTGACGGAAGACCGGAGCATGAGATGGACAGGCAGATTGGAGCAGCGTCTGTAGTTATGCGGTCGCTGTATAGGTCAGTTGTGGTGAAGAGAGAGCTGAGCCAAAAAGCAAAGCTCTCAATTTACAGGTGGATCTTCGTTCCAACACTCACCTATGGTCATGAGCTCTGGGTCATGACCAAAAGAACAAGGTCCTGAATACAAGCAGCTGAAATGAGCTTCCTCCGTAGGGTGGTTGGGCGCTCCCTTAGAGATAGGGTGAGAAGCTCGTTCACCCACGGAGAGCTCGGAGTAGAACCGCTTCTCCTCCACATTGAAAGGAGCCAGATGAGGTGGCTCAGGCATCTAGTCCGTATGCCTCCTGGACGCCTTCCTGGGGAGGTGTTCCGGGCATGTCCCACTGGGCGGGGGCCCTTGGGAAGACCCAGGACACGCTACATCTCTAGACTGGGCTGGGAACACCTCGGGGGCCCCCAGAGGAGCTGAGGAAGTGGCCAGGGCGAGGGAAGTCTGGGCATCTTTTCCTAGACTGATGCTCCCGCTACCGGTCCTGGATATGTGGAGGAAGATGGATGGATGGATGGATGGATGGATGGATGGATGAACAAAGGCTCTTGGCTCCAACAAACAGACAGAGCAAAGACTCAACTAACATCGCTCAATACAATAAAGTCTCTTCTTGTTCCCTTTTGGAACTGTGGTCCCAGGTGTGCTGTCTTCACACACATCCAAATTCAAGAATTCTGCGTGGGCACACTTACCTTTTTTTCATGATATTATTCTGTAGTGTATCAGAGCAAGAATGGTTTCAGATCCAGATCTTGAGGACCAACAAAAGATGACAGACCCAGGAGTATGAAAACGTCAGAGTTTATTTAAAGGGGACCAGAGCAGGCAGGATGCTAGGCAGAATCTTGACACCAGGAGGGGTGGAGGCAGACTTGTGGGCGGCCAGGAGTGAGAGGAGGAAACAGGCGGAGCAGACTCCAGAGTTCATAGAAGGGGTGGGGCGCCGACTCCAGAATGACGAAGTCCATAACAGAGAATCCAGCAGAGGAAATATCTTACGGCTGAATATTGGGGCAGGACTTGGAGGCGAGGAATAGTCGATCACAGCAAGGTGAGTCAGTAGAAGCAGCTCAGGAGAAAACTTGAATACGTGGTCCATAATGAGTGGCAGGAATAACAACAGACAGGTGACTGCAGACTTGAGAGCATGGAGCAGAAATCCAGGTTTGCTGATAAGCTGCTGACTGGAACACAGAGCCTGAGATGCAGGCTGGTAGTCAAGTAGTAGACTAGAACAGTGTTTTTCAACCAGTGTGCCGCGGCACACTAGTATGCCGTGGGAGATTGCCCTCATTAACTGATCTAAAAACATTTCCCATCTCCAGGATTTCAGCTCAGTGTTCATCCAAACAGGTCCTGATAAAACACTGAGTAGTTAGGAATATGTAAGATCGTTAAATACTTTTTTCTTTGTGTTTATTTTATTATATTAAAGACATTTTGATAAGAATGACGGTACCGCGATTTAGCTGCAGCTTCGGCTGTATTTTGGAAAAGTCCCGCCCCTTTAACTGTCTCCACCAGTCATTCTTGGGGGGCTTAATCACATGTCATCAGTCTGACTAATCAGAAGTGGTTAAAGTCTTCACTACCTTGTCCCGATTTAGCTCTTAAAGTCTCTCAGTTCTAACAAAAATACCAGCTAAAGCTCGTCTTTAGCGGTGTAGCTTTCCACAGAATCCGGTATCAGACCGTGGAACAAGTGAACAGAACAATAAAGCTCTGAAAAGCGATAGTTTTATGCACTACATCTTCCATGATGCATTGCGTTAAAAGGACAAGGACTTAACTTTTATTACAACTTTTAGAAAAAAAAAAACAACTGCAGCTTCCAGCTTTTTCTGCCACAATTATCTCAAAAATGCACGTGAGATTGTGGAAGGACTGTAGATCAATACAGCCCCCCTCTCCTTTTTTTTTTTTTTTTTTTTTTTTGGATGCTGGTGTGCCGCAGGATTTTTTGTAAGGTTAAAGTGTGCTGTGGCTCAGAAAAGGTTGAAAAACCCTGGACTACACATTCCGGGGAAGAACGAAGCGGTGCAACAGCAATATATACTGATGTGAACAGGTGAAGAGAATTAACCCCCTACGAGCAGCCGCTGCGAGGGCGGGGCAGCTGCAGTCATGACAAATGGTTATTCTGACAAATACTGAGTAGTAGCTGCTTATTTCTCTACAAAAGTCTATGAAATTTTGTCTTCTTGGAACCTGTTGGAACGCCGAGGGGAAGGGATCGCTCAGTCCAGTTTTCTTATACAGTCAATGGATGAGTTAAAGTGCTAATGGTTTCTTGCCAGTTCATGGAGTCCTTCTCAGCAAAATAAGTCAAACCCCCTATGGGAAACATAAAACAGGTTGTGTAATGCTCTGGAAAGTCCATTTTCTGGATATTCAACAGGGTATAAATCTTGTGTAAACGACCAGAAATGCACCTATTCATTAGAATCCTAAAAAGAAGCGCTTCATAGAGGATCAAGCACTTGTGTTCACCTCATCAAAGTACATGAAGACAACATGAAAGGTTGTCCAATAAAACCAATGGGTCACGCTTTCAAAATCCCCATTCTTGAAATATGCTTCTGGGATTATAATTTACCTCAATAGATTAATATTCAAATACAAAAAAAAAACATTCCAGTGGTTTGTCTGAATGGGAGGTTGTCTCATTAAACGTCATTAATATCTTCATCTTATTATATAGACTGTTGAATTATTACAGGCTCAGCCATGTACTGTTAATGCCAAATCGTTAAGCTTGTGAGGCGGTAGACTCAACCTGGAATATTTTGGGAGTTTATTGTTTTTCTTTGAAACCCGCCAATGATTGAAGTGAGTGCATTACTAATTTTGTAGCGCAGGTATTTACATTACATTTTGCTTTGAAAGGGAGCAGAAAATCTCCAGTTTAGCTTCTATCTCCTCACTTGGTAAACCTTTTTTTTTTTTCATTTCCAATCATTTCCACCGCACAGAAGGTGGGTTGAAAACACTAATCCCATAAGCAGCTTAATTCAGATACTGTGACTTCATTACACTCTCTGCTGTTTGTCAACTCTTCTCCAAACTAGAAGTTGCTTGGGTTGACTGAAGGATAGGACTTGTAAAATCCTTGAAAACAGAAAAATGTCGATGTTTTGGGGGACAGAAGGAAGTGTGTGTGAGCACCAGACTCCAGAGAATCAAGGTATATTAAATGTTTGACCAGAGTGGTAATAAAAAAAAAACTTTAGGTCCCCAATGCGCAATTAAAGAGCAGCTGATTCTATTGATTTGATATTTTTGTTTCTGTCTATCCACCTACAAGCTATATTACTCACGAGGGATTCATCAGCCACTCGAAAAACTAGAAAAAAAAATACCTTGAAAGAAATTTTTCTATAAACTCTAAAGTACATATATGATCTTAATCTTGTTGAACTTTATAATAATTGTTGAAAACCTAATTTGATCATCTTTTGATCTACTGTAAAAGCGTTCGCAGTGATCTTTTGATTATGATTTTGCCGGTTTTAGCAAGAAAAAAATGTTGTTCTCTTTGACAGTTTTTGCAGAACAGCAGGAGTTCATTAGAAATGCACCCAACTTTGAGGGCGGGACTGTTGGCATGGAGCAACCCTGCCCTCCGTTTCCTTCTCCATTGCTTAGAAGCGCGAAAATGTATCCGTCGGTAGTTGATTCATATCATATGAATTTGAACAAAGAAATACTCAGAAATGCAATTTTAAGCTCAATATTTTTATATATGTTGCATATCATTAGAAAAAGGCCAAAAGAACATGTTAAAAACACGATTATCATTGGTTTGAGCCTGTGATACATTGGTAGAGCTATAACCAAACTATACTGACAGTATCTAAGACAGTATCCAGGCTACTATACATGTAGAGAACCACATTGTTTTAGCGTATGTTAGTAGACTCGCTATGCCAGAGCGGGAGAAGGTCACCAGCATAGTGTGTGTCTAGGAGTTATTGTGCCAAAACTAGCAGCTATATAGCTCAGTTAGCTGGCTGCCATGCAGGAAACCTGGGTTCACTTCCCGGGGGGGGGGGTGCAATAAGCTAAAATAATCCAGTGTGTATCTTTAGTTAAAACTATATGCGCTGCTGGCTATCTTAATCTCCCTGTGCCTTCAAAATAGCCTAGGTTGTGTCAGGAATTCTGCCTACCCATCTGTGCAAATCAGTGAAAGCTGATTCACTGTGGTGACCTCTGTTGGAATGTGCTGAAAGGTGAACAACAGCATTGCAGTTTAGGTTCCACAAAAAGATATGAAACCAAAAAAAAAAGGCAAGTTACTATTTATTGAGTGCATTACAATCTGTTCAAAACTTATTTATTACTGCAATGCTGGCTCCAGAGCCTATCCCAGCAACTATGCTCCAGAGCCTATCCCAGCAACTAGGCTCTAGTGCCTATCCCAGCAACTAGGCTCTAGTGCCTATCACAGCAACTAGGCTCCCAGAGCCTATCCCAGCAACTAGGCTCCCAGAGCCTATCCCAGCAACTATGCTCCAGAGCCTATCCCAGCAACTAGGCTCTAGTGCCTATCCCAGCAACTAGGCTCTAGTGCCTATCACAGCAACTAGGCTCCAGAGCCTATCCCAGCAACTAGGCTCCCAGAGTCTATCCCAGCAACTAGGCTCCCAGAGCCTATCCCAGCAACTAGGCTCTAGTGCCTATCACAGCAACTAGGCTCCCAGAGCCTATCCCAGAAACTAGGGTACACCCAGGATGGTGTGTCAATCTTTGGAAGGGCCACACAACACACACTTACTCTTTAAGGTAAGAGCTATTGACTCAAATGACCTAGAATCCATATTTTTGGACTGCGGGTGGAAGCCTGCAATAACAATGAGAACATACAAACTCCACACAGAAAGATCCTAGCCAGGATTTGAACCAGGGACCTCTACCTGAATTATCCACAACATTAGCAGATCGTCCTTTTAGGTCTAGTTCTGCTAGATCATTTATTTCTGGTTGTCATTTTGTGACAGCGTTGTCCATATTATGGTCCATCATAAAAAAAAGACTGAACTGAAACGTCATGGTGGTCCTGACTTGTACCAAACCCTGTTTAACCATCAAAACTAATATTCCATGCACTATAAACATGCAAACTGCCCAATCTGGCAGCAATCTGCAAAACTCTCCAGCTTTTTGCATAACTAGGGAGTTATAACTAAATTGAACCATCTGTTTAGCATTGTTAGGTGTACCAGAGTGTTTCAGGGAAAGCAGAGTATTAATTAAGGCTTGCAGCGCTAAACCTCCTTTATTGGCAGAGTCAAATAAATTAGCAAAATGTAGAATCCACTACATACTGTTTATTCAGCAGTTTGGCTTTATTGTAACACTATCGACCTGAGTAAGAATTATCCAGCTGTTGTGTCTTTATCACAAATAAAGCTTTTTTACAAATAAAAACTAAGCTGATCTTTCATACAACTGTAAAATAATCGAAGGGGAAAAATATCACACATTCAACTATCGCCGGTTTATTAAGGTGGTAAACCACTGACTGAAGCTTTTATCATCTGCTTCCTGCAGAGGTCGCCATGGGGAAATGTGTTTTGCTTGTGTAAAAGGATTAGCTGCCGTCCATCCCCTGAAAAAAAAAGTTTTTTTCCTGACCTAACCTTTGTGCTATCCTAGTCATCTAGACCCCACTAGACAGTGCCCTGAACCTTTTATCTTCAATGATTTGTGATCTTCACTGGTGTTCATGGATTACATAAAATCATCTCCACCTTTATCCACCTTTGTCATGGTAGGGAGAACACGGCAATGTAAGGGTCGGGTTAATGGGCATTCTATGTATGGCACTCATACCCCGCCCACTTACTGGTTGCCAGTTGATCTCTCCGGTCAGTGTGGTGAAACAGGTTGTGCTTTTTTGTTGATAGCAGAGCTTTACTTTAGTGCTTTTTCCTGGTTGTTTATTACTTCCATCCATCCATCTTCTTCTGCGGGGGCAGCAGTCTTTGTGAAGATACCCAGACTTCCCTCTCCCTGGCCACTTCCTCCAGGTCCTCTGGGGGGACCCCGAGGAGTTCCCAAGCCAGTTGAGAGATGTAGTCCCTCCAGCTTGTCCTGGATCTCCCCCGGGGCTATGCCTGAAACACCTAAGGGGGACGTCCAGGAGGCATTCAGACCAGATACCCAACCCACCTCAACTGGATCCTCTACTCCAGGCTCTCCGCAAGTGACAAAGCTAAAATGTCAGTCTGTTGTTTTACTTGTTGCAGACATCATCAAGTGTTAATGTGAAAATGCTTACGCAGCTAACATTTAGCAGTGCCAGAATTGGAGTGTTTTTATGCTACTAACAAATTTCAGGAGTTAGCGTAGTCACTGTAACATCTGTTTTAGCGGTCTGTTTTTTAATTTTTTTACGTGTTGTAAACAAGTTTGGTAGCTTTAGGTATTGCGTGTGAATATGCTAATGCGGCTAACATGTAGCAGTGTCAGAATTTTTTTTTGTGTGTGTGTAACTAACGAGGTTGGAGTTAGCAAAGTCACAGTAATCTTTGTTTTAGATTCACTAGAATAACATGTCACCATCAAAAACAGTTCCAGTTACTGTGACGCAGTTAATGAAGTGTGACTGTATGACAGCGTCATCTCTGGTAAATTGCAGCTCTTTATTTGTGCTATCCAAGGCATGTGCTGAACCTTTTTTTTTCTTCAGTGACTTTTGATTTTCACTTGGTCCATGAATGACATGAAGCCCTATCCACCTTTGTCATGGTAGAGATAACATGTCAATGTAAAGATGGGCTCATCTGGACCCCATAAGATAGTACAGGGGTTACTTTAATATACTGGCTTTTCTCGTGTAAGCAGTTCTCAGTGCCGTTTTTGTGATTTGCTGTTCAGAGACATGAATTGTGAATTTCAAAGGTATACAAGAAGTGTAATGAACCCAACATCCACCTGCTGAGATGTAATTGTTTGGCTTCTTAAAGCCACCAGCCTTTAAATATGCCAGAAATGAAATCACTTGCAGTTACTTTACCAAAACAAAAATAAATAAATAACAATGAAAGTGCAAGAGTGTCTGCAAAAGCAACCAAACAATCATAAGGCACTCTGGGAGCAGCTGTGCTTGATGAGGACAGATGTCTGCGTCAGGTTGTAAACGTCTTCTTTAGTATTTACAGCGTGAGCATGCTGCCTGGCTCGCCGGTGCATTTTGATTACCTTTGAATGGGAATTGAACCCTGCCAGGACTGCTGTGACAGACCCAGCGGAAACCTCACGGGAGGAAGCGGACCGTCAGTCCTCCAGTTGCTCCGCTGTAATTCGTCTCAGTGGCAAAGGTCATCGCTAATAAACAAAAACAGCTCAAGCTGCAGAGGCTTGAGCTCCCACGCACACACATGCGTATGTGTGGACCACACCGAGCCAGCAAAGCTACTAAAACATGATATAAGGAGATTCCAAGATGCATAATTGAACAGTTTGCACCCAGCTTGATAGCTGGGAATCTGCTTCATTAATCAACTCCCACTGAGTTATAAAAGCATGAGGAAGAGAGGTTTATGCTGGCACAGAGCAAACATGATGGGATGGCTGGGTGTGTCTAATCCCTCAGACTACATCCAAAAGGTTAAGAGTGTGCTGTTCATGTTTTATGTATGCACAGTTTAAAAGCACATGCATTGTTTTCAAGTCTGTCATGGTTTTATTATCGAAATCAGCCATGGAGATTGAGACAGGTTCTCAAAAAGAAAAAGAAAAAACCCGCAACCTGTTTGCAAGGATTGACAGTCCACTAATGTTCCAATATGGACTCACTGCTGTGGTTCTACAGTCCATAAATAGTCCCATTTGATAACCAAATAACACAGACTGAGTCATGTTTAAGACTGAAAAAGTCAGTTGGTCGCTTAATCGAGTCCCAAACCTTGCGTTTGGTCTGTGTTCAGATGGCCTTTTATTCGGATGTTTCCGTTTCTAACCAATGCTTGTAAACAAAAGTACATGATTGAATAATAATAATTAATTGGTACTTTATTGATCCCACAATGGGGAAATTCTTCTCCGCATTTGACCCATCCCCTGGGGGAGCGGTGAGCTGCAGCCTAACCGCGCTCGGGAGGCAGTAGCGCTAAGGGCCTTCCCTAAGGGCCCTCACTGGGTGATTGCTCAATTGATATGGTAATTGACTCAGTACCGTTGTTTATTCCCCTCCGGGAATCGAATCCTGAATTCCTGCATGGTAGCCACTCACCTTACCAACTGAGCCACCCAGCCACTAAACAAAAATTGCTGGTCTTGAACCCAGAACCTCTTGATGTGACTCCCATCGACCTTTCCACTGTGCTATCACTACAGCTATCACTACAACTACTTAAATATATCTTTTGTTGCAAGAAGGAATAATGGAAGTCATAAGCGTTGCCATCCTTGTCAGGGAGGGATTCCAAAAGGCATGTTTAAACTACCCTGACTTTAACCCTAAATTCTGGCTGAAATCCGCCTGAACTTGCTTACTCTGGGTATGTCGGTTCCAAAAGACTGGATATGAGTTAGCGTAATTATGCTCAACTTGGTAACCCTGGGTTAATGCACGTGCACAGCAGGTACATAAAAGCATTCTCAATGGATCGCCAATTTCCAGAGTCACCATGGAAACGTGTGGAGAAAAAAAGAGAGCGCTACACTTCAGTGAGATGGAGTCTGAGATTTTAATGACGGCAGATGAAGATTATACGCCCATCAAAAAAGTTATATGGCTGGATCAGCAAAAGAAAAAGTTTCTGCTTGGAAAAAAATAACAAAGTAAACACAATTAATTTGAATGAAATTAAAAATAACTGTCTGATAACTACGTGTTATTTTTTAAGTTGCCTGAACTCCAAAAAATGATTTATCTTAACTGAAGCAAATAATTAAGTTAGATCAAAGTAAAAAAGTTCATCTTTCCAACATCCATATGTGGTCTTATCACCTTCTCACGGAAGAAAAAGTATTCTCTGAGCTTCTTCATCCATCCACTAAATCATCTTTAAATGGACACGCCATGCTGCTTCACCTCTCTGAAAACAAATAACCTTCAACAAAACTTGCTCCAAACCAGGTTATGTTCAGAGCATGAGTTGCTATGGCAACTTGACATACCCTGAAACATACCTCCATTTTTGGAACCGAAAGCTGAGGTTATCAACTTCCTTAGCCTCAAACGTACCGTAGTAGCATAACCTGCTTTTTGGAATACCCCCTAGGATAGTTTACTTTTTACTTTGGTGACCAAGTTTGAACGTCTGTATCAATGTCATGTACACTTTTGACTTTGGTTTGATGGAGGCATGCTGCATACGCCGATAAGTGTTTTCGACATATGGATTGTCAGGAGAATAGGGTGAGAAGCAAAGTGTTGATTTCATGAGCCTGCATTCATCCAACGAAACCTCATTTATCTCCACCTTTATCTGCGGCTCTCTGTTTACATCCCATAATGCTCGTAATCTACGGTGGCTGTTTTGGTCCGTAAGATGGGACTGAGAGCTGTTCCTGGCCCTGGATCAGGGTCCGCTTGGGTGTATTTAGGCTGAAAATTTGTTCCAGATTCTTGGGGAAACAAACACTGGTTCACTTTAGCCCTTGTGCTATCCTAGGCACACATTGGGAGTGGGGTCATCTGGACCCCATTAGATAGCACAAGGGTTAAGCGAACCAAATATGACCAAGCTAAATACACCCTAAGAGTCTAAGAAGAGAATTAGTGCTGGTTCCTAACAAAGCTACTTAACCCTTCGACATCAGGGATGTTGCCTGAATAACCCACGCTAAATAACACCTGGGGGGAATTCCAGAAAGCAGGTTATGCTAGCTCTCACGGTAAGTTTGATAACCTCAGCTTTCGGTTCTAAAAATTGAGGTATGTTTCAGGGTATGTCACGTTTCCATAGCAACTCATGCTCTGAACATAACCTGGTTTGGAGCAGGTTTTGTTGAAGGTTAGTTATTTTCAGAGAGGTGCAGCAGCATGGCGTGTCCATTTGAAGATGATTTAGTGGATGAAGAAGCTCAGAGAATACTTTTTCCACCATGAGAGGGTGATAAGACCACGTATGGATGTTGGAAAAATATTTTTTTTTACTTTGATCTAACTTCATTATTTGCTTCAGTTAAAATAAATCATATTTTTGTAAGTCTGTTTAAAAATTACACGTAGTTTTCAGATAGTTATTTTACTTTCATTCAAAGTAATTCAATTAAGTAGGTGTAACTTTGGTGCTGCTGTTAGAGCGGCACCGCAAAGGATTGTGGGATATCATTCCCTTTGCCTGTCTGGACGGATTTGGGTTTAAGTATGGGTTTTTGACCAAATCTGTTTAGTTGTTTAGCTGTTTTACTGTGTTTTGCCATGCTTCGCCGAGTTATTTTGCCCTACTGAGCTTATGTCTCTGCACCATGAGTGAGAGTGAAGGAGAGGATGATGAGTTTATATAGCACCCCTACGGCTGAGCATTGTAATGAAAATAATGGTAAATCAAACTTAGGCATTTGAGAGTTCAAGAAATATAATTAATTAAGATGGAAAAAACTATTAATTGATTGGAGTAATATGACATTTAGTTTGATAAATACCTAAAATTGAGTTGTATAAACATTTATTGAGTTTTATAGACGTAAGAAATTAGGTTGAATAAATTTAACTCAATTTTTTTGTTACCAATAGAAGTAATTCATTTAAGTTGGCAAAATTGGATAAGTTATATATATGTGCGTCACAAGGAAAATGGAAATAAGATCAGAAACTCGTGCGTTTACTTTGTCTGCTCTTTTTCACGCAGAAACTCTTTTTTTTGATGATGCAGCTGTGTTACTTTTTTGATGGACGTGTAATCTTCATACGCCATCATTAAAACCTCAGACTCCGTCTCACTGAAGTACAGCGTTCTCTTTTTTTTTCACCACGCGTTTCCATGGTGACTCCAGAAATCGGCGATCCATTGAGAATGTCTTTATGTACCTGCCGTGCACGCCTATTAACCCAGGGTTACCAAGTCGAGCGTAATTACGCCAACTCATATCCGGTCTTTTGGAACCGACATACTCAGAGTAAGCAAGTTCAGGCGGATTTCAGCCAGAGTTCAGGCTTAAAGTCAGGCTAGTTTAAACATGCTTCCTGGAATACCCCCCTGCTCTTTGACATACCTTAACTCTTATTTTTTTTATTATTATTTTTTTTTTACACTTGTTCTGTCCAACAACTTAGCAAACAGATTAGAGCTGCTTGCTTTTTGTGTTGGACAGGTTTTACTATCACAAAAAGAGGTTATAGAACTTTAGAAGCCAGAGTGTAGATTTGAATTAACCCCTTTTTGTTGTATTATTTATTTCTTTATTTGTTACATTTAGTGTGTGGGGGGAGGAAGAGGGAAAAAATGTGTGTGTGTGTGTGGGGGGGGGGGGGGTAAAAGGAAGAAAGGTGAAAAAAGGGGGGATACAAGCACTGATTTGGATCAGTTATTCTTTTAAGCTGTAACAATTATACCAGATCTGCTGGAAAGACAAATATTCCATCATGGGTAAAAATCTGACACGAAGATGAGTGGAAAATATCTGTCCATGAATACACTGTAGGTTAGGAGGAGGGATGAAGCAGACAGGGAGCAGTGTGGCAGTATGCACGTGCATGTGGGGGTGGAGACATACCTTAACTCTTAAGCCGTTCACCAGATCAATGAGAATCAGTTGATTCTGGTGCTATGAAATGCGGCTTTCCATATTGGTGCAACACTTTACCTTACTTATGTCGTATAGCTGCTTTTCTCTATGACAGAATCACCTGAATTGCGTTGACTGCATAAACACTTCACCAATATAAAGTGTTACTTTTCTCTGTTTCAGCATTAGCTGGAATCACGTTAATTTGGTAAATGGTTGAAGAGTTACAGTTGATGACAGAATGTCAACATTGGAGCTAAAGCCAGGGTTAAAGGTCACTGGCTATTGTTCAACCTTTATCTATCCAGGTAGGTTGATTGAGGACAATGAAGATTGGCTATTAGGGATACAACAATTCACTTTCTCCACATTTTGGTTCAAACCTCGATTTTGGGTTATTTGTTTTGGTTCGATATATAATATTTTGCTTTTCAAGATAACAAAAACTTCAGAAAAATCATTTTTTCCAAATTCTTTGTTTGTTTGTTTTTCTTAACTTGTCCTGTCCAACAGCTGGGCAAACAGATGAGATCTGAAGGCCTCTTGTGTTGGACATATTTTACTTTAACAACAGGGAGTTATGAATCTTCTGACAAACCAGAGGTATGTCTGAATAAACCCCTTTTGTAATTGAGGCCAAACTTTATTCATTTTAATCATATTTGAAAATCTTTTGTGCTGGACCAGACGGTAAAGGAAAGGAGGGAAGAACAGAGAGGGAAGTTAGATAGAGGGGGGGGGGGATAGGAGAGTGATTAGGGGGGGGGGGGGTGTAAAACCATGAAACATAAAGCAACAAGTTTCTGGTTATACTCATTAATGTGAAATTCTGATGTAATACAAGTCTATAAGGGCAGGGCCTGTCCATACACACACTCAGATGTTATAAGCACACATGTTGGCTCCAAAAAATATTCACATGTCAACATGTATACAATACAAATAATGTACACACACGCATTTTTCAAATTCTTACTTAAATAGCACAACACGCGCTTGACACTTTCAGCATAAACATATGCAAATGTATGCAGTACGAATTCAACGATTCAAAATCGTAATAAGTCGAACTCTGAGCTTTTATTTTGACACGCATGACATTGTACATTGCACAGATGTCATCATCCTCTCCCCTTCCCACACTTATGGCGCAAGAAAAGAAGTACTGTCTATTAAATGTAGCTTTCTGTTTTTTGGAAGTTGAAGGCTCCTCTTCTGTCTCCTGGATGGGTGTTTTCCACTTGGCAAAGAAACTTTCCAAAGACGTTTGTTTTTTACTCATTTTGCTAGTTCCTGGGTTTTATTTTAGTGGTAACTTATCACGTGACTGACAAGAGCGCCTTGGCCTGCGTCAAGAGTGACATAGATGGATGTAACAGAGAATTGGGCAATTTTTTCAAAATAAAACATCTTTCAGATTCCGAAATAAAAAAACCCGAAAGTAATGCAAGTTATTTATCCTTTCTGTGAGGCCCGGTACCAAATGACCCACAGACCGGTACCGGTAGTACATCTGAATTTCCCATCCCATCCTCTGTGGCATTTATGTATTCAAATGAAGTTGGCGTATTCTTTGACCTGGCTGCCATAACCGGAGTGCAGTGTATTTTAAAGTTGGCAGCTACGGCTACAAACAGACATTGTGCAGAGTGAAAAGGGTTTCTGTGGCCAAGTGTTAATGGAGGTTTGGTTCGGAACAAACTGGTTGCAAAACCTACAAGAAGAATTTAAAACAATCAGTATTTCCTTGCCAAGGTTGAGTCTGACACTTTTCCAGGTGTGTTTTGAGTACAGCTCATTCATTTCAGGAAAGACTAATGGAAAGAGAAGTTGGCTGAAACTTTATTGTGCTTTTTAACCAAAAATATACTTTTGCTTACATGTACTGCTTTAGCAATTAGTTTTTTTAAAGAACCTGTAATTCACACAAAAAGGAAGCACCAAACCCATTTCTCATCTTAAGCTTTGATGTTCGTCTTGTAAAATTGCTGTTACCACTTTAAAATGTTTGCCCTGGTTTTTTTGTTGTTTTTTTTTACAGTAGATTGGGGAACATAAATATAAAATAGTTGACTGTTTTTAATGAATAATTTTGGTATAGAGAAATAAATAATTAAATATGTACATCCAACTGTTTTTAGAAAGAAACATAAATGAAAAAAATACAAAAAGACTAACATAAATTTGCACAAACATGCATATAACACAAGTTTGCCCAAAAAGAATTCTTAAAGGCTTGAAACACACACACACAAACTAATGAACCAAAGATTTTTTTCATACTTTTACCATTTTGCTGCATGGTGGCGCAGTGGTTAGCGCTCTTGCCTCACAGCAAGAATACCCCCAGTTCAAGTCCCGGCTGGGGGACCTGAAGCAGAACAACAACAATGGGGGACCTTTCTGTGTGGAGTTTGCATGTTCTCCCCGGGGACTCTGGCTTTCTCCCACTGTCCAAAAACATGCTTCATAGGTTTATTGGTTACTCTAAATTGGCCATAGATGTGAGTGTGCATAGGTGTGTGATTTGTGGAGCTGCGACAGACTGGCGACCTGTCCAGGGTGCCCCCTGCCTTTGCCCGCAAGGGCCCGGTATAGGCTCCTGCAGGCCTGTGACCCCAAAAGGGACAAAACAGATTGGAAGATGAATGAATGCTGACATAAAAGAAATGCCATAAACATAACAAAAAAACACCATTAACTCCCTGCTCCCCTCCGTTCTGATGCATCCACTTGTAGAAGACTAGATCCGTGTACGTCTTTGTTTTCCTCTACTGAGTTGGAATCTGGCTCAGAAATTTGGATAGATCCAATATTGCTTACCATTTTTGTTGCACCAGTGACGTTAGGTTGGGAGGGTGATGGTGCTTTAAGCTAGTGGGAGATAGTGTAAACAGCTCTCAGTTATGGGTGATGGGTAGTGGGGGTGGGTTGCTCTGCACAAACAGTCCCACCCACAACTTAGAGGGGAATTTCTAACGAACTCCTGCTGCTCTGAACAAGCTATGTCCTAGAAAATGACACAAGTGTTTTTAAATTAAGCTAAAAACAGCACCCCTATAATTAATAGACCACTCGGAACGCCCAGACAATAAATCAAACATTTTGGGAGCAATCAAAAGGACTACCATAGTAGTTGCATTGTTAAAAATTTTAACATGAGTTCGCCAAAGGCCAACATTTACAGCGGCAAATCTATTCAACAAAAACTAGGTTACGTTTATAAAACCAGTGAACACTCATCTGCCACTTTATTAGGTCCAATTTGCTAGTTGGACCCCCTTTTTACCTTCAGAGCTGCCTTAATCCTTGTCAGGAAAGATTCAACAAGGTACTGGAAACATTCCTCAGAGAGTTTGGTCCATGTTGACATGATAGCATTAAGCAGTTGCTGCAGATTTATCGGCTGCACATCCATGATGCTAATCTCCTGTTCCACCACATCCCAAAAATGATCTATTGGGTTGAGATCTAGTAACTGTGGAGGCCATTTGAGTCAAGTGAAATTATTGTCATGTTGAAGAAACCAGTCTGACATGATTCCAGCTTTATGACATGGTGCCTTATCCTGCTGGAAGTAGCTATCAGAAGTTTGGACACTGTGGTCAGAAAGGGATGGACATGGTCAGCAACAATACTCAGGTAGGCGGTGGCGTTGTGCTCAATTGGTACTAAGGAGCCCATAGTGTGCCAAGAAAATATCTCCCACACCATGATACCACCACCATCAGTCTTAACCCTTGATACAAGGCAGGATGGTTCCATGCTTTCATGGTGTTGATGCCAAATTCTAACCCGATCATCCAAATGTGGGAGCAGAATTGAAGACTCATCCGACCAGGAAACATTTTTCCAATCTTCTGTTTTCCAGTTTTAGTGAGTCTGTGTGAATTCTAGCCTTGGTTTCTTGGACAGGAGTGGCACTTGGCGTGGTCTTCTGCTGCTGTAGACCTAGTGCCGCAAGGTTGGACGTGTTGTGCGCTCAGAGATGCTCTACTGCAGAACTCCTTTCAGTCTCCTCTGACCCCTGGCATAAACAAGTCATGGATATTTTCTCTTTTTGGACCATTCTCTGTAAACCCTAGAGATGGTTGTAGGTAAAAATCCCAGTAGATCAACAGTTTCTGAAACCTCTGACACCAACAACCATGCCACGTTCAAAGTAACTTCAATCACCTTTCTTCCCTGTTTTGATGTTCGCTTTGAACTGCAGCAGATCGTCTTGACCACGCCTACATGCCTAAATGCATTGAGTTGCTGCCCTGTGATTGGCTGATTAGAAATCTGTGTAAATGAGCAGTTGGGCAGGTGTGCCTAATAAAGTGGCTGGTGAATGTAGTAGAGTAGAACATTGTAATTATAAAATGCAAAAAAAAAATCCTAAATATTTACTTCAATTACTGTAATGTTGGCACAAATTGAAAAAATTTGCAGGAGAACAACAAAATATAAAATAAGCTAATTAGAATTGATGTTATACTTGACACAGAGATGCATGATTAGCTCTATTATGAGCCAAATAAAAAGGAATCTGCTATTTTTAAGAACACAGATTTTAAGCCATTCTGAAAAGAGAAAAAAAATGGAGGACCCCAAAAGAGGGTATAAATAAGGGAAATGTAACAGGTTCTCCACCAACATCTTTAAACTATAGTTATTGAGATTTAATAATTTAAACAATATATTACAATTAAATCAAGAGGTTTGCCATAAATCATCTAGCATATCTTTCCATTTTGAGTATTATTTTTTATCAAATTGCCACCTGCCACCATCTGAAGCATCCGTCCAACAACAGCACACACGTTAATCCAGTTCAGTCAAACAAAAGCATAAAAAAATCAGAGTTTAAGAATACTTTGCAGAGCTTCTAAAGCACAGAACCAACTTTTCAACCACGCATGTGAAAGCTGCATTGATTTAGTAGATGAAATCACCTCTGCATCTTCCCGTGCTGCCTCTACAAGCACGCCGCTGCTCTGTTCTTTATATAAAAAGCCATTTTCCTGTGGGAACTTTTATCTTTCACCCTCCAGTTGAGATTTATAATTTGGATCACAGAACAGGAGATGTCGAGAACTGAGGGGAGAGAAATAGAGAAAGCAGTGTGGGTGTTTAAAGACAGATAATCCATTTCAAGGCTTTCCCATAGGGAGGTTTTGCTGTGTTGTGCTGCTTATTTGTTTTGGAGAAAACGAGTCTCTTTGCATTTCATTCCGTTTCCTTTCTATAGGCTTGTGGGGGGAAATGACACAAACACGGTTGTGTTCTGATTGAGGAGTAAGTGAAGGAAAATTTGTCAAATGGATGGCAGGGGGGGGGGGGGGGGGGATGGGGTGCACGTTCAAAGGCGTCATGTTTGTTCGACATGATGGAATATTTATTGCTTTAGACACCCTTTGAAAACCGTTTATCCTTTGGGGGAACGTACACAAACAACCTCTTAACTTCCAGTTTGAAGCCAGTTTAAAAAAGAAAGTAACTGGGGCGGGCCTGTTCAGCCTGTTAACCCTTTAACTCCGGATATGTCACCAGTAACACCGAAATAACATGCTCTTTAACCTGCCGTAACTCTTACACCGTGTACACAATCAATGTGAATATGATGACTCTGATGCAGAGAAAAAGCAGCGTTATTGATTTATGAACACGTTATTACCATAAAGTGTTGCATAATAGCGCAAAGCTGCTTTTCTCTGTGACAGAGTTGTGTTAAGACTCCAGGCCTCGAGGGCCGGCATCCTGCTGGTTTTTCAGAATCTACTTGCTTCCGATTACCTGGTTCAAGTGTGTTTTGCCAATAAAAAGCTACAATGGGAATTCTAGGAAATTTCTAGGGCATTTAATTTAGAAATATTTTTACTTCTATTGTACATTGAAATAGTTTACTTTGGACTGAATATGATTCAATTTGCTTGTTTTACCCTTTAACCCTTGTGCTATCCTAGGCACTTTACCGTTGGGAGTTGGGTCATCTAGATTCACTAGACAGAGCTGTGAACCTTTTTTTTTTTCAATTTTTTGTGATCTTCACTGGTTCAGTGGCTTACATGAAATTTTTCCACCTTTATCCACCTTTGTCATCGTAGGGAGAACATGTCAAAGTAAGGGTGGGGTCATCCAAGATAGCACAAGGGTTAAAGCAGTGGTCTCCAAATCCAGGCCTCGAGGGGAGGTGTCTTACATGTTTTCCAAGCAACCTGTCATTGAAGCTCCTTATTGGCTAAACACACCTGATCAAGATAATCAGCAGTAAATAAAGCAGAGTTTGGGGAAAACCAGCAGGACAGCTGCCCTCAAGGCCTGGATTTGGGGATCCCTGCTTTAAAGCCTTAAATAAGCAAATTGAATCCTATTCAGTTTTAAGTGAACTATTTCAACAATAGAAGTAAAAATACGTTTTAAATGAATTCTTTAACTACTCACTCCTTAGTGCACTTTATAGTGCGTTCGTCATTTCATAGTGCTAGCCATATCTACAATTCCAAAATCGAGTGCCCTAGAAATTTCCCAGACGTCTGTGCAAAGAACCAGTGTGCATCAATGCTCACTAGATTGTAGACCACAATGCAAAAGAAATGTGTTTAAATGTATTTTTTTTAATAAACCATCAACGTTTTCATTATCAGAACATTGGGGATTTATAAAAAGTCTTAATAAAATACCCACATTGATTACATTTTTACTTTGTGAAATCAGTGACGTCATATTTGCCATTTAAATACAAAAAGAAAAAAAAATAGTGAGTATGGTTTCTAAATTGCTTTTAAAATCCAGGGAACTGCATAGTCCCTCAATATAGAGTTTTGTAGTTAATAGGGATTAGGATGGGAATTCAGATGTAGTCTGGGTTCAATTTTTGTTTACTTGTAATGTTTTAATTTTTTGCCAAGTGGTTAAAATTGTTATCCAGCATAACATATGTGGGCACTACTAGCCCAAATCTTTACACTAAAATTATTGTTTTTGTCTGACATTGATTGATATCCTCAGTTTCAAACATGGGTTTTCTGATTCTGTTTTGGTCATTTTTGTTATTGAAACAAACTCGTTTTACTCCAGCAACCAATGGCTCCAAGGAAGGTTCAAGCCGGTTTAGAAGATAGAAAACAAAAAAATCTTCTTTCAAAAACAGTTTGGCCATGCAGTGTGTTTGAAAAAAAAAGTCTGTGTGAGATCAAACCTTTCTTTGCTGCAACTTCACCAACGATTGTTTTACCTAATAAATACATAGATTTATCGCCAATGTTTTTTAGAATCCTGCTATTGTATAATGATGATACATAATGTGGATAATTTCACTTAATATGAACTAAACCAATCCTGAAAGCTATAAATATTTAACCTAATCTATTATGCAAACATTTAAACAACTATTTAAATGAATTAAAAAGTTTCAGCAGTCAGCCCAACTCCAATCATCTTTTGATACATTTAAAAGTGTTCCCAGCCCACAACTCAGGAGTTCACTTCCACGTTCCTTCCACCACTGCTGAGAGCCCTTTCTTTACATGCTCTTCCACTCTCAATATTGGAGCTCTTCAGCCCTGCGGTGTTGGGCCAGATGTCAGAAACGGAAAACACAGACGTACATGGATCTATATGTCTTCGAGTGGATACATCTGACATGTGTCCTGCCCGGCATATTGTCTACATCATTGGTTTCCACCACCGGGCAGCGGACCAGTACCAGCCCGGGGATCTATTGGCACCGGGCCACAGAAGAAATAGTTAATTATGCCTGGTTATTTTTTTTTCTCTTAAGTTTCGACAATCTTTTATTTTAAAGGATCTTCTATTTTGAAAATAACTGGATTCTGGGCGGAGGCCCCGGGGAAGACCCAGGACACGCTGGAGAGACTACGTCTCTCGGCTGGCCTGGGATGATGGAAGTCTGGACCTCTTTTTTTAGACGGCTGCCCCCACTACCGGATGAGTGGAAGAAAATAAATGGATGGATGGATGGATGGATAGATGGATGACTACATTTGAATGATCTTTTATTCTGAAAAAAGTTGGTTTTGAAAACTGACAGGAATCTGTTGGTTACATTTCAGTCACTTGAGCTCTAAAAGTAGTTCGGCGCCGGGCTACACAAGAAAAGTTGTATGTGGAACGTTTCCATGCAAACAGATAAGGGATAAGTGCAGGGACAGAAGAACAGATGCAAGAACGGGCTACGACTTCAAGACAAACAATAAAAAACAACAACAGTAGGCCAACAGGAGTCCTGCTTAAAATATGGATTTATTGCAACAGGTGATTTCCCACACACAGAGCCTGTTTACATAGTACTCACAACATTCATTGGCAGAATATGTTACTAGACATTGATGTTCCACTGGTGTTATCCGTTGTTATTGTTATTATTAAAAAAATGTTTTTTCGTGATCGTCAAAGTTTTTTATTTTTATTTTTTTTTAAATCTGACCAAAATTAAGCATCCCCGGCAGCCCCCATCCCTTTCTGTCGGGCCCTGTAAAATCTCCAGGGGTTGACCGGTCCACAGCTGCACAAAGGTTGCGGAACACTGGTGTACACCACAAATACCATCTTTATTAAACAAAACTTTTTCATCTGCCCCTGTTTTACAACATTTTGAATGAGGGACTATTTATAAATGTAATTTTTAGCCTAATTTTCGTGGTATCATAAGAAAAATGCCACAAGGACATGTTAAAAACAGCAAATACACAATTTTTTATCGGAGTGACTCTTTAATGTGGTTCATCTGTTCTCAACAGCAACTCAAGTTGTTCTCATTTGTAGTAACTTTATCCATCAATTAGAGTTTAGAAAGAGAAAACTTTGTTTGAATTTCTTCACATTTGCTGTGGAATGTGTGATTTCCCCTGGCGTTTGTCACATGAGCTCGCTCAGTTATGTACAGTATTGCAATCGAGCAGAACAGTCGGTGCTGGACCTCGCATTTGTGTCGGTGCCTGGCTGTAGCAGATGAGTTCCTGTTGGCTCCCTCCCTCACCACATGAATGTGATAAAATGATTTAATCATATGGCTCATCTCCACTTTCTAAATGTTGTTTGGCCAAACGCATCAAATTTTGTCACTCACAGCGTTTTATTCTTCCAGTGATTATGTGTCTGTTCATAAAGTTTTGGCTTTGATTCTGTACTGCTCTTTGACAGACAGTTAAGGTTTAAGGAAAAAATACAAAACAACCTTTCTGACTAGCCTGTGGAGATGAAGATGCATTTAAAAAGAATAAAAACTGTATAAACTAACTAAAATAAGTATGCCTTTTACGTGTTATCCCTTGTGCTATCTTGTGGGGTCTTCGGAGGCACGTTAACATTGGGAGTAGGGTCATCTGGACCCCACTAGACAGTGCGCTGAACCTTTCTTCTTCAATGATTTGTGATCTTCACTGGTGTCCATGGATTACATGAAATCCTCTTCACCTTTATCCACCTTTGTCATGGTAGGGATAACACGTCAATGGAAGATAGCACTAAGGTTTTATCCTTTTTTTTTTCTGGCAGCTTTATTTAGGGCAGGGGTGTCCAAATGTTTTGCAACAAGGGCCAAATTGGGCGAGGTGGAATTGTGAGAGGGCCAACCATTCGGCCGGACATTCTATTGTTCCTTTTAGTAGCATTGAGTTTATATTGAAATGAAAATAAACATTTTACTTTTTATCTCTCCTTTTAGAGCAAAGACATCTAAATGTTTTTGGGTTTTTTTTTTGCCAAAATCCCTGTCAATTTGTTAAGTTATCACATCTCCAGTTATCTTGTCGTATATAGCATGTCTCCTCTGGTAGTGCCTTTTCATGATGAATGTGAAAATCTAATTTGGTTAACCAAAATTAAGAACTAAACAGCTAGTTTTTATAAAGTGCTGCGGGGGCCGCACGTTATTGGTTTTATGAAAGGGCCCAGTGGGCCGGTGGCAATTTGAACACGGGCCGAATTTGGCCCACGAGCCGGACTTTGGACATGCCTGATTTAGGGTGTTGTTGTGGCAGATCATCAGTTTATTTGGCTGTTAGGTCTGAGTTCATTCTGTTTTTTTTTAGTTACTTTTTGTTGTGGTGGTTTTCTTGGGTCCCCTCTGTCCGAGGTTCCCTGGTTGTATTTTTGTATTAAGTCTTATTTCCTTCCTCTTGTGTGTCATAGTTGTAATATGTTTCTCCCCGTTTCGAGTTTCGTCTCTATCTTCATTGCGCATTCTGGTTTGTTTTTGGTTTGTTTAGCTTTCCTGTAACTCCTGCCTCCCTCTCGCCTGGAAGCTTCCCATCTCCCCCGTAACAGAAAATTGAATTTTTGAGTGTGTCTTTATTCTATTTTTTGTGAATCAGGAGCAGATGCATGAATGCCGTTTGAAAAAGAGGCTCATTTGTGATTTAGAAAAAATCTTTGAGGGTCACAAGCCCCCTGCTTTGACTTCATAGCAACAGGGGACCATAAGCAACAAAGCAATTTGGTCAATCTGGCTACATCTCAGCTTTTGCCCAGAAAATACTCCTCAGCAGCAAATGGTGAGATGATGACATGATGAGTTTTGGTCAGATCGTGGCACAATATTCAAAGGCTCTGGCACCCAAAAACACTGACAGGAGTACGCAAGTTTGTGATGCAAGGGTATGATTCTTACATAAAGGGTCCAGCAACAGAGCATGGGAACAGTTTTTTACCATCAGAAAAGAAATAACGTTAATGCAGATTACTATTTAGAAAGTACCTCAAATATAACCATTTTGTAGGATTTCCTCAAAATGTCAAACATTTGACTATGAAAAGATTATATGTATTGATCAAGTTATGACAACATATAAAAAATAAATAAATACATTAATAATCAGTCTGCTACCAATAAAAAGAACCCACAAAGTGCACATGCATGGGTTTATTTGTGGGACATTTCCTCTATATGATTGCAAATGCATTTACAACAGTATGATTGCAGGGCTATCACCTGATTTATATTTTTGAAAATTGTCTGCCGACACCTGTAATTTTGGGATCGGGAGGTTGCTTCAAACACAATCAACACTTTTTCAAAACACTATTTGCCAACGGTAAAGCCACAAGCTTGGATGTAAACTGGAAACACTTCAAATTGGTCAAATCCAGCTTTTTGAAAGAAAAAAATGAGTTAAAAAATGACAGTTCCTCAGCATTATCCTGCTGTTATTGCTGTCATGAAAACAAAAATGCACAAAATATCCCAAAAATGTGGTGAGAAAAGTTCTGATGGTGTCCACGCATGTTGTGATTTACAAATAAAGTGTATACAATAAAGAAACCATATTAGTGTTAAAGAACTCCTTCCTCTTTGTTAGAAGACTAGTTTTGGAATTCAAAATGTGGAACCTTACGTTCCACCCTGATCGTCTCAGCACTGCAACAAAAATGGCGAGCAATGTCAGAGCTATCCAGCCAAACAATTTAGAGACAGATACCAGCACACATGAGGAAAAGGTAGACGCTCACTGATCTATTCGTCTGCAAGCGAATGCATTGGAATGGAGCAGAGCAGGGAGCTGGTGATTGTAGTTTGTATGTCACAGCTACAAACCTTTTCCAACAGCTTTCAACTTTTTTTTTGTCTGGTCCTGATTCAAATAAATATGGAAATACTCAGAAATGCAGTTTGAATCCTAATTTTCTTTATATATATATATATATATATATATATATGTCCTCGATCATCAGAAAATGATACAAGAACATGTTAAAAACACCAAAAACGCTGTTTTCATTAGAGTGTGTCTTTAATTTAAATCCAGAATCCCATGTTGGTAAAGTGTCTCTCCCTCAGAAATGTATTGAAAGCCATTTGTTGAATTATCTAAATCTTCAAAGCCGCACTACCATCTGAGTGTTGGTCTCTGCACCATTTCAGGATAAATCGTGTGACACTTTACAAGGGCAAGTGCTGAGAAAATGAAAAGGACACAAAAAGCCCTGTTTCAATAAAGCTGTAATAATCCACCAGAGGTTTTCCGTTTCGCAAGTCTTCTTGAGACAAAGTTATTACTTTCTTGGAGGGAATTACAGTAACAACAAACACAGAGCCCTCCAGCAGTTTAAAGGTGTTTGTCTCATCTGTCCATTCTTCCAAATCCCTTTGATTTGTTTCATCTACATTTGGCTGTGGCCGGGCGGGTATACGGTGATGGAGGCCATCCACTTTTTCCTGCAAAATGGAGGAGGAGTGGGGACGGAAATTGGCTCAGGGTTATTGCTCCAAAGCAACGTCATGGTTAAATGTGGTTCACCGAATCAGACATTGTACGCCAGGGAAATCTTTCAATCCACTAAATATGCTTAATCATTCAAAAGTAAAACAGCTTTGGTCAGACTGGAGAAAACAGGCTCAGTAATTCTTTTTGCCAAACTTCTCCAACCTAAAGAAATATATAACAGTAAAAGACAAATATGTTCTACTGTCTAAGAGGTGAGATATGATTTTTATGTATGGAGCTCAAAAATGGTCATAATTGAATGAATAAACACATCATGGTAAAGTTCAACATTCAACAAAAACAGAAGTAATAGATATGTAAAAGGACCACAACATTTAGGTATTTATATTAGTATGGTGATGAAGATGCTCTGATTCATCTTGCAAATCATTTGTCTTTGGACAATCAGCCTTCAAGGAAGAAAATATGGTTGTCCAAATCTACAGTTATTGTTGGTCTTATTGCTATTCTTGTTTTTACGCAGTCCCTGCTCTTCCTAATGTTAAACATCTGGACCAAGGGATTCTAGATTTTCATTGACTAAACTTACCTGGTAATCAGTTGTAATAAGAGCAAGGGGGGCTAAAAAAACAAGAACTATGAAAGCAGAAGTCACATGGCTATCCAGTTCTGGTCCTGAAGTGTTCGTTTTTTCTCTATTGCTCTTCCGGGTATCCCTGTCCTATCGCTCACTGGTCGATTGAATGAGGTGTGTTTCACTACTGAAAAAAAAAAAAAAAAAAAACAGCCACGGCAGGGTACTCAACTCAACTCAACTTTATTTATAAAGCACTTTAAACAGAACAAGGTTCACCAAAGTGCTGAACAACACAAAAATTAATAAAAGCACATGACAATAAAAAGCATAAAACACATAAAATAGGTCCGGATTCCAACTCAGTTAAAAGCCAAAGTGAAAAAATATGTTTTAAGAGCAGATTTAAAAATACCGAGTGAGTCTATCTGTCTGAGGTACAGGGGCAATTCGTTACAGATTTTTGGTCCGAAGACTGAGAAGGCTCGGTCACCTCTCATTTTTCTCCTGGTCTTCGGACGACCAGCTGTGTAGAGGGAAAAGAAATAAGAGTTTGGACCATAGATCAAAGACGTTAGACCCTTTTGACATTGGTCTAGATCAAGGGGGTTGGACCCTATTTGACACAGGTGTAAGTCAAAGGGGTTCGATCCTTTTTCACTAGTCTAGATCAAAGGGGTTGGGCAAATTTGATCTAGCCAGTGTTTTTCCATCTTTGTGCACAGGACACACAATCGTCTATGTTCTTAATGCTACCCTACACAAACACAACTATAATACCTAATATTTTAAGGGGTCTACAAAGCATGAAGATGATCTGAATCAGATGTCTTGAAGCAGCAAAATCTGTATGTCAGTGCTCCCAGGGAACCTGACTTTGGTTAATATTGTCAGTAGACATTTTTTTAAAAAGGTCTCATCAAGATCTCTACTAACAGATTCACTGAAATATGTCAAAGAAGAGCAAGTCGGAAGTCCATTCAGATTGCGAGGTACTTTCCATAAAGTGTGTCAGCATCCAGATAGGTAGGGACGCAGGTCGTAGGTAGGAGGACTGACTAGAATACAAATGCAGCCCTTTTTGTTTTGCTACCATTTGTCATGAGATGAACTCAAAGATCTTAAACACGTTCTACAAATGCAAAATAACCATTTGTCTCAGATATTCTTCACAAATGTTTGTATTTTTGTGATACTGCTCATTTAAATTGTATTCTATTTTTCATTGTTGTTTAAACTATATGGATTTTTTGAGGATGGTGCCTTTCGGCCCAGGTCTCCCTTAATAAAGAGATCTTATCTCAATGGGACTTCCTGGTGAAATACCTTTTTCATCAATAAATACATCTGTCTAAGACGATGTATGCTGGCAATGCAAGAACTGGGATATTTTCAGCTTCCAAGAATTCTGCACAGATTCTTTCAACATTACGGTGCAACATGAGAGGATCCTGAATGTATGGCACAACAATGGCCCTCAGGATCTCCCTATGGTATCTTAGTGAGTTCAAAATGCCATCAATTACATGCACCATAGCATAGGCATGCCCATACCATAACCCCACTGCCACCATGGGCCACCCCGACAACTGATGCATACACACACCCGTGCAAAACATTTACCACAAGCACAACTATCGCACGTACTTTAAGGTGGCCGCGTGAGCCTCAAGGGAACTAAAAGACACACCTTAAGGTGCGGCCACTCCTCTCTACGATCGTCCAGAGGTCTGGACAACCCAATAACCCACAGCTCCCACATGGGTCAACCTCCTGTGCAGGTGCATGTGACTAAGGCTTAAAATGCATTTTTAAAAAGACTGAACATTGTGAAATATGAAAAAAAAACAATCTTTCTAATCAAAAAGTAGAAAACTTACACTTTTTCTCCTTCCTTTTTTAAGATACACGCTGATTTATAAAACAAAAATGACCCTAAACTAGATATTTATTTTGTCTTAACTTTAGTAAATATGTGCTTATTATAGATACAAAAATAGAGTGTTGGTTGTAAAACGCCAAAGGGAATTGGGAATTGTAGAGCTTATTTACAAATCAACCATGAGATAGCCTTCTGATGTGAGCTGAAATGGAAAAGAGTTGCATACCAAATTTAAAAAGTGAAGCCCGCTGCAGCAAAGCAGAGCAACAATCAGTCAAGAGGAAGCTGTATTGAAGCGACTTATAGTTAAGATATAGATTCCCTTAGTTGTTGTTTTATTTTTTTTTATTTGCATTAAGTCCTCTGACGTGGCGATCTTTCCTCACAATAAAAAAGTGTCTGGAAACTTTTCTCAAGCTCTTATCTTCTCTGAAGAGATTTACACTCAGGCGCTGAAAAAGCCAGCAGACCCTGCAGGCTAGCAGGTAACTAATGAAAATGAAACAGTTGCTCTTTAGGGCACCTTAAAGACTCAGCCCAGCCTGCTGTTTGGCAGCCAATGAATACTGCATACCCTTTGACAGACGGCGGGAGGGGGATGGGGCAACAGCTAACTTTAGACCTTAATGGTTTGAAATATGCTTGCACTACAGATTTTTCTCCCTTTTTTTGCTGTGAGGCCAAATGATATCCCTTCTCCTGATGATTATTTAAGGCCATTCAGAGCCTTTCCGTCAGGGATAAATCGACTCTTGCCTTGTGCAGTGTCCTTGATGGATAACTGTCTCATTTTTCTTGATCACTTTATCCGTATGGCAGTCACTTGAATTCAGAATTTCACAAACATTATGCTTCAGTCATGTTTGATTCAGCCATCTCAGATGAAATTATCAGTAGTAATACAAAGAAATAAGTAAGTTTAAAATTGAAAAATCATAAAGAGCAAGATTTTCTCAATCATAAAACAATCAATTGCTGTTTTTGCTACTACTTGAGAGAACGCAGAAGACATTGTGCTATCTAAAGACAATAATTCCTTAACCTTTAATTACATTTTGTTTATTTTCCATATATGAAATTTACGTCTTTCGCGATACATGTGTGATATGCGTCATTCATAAGTGTTTCTAGCATTCCTCATTTGTCAATGTGTGCAGACATTCAAGGTCTTTGGTCGGTTGAGAATTACTCAGTTTTTTTTTTTTTTTGCAATTATTATGTAAATCTTGCACAATTTCTTGCACAAGTGATTTTTGCAAGACGCATATGTAAATTTGTGGATTTCCAAGACCACGTATGTCTACGTACAGACTTTTCACGCATGGACCACTAATGTATAGCTTTGATATCGCGTATACAGCGTGCATGTGATGTTAAAATTATGTAATTGACACACAAATCACTAATGAATTGCATACTAACAGCGCAATTATCATGCAGAGTTCATTCTTCCGTGTACTCAAAAAAATGATTCAAGCCCCTCTGTCATGTAACACAAGCAAATTCTGTTTGTTTGTTTTATTTAAATATATTTATTTTAAAATTATGTATCCACATTTAATTGACCTAACACAACATATATTAATAGTTTCACCTATAAACTCCAGTAATCCAAACTAAATGACTTCAAGTAAGGGGCAAGCTGTGCACATGTTGAATGCTGTTTTCCTGTTTCTCTTTATTATTTTAGTTCTAGTATCTTCCGCTGTTTTCCGGATACAATTCTTCACCTATTTTAACTATTCAAATATTAAAATGTTCAGCTCTTTAGTCTAATGCCTGCTATGACTTTTGGTCCTTCAAATTCTTCAACTTTTCGAAGAGAGAAAACTTTCCTTTGTGTTTTTTCACGTAAAAAACGTTCTGTGGCTTGGAATCTTTTCAACTGGGCTTCTCCCAATAAGATAATACACGACAAACCTTATTTATAGAGGAAATTATTTTATGTCTTTATGCTAGCGAGTATTTAATACCACAGAACTGTTAGTGGACCAGTTAAAGGTATTTGCATGCAGAGGTCCTGAGTTCAAGACCGGTGTCAGACAATGTTTTCTGCCTTACCTTCTTGATAAAATTGAGTTCGACTAACTTAATTATATTTCATTACATGAAAGAATTTTCTTTGAGTTGGGGCTACTCATATTTATTGGATGGAAATCCTGCCCACAATTAAATTGAGTTCATCCAATGAGTTAATTTTTTGAGTGTGGCTTTAACATGGTACATATTTTTTCACCACTTTTTATGCATGGCCTTATTTTAATTTTCATATTTTAGCTTTTTTTATATTTTAACATTTTTATTTCTCACTTTTACATTTTAGTCTGTTTCTGAATGTTTTCTCTTCCTTGGTTGGGGTGTTTGTGTCTATTTAGTGACACCCCAGACAACAGGAGGACAGGGCGGATGACGCCTTTTGGGTTTTCTCTTCTGTAGTCATTTCTCTTTTACTTGTACTTACTTGTGCATTCTTGTTTGTTTTTGTGTACAGCACCTGGAGCTCTTGTCTTTACATGACAGACGCTATAGACATTTTTTTTTAATTTGAATTTAAATGTATAATATCTGAATAGTTGACATAAAGACCACATCCTTTCTCACTTTTCCACGTATATTCACGTAGAACCAGTTTTTATTTGTGCAATGTGCGCAAAATGTATGTGTTGGCTGTGTGAAACTGTCCTTAACCCTAGTGCTATCCTAGGCACTTTAACATTGAGAGTTGGGTCATCTAGACCCCACAAGACAGTGTGCTGAACTTTTTTCTTCAATGATTTGTGATCTTCACTGGTGTCCATGGATTACATGAAATCCTCTCCACCTTTACCCACCTTTGTTTTGGTAGGTGGAACACGTCAATGTCAATAACATGTCATCTTGACCCCATAGGATAGCACAAGGGTTAAGAAGTACATTTTCTTTAGAAGCATCAACGAGAGCGACATCATTGATTTAGTATAATCCATTTTAGATGAAAACAAATGAATTATTCATCTAACTTTACACAAACTGCAAACTCAGAATTGACTCTTTTAATTTAGACCACTTCAGTATCTTATGTTAGCTTTAATTTCCTGATCCAGTGGGCTGATTTGTCCTTCTGTACATCTCTGTTTTTGTCCTGGGCACCGCTTTTATTCATAATAGGCAATTTTGTTTTGACAGCTCTTTGTATGTAAAGTGTTCGTTGAGGTGCCTTGTCATTGCTCCGCTACTTTGCTGTTTGCTGAAACAGCCCTTTTCCCCTCTACAATAGTCCAAGACATCCTCTCAGTGGATTAGATGTTATACCTTGCAATATATTCTCAGAGCGGTGAAGTCAGGAAGTGGAAAATAGAAGTAGACAGAATGAGTTTGTGAAATGAAGCTGACTTCAAAGCTTTTTTCCCACTCTCCATAAAAGACCAATTCCAATCATTTTTGGAGCTATTTTAAAAGCGTTCCCAATGGTCTTTTAATTATGATGATGCAATTTTTAGGCAATATATATATATATATATATATATATATATATATATATATATATATATATATATATATATATATATTATATATATATTATATATATATATATATTTTTTTCCTTCTTTTTTTAAACTGTCATTTTCTAGGACATAGTTTCAAACCAGGGGCTGAGCTACAGAGGTGGAAGGGGGGGCCAGCAGCCCCTCTAGCAAAAACCTTTGCCCTTCCCCAATTTTTGGGTCAACATTAGTATCATCGTTGCCAAAGAGTACGAAATCAGCAATAAAAGCTTCTTTAAGCACTGCGTATGTGTATGCAGCATATATGACAATAAAGCTTACTTTCTCTTTCACTTTGACAAGCCCCACTTTACACAAACATAACCGAACTCAACGCCAGCATGACTAAATGGAGCAAGAAGTGATAGACCAATGAACTAAATGGATGCAACACTGGGTACAGAAACACTTAAATACAGCTCAAACAAATTAACCTTAAGTGCAGGAAGTGTCATGATCGAACTCTATGGAGACCCAGATGCTGGAACCCGGAAGAAACTCAGGAGACGAGGCAGAGTCAGAAGTTTTAATCTGATGAAGGTTGTGGATGAGAAGAAGTGCCGAGGACGGCGAGCACAGCCTGGGGCGAGGAGCCGAGGACGGCGTGGACGGCCTGTGATGCGGTGGAGCGCCGAGGACGGCGAACACAGCCTGGAGCGAGGAGCCGAGGACGGCGTAGACAGCCTGTGTCGAGGTGAACCGCCGAGGACGGCGAGCACAGCTTGGAGCGAGGAGCCGAGGACGGCGTAGACAGCCTGTGACGAGGTGAACCGCCGAGGACGGCGAGCACAGCTTGGAGCGAGGAGCCGAGTATGGTGTGCAGGAACGAGGCGAGGAACCAGCGTGACCAGTGGTGAGAAGACCTGGAGGCATGAGACAAGGGTAAGTACAAGGCTGGATTTTGCTAGAGCGACGTTACTAGAACTGAGGCCAGACGTAAGCACCGGAGTGAGTATAACGGACTGGCGTAGTATGCTGGGATGAGTCTCCTTAAGAAGGTCTGCCAGGTGATGAGATGATGCAGGTCAGCTGGTTCCAATGAAGGAGCAGGGAGAGGAGGGGTAGCAGCCGGAGGCACCGTGACAGTACCCCCCCCTCAACGACCGCCTCCAGGCGGTCCTGGACGACGATCCGGGTGGGCCCGATAGAAGTCGTCTATGAGGGCACGGTCCAGAATGAGGGAGCGGGAGACCCATGAGCGCTCCTCAGGACCGTAACCCTCCCAGTCCACGAGGAACTGAAATCCCCGGCCCCGGCGGCGAACATCCAACACCCTGCTGGCAGTGTAGGCAGGAGCGCCGTCGATGACACGGGCGGGCGGTGGGGAAGCGGACGGCGGGCACAAAGGACTCTCCTGGACGGGCTTAAGCTGAGAGACATGAAAAGTGGGGTGTACCTTAAGCGCCGCCGGGAGCCGCAACCGCACACAGGAGGGGTTGATGACTTTCTCGATGGGGTACGGTCCAATGAAGCGTGGCGCTAGTTTGCGGGACGTGGCTTGGAGGGGAATGTCCCGTGAGGAGAGCCAAACCCACTGTCCCGGCTGATAAGGGGGACTCTCCACCCTGTGGCGATTTGCGATAAGGCAGTTCCGCTCTCTGGTGCGCAGGAGGGCAGCCCTAGCCTGAGTCCAAATGCGCTGGACGCGCCGAAGGTGATGCTGGACAGAGGGAACAGCCAAATCCAGCTCCTGAGAAGGAAATAAGGGTGGAGAGTATCCGAGGGAGGCCTCAAACGGGGACATACCGGTAGCGGAAGACGGGTGACTGTTGTGGGCGTATTCTATCCATACTAGAAAGGATGACCAGTTGGAAGGGTTCTGGGCGGCCAAACAACGAAGAGCGGCCTCGAGCTCTTGGTTGGCACGCTCTGCCTGTCCGTTGGATTGAGGATGGTGACCGGATGTAAGGCTAACCGTGGCACCCAGAGCAGAGCAGAAGGCCCGCCAGACCTGGGAAACAAACTGGGGTCCGCGATCAGAGACGATGTCACTGGGAATGCTGTGGTGTTTGAAAACCTCTCTAACCAAAACGTCCGCCATCTCGGTGGCAGTGGGCAGCTTGGGAAGGGGAATGAAATGGGCGGCCTTGGTAAAACGGTCGATGACGGTGAGGATGACGGTGTGTCCCTGAGAGGCCGGCAACCCAGTGACGAAGTCCATAGCTAGGTGAGACCAGGGGCGTTGAGGAACAGGCAAGGGATGGAGAAGACCTGCAGGTGGAGAGTTGGACGACTTGGAACGGGCGCAGACGTCGCAGGCCGCCACAAATTCCCTAACGTCCCTATTCATGGAGGGCCAGAAAAAACGGCGCTGCAGGAGTCTAAGGGTCCTATGGATACCACCATGACAAGCAATACGTGAAGTATGGCCCCAGACCAGGACGTCCGAGCGGAGAGAGGAGGGGACATATAGGGTGCCGGGCGGAGCCGGAGGATGGTCAGGTTCCTCTCCCTGGGCTTGGATGACCCTGCTCTCGATGTCCCACGTCAAGTTCCCCACGATATACGTGGGGGGAATAATGGGAGAGCACTCCTGATCGCTTTCAGGACTGTACAACCGGGAAAGGGCGTCAGGTTTGATGTTCCTACTACCCGGTCTGTAGGTAATCGAGAACCTGAACCTATCAAAAAAGAGGCACCAACGGGCCTGACGCGAGTTTAGACGCTTGGCCGTACGTAGGTAGGCGAGGTTTTTATGATCCGTCCAAACGATGAACGGATGCTCTGCCCCCTCGAGCCAGTGGCGCCACTCCTCTAGGGCGAGTTTAATGGCGAGGAGTTCCCGGTTACCGACGTCATAATTTCTCTCCGCCGCGGAGAGCTTCTTAGAAAAGAAGGCGCAGGGTTTAAGCTTTCCTGAGACCTCCTCTCGTTGGGAGAGAACCGCTCCCACACCAGAATCAGACGCGTCGACCTCGACGACGAACTGCCGGAGAGGGTCAGGCTGTATAAGAATGGGAGCGGAAGTAAAGAGGCGCTTGAGCTCGGTGAAGGCGGATTGAGCTTCGGGGGTCCAGATGAAAGGTTTATTAATGGAGGTGAGCTGAGTCAATGGGGCGGCTATGCTGCTATAGCTACGTATGAAGCGGCGGTAAAAATTCGCGAAACCGAGGAACCTTTGAAGCTGTTTCCGGGAAGTAGGAGGTTCCCAACTGGTAACGGCCGTGATCTTGGCTGGATCGGGACGAATGTTTCCTGAGTCTATGATAAAACCTAGAAAGGAGATGGTGGGTACGTGGAACTCGCATTTCTCGGCTTTAACGTACAGTCGGTTCTCTAAAAGCCGGGAGAGAACCTGACGGACATGGTGGGTGTGTTCATCCAGATTGCGTGAATAAATGAGGATGTCGTCAAGGTACACAAAGACGAAGCGGTTCAAAAAATCACGAAGAACGTCATTAACGAGATTCTGGAAGATGGCAGGGGCGTTGGTGAGCCCGAAAGGCATTACTAAATACTCGAAATGACCGAGTGGGGTGTTAAAAGCGGTCTTCCACTCGTCCCCCTCCCTCATGCGAACCAAATAATACGCGTTACGGAGGTCTAACTTGGAAAAAACCCGAGCTTCTTGAACAGAATTTAGGGCAGAATCAATGAGCGGAAGGGAATATTTATTCTTAACCGTAATTTGATTGAGGTCGCGGTAATCGATGCACGGGCGTAAGGTTTTGTCCTTCTTCTGGACGAAGAAGAACCCGGCACCGACCGGAGAAGATGAGGGGCGAATATGACCAGCCGAGAGGGCTTCCTGGATATATTTCTCCATGGCCAGTTTCTCAGGGCCTGATAAATTAAATAGCCTCCTCTTAGGCAGCGTAGCCCCTTGGACTAGTTCGATGGCACAATCGTAAGGCCTGTGGGGAGGAAGAGAACCAGCCCTGGTCTTACTGAAAACAGTCCTAAGATCATGATAGCACGGAGGTACCTTAGAAAGATCGATCTCCTCTGAATCGGGATCACAACAAGGAGAAACCGAGGGTATGGCAGAACGAAGACAATTTGCCATGCAGGTAGTGCTCCAGTTGGTAATGTGGAGATTAACCCAATCGAACTGGGGGTTATGAGCGCGGAGCCAGGGAAACCCTAGAATGATAGGAGACTGGGGGGTTTTAGTAATGTAAAACTGAATGAGTTCGTGGTGATTACCAGACGTGATGAGACGAACGGCCTTAGTACGGTGGGTTATGTGAGTGAGGACCTGACCACCCAATCCGGCCGCCCTGACAGGGATATCCAAAGGTTCTGTGGGGAGGTTAAGCTCAGAAACAAGACATTCATCAATGAAACTCTGCTCAGCTCCAGAGTCAATAAGGGCTTTACCCTCAAAAACACTAGAAGAAAAACTTAGCTTGACAGGTAAAAAAAGAAAAGGTCTCTCGGTAGAGAGAGAAGATTGACCCGCCCGTGGCCTGCCTTTTAACGGGGGGTTCGGGAGTTTAAACGAAGCTTACACTGATGAACGAGGTGACCGGCTTGGCCACAGTAGAAACAGGCCCCCTCCTCTCTACGCCTCTGCCGCTCCTCAGGGGTAAGCTTAGAATGGCCGATCTGCATGGGCTCCTCAGCAGAGCGTCCAGCTGAATCGTGGGAGACGATATGAACGAGTTTAGCGACTGGAGAGGAAGAGGGAGAATTAGAATTAGTCTCTTTGTTTTGGCGGGAGCGTTCCACCTGACGTTCCCGTAGGCGGACGTCGGAACGTAACGCTGCTGTCACGAGTTCCTCAAATGAGTTGGCTTCTGGCTGGGAGCATAAATGATCCTTGATAGAGTCACTGAGGGATTGATAGAAAACTCCTTTAAGAGCTACATCAGGCCAGCCCGCCTCAACCGCTAGAATCCGAAAGTCAATCAGATGGTCACTCACGGATCTGTGGCGTTGTTTTAGGTCTAGCAGTCGACGGGTAGCCTCCTCCTCCTTGCGGGGTTGGTCGAAAACCAGTCTGAATTCCTCTAGGAAACGATCGAAAGGAAGTTGGTCACTTGAATTAGCAGACAGGTAGGCTTGCGCCCATTGAAGCGCTTTGCCTCGAAGAGCATTTACCACAAGGGTGATTTTACTGTGGTCTGCCTGGTAATGACGAGGAGCCTGCTGAAAAATCAGCTGACATTGAAGGAGGAAACCCCCGCAGGCTCTTACGTCACCCAGGAAAGGCTCGGGGAGGAGCCGGATGTTTTCGTTAGCATTGCTATCCGTAGCGGAAACCAAGCTAGCGGCAGCGGCGGCAGCGCTGCTGGCGGCGGCGTTAGTGGGAATCCGGCTGGTTAACTCCATCAGGGTCTGAGCAACACTGTCCAAACGACGGGAAAGGTCCTGCTGGGCGGCAGCCATTTGATTAAGGTATCCAGCTTGTTGCCCCAGAGCGGCGCCTTGGTGGGTGACGACCTGACGGAGCCCTTCCGGGTCAGCTGGGTCTGGAGAATGGCCAGTCCGTTCTGTCATGATCGAACTCTATGGAGACCCAGATGCTGGAACCCGGAAGAAACTCAGGAGACGAGGCAGAGTCAGAAGTTTTAATCTGATGAAGGTTGTGGATGAGAAGAAGTGCCGAGGACGGCGAGCACAGCCTGGGGCGAGGAGCCGAGGACGGCGTGGACGGCCTGTGATGCGGTGGAGCGCCGAGGACGGCGAACACAGCCTGGAGCGAGGAGCCGAGGACGGCGTAGACAGCCTGTGTCGAGGTGAACCGCCGAGGACGGCGAGCACAGCTTGGAGCGAGGAGCCGAGGACGGCGTAGACAGCCTGTGACGAGGTGAACCGCCGAGGACGGCGAGCACAGCTTGGAGCGAGGAGCCGAGTATGGTGTGCAGGAACGAGGCGAGGAACCAGCGTGACCAGTGGTGAGAAGACCTGGAGGCATGAGACAAGGGTAAGTACAAGGCTGGATTTTGCTAGAGCGACGTTACTAGAACTGAGGCCAGACGTAAGCACCGGAGTGAGTATAACGGACTGGCGTAGTATGCTGGGATGAGTCTCCTTAAGAAGGTCTGCCAGGTGATGAGATGATGCAGGTCAGCTGGTTCCAATGAAGGAGCAGGGAGAGGAGGGGTAGCAGCCGGAGGCACCGTGACAGGAAGCTGTGCACCAATCCATGGAGAGCCATCGGAGAGGGGGAGGAGCCTTTCAGGAGAAGCCATAGCCAATCTGCACAAAAGGGTGTATTTTTGATCCTCTCATTCTTGATGGCCATTCACTCGCAGTTCTCACATGTGTTCCCCACCACCACAAACAGTTCTAGCTCCACCACTGCAGAAATGTTCGGAGGTAGTTCATCATCAGAAGGTTTTGGGCAGAAACGTTCTCATGGAGCAACCCCATCCCCCTTTTCTCCTCACTTTTACTGAGAGCTCTCTGTTTACATGCTAGCTTTCAGTCCACCCGGGACAAGGAAAACAAAGATGTACATGGATCTAGTTGTCTACAAGCGTATGCATCTGAATGGGGAAGAACAGGGTGCTTGTGCCCCACCTAGTGTATTTTCTAGGTATTAAATACGCTTGTTCTCCAACAGCATTTTTTTTGTGTGTTCCTGAAAAATTTGAATAAAAAAAAACTCAGAAATGCAGTTTTAAGCCTAATTTTCTTGATATGTGTCCTCCGTTGTCAGAGAAAAAAGATTCAAGAACACGGTTAAAAAAAAAAACATCGTTTTCCCGGAAAGGATCTTTAAAGTCTCATCTACTTTTTAATGTTGGTTTGTATCTTTTTACCTAATATTGTTAATCATTTTCACCTGCAGTATGTATGAGGGTTTTGCAATACACCGCCTGCATAATGTTTAGTATGCATTACATTCAACTGCTAGAAGCTACTCCCCACTGTTACAAAATGCACTATTTCTGGGAGTCGTTTAGCTCCCACCGTGCTCTAGCCAGTAGGTCAGAGTCAACCAGACACTAAAAAGTTCCATTAGACAGTATATATTGAAAATATTAAAAATAATTGGGTAAAAAAAACCAGGATTATATAATTTAAAAAAAAGACCTCACGGGGAGACTGGGGTGTTCAAGCCATGTTCACAGCTTCTATTAAGGAAAATTAAATGACCCAGGACAGAGGGAATTTGCTGTTTTTGGCCTGTTGGGGCAGTGAATTATGTGGAAGCTACATTGGTTCACTGTATAATCACATTTTGTGATGAATAAGTCAGAAATGGTTAAGTAATTTCCACATCCATCCTACATCTATCACCAAAGATATGCTCTCTTTTTTCCTTCTTGGATGTCAATTCAATACAGAAACATAGAGAAAAAACAAAACACAAAAAAGCTAAATGTGCCTTATCTAGCAAATATATGCAAATCTCTTCTCTAGCATTTTTTCTCAGTTTAAACGTGGAATGACAGTTGAGCCAGAGGAATACAATCTGGCACAACAATTATGTACAAGTACAGTTGCTTCTTTTTTTTGTTGTGTTTGCAGAGCACTGCTCCATCAAAGTTTTATCATCCCAGCATGTTTGTTGTCTTTAAAGATCGTGGTCTCGAGACACTCTAAAAACAATTGGAGAAAAACAGAATATAATTTTCATTGTGCCCATTGGCAACAAACATAAGATTCTATTGTTATGAATAAAACCGCAAGTACACATATTTTTTTCACAGTTTTATAAAGCTGTGTATACTGTAGAGGTGGGACCCCTGCTTTGAACCAAGTTTAAAGTCACATGGGTATCCAATCCTAGACCTAAAGTGTTCATTTTTTGTCTTTACTGCTCTACCTGGTTTCCCATTCCTATTTTCTGCTAAGTCTTTGAATGAGGTGTGTTTTCTTTTTTACCTCTGAAAAGAAAAAAACATCAACAGCAGTGTGGAGGGAAAAGAAATAAGACTTTTGCCCCTATTTCAAAGAGGTTGGACCCTTTGATTCTGGTCTTAATCAAAGGGGTTGGACACTTTGACACTGGTCTAGACCAAAGGGGTTGGACCCTGTAACAATGGTCAAGACCAAAGGGTGTGAGTCCTTTGACACTGGTCTAGATCAAGGGGGTTGGATCCCGCTCTGATCCAGACAAGTGTTTTTTAACCCTGATGCTCAGGACACACAGTCGTTTATGTTCTTAATCCTACCCTACACAAACACAGCTATATTACCTAATATTTTAGGATGTCTATAAAACATGAAGATGAACTGAATCAGGTGTCCTGAAGCAGCAAAATCTGTATGTCAGTGCTCCCAGGGAACCTGGGTTTGATTATTGATGTCAGTAGAGATTATTTTCTAAAAAGGTCTCATCAGGATCTCTTCCAACAAATTCACTGAAAATGCCAATGAAGAGCAAGTCAGCATCCAGTGATAGGGTAGTGTGCAATAGGGCGGTACGGACAAAAAATAAGTAATTTATTAACCTTATAATCACTAGTTAACGTGAAACTTTACAGAAAGCCAGAACACCATTCAAACTCTGATGGTGACCTCTTTGTTCCAATAATGTCTACGTCCCATTTATTTGGATAAAGACGTGCGATGAACACAGGACACAACGCCAATCAATCTGGTGGCTTATTTTGGTTCTGATTTTCCTTTCTTTTCTCCTCTCAGGGGCCTCTGCCACTCACTTACCACAATTTGGGTTGTGCCTTCTTCTGTCCTGTGCCAAACCCTCCAACCTTTAACACTGGAGCTTTAGATCCAGTGTCCTCAAGGCCTATAGTATAGTGTGCAGAAGCATAGCATAGGTTGTGCGTCAAAGTATATTTTCTCTCTTATGGGCCGTCTCATAGATTGTGGCTGGGAGCAAAACTTGCACTGAGGAAAGCTCACAAAAGCACCATAAACCTCACCAACAAAAACAATCCTCATATAGACAAACCCTACCTATTTGACAGATTTGAGTTCCCGTGTGGGGGCGTAGTTGTTGCAAAAACAGTTTGTTGTTGTTGAAACCAAAACCTCTGAATTACACGTTAATTGCACAGTAGAATGTCATGTCATTCATCTATTGGCTGCAATGTGACTTATCTCTGTGACGGTTTAAAATATGGTTTAAGCCATGCTTACAGTTTTGCAGGTTTACTGACAGATTTCTACAAACGGAAGGTCACACAAACAGATTCTAAATAAAACGTTTTAGTTCGAAGAAAGTCTGTAAATTCTGAAGGTCTGAATCATTTGACCCATGAATGTCGTGTTGTCAGTGTAGTTCTGTAGCACAACCTTGGACCTCCCATCACAAATGAAATGTTATTGACTGTAAGTTGTGTAGTACGTCAACAACCCTAAGAAACTCTTATTCTGTTCTTTGAAACCATAGTTACACAAAGAAAAGAAGGCAAATTTAAGGGCTGAAGCAGACGTTTACTCAAAGATAGCAACTGCAAACAAGAGCATTGGCTGTGTGGAAAGAAATGCCATAAAAGACAATAACAGATAAACTAAAGGTCAAGTTATGTGTAATATTCAACAAACTAAAGCAATACATTTATGTTTCACATGATGCCATTTTATTTTACTTATTAACCCTTTAAAACCAAATACATTGATATCTAATGCCATAGTCACAACTGCCCTTTCGCATGGATACAAGCTGTCTTCAGGGAAAAATGGGCAGAACTGTTCAGGGCGCACAGGTGGCCCATACCAAATTTTCATGCACATTTTTCTACAAGTATGTTGTGGGCAACAGGTCATAGCAATTATTTATGCAACACATTGGGATGAGTAGGGGGGAAGTATGTGAGATGCAGGCATCTTATACATTTTTCATTTTTTGAACCTCCCTGAAATCTGGGCACTGCACAAGGGGCCCGTTAGTACTGTTCAAGTGATTTCTTGCAGCATTACTGCTAGAAATGAGGAAATAAGACAATCGGAGAGCAGTGGACAAACTGCAACACGTTCGTATCACCTTCACACCCCCTGCATACAGAGTTTGTGCACGGTAAGGAGCCAGTACATGCACCTTATGGATGACTAGATTGCGGCGGTAGCGTACTGTACAACAGCATCACCTGTATGTTTTTACTCCATGTAACTAATATTATCTTACCCCATGTACAACAATCGTATGGTCCATTTTCACAATGTCCTTTGAGGTGTCCATCGAGCCTTGTTTCCAATGAGCAGTTCAGTCTGGTCTGATTTAGATGTGTACCCACAACCAAGTGGGCTCTAAAAATTGTATAGTATGTTCATGCTTCATTGGTCCATTTTATAATAGGAAACACTCAAAATAACTAGACTGGTCTGGACCGCACCTTACTGGTCAGTGGTCAATGGGCTGCCGGAGCCTAACCCAGCCACTGTTGGGTGAAGGCAGAGCACACCCTGCTCAGGTTGCTAGTCTGTCGCAGGGCACATAGCAACCTTTCAGACATATATAGATAGATAAGTAATGATCCACAGCCCTATTCAGAACTTACTAAATCCCTTTCAGGGTCATAATGTTGCTGGGGCCTATCCCACCTACTGTTAGGTAAAGACAGGGTACACCCTGATTGATTTGCCGGCCTGTTACAGGGCCAAAAATAGACATACAACCACTCACCAATTACCTTATGAAGCATGTTTCATGGTTTTGGGAGGAAGCCAGGGTTCTCGGAGAGAACAAATGCACGAACCGGGAGAACATGCAAATTCCACACATGATGGAACCAGGGCCTTTTCCTTTTACTAAACTCTGTAGCCTTTTATTTTCTGTAAATAAATGATAACATTTATTCGTTGATTGTTTTTTTGTTTAATCAACTGTTGGTAAATTTTTTACCCAGTTTGCATTTCACACATACTTTGCTTGTTGTCGTGCAAATATCACTTGAGTCAGTATCAATTTTTATCAAGATACAGTGGTCCCTTAATCATACCGGTGGTTACATTCTAAAAATAAGCCAAAATGTGGCAAACTGAATGTATTCTGTACAGGAGACAAGGCAAAAAGGAGACTAACTGACAAGGTCAACAACCAATTAGGACACAGTGCACTGTTAATAACAAAAGCATGCAAAATGTTCCTAAAAAATCTGGCAAAACAATTAGACAGCAAATGGTAAGTCACGATGCAGCGGGGGACCACTGTATTTCATCAGTTTACATAAATGTTCTTACATATTTTCTAATTTGTCAAATAAGTAGTTAATAAAATCCTTGATTACAACTTGAATGCAATGATTCCCCTAGCTTCAAGGGTCACATTTTCAGTATGCATAGAAGACGAAAGGACATTAATATCACACTTTATATACAGTACCTTACAAAAGTATTCGGCCCCCTTGAACCTTTCAACCTTTTGCCACATTTCAGGCAAAGATCTAAAACTAAGTTACTTGGGGATTATCTCTATCAGTTTTGCACACAGAGAGGCTGACATTTTTGCCGATTCCCCCTTGCAAAACAGCTCAAGCTCAGTGAGGTTGGATGGAGAGTGTGAACAGCAGTTTTCAGTTCTTTCCACAGATTCTCCATTGGATTCAGGTCTGGACTTTAACTTGGCCATTTTAACACCTGGATATGTTTATTTGTGAACCATTCCATTGTAGATTTTGCTTTATGTTTTGGATCATTGTCTTGTTAGAAGACAATTCTCCGTCCCAGTCTCAGGTCTTTTGCAGACTCCATCATGTTTTCTTCCGGAATGGTCCTGTATTTGGCTCTATCCATCTTCCCATTAATTCTCACTATCCTCCCTGTCCCTGCTGAAGAAAAGCAGGCCCAAACCATGATGCTGCCACCACCATGTTTGACAGTGGGGATGATGTGTTCAGGGTGATGAGCTGTGTTGCTTTTATGCCAAACATAATGTTTGCATTGTTGCCAAAAAGTTTGATTTTGGTTTCATCTGACCAGAGCTCCTTCTTCCAAATGTTTGGTGTCTGTCCCAGGTGGCTTGTGGCAAACTTTAAACAACACTTTTTATGGATATCTTTAAGAAATTGTCTTCTTCTTGCCACTCTTCCATAAAGGCCAGATTTGTGCAGTATACACATTTAGGAGAACAAATGACTTTTTAAAGATTTTGTAAATATGACGAAACCATGTAATTAGTGTGTTAGTGAAGGCCCCCCTCAGCTCAGCGGGTCGAATATCTAAACCAGGGGTGTTAATTACGTCGATCGCGATCGACCGGTCGATCTTCAAGGACAAGAAGAGGGTAGATCGCGGGCCAGAAAAGATTTTAACTAAGAAACATAGATAAATCGGAGTTCTCCTTGGGATGTTAAAATCAATCAAACCTTATTTATATTAATCACTTATCATGCAGTTGCGCAACTTGAAACGGTTTAACATTAAAAACAGAAAACACACAATATTACAGTCAAAACCCATCCCACCCTTCACCGTTCCAACTCCCCTCCGTTAAAATATATGACCCATCGCCCCCACGTACAAAGAATAATGACTATGTAACTGTAAATAAACAAATAAACAAGTAAGGCTTGGCTCTGTTGTGAGGAAACAGTATAGGGAATACCAGGAGCCAGCTTGGCCATGGGAGCATCGCCACAGTGCCCACCCAGACTGAGACAGCATTGGGGTCTACTTCACAGCCGTGAAGCTGCAAAGTTAGACTCCAGCTGCCTCAGCAAGGGCGACAACTGCAGCAACAACCACCGACTAAGCCAGCAAGCCCTGGAAGAAAAGATCCCCACAAGTAACACCGGGGCTAAAATCATGATAAGATGCTAAAATTAAAGACATAAGATGTATATAAAAACATAAAATTGAGAATAAGATGCATAGAATGACATTAAATACACAAGATAGCCTATACTAAGACTAATAGAATAAATTAGCAGTTAAAATCAACTAAAAGCTAAATTAAAAAGGTGGGTCTTGAGCCTCTTCATAAGACCCTCTACAGTCTCTGCGGCCCTGAGGTTCTCCGGCAGGCTGTTCCACAGACGAGGACCGTAATGGCAGAACGAAGCCTCACCATAAGTTTTGGTCCTCACCTTAGGAACAACTAAGAGGCCAGCACCGGAAGACCTCGGGTCCGCGAGGGCTCATACTTTAAAAAAATACTTTTTATACAAGAAGGCCCAAGGCCATAAAAATATTTATAAGCTTGGGAAATTCTTTTGTATCCACATCTGGCTTTAAACTTCTCCACGACAATATCTCAGACCTGCCTGGTGTGTTCCTTGTTCTTCATGATGCTCTCTGCACTTTAAACTGACCACTGAGACAATCACAGAGCAGGTGAATTTATACGACTAAACAGAGAAATGGTAAACGGAGACTCGATTACATACAGGTGGATTCATTTATCATCATTAGCCATTTAGGTCAACATGGGATCATTCAGAGATCCTCACTGAACATCTGGAGAGAGTTTGCTGCACTGAAAGTAAAGGGATGAATAATTTTGCATGCCCAGTAGTTCAGTTTTTTATTTATTTTTAAGTTTGAAATACAATAAATTTTGTTCCACTTCATTATTGTGTCCTACTTGTGGATTCTTCACAAAAAAATACAGATTTATATCTTCATGTTAGCCTGAAAAAAAAGCCTGCAATGTGGCAAAAAGTTGAAAAGTTCAAGGGGGCCGAAAACTTTCGCAAGACACTGTACGTTCATTGCAAAGCATTTCATTGATTTATGTAAAATTCAAACTTATTTAAAAACTATTGGAAAGAGTTGTTTACTCTTGTTTTAATCTGAAAATATATGAACAAAACCATAATTTTGTGAGGCTGGAGCACAACTTTTGCTTTATTCCCTTCTTATAGATTTGTCATTCTCACCAGAAGGTTGTTTGCACCTTGAGAAAGATGCCATCTGTTCAGTTACAACTGAGGACATCCAGGCTGTTTGCCAGAGCAGCTGACAAGAAGGAATGATGGAGGGAACTTTAAAAAGACATGCACATAAACATTTAATCCATCCTCTATCAACAAATAGGGTTGTAATTTGTAGAAGCAGGTACTCGCGTCTATTTTCACTATATCTTATTTCTAAGTGATGATGCTGTTGTCATTGACAAGCTCTTATGAATCTTTTAAATATGTGATATATTTGGAAGTTGTACCTGAAGCAAATAAGATTCAAGTTTGAAGACTTTTCCATTTGCACTCAACCCTTTAAGGCTGGATCTTTAGCTCCTGTGTTGACATTCTTTTGACTACCCTAACTCGTCAAGTGTTTACGCAATCATTGTAATTCCAGCAGATTCTGGAGTGAAGATAAGATCTGCAACGCTGTAGAGTAGTGAAATGCTTGAGCAATCGACATCAATCAGCTGACTCTTACAGAGAAATGCGGCTTTAGTGTGGCATATCAGCGCAAAGCCAATTTTAGAGACAGTTTTTTCTGTATCAGAATCAGCTGACTCCTGTCGATCATGTAAATGGTTGGAGACTAAGGTTTGTTCAAAGAATGTGTGTTGATTAGACCTCGGTCACAGAGTTACAATGTACAAGGGTTGACCTACACAGGCGCTACAGGTTTTTGGGTTGTCGGGGTTCAAGGAATGTTGTAGACAGGAGTGGCTGCATCTTAAAAGTAGGGCAGGTGTGTCTTAAATCCATAAGGATACAGCATGTTCAGCAAATGGATGGATGGATGGATGGATGATTGCTGTATGTCGGTACTGTCCTTGAATGAATAAATATTAAACTATTATTTAATCACAATCCTTTCTACCTTTACTTAAGCTAACATTTTCATCTTCAGAAGAAATTATTCACAAGTGTTTCATAATATTCCTAATTCCTATTCATTGTGCTTTTATTTTATTTTTCCTTTCTATTTTATTGTAATCGTTTTGTTATGTTTATATGTATTTAAAACAAATTCTCTTTTTTCAGAACCTGTTTTAGTAAATTGAACTTCTATTCTTTTTTTTTTTAACACTCAATAGCTTTACCTTGAAAATGAGAACCTTCCCCAACACTTTATTTTAAAAGGTTTATTTACTTCTGGTGACAGTAGCACATGCTGTTTACTTTATGTACCTAAAATCCAACACTATTCTCCATTTTAGAGAATTTTACAAAGGCAGGAGGGGTATTTTTACTATACTCCATTAGATTTGAGATAGCGACTCGGCTATCTCAGACATCTTCAATATTTATACTTGTGCTTTTGGGTATTCGGATACACGTTACAGCTCTAGTTTTGAAGATTAATATATTAATAAAAAATGAAATACGAGCATCAATAAAACAAAGGAAAAACACAGTGAAACTTCTGAAATTACTTAGATAGAAGATATAAACTGAGACCAACAAATGCTAACATGTGATGGGACTAGAGTTGTGGTTCTCATGGGGGTTAGCTTCACTGCTTAGCATGGAAGCAAAGGTTTAAACTTATAACAAAGTATAAAAACTACAAGAACTATTATTTTGACTCAGACAAACTTGAAGTTGCTAATTTAACATTAGCATACTTCGTTCTGCAGTGGCAGGCTAATCACTGCAGCCAAAGTAGAAATTATAACTGCAAGTTATCAGTTCCAAAAAGATGATAAACTTTGTTGCCAACGTTTGTTGCTAATTATGGAACGTTCTAGCAAAAAAACTAGTGTTGTTCTTACAGCCTTGCATGCGAACTGTTTCATGTCAGTCGTGAACTACCCTTTCAGCCTCCTTGCTAAAAGTATATGCTTTACCCCAATAGTGAAGCTGCTGTACCAACAGGAAATAGCTGAACCACATTTACTCATTAATTTTTCATATAAAGTTTTTCTGGGCCCCCGTTTTGTTCATCCTGCTGTTTATTTTTAAGGCGGGAAAAGGAAGTGCTCAGACGCAGCACCGTAAATGTTTTTCTTCCATCTTTTTTTTTTTTTGTGCTGATGCTGATGCCCTTGCGCGTCTCATTTCAATTATGCATGTGGTTCTTCTTACCTGAATGCCTGACTTCTGACTGCAGAAGCACTTTATGTGTATTTGTATGGAGCTCAGTTAAAAACCTGGCACTAGCTGAACATAGGAGGTTCAGAGATGTACACATTTATCTCGACTGGATAAGTAGAGTTTGAATTAAATTTGTAATAAAATCCATGAAAGAAAAAACAATGTAATATGTAATACAGACTTTAAGCTAAGCATTGCCACCAAATTATTAGTTTGGTTTGCTTTGCTATATGTGCACACACATTTAGAGACACGTATATATGCTTGGTGACACCAAAAAAAACAGTGAAATTAAGTACATGTTCAAACCGCAGAAGGAATATTCCAATTTATTAGCATATTTTCAGAGTATACAGTATTTTCCGGACTATAAGTCGCTGCGGAGTATAAGTCGCACCAGCCCAAAAATGCATTATAAAGTAGAAAAAAACACAGATAAGTCACATTTTCACGGGAAATTTATTTGACAAAATCTGAGACCAAGAACTAATAACTTGCACAACCTCATATGACACAATCATAGCAGACTGTTTATCTCATAATTCTTTCTCATACATATTTATTTATTCCTTTCATGAAGCATCATTGTCCAACTAATACTGTTTTCATCCTGTATTTGTAGAAACAGTTGTCATTTTATTGCATTTCTGAATCTATGAAATCATTGGAAAATAGAATATTATGTTGTTAGCCTTCAAGATCTTACTGTAAAAAAAGTTAGCTGATTCTCTGAGTCACTTATCATACTCTTAACACTTAACACTTAACCTCATGCATCAAATTGACTCAGGAACATCATCTCTGTTCCTCACAAATGAACATAACAGGAGGGTTAACAATGTATTTATTTCAATTTATTTCTAATATAAGTCGCTGCGGAGTATAAGTCGCACCCCTTGCCAAACTATAAAAAAAAGGGCGACTTATAGTCTGGAAAATACTGTACATCTTTTGTGTAGTCTGACCTATGGTGCGACTTATACTCAGGTGTGACCTATAGGTGATTTTGTTTTTAAATAAATAGCAACAACCATTAGAGGGCACTGTAGGCGTGTCTATCATTATTTGCTACTGACAGAAAACACAAGAAGAAGAAGCGCCGCTCAGTCTTAAGCCGAATTTACACGCGTCTGTTGTGCTTCTACCTTGCGTTGCGTAAAGAGACCGTCACAATTGTCAGTTAGTTTAAATGGTCTCAGTTGGGTTTTGTCCGCCCCCCGCGGCTCACCGAGGAGTGGTTTGTCCTGCCAACTCGGTGTCGAGTTGTTAGTCCCGCTCTCTTCGCCCACGTCCTCACGGAAACCTAACGCAACAGTAGACAATGGTGGTAAAGTGTGTATTCACGTGGGTCCATCCCCTTTTATGTAAAAGAAAATTATGAAAAGTTTTGTTTAGAGAGTAAAATTTAAGTTTTTCTTTATAAATCTAACCTGTTTCCCATTTCTCCTTATTTTTTTGTCTTGCCATGACATTGACTGACAAAATAGATCTCCTGCGTAAAACTTGCATCACGAAGGGACAGATGTCAGATGCAGACATGACAAAAGATATGTAAACATACTGATTGATTCCTGAACGTTTAATTTTTCTTTTTGTGTGTGTCAACACAATGCAATGGAGACCCAGTGGCAATCAGTTGTTACGGTAGCTCGCCTTGGAATCGTTCCAATACAACACAGACAATTAAGAATTCAATAGATTCAATGATTTAAAGTGATATACAAATGTTCGTTGACTTAGCATGTTCGTAATGCTCTGGTCATCTGAATAATTGTTCAAATGTAGCACTGATATACTATTTTCCTCCTGTTTAATGAAGCTAAATAAGCATAAATGTACTACCGTAGTGAAGCATCCGGGTATTATTCTCTATTCCATTGTTATGATTTAGCTTTAAAGATAAAAGGTTTGTGCTTGTCTCTGTAGTTTGTTAAATAATTTTCTCCCAAAAATGACTTTTAGTTTTTATTATGCTTTTTTTTTTTTTTTGGCTACTCATAGTCTGAAAAGTAAGGGCAATAGAGTGAAAACAATCATGATCGGGTGTTGTGTCAACATCCAGACAATGTCTATAAGGCTATTCAGGGAAAATGCAAAGCAAAAAAGGGAGACGGCCCTTTTCCCCTCCTGAAGCGCTTTCATGTTTTATTTATTAGAGATGGCAGAGCAAGCAGTGTGCTCAGCTTAACACAATAAATGCAGAAGTCTCTGGGTGCTTTTTTTTTTTTGGGAACTTCTACTTTTGAATTGACTTTGGTTTGAAAAAAATCAAAACAAAAAGCAATGTCCGGAGCAACTTTCAAGGTAATCTATGATTGATTTAGTTCTATTTATGCAAATAGCTTGGATGTAATTGTTATCAAGATTGCAAACGATGTAATACAAAGTAATTATGTTTTCACTGGGTAATTCAATTTCTTTAAGCCTACTGGGACCTAATGAGAATTCAAGCCCTGACTGTTGTCATTAACCTAATCATCCACTGTGTTAACTTCTCTGATAGCCAACAAAAAGCGTAAACCAAGTTGCATGCTAGAAAGAAAGGGTTTACTCCATAATTAAAGACAATTAGTAAATCAATTATGGCTCGATCGAACTTGATGGAAAAGAAAAAAACAACAACAACAGTAGGGGCTGTGGCAGGGTATGTTTGGAGATAGAAACCATTACATTCCCATCAAACATAAACCTTGATAATTGAACCTTGGGTTAAAGGGAAAGAAATCAATTTCTAATCATGGATTGTCATATCCCCGGTGTCCAAGTCAGTGTAGTGCCTATTTTTCAAAATTTTCCTGCTATGGACGACACAGCATCTCCTTAAATTAAACTTGTAAATATTTTTCCCTCAGTCTTTTCAATGTCATAAGACACTGCTGCCAGAGGGAGATGTATGGCGTTCGATAGATATGAGCTGGTTTTTACAATGTCTAATTTCAAGAAGGCCTGATCGCTGGAAAAAGCCCCCCTGAGTTTGGCTCTGTGAACATTTGATATGTAGTTCAAAGTTACCCCTTTTGCCCTTCACGGTTCTAATGATATTTTTTTCTCATTAAGTTATGTTTATTAGTCATTCACAACGCTATCCAAAAAAACTGAACAAAAATAGAATAATTAAGCACTCTTTTTGCATTTTTGATAGTCTGGTCAATACTTGCAGTTAAATATTCTTAAAGTTTGTTTGATAGAACTGTAAAGTCATGATTAGTGGTTGTTGAAATGTTTCCCACCTCATGGGACATGCCCTGAACACTTTGCCAGGGAAGTGTCCAGAAGCACTTGGAATAGATTTCCAAGCCATCTCGATTGCCACCGGTCAATGTGGCAGAACAGTGTCTTTACTAAGAGCTTCTCCTGGTTGACTAAGCTTCTTACCATATCTCTATAGCTGCGTTCACAGCGGGAATGTGACACGCATTCTTGAACACACCTTTACCCCTTGGTGTTCACACTGGACAAGCAGGGAGGGAACTCTTTTTCTCTTTAACCTGTCTACTGACGCATGTCTACCAGCTACAGATGGAAGAGGCTTGAAATGAAATGTTGAAGTGGTACAAATCTCGTGAATCTTTTTATTAACAGCTTTATTCTCATATAAAAGGCTTCGTGCCATAGAATTCACGATTGAAACCACAATTATTAATTTCTCCTCACATTTTTAAATGGCTGGTACTTCCGTGAATTAAAAGGGACGCCATCTATTCCCTTACCCTCATTGGTCAAGGTTTGACTTGGTTTAACTTTCAACCTTTTGTACGTAGAACACGCACAAAAATGTGCATAGCCAATTGTGAACGCACAATTTTTGAGTAAGTAAGCCCAAAATACAGATGTACATAGAATTTTTCTTAATAGTGGCTGCTTGAACGTGTGTTGCAGAGGGGAATGTGAATCTAGCTTTGGGGTTTGAGCCTCACCCCACTGACCCTAAAGTTAAGATTTAGGTCAGGTGAGAGCTAGAATCCTGGGAGCTGGGCGGAGAAAGGGGGTTAGGTTGGTAAGGGTCCCCTGCGACCTTTAAGGTAAGAATAGAATAGAATAGAATGCCTTTATTGACACTATACACATGTACAATTTGCATCACACGCGTATACAGTGAAATGAAAGCCGCTCGCTATTCAGTGCAAACATTCATGAGAAAGATTATTTCACAAAAATAATAGAATAATAAAATAATCCAAAAAAATAATAAAATAATTTCACAAAAGAACCATTTACCAGGCAAAAGGGTTAAGGATAAGGGTCCCATATAAGGGGTAAGGGTTATTCCTTTCACCCAGACAGATTTTAGAGCAATAGTAGAGCAATTATTGTTTGCCTTGCAAGATGGAAAAAAAGTCCATTTCAAACAACAGCCCACGTCCTTGGATGTGTGATATATGTAACTGGAGTAAATTTGCTGGCTTTTCTGCCCAGGGAAAGGCATTTCTTCATAAGTCTGTCTTTTTAGAGGCTTTGGATTAAAATGCTGATATCAAGGGATTTGTGAAGGTGCTTGTGAAGTGCAAAAGCTTACATCATCAGAGGGTCTCAGGCTGAGCAACAACCTGCTTAAACATTGGCTGGGTGGGAGTTAATGATTATTCACTTGTGTAAGAGCTTTTGCTGACAAGCCAAAAGCTCGCCACAAAGAGTTCACCGAAAAAAAAAGGCATCTGTTTGAAAAGCCAGCAAGTACGGTTCTACTGAATAATTTAGTAAAGTTCACCTACCATCTTTGCGTGTGTTTCCGTCTTTGCCTTCGGTCTGATGACTCATGTTTCGAGGCACACGAATTAAAAAGCAAATTCAACAGCTTTTTCGAGGGCTCTCCTCCGGTATGCAATCTTTTCAGAGCAGGATCGGGCGGCGCAAAGTCAGACACACCGTCCACACTTCCCACTCAGTGCCTCTGTATTCCAGCAGGAGTATTTGATGACCTAGAATGAGGGAATACTAACAGCGCGGTAATGTCAAAGGATCCCTTCTGTGGGTTTTGCTCATTATTATTTTTTTCACCCTATTGGCCTTAACACATGGCTGATGCTTAGCAAGACTCTGATCAGAGCTGGTGGACGGCCGAGGAAGAAGCCAAGCGAGGCGACTCGAACAAGACAGCAACCAAGGAGGAGAACCCGACGGCTGGGGGGGTAGGCTTCTTTGGGGGTTTATACATCACAGCCAAGTGAAACACAGTAATTGGCACATGGGGTGAGGATCGTTACACCGTTTCAGCTGTTCATCACGCCGTCTTGTTAAATCCCCTCACTCCACTGAAGGATGGGAGGATTGTTCAAAACCATAGAAGGGAACCGTAAAGTTTGGCATTCGCGCTCCTCGCTTTGACTCACAGATGTAGCACGAGATGCGAGTTCAGATTGATCATATGCTGCCTGGCAGGAGCAGTGAAGGGTCATGGTTAGGTTTTACTGAAGCCTTATTACTACTGGTTTGAACTTTTGGCTTTGTTTTGCTGCAGGATTTTTTGAAGCTACATCATTAAAAATGTTGATTTTAGTAATTCACAAATATGCAAATACAATAAAGTACACATTGAGTTTAAGAAAAGAAATATAAAAGTAAACTGTAAATACACACAAAAATAAATTAAGAAAAAAATCAGTAAACATCAAGGAGAGTTGAAAAAAATGTGCAAATAACTGTAAATAAATACAATTATTGAAAATATTTTACACCCTCACTCTTAAAACACTTAGGTTATGTCTTCAACCCAATTATTGGATTATTCATGCTGGGATATTTTTGTGGGTTACTTTTTGGAGCAATGCCAATTTTTTTGAAAGAAAACTTGAAACTTGAAAGAAAGATGGAAAAAAAAAGTTTGAACCCTGTTTTCCAATATTTCCAGGACAATTGGATTACAAGGCAACACATTTTGTAACTTGTTATATTTAAATAAGGTACATTGAACTGTTTTAACTGTATTAACTGAGAAAAAAAAAAGTCTGAGATTAGTCCCTCAGTCAGTTGTGTTCGCTTTGACTCTAGAATTTGTTTGTAGCACGCAACATGTTAGCATATTTAACTTTGCAACACATTAAAAAACAAAAACAGACCAATGGCGCTTAAAACAAATGTCACTGTGACCACGTTAACTCTTAACCTTTTTAGTAAAACTTCAAAAATACAGTCCAACACTGCTACACGTTAGCCGCGTTAGCATATTCCCAAATACCACCCAACAAAACAATTAATTCATGTATACGGTGCCCCAGAAGTAAACTGTTGGTTTATTTTAAAATTATGGATGAAAATGTGTGTTTTTTTTTTTTAAAAACGGCAAAACCTATTTTTAAAATATGTAAGAAGATAAAGTTTTGCTTGACCATGATCATAAATAAGCTTTAAATGAAATGCTTTCAGTGAAATAAAATATAAATAACAAACCTTGAATTTTCTAAACCAAACCTCTAAACAGGATTTTGTCTGTGAATTTGTTTTCACCATCTGGTTTCGATGACCAAATTTATACACTTGTAAAAATGAAGCACAATATTTTGGTGACCATTACCATGCATGAGGCAAATGGAATAATATAATACTAATGACATTTTACACTCTTCATAGTGTGCCAGACTGTTTGTGGGAGTTTGCTCATTCAGTCCATATGTGTTTTGTGTATTTGGAAAAGATGCCCGATTGCTATTCTTTTGGTGCCCTGTGGAGGATGCTTTCCTAAAGGCCAGGTGATCTCTGCATGACCAGGAAGGTGTTACAGGCATGTTCCACCAGGCAGGAAACCCAGAGGAAGACTAAAGAGAATGCAGTTTGCGTGAGTGTCCTACGGGCATCCTACAAGCACTTTTATATCACCTGAACACGCCATGTGCGGTGTCAGTAAATGGCCAGTACTAACACCTTACTGACGACCACAGTATGGCGTAATGACAGCATGACCTGTACGTCATAAGTGCAATCAAATTACATTTTTCTTACAGATACTTCGCAATACACGTACCACACGCACGGCAGTCGTAAGTTCTATTTTCAAGATGTCATTTGAAAGAGTCATAGAAGCCTAAACGGACACCCATGTGCTCCCCTTAAGATGCAGCCCCTCCTGTCTACAACCCTCCATGTGTCCAGAAAACGCAAAAACCCACAGTTGCCGTACAGGTGCCAGAGAGCCCAGGATAGAGCTGCTGCTCCTCAGTTGAGGTGGCTCGAGCATCAGGTTCGTATGCCTCCAGGATCCCTCCCTGGTGAGGTGTTCTGGGCATGTCCCACTGGGTGGAAACTCCAGGGAAAGACGTAGGACACCTAAGAGAGACTATGTTTCTCAGCTTACCAATACACTTACGTTTCATTTACATGACGTTCCTTGAGCTGGTTATATAAGCCTCAAGGGAACTGCAAGGCACACTTGTGTTCTCCTTAAGATGCTGAACCTCCACAGGCCCCAATGACCCAAAAACCCGCAACACCTGTAAGGATCAAACCCCTGTTTAGGCGGATGTGACTAAGACTTTAAACTAATTTTTTGCTACCATTGAAGAAAGTTCAGTTCAGATCTTAACATAAAATATTTGAACTCCTTCAGCATCAATCTACTCTCCTCAATGTTTCTCTTTCACCTACAAAGAAATCACACTTTTTAAGTACTGCTATTGTAAGTGAATGAGTCTTTCCGTCTATGACATCGACGGTGAAACATTTTGTCATTCATTTATCCAGTGGCGGTTCAACACTAACCTAATCCCCGGGCAAGTACCCCCCCACAGAATTTGGCGACATCCTCTTTTGATCTCTATTTTAATTGCCCATTTTACACAAAGAAAGTGCATGAATTTTGTAGAATTGCATTTTAGGGGGGTCAAACTCAGTCGCACAGGGGGCCTAAATCCAAAACACGCTTTAAAGTGTGGGCCGAGCAAGGTAAACATTTATTGAACACACTAAAGCTAAAGTTTTAAGCCCTTTAAACCTTTAAAATAGAACTTTTTGAACATAAATAGAAATAAAAGCAGACAGGAATATCAATCCAGAATAAATCAAGTTAAACTATAAATAACATAAAATAGTTTGCTGTTCATAAAATTATCTGTCAAAAGTAAACAAATATGAACATCATTCAGAATAAAAACCACAATGCCTGGAAATAATAATTATAAGAAATAACAAATAGAATCATTCCAATTTATTTGCTCTTTTGACAGTTTTTTAGAGCTGGACTCATTTTTAGTAGTCAGTTCATATCTGCTTGGTGTGTGATGTCTTGTGTATGTCTTTGTGAAACGTATCAGAGGGATTTGATTTTTTTTTTTAAACCTGTTATTGTTAATAATTTGATTGCTTGAAATCAAATATCATTTTTAAGTGTTCTAAAACATTAAAAACTAAGTCATATCAATCACCACTGGGGTTACTCCAGAAATATTTGGCATTTTCCTAATTTTGTGCAACACCAACAGTAAAAATCCTCCAAAGAACCTCAATAACTTCATAAAAAAAATGATCTATTGTTCATGTATGATCTCAAAAAGCGCAGCTGCTTTACTAACTGTGTTACCTAATGTCTTTATGTTAAAAAGGTTCCTATAACCAACTAACTGTAATAATACATAATAATAAAACATGATCGATAATAGTGAACCAATAGTGCAGATTTTTGTTTAATTGCATGTGACCTCTGCATAAAACCGCTACTGAATGTATCCAGAGGAGAACTATGAAATGATTTTTTCTTCTTCTTCTGCTTTTTTTTTTTTAAATTAACATATGCAATTACCAGCCCAAGCTGAAATGGCTGCAGCCCCTTAAACACTGAAGTTTTGGCACAGTGCCTGGTAAAAGCTTGACACAACTCAGTCTGACAGCTGCAGAGCGACAGGGTGTGTGTGCCTATCAAAATAAAATTTATTCTTCCTAAAGCGTAGAATGGTTTCACGATTAGTGATTGGGTGGTTTATATAATCAACATTTTATATATGGTTGTAATTTAAGCTCTTGGTGTTAAACGGAAGACATAGAAATGTCTCTGCTTGCCCCGTTGACCTTACTGTTGGCTTGCCTCCTAATTAAGCATCTGCTGCTGGAGAATCGTCTGTGAAAGGTCTCGACTTGATGACTTCATCTCTAATCCAAATGTAATCGCAACTGACTGAACGCCGCACGCCGTTTGTAAAAATGCACCAAACTATGCAACACATTTCTCCCACCTAGAGCTCATCTATAAATATCGCAAATGTGCAGGCTGTATCAGCACCTGATCACACCCCCACATCATCCTTTCCAGACTCACTTGCTTTCAGCACTCATCACAGTTCGCCCTCAATAACCATGCGAGGAATCACACGCCTTCAACTTTCTTCCCTTTCTTTTTATTCCTCATCCTGTTTGCGCCGTGAAACCTTGTTAATTGACTACCGTCCCATGAATGTATTATTTCATTTCAGCTTCAATCAAACCTCCTTGCCTTCCCTCCCATGCGGATCGAGGCCTGAGGTGTGAAAGGAGCGCCGCTAATCACGATAAGTGATTTGTGCCCACTCGTGTCAGTCCTTGAGGTGAGCCTCTCTGATGTCCTTTTGCTTAGCCGCTCCTCTTGTTTTTGGGTAAGCTCGCACAAAGACACCACTTACAGACTTTAATAACACTTGTTTCCCTGTCTGGGAATTGACCCGGTAATTGACATTTTACAGTGAATTGTGTTGTGTTCAAGAGAAACCCATTGGTACTGACTAGGGGTGTGACGATTAATTTTAACAATGATATAATTTGTATTATAATTAGTTGTTGACGATACGATTCATAGTTGATTCATTCCCATTCATTTCCCCATCGATCCCATTCGCTGACCTAAAATTGATCCAAAACATCCTTAACTAAAAATGTAACCAGTGTGACTCAGAGATAAATATCTGGTTACTGAACAGTGCAGATGAACGTCTCCAGATTCCTTGTGTTTCTTGCAAGATAATCAAGCGTAAATTAAATTTGTATACAAACAAACAAGTAAACAATAATTAATGGGAAATCCATTCACATTTTAGTTTCATAAAGTTCAGCGCACGTTTTTGTTCAAAATAATACAAATGGGACTTTATTAGAACATTCTACCACACTGTAGGTTTTTGCAACATTTTGCAAAGTTGGAAAAGGCATCACTGGGCATGTGACCCACTTTGAACAACATGCCAAATGCAGGTTCTTGAATTGGATGCTTCAGTTGTGTAGTTTTCAGAGCATAAGTCTGGCAAAGGGGTACGGCTACTGCTACGTTCCCACCACGCATGTGTTTTGGGTTCTTTAACACGCTATTAGCATGTGGTGTTTACACTGGACTGTCGCTATCCGATCCATGTAGCTACAGTTGGAAGGGACTTGGCGGGAATTGTCAAAGCGGTGCAAATCTTGCTCCAGTCTTTTTCTTTGACAGCTCTATTCTGATAAATGACTTGGTGTCATGGAATTACAGCACAAACTGAAAATAAATCATGAAAGAGAAACGTAAAATTGCAAACAGTTGGGATTTCAATGAACTAAAAAAGGATGCTACCCTCACATCATTACCAAATCTGAGTCCTCGATTGGTCTAAGTTGAACTCGCATAACTTTTAAATTGTGTGTAAAGGCTAAACATGGACGCATAGTTTGGCGTGAATGCAAGAGCTTTGATGCACATATATGCACTTTCACATTAACTTTTCACTTGAACTGAACGCTTGAACACACGTTTCCAACCCTGGTGTGAACATAGCATAATGGTGGGTTAATCATTTTTTGCTGACATCACATGTGTGTTGTCCGCTGTGAGGGTACTTGGTCGTTTTCACGTTATAGTAAAATAAACTTGCTGTGCCTTAATCCCGTTGGCATTTATTTCATTTTAAAAAACAATTTTATTATGGTATAACTTGATCTGATTAACAACTTGCTTCAAACAGATCAATCTGGTTTACTGGTATGAATATAAATTGATTAATCAATGAAGCTGATCAATCGTTACACCCGTAGAAACACAGGGAGAACACGGGGACCAGTCAGAGCGGCAGTTACCAGGTGACCACACTAGCAGTTATCCTCTGCCACCTGTCCTTCATTTCCTCTCATCTCAAAGAGAAAAAAAAAGGGCTTGTGGGCATGAATGTGTTAAAGTTAGATGGCTGGAGACTGCTGACTTAGCATAGCACTCTGAAGATGGAGTACAGGTAGGGGATGTGGTGTAAGAGATGGAGCGGGGAGGGAAATCTCTTCCTCTTCTCTTGCTGGAATCAAGCCAAGCTCAGGCCTTCAGCAGGCTAGTTAATGATGCAGTCTTGCCAAGTGGCAGACTTTTAAAGGCTGCCTCCTATACGTCTCTCCATCTACCAGCGTTGCGCTTGGGGGGAGGAGGTACACTGCAGTCCCACATGTCAGCACTGACAAGTGCCATGTGGCAACAAGAACCATCGTCAAAACCCATCTCCCTCAAATTGGCCACCCTCGCTGAGAATCACAGTCTTCCAGCAAAGTACTGTGTGTGTATATATTATATAAATAAAATATAAATGAGATGAGACATATGAGAGCACTTGGACAGTGTGCAGGACTTGTCCATCGGTCATCTAATGATAGTCAATTTCACAAGTGTCGCTCACTTTTGGCTCCTATATTTAGGTGTGTGCGATGTGGGGTGTTTTGGGATGTACTAAGTTTGTTATTCAGGCATGAATAATCTATCTAGGTGGTGGTAGGTGAGTCTGAGCACACATGTCTAAGGTTGTCCCCAACCTTTTTCAGGCCACGGACTGATTTAGTGTCAGACAATATTTTCCTGGACCGGTTGGCATGAGGCTGAAGTGGGTGCCCGATTTTTTTTTTTTTTAAACATAACTTTTGAATAAAGTTTATCTTCATCTTCTGTAAAATATCTGTGGTTTAGACTTTATTTGTACACTAGATTGGATGTAGGAACCATTACATTTTATATAGATTTTCCTTTAATACTTAACTGTCAAAGTGGAATTTAAAAGATCGGATGTCAACTTAAGTCTCATCCAACTTTTAAGGTGTAACCAACACAAAAAACACTAAAATTGATATTTTCTAAATATCATAATTAAAATTGAAATTTTAAAGTGGAAGGCCCCTTTTCTGTTTCTTTACTGGTTCTTTTGTACCAACGGAAACTTTCTAAACAAGTTTGTTTTTTGTTAACTTGGCTTACTTTGGATGTTTCAGTTTATAGGTCGGCACAGCCGCTTTAATGGATACATTTTTGACACGTAAACAAGCAACTTGAGCAACAAGAATAAGGTAGATAAGTCAGATTGAGTAGGTTTTTAAAATAAAACTTCCTTCAGAATAAGATTATACTAAAAACAGAAAAAATGTAGGTTGCCACACAGAGAGATAACTATAGGCTACCATAAACATTGAAAGAAAGGCTAAGATTAGGGGTTTCATATCCAGAATTCAACCTGTTTCTAGTGCCGATAACTGAGCTGTACAGCAATAGAAAATATCTGTCACCTTCTCTTCCTAAATCTTTTTGTATAAAGAAAAAAATGTATTAATTTATGAAGAATATTACCTACGAAATGCTTCCTTAAAAACTGTTTACTTTAAAATCTATGCCACCACAGTCAGTAAATGGAAAAAAATGGACACAAAAGGAGATGATGTGAGTCTTCAAATGAAAAAAATAGAAACAGATCACTTTTACCGTTTTCATTTATTCACTAATACCTAAGATGATATGTGCAGACACAAGCAGAAAGCTGCTTTAGGAGGACAGAGGATCATTCATTGGAGCTGATGAGGGGAAAAAAAAAGAGGAAAGAGCGTCTGACTCTAATGGAAATGCAAGCAGTGTGGGTTAAGTGATGCTGGCTCACCTCATTTTATAGCCTTCGAAACAGCTCCTTAAGAACGCCGAAGGTTTAATTGAAAACTCAGCTCTCTAAGCTGAAATGAACAAGCGACACGGTGAAAATGTGTACAGAACGGGTGGTTTTCTGGAAATGTCCATGCACAGGTGTGCAAACTGAAAGGCAAACGAGTGTTTCTGAGTTTCCTGGGCGACCTTGTATTGTTGGGAGGTGTGGGTGGAGGGGGGGGGACACGTGGGAGTGATTCACTATTGTACCCCCATATCTTTGTTGCCAGCTTGGCTGTCCCTTCACTGCTGATCTGAGAGATTTAGAATTGCTCCCAGAGTGCTTTTCTAATCATTTCTCTCTCTGTTCGGGGGGGAAATCTAACCCAGAGACGAAATATTTCCCTTTGGTGTCTTCACCGCATTTACGAGCCGTTCTTCTATCTTGGTGACTTTTTTCTTTTTTTTCGAAGTATTAAATGGAGTCGCTGGACCAAAGTACAGTCTTTCACGGGTGAGTGCTACGGACATGAGGGTGCGAGCACGGATAGACCTTCTGCAACTTTTCATGAAATCTGAAAAACAGTCAACAGTCCGTTGCTATGCTGGATATACTGAGTCCGTAAAAGGACAGAAGTAAAGAAAATAAAAAAAAGTACTGGTTTTTCATGTGGACGAAAAAGTATCTGGTGAGCACTACAAAGTAAAGTTGTGCGCACAAGAAATATTTGTACTGGTCTCTCTTGCACATGAGAGTAACTCCTATGCACGAGAAAAACACATGTACAGTGCACCAGTTGATAAAGAAGGTATGAGTACCCTGTGCCGAAACAAACCACATGATGATAGTACTGGTTTTAGATATCACAACAGTGACGCTGTAAGGTCAAATAAAACTCAATTAGCTGTGACAGGGTTTGTCTTTGTTGTGTTAATTCTGGGTTCCTTGTTCTAGATATTTCAAAGACCTTGAACTCCTCATGGATATAATTGCAGAACAGGCAACAGGTGCGCACCTGGCACTACATCGGCTTTAATGAGACAAAAGCAGATGGAGAGGACCAGAATGAGAAGAGAGGACGGAGAATAGTCAGCAATGGGGTTACCCACCTCCCAGATTCCTGCTGCACCTGGAGCGGGGTGTTCAGAGACTCCTGGGAGAGGATAAAGACGAGAATGACTTGTCTCCTGATGAGAACGCAATGCAGTACCAAAGTAACCCCATTGTGGTGGGTAGAACGTAAAAGGAGCCTCGTTTACGGTCAACAACCAAGGGCGCTGGGCTTAGCTGCTGGGGGAAAGAGACACGACACCAGGACGAACAGCAAGGCAGGGAAGCAGAATGGGTCAGCAGAGGATGAGATGCACTCCTCTTTAGCCACTTGTCAGTTTAAATAGACAAAGGACATGGATATGCTTGGTAGGTCAGACTCAATTCAGGATGGATTTAAGACTCTGTGCAGAAAATTGTGAATAAGCATTTCTACCTTTACAAAACCTGGCTAAAGTTTTTTATACTTTTAGTTTCTAGTGAGCTCCAGTTGGAGCTCGAGCACCACTTTGATTCTCGAGAGCACCATTTTGTTCTCATGACCACCAGTTTGGTTCTCAAGAGCACCAGGTTATTTCTTGAGTGCACCATTTGGTTCTCAGGACCACCAGTTTGGTTCTTGAGAGTACCACTTTGGTTTGAGAGCATCAGTTTGGTTCTCATGACCACCAGTTTGGTTCTCATGACCACCAGTTAAATTCTAGAGAGCACCAGTTTGGTTCTCATGACCACCAGTTTGGTTCTCGAGAGCACCACTTTTGTTCTTGAGAGCACCAGTTTGGTTCTCATGACCACCAGTTTGGTTCTCATGACCACCAGTTTGGTTCTCATGACCACCAGTTAAATTCTAGAGAGCACCAGTTTGGTTCTCATGACCACCAGTTTGGTTCTCGAGAGCACCACTTTTGTTCTTGAGAGCACCAGTTTGGTTCTCATGACCACCAGTTTGGTTCTCATGACCACCAGTTTCGTTCGCGAGAGCACAAGTTTGGTTCTCTCGACCACCAGTTTGGTTCTCATGAGCACCAATTTGGATCTCATGACCACTCACAACTTACTTTTCTAATGAGCACCAGATACTTTATGCACACAATAAACCAGTACTAACTCTCTTCTTTTTTATGTCCTTTGTGGGCCTCTATATGATGACAACTTAATCAGCTTGTTAATTTCATTAAAATTGAGCTTCAGGGATGTCTTGGAAGATGTGTGTTGACATCAAAACCCTGGGCAACTCTGCAAGGGGTCTGTCGGCTCATAAAAAAACGCATAGACATTAGATTCAGGAAATCCCTTTTCTTCTTCTGTGTCGTTACGTCCAATTAGCTATTAAGAAACAAGCTAACCTATGGCTAGCCTAAACCACCCTCGGAGCTTCCAAGATATAGAAACGTGACATAATGAATGCAATCAACAATAATTAGGTGGAATGATGGGTTCTCACTTTGAGACTTCATTAAGAAAGAATAGCTGGCGCTGCACTGCCAGTGACCTCTACCTTTTTCAAGACTCCTTTCTGTGGGGAAGTAGGTCTCCTGCTGTGCCATAATCTTTCATGCATGATATGTCAAAAAGGAAACCGAATGCCCCGAAAGAAATATCAAGAAGGGAAATTTTTCAAAGGTAGAGATGTGTGTAATTAGCCAGAGTTTTATGGAACTGTTAAGGGGGGGTGGTTCAAATGCTTTTTAGTTTAGAGTAATGTAAAGTGGACAGAAAGGCATCTTAAATCTAAGCTAAATGCAACTTACTCACTATGTTATATCAGGATATAAAATTCTTTTTGTTTCTTTTTTTTTATTGAGGGAGATTCTAATACTTTTAAAGACACAAAAATGCCCAAAATGTGCTGTTTTTCAAGAAAGAACCTGTTGTTTGGCAAAGATGACATACACATTTTTGTTTTTAAGATATTCCTTTTATTTTAGACAAAGTAAAAGTCATTGGACTCAGTTCAAATGGGAATGATAATGAATTGGCATTTGATTGGTTTACTTTCACACAGGTCTGTCCCGAAAGCTCTTGGACCTATTTGTCCCTAAGGTCCTTGGAGAGTCTGTGGGGCGTTCAAGTCAACTGCAGTCAACTTCACTGAGACATTTGTTCTGAAGCAGACCGGGGTTCACCTGGGATCTGCGCAAAAGTTTAGGTGAGCTTTCACACTTCCCAAACAAAGCTAACCATCCAACAAACACCCATCCATTTTCAAAACCCGCGGAATCCCTTTCAGAGTCACAGAGTTGCTGGAGCCAGACCAGCCACTGTTGGGCAAAGCCAGGGTACACCCTGAATAGGTCGCCAGTCTTTTGCAGGGCCACACACTCATAAGCGCCCCCTAGGGGCAACTTAGAGAAATCAATACAAATCTTAGTTGGGTGGTTGACCCATACATGTACTTCCGGGTTTTCTAGTTGTTGTTTTAGGGTCATGGGCAGGAGCAGCTCTATTTTAACCCTTATAACCCAATATAGGGGTTAAGTGGGATGTCTTTAAAAATAGAAAGTACAATTGTTGTGCGTGTGGGAAGTGTATTTGCAGGCCGTTTTAGGAATAATGCATGTTGCTTGCACTTCATGTGTTCACGTCATACTGTTGTATGACCCGTGTTGTTGTGCCCTACACACACAGGGTGTGCATGTGATACATACCAGTCTGTAGGACGGCCATTCCAACTATGCTGTTATCGTCTAGTTTTCTCATTTCTAAGACTCTACAGAGTGCACACTTATCACTTGAACAGCACTAACAGGCTCCTTGCTTTGGGCTGTTAAAAAAATGAAATATCCGTATAACGTCCCTGTGTTCGCTTCGACCTGTCACTCTTAAGCATACCCGTGTACATGAACATTTTCCCTCTACGGACTCACTAGCGGTCTAGGATCTTACTATTTTCTTTGAGCCACAAGGATGTCCCACACAGGTTTTCCCATTTTTTGTCCACGTTCACCTCAAAAGGCAGTTGTAACTACGAATAAACCCTCCAAACATAGTAAATCCCGGTATAAAGATAAAATAAGATAATCCTTTATTCAATGGGAAAATTCCCATGTTGCTGCATTACAGGTAGAAACAGAGCAGGATAAATAGATTCAAGATTCAAGATTCAAGATTGTTTATTAATCCCACGAATGGGAAATTTCCTTGTCACAGTAGCATGAAAGTTTGGCACAGGTATGTACAGACAGTAATGACAAGTTAGACAGACACACATTTTGAAAGAAATATATACAAGAGTAAGAGTGTTCTGATAAATAAACAGGGAAAAGAGATGTGCAGGTATATAGAGGTCATCTGTATCTGTCATCTGTAATATGTACAAATAAAAAAAAAAAACAAAAAAACAATGAGGTCAAATCAGTCAAATCAATCAGGTCAAAACGCTCCTTTTTTGACAGAAGACTCTGAAACAAGAGCTAGCACTGCACTTTTAGGGCGCCGCCACAGACAAAATTCTGCTTAATGAAACTTTTACTATAAAAACACAAAAGCAAAGGGTTGTGCATGCCGGCAACCCAATGGATCAAGTCAGCCTGAACATTTTAGTCAAGCTTTTCTTTAAAAAGTGTTTCGAACGCTGCCTGCAGAGAGTGTAAAAGCTTACTTTTGTTTTCTTTTGTCAGCTCAGATTTGCAGGTTAAGAATCCCACTGTTTGGGGGCCCCCCCAGCTCGTAGACTGGAGTTCTGTGCTCTTTTAATAGAAGGAAAGCCTTAATATATATTATATAAAAGGTCTAAATGGTTTAGATAGATAGATAGATAGATAGATAGATAGATAGATAGATAGATAGATAGATAGATAGATAGATAGATAGATAGATAGATAGATAGATAGATAGATAGATAGATAGATAGATAGATAGATATGCCAATTTATAATTTTAAATAAATAAATTTAATTTTTTTTATCTTTTTCTTGGATATTTTAGCTAAATCTCAGGAGTCCTTTTTTTATTTTATGAGACGATGATTTGATTCCTAACCTCAACTTTTGTCAAGACGAGTGACATTTGGAAAAAGATGAGCAGGAGTGAAAGATGTGGGGAACGAGCTCTGATTAAAGGGCCGTGGCTGTGTTTCCCATGAGCCCTGAATATGAAATATGTGTGCGGCTCAAACTGTTGTGAAAGAGGGGAAAGTTATTACTTGCCGTCTGAAGTAATTTGTATTGAAAGCAGTTTGCATTGGAATATCAGTGTGTGCGAATGCAATTAAAGCGAGCTGGAGTGCCAAGAAATATCAACTGGAGCCATTTCCACAGAGATTCACATCCGATTTTCAGCTTAAGATGAGTTTTAAATTTATGGGTTGTTAATGTGACACAGTCAAAGGTGACATGTACCATATCGGCTGAAAAAAAACACATCTCATATTACTCTGTTTTAACTTAAAAAGCCTGTCTCTGGTGATATATATATATATAAAAAAAAACATTAACAATGCTAATAAGTAGAAAAATCAAAAATTGCATTATTTTTCTGATCAAACCATGCAGGACCACCAGGTTTTTACATTTTCTCCAACTAGACTAATGTATTTTGTGTGTGTTTAAATAAAGCAATATTAATATTGAAGGATCTTTTATTATGAAAATCAGGCTACCCTAATTTGTTCTTTTTTAATGAGAAACCTTTGCAGCTCAGCTTTGAGGTTATGAATCCTAATGAAATTACAAAAAAAGAAATTAAATGTTTCTTTCAGGCTTCCACTTAAACTGGGATTAAAAAATTATTGCATGTATAATGACACAGCTTTTTTCCCCCCACCAGAATTGTAATACCTTTTTTTCTTTAAATGTATTTCATACTGTGTTTAATATTTATGCACTGGGGGAAGCTGCAGCGCTACAGACTCCTATTAAAACTGTTTCATTTTCCTGCCTTCACCAAGTGTCAATATATGCTGAGCTTGTCTTTTGGAGATTATGTTTTTTTTTGTCAGGTAAGCTTTCTTTTTGTTGCAGAAAGTCTAGTTTTTATCGCTTAAATGAATAGTTAAATATCTAAATAAATGATGGCAACAGCTTGTGAATTTCATGATATTAAATCAAGCATGAACTTTAGTGTGCTTTCGCGATTCCTTATCTTCATTTTCTTTCAATAAGACATTTTTTTTCTCGCACTTCAATCTTTCCTTGAGTGGCGACTAGTGCAAAAATCTGTAAAACTATTGATTTTTCTAGAGCAGACTAAGCAAAGATGCCCAAACTTTGCTCTTCGCAACCATAGCCTCCATCCGGGGAAATGAAGAGGTGCTTCCAGGTCAATTGAAAGACATAGTCTCTCCAAGGTGTCCTGTGTCTTCCTTGGGATCTCTCCCCAGTGGGACTTGCCCAGAATATCTCCCCAAGGAGGCATCCTGAAGGCATCCAAACCTATTACCTATTATGCATTTATGTGTGTGAAATTTGCTCCCCCCATCCCCTGGGGGAGCGGTGAGCTGTGTCTGGTGGTTTAACCCCCCCAATTCAACCCCTTAATGCTGAGTGTCAAGCAAGAAGGGATTGGGTCCCTTTTTTTAGAGTCTTTGGTATGACTCAGCCTGGATTTGAACCCCTTATAAGTCTCGGGGCGAACACTACACCACAACGCCAATGAGATGGTCTCCAAATCCAGAGTCACAACGCCTCTAACGCCCTGTTTCCACTGAGTGGTGCGGTCCAAACCAGTCCAGTATTTTGAGCGTTTCCATTATAAAAATGACCCATTAAACCAGACTGATCATACCATTTTTGGGCAAAATCAGCAATTTTTGCTGAAACATGAGTATACGGGAAAAACATCAACATTTTCCTAGAATTTTCTTTTCAGCTCCAAACGTCTGTCTAAAACCCCAAAACAACATCCTTGCCGGCCATCTGTGTGCTGATGTAAAACAAGAAAAATCTGCATATTATCGAACACCTTAGACATCAAAAAAGACACGAAATGATGAAACTTCAATTTCACTCAGATTAATTAGGCAGCGACATGTTCTTGATTGCTCCACAAAATCTGGAATCAGCAGTCTTGTGCAATCAAAGCAGGCCCTGCCAGTCATCTGCTGAAGTTTTAAGGGATAATCAAAGAAGCTTCTGTGCCAGGGTGCCAAGAAATCATTTAAATATGTCGAGCCGAACATAACAGCCAGCACTTTCGATCTCTCCTCCGCACAGATTGGGTGATGATCAAGATGCTCTGTCTTTTGATCATTAACTTGTGGAGCTGGATCACACAACTGCCAATCAACATGTTGTGCAAAGTGACACGCCGTGTCATCGTGTAAGCGAATTAGCCAGGAAATCATACACGGAGATGGGTGATCAAGGAGGAATCGTGTCACCAAGCCGGGATGAAATGCATCCGTCATTAATGTTTTAAACTCAGCACCATGTGGCTGTGCAGCTCTGTCTGAACACTGAAAGACACTGTTCTCCCATCAGATGCTTACTGTGTGTCACCCAATGACAACTGTCTCGTTGAGGTCGTGTCACACAGCCAATATGTACATTTAGCGCATTATGACATGGATGAAAATTGGTCATACATGAATATACATAGGAAAAAAAGTGAGAAAGGTTGTGATTTTTAAGTGAAATTTTCACAGATGTATCACAAATGAACCTTGTTAAAACCATGCAAGAAGTATTAATAAACCATGCAAAGAACATGTAAATCAACGTAGTACATGAACAATGTGTTATTATTGCCCTGTATACATGCAAATCAAAGCATCAATGATATAATTTTAACTGGCTTGTGTGTGCCGTATATAAAAGATATACATTGGTGGTACATGCATCAAAAGCCCTTTTGATATAAATCTGCATTTAAGATGTTTATGCTTTCAACACAAATATAGTTCAGGTTTAGTTCTTACTATCAGATTTTTTAAAACAAATCTTGGATAAAAGGTATGTTCCCTTTTGTTCCAACAAATGCTCACAAAAACACATTAAGTTTGTATAGCAGCATGAAGACTAAAAAAATCATTGAATAGTAGAGCTTTAAATGTCTATAAAATGAGTTTAATAAATTGGTTGCACGTTAAATGATTAATATGGCTTTTTTCTCTTAAATAAAATCTGGTTGTGTATTGCTTTTACAAGTATTTCCACTTAATTCAACCCAGCCGGTGGTATAAATCTGGAATCAAAGGTATGCTTCCTTTTTTCAGTAGTATTTGTTTTTGAGTTTGAGTTTGTATATGGGTTCATTATGCGTGCTAGTTGTAATCTATGGCAGCATGAGCCTGGATCTCTTTCCCACAGAAGTCAATAAAAAGTGTCAATAGCAGTCAATCATCCCACCTGTTGCAGAGTTCAAGTTGTCTTTGGTGATTTGTTGCTGTTTTATTGTTAGTGTTTCGGGGAACTATTCTCTACTTCCTGGGAAAGACAAACTTTTCTTGGTAAAAAGTTGTTTCATGATTAAATGACCTTTTTAACATCAGAGCTTTAACTCCAGTGCTAAGATTCTTTTGACAACTGTAACTCTTCAACTGTTTATGCAGCTAACGGAATTCCAGCAATTTAACACTTTACATACAGTAATGAAGTATTAACGCAATCAGCATAAATTAGTTAATTCTGTCATTGGAAACGCAGCTTTGTGCTTATGTGCACCACTCTTCATTAGTAAAGGGTTTTGTGTGTGAGAATTAGCTGATTTACATTAATCAGATAAATAGTCAAAGCCTTACAGTAAGTCAATGAGTGTGTGTTATTTAGTTGTCACCAAGGACGTCTCAGGTGTTAATGGGTTAAAAAAAGATAACCACTTTTGAAAGCAAAAACGATTACTTAACTTCTTTGTCCTATAAGATAATATACATATTTTGCAAGTTAAGAGCTGAAGGTAATTCCTACTGTCCCTATTATGAAAAACTGCGAATAAGTATGACGATCCAACAGGTAACTGGATAAACTGTGTATCTCTGTCAGCTGTCCTTGCTTACAGGATCAGGTCTCCCACTACAGCTTCATGCAACTTCAATGGTGGTTGTAGTGGTTTTCATTCTCGCCTCACAGGCTAGGACCTTTCTGTGTAAACTTAGCATGTTTTCCACATGCTAGTTAGCTTCTACTTATATGGCTTCTCCCTTTCCATACATCTCTTGCTCCAAGCGGAGGTACATGTAAAAAAAAATTGTGTTTTCAAATTTAGACATTACTACCTCTTGATGACATCATCAATAGTCGCAGATCATCTACGTTAGCGCATAGCTACCAGCGCTTGGAAAGAAAGTACAGTATACTATTGATTTTGTTCATTTAAAAAGTCCTAAAAAAAACAAAAACTCAATACTTACATGTGTTTCTTCTTTGTGCTATAAATGCAATGTGGATCAAACTACGAAGGGATCGCTAGCCCGAGGTCGCAACCGCTCCTCCTTAAAAAAAATCACCAAAAATTGACACCACTACAGCTTCAAATGCCCCTACAATTGGAGCAATGGGGAGGAGCCGTAGGGATAGGAAAGCAAATAGTCTCTGTAGGGACATTGATTGGAATTGCGAACTCTTAATGGTGAATCCCTCCTTTGCCCAACGTTGACAGGGTAAATTTCAGCAACCCAATGTCCCTGCACACAAATAAATGCCCATCTGTCCATCCATTTTCTTAACCTGTTTTATCCCATTCTGGGTCACAGGGCCACTCTTGGGCACAGGCGGGTTACACCCTGGTCAGGTCTGTTGCAAGAACCAGGAATAAATGAGTTTAAACAATGAATGTGTGAGCTAAGACTGAGCCATTCATATTCTTTTCAGCAAAGTCAACTTTTGCCTTCTCCACAGCAATTAAATGAATCTGTGCTTTAAAACTTTTTACATACTTTTACATACATACTTTATACATGTACAAGAAGTTATGTGGCTGTTTCTGTAATAGCAGGCAGCCAAGACTTGTGAGTAACTATCACTTTAGTTGAATTAATGACTGTGCACTCAAGTGTGTCAAAGTATAATGCTTTAGGTTCACTGACTGATGAGATCCATTACTCTTAAAATTAAGTTTAATGTTCCTTTGGGCAGCTTGTGATTTTGACCGTCAGGGTATGCACCTCACTGGCTCAGCAACAATAAGAATTATCACCAAAGTGATGGACACAAGCGGTGAACAAGACATCAATGTGTGTGCCCTGTGAATGTGTGTTGCCTTGATTTGTCGGGATGTAGATACTGTAGATAGTGTTTGTGAGAAACGGCGATTGCATTTAGCCAGGGCATTAATGGAGACGTTCAACCGAAATGTATTATTCAGCACATAAAAGCATGGCACATCTGTTCATTACTATTTAAAGCTCTTATCAAGGTTCCTCTTTAATATTTGACACCTTCACTAACTGGGAATTATGGTGATGCGGAGGCTAATAGAAAAGTTCCACATATTGTTCGCACAATCATGAACTTTAAACGAAGGCATTGGAGAAAGATTAGACTTTGAAGGATGCATGGTGGCTAGAAGACAAGGAATTCATGTCAAAATTATGGTTTGATAGGCATTTTGAGACAGTTATCCATGCCTTTGTTACCACTAGACGGGATTACTGCAGATCTTCATCTATAAGGCCTTCAGAGATTGCTTGACTGCAAATGCTTCAAGTTCCACTACACGTCTTTGAAACAGAACGTGGAAGTATGCACCTCCCCAAATGTAGGTTCTCATCACAGATTTCATTTTAACCTTCTTTTCTTTGCTGCTTTAAATGGTCTGGTCATGTTCCCTTGGGTTCGCTTGCTTTGGAACAACCTGCCATAACATCTCAGACAGTTTTCTTTTTTATCTATTTTTGGGTCTAGACTGTAGCAGCTTCATATCTGTTTTATTAATCATGTTCTGCTGTGAGCAAACGGCGAAGTATTGTCATTGATGATGCAAACAACTATCTGTATGTTTAAAGAATTACTGAGAGTATTAATATTATTTATTATTTGCATTATTGATGGCAGGGTAATTATGAAAGGCTATGACAAGACGCAACAACCAATCAGGGAATTCCTCTGGGCACATGCTGTTTTCAGAGACTTGATCAGTTTATTAAAATGAGAATCCAATATGGCCGCTCGAGGCAAGGATTCTTTTCCTGCTCTCTTAACATCATCCATGATGTGACAACGAATGAAGTCTAGAAAAGTTTTGGCGGTTATACTTTTTTTTTTTTTTTTTTAAGTTAAACAGAAATGTGATGCTTAATAGCTGTTGTAACTATCATTAAGCTTGTTAGCACTAGCGTACTTGTGTTAACAAGCTTACATTATTCTACCCTAACTGTTTTAGGTTTTCTTTGTTTCTTTAAAGGCTAGTTAAGAATTTTTACTTGAGGAATGAGCAAAGAAAAATGTGTACATTACTAAATTACACCTATTGTGACATTGTGTTGTCAAAAGTAATTTAGTAATCTCTTCTATTGTCAGTTTAAATATGAAAGCTTGCAAAACTCTTCTCTACTTTATGTCAAGAAAAAACTTGCCCATAGAAAAATACAAGTCATATTTTTGAAAAGTTAAACACAAATGTAATGCTGAACAGCTGTCATACCAATTGCCATCTTGTTAGCACTATTGCACTAGTGTTTAGATTTTAAAAATGAATCTGTTCCCATTTTCTTTTACTTTTTTTCTGTCTAAAGGCTAATTTTGAATCTTTAGCCTACTGTTATTTTAAAAAATAATGGAATCATATGTGCATATTACAAAAGTGTATTGTGACATTGTGTTGTCAAACGTGTTTTAGTAACGCTTTACTAAAAAATATCGTAAGTTTTTATTTTTTTATGGAAAATAGCGAAAATTTTCTCTGTTTTAAAAAGTATGCCTCTAAAATAGGCTTCTGATGTTAAAAAAAATACAACCTTTTTTTTTTTTTTTTTAATTAAAACATGTATTTGATGCTTAAGAGCTAGTATAACTAGCATTGGCTTATAGCCCTAGCATTGATGTCACTAGCGTTGACATCAAAACTATTCTACTCTCACTCTTAGGCTATGTCCAGATTCCCTTTCTAATACCCAATTGCTAAAGAACTTTTTAGTGCCCTGGATTTTAAAAGACTACTTTTTCTTTTTTACAGCAAATATGACATACCTACTTGATGAAATAAAAACCTAGTACAAGCACTTAATGAAGACTATGAGTCCACTTTGTTCTGATGATGAAATAATAATGATTGCCAATCTAGTGAGCATCGATGCACACTGTTTTTTTTTTGCAGACTTCTGGGAAATTTCTTCAGCATTCTGTTTTGAAATTGTGGATTTGAAATGCTCTACACAAGGGCAAACGCACTTTATAGTGCACTATGTAGTGAGGAGTAATGGAATTCGGACACAATCTTAGTTAAGTAGATGTTAAGTAAATGTTTTCACAATGAGGAAACTGTATTTGTGTACATTGCTAAATTGTATCAATTGTGACATGGTGTTGTCAAAAGTGATTTATCAGCACCTTAATGGGAAGTATCTTCCACTGTCGGTTTAAATATGGAAGCTAGCAAAAGTGTACTCTGTTCTTCATATGAATATCAAACTCTAAAATGTTTCTTATCTTACAAAGCTTTGTCAAAGGAGCCATTTTTAACGATCAAAGTTGTTTGATCTGTGTTAAAGGTGTGTTAAAATTAGTTTCTGTTTAGTTTTTGTACTTTTACTGTACGTGTACATTTACATTTATACAGCGTTTGCAAGGTCAAGGTTTCACACAAAGGGAGCCATGTATTTTTTTTTGGGGGGGGGGAGACACATACACTTGGGGCAGCTTAATAGCAGTATTTTGTCTTGCAGTTTTTGCTTTGTTGGCATGAGGAGAAAAGTCTCCAACCAATAAGACTTACTTGTGTCCTCACTAGAGCCAACAATATAATGATTGCTGTTTGGGGACGGGGTTAGCATAGCATGTTTTTTTCTCTAAGGCTACGACGATACTTTTTTATCTGTCTGACGAAGATTCCAAATCTGTATTCAAGGAGTGAAGCAACTATATGAAACACAACAATAACAAAAAAAAGTCGAGCTGTAACTGTTGAAGTCTATTTTTTTTTTCAAAATACTTCCCAACATGTGACAGTTTTCCTATGAACCCACTTTGCACAAATTGATATGTCCTTTCTTCAATGAGGCCAACTGAGTTCTTTTGGGTGACACATGGGAATATATCGAAGTGTTGTGATGCATCACATATCACAAGGATTCTATTTTCACTCTTGTTTTTTTTGTGGGCACTGAATCCATTTTGTGTTCCGTGTCCTTGCATCATCTCCGGCAGCTGCTGGTAAAGCACAAAGTTTCGAGAAAGTTGTTAATTCATTTCAGAAAAAAAATACATACATATCATCCTAGGAAATCCTCGCTTACTCTCCTTCATGATGCTGCTGACCAGTTTTGTGCCCTCAGGAAACTACTGGGAAAAAAAACACGTACATTTCCACTAGTATTTGCCTGAACATTGCCTGAGGCAGTGTGTATGCATGCTTCCATGCCCTGCAACATCAGAGCTGTTGTGTGCAGGAATTAAGTATTTTGTTGGAACGAAAAGCCTGTTAGTTTGATTTATAGTAATCTGAGCAATCAGATCCATTGGTACTGAACAACTTGATAGGGATTATACATTTATTTGAAATCCAACCAAATACCTGCAAATCAATTCATCAGATTGAACTAATGTCATCATAATTTTAATGCTGGGCAGCCCTGCGACAGACTGGCGGCCTGTCCAGGGTGTCCCCTGCCTTCGCCCACAAGTGGCCCCGTAGTTTGGTAGAGAAAAATATTCTCTATATTTGCTTTTTGTAAAAGTCATGTCACACAGCCCTTACATACATTTTGTGCATTTGGCACCGATGAAAGCTGGTCATACGTGAATATAAGTGGAAAAAATAAGAAAGTTTGTGGTCTTTACGTGAAATATTCCCGGATGTAGCACAAATAAATCACGTTAAAACCCCGGCAGACGTATAAATAAACCATGCAGAGAACAGCTAAATTATTATTATTAATGATTATTGGACTGTCTATGAGTAATTCATGCGTCAATTATGTAATTTGGACGCAATATGTATACGCAATATAAAGGTTAAATAAAATCGACGAATGATGAATGCAAGAAACATTTATAAATTACAAATATCAAGTTGTATCACGATAGACTGAAATTTACGTGGAAAATGTGCAAAATGTATATAGTGTGACACAGCTTTAATGAAATGCTGTTCTGCATTTACATTTGAAATGAAACTTTGAGACATGGACACTAAGGCGGGAACCGATCCTGCAATACTCTGGCATGGCAATGACTTAACGTGAAAAAATATATATAGAGGTAATAAATAGAACATTAAATAAGACATTCAGTCAGTGTGCACAAGATTTTAAGTTAGTAGCAACAATGCAAGACCAATTTTTCATACTGTTCGCAGTGTGGTCAGATAAGGAGGAGGGGGCGGGGCAGCAGCTAGGAGGGACTGTTCAGCAGCCGCACAGCCTGTGGATAAAGGCTGTTGCTCAGTCTGGTTGTTTTGGCCTTAATAGACCTGTACCTCCTTCCTGAGGGGAGCAGTTGGAAGAGGTGGTGGGCTGGATGGTGCGGGTCACGCAGGATGTTCTGGACTCTCTTCAGACAGCGGGTGGTGTAGAGACTACTCATGTCTGGGAGAGTGGTCCCAATGATTTTCCCAGCTGTTTTCACCACCCGTTGGAGTCTCTGCTGGTCCTCCTTTGTGCAGCTATGAAACCACACTAGGAAACTAAATGTCAGTACACTGCTGATGGCACAGTTGTAGAAGTTCACCATCAGCTGCCTGGAGATTTTTGCCGCCTTTAGTTTCCTCAGGTAGTATAAGCGTTGTTGAGCCTTCCCCACCACTGAGGCAGTGTGTGGACCCCATGATAGGTCCTCCGTCATTGTGACCCCCAGAAATTTAAAACTGGTCACCCTCTCCACCATCTCCGTGCCAATGGAAAGTGGCTGATGGTTCTTACTGCGTCTTCGGAAGTCAACAATAATTTTTTACACTCTTTGTGATGTTTAGTATCAGGTTGTTATTGTTGCACCATGACGCCAAGTGTTGCACTTCTTTCCTGTAGTCCGTTTCATTATTGTCGTTGATGAGTCCAAGCACTGTAGTGTTGTCAGCAAATTTAACGATGAGGTTGGATGGAGATGATGAGCAGCAGTCATGAGTAAACAGAGAGTAGAGTAGAGGGCTCAGCACACACCCTCTAACCCTCTGTTTTCTGTTGGTTAGGAACAGAAAACTGATCTGTTGCTTTGTGTTTTTCAATAAACCATCAACATTTTCATCATCAGAACAGTGTAGATTTATAAATAGTCCTTGTAAAACATTCATATCAATTAGATTTTCATTTTGTGAAATCAGTGGCATCATATTTGCCATTTAAAAACAAAAACAATAAAATAAAATAAATGGTGAGCAATGTTCAGGTCACTGGATAGTCCTGCTCTACATAATTTTTTTAGCAGTTAGGGAGTAGGGTGGGAATGCAGACAGCCACTATTTTTCCATAGATCTCTTTTTGGAGAGCTAAATGTAAGGGTAGGGAACTTGAATTTGGACATATACAGTGCATGATCACGAAGCAGTCTGGACTTTAATTCAATAAAAAAAAAAAAAAAACTGTATTCATCCCCATGGGGAAATCAGGAAACTACGATTTCCCACATGACTTGATAGAGCACATTACCTGTACTTATATATCAAAATCACAATATTTTCTTTCCATTTTCTTTTTTATTAGCAGATTTTTAAAGCATTTGTTTTTATTAACACTGTAACAACTCCCCTTCAACTGAAACATGTTAAACCATTTCTTTGTAAATAAGTTAAGCATATATAAATATATATTCATGCCACAGTAAAATAGACTTTCTGCTTCAATAACATGCATTACCATAAAGTATGTACATACCTGGGGTTTAAACATTTTCCCGGTTTGCTCACCAATCCATAAAGTAAACAGCAGGCATGCCACCTATTACAACAGTACAAATGCAAAATTATTGCAATATACTTTTCTTTTCTTTTTTTTTTTACGATACCAGAAAGTGTAATGAACTGATAAAAATACACAAAAGTGGTAATTCCAAAAACCCACACAACCACCAGACACACAGGTTTGTAGTCTTCCTAGACTTTAGCAATAACGCAGTGTGGAAATTGGAGAAAATCCATGTTCTCATCATCACTTTTTAGAGATTCCATTACTAAATGCAATCAAATATTAACAGCTCTAATAGGAATGGGATTGCAGATTTTTTTTAAACAAAATGAAAGAGTTTCATCTTCTTTGCTGGACTATGCATAAAAATTCAAAAGGTTTTGATATTTCAAAATATATAAATGAAATCTGAATCCTTCAAGTAGTAGGGCTGAATAGAAATGGTGGCAAACCCCTTTTGAAGTCCTTATCACTGTGTTTTCTATCAAGATACATTTAATATCTGGAGAATGTTAGATGCAACAGTAACCGCCTCTAATGCGAAAGCAAAAGCAACCGTCTTCCAACAGTTCAGGCCTCCACGTCATCCATTAATTTCTTACAATGGACACTGTTTCAGGCATAATCCGTCCGTCACCCTTTTTTTTATCCCTTAGTTCCAAGAGTTTTTGTTGTTTAAGTTTCTACCACCAACACTGCTCCCCTGCACTTCTGGTCCACCAGCTCTTGACAGAAGATGTACAGTGGTCCGGTGTTATTTGCAAAGTACTTTTGTAGTTTTTACAGATTTTTAAGGCTTTAAAACCCCTCACTATACAATATTCTCAGACAAAAATGAACATTTTCACACTTGTTTGAACTCCATCCATCCATCTTCCTCTACTTATCCGGGACCAGGTCGCGGGGCAGCAGTCTAACTAAAGATGCCCAGACTTCCCTCGCCCCAGCCACTTCCTCCAGCTCCTCTGGAAGAACCCCGAGGCGTTCCCAGGCCAGCCGACAGACATAGTCTCTCCAGCGTGTCCTGGGTCTTCCCCGAGGCCTCTGACCAGTGGGACATGCCCAGAACACCTCTCCAAGGAGGCGTTCAGGAGGCATCCGGACTAGATGCCCGAGCCTCCTCAACTGGCTCCTTTCGATGTGGAAGAGAAGCAGTTCTGCTCCGAGCTCTCCGCAGGTGTCCGAGCTTCTCACCCTATCTCTAAAGGAGCGCCCAGCCACCCTGCGGAGGAAGCTCATTTCAGCCGCTTGTATTCAGGACCTCGTTCTTTCGGTCATGACCCAGAGCTCATGACCACAAGTGAGTATTGGAATGAAGATCGACCGGCAAATTGAGAGCTTTGCTTTTTGGCTCAGCTCTCTTCACCACAACGGATGGATACAGCGAACTACGGTCGCTGCTCCAATCTGCCTGTCCAATGGCGTATGGTAAATGGCATATGCTTATATATATATATATATATACACGGCCCTTTCCTACCTACAAGGCCCAAAGACCCATTCACCCAGTCACACACACATTCGAACACAGGTGCCCGCCTGCCACCAGGGGCAAGGTGGGGTTCAGTGTCTTGCCCAAGGACGCATCGACTCATGGGCGTGCAAGGCGGGAATCGAACCTGCAATCTTATGATCATGGGTTGATCGCCCTACCGCTGCACCACGGCCGCCCCAATCTCACGCCCTGGTCTTCCCTCACTCGTGAACAAGACCCCCAAGTGTCATGATCAGAACTTGAGACGGACCCAGATGCTGAAACCCTGAAGGAGGAGACAGGTAAGTGGTTGGTAAGTAGAAAGTTTATTTTCTTTGCTGGTCCAAGCAGTGTTGTGGGTAAGCATGGCTAGAGCTCTTGGTGAGGAGCGTGGCTGGAGCTCTTGAGGAGCACGGAAGCTGAGACTCTTGAAGGTCGGAGGCGTCAGCGTGAGTGGAATGAAGCTGCTGCTCGAGGTGGTGTCAGACTCAGGTGACTCTTGTGGCATGAGAAAAACCATCAGGGTTAACGAACTGGCGAAGAATGCTGGAGCTGGGTCTCCTTAAGTACAGCATGTGGCTGATGAGATAAGTAGTCAAAACTGGTGAGTCTGGAGCAGAGCAGAGCTGGGGGGGGAGGGGGGGGGGAGTCTGAGGCACCATGACACCAAGATATTTAAACTCCTCCACCTGTTTAAACTCTTAAAGTTTAAACCTTCTTAGAAAAATAAATCCAGTTTTATAAAAATGAAAACAATAATTGCAATTGCAGATTTATATAGATTTGGCAAACTGAATGCATTCCGTACAGCAGACATGGCATAGAGTTGATTGATTGACAAGGTCAACAGCCAATCAGAGCGCAGAACAGGGCGCTGTTTAAAAACAAAAAGAAAATGTGCAAAATTGTACTGAAACAAATTTGTGAGACAGTGAAAGGTTAACCACAATAAGGAGAGGGAATACTGTATTCTGTAATTAAAACATGGGATTCAGTGAAACCTTTCAGCTCTTTGGTAAAATTCTGGAGAGGCAGCTTTGTTGTAAAAGTACTGGGAATGGAATGAAGTTCCCTCAGAACATTCTGTATCTTAGACTTGAAGCACAAAACTGCTCACCTGAGCAGATTGGAAGTCAGAGCCGAGTACAGAAATGTTAACCGTCTCATGCACTCTGTTCCAACTGCTGCTCACATCACTTTTTAGGTTGTGTCACAGGAGACTAAGCGGCTTTGCTGCTCTTTAATCTGCCACATTTGCTTTAATTGGGGGGGGGTTGCATTGATACTCTCCACGGTCATTTTTAGTGACGCTATGATGATACAAATTAATTTATTTGTCCTCATATATGCAGTCATCTGGCTCTCTCTGTTATAAAAATTAAGACAATATGTTGGTGATGGGAGTGTTGATACCAAGTTATCGAAGTATGGATACCTATATGACACCAATTTTGGTAAACACTACTCCATTAAATGATCAAATACCAAATGAGATCATAGAAGTGCATTTGCCATTTCCGGATATTTTTGGCTGTTAGGTGAGTTACTCCAGTGTTTTGTAGTAAAACACCCCTCAGCCTACTGCCTGTTGAACTGCTCCATAAGTCACGAGACTAAAGGAGCTGTGAGTGTTAAAGTGACAGCGTCTCAGCGCACAATAAGTATTTCCTTAAAAGTCTTGAAACCACAACGAACACACATCAAACAGTTTTAAAATCTTCTAACTTGGGTTTTTTGTCAAGGTTAAAGTGTGCCGTGGCTCAAAAAGGTTGAAAAACACTGATCTAGATCCCACAAGACAGTGCGCTGAACTTTTTTCTTTAATGATTTGTGATCTTCACTGGTGTCCATGGATTACATGAAATCCTCTCCACCTTCATCCACCTTTGTCATGGTAGGGAGAACACGTCAATGGTCATCTTTACCCCATAGGGTACAAGTGGTATCGCCCACCACTAAAAAGTGTAGCTAGCTTCACAAAAACAGCAATAGAAACGGATGTTTTTCAAATATTATGTTTAAATAAGTTGTATTTTTCCCCTCCAGTATCATGTCACAGCACTTTATTTTGGTGAAATCCCCCCCAAAAAACCACTCCAATGAGTTGAAGTGGATCCAGCTGTTCCACGACTCTATAAAAGGCTGCTATTTTACAGTGATTATTTTTCCTCTGTCTTCACCTGGGCTCCTATATGACAGCTTTATTAGAAATGACAGAAATTTGCTGCTTATCTCAACTTATTTTTGCAGAATTTCAGGTATCCATGGTTTCCTACTGAACGCTTCAACCCATAATTGAAGCTACATTGCTGTCCTTTATGTTTTTCTCTCTGGCTGGTGAACAGTGTGTTTACAGCTGATGACGGCACGGTGAAAACTGGCTATATATCGGCTCTATTCAAATTAATGGACAATGGCACACATTTGTGCATCTTTAAACAGTCGCTGACACTAACATTACCTTAACCCGCCTTACTATGGGCTGTAGCGACTTTCGTCCATGTGTAATCAGGCTTCTTTTATATCTAGAATCTAGACGGTATACAGTTCGGGAAAAAAGCTGAACGATAAAAGAAAAAAAAAACAATCCACATGCAGAAAATCCTGACAATCAAAGGCTTTACGTTGTTATCCTGCAAATCGTTCAGGTTTTTTGTCCTGAATGTTCTAAAAAAAAAAACCTTTTCTCTCTCATTTGGAACGCAGCGGCAGTTGTCACTTTCGCCACGCGTTTCATTCGGTCTAATCAACCACACCTGGCTTTGCACCTGGTACTATTGTCATTAGCTGAATTCACTGATTGCTCTGAGCTGCTGGCCTCTTTGTGTCTGATCCCCCATCTTTTGTTCGGTCGGAATACACAGGAGAGACCAACTACATCTGCAACTCGAATCAAAGCAATTCACCGCTACATGCTGGTTTTTTTTTTTTAAAACATTATTATTTCTTGTTTTTGAATGGCTCAGAATGGTGAAAATTAAAATTTTCCTCTTGTTTTTTTTAATTTAAATGTAAATGATGTGTGTTGTGTGGGAGCCGTTTTCGAAGATCTAATTCCAGCAGAAACTCACTTACAGATCTCATTAAGACAGAGCTACTCCAGGAATTGTTGTTTTAGCTCCTCAGCTCTGCCCCCACCACCACCACCACCCTCCCTCATTTGCACTGTTTATTTTGTCTTCTACTATGAGACTTCTTCTCGCCACCACAAAAGGTGACTTTCCCGGTAACGTCTGGAAGTTAAGAGTCCAAAAAGGGCCTTGGGAAGGAACAGGGAGGGAGTAATGTTAATGAACTACTGTTTGCGTGTTTGGAGAGCTTACAACTCAAAAAAGTTTTACTTAGACTTGCAGTTAGCTACTGACATACAAGAGTGAAAGAAATAAGGACAAAAGCAGGACGATGCTGGAAAATTCTGAGGAAAAGTGTTCTGAGGAGAGAAGTGTGTGCCCATACCAAGAGTCCCCCACATGTGTCCAGCTAGCTCTGTGCTGACACAATGAATAATTCCCAGCATCCTCTGACCCCAGTGGTGCCTTAGCAAAAAGATGCACCGTATTTTTTTTTTTATTTTTATTTTTTTTCAAGAAACAACAGTGCGCTTTGTAATTCAGCGTGCCTTATGGATTGATTCTGGTTGTGATTAGAGATATTAAAACTATTTTGAGAGTTACACAGTGCTCTGTCATTTCTTTTTACATGTTGCAAACAAGGTTGGATATTATTGTGAATACACTGACTCGGCTAACTTGTAGCTGTGGGTTTTCTCAACAAGGTTGAGAGTTAGTGTATTTTCTGTAATGTTTGGGTTTAGAGGTATCAGTCTGTTTCTTTTTCAAGGTGTTGCTAACAAGGTTGGAAGTTACAGGTATTGTGAATATACCAATGCAGCTAACGTGTAGCAGTGTTGGACCGTGTTTTTTACATGTTACTAACAAGGTTTGGAATTAGCGTATCGACGGTCACATTTGTTTTAATGGCCTTGGTCAGTTTGTTTTATGAGTTGCAAACAAGATTTGGTGTTAATGGGAATACGCTAACATGGCTAACATGTAGCGTAACAACTTAACAAAGTTGGAAGTTACAGGTATTGTGAATATGCTAATACAGCTAACGTGTAGCAGTGTTGGACTGTGTTTTTTACACGCTACTAACAAGGTTGGGAATTAGCAAATTAACCGTAACATTAGTTTTAGTTGTCTTGGTCAGTTTGTCTTATGAGTTGCAAACAAGATTTGGTGTTTATGGGAATACGCTAACGCGGCTAACATGTATCATATCGTCTTTTTATTTACATGCTACTAATAAGGTTGGGAGTTACAGGTATTGTGAGAATGCTACTTCCGCTAACGTTACCTCTGTTGGACTGTGTTTTTGATGGTTGAGAGTTACCATTGTCACAGTAGTATTTTATTTTAATAATTGATTAATTAATTAGAGGCTGCATGGTGGAGAAGTGGTTAGCACTCTTGCCTCGCAAGAGTGAGCCAAGAAGGCCCCTGGTTCAATTCCCTGCTGGGAGATCTGAAACAGAACACCAATGGGGAACCTTTCTGCGTGGAGTTTGCATGTTCTCCCAGTGGATGCGTGGGTTTTCTCTGGGGACACCGGCTTCCTCCCACCATCCAAAAATAAGCTTCATAGGTGACTGTAAATAGGTATGAATGTGAGTGTGCATGGGTGTGTAATTGTGGCCCTGCGACTAACTGGAAACCTGTCCAGGATGTCCCCTGCCTTCGCCCACGAGTGGCCGTGATAGGCTCCAGCAGCACCGTGACTCTTAAAGGAACATCTCTTTCATTCATTCATCTTCATTAGAAGATGAATGAATGAATAATTAGTGGTATCAGTCTGTTTTTCTACGCATTGCAAACAAGGTTGGGAGTTACAGGAATTGTGAATACGCTAGCATGGCTAAAAATTTTACTTTTAACATAACTAAAGTGTAGCGTGTTACAAACAAGTTCTAGAGTAACAGTAAATGTCGTTAATTAATAAACGTATCTCTGACTCTTTTGTTTTTACATCTAGATCAGTGTGCCGACAAAATTTAAACAGAAAACATTCATTCACTTTGACACTGATATGTGTATTTACGAATTACAGGAAATAGGTAGGAAATACCTGAATCTGAATACATCTGTACTTTTGTGTTTTATTGATGCCACTAAGGCCTTTGACTGGGTGAACCACCACAAACTATTTCAAAAGCTATTTTATCGATGTGTGCCGAAATATCTGGTACGACTCCTCTCTTTCTGTTATTGCAAATCTAACAATGGTTCTCAAATGAGGCAATGTTTTATCTGAGCCTTTTTATGTAAGCGTTCAACAGGGAGGGATTCTTTCTCTATTTTTATTCAATGTATATATTGATGATCTATCTACTAAGTTAAATATGTGCAAAACTGGGTGTGTTGTTGCATGTCAAATTTGTAACCATCTTAAGTATGCTGATGATCTTGTCATCTTGCCCCTACAGTGCTGGGATACAAACACATTTTTAAAAGTTTGCTCTGACTATGGCAGAGACTTTGATATTAACTACAACCCTTCTAAAAGCAAAATAATGATTGTTAGTACCCAAGACAACAAAAATGTAAACTTTCCGGTTTTAGGCTATGTGGAAAGCCTCTGGAACAAACCTCAACTTTTATATATCTTGAGCACTTCATTACTGATGATTGACAGAGACATTCAGAGACAATCCAGTAAACTCTATGCTCAGGCAAATATGCTGATGAGAAAATTCAGTATGTGTTCTCTTCAAGTGAAGTTTTCGTTCTTCATAGCTTACTGCACTCCTCTGTATATGTCTCCTCTGTGGTGGAATTATGGACGTGTGACATTCCGTAAATTCATAGTGGCCTATAACGATGTCTTTAGGCTTCTGCTACAGGTGCCCAGGTGGTACAGAGCCAGTCAGCTGTTTGTGGATGCTCACATCCCCACCTGTGAAGCACTACTACGTAGGTTTACATACAGCCTCATGGAGCACCTGGACAAGTCTAAAAATTGTCAAATGACCAGAGCTGGTCACTTCCTGTTTGCACCAAGAGAAGAGGATGATTCAGTCTCTGACTGATCCCAATAGAAGCTCATGCCGCTACACTTCCACCTTGAGGAAGCACTGGGCAAAGAGGTTTTACTCTTTTTAAATGATTATAAACCGTGTTTTATTTAATTTTTTGTTTATTTTTTTATTTTATTATGTATGTTGCATCTGTCTTCTTTTATGGACCATCCGAGTCTGAAATAAAGTGAATTTATGGGTGGTGCGCCCAATAGTACAGAGAATACGGCAGTGATCGCCCTATCTTATCTTCCAAAAGTTGCAGGGAGGAAGACGTAGATGCATAGTTTGACTGTTCAATAACTCAGATAATAGAGGATGAATTTGCAACTTGTCCTTTATCTCCTTTTCTATGTGTGCAGTTTCATAAAACATAAAAACAATAAAGGGCCCATTGTTTGTTCTTTTGTTCTCCCTGGGAAGTTCTTGAGCAACGACTAACCACCACAACTGGATGAACATGCCCAATGTCAAACCGATATCCAACAATGTCGAGATGTGTGATCCTCTTTTTCCAATTTCATGAGACAGTGATGTGCAGCAGTGCTGAAAAAAAGGTTGCCACACTGTCCAGGTATCACAGCTGCGCTTTCTCTTTTTTGAGCCGTCAGCCCAGTTGGAAGGGGAAACATTTGCTGCAGGTCATTTTACGCTGCAACGGACAACCCGGAAACCACAAAACTGGAAAAGTAAAATGACATAAAAACATTAAACACATTTTTTTTTTTAAGATTGACATTAACACAAATTCTTATAGGTTATAGAATATAATGTTTATTCATTTTTGTTCAGTCTTGGTTTTCCAAAAAATATGTAACTTTTAAGTCTTTTACTTTTTTGGGATTGTATTATTATTTTTTAATGTAATAGTGAGCATTTAATGTTTGTTAACTAATAACAACTAATTTTATCAAAAATATTTTTCTTTTTTTGTCAATTTCATTGATATTTTGCTTGTTTTTTACCTTGAAAAATTGTTAGAGCTGCAGAAAAAATGTTGTTTCTGTTTTTTATTTTTATAAATATTTTTAAATGAATGATATGAATGAACACATCAATTCAAATTTTCAAAAGAGTTGTAAATTGTGTGTCTGTTGGTGTTTGGCATCATTGGGGTAGTGGTTTTTGGCTAAAGGTAAAAAAAAAAAGAAGCAAACTCAGTCCCCCCTACACCACTTTTTTGAAATTACTAATTCTCATTGATGTGTGAAACATGGCTGACCAGTATGAATGAAAAGACTTCAGGGCTATGTTTTCATTCAAAAAATTTTTTTTTCTCTTTTATAGGTAGTCCATCTGATGCACACTTGCAAAGAGAGCAGGGAGTGGACATGTTAAGAAACTTCACCCAAAAAAAAAGTACAATTTCTCCAAACTTGTCTTTGGAGCAACTTGAGCAACAAGAACATGTATTCCTAAAGAAAACAAGTCATTCTTTTACATGTTTTGTAAACTTTTTTGATACTTTCTTTTAATTTTTACTTTATTTGATTCGCTTTTTCATCTGAGCATTGTTATATTGCAGTACAAATCATAAACTTATGTAGTATTTCGTAATTCTGACAAGACCAGGTGCAATAACACCTGGCATGAAAACATCACACAGTTACTGCAGCTGCTTATTTATTTTTCCCAAAATAAGAGCTTTGAAGTAGCAGACAATGAAGTGGACGACAGAGTAAAAACAATCATCAACCACTGATGTTCAACAGCTGGCACACTGGAACCAATCTTTTCAAGTGCTGTTTAGATGTTTGTTACAAACGTGGTAGTTGGGTAGTTGAAGAAATCTATGACTAAAAAATATGATGGGTATCTGGCTGCAGACAAGATGGCATGCCTTTTAATATGAATAAATGGTAACTGTTAAGGTCTCCACTACTAAATAAAGTTTTAGTGTGCCAGATGAGCTTACACTGGGGCAAAAAATGGTAATTGTGTTATTCCTTTCAAAGTTGACTTTAACAAAAGTGTTCATATTTGTAAAACCCCTTTAAACCAGAGCTTTAGCTGTGTTTACATTCCCTTAACTACTGTAACTTTTCAACCCTTATCCCTTGTGCTAACTTATGGGGTCCAGATGACCCACCCTTAGATTGACGTGTTATCCCTACCATGACGAAGGTGGATAAAGGTGGAGAGGATTTCATGTAATTCATGGATACCAGTGAAGATCACAAATCATTGAAGAAAATGGTTCAGCGCACTGTCTAGTGGGGTCCAGATGACCCCATTCCCGATGTGAAAGTGCCTTGGAGGCAAGATAACACAAGGGTTACCGTGATAAACGCGAATCATCCTCTTGTCTTGGTGCAAACAGGAAGTGACCAGCTCTGGTCATTTGACCATTTACAGTACACATGTGGCACTGCGTATATTTCATTGATTATTTCACTAGTTTTTTGAAAATGCATTGATGGATCATTCTGTGACATTTTTATAGAAATTTAACATTCTTTTACAGTCACAGTTGTGAGCAATGGGGATTAAATGAATTAGATTGCTGCTTAAACCTCTTCATGCCTTTTCTGCCAATGTGGAAGATTTTTTTGTTTTTTGGAAGGGGGGGTGCATTGTCACCTCAACGTAATACTTTCTCTAAGAATTAAAAAAAAAAAAAATCTTGGTGTGCTGGTACCCTTAATCTATCCTCTTTATGTTGTAAGGAGTCAAGTGTGTGACTGTGGATGTAATTGCACCACCACTTGCAACAGTCCAGATGCTAGTGAGCTCTTGAAATTGGCTTGAATCAGGCTTGGGGTTAATTAAACTTGCAAACCCTGCAGCGAGGACAGCTTTCCAAGGCCAAGGCTGAAGAGGACACAAGCTGGAGGTCAGCAGGACCTTGTTAGGTGGAGCACGGGCTTCACATCCCGGCGATGGGGAAATGGTTCGGAGGGTTCAGAGAAGGGGCAGAATGAGTAGGCTGGAGCCGCACTCAGGGAAGGTGAAACATGAAACTGCTTTAGCAAAGGTGTGGGAGTGCGGCTGATGCAGCTGATGAGTGGGTAGTATTGCGAGACAGATGATTGCCAGCTACTCCCTCCATCCCACCCCTCCTTTCATATCAAATGTTAGGGAGAGCAGCATTTCAGATGAGCGGCTGTACCGGCGCTTTCTGCTTCTTTGTCAGCTCTGTCGCCAAGGTGACCTTAAACTAGTTTGGCGGTGGTCCCAAGGCTCAAGCTGTGAATCTCCCAGGAGGTTTTAGCAGCAGCAGAAATCACTCTGCCACTCTTGCCAACAATTACGACCGGGCTGCAACCGAACCCATTTTTACTGAACACAACCTCTCAGCAGACAGAATGAACCAAGTCAAATTACTTCTTGGATTTGATCTTTCTTTTGGTGGGAATATCACCACACATGTGGCAAATTTTATCACCCCAATAGCCTTTTTTTCTTTCTAATTTTGCTTTAAATAACTTTTCATCAAACAACTGTCAGGTGTCTGCAGTTTTGAGGTACAGTGCATCGGCTCATTTTCACAATCACGCTGCTGTTTAAACTTCTTAAAAATAACTTCAAACCGCTTGTGTGTCAAATTAGCATCTGTGTCGGAGTTTCATTTGTGTCACATCCATACTGAAGTATCTAGAGGTGCTCCCCCCTCCCGAGTTGTCTTATTAGCACCAGTACAGGAGTATGAGTGTGAACCGGAAAACTTCATAGTAGAAGACATAAGCTGATAGATATCTTTTGATATTTCAAAGTCATTTAAGGTATGAAAGTGTAATTAGTGCAAATGAGACAGATTTAAAATGCTGCCTTTGGGTTGCAGGAGCAGATACATTATGCACTGTCATAGATTGTTGTAGAAGGACCAGAATAGATATGTTTGGGGAAAAACAAAAAAAGAGAAACTGAAACCTTAAAGCTGACCTACTGCTACTTCATCAAACCAAGACCTGGCAAGAAGCAGCTGAAGCTTCAAGGATACATGCAGAAAAACTACTACAGAGTGGAAGAAAGTGAAAGTAGGGGAGATCAATTTGTGAGGATTCTGTGGTTTCATTTGTTTTTTAAGTTGAATTTTTGGTCATGATGCAAGTTTTACTTGTGTTATATCTGTATTTAAGTGTCTGGTTTTCAGTTCCTCATTTTCAGGTTCTGCTTTTTTACTCTCATGTTGCTCCCATGGTTTTTGTCATGTTTACGTTTATTTATGAAATGTCACCAAGCCCAGTGTCTTGCATAATAGGGCCTGTACCACCAGTTTCTGAAAGTATGAGTTGACGCCCTTGGATCCACTGGGAGGATTGTTGCTGGGGTGGGAGGGTTTTCTTTCCTTTTCTTTTTTTGCCACTACAATCCACGCCAAGGTTCCTTGAAGACGTGTGCAAGTCCTGCCATGCCAGACTCAGCCAACCGTTCCTTGCTGGAGGGATCTGAGTGACCATCCTGTTTCCTGTTACTGTGGAGGGTCACACGGTCGCTCCTTGTCATGTTCCCTGTCCTTGAAGATGGTCGCCGTACATTCCTCTAGGACATGCTGTCTGTTCCATAGGAGGGTCACCAGGACTTTCCCCCCTTCATGTTCCCTGTCCCTGGGGAAAGTCGTCACGACTGCTTCTCTTCATGGCTGTTCCTGAGGAAGGGGTTCTCTGATACCACTCATATCCATTTGGTTGCAGAAACCCTGGTTTTCAAGTCCTGCCATGCCAGACCCAGCCAACCTATGAGGGGGATTGCTGAGACTTCCCTGTTTCCTGTTCCTGTGGAGGGTCCACAGAGTTGTTCCTCTTCATGTGTCTTATTTCTGAGGAGGGTCACTGGGACCGTGCTTTATGTTCTCTGTCCCTAAAGAAAGTTGCTGTGCATTCCCCTAAGTCACGTTTTGTGTTCCAGAGGAGGGTCACCAAGGCTGCTCCCCTTCTTGTTTCCTGTTCTTGGGGTCAGGTCTTCTCCCTTTTCATGCCTTTTCCTGAGAAGAAGGTTCTTTAAAACTTCTCCCATCTGTTTGGCTGTAAGAGTCCTAACCGTTTTCTGGAGAGATTTCACTCACTTATACAACAAACGGGTGAAGCAGAGGTCATGCCGGATTTTGCGTCTTTTCATTACCTCTAAACCCTGCGTACTGTTCTGGATGTGTTGGTCTCTGATTTCTAACACCAAGAGAAACAAACACAGGCAATTGAACATTAGCTATTCAGTTGTGTTTATCAAATTAAACCAGGGGTCTGCAGCCTGCGGCTCCGGAGCCACATGCAGCTTTTTGACCCCACCTTTGTGGCTCTCTTGTTGGCTCTTTCAGTATTGAAGGTTACAGACTACTGTATTACACATTGTTGCAATTAGCACTTTTTGAGCTCGGTTGTGTTCATCACATTTTCATTCCTCCGATAGCACACAGACAGATCCTGCTTGTGGATACAATCCCATGTGAATCATCTATTCAACTCTACACCGGACTGCACGCTCATGAGAAATCATTAATTGGTCTACACAGTGTAAACTAATAAGGTGAACAAATACCTGCTGAAGGCCTGTGGCTGAGAGTCAACATGAAATGAAACCCTACTGAATGAATGATTATACTGACCCGCACAGTAGAGGTCAGATGGCCTGAGAATAAAAAGCGAAAAAATACTAAAATACTATGCTGTACTCAAACAAAATGCCTTTTAATGGTATCCTGCTGTAGATTCGCAAACATGTTTTACAATACTCAGTTACTGCTGAGTCACTGTTATCAAAGAACATTGTCAGATGCAAACACGTAAACACATGCTCACACATATTATCATGTCGGCTTCATCTAAAAACGCAACCACTTAAAGAATTAAGTGTTAGGCAGCTTTTTTATGAGGTTCTGGCCAAGGGCAAAGACTTGGTACAGGTTTGTGATTGGACAGCCTGTTCAGGTCGTGGAAATTCAAAGGGAAGATCAACGCATGGTAAAAGTAAAAATTTACCCAAAAAATGAATCTAACAGGCAACACAGAGTGGAGCGTTGGAAGCGAACCGTAATGTGGCTGGGTGGGGAACACCAGAACACTCCAGTAGGGGATCTCCACCCATACAAAGTCAACTGGGAGCTGCAGGCTTGCGATGCGTGATCCGGATGGGTGAGGAAGCTAAGACAAGGCAACGACAGAGCTGACACGGGACAAGAATTTGAGGATCGGCCCAGGCTTGTGGTACTGAAGCCCATTGAGATCACTATTGTTGTAAATATTGGGCTATATAAATAAAGTTGAATTGAATTGAATTAACTGGACGGCTATAAGTAAGCAGTGTAGCTGAAACGTTCTGGCAGTGAGTGGAACACAGAAGGAAACTTAGGATAGGGCAGGACCAGGTCATTTTCATCGGGTGTGATTACTCCAAAAGTTCAGCGTATCATGCAGAACTTCTCTGTAAAATCAACAACCATGATTTCCAGAAGGTGCTACTCTCCGTAGCCACTCCCACGTGTAAGGAGCTTGCCGCTCCATGGCCTCAAGAAGACGCTGACCTCTCCTTTGATAGACAATGATGAGAGCTAGTGCCGTGGCAGACATTTGAATGTATCACATCAGTTGCTGTGGTGGACAGAGCAGTATAAGGCAAGGACAGCAAATAAATTTATCAAAAAATATTTCAATTTATTTTTCAAAACATGTAGTTGGTCAAAAAAAAGGCCCTTAAAAGAGGTCAAAGTAACAAAACAACAAGCTTTAAATTGAACAGAGGACAACTAAACAGAAAACTAACTCAACTGACCTCACTAATGGAAAGCACAAGGGAACATATATAGTGGCTGATCAGACCAACTAGACAAACAAGGCGGAACTTAAAAAGACTAAGATAAAAAAAAATACAGAAAACAAAGAAAACTAATGTCCAACCTGTGGTAAATTAACATTCACAAATGACTGAAACTAACGAACACCAATATAGAAACAAAAGTAAAGCAACACAAAAAGGGTTTGTTCTCCCCTGGGCAATGGTTTAGTCCAATTAGCTACCTGCTGAATAAAAGGGCTCTGTTGACTGGCATGCTTCAAACGTGTGTTTGTGTTATGCTTGAAAAAAACAAGTCATCCAAAAGTGTATACAATTTTAAAATGAACAATAAAATGTAGGGTGTGGCGCAGGAGGTTACTGCCCTGATAATCGGTTTGTGTTTATTCGCATAATTATGATTTAAAGAAAACAGTGTAATTGATAAATTTCTAGAATTTCGATAGCATTTGCGCATACATGCAGCTGATAGCAGGTTGGTTGGAAAACATGTTGGACACCGGCCCCTCGAGGCCTGGATTCTGACAACCCTGATCTACTATAACGTTTTCCTGCCTACAGTTGAAATAACCAATTGGGCATTTTTACTCCAACTTCCCCACTGGAGGACAAGGATCAATATTCATGTAAAAACTGTTCTGTTCCAGGGAGAATTGTCTTGATTTTTGTTGTAAACTGAAAAAGCACAAACAGGGTTAAAATTAGGGGTGTGCCAAAATATCGATATGGTGATATATCGCAATGTTTAGTCCCGCGATCGATTATCGATACGTCTTCATCAAGTATCAACCTTTTATTTACGTTTAAAAACCCTGTAAAACGTTATATTAACCATCCTTTGGTAAGACAATTCCTCGGAGGGTCGATAGGGGGCGCTCGTTGCGAGATTGGCTGTTGCGGGCGGACGAAGAAGAATACACATTCAAACAAAGATGGCGGAGCGGGAAAACAATGAGAAGCGAGGGCAGCAAGTTAAAAGACGTGCCGGCAGCGTTGAAGCTGCATCACCCGGAGTTGTGTGAGAAAGCTGTGGCTGCTGCTGGCCTGAAGCCAACACAGACCGGCGCGGATACTTTTTTCCAGACGAAGCTACCGCCGTCTTCTGAGAGATCGAGCAGCAGCAATAGCAAACGGAAAACGGTCCCTGCAGCGCGGTGGAGAACGAGGGATTTGGGTTTTTATTGAATGCAGGAGAGCCACGCTTTGACATTCCCTCTCGGAAATACTAAAAAAAAGGATCCCCGTACTGTAAGGCCAGACCAGAGCTATGGCTGAGATGGAAACGGAAGAAAGAGAGGCATCCCTGCCCTTAGACCCCCCTTTTCCTCTAAGCAGCGGTAGACGAGCTGCGTCTTGATGCTAAAAAGCCTGTGGTTCTCTAGAAAAACATGAACATAAACATACATCGCATGCAGCTTTTCCCCAAACGTGTTGTTCACAAAGACTGTTAACTTTTAGATGCCCTTCAAGTTTTTTATGTATTTTATCCCTGGTTATTTATTTTGAAAGCAGTTTATGTCTTAAATAACTTAAAGGAAAGTTCCTAGCTACTTGATTTTTATTTTTCTGTGAGAAAAAGACACTATAATTTGTTCACAGAATTAATATCTTATTTTCAGCTATTTTTTAAATTAAGCAATGGCTATGGTTTTGTTTTCCAAAGTTAATACCAATATGTCTGGCAGCTACTTGACTCATTCATTTTTTATCCTGTTTACAGCAATTTTGTACTAAATAATGACACTGCTGTTCATGTTCACTATTGTTTAAACTGAATTTCAGATATTTCCAAATGAAAATTGTCATTGTTTGTCAAAGACAGAGTATTACTGATTTCAGCAATGTTACACAAAAGTCTGTTATTGATTACACCAAATAGGACACAAGTTGTTAATTTTCATTGTGTTTAAAAAATAAATGGGGAAATATTTTCCAAAAAGCTGTTTTTAAAGTTCTTCTTTCTTAAAGTTTGATATATCGTGAGTTGTTAGAGATGAGATATATCGATAATCGCATTATCACCATATCGTGATAGTATCGTTATCGTGAGCAATGTGTCGCAAATCGTATCGTGAGGTACCCAGTGATTCCCAGCCCTAGTTAAAATAATCTTCCTTATTCTCATTTTAGAAGTTCATTAAGCAACAGCCCTTCAATTCTAGTTGTTATAAAAATATTAAAAATACAGACATGGGTTTTTTATATAGTTTTCTTTACTGTAAGTGCAATGAGTTTCATTACAGAATAAGGTAATCCTTAATAAATTTCAAATTTTTACCAATAAAGCAAAATCTGCACTCAAAGTAATTCAATTGCCAACGCACTGAAATTGATGCAAAACTACAAAAAAAAATAATAATAAAAAAATAAAACAATAATTTTTAACAAAACATGCATGTTAGCATTATCAAATATGTAGTATTTTTTTTACCTTTTCCAGTAGTTCTCTTCCTCCCTCTCTTGTGTTTAAATGTGAAGTGATTATAACGTTTTTGTAATCGCGTTGTACTGTTTTTTGCTAAATCTTAATTCTTGTGTTTGTATATATCTTGGCAACTCCAGATGGAAATTAGCTCTGAGAGCTATAGTCTGGAACAAACCATCTTTTCTTTGATTAATGCTCCTGTGCACGATCCCTGTCGAATAAAATAAAAGAGAGAAAGTAATAAAATATTGAAAATATTGGACAAAAAAGGAGACTATTTTTTCCCCCCAATTTTGATCATTACTGTATTTGTATCACATGGTTTTGAGTTTTGCAAACCAGGACGATATCCCATTTCTATTTTTTATTTATTTATTTATTTTTGCTCACAGTTTGCCAAAAATGGCCGTTATGATATGACATGGGCAGTGTTGTGGGTAATGGATTACAAAGTGACAAATAGCTGTAGTTTATATTTTGTAATTTTTGAACCTGGTTCATATTTTGCACGATATCACTGTCTTAAAAACAAAGTTGCATGAAAGACAAGAGGATGTTGTTTGTCCAGTTTTTGTCATGGGACGCCTAGGGTCCTCTCCTTCCTCCTCCCTTCTCTACTCTTTCTCCCCAAATTGTATCCCGCTGTCTGCACTCACCTCTCCAGTTCTCCTGCTATTTAAGATGAGCCTTCTCCAGCATTCATCACCAGTTCCTTTGCCCTCTATGGTGCAGATCTTGGTCTCATGTTTCAAGTTATGTCATGCTTCATGCCTTCCCTAGTACGCCTACCAACCTCCATCCACGCCACGACTCCACGCCATGCAGCCGTACCATCTACCTTCAAGTCTGACGTCACCAGCTGCTCCAAACGTGTGCTTCGAATCAGTCAAAGGAAAAGACCACACTCACCGTCTGGACTTCATCCTGTTACCACCCTCTCTAGGACTCACGCTCCTCCATCAGTCGCAAGAACTCTTCCACATCACATCATCTTGGGCAATAAACCAGTGACTTTATCCACTCCTGTGTCTGTGATCTTTCCGGGTTCCAGCGACTGGGTCTGTTCGCAAATCATGACAGTTTTTCCCTTAAGAATTTGTGTATGAGAGGAAATAAGTACAGTAACTTGTAGTGAATTACTTTTTCAAATAAGTACAGGTAAAGTCATTTAATTGCAATTTTGATCCAGTAACTAAGTAAAGTAATCAATTACTTTTTAGAAGTAATTTACTCAATACTTTACATGGGCACACTGACCAGACATGCTGATAATGGGTAATTAGATGGGACAACAAAAGGTGAAATGATTGTTTACATTGGTCATGTTGTAAATGAGAACTGGACGAAGTGAGTATGACATCACCCCAAAAAGATGACTTACTTCCAGCTACAACCTAAGGAAGTCAATTAAGTCATCCTTTTTTTTTCACAATACAGACGCTGCCATATGGAGCAAGACATCATCATTAAGAGTTGATAGGTTCTAGTCGGTCTGAATCAACATCTCTATGGCAACCGCTCTGGCCAACCAGGGTGGTGCTTGTTGGAAGGCCACACATCTTCCACTAAAGCCGGCTCCAGTCAAATGCAAATTAATTTTTTGTGTGAGGTTCGACTTCCCAACATTACAGGATGAATGGAAAATTGTATCTTTTTTTCTAGTGGTCCATTGAGGAACTGCAACATTTGGATCTTCCAGGAAGAAAAAGGTGGAGTTTAGAGTCAGTACAACATTCCACCTTCGTGACGGTTGGAGGTCTCACTGCAGTTTCCTCCCCAATAGTCCCTTCTGTTTCATATCCCACACTTTAATAAACATTGAATACTTTTCTAAGTATTTTCACACGTTTTTGCAATGAAACCCTACAAGTGAAAATCGTGACATTAGCATCAGATAATTGGAATAGGATGCTAGAGTCAGGTGCAACAAAAGACCTCGGGACACTTTGATTTGATCTCTGTTAATATTAAAAGGCTGATAAATGTGAAAGAGGTCTGAGGTTAATTAAATTTGCATTCATGGCACGTATACTGCACTTTATCAGATGTTTTTGTTATTTATGTATGTGCTCTGTAGTTAGTCAGTTGTGTTCAGAATGTTTCCATTCAAAAAAATGACACTATTCAAAAGTTTCAGTGTCTCACATCCAGTGTATAGCCTCTCTGTGGTACAGAGACGTGCAGATCTCACCATTTGCACACTACTCCTGTAAAAACATCTGGAAGAGAAAAGATCCATCATTCTTTCACAATTCATCTTTCTTCCTTCTGCTGTTCTGTCTCTTCCCATCTCTCCTGTAACATATACTGCTGCTGCCACTATTTAATAATGGGTGTCAGGAGCCATATGTCAAAGAGACCTAATTCTTCCTTTCCTACAAGGAAGACCTTTGATTTGGGTTTGAAGCAGAGACCATATTAACAAAATCTAATGCAGTTGTTTAAAAACCTTTTCTCTTTTTGATTTGGAGAAAGCCTCTGAAATGTATTTTTTATGAGTTCAATAAAGTTAATAGTGTCTGTATATGTTAACTGACTTCTTAGGTTTTTCAATTATCAGGCACAGTTGTGTCTTTTCACATACCTTACATCAGTGGTTCCCAAACTTTTTCTGCAGGGCCCCCCTTTCTGAAGATTAGAATATTTTCGAGCCCCCCCAAACTGACAAAAACATACAAATCCTTTGTTTGGGAACCACTGCCTTACACGTTTCGACGGACGTCTTCCGTCTTCGTCACTCTGACAAAGACATGCATCAAAACATGTAAGGTATGTGAAAAAAACACAACCATGTCTGTATTATTGGTGTCCAAATAATAAATAAGCAATCAAAAACTATTAATAAAATGCTTTATGCATGAAATGTAAACATTGTGTTTGATCTGCAGAAGTTTGTAGGGAAATGTTTACAGCTTTGTCAAACCTATTTGACTAAGTCTAGTTTTATGTTGTTCGGAGAGAAAGTGTCTAAAGGCCGTATCACATAGTCACTATGTACAGTTTGCGCTTATTGCACGGATGAGTATTGGTCATATGTGAATATACGCGATAAAAGTTGTGAAATTTCCACAGATGTATCACAAATGAACCACGTTAAAACCACGGAAGAAGTACGAATAATCCACGCAAAGCAAATCTACGAAGAAAATGGATCATGTGTAATTATTGTGCCGTTTAAATACAATTCCTGAGGTTGTGTCCGAATTCCTTCACTACTCACTGTATAGTATGTTCACCATTTTGTTGTGCTGTAGGAATCTGCAATTCCAAAATCCAGTGCCCTAGAAATTTTCCGGAAGTGTCTGCAAAAAACCAGTGTGCATCAATGTTCACTAGATTGGCGAATATAGACCACAATGCATTGTGTCGGAAAAAAATGTATTTTTTTAATAAATCAACAAAGTTCTAATCCTCAGAAGACAGTGGACTCATAAATGATTGTTGCAAAACGCTTGTCTAATTGGATTTTAACTTTGTGAAATCCATGACGTCATATTCCCCGTTTAGAAAAGAAGAAAAAAAAAGCATAGGGTCCGAATTGCTTTTAAAATCCAGTCCCGCTGTATATAGTTTTTTAGGATTGTTTTTTAGGATTGTTAGCATTTTTGGATCCTACACCACCAGTTCCTGACATGTTGAGGCATTTTTAAAATACGTATTGGTCACTTGACAATCAAAGCAACTTTGTTATATCTATTTATGAAGTTAAAAAGCATACACAGACAACAAATTCCTATTCTACATGCAGTTCTCTTTTCTCCTCAGTTGTTTATACTGCTCACTGTATACTTGTTTTTTGACCGGAAGTGTGTCTTGTTCCTGGTTTCTTTTTCTACTTTGTGGCTATGAAGTCTATTTATATGTCTTCAAGTGGCAGCTGTGATACGCTCCAGCCCTCTTAGAACTTTACCATTGTCATGCAAAATATTTTGGCTTTCTTTGCACAAAACTAAACCTTTTATTTAAAGATTAACCTTCCACAGCACAGTCAATTATGTGACCCAATGGACCTACCTCACTGAGTTTGCCTATAGTCATAAAAAAATAGATAAAACATAAAGACAAAACATAATGGTAACATGAAGAAGGAAAGACCAGGTCAAATCTGAGAACTGCATCTTTTTCAAGGAGTCCATGAAGATTCATATATGGTGACTTGTTATTCACAATTACATTCATAATCAAGTGTGATGATGTTTGCCAAAGTGTGAAACTGTAATGAACAGATAAGGCACAAGCCTATGAGCATAATTTCGTAATTGCACAAAATAGCGAATGATATTCGCATTTCAGGCACCGGAAACTCGGCAGTCTCTTTTCCCCCTAGGGCGGTAGTTAAGTAACTCACCTGTTCAGCTTCCTATTTAAGTCCAGGTGTGCAGCGTTCATTCTCTTTATTACCGCAGCGCCGCTTTCGTCGCCGGTGTTCCATGCCCGCTGCTCTCCTTCTTTTTGGCATCTTGGTGTGTTCCCCCCTTCTTTTGGATGGTGCTCCCACTTTTTCTGATGTGGGGGGTTTTCATTTCGCCGCATTTGTTTCTCCTTCCGCTGCGTTTCAGCGGCCGGGTGGCGGCGCCGGCGTGTTCGCGTCGCTGCGGCGGGTGAGCGTTTCGCGGTGTTTCGGTTGGCAGCGGCGTTAGATCGGGGGCTGTTCAGGCTTTCTCCTCTGCTGTGGCCGTTTGTATCATTGCGGTGAGCGGCCAGGCGGTCTTTTCCCATGTTTTTCTGTTGTGTTTTCTACTGCGTTTCTGTTTCCTTATTATTGTTCCGGTTGTATGTGACGTCACGCCCCTAAGGACTCTGGGTATTGTAGTTTTATGTTCTTTGTCATTGTGGTCTACCTTAAGGCCCGTACACACCGGGACGAATTTCGCCGGCGATTTTCGTCGGCGAAATTCGCCTCGTGACTAAACAAAGGGCACCAATGAGAGTGTGCACACCGACGCGAAAAAACGCCACGCGTCAAAGCGTTAAAAAAAATAAAACGCATCGGGTTCGTTTTTTCTTTTTGACGCCTCGCGTCGAAATCCATTCAACCAATGAGAGTGGCGCTTTTGCTCACGTGTCTGGAGCTTCTGAAGTTACAGTAAAACACAACTTGGGGGCGCTCAAACACAACACTGCCTTTCTGAGCACACATACCAGCAAAGAAGATAGACGCCAAGTAGCGGCTACAATGCTGCAAAGAAATAATGACGGACATTCTAAAATATCCCCGAAAACGCTCATGAGACATTTTCAGCTCTTGTACCAGTCGATAAAACTCACCATGTTCTTCTGACAAGCGCGTAAATAGTGGCTCTCTTCTTCTGAGTGACAAGCGACTACCTTGTGTACAGCGCCATCTAATGTCAGGGAAGCTCGTTTTCATGTTTTGTGTCTCTTTATCCTGTTATTGTTTTTGGGGTTGTGGGGTTTTTCCTGTGGTTCAGAGCTGGTGGTCCTCGTCTGGACAGGTTTCTCATGCTGGCTGAATTAGTTGTGGCTTTCGGCGTTTTATCTGTTGCTGTATGTTATTTAAGATTTCAGGATTTTTTTATTTTGTTGCATACGAAGTTATATTTAGCAAATACAACCAGTAGTGAAATGTAACCCAGGTCCGCTCTGTGGACAGCGCAATAATTAAGGAAAACTGTACAGGAAATGTACGTCATATATTTCTGTAAAGTATACATGATATACATAAGTAAAACTATGTACCGATGAAATACGTACAGTATGTGTATTGTAGAATTAAATATGGAATGCAAAATAATGTGCATGAATGTGGACTGAAGACTTAAATAATTAAGGTACACGGGTAGAGTTACCGTTTAAGAGCCTGATGGCATGGGGGTAGAAACTCCTCCTGAGTCTCTCTGTCTTAGCCATCCGGCTAAGACTCGGCTCCTATGGCTCCTAGATAAGAGCCGAATGTGAATTTTGCCTGTCTTGTAATCAACGCTGGCTTTATTATTTTGGTGGCTCTCTTTGTTTTGTGTTTCTGTCGTGGCTGCTGGGCATTTGGTGGTTTACTCAGCGTTTGGTTTGTTCTTGTTGGACCCCTCTCTCCTCTGTGGATTTTTACTTTTGATTTGTCTCTTTTATGCAACGTCTGTGGCTTGTTTTGATTCACTCGGCGATCTTCGTTCGTCGCTTCCGCCTGCTCACGGTATGGTTCATTCTAGGCCGCCACTGTGGGTGGCCCTTGGATGTGTTCATGGTTGGAACTTGTTTCGGTCCTGTTGGCGCCTGTCGTCGTGGTCATTTTTTTGGCGTCAGTGGCCTGATTCCTCGTGCGCCTTACGGATTGGTTTATTTTTACTTCGGCTGCCCATGCCTTCTCCACGTTTTACTCCGGACGCGATTTGTGGCTGGGGATGGCTGTTATCACTGATGTTCTCAGTGTCCTGCCTCTTTGCCTCCCGGAGGAGTCTCTCGGCATCCAGTCGGCGCTCGATTTGTTTATCGGTTGACCTTTCTGCTGTCATGGCGGTCCTCATGCTATCAACTGTATTATCACAAGCCCTGTACTGGACTTGGGTAGGCTATGGGCTCCCCTTCGTTTTGCGCGTTTTGATGTTTTCTCTGCGTCAATGTTCCTCTGTATGCCTGGTCTTTTGCATCTCTGTGGCTTACTTTCATTTTCTGATCTGGGTTACCGCGCTGTCTGCGACGTATGGTCCTCTGCCCGTCCGGATTTGTTTTCCTCTCTGGATCTGGATGGTTCATTGGTGCATGCCTCTCCCTTTATGCCATCTCTCGCTTTTGTGCAGCGTGTACTTTGTTTCATTCTTTGGTTGATGGCTGTTTGTTCAATGATCGGCCCACCTGATTCTGCTCTGGCTTTGGTCCCACGGTCATCCATTCATCTTGTGCTCTTGTTCCGGGTAATTTGATCCTGGGCCCCATGTTCCTGTTCTGGATATTCACGTCTTCCGTTTTGTAGCCTGTCCTTCTCAATGCTTAGAGGTCTTGTTATGATGATGCCTGTCGTGTCTTCAGTCTCCCTCCGCTTGTTCTTCTGTGGCTGGGCCCTCTAGTTTTTGGGGGAAAGATTTATAAGAGCGGTTTGTGTACGTCCGGCCGCCAATATCCACGGCTCTAATGGTTTTAAAGATCGTGTGGTTATGAGAATTTAGCCATGGAGTTTATATTAAGGCTCTTTAATTAAAGAGTGAGATAATAGTCTTGTGTTTCATCGGTTGTCTTGGGTAGTATTTAAATAACACCATAAGCAAATTAACCCTGACCGTAGAAACTCCATTTTTTACGCTCTAAAGCTTAGTTCAAGAGTTAATTCTTGTGCCCGCAAGCCAGTCTTCTATCTGCCCTGATTAAGCAGATGACACTTGGCTAGATGCATCTACATGTAGAGGCTTGTTATGCTCCGCCTCTAAAAATCTAAGGTTCATTCTATCAAAACCTACGATCCCTTATGGATTTCCAGACGCCCTTGGCTAAGCTCGTTCTTAGTATTTGATGGAAGCTACGAATAATGGATGGTACTTAAGCATGTTTAGCATGCTTTGGGAGCTTGGATGGATGTAGGTAGTGTCTTCATACGGGTTGTACTTGGCGGTTCAAATTATAGTTCCTTACGTTTTGCGGATGGGGATTTATGTTCTTAAAAAATTAGGTATGAGTGATTCTTATGTTGGCTCCCTGTTTTGTTTCGTTTTCTTTGTTTGGCTCTCTCTCTCTCTCTCTCTCTCTCTCTTTGCAGATAGTATGTTCCCCTAGTGGGCACGAACGGGAGCGGCCCAACGGTCAAAGGTGCCGGGTCACACATAGCAGTTCCACTAGATAGTGTGTCCCCTTCGAGGCGCTTTACTCGAACGGGGGCGGCCCAACAGTCAAAGGTGCCGGGTCACACATAGCAGATCCATTAGATAGTGTGTCCCCTTCGAGGCGCTGTACTCGAATGGGGGCGGCCCAACGGTCAAAGGTGCCGGGTCACACATAGCAGATCCATTAGATAGTATGTCCCCTTTGTAGCGCTGAACTCGGATAAAAGAAATGGAAAGAAGGGGCAGCCCAACGGTCAAAGGTGCCGGGTCACACATAGCAGTCTTACTTGGAAATGGAATGAAATGAAATGAAAATGGAATGCCGCCAAAACACACCTTATTTTATGACACACTGATTATACATTTACATTCTTTCTTCTTCTCTCTTCTTGATGATCTTTGGTTTTGGGGGTTTTAACCCTAAAGTTTATGGAAGTTATCTCATGGAATTGTACGGAGCCTTATGCCAATCAAAGTTTGTGAATGCCAACTAAGATGTAAATTAAGTATGTGAAAATAAATGTATTCTACTGCAAGAGTTTTCGTATGACTGAAAATAGCGAATGATATTCCCATTTCAGGCACCGGAAACTCGGCAGTCTCTTTCCCCCCTAGGGCGGTAGTTAATTAACTCACCTGTTCAGCTTCCTATTTAAGTCCAGGTGTGCAGCGTTCATTCTCTTTCTTACCGCAGCGCCGCTTTCGTCGTCCCACCCTCCTCTCCGGCTTCCACCTGTGGGCTCTGTTCGGGGGTTTTTACCCTAAAGTTTATGGAAGTTATCTCATGGAATTGTACGGAGCCTTATGCCAATCAAAGTTTGTGAATGCCAACTAAGATGTAAATTAAGTATGTGAAAATAAATGTACTCTACTGCAAGAGTTTTCGTATGACTGAAATAGATAGAGAGAGATCTTGAAAGTGGGATTGAAAGATTTAATAGTAAAACAAAAATTGAGCATGAATAGTCCGTGGTCTTTGGCGGTTTGGCTCTGTGCCGGAGACGTCTTGCATGCTTGTGATGACCTCAGACTAAGTGAAGAGACCCCTGGGCCCAGATGCTGATGGTGGTTAACCCTTGTGCTATCTTGTGGGGTCCAGATGACTCCACCCTTACATTGACATGCTCTCCCTATCATGACAAAGGTGGATAAAGGTGGAGAGGATTTCTTGTAATCCATGGACACCAGTGAAGATCATAAATCATTGAAGAAAAAAGGTTCAGCGCACCGTCTTGTGGGGTCCAGACGACCCCACTTAACATTAACTAAGGAGTGTGGGGATAAACAAACTTCTATACATTTAAAGGCAGGAACTTTGATTGTGATTGGCTGTGAAGAAAAAAAGCACTTTTTGGATCAGAGTGAGAACTAATTAAATGATGGAGAGATGAATCAGCAACCCAGCATACCTGGTGATGAAGTCGATCTTCGTTATTGGAATTATGCCAAACCTTCCCTATTAGTACTTTCAGTTTTTACCTTCAACTCAAAGCCTACATTATTGAAAAGTACATTTTTAGAAGCATAGTCTAGTGTTATATCATAACACAGTGTTTTTCAACCAGTGTGCCGCGGCACACTAGTGTGCCGTGGGAGATGGTCAAGTGTGCCGTGGGAAATTGCCCTCATTTACTGATCTAGAAACATTTTCCATCTCCAGGAAATCAGCTCAGTGTTCATCCAAACAGGCCCCTGATAAAACACTGAGTAGTTAGGAATATAAAAGATCTTAAAATTACTTTTTCTTTGTGTTTAATTAATTCTATTAAAGACATTTTGATAAAAATGATGGTGCCGCGATTTAGCTGCAGCTATAACTGTGTAAGGAAAAGTCCCGCCCCTTTAACTGTCTCCGCCAATCATTCTTGGAGGCTTAATCACATGTCATCAGTCTGACCAATCAGAAGTGGTTAAAGTCTTCACTTCCTTCTTCCGATTCTGCTCATAAAGTCTCTCAGTTCTAACAAAAATACCAGCTAAAGCTCGTCTTTAGCGGTGTAGCTTTCCACAGAATCCAGTGTCAGACCGTGGAACAAGTGAACAAAACAATGAAGCTCAAAGACGCTAGTCTTTCTGCCCTTTTTTGGCAGTTTTCACACTACATCTCCCATGATGCATTGGCTTAAAGGAACAGAGTTGTCCTTGTGAAACGTCTAGAAACCACAACAAACAAACAGTTTCTAAATGTTTCCAATTTCACTTTTATTTCATCTCTTAGAAAAAAACAGCCGCAACTTCCTGCTTTTTCTGCCACAATTATCACAAAAATCCACGTGAGATTGTGGGGGGGGGGGCTGTCGATCAATACAGACCATGAATTTCTGCTTTTTTTTCTGGATGCCTGGTGTGCCACAGGATTTTTGTCAAGGTTAAAGTGTGCCGTGGCTCAAAAAAGGTAGAAAAAAACAGTGTCATAACAGATCGTTCCATACTATTTCTGGTTTAATTAACCTATGAAGACAAGCAGCTTAGAGTGACAGGATGTGAGGCTGGCAAAGAGGTGTAACTCTATTTGCATGTCATGAAGCAGAGGTGGAGTGCTGTTCATTTGAGCTTGCTTAGTGAGTTGACCCAAACAAGTCAGAATATGGTGAATTGAAAAAAAAAGGAAATTCTGAGAATTTGTGCCTTGAGCAGTTTTCTTCTCTTCAAAGACTTTCATTTAGTTTGATCCCATTTATGTAAATTGACCTTATTTTTAAGTTTAGAGGATGGGCTATACCATTAGGCGCATTAACCAGAAAAACAACAAAAAAAAGTCATAATTTTTTATTACTCCATTACCCCAAAGAGCAGGTGATTGGTCACAGGGATTGATGAGAAGTTTGTGTCTTTTTATCTGGAACAATCAACATGACAGGTAAGTCAAAGTCACAATAATTTAGCATAATTCAGTTGTGACACATAAAATACAAAACAATACTTTCATTTTTTTCCAGTACAATATGTTGAAATACAGTATTACTGAACCAGGTTCCTGACTTTGGTACCCATAATGCTCCAACAATCTATTTGTAGTTTACCAAAGTTGTACAAAAACATTTTGACAGATTTTTGTTCACAGTAAATCAGTTCCAGGTCAGTAAACACACACTGTATGTATGAATTCTGGCTAAGGCACAGTAAAATATAACCTTATGGTCCAAAAATTATGTTTCAGCCATTGGCATACAGCAAAACAGACTATGTTTTAATCTTCTGCCTCGACCTCCGAACAATGAAAATGGTATCAAGTACCGCAACATACGCCAACCCCAACTTATTTTTCATTGCAGTTTGGAGCCTTTTTAGTTTGTTGAACCCCTCATCTTCTATCATAGATGAACCATGGGAAGACTTTTATTTAGATTAAGCCATTAGAATCCTAAGAAACATTAAGGACTACCCCAGCGTTCATCTCATCATCTAAAGTATAATAAACATTTGAGATGTTTGACCAGCAGATACCAAATGTCTAAGAATACTTGTTTCTATTTCTTTTATATTGTCTTTATTTTATCAGCAGGGCATATTTTTTGGAATATCAATACATTTCACACACATGCCCTTTTGGAGCAAGTCTACCTTAAATGAACACTTTTTTAAGCAATGGATTTTGAGCAACTATGCAAATGTACAAAGTACAAGTTGTTGACCTTCAAATTGTGTCTGGTGGATAGTGTAGCAACTGCTGGGCATTGATGCCATCCAGACTGTTTTAACCTCATGCAGAGACCCGGGACAGAGATGGATTGCGTTGTATTTTCCAGTTTCAGCACAGGGAGAGATGTATTTCTAGGTCTGAAAGCTCACGTCGTCAACGCTGAATGTGATAATGAGACTTTCCGCTTTCCCTGACTTTTGCACCAAGTGATCAGCAGCTGTGTGTCACACTAAATACACTGTGGAAAAAAAAGGGCAACTGGGTTAACTGAGAACGCTGTCGCTACCGCTGGAGTTTACCTTAGCTGCTCTTTTACCTTACACTTTCTTTTTCTTCTTCTTCTTTTTTTAATCAAAATTTGTCTATTACAATGTCAAGAATTGAAACAGAAGGTGTCGTTTTTCTCACCTCTCGCTGAATATTTTTCATCAACCCCCCCTCCCCCCCCTCCTGCTCTCTCTCTTTCACTCAGAGGCTTGTCAGAAGGCAGATTGGAGTCAAACTTGTTTGGTGTGCTGTTCAGTCTCTGAGGCATAACACCTCTAAGGCGCCACACAAAAGCACCCCATGGGACAGCAGCAGCTACGGTTGCCCCCTGCAGCTTTGCAATCATGGAAATACATACTATAATTCCAAAATATTAGGGGCTTTGCTGTTGAGCAGGTAATGAAGTGTCAATGCTGCAAAAGTTGTGCCATGTTTACACCGGGCTCGACAACACGCATTCGAGCGACCAGTTCCAATGAAAAGTCTACACACGTAAGTACATACTGTATATGCGCGTTTCAGGCTTCTGCATTCAAAAGTCAAGCGTTCATGCATTGCTACGCAAATTATTACGTACAAAACACCATTGAACGCATGTTAAAAGTTAAACCAGTTAAACTTTAACCAATAAGAGACACAGATGCAAACACGTTCAATGACAAGTCTATGTATACTTGCATATGCGCGTTTTGGGCTTCTGCATTCAAAACTTGCGGTCACAGATTGCTATGCAAGATTCTACCACTTTCCTTTGGGCTCTCAGTACAAAACGCCAATCAGGGACTCAGATTTGGCAGTGACGTATGGGTATCGTCTTTTTGTTTTTTTAACGGAGGTGCCAACCTTCTGAAAAGCTATCATGAAGGAGAAATTAAAAACTGCGGTTTGTGTCCAGCTGGAATTGTATGACACCAAGTCTTTGATTTATCGCAATAGAGCTGAAAAAGAAAAAGCCTGGAGCAAGATTTGACATTTGGCACCAAATCTCTCCCAACTGTGAGTACAATTCTAGTGTAGCAACAGTCCAGGTTTAATGCTAAAGGCATGTGCAAGAACCCGCGTTCAGCACATTCTTGGACGCATATTACACGCCCGGTGTTCTTACGTTGCAGCTTCATAGGTTGACACCATTGTAAGTTGTTTTCTATTTTTTTTGGAAGTGAAAGCAAAAGGAAAAGTGATTTTTAAAAAATGAAAGACTTAATGTACCATAGGGACTTTAGCCGGGCATCTGCAGACACTTAAAGTGGAAGGCAGATATTGCTGAGATGGTAAAGCAGAGAAGCAGGACATAGTGAGTAATTGAAAACATCCCAGACAGGATGTGTACGCCAGGGAGATGGATTACACTTTGTTGAAAAGGATGTGAGGGAAACTAATGAGTCAGTATTTCAGTAATTGTCCACAGCTAAGAATAAGCATCGACTGAGACGAGTCTGAGACAGCCGGTCTGTCTTTAGATAACGTTTAGATCCTATGTCACCAAAGCCTAATTACAAGGTGACCAGTCTATTTGAGGAACAAGACAGCAAGTCAGACATCTTCGCAGCTTTTAATGAGCTCTGCTGCGGTAAACATTAATGTTTTTCAGTGGTAATTGCTATGAAATGGAAAAAAGGCATATGTTAATCTTTTTTTCCCACTTAATGCAGATATTTTTTCCTTTCCCCTGGTTTTCTCAGTGCATGTAATCTAAAACTTTCAAATGGAATACAATACACTGTCATGAGATGCATCTAAATCGTGTTGATTTATAGAAAGTAATTTGAGTAATTTGCCTTTTTTATGCATAGATATGAACATTCCCTTGGTGACGCCTGAGAATGAATGGTTGGGCTGAGTGTTTTTGGTGCATCCTAACAATGCTGTGGATGAAAAAAGGTCACTGTCTGTGATGGACCAATTGAGGGTTATCATCCATTCTTCCCAGCGTGTCTTCCCACCACAGACATTTGTGCCAAGCATTGACCAAATAATTTGTGTGATATTTCCAACAGGAGGCCAAAACAGAGTTTAAACATTAACTATTAGGGAGCATTGCTATTTTTTTTATATCTACCAGCTCTGTAATCAACTTTAATTTGTGTCCAAAACCTGTCAGAAACGGAACCGAAATTATCCTCTGTTTATAAGCAACTGAGATACGTCTTTTAGGGAACCTATACAACAGTACATCAACCGGTCAGGAACTTGGTTGTTTTGGTGTTTGCTTGCCAGTGGGGGGTCAGAGGCCACAGTTCTCTTCCGCCAAACACAAAAAGTTGAGTTGATGTCAAAGAGCTCAATGTAAGTCTCATCTGACCTAGGGCTGCAAGATATGAGGAAAACTTGTGATTTGTGACATTAGTATTCAATAATGCGATGACGTTATAACTTGCGATACATAACAAATAGTAAAACAACCATTGATTCCATTTCACTGCAGTTTATCTTAAATAAAAGTCAACATACCTTAAATTGTACTCCAAATGAATCTAGTCTACATGGGAGGCGAAAGTCTTACATAAATCTGAGTAGTCAAATGCATAAATGGATTTATTTGATTCACTAAATATTTCAAGCTGCCATAAGATTGTTTTAGCGCAGGGGTGTCCAAATCCAGGCCTCGAGGGCCGGCCTCCTGCTGGTTTTCCAGAAATCCTGCCACATCTGCTGTTTATTACCTGGATCAGGTGTGTTTAGCCAATGAGGAGCTTCAATTGGAAAACATATAGGACACCGGCCCTTGAGGCCTGGAATTGGACACCCCTGTTTTAGTACATTTAAAGTCACCTTTTATTGCGATTTTCGCTGTCTTTTGCGATGCTGCTTGATATCGCGAGAACAATAAATTTGCGATTTATTGTGCAGGCCTAATCTGACCACAGCACTTTTCCAGATCAGTCTCTAAATCATGAAGGTGTTCAATGTCAAATTTCAGGTGGACATGCATATGTGCCTTCTTAAAAGCCGTGTCACACAGCCACTAAGCACATTTTGCGCATTTTCCTTGAATTAAATTTTAGGCTTCCGTGATACATGTGTGATAAATGTAATTCATGTGTTTCTTGCATTCCTCATTCATCGATGTGTGCAGATGTCCCTTGAGGGTTTTGGCCGACAGGTTGATTTTAAGCTGTTCCAAACTTTTCACAGTTCAGAATTATGCAGCTTATGCCATTAAATATCACTTCTGAGCAATAAATATGTAATTCTCATGCATCTGTGAATGATTTTTGTGAGATGCATATGCAAATTTTTGGCTTTCCTCGACCATGCAATGTATGTCTAATGGACTTTCCACGCATGTACCACCGATGTATTACTTTTATATTACGTATACGACGCATGTATTACATTAAAATTACATAATTTACAGACAAATCACTAATGCATTGCATATAAACAGTGCAAAAATCACGCACATTTTGTGTTCTATGTTGATCTATGTGTTCTTAGTAATTTTTTGTCTTGCAATTCACGTGTCTAACAATTGCACAAAAATGTCACATCATTTTTGAAACTGTGTGACTAAAAATCTGAGGGTGTAATCAGATTGGACATATTTGGTTCACTTTAAGTAAACCAAAGTTTGTTTTCCCCCACAACCAGGAACAAATGTTCAGTCTGAATACACCCAAGTGAACCTTGGTCCGGGACTTTAAACTACTCTCAGACCCATCTTTCGAGGCGGTCTCGATTCATTTTCAATCAGATTGAGCTTTGGTTCGCTCTGAGATTTCTCAGTCTGAAAACAATCCGTCCTCAACTGGACCAAAAGGCCACCGTAGTGGGTGGTCACTTGATGTAAACAGAGCAGGAAAGAAGCAACTGATCAAATATTATACAAAGATTGTCGTGTTATCAATCAGAAAAAAGGGGTCCAACTCCTTACTTGCCAGAGCGTTTACTTTTTTAATTTTTTAACTTCTCCAGTCCAGCAGCTGAGCAAGCAGATGAGACCTGAAGCCCTCTTGTGTTAGACTGTTTTTACTCTTACAAAAGGGGGTTATGAATTATCTGACACACGAGGCGTATATTTTTAGAAACCCCTTTTGTATTTGAGGCTAAGCTTTAATTATAAACCCTATGTTTATATGCATTTCTTGTTGGACCAGACTGAACTGAAAAAAAGTAGAGAAAGGGGACGAGTGGGATATTAGAGATGGAGGGGATAGAAGGGGGGGCAGTCGATAATACAGTCATAACATGTGAGTGTTATAAAATGTTTAATTTGACTATTTTCGTTACGCGGCATGTGTCCAGAGCTGATGTGACGTCATCCTAAAAGCTACCTTGTAGTTCTTTAACAGAATTCATGTCTTAACACCACAACTATGAGACAGAGCAGCTGACTGAAATGTGTTTGCATGAAGGCAGGCTCATTAAAACAACTTTTTATACACATTGCTTCTCAATGTTTTCCCTACAATCTGTCTATTCTAAGATAGTGGAAATTTAACAATTTATGTTGTGCAGCAACATTTCCCCTTCAAATAGACCATGTTGAGAAGAGGGGAAAAAAATAGCCTTGGACTTCACAGCCCAAACCGATTGATTTTTATGGTACCGGAGAGATAGATGAAGGCCTGTGTGCAGAGAATGTAGATACTGATGAAATGCCCAGCCAAGTGGATTTTCACAACACCTGACAAGTTCACGACACAAGATTCACCACTTTCAGTCCCCTGGAGGAGAAGGAAATTGGGCAAGCTGGGGAGAAAATCCAATGGTCAAAATGAAGAGATAAATCAGAGAGTGAAACAGTTGTAATCATGGGTGCTGGTTAAATATCAATGCCTGGGAGCAGTGGCCATTAAAGTTCTCATATCTTTGCATGACAGCTAAAATGGTGTGAAATACAGCTGCTACCCCCTGTCATAACACTGTTAACACAATCTATCAGCAGTTAGTCACACATAAATAACCATTTTCAGAGCCCTTGTAATGATCTCAAGTGTTTTTTTTCACCCTTGTTTCTAAAATGGTATTAAAAAATGAAGAGCTGGGTTTTGAGCAAAAGGTCAAGGACAGCTTGAAGACCTTACTTCATTGGATTTAATTAAAGCCATGATAATAGGTTAGCGTAATCTATTGGAAAGTTTCCCACCACATAGTGTCAACTTTACTGCAAAAATCCCAAAGAGGAATTTAAAAAATCCCGTTGAACACTGAGCTTGAAGAAATTAAACATTCAAAGCATATGCAAAGGTCAACATTGGTCAAGAGGGGTGGCAGCCAGGGTATAGCATGATTCATGACCCTCATTTTTTTGTTTAAAATTTAATGGGAGAGATAAATCAACACCCGGTTTATCTTTTGACAAATTTGACGTGATGGTTGGTGCCGGTAGACACGAGGTGACTGCAAGGTGATGATGGCTGAAAGACACCTAGGATGGAATAGACGGGGTATCACTCAGTAATGTTACAGGATATTGTCCACTAGAACCTAGACAAGGCAACAAATACATATCCAGCAATTTTGCTTATATGTCTGCCCTCTACTGGATTCCAGATGTTCGTGAAGGGAATAGATCAGTTTTCTGGACCCTAAAAGTATTATTGCTTGCTAGTAATGCACAAAATAGATGTATGAACTGAAACACATGCAACGACTTTGTTTATTAATTTAAGAAAATGTATATTTTGGCTATGATTGTACTTTTCTTATTTATTACTGCTGAAAAGAGGCAGTTTATAATTTACCGCTTCTATCAGTTTAATGTAAAACTCCAATTCATTCATTTTCTAAACCCCCTCTATCCCTCTTTGGGTAAGGGAGTTGCTGGAAATACTGTTGGGCGAATGATGGGGATACCCTGGACGGATCAAAAGACAACCACGGAGACAGACAACCACAGAGACAAATATGAAGATGCACTCACATTAACACCACATTCAGAACCAACAACTGACCTATGATACATATTTTAGACTAAGTGGAGAAAACCCAAACGTGCACGAGGGCAGCTAGAGTACTAAACCCTACAACTTTAAGCCTTAGTCACAACTGCCATCATAAGTGCATGTGGGCTGTCTAAGGTGAAAAATAGGCAAATCCATATGGCTCAAGCAGGTAGGCAGTAGGAAATACCGTAAACTGAATTCGATGGGGTTGCTATTTTTAGCTCCATTGCTGTACACAAAATTTTAAACTTCTATTCATGTAGCATTATGTCCTTGTTTGTCTGTGAAGCTCGCAGCCACTGTTGTAACACATCTATTCGTCCATGTTTACTTTTGCACTTCAATTTTACTAGATTATGCAATATTGGTCCCCATGAAGCTCTACTTTACGTTTTAGGTTTATAATTTTGATTAATAACATTGCACATTCTTAGAAAGTTAAATGAGTGCCTCCTACTAAGTAAAGCATAGGTTTAAGTCTTGTTAAATTTTAATTTTCTGTATGTATGGTGTTAACATATAACAGAATGGACCATTAATGGATTAAAGAAAAACTAACCTGATTCTGTTTACAGTATAAATAAATGCCTGACAATCTTTGTAAAACTGGTTTGGCAGCAGTCACATTTGTAGATTAAATAGAAAAAAATTGTTTTTTTCAGTTTAAAAGAAAGTTCCTTAATTCTGTGCTTTTGGAGCATGTCTAGTCAGTAGGAAAAGTAACCATCTATATATCTGTGTTTGTTCTTCTTCCAGTTGTGGAGACCTTTCCCGTTTGACAGGCGCTAGACGTCTGTCTGACTCAGGAAAAGATTGTGACTGAAACAGATTTTTTCCACACAGCAGATATTCTGCCTAACACTTCCAAATCAGATACTGAGGAAATCCTTCCTTGATAAGTAAGAGAACATTATGTTTCATGCTATTAGATCACAACGTGATGCGCTTAACAAATGTGTAACATGTGGTTTCCCAAAGAATGACCTTGATTGTAGTTTTCTGGCTCACAGCGTATTTCTGATATACATTCAATGTAATTTCACATCTAATTTCTTTAGAAATCTAAGTCTAAGTATCTTGAGAATTTTAGTCCTTTAAAATTCATAGTAGCAGGTTTAAAGGTTGTCATCTGGATGTTTCACCTCTTATCCAAAAGGCTTTGTTAATTCTGAAATAGCTGGTAAAAGAGCTGGTTCATACGCTGCTCATGGGGGAGGAGTCAGACCTGAAACTGGATAGTATTGTCTACTTAGACTACATGGTTTCTAGTCTAAGTAGATAAAGACTTAAACCAGCTCTTTTACCAGCTATTTCAGAATTGACAAAGCCTTTTGGATATGAGGTGAAACGTCTTTAACTTTAAAAACCAAGTCCAGCTGACAACCTTTAAACCTACTACTATGATGGAATCTACCTGGATGAATGAGAGTCTTCATTAACTTAAAATTCATAGGCTGATCAGTTTGGCATTGGTTCTAGACAGACAGTTTTTTTCGTGAATCTTCTTCTGTCTTCTTGTAGCTGTATTGTCATAGTAATTTCAACTACTTTGCATTAGCAATCAAATAGAAGAGACAAGTTCCAGTACCTATGGGTTCTGTTCAGAAGCAAATGAGTGACAGTTGACTGCCGGTGGAACGTCCAAGAACTTAGTATGTTGGTTTTATTTTAATATTTAAAGACTCACTCCAATGAAAATAGGGATTTGGTTGTTTTTAACATGTTCTTGTAGCATTTTTCTAAAGATGGAGGGCATATAAAATGTAGCTTAAAATTGGATTTTGTGTGTATTTTTTTATTGGGTTGGTGTGAGTCAGGAGCAGACAAAACAATGCTGTTGAAAAAAGCTTGTTGGTGTGACGTAGAATCTAAAACCAGTGACGTGCGGTGAGGTTGATGACTGGTGAGGCACTGAGATTTACAATGAAAGAACAGAATATTTCCCCATTCATCCAACAGCAGGAAACAGCTTATAAAATACAAACCAGATCATATTTGTCCTACAGCGAATATTTATTTTATAGATAGATAGAACACTCTTCTTGTGTATAAATTATTCACATATACTGTAAACAAATTAAAGTGTAAAATTGAACCTCAGTAACTATTTCTGGTATTTTTTTCCAACTTCAAATTCTGGTGCTTTAATCATTTATCAAATATTGTCTGTGAAAATGATCATAAAAATAAAATAAATTATTTTAATTACATTTTTATCCACTTACTTCCATGTTATTTTTGAAAAACGAACATTAAAAAACATGTTTGTCCTTACTTTTTGAGTCCATGTGTTGATCCTTCTCCACAAAAAGCTCTATGATCTGTTGAAAAAGTTTTCCTTATTTTCCTTTATTTTATGAGTTTCTCCCTCTCAATGAAGACAGACGTTCCTAGTCTGTTTCTACGGCACCAGTGTAGCTATAAGCAGCTGTCAGCTCACGTCTAGCTCACGTATTATGCAGGCCTTTAGCAGGGCTTCCACCGCACGTCTGTGTTAACATGGAGCCCTACCGTCAGAAGTGAGGCACAGCGCTGCCGAGCCTCACCCGGAGTTTCCGCTCCGTCTGTGATCGCGCAACACTCAAATTCGGCGATTTTAACCTCAGAAACTGGAAAATGTGTTGAGTTGACTGAAAATGTATATTTAACACAGATCAGTGGAAAATAATATTTACTTAATTTACCTTTTTCTATTTTATCATGAGTATGACTGGTGAAGCTCTGCCTCACTTGCCTCACCTGACTGCACGTCACTGTCTAAAACAGCAAACCACAAGTTTCTGTTCCTCTCCACTCTGATGCATCTACCTGTAGACAAATAGATCCATGTGTGTCTTTGTTTTCCTCGTCTGAGCTGGGATCTGGCTCTGAACTGTACAGCTGGATAGCTCCAATTTTGCTAGCCATTTTTGTTGCACTTATATTGTTAGGTTGAGGGTGTGAAGGGCTGTAAACTAGCGGGAGACAGTGAAAACAAAGGGATTATAGGAAGTGACTCACAAACTCAACTCTTTTGATTTTGGTAAACATGGCTTAATCATAATTTAAAGACAACTGGGAAAGCTTTGACAATAGATCAAAATATGATCGAAGTAGGACTGTAATCTATGTTCTCACCCTCTGCCACACAGGCAGGAAAAAGGTTAATAGACACCCTAATTCCTCTAAAGTTTTAATCTAAGCATCTTAATATGTTTTCAAAGGTGTAAAATTTCCAATGCAATTATTATTTAGATTCCAGGTACCATTATATTTACCATTTAACACTGGAGACATTGCTGTTGACACCTCTTTGACCTACTGACGTCAAGAATGCATATACTTCTGCCCCCCTCCCCCCTTTAGGACACTCTGATCACAACCTGGTCCATCTCTCCTCTGCTTACACTCCAGTGGTGAAACAGCAGAAACCACAGGTTAAAACTGTGAAGATCTGGACTGAGGAGATAACAGAGCGACTAAGGGACTGTTTTAACACCACAGACTGGGACGTTCTCTGCATTCCACACGGGGAGGACATTGACAGTCTCACTAACTGCATCACTGACTATGTCAATTTTTGTATGGAAAACACAGTGCGAACAAAATCAGTGCAGTGTTTTTCCAACAATAAGCCCTGGGTTATTCCTGAGCTAGGGATCCTCCTAAATGAAAAGAAGAGGGCTTTTCTCTCTGGGGACAAGGAGGAGCTACGCAGAGTACAGAGGGACCTGAAATATAAGATCAGGAAGTGCAAGGACTGCTACAGGACGAAGCTGGAGCAGCGCCTGGAACAGCACAACATCCGTGATGTGTGGAGAGGTCTGAAACATATCTCGGGCCACGGTGAGGCTGGAAATGGTCACCAGGTCACAGGTGACCAAGCCTGGGTAAATGAACTGAACCTGTTCTTTAACAGATTTGATTCTGCCCAGCCCCCAGTCTCCACCCACACGGCCCCCTCTTCACACCTTTACAGCTCAGGTGTCTCCTCCCAGCTCCAGCTGTTACCACCTCAGCACCAAGCAGTCCACTCTGCCCTTCTTTCAACAGAAGCAAAAGGACCCCCCCAACGACTCACAGCACCAGACCAGCCACCGCCCACCCACCCTCCAACCCCCCTCTGCCTCACCCTGAATCAGGTTAGGATGGAGTTAAGGAGAACAAAGGCCAGGAAGGCTACAGGCCCTGACAACATCACCTCCAGGCTCCTCAGGGAGTGTGCAGACCAGCTCTGTGTGGTGATGCTGTTCATATTTAATATGAGCCTCAGACTGGAGAAGGTACCAGTCCTCTGGAGGACTTCCTGCCTGGTTCCGGTTCCAAAGGTACCTCGTCCTACGGAACCACTTCAGACCTGTCGCCTTAACTTCCCACCTGATGAAGACTATGGAGAGGATCATCCTCAGCCATCTCCGCACCCAGGTGAGCTCAGCACTGGACCCGCTGCAGTTTGCATATCGACCAGGCATCGGGGTGGATGACGCCATCATCTACCTGCAGCATTGGGCCCTGTCTCACCTGGAGGCCCCTGGGAGCACTGTGAGAGTCATGTTTTTTTTATTTCTCCAGTGCTTTCCACACCATCCAGCCATCACTGCTGAGGAGGAAGCTGGAGGTTGCAGGTGTGGACCAACATCTGGCTGCTTGGACCATCAGCTACCTCACAGACAGGCCGCAGTTTGTGAGGCTGCGTGACTGTGTCTGATGTGGTGGTCTGCAGCACGGGGGCACCACAAGGGACTGTGCTCTCCCCATTCCTGTTCACCTTGTACACATCAGACTACATCTACAACTCCCACACTGTCACCTGCAGAGGTTCTCAGATGACAGTGCCATTGTGGGCTGTGTATCGGGGGGACGAGCAGGAGTACAGGAGGGTCATCTCTGACTTTGTTGGCTGGTGTGAAGTTAACCACCTGCTGCTTAACACCAGCAAGACAAAGGAGCTGGTCCTGGACTTCAGGAGGTCCTCACCATCACAGTCACCGGTGAACATCCAGGGTTCAGACATTGAGGTCGTGGACACTTTTAAATACCTGGGTGTTCACCTCAACAACAGACTGGACTGGTCCAACAACTCGGATGCTCTGTACAGGAAGGGTCAGAGTCGCCTTCACCTGCTGAGGAGACTTAGGTCTTTTGGTGTGTGCAGACAGCTGCTCAGGACCTTTTACAACATTGTGGTGGCTTCAATGGTCCTTTATGGAGTTGTGTGCTGGGCGGGGAGCAGTGCAGGCAGAGACATGAGGAGGCTTAACAAACTGGTTAGGAGGGCCGGCTCTGTCCTGGGCTGCACACTAGAGTCCATCGAGGAGGTGGCGGACAGGAGGATGTTTGCTGAGCTAACATCCATCATGGATACCCCCTCCCACCCCCTGCACCAAACTGTAGAGGCGCTGACCAGCTCCTTCAGCACCAGACTGTTACACCCACAGTGCAAGAAGGAGCTACAGCAAGTCACTCCTCCCCACAGCCATCAGACTGTACAACACCGTGTTACAGTGACACTCCACGGTCCCGCGGGTGTTTTTTCATTCACTCATTTATTTATTTTCTTTTGTTGTAGTTGTTGTTTTTCAATTTTAAATTGTTTCTTGTTCCTGAACAGTTGTTTGTTTTTGGTGTGAACTTCATTACTTATTTCTGTATTTTGGAAAAAAAAAAAAAGAAAAAAAGGTTTTTTACATGTTTTTTACAGTTTACATGTTTTGCAGACCGCATGTTTTTTACACTTTTGCAGCTGTATTTATTTAATAAGAATCTAATTTTTCATCATTTTTTCATAATAATTTTAGTAATATTTTTGATTATTTAATATGAATGTCATTTGTGATGTCCTTTTTTTGATGTTATATTATACAGATTATTTCTGAATGTCGTTTTTGCTGCCACAGATAAATGAAATTTCCCCATTGAGGGATTAATAAAGTCATCTATCTATCTATCTATCTATCTATCTATCTATCTATCTATCTATCTATCTATCTATCTATCTATCTATCTATCTATCTACTGGTAACTCTTTGACCGTTTGTGCAATCAATGTGGTTCAGCTGATTCTGAAGCAGAGAAAAGCAGCTTTCATATTGCTACAAACAGAATCAGCAGATCTATGTTAACATATGTGTATGCCACACATTACTGCTGTAAAGTGTGGCATATCAGCGCAAGACTACTTTTCTCTGCTTCAGAATATTTCACTGGAAATACAGTACGTTAATTGCGTCAACGGTTGAAGAGTTACGGTAGTTGAAGGAATGTCAACACTGATGCTAAAGGTCTGGTGTTAAAAGGTTAACCATTTGCAAGTAGTAACCATGCCTCACGCAAAACAAATTCACCAAAACTCTCAGATTTTCAAAGAGGTCGGACTGTTGGGCAATCTGAGGCTGGTCTAGATTATAGTACAATTCAGAAGCCAAGGAAAATAATTAATAGATTGTACTCTGACCAACCTGGGCCCTTGAAAATGAAGCTTTTGCTGTTTGAAGAGTTTTGCAGGAAACGATCCTTGTTTGCAAGCTCTGGACAAAGCTCAGTAGTTCAACAGGAAAAAGAGTTTCTGAATGAAAAACCGCAAAAGGAACATCTAGTAAATACTACGGTAAGTAGTCCTACCTGTCAATTACAAATATTAATTTTGCAAATTAAATATATAGTTTTGAAAGTGATAGGTTTCTATTTACATCTTGCAGGTCTGTGTATAGACTGTGGGGTGTGAGTGAATTATTAGGAACGCCAACATGGCAGCTTCCCTCCCACCATGGCTGTTATCTCCCTCAAAAATAGGGCACGAAGCTCAGCCACTCAGAAAGAACTTGGAGGGGAGCCGCTACTTCTTTACATCACTAGAAGCCAAGTAAGGTTTTTGAATGCCTGGTTAGAGTTTTAGTCAGTGGTGAGGCGTCTTTGGTACCTAGGGAAAGGTCTCATGGTAGACTCCTGGTCACTCAGGAAAGATTGTATGGTTTGGGAATAGCCTTGTATCCTCCCTTGTCCCTAGGAAATGTGATGAAGGTAGATGAAGTCTTCTTGCAAATATTGTGGCCCGAGTGACCAAAAGCCAGGGGAAAGACGTAAAATATGAGAAATATGATCAATTTGTCTTTGTTTTTCAATGAATGCAAAAAGTAACATCAGTGATAGACAATAATTAACATAACATTTTCTTTTAAACTCCCACATCAGAATCTATCAATTATTTTCCCAAACCAAACTGCAGAAGCTGTAACTTTTACACAAATATACTGACATGCATGGAAATGTTCATATTTATCTCAGCCCCCTCATCTCTTCCTATTGTCCCGTCCTCTGTTTCTAAAACGGGAATGGCGGTGATGAGCAGTGAGGCTGGAGACAATAAAACTGGTAGAAGAAGCAATTACCAGCAGGTGACAAGCTGGTGGTTCAGGGCTTTCAGCATGTCATTATCTGCACATCGACATTTCCATGAGTCCTGACAGGGCCATTTCTGAGGCTGCCATGGCGAGGCGCCCTGATAATTCCAGAGAAGAAGAAAAAATTAGGCGAGAAAGGCAGTCGCAGCATTCTTAAGTTCCCCTATGTTCACACTTATTCTCTTTCCTATACATCAAAAGACTGCAGAGTAGGAAGAGAGGTTTCCTCCAAATGCAACTAACCTTCAGTCCTTCTCCAATCCATCAACTTCAAAGGTGTTCCCAAAATAGTCATGGTACATGTAATGCGACGTTTACATCAAATAGGTTACGTGCGTTGTAGAACACGCCAACCGTACATTCTTGAACATGTGTTTACACTGGACTGTCCCAACCCAATACTAATGCATGTCCTCTGCTTACAGCTGGAAAAAGGCGTAGTGTGAAATGTCAAAGCAGTGCAAATCTTGTTAATCTTGCTCCAGGTTTTTTCTCTTACAGCTCTATTCCGGTATATGACAGACTTGGTGTGATAGCATTCCATCCAGGGAAAAACCACATTTTTTCATTTCTCCTCCCTGATCAATTTTCAAAAGACTGGGACTTCCGTGAATTTAAAGGGACGCTATCCATACGTCGCTACCAACGTCAAGTCCCTGATTGATCAAAGTTCAACTGCTTTAACTTTTAACTGGCGTTCAATGGCCGCGCATTTTGTCCGTAGTGCCCGAAAATGCTCAAAGAAACTTGCATGGCGACACATGAACCCAAGAGTTTTGATCGTAGAAGCCCAAAACACACATTTTCATCGTGGTCGTTTAAACATGCCTGTCCTAGGGTGAACAAGATAATGCCCGACGAGGTGTCTATAATCAGATATTATTGAACAACACCGAGACGTGACTTGTTGCATCTGCATTTTTAGGTTTAACTCACTTTTCACAAGAAGCGGACGTTGCGAGACGTCAAGGTCACTTCTACCTAGCCTGCACCGACCTCGCTCTGCAGCAGTGGAGGAAAGTGGTCTTTATCGTGTTAAGTGATACAAAGTCTCCTTTCAGAGGGAAAATTCATAAGTTACTGCTTGTTATTGTCCAAATGATGAAGCAAAGGTTATTTTCAAAGAAACAAGTTGTTTCCTTAATGCTTTTATTGCAAAAAAATAGCTACCATTAACTATGATTATTAAATGTGTAACAACAAACAAACAATTCTTTTTATTACTTATTTATTCATTTTTTTTAAAAACACAGTTATTCTGTATCGAGCAATTGGGCAAACAAGACAGAAAGGCAGCAATCTGTTTAATGTAAAGATAGCATTACCATTTATGGTGAAGTTGGATGTCATAAAGCCATTTGAAGATATTTTCTACTGTCTTGCTGTTGTGATAAATTGTAGATAATGTATGTCAACCTATTTTCCAAATTCCTGTTGTTCAGGTAACCATTCGGTATTTAGGCTGGTGCCATCATATGGAATATTCGGGTTATGTGATTGTGGGTGTCCATTATTGCTTTTTAATGGACACCCTGGCCTGCAGCCAATCAGAAACAAGTATTCACTAAGACATGGTAAAACTTCCATTTAAACCCATTAGAACTCTATGTTCCCTTTCAATCTGCTCTTAACTAGTGAAAATCTTAACAAACCATAGAGCAAAAGTTGATTGTCCTTGTCAGTGGAAGAGCTCAGGATCTTACGTGTCTCAGTTTAAATCTCACGCTGCACAGTTACTTATCTTCCGGGTGCCTATTTCAGCGCCCTGAAAGGTGCATACTTGTGTTGGCAGAATTCCGCCCAGAGAGCAGAGTGCAGAAAAAAAGAAAATAAAATAAAACGCAGGGGGAAAACCCCCCATGAGTGTGCCGCTCTTTGTGGCAAAATATGTCTCATTCCAGAGTTGTGCCAGCTCCATCTGTGCTCCCGATAAGACTCTACAGAGGGCATGATATTCCCAGGTCTTCTGCAGAAAGCGTGCGTGGAATAGCAAAACGGTGTGAAGCCGCATTTCCACGATGACGGGTAGACATGGAGGCGTCTTCCCTTCGCCGGCGTTTCGGCACAGATTGAGCCTTTCTGAGCACCCTAGTGGATGCTAGATGAGGCTTTGTGCAAATGATAGAAAGGAATTGTGTGGAGCTGAATAGAGTTTGATTAAAGGTGTGCGCTCAACAGCGAAGAATGGGATGCCACATGTAGGACAGACGTGGGAAATAATCCATTCTGCATGTTTGTAAAAAGACTGAAGGGCTTAGTGAGGAATGCACAACATAAAACAAAGAAAACGTCGTTTATAAACCATTGTTGCGCATTTATTAACTACTTCTTTCAAGTGATTGCCTTCACAGTGTGGAGGCTTTGATGAAAAGTGTTCAGACTTTCATTTGGAAGTGTCCGTTCCAATACTAGCGTGCAGCTGCTGTCCAGCCTCTGGGCCTTTGCCAGTTCCCGTTCACGGGAATTGTGTTTTGTGCTTCTGTCCTTTCCAACTTACAGGGGGAGGGAGGAAATACAAATAAACACCACTGTTAGCCAGCAGGACGTCGCTGCTTGAGCACAGGAGCTGTCACTATTCATCAAAGTCCAATTTGGGCAAAGCTAAATGAAGAGAAAAAGAAAACAGCACGAAATGTTGATTGCAATTAAATAAATCATAAAATAGTTTTATGCTGTTATGTGAGCAAGGAAAAGTCAGTTAGCTGTTGTGGATTCTTTCCAAACCATTAAGTGTAGTTTTGTGGTGTGACTTTATGGTCTGTGAGAACATTTTTTTCTTGTGAATTTATATATATACAGTATATATATGTATATATATATATATAGAGAGAGAGATAGAGAGAGAGAGAGAGAGAGAGAGAGTATACATATATACACACTCTCTCTCTCTCTCTCTCTCTCTCTCTCTCTCTCTCTCTCTCTCTCTCTCCATATATATATATATATATATATATATATATATATACACAGAGAGAGAGAGAGAGAAAACTACTGCATTATAGAACATTCCACTCATATGTTACAATACATTGTATTATTGAAGTGCAAATATTGCTGAAGTGACAAGAACTTAAAGCAATTGTGTCAAAAAAGCTAACACAATTGAGGTAAAAGATGAGTCTGAAATGAAGACAAAACAGAATTCTAAAAAAATACAGCATACGGTTAGGGATCATCCTCACACAAAATGTGAGGATTGTGCTCCTGGATTTGGTTTTGTCAATTGTGCTTCTCAGTTTTGATCATGTTTTGTTTTGAGTCGGCCCCCTGTCAGTCACACCAGGTTAATGTTGATGATCTTCCACAGCTGTCTTGGTTTTAGTTAATGTCCTCAGTGTATTTAAGTGTCTGTTTTTTTAGTTCTTCATCGTCAGATCGTGTGCTTTGTCACTCTTTTTGTCACTGCGAAATTTATTCATTACATTTTTAGGTTTCTGCCACCAAACTCAGTCTTCTGCATTTTGGGTCAGCAGTTACTGACAGAAACAATGACTGACAAACCTGGGTATTGGTTATACTATTAGCTATGGTTGTAGCTCAATGACCTGAGTGATTGGTTTTGGGTTCAAATCCCAGGTTTGTCAGTCAAACCTATAAACAGTACAAATGGAAATCAGACAAAGCAAACACGGGTATAAAAAAAGCATAAAAATTTTTAACAATAATGGAAATAAAAAAGCCTCAAAACTTATCAGTAACTAAAGTTAAAAAAAGACAAAAAGTAGTCTTACAGATAATACAATTGAAATCAAATTACAGTGGTTCCTCGTTTTTCTGTGGGAGCTGCGTTGTAAAAATACCACACAATAGGGCAAAAAAAAAAAATCGCTCAGTGGCCTTGTCATCTCTATTTTTCACAATTATTCTAAAATTTAAAGTCTGAAAACCCACTCACTACACATTTTACACAGTTTTCTCATAGAGTCATAACCATTTTCCCACTTTTTTCCTTTTGTTTAAATATTTTCAAAGTTCAAAATAAGTCCAGTATTACAGAATAACAAAGATCTGCTATCTTGCCTATTTGGCAAGCTAAACGTGTTTTTTATAGGGCACACTGCAATCAATCAGGATGTAGAAACAAAATGTGCTGTCAAAAAATGAAAACACGTCAAATTGCACACAAAAATCTGTCAAAACTTTTTTTTTTTTACTTGTTTAACTGTCCAACAGCTGAGCAAACAGATGAGAGCTGAAGGCCTCTTGTGTTGGACATATGTTACTTTTACAACAGGGACTTATGAATCTTTTAAACTACCAGAATAAACCCCTTTTGTTATCTTTGCCAAACTTTATTCATTTTGATCATATTTGTAACATTTTTGTGTTGGACCGGATGGAAAAGGAAAGAAGGGAAGAAGAGAAAGGGATGTTGGAGATGGGATAATCTGTCAAACTGAAAGACCACCAATGGTTAATCGCAACAAACCACTGTATATCTGATAAAAAATATCTTCGATTTTGAGGCTTCATAATCATGTCAGTCTAAGATCATCATCTATGACTATTTTTATATAAAAAAAAACTGTGTTACCATTTGTTTGTTAGATAGCATAAATAAAGGCCATGATGTCAAACAGTGCATACAGTATTGCTCATTTTCCTTGTATGAAATGTCAGTTTTTGGTGATTCATGCATGAAATACATAAGTGTTTCTTACGTTTGGCATTCGTCGATCTGCACAGATGTCCGTCAAGGGTTTCAGCCAATGGGTCTTTACATGAATTTGGTTTTGAGCGGTTCAAAATTTATATTGCAGTTTATGCACAATTATTATGTAAATGATACGGAATAATGCGTGATTTTTCCAAGATGTACATGCAACTTTGTGGCTTTCCATGTATGTTTAACAGACATTTCAAGAATTTACCACGAATAACTATATAATGACTAATATATGATGTCACGTTAAAATTACGTAACTGACGCATGAATCACTAATGAATTCCATTTAAACAGCTCAATTATCACGCACATTTCATGTTCTACATTGATTTACATGTTTTTTGTGTGTTTTATTTGTACTTCTGTGGGTTTATCGTGGTTCATTCGTGATACATCTGTGAAAATTTCACAAAAAGACACAACTTTTCTCACTTTTTCCATGTAAATTCTAGTATTATCTAATTTCATCCATGCCCTATGTGCATAAAGGACGTCGTGGCTGTTGGACATGGCCTTAAGGGAAATGTTGAAAGACCTTTAGGATCAGAAATAGGCCATTTGTTTACCTAGGTGTCAAGCTTTGGGTCATGTGACAGAAAAAGCAAGAAGTTGAGGGCTTTTTATGACTGAATTTCTCTGGACTTGTGCCTTTTCCCCTCACCTTATGTTTTCAGTCAGTTGGCTACAGAACAAACTGAAACCGTGACCAATGGTGTATCTCGGTTAATGAGCAGAAAACTCATTTCTGCCTCTCAGACATGAGGGGGCTTTTTTTCAACTTTACTCCAGCTGGAAAGCTCAATCCGGACCGAGCATTTTATTTGACTTTCTGCCTCATTTGTTTAATTTCCTGTTCATCAGCTAATTCCCAGCACCCTGGATCAGCAAAGGATTTGCTGCTTAATGCAGATTGTTTATAGCGTCTGCGCAGGCATATTTACCTTAAAAGATGTCACCACTTACAGCCCAATGGCTCCATCTGGTCAGGGGGGGGATAAAACCTCCTTGCCATTTCCTTAGCTTTGACCTAGACCTAGACAGCAATCGCAGTTTGGCTTCACATTTGTCTTCTGCTTTGGCCTGTTTTTCCCTCTCCTTCAGGATCCGTTGGATTTTCACCCTTTCTTTCAGCTGATTGCTGAGGAGCGCTGAAGGGAGGCAAAAAGCAAAGATTCGGTTCAGTGGCTCTGATCTTGATTTTCTGCAAATTGGATGGCAGATTAGGAACTTTTATTCACAGATCAACACAATCGCTTCCTCTGTCACTGGTTACCGGGCCTTCAGACCAAAGGGGCAGGGGCCATCAGTGCAAACGTGCCATCTGTGACGAGGGGTCTCCCTTTGTTTTCTTCCTAAAACACAGTCTTCTTTTCAATCACAGTTTGTTAAATGAGTGGATGCCACAGAAAGGTTGGTATGAAATGCAAAACAGAAGTCAAGAACAGTCAGAGTCCAAATATAAGGCTTTCCCTTCACACCGTTGTTGTAATGCAGTATACAAATGCACGTTTGGGGCTTCCGTGTTCTAAACTCTTGTGTTTATGTGTAGCTATGCCCATTTCTACAATGGCTTTTAGGCTCTACGTACAAAATGCACAAGCTATTTTCCCAATAAAATCTGTTTTAGACATAAAGAGACACTCCTTTAGGTCGGTTGGAAGGTTTAGAAAAATCTTGATAAACTACGACAGGATAAGACACCAATATATAAGTTGTGTATTCCTAGTTGATTATCTTGTTGGGTTACTTTATCATAGATGTAAATATTTACAGCACAGAAAGGCTTACGTAGGTACTCTGACTGCACATTGGTGCCCCACTTTAGGTAAGAGATCTGCAACGCCTGCCATCTTCACTAACACTAGTAAAGTTTTTGCACCAGGTTTGATTTATTCACTATTTTGTTGAAAAGATATATGAAACTATGAAGTCAAACTTCACAGACTGGTAAGGAAATCACATCTTGACAATTTGTTCCCTCTCTTTTCGTGCAAGACCGGCGAATCGAGAGTGCAGGAAAGGCGGGGAGAGAAGCCAGGCAGGCACACTCATCAGACTCTCTTCTTTCATCTCTGTGATTTTATTTTTGCTTTGATTTTTACATTTTGGAGTATCCTTTCACGTTTTGAAGTGCTGCAGATTCCATAGCTTTGGTGGAGAAGATTACAGCAATGACGTCTTGTCTTGCAACACAGGCAATATAACTTCTTGTCTGGAAAAGAAAAAGAAAGAGGAAGCAAGGTTGTGTGTCTAAATATCTTAGAGAAGAAGAAACAGAAAAAATCCACAGACCCAACAGGGGTTGATTGGGTATGCCTGATGAGTTAACTCAAGTTTCTTAGCAATGAAATCAAATTAATTATTAGAAAAAAGAAAAGTTTTTCATCTGACAATACATGGAAGTTCCAAAATGGATGCTCAGTTTGTATCTTTCAACCAATGGAGTTCTTCAAAATACATTTTCATCAAAACCAAATATTTGTTAACCTTCTAATATTGCTTGACACAGCTGCTACGTGCATATTAAAGTTTAAACTACTTTCTTAAGGCTACATTCACTTTAATATGTGGTTTTATTTGTTCCGTTTTACTTACCTTAAGGACTGGAATCACTCAAGAGTTGATTTCTATTAAATGTCCTTGTTATGGTAATTTTTTTTCATGATACTATTTTGCAAACCACTGTAGGTATCTCTGTATTGTTTATCTAAAAATTTAGCTCATTGGCTAAGAAAAACAATTTTGCCTAATAAAAAAGTAAAATTGAGCAGCAGATGCCAGAAATGATTTTGTTAAAAAAATGACATCCTGACATGAACAATATGTGACATATTGTTCATGGTGTGATAAAGCTTTGTTTTATTACATGTGTTAATTTGAATTTTTAAAGATACATGAATTTTTTAGATACATGAATTGATAGATGGTTGGTTGGGTAGAATGCTATTTGAACAAATTGATGGATTTTTGGGTGGATGGATGGATGACTAGATAGATGGTTGGTCACATAGATGATGTATGGTTGGATAAATAGATGGTTGGTTGGTTGAATAGATGTTGGATAGATAGTTAATTGCATGGATGGAAGGATGAATAGTTTGTTGGGTGGAGGCCTCTTGTGTTGGACATAATTTACTTTTACAACAGGGCTTATGAATCTTATGAACTACCAGAGGTATGTCTGAATAAACCCCCTTGGTAATCTAGGGCAAGCTTTATTCATCTTAATCATATTTGTAACATTTTTGTGTTGGAACTGATGAAACTAGATGGTTGGTTGGATACATTTCTATTTGAACAAATAGATGAATTGTTGGGAATAGAGAATTGGTTGAGTGGTTGCATTGATGTTGTTTGGTTGGATGAAGAGATGGTTGGATGGATGAATTGATAGGTAGGTAGAAGAATGGTTGGTTGGTTGATTGGTTTTATAAATGGACGAACAAATGAATGGATGGTTAATACAAGGAGTGCAGAATTATTAGGCAAATGAGTATTTTGACCTCATCATCTTCTTCATCCATGTTGTCTAACTCCAAACTGTATAGACTCAAAAGCCTACTACTATTTAAGCATATTAGGTGATGTACATTTCAGTAATGAGAAGGGGTGTGGTTTAATGACATCAACACCCTATATCAGGTGTGCATAATTATTAGGCAACTTCCTTTCCTTGGGCAAAATGGGTCAAAAGAAGGACTTGATAGGCTCCGAAAAGTAAAAAATAGTGAGATATCTTTCAGAGGGATGCAGCACTCTTAAAATTTCCAAGCTTCTGAAGCGTGATCACCCAACAATCAAGCGTTTCATTCAAAACAGTCAACAGGGTCGCAAGAAGTGTGTGGAAAAACCAAAGTGCAAAATAACTGCCCATGAACTGAGAAAAGTTAAGCGTACAGCCGCCAAGATGCCACTTGCCACCAGTTTAGCCATATTTCAGAGCTGCAACATCACTGGAGTGCCCAAAAGCACGAGGTGTGCAATACTCAGAGGCATGGCCAAGGTAAGAAAGGCTGAAAAACGACCACCACTGAACAAGACACACAAGCTGAAACGTCAGGACTGGCCAAAGACACCTTCTTCAAGAAAAACATGATTTTCATGCAGGACAATGCGTCACGCGTCCAAGTACTCCACAGCGTGGCTGGCAAGAAAGGGTCTAAAAGAAGAAATACTAATAACTTGGCCTCCTTGTTCACCTGATCTGAACCTCATAGAGAACTTGTGGTCCATCATGAAATGTGAGATTTACAAGGAGGGAAAACAGTCCACCTCTCTGAACAGTGTCAGGGAGGCTGTGGTTGCTGCTGCACACATTGTTGATGGTGAACAGATCAAAACACTGACAGAATCCATGGATGGCAGGCTTTTGAGTGTCCTTACAAAGAAAGGTGGCTATATTGGTCACTGATTTGTTTTTGTTTTGTTTGAATGTCAGAAATGTATATTTTATTGTGAATGTTGAGATGTTATATTGGTTTCACTGGTGAAAATAAATCGTTGAAATGGGTATATATTTGTTTTTTGTCCAGTTGCCTAATAATTATGCACAGTAATAGTCACCTGCACACACAGATATCCTGCTAAAATAGCTCAAACAAAAAACAAACTAAAAACTACTTCCAACAATATTCAGCTTTGATATTAATGAGTTTTTGGATTCATTGAGAGCACGGTTGTTGTTCAATAATCAAATGAATCCTCAAAAATACAACTTGCCTAATAATTCTGCACTCCTTGTACAATAGATGGATGGTTGGACTGATGGATGCATCGTCACTTTATGTGATAAATCCATCCAACATATTACTCATCCAGTCACTACACATGAATAAAACAGTTGCTTTTCATCGTAAGAGGGAGGTTAACCCTCAACCCTGAGCGTGTTGTAAGATTGACAAGGCCAGTCTAAAACTAGATATCATAGATGAAGACAGTAAAGGACTAGAAGAGGCAGCCTTGTCAAACTGGCAGCCTCCTGCAGTGTTTTTTGGTGGAGCACCCAGCATGTTGCTGTCCTTAAGAGGCCAAAATCCGCCTCAGAAACATTTAAATATATGAAAGTTGCACTTTTATCTCAGCACTGGAACAGAAAGAGGAAAAAGTGAAATGTTCTGATTCAGAGCGAAGATGCTTGGAGCCGTTTAAGACAGGTTTAGAATAAATGACACCATGTACCAAAGAGTGGCAGCTGCCCACCTTATCAGGGAAAAAGCAAAAGAGATAAAACCCTGCTTCTACCTTAATGCATTTATTACAAGCACACGTTTCACTTTTACATTGATTTCCAGGTTCTCTTCCCTTTTTCATTGACTTTTAAATAATAATATGACTGAAGTACTGCAATGATTTAAAAAAAAATCAAAACTCAAGTGTTTTGCCAACTGTAAATTAAAACTGTTCACTAGCAAATTTGTTTTCAAAAAATTACTTAAAAATGAGATTCTGACTTAGTGCTGGAAGTTGAGTCCAGTGTCTTCTAAGAAAAAAAACTTTGGGAATTGAACCAAAGTCACCCTTGTCTTATCTAACAATAAATAACTAAATATTTGGCCATTGAAAAACCTAGAAGCTAAGATTCAAGTGCATTCTTGAGTATTACTTTATTCACATCGGGAAAAATCAGGAGCAGGTGAAAAATACCATTTACAAAGGGAGACTTTGACATCAAAACAAAGAGCCTGAGTCCATTCTGATGCATCCACTTACAGACAACTGGATACATTAACTCCCAGCTGAGCTAACATCTAGATCAAAACTGTATGGCTGGATAGTTCCAATATTGCTCGCCATTTTGCTGTTAGCTTGGGGTTGTGAAGGGACTGTGTGCTTGGGGTTGTGAGCGGGAGAGAGTGTAAACAAAGGGTTGATGGGATATCAGTGGAGGATTACTTCCACAACAGCGGTCCCATCCAAAACTCACAACTTTCTGAGGAACTCCTGCCACTCTGCAGAAACTATTTTCTAGAAAACAACACAGGTTTTTTTGTTTGTAATTTGCCCAAAACAAGAATAATCATAAATAACCCAATGTAACAATTCATATCATATTTTACACACACATTTCTGAGACAACTATCTCATTAGCATGAGCCAAACGTTCCTTAAAAACCCATGGTTTGTAGCTTCCTTTTATGTTTTTTGTCCTGTAGTTTACTGTCATACCACTTGGGGCAGTAGAAGGACTTTTTCTAGTCGTTTCAAAAGGACTGCTTTCATGAAATCTCAAAAATGCTTTTGCCGGAAAATGTTTTGCAAATTTCCATAACTTTATGTTGACTATAATCTATTGTTATTATTTTTTTTCTTTACAAAACAACTTGCTGTTTTGAAAAAATGCTAAATTTGTTGATAAATAATTATTGATAGGGAAATATTTGATTATATTTTGTTCCTGAACATTCATGTCAACAATTTTGCATTTCATTAACATTATTGTAAACAAAAACTTACCAAATCACCCAACTTATTCTACTTTATACAATCTATATCTCATAGAAAAATGCAATGGCTAATAGTTTTGTGGATCTCATCAAAGCGTTTAAAAAAACATCTTTATTCCAAAAAATATGTAATTTAGGTCGATGTGATTGATGTAGTGGGCTTTACAGGGTTAAAAGACCACACAAATACAATTGTATATCTAATACTGTAAAGACAACCTAATTCTAACCAGAATGCTCACGTTTGAACAACCTAAAGCCTTAGACACATAGGATGAAAATGGAACGTACGACTGTTGTGTATTGTAGTATATCTGTAAAGATAATGTAAGGGTGATGCTGTTGTATGGTGCCTGTTATGCCACAATCAAGTCTTTAATAAGGTGTGCGTAAGGGGCCAGCCTTACTGACCATGTGTTAATGCTGCTCACACAGGGTGTGTAAGTGCTATTCAAGTTCCCATAGGACGACTGTTGGATGTCAACACAAACTATGCTATGATTGTTTATGACCTGTATGCTAGTAGTGGAAAAAAAATGTGCATGAATATTTTCACTCTTCGGGCTTATCGAGAGGTCTGCAACCTTCACAGTCAGTGGTCATACAAGAAATTCAACAATTAGCGTAGAAACACGTGTTCAGACACCTTTACATGCACAACTCATCTATGCAGCCATTGGGTCCAGGGAACACAACCAAGCATGTCATCAACATTTCTGTGGAAAGTTGCAGAGCAGTTGTTAAAAAAAATGGTAATAAAACATAATGTAAAATGAAAACATTTTACATAGCATTAACCTTTAGAATGAAAATAAATGAATCTGTTATCAAATAATTAGCAAACACACACATTGGTAAAAAACCCCAAGAGGAAAACTACATAAACATTCATTTCAGTTATATTTTAGTCATTCATTTTTATTTCTTTCCTTCTGGTGACTATAATCCCCCAACCACAGTTTAATATATACACCAATCGTGAAACGTTCAATGAAGGCAGCATTAATTCATTCAAATAACACGTTAGAAGGTTTTAAGGGCACTCTAGTCAACCTTATAATCAACAGCTGTGCTTCTGTTACAAGCAGATATTTTGTGCTGCTTTCAGTTTGATTGCTGGCAGCTTCCGGCACACAACCCTACGTTGATCATCTCTAGGCAGCGTGTTCTGGATTATAGTTCAGCTTCAGCTGCTCTTTATAACAAACCTGTCCTATGCCGTCGTCTTGGTTAGCGTATTTGTACAAACTATACTTTTACTGACGACTCAACCATTAATCATAGACCCAAACTTTGAGAGCTGTTCTAAAACATTGTAGTGGGATGCCTTTTGATTGACATGCCGTATTTATCAGCCTTGCTGTGACATGTCTGACCTCTGCGTTCTCTCTGCTCTCGCAGAACTAATCCCACTGAGAAATGCTTTCGCCCCTGCAGGATTTGGCTCACCACCACATTGACAATTTTCAACTCTGCATGGCTCCCCTACGGCCCAACGACTAAATACAAACATGCTGATGTAGTGTTAAATGCCAATTTACGAGCTCCTCCAGACTCACCTGGTAACCTGTGACTGGAGAAAGCCACTCATCTTTCATTTTTTTTAAGTATCCCTTGCTTTTGGCTATCATAAACACTTTTGTTAATCTCTCTCCCGCCTTCTTAAACCCCTAACTGCTCCTATTGAATCTGGTTCTGTGTTCATAGTAGAGTTTCCAGTTTGCCAAATGTGTGCTGAGTAAGAAAGATGTCATTAAAAATCTTCAGTGTGATCTGTTGGCTTAATTGATCGGAAATTAATTATATTTGTACAAGAGAACTTAGTTTTATATGGATTTATAGTAGTTTTGTATGTATTTTGACTACTTTAATGTTTAATGTATGTTGAAAAGCTTTTGCTTCGTTAAATATTTGATAGCATTTTTTTCTTCCGTAGCCTTAAAGTACCCCATTTTTGATCTTGAACTTTATAAAAAGCTAATAAACTTGGAAAGCCAATGACATAAGACAAATAAAAAGTACTTTGCGCAGCGGGGGGGATTTCAATGTTTAGGTGAAGGTCAAGATGCGATCAGGGCTCCTGTGGCATGTTTTGGGTTGGTAATAAGTTTGAGAACACCTTTTCGGACACGTGTCGAGCAGCAAATTCGCTCTTTGGTTTTTTAGAGGAAGACCAAAGAGGAGGTTTATGGATAAAGTGAACAAAGACATGACGGTAGCTGGGTTTTGAGTAGAGGATGCAGAAGACGAGGGAGGTTTGATGGTGGAAACTGATTTGCTGTGGCGATCCTTGAAGCAAAAGAAGTCGAGCAGTAAATCTACTGAAAACGGAGGCGGCTAATGCAAATATGACATGCCAATCACTTTCGATGTGAATGCAGCACTCAGAACTGATATCCCTGATACTGTGCAAATAAAAATTAAACTCTCACTTAATACACCTTTAACATTTAAATGATTTAAAAATGTTCCTTAATATAGCTGTGAACCAGCCCTTCAGCACCTAGGGGGAGTATAAAAAATGGAGAGGGATGCATTTGTTTTACCCCCAAACAAAGCAATCATTCCAAGATTGATCCGATTCTGGAGTACCTGCTGGCACTGCAAATGCATGACAGCTCATTTCCTCACTTCATCACTCTTTATGGTCAGTAAACATCACGCCGGACCAAGAACGTCCTCCTAAAAGGACGAGTTGTGTAATTGGCGGATGGCTCGTCAGACGTGAGTTCTGCTTCAGATGTTTTCCGTCGGATGAGATAAGGTTAATGCAAGGAAAGACGGAGCCACTGGAAGGAGCTGACACAGCTGGAGCAGCTAAGCTAATATTGTGGCGAGCAAAGTGCAGGGAAGACAACATTATGGCACGCTGAATGAAAAATGCAGCAAGAGCCACGATGCATCTACTTGTTTCTCACCAGTCTGTAGGATAGCGCACCAAGGTAAAATGAACAATACTGAAAGGGCACAAACCAATCCAGCAGGAAGTGTTTTCTCAGCACTCTGTTTCATAAATTTGTTACAAAACATCCCCCATCCATCCATTATTCAACAGCACATTGATTTATCTGCGGCTTCTTCTCAACTGCCATCTGTGAAACTGAGTGAATCTGAGGTGCGCCTCAGTGCAAGGGTTGCAGTTTATCGCTCACTGAGAGCTAGCTCCATCTACACTACCCAGCGCCAATATTGTGGCAGTCAATACAGGAAGTAAAAATATAAGCAATAATAAAGACTCAAGCCGATCATATTTGGTCTATTTTAAAAGCATTCCCTGTGGTATTTTAGTTATGGTTATGCAGCTTGAGCCAAAATAAAAAAAATCCATTTGTTTTTCTGGGTCATAGTTTCTGCTGAGTGGCAGGAATTCATCTGAATTCACCTCTGAGTTGCGGGCAGGACAGTTAACCCCTTAACAACAACAAAAATGGCGAGCAATATCGGAGCCATCCAGCCGTACAGTTTTGAGCCAGATGCCAGCTCAGAAGAAGAAAACAAAGTCGTACATGGATTTAGTTGTGTCATGTCTCGTCAAGTTCCTGTCAGTCTCTGGTGTTGTCTCGTGTTTAACTTCCTGTTTTATTTTGAAGGTTTAACCCACCTCTCATTTCAGTCCTTCCTCTCCCTGCCCTTGTCTGTTTACCCACAGCTGAGCCTGCCTTAAAACAATCTAAAACTCTGCATCTGAGTCCAGTCCTGTGTTCTGCCTTGTCAGTACAAACAGGCCCGAATGGACTCAGCAGAGCGCAGCGATTTAACATCGGTTCTGCAACGCCTGGGAGCCCGCCTTTCTCAGCAGGAGGACTTCCAGAAGGCCCTGGCATCTCACATGGTGAGATCCTGGATCACCACACCTCCGGGTGCTTCTGCATCTATCCCTGTTCCTCCCTCTCCCACCATGCCTGCCAGGACTCAGGAAATCAAGATAGCCCCCCCCCCCGATCGTTACTCGGGCCATTTTGAACACTCCCCCCATGCATTTGTGTCAGACAGAGCTTGTATCGCCTTCATGATCTCCCATTTATCAGGGAGGGCTCGTGCTTGGGCCATGGCCGAGTGGGCTCGCGACTCTCCGCTCTGCTCGTCGCTCATTGCATTCCAGGAGGCTCTTCAGACCACGTTCGATCCGGTGTCTACCAGCCGGGACAAAGCGCGGGAGCGGACCAGCATTTGCCAAGGTGGGGACTCTGTCTGTGATTACGCCATTCGATTTCGCACCTTAGCGGCCGAGAGTGGATGGAACTTGGTGGCACTGTATGACGTATTCCTCAAGGGTTTGGCTCCGCGCATCCAGGAGCAGCTCATACCTTTGGACTTACCTCAGGGTCTGGACTCTCTGATCGGTCTGGCCATCTGAACGGACAACCGGATCTGTGAGCTGGCTTCCCGACGCGGCAGCGGACCCTCAGGGGGCGGGTCTTCTCACGGGGCTGAGTTTGCGGACAGGAGGGATTTCCAACGCTTCACGGCTGACCCGCATCGCTTCTCAGCGGACCGCAGTGACTGAACCCATGCAGGTGGGATTGCACGACTTACGGCGGAGGAACGATGGCGGCGCCAGCGGGAGGGTTTGTGCTTCTACTGTGGAGAGCTCGGTCATTCGCTTTTCTCCAGTCCCATGAAAAACCCTGCGATGGTGAGTCACATCACCTCCGCAGACAGACGCACACGGAGCCCCACGCCTCTAGTGGTAACCCACCACGGCATCACCACGGCTCTCACAGCACTCATTGACTCAGGGGCGGATGTCAGCTTAATGGACTGGAAGCTGGCAGTCAGTTTAGGATTAAAACCTCGACTCCTAGACAGACCTATCAAGGCCCGTTGTCATGGTGCCTCTGTCAGACTCCTCCCCTTTCCTCTCCGTTTGGCTGCTGATTCACCCCAGCTGCGACCACTTACCTCATCACCTCATCCGCCTTCTTAAGGAGCCTCTGGATCATCAGTCTTCGCCAGTCCGTTGCCCCTGATGGTGCATATTTGGCCTCACGTCAATGTTAATGTTTTGTTTCCTTGCCTTAAGCCAAACAGTAACCCACGTTGTCTTACCTGTCTTCAGGAAACCTCAACCACGAGTGGTCGCCCTCAGCAGCCGTAATCTGGAAACCTCATCGGGTCTGTTCCCTCCACTCTCACCACGAGCCTCTGCCGATCTGCCTGCCTCACGAAACGGGATCACGCTGCCGACTCTGGACTCTACGATCAAATCCACCAGTGACGCCACGAGCCACAGTCTTCCACTCTCCGGATCTCGAAGAGCAGTGTCCTACCTGTCTGGTCATCTGATTAAATCCATATTCTTGCCAAGACACCTCCGCTCTGTGTCTCATTCCGGGTTTCAGCATCTGGGTCTCTGTCACTCTGAAGTCATGACACCCGTGGTCTTCACGGGAGAGGTCTTTTTAACATCACTCTCGGAACCTCTCCATCTGTCCATAAACAACCATACTGAAGTCATGTCATTTCACCTGTTCGAGTGCTCCTCAAGGAAGCTGGTCCTGGGTTATGCTTGGTTGTGTGAGCACAGTCCCCGGCTGGACTGGTTGACGGGGGAAATACTGGAATGGGGGCCAGATTGTGACAAACACCAAAGTTCCAGACCCTCAAGTAAACAAAATAACATGAACTATAAACCTGTTCCTGTTCATCCTGCTTCAGGTCCAGAGACCCCGGACCTGAAGAAGGTACCCGCCTGTTACCATCATCTAGCAGAGGTCTTCAGTAAGTCCCGGGCTCTGAGTCTTCCACCTCATCGCCCCTACGATTGTGCCATTAACCTGGTTCCAGGTTTCACTATTCCTAAAGGGCGCCTGTATCCAGTCTCAGCTTCCGAACGCCAGGCTCTGGATAAGTACATTGATGACTCTCTGGCAGCAGGCCTCATCCGTCCTTCCTCATCCGCAGCTGCAGCAGGTTTCTTCTTCGTCGGGAAGAAGGATGGGACCCTCAGACCCTGCATAGACTACAGCGCTCTCAATAATATAACAATTAAAAACAGATATCCGTTGCCACTTATGTCCTCTGTTTTTGACCAGCTCCAGCAGGCCAAGGTGTTTACTGAACTAGATCTCCGTAACGCCTATCATCTGGTCAGGATCAGGGAAGGAGACGAATGGAAGACTGATTTCAATACACCCAGAGGACATTATGAATACCGGGTCATGCCTTTTGGACTCACCAACGCTCCCACCGTGTTCCAGGCCATGATAAATGACTCAGACTTCTTGGACCGATTCGTGTACGTCTATTTAGATAACATCCTCATTTACTCCCCCGACCTAGACTCTCACGTCTCCCATGTCTCTGCGGTTCTTCAGCGGCTACTGGAGAATCATCTCTATGTTAAGGCAGAGAAGAGTGAGTTCCATGTCTCCACCATCGCCTTTCTAGGGTTCATTGTGTCTGCAGGAACAGTGGAGATGGACCCTGCCAAGGTCAGCGCAGTGATGAACTGGTCGTCTCCTGACAGCCGTAAGAAACTCCAGCAGTTTCTGGGGTTTGCAAACTTTGTCGACTTTTATCGACGCTTTATCCGGGGCTTCAGCTCCATTGCTGCGCCCCTCCAGGCCCTCACGTCTCCACGTATGCAGTTCCAATGGACGCCTGCGGCCGAGGCCGCTTTCCGAGCTCTGAAACGCCGCTTCACATCCGCGAGTGGCGAGGAGTGGCAGCATTGGTTGGAGGGGGCTGAGCACCCCGTCATCGTCTGGACGGACCATAAAAATCTTGAGTATATCCGGAACGCAAAGAGACTTTGCTCACCAGGCCCGTTGGCGACTGTTCTTTGACCGCTTTTTTTTTACCCTCTCTTACAGGCCGGGGTCCAAGAACATCAAGCCGAATGCCCTGTCTCGCCGATTCGACCCCGCGCCTGTTGCCAAAGAACCTGAACCTCTCCTTCCGCTGACTTGTGTGGTTGGAGCAGTGTCTTGGCAGATAGAATCAGAGGTAAGGCAGGCTAACGGTGGGGTGCTGACGCCCAGTGAGTGCCCGAGGAATCGTCTGTTCGTTCCTCCGAACCTACGCTCAAGAGTGATTCACTGGGCCCACGCCTCACTGCTTTCCTGTCATCCGGGTGTGCGGCGGACAATGCACGCCATCTCCTGGAGGTTCTGGTGGCCATGCATGGAGCAGGAGGTCCGGGAGTATGTTTCCGCTTGTTCAGTCTGTGCCCGGAATAAGTCATCCACCGGTCGACGCATGGGACTCCTGCAGCCTCTTCCCATCCCTTCCAGACCGTGGGCGGAGGTCTCCATGGACTTTGTCATAGGCCTTCCCCTCTCACATGGTCACAACACTGTTTTGACGGTTGTGGACCGGTTCTCAAAAATGGTTAGATTCATTGCCCTGCCTAGACTGTCTTCAGCCAGGGCAACAGCTGACATTTTTCTGAACCAGATCGTGAGGTACCATGGTTTCCCCAAGGACATTGTATCGGACCGGGGTCCGCAGTTCGTGTCCCGGTTCTGGAGGGAGTTCTGTCGGCTCATCAGCGCTAAGGCCAGCCTGACCGGCAGGTTACCATCCGAGTCCATCCCACGGTCCACGTTAGCAACATCAAGCTGGTGGTGGACAGTTCCCTGGTGCCTCCCGCGGAGCCTCCTCCTCCGCCCAGAATGGTGGGAGGTGGTCCGGTGTACACAATCCGGAAGATACTGGCTGTCAGGAAGAGGGGCCGGGGTCGCCAGTTCCTGGTGGACTGGGAGGGTTACGGTCCGGAGGGGGGGCAGTGGATCCCGGAACGCTTCATTGTGGACAGGTCTCTCCTGATGCACTTCTTCAGATCTGGGGCTCCTGGAACGTCAGGAGTCGGTCCATAAGGGGGAGGGGGGGATTTTTTCATGTCTCGTCAAGTTCCTGTCAGTCTCTGGTGTTGTCTCGTGTTTAACTTCCTGTTTTATTTTGAAGGTTTAACCCCCCTCTCGTTTCAATCCTTCCTCTCCCTGCCCTTGTCTCCCCACAGCTGAGCCTGCCTCATCATCCCTGATCGTTTCCACCTGTGCGTCCCCTCCTCATGTATTTATAGCCTGAGTTTCCCTGTGTCCTGTGCCTGTTTGTCTTGTTACCTCCATGACAAAGCTAAGCCGAAGATTTCTTAATCAAGTGATTAAAACAATCTAAAACTCTGCATCTGAGTCCAGTCCTGTGTTCTGCCTTGTCAAGTTGTCTACAAGTGGATGCATCAGAATAGAGCAGGGAGCTTGTGGTCTGCCCAGTCTTGATTCACACTGATTTGAATAAAGAAATACTCAGAAATACAAGTTTGAGCTTAATTTTTTTTTACATATGTCCTCCATCATCAGAAAAATACCACAAGAACACAGTGGTGGACTGTGCATTGCACACCTAGGCCCTCAGTAGTGCTATGTCTGAATCACTCAACCCCTCATTAAGCATTTTTATGCCTTTAAATACACTGAATAAACAAACTGGTAAACAACTCTTGTTATGCTAATACAGCCAGCACAAAACATTGAAAATAACCACATAAATTTGGAATATTATTTATTGTGATCCTTGTCATGGGCTGCACGGTGGCGCAGTGGTTAGCGCTCTTGCCTCACAGCTCGGTTCAATCCCTCCTGGGGGACATGAAAAATACAACATCATCAATGGGGACCTTTCTGTGTGGAGTTTGCATGTGAATGTGTCTCCCCGTGCATGCGTGGGGTTTTCTCCGGGGTCTCCGGCTTCATCCCACCGTCCAAAAACATGCTTCATAGGTTAATTGGGAATTCTAAATTGTCCATAGGTGTGAGTGTGAGAGTAAATGGGTGTGTGATTGAGGACATTCTACCCTGCGACAGACCAGCGACCTGTCCAGGCCATTCACCCACAAGTGGCCGGGATAGGCTCCGGCAGCCCCGTGACCCCAAAAGGGAACAATGGAATAGAAAATGAATGAATGATCCTCATCATTTCACTCATCAAAAAATCTGATTATTTGAAGACAAAATCCATCCTCCTCTCTTTTCTCCAAAACAGTTCACTCTTCAGTTCCATCAAGAAGTCCTCTTCTATTCCCTCAACGCCAGTGCTGAGAGCTAAGTATGTCCAGTTGTGTTTCTGCGCAGGTTTTAATTTGCTTTAGAGCCAAAAATGTCCGCTCGACAGACGCAGTGGAGACGGGGACGATCAGCGCAAAGCACACAAATCTGTACAACTGCTCATGATCTCACTCAGATTTTTCTGATGAAGGAAGTCGAGGAGATCAGTGAGAGATCCGTGTCACAATTCTCAGTGTCAAACTGGGCAAGGCTGCATGTGACTTCCTGAAACTTCTGTCCAATCAGAGGGTGTGAATATGGTGACATTGCCTGAACTTGCTAGAAGGCCCTGCTGACACCAATTCAAAATCTGATTGGTTGAAAGAAATGAATAATCGACATTGATTTAGCATTAAAAGGCCTTTACAACTCATGGTAAATACCCATACCCTGCCTTGTAACAAAAGGAGCTGAAATGCGATTAGTTAAATGCTCACATGTGAAAATATGTCTGTCTGGAAGAAGCATAACCATCATAAACACAATAAAAGACAATGGACAGACCATTTGGAATGATTTAATAAGTCTGCATGGACAAAACATAATTAACACATGATTCAGATATTTTTTAGGCCTTCAGAGAAGGCCTTGAAGGCCCTGACAGCCCACTACTGCAATAACAATGTTATGAACACCAAAAACATAAGTAGCATTAGAGTAGTTCTTTAAAGAATCATAGCACATGCTGGAGACAGGCTCCCCTACAAACCTTATTTTACGCGTTCCCCATTTTTCAAAATTTTAGCTTTTTTGTTAAGCTTCAGACACAAAATACAGAATGTTTTCCTGTCATTTTACACATCAAAGGATGGTGTTAAACACCCTTTTCTTTTCCTTCCACAACAACCATGGTAGTGGTTAGCACTCCATTCCTTGCTTAAAAGGCTGAAAGAAAATTTCAGTTAGCTTCAATCTCAAACACTAACTTTATTTGTCAGCTGCATTAATGAGAACTGGACTGAAAGAGTGTGACGTCGCTTTAACCCCATTGTATCTTGTGGGGATCTTTTCTGCCAGGGCTTGCCTGCTTTGTCGGTGGTTGTTGCCGCAGTTGTCCCCCTTGCTGGGCTGGCGTGGTGGAGTTGAACCCTGCAGTTTAGTTGGGCACTGTGGCGATGCTCCTATGGCCAGGCTGGCTCCTGGTGTGAAGAGATTCCCAAATACTGTTTCCTCACAGCAGAGCCAAGCCTTACATTTCTTTTAGAAGTTACTTAGTCAGCATTCGTTTTGTGTGGGGGTCATGGGTCGTATGTTTTAACGGAGGGGAGGAGGAAGGGATGAAGGACAAGTTGGGTTTTTAATTGTAATATTGTGTGTCTTTTGTTTTAAATGTTAAAGCGCTTCGAGCTGCGTAATGCATAAGAAGTACTTTTTTTTTATAAGTAAAGTTTAACTTGATAGAAAAGAACTTATTAATGACTCAATGCAACTAAGTAAATTCAGTCGTCATTTTTTTCGTGATACTGTGTTGGAGCCAGACATTGTCAGTAAACAGATTTTGGTCTGAATTTGTCTGAGTTATTGTATTTTAGGTAACCAGTTATGCCAATCAAGTGTCAGCTTGTTGGAAGGCCACAGAGAAAAAAATATCATGAAAAAAATTGGATTATCAGAACAAGAATGGTTATTCTGACAAATGGAATGACTGAGTAACATCACCACCTGAATCTAAAAGATGTGAAAATAGAACTCTTTTAGATGTTAAAATATAAAAGTAGAAAATAAAAATTAAAAAAGCCCATAAAAACGGCATGAAAGTAAAATATTTATACTGGAGGCTTTAACCTACAAATCAGATCTGTCGCTAAGAAACTAACCAGTTACCAGGGAACACATTTACTTTTCTGAAAAAACCAGTGTAGGAGAAACAAGATAAGAAAAAGCAGTACGGGTGGGGCGTGTTGATCTGGTTCTCTGCTTGGTATGGGTAAATTATAAAAAATCAGTTTACAGTAATCCTGCCACTCGTTAAAGAGGCTGATCATCCCATGTGACTTGGCACCATTGTTCACTCTTGAAAATGATGTGCTTGTTAGTTAGAAAGCAGGCAGGGCTCTTAGGCTCTTTTTTTGGGCCTGTTTGGTCGTGATCGTTTGTTACCAGGTGGAGAACTTTGTTCCTACATGCTGCTGCGCAATGATCTACAGGTATTTAGCTCTGACATTCCATGAAAAAAAAACAAATTAAAGTTTTATGTCTCACAGTCTGCTTTAACTATCTAAAGCGTTGTTATATTATGAGTTTGTCCAAAAACTCTCACAGTTGAGCTGTTACTGCTGTAAAAGCACAAACTACCACAAATTTAGCTTTAAACTTTCTTACCTTGATGTTACCTTCTTCATGCCTAAATTGCCTACTCACAATTCTATTTAAAATATTCAAGGTGTTTAAGGTGGTGATAAATTTGGTGAAATCCAGGATTTTAATAGTACGTTTTAATTTATTTAGTTATTCATACATGTTCACCAACAGGCCAAAATCCATTACTTGGCAAAATCACAGACTAAAATCCCTGAATTTTCATGTAAAACATACTACAAAATATAAAAAAACCCAGTAAGTGTTAGAGAGTGGAGAGATTTATTACTACACATTTTCACATTGTTAAAAGACGAGATTAAAAGGTGCATGCGTAAGCAGTAAAAAAAAAAAAAGAGTCAATATGAGGACAGGAAGAGTGTTCTCAAGGTACAGCTTTGTTAAAATGCGGCAAATGTACTGTAACTGTTAAAACTCAAGCAAAAACAAGTAAAACAGCTTCTCGTGCTGTTTTTTTTTTTTTCCATAACTGAGCAAAGTTGGAACTTTAGACCTTTTATTAAACTTTATGAGTCATGGTCATTCAGTGAATCACAATGGCAGAATGTTTGAGGGTTTCATACATGTGGCACAGAGGATCGCCATTTTAATCAGGATTCTATTCACAAGTTGGCCAAGTATCGACAGTTTTCCAGACTTAAAATGCCAAAGGTAATGGTTCTGTGAAGAATATCAAAGTTATTCTTGCATTATGAAAGAATCTAAGTTATATTCTGTTTTTTTTAATATATATATATATATATGTAAACCCCATTATAAAGACTCGTGGAATTCACCAGGATCAAAGCGCGCTGCCTTTTTATTTTCCGCTTGGATGTCAGCAGGATGTCAGGGGATTTGCTCACCTCGAACAGAATTAACCCTTTTACAATAGAGACGTTGACGCCGATACCAAAAACCAAAGACACGGTCAGCTTTGCATGGCGCACAGCCACTTTTCTCTACGAAAAAATCAGCTGATTTACGTTTATTGCATACAAAGTGAAAGAGTTATGGTGTGTCAAAGAGTATGTGTAACTTAGGTCTCGGCAGTAATGATAATTGCAATGGATTCTGATGCAGAAAAAAGCGGTTTCTGTAATGTAAAGTATTGCATATCAGTACAAATCTACTTTTCTCCACTTCAAAATCAATTCAAATTACTTTAAATCCAGCTGAAGAGCTAAGGTGGTTCTAAAAACTAACACTGAAGCCAAAGTTCTGTCGTTAAAGGGTTAATAACATTATAAATCATGCAGCAGATGATAAAATCCACAAATTCCACCCAAATTTACCCTGAGGGTGTTTTCAGACTGGACGCATTTGGTTCGTTTAAGTGAACCAGAGTCTGTTTTCCACAATAATCAGTCCGAATACACAATTTACAGTCACACAATTTTCAGCCCCTGGTCCGGGACCGCTGTCTGACCCGTCTTTCGAGGTGGTCTCTGCTGGTTTTCAATACGACTGAGCTTCTGTTTGGTCTGAGATCCCTCAGTCTGAATACAATCCGTCCTCGGAGCGGAATCACTAAACCAAAATGGTCATCATAGCCAGTGGTCAGGTGATGTAAACACATTAGAAATGAAGCAATGAATGAGCCACGGATAAATGTAAAACAATGATTGTCGTGTTCATTCACTCATCTTCTAAACCTGTTTTGTCCCTCTCGGGATCATGGGGCTGTCGTGTTATCAAACAGAAAAAAAGAATCCAACCGATTACTTGTTAGAACGTTTATTTGAACACAGCTGAAAACGCGTTTTACATGCTTTTCTGTGTCGCCTTAAACGACACGACTCTAGTGTAACATCACCCTAAAAGCTGCCTTGTAGTTTCCGTAACATGACAGAATGTATCCAGGTTCATTAAGGTTCATTAAAACAATTTAAAAAAAAAAAAAACAAATTTTAAAGTGATACACATTGGTTCACATAGTTTTGGTTACAAGTTTTGGTCCGCTTGATGGCGGTCTGAGTACAAACCAAATGCAAAGTTCAGGACTTGATCCAGGAAAAATGAATTTTTCCAGTCTGAATACTCTCTGGGAACCTTTCAGAAATGGAACTTCTGGCCTTTCTTCAGAAATGCCTCCATTTGCTCTTAAAAGGACAAAAAAGTCTTTAGTCTACTGAATTATAGATCCTAAACATTATAATTATATTCATGTAGTCGCCTATTATACCATGTTCGTGCTCAGTACAGTGATAGGAGATTAAGATTCCAATTCTAAACCTAATTATCAAGTCTGTAATTAATTATCAATTAATCCACAAGGGAATTATGGTTTAATGAGCATTTATCTAATGGCCACGAAGACAGAATTTGATGTGAAATCCCTTCTGTGTGGCATGTGGATATGCTGGATGCTGTAATTAGCAAAGAGCCAATTGGTTTTCCGTGCATGCGATCAGTTCAGACTTGGATGCAGGGAATGAGGTAAACTATGAAGCAAAATCCAAAACATGGTTCCAATTTTGTCTCTTAAGTTTACCATTTTTTATCTTGTTATTTTTTTTTCCCCCCCCTCCCTCTTGTTTGTTCTCTTTCCATATTTTTCCAGTTTTGTTTCTAATTTCTAACTCAGTGAGGAATGTAAACACCCAACAAACTTCTAGTTCACAAATAGCCTTTTCCAAAGGTGTTTAATCCTTAAAACCTGACCGTGTGTATTTCATCATATGGTGTACGATTTAACCCTTTTAACACTGCAGCTTCAGCTCCAGTGCTGACATTCTTTCAGCTACCGTAACTCTTGAACTGTTTCTTCAGGTCATTCTGAAGCGTAGAAAACCAGCTTTGCACTGATATGCAACACTTTACATAAGCAAAAATTCCTTTTCTCTGAGTCCTTGCGTTAAGGATTATAGTTACAGTAGTGCGTATCATGTAGGCAACATCTCTGATGGTAACGGATTCAATATGAGTGGGAAACTGTTCGGCTGCAGATGAGAAGACCGTTCAGAGAGAAGTGAGGACTACTAAAAAAAAGTTTCAACACCATCATAGACATCACCCACCCGGCACACAGACTGTTCACCATTTCACCATCAGGCAACTACCAGTGTAGTTGTAGCATGTAGTGCCTGATTAACCAGATAAAAATAAAATAACAATCAAAATGGGTCTAAAACATTCTACGGTTGCATTGTTTACATGATCAGCATACACAAAATGCCACTGGAGGAGAGACTACAGAACTCTGTTTTTTATTATCACTCATTTTTTTTCAACCGAGCTATGGTAACAAGTTAACATCCGAGTTGTAGGACGTTAAGCATTCCGTTGTATTCTATTTTAGTTTAATAAATGAGCCTCAGTGAGCACATGCACTTTGTTAAATCAATGTTTTGTGAGTCGATACACAGTCCATTCCTGTAACCCCATGACGTGTATTTCACCGTAGTTGAACACAGTGGCGGTTTTTGATATGGGCGAGGTGGGCGGTCGCCAAGGGCGGCACATAACAGGGGGCGGCATTTTCCGGGGTGCCCACCATAATGCTTGCAGTGTAACACATAATAAAGAAGCTCAGCAATGGAAGAGACTTTCAGCATTTATTTTGACATGCCTACTACAGACGGCAATATATGCTTTTATTTAGACACATCTGACACTGAACATCGCACCGATCTCTTTATCCTCTCCCCTCTTGATTTCAAAACAAAGACAAATCATGTTTACAACAGTCGTGTTAAATGTAAAACTGAATTTTGTATTCGTATTTTTTGCAAAGGGACCTTTTGCACAACTTCATCTTTTTGCACACAGCTTCTTCCCACAGTCTCATCAATGGAGTCTAAATGATCCTATAAACATGTCTAGTAAAATGACACATATATGCCCAATGTTAGAAGTCAGAGCTCTGTCTCCCGCCCTGGTCACCCTGGCGGGAACCGTCTCTGGAGTTATGAATGCACTACATCTCCCAGCATCCCCAGCACACAGTCTCTGGATGCCATACACCTGACTTTCCTTCTACAATCACTCACAGTCTACTTAAGCACTGCACCGAGCCTCATTCAATGCGAAGTATTGTTTGTGCCACTCTGCCTGCATTACTGAGTGTTAAATCCGGACCTGATCTTCTGATTTCCTGACCCTGTTTCGTCTCTGACTCCGTTAGCCTGCCGCCTGCCCCGAATCTCGCCTGGATCCTGATTACTCTAGTTTTCTCTCTGATGCTCCCATGCTCATTACTGACCCCTGCTTGTCTCACCCCAATTTAGCTTTGTGGACCTTTAGCTGTGCTACTAAAACCTGCTGCAATTGGAAGCAGCTGTCTGCACGTTCTTCTGACACCCATACTGCTATTTCAGCAGTATGCATGATATTAACACCCCTTCCCCCATTTTTCCAAAACCCTTATTCTTGTCAATGACAATATACTTTGTTTGATTACCATTATTGAAGTGGCACATTTCTGCTCAGTTGCACATCTAGAGTTTGGGGAAACGCAATGTCGATCACTCCGTGTGATGCGTGTTACATGGTGGGATTGACGATAAAGTTTGCTTTGACGCATATGAAAGGTGTAGGTTGACCCACTATGTTTTACTGAGGGAAATCCAGGCCCTAGCAGTGTTTACTTTCCCCTGCACCGATTACCTCAAAGTGTGAAACATTTCTTCATGTGTTTACTTACAGCTTTGCAGCATCTGCTCAGTGCAGCATTAACTTGCCCCCTTTTGCTTTTCTAATGACCAGGCGTGGGAGAAAGAGCAGGAGAAAGCAATTAAAATGTGAGGAAAGATTCTGACTCATATGCAAAACCTTTATTTTTGTACACTTCTCCCCATACGACCCATTCAGAGCACTTGAAACACAACAAAAAAAGTCACATGTGATCCACATTCCTCGCTTCCTCAGATCGCCTCTCGCATGCCTCATGAATTGCTGATGCACTGCAGGTTTAACAGTTTTTCGAGTTATAATACCTTTCAAATGCTGATCCAGGATGCCCTTGCCACAACAGAACCTGCAAAGCTGAAAAACGCCTCAGGACAGTGTGGGCTGCGTAAGACACTAACTGTGAGCGGAGCAAAGCTCCATTGGATAACAGCCCGGCTTTCTCTGCAGCACTTGACCCTGGCACATCCACCTCCCCCAGCCCTCCCGTCTCCCCCTTTCCCTTTGCACCTTTTTCCTCCTCCTTAACACCGGCAAATGAAGTGTCCTCGCTCTCGGCTCTGATCCTGAGAACCTTTGACAGCAAAGTCCTCCTTCTCTCACAAGTAAGCCCTGGCAGCGGCGGGCTAGTTTACAATTCCCTTCTCCAGCCCGGGCCGTGAGGCGTTGCCTCAAGAGACAAACAGACGGTGTGGCTGCAGTGAGCAGAAAGACAAAGAAATAAGAGGAAATGAGAAAAGAAAAGGCTGCTTGACCTTACTTGTCTCTTTAAGTGTAGTTAAGGAAGGAAGCTGAGCTTTTCCCATGGTCTGATTGGAAAAAGAACAGCAATTGTGAGAAAGCAACAACAGCTTTTTGCAATATGCTGACATTATATAATTAAGTGCTATATGCCCTGAGTGGTGCAGTTGTAAAGTAAACTGAATTATTACTTAGAAAAAATAAACCACAGTTGGTTATTCTGCTATCTATGCATCATGTTGCAGGGTTATTTTGCTGCTGGAAGGACTGGTGCACTTCACAAAATAGATGGCATCATGAGAGAACAGTATGTGGAAATATTGAAGCAACATCGGAGGACATCAGTCAGGAAGTTGATGCTTGGGTGCAAATGGATTTTTTAAATGGACAATGACCCAAAGCATACTGCCAAACTGGTTACAAATAGAAATTTAGCAAATAATATTGTTGCATTAAATTAATTAAATTGTTAATTGTAATTGAACTAAAACAGGAAAAGTTTACTTTTATTTCATGTCTGAGGATGAGAAAAAAAAAGCATGTGTGTTTTTATGTGGTGTATGTAAACTTCTGGTTTCAACTGTATGAACATAAAAACATAACCCTCTCCATTTGATTTAATAACTAAAAGACAAAAGGTTAGGCCTTGTTTTTAACATCCTTTAGACTATTTGATATAAAAATTCTACAACATCCTCTGACAAACAGTTTTTCTGTGACTCCTACTAAGCTAGCCATGGTAAAGACTGTTGTCTTAGCAATAAGTCACTTTTAATTATTGATGTTACCATTGCTAATACTCTTGATTTGATGCTTTTATCTGCAACTCAGATAAACTGTAGCAGAATCAGCACTTCCACTTCCTGTCTGATGGAGATAATGGGAATGCAGATGCTAAATTTAAAGACTCATTTCAGCGTAAATTGTTGCTATGTGTGAATTCATACTCTTTAGAGGGTTTTTTTAGTTAAAAAGGCACATCTAAGATAATATTGGTAGTAATTTGCAGGCCCCTGCGCTCTTCTAAAAGTTTTCTGGATAACTTCTCTGAACTCCTTTCAGTCATTTCTACAGACTTTAAACACATTTTGATAGCAGATGATTCTAATATTAAGTCTGAAAATTTAAATGACCAATTTGCCTTAGAGAACATTTAAACTGCTGCAGAGGTGGGCGTTATTTGACAACTGGACAGAGTGAGTGTGATGACCCATAGAAGATGACTTCCAGCTTCAATGAAAATTATGTTGATTCAGTCTGCATTTGCTTTGCAATGTTGCCATGTTGGAGCCAATCAGTACGCAGTGATTGGTCCACTTTGGTCTGTGTCATTGTTTCGTTGGCAACCACTCTCACCAACCAAGTCCATACGCCTATCACTTGAACCTGGGCTACACGAATTATGTCAGATGTTTCAACAACGACGTGAGGCATCTGATTGGTCAGTTTATAATTAAAATAAATGTCACTACAGAAACAAAATATCATGAAAAAAGTAGGATTACAAAGAACATACTAAACAAAGATAGCAGAGCAAGAAACAGTTATTCTTACACATGGAATGACTGAGTAATAGCTGTTTATTTCTCAATTGAAGTCGATGGAATTTTGGCTCCTTTGAGCCAACAGGTACTGACTGTTTAGTACCCAATAGGGGAGGAATCAGTCAGTCTAGTTTTCATTCACAATCAATTGGTAGAGCAAGAAATGTGTATTTAAGAAAAAAACATGGCATTGTCAAAAACAAAGTACTTAAATATAAGTAAAAGTATTATTGGTCAAATATATCAAAGTATCTGTTTGGCTGATATATATTGCTCGCAAAAAAGGCTAGACAAGCCTTTATTTTCCAGTGTTGACAGCAGCAACATCATTAAATTGTATGTTATGTTTTCTACTCCTGTAAGACTTACTATTCCTCTAGGTCAGTTACAGCTGATTTCTTACCTCAAAGCAATTTTTTGTAACAGAAAAGTGCAAAACATCACAACAACAATACAATCATTCATCACACATAACGAGAACTCAGCTTCAACTTTCAATGAATAATTTGGTCAAAATGTCAGAATTGACTGAAATCAGAACAAAAGTACTTGAAGACAAAGATTCTGGAATAAACACCACTGACCGGGATAAACACTTCAATCAGAACTGTTAAATATAGTTTCAGATAGTTTCAGCTGCTCTGAAGACAGTTTACAGCTTGCCCTGGTCAGATAGATTTTTTTTTCTACAACCACTGAAAAAGGCTACTTTAAAGCCCATTCCAAAAACAAGCAACCTGGATTTTTTTTAATGGTTAGTACAGATGGACACGCTACAACAAAACAGGGATTCAAAGATGTCACTGGAGTCTAGAAGTGAAAGTGGGAGTAACAAGAACAAAGAACAAAAACTTGTGGTTTTTAAAGAGTGAGAATTAGTGACATGACTGTGGCAGGGCATAATTACAAAACAGGTGAAAAGTCATCAACCTCTGGTAAAATTACCTGTAATTATAAAGTCACTGACTTAAACTTGAGCTCGACATAAACTCTAATGCTGGAATGTCTACAATATGGGAGTGGTATGGGGGCAAGAAGTCTTGAATACTGACAGTAAAAGTAGGATAATCCTAATGATGATGGTGATTAGTGGACACAGGAGACACAGGAAAGGGCCATTTTCTACAACCACTACAAAATAGAGTTTCTAAGGTCGCCTTTTTTGTGTGTTTAGTCCATAGCGTTCACACTCGACAAGCTGGAAGTGGTTCTTTTTTTTTCAACTGTTTACTAGTTCATGTCCGCCACCTACAGTTGGAAGAGCCTTGGTGCAAAATGTCGAAGCAGTGCAAATCTCATAAATCTTGCTTGAGACTTCTTCTTTAACAGCTCAATTCCGATATCTGAAAGAATTGGTGTCATATAATTCCAGCCGAGCACAAATCGCAATTATTATTTTTTTCTTGATGATCAATTTGCATGTTATTACCAGGTCCCAGTCCCTAATCGGTCAAAGGTCAACCTGGTTTAACTTATAACGAGCCAAGCGTTTTGTATGTAGAACCCGAATACTATGCATGAATTCAAGAGTTTAGAACGCGGAAACCCAAAACATGCACATATGCTACGTAGACTTTTTATTGGAAGTGGCCACTGCCAAGGGCAGTGTAAAAGTACCTTTAGACAAAGCCACAGTACTGAGTTCACTCTGAGGCCTGATGCTGAGGCAGGAGCAGGACAACTTCCTGAACACTTCCATTTGGAGAGGATAGAGGGGGAAGTCAAAGTGTATTCTTTAGTTGGACTATAGTTTGTATTTTTGAAATATGTTAAACTTGTTTTAAAGTATAAGTTCTGTTTTTTTTTTTTTTTTTTCAAATTTTTAAATTACTAGTAATTTACTTCCTTAGTTAATATTTAGGTTTTGAATGTTTTACTGTATATTTGTGATTCCCTCCCTATTGTGTCATTGGTCTGATCAGCCAGTGTAAAATCTTCCTAATATTTCCTGTCGGTGGGTCAGTTTTGGTTCCGTTGGTTTATGCTCTTGTTCCTGATTCTCTCAGTTACATTTTGTTAAGGTGAAACCATTTTAATTTAAGCCCATGGCATTTTTTTGTTGGGTGAAATAAAATGAGATGAGATGAGATGAGATTAGAGATGACATGAGATAAAGCTTTATTATCATTGTACAATCACACACTTGGTACAGTAGTACAGTGAAGAGAAAGAAGAACAATTATCAACAACAATTATCCTACACAGTATATAAAACCAGTGTATAAAAAGTATATTTATACTTTATATATTTTAGCATATATATATATATATATATATATATAAGATATATATATATATATATATATATAATATATATAGCTCCCAGGCCTCTGGTAGAGGACCCGAGCTTGAGTGAGAAACCACCCGCGGAGGGTGAAAGGGGCAAGTTTTTTTTTTAAAATCTATCTATCTATCTATCTATCTATCTATCTATCTATCTATCTATCTATCTATCTATCTATCTATCTATCTATCTATCTATCTATCTATCTATAGATATAGATATAGATACTAGATATATATAGATAGACATAGATATATAGATATAGATATAAGATATATATATCTATCTATATATCTATATCTATATATCATATATATATCAGTATATATATATATATATAATATATATATATATATATATATATATATATATATATATATATATATATATATATATATATAGCATACAGTCTCAAGGTGCTGGATTTGAGATGGAACCCTCCATGCATGGTGAGGAGCTTTTGTGTCTTAATATCCGGGGTCTGTATCTCTTCCTTTGGCCATCTTATTATTCCTGCAGGGTATCTGATAACTGCTTTGCTGTTTATTGCCCGGGTCTTATTTTTGCCATTGAGCTGGCTTCTCAGGACTTGCCTTACCCGTTGGAGGTATTTAGCTATTGCAGCTTTCCTTGTTGCCTGCTCCAGGTTGCCATTTGCCTGTGGAATTCCAAGGTACTTGTAACTGTCCTCAATGTCTGTCATTGTTCCTTCTGGGACTGAGACCCCTCCTGTGTGGACTACCTTGCCTCTCTTTGTCACCATCCAGCTGCATTTGTCGAGCCCGAATGACATCCCAATGTCAGTACTGTAGATCCTGGTGGTGTGGATCAGGGAGCCAATGTCATGCTCGCTCTTAGCATATGGCTTGATGTCATCCATGTAGAGGAGGTGACTGATGTTGGCCCCATTTCTGGGTCGGTATCCATAGCCAGTCTTGCTGATTATTTGGCTGAGGGGGTTCAGACCTATGCAGAAAAGCAGTGGGGACAGAGCATCACCTTGGTATATCCCACATTTGATGGACACTTGTGCAAGTGGCTTGCCATTGGCTTCAAGGGTGGTTTTCCACAGCTTCATTGAGTTTCCTATGAAGGCTTTTAGAGTCCTGTTGATGTTGTACAGCTCCAAGCATTCAGTGATCCATGTGTGTGGCATTGAGTCATAGGCCTTCTTGTAATCGATCCAGGCTGTGCACAGGTTGGTGTGTCGTGACCTGCAGTCTTGGGCGACTGTTCTGTCGACCAGGAGTTGGTGTTTGGCTCCTCTGGAGTCTCTACCAATGCCCTTCTGTGTGTTGCTCATGTATTGATCCATGTGCCTATTTATCTTGGTTGCAATGATGCCTGACATGAGCTTTCATGTTGTGGAGAGACAGGTTATTGGTCGGTAGTTGGATGGGACTGCACCCTTTGAGGGATCCTTCTGGATCACGATCGTTTGCCCTTCTTTTAGCCATTCGGGGTAAGTCCCATCTCTTAGCAGCCGGTTCATTTGTGCTGCCAGGCGCTCGTGGAGTGTGGTAAGCTTCTTTAGCCAGTAGGCATGTATCATGTCAGGGCCCAGTGCTGTCCAGTTCTTCATACCTGAGACTCTTTCTTGGATGTCTGCCACTGTGATGGTAACTGGATTCTGTACAGGGAGGTTACTATGTTCTTCTGTCAGAGAGACCAGCCACTGGGCATTGCTGTTATGTGCTGTCACTTTCCCCATATACTTTTCCAGTACTGTTCAGTTTCTAGCCTTGGTGGGTCTGCTCGGGCTCAGTTGCGAACAGCCAGTTTATCCGTCTGGCTTCATTGTCTCTTGTGTACCTCTTTCGGCTACTCAAGGCTAGGAGCCTTTGTTTGGCAGTTTCCAGTGCTTCAGGTATGGGCATCTGGCTGTATCTCTTAGGTACTTGCTTTCCTGTTGTACCTCTTTGAACCTCTGTGAGCTTACTCACATCCTTCCGAGTTGCCTTGATTTTGGCCCTGTAACCGTTGCTTCCATGGGGGGTATTGTTTTCTCCCATGGTTACTCTTATAGCCAAGCATATCAATAATGCATATAATAATGGATTGGATTTATCTGCGCTTTTCCAGATGCTGAAAGCGCTTACATTGTGTCCATTATTCATTCACTCCTCATTCATACTTGGTGATGGTAAGCTACTGATGTAGCCACAGCTGCCCTGGGGCAGACTGACAGAGGCGTGGCTGCCATTTCGTGCCTACGGCCCCTCCATCACCGGGATCATCCATGCACATTCACACACCAGTGAAGGCCACACTGGAGGCATGGAGGGTGAAGTGTCTTGCCCAAGGACACAACGACATTTGGCTGGTGGTAGCTGGGAATCGAACCGCCGACCCTTTGATCATTGGACGACCCGCTCATCCACCTGAGCCACTGTCGCCCCCGATATGAAGGTATGAAGAACTGGACAGCACTGGGCACCATGCTGACATGATACATGCCTAGTGGCTAAAGAAGCTTACCGCACTCCACGAGCGCCTGGCAGCACAAATGAACCGGCTGCTAAGAGATGGGACTTACCCCGAATGGCTAACGGAAGGGCGAACGTTCGTGATCCAGAAGGATCCCTCAAAGGGTGCAGTCCCATCCAACTACCGACCAATAACCTGTCTCTCCACAACATGAAAGCTCATGTCAGGCATCATTGCAACCAAGATAAATCCCTATACATACATATATATATATATATATATATATATATATATATATATATATATATATATATATATATATAGCACCTGGTGTATATACAGAATCCACATTCCTCCTTCTCCCAAAGAAACTAATCCATGTGTGTGTTCATGAGGGCTATTGCTCTGTTGTAAAAACTGTCTCTGAGTCTGTTTGTCCGTGACCTCAGCACCCTTAGTCTTTTTCCAGAGGGCAACCATTTAAACACCCGGTGTCTTGGGTGTGTGCAGTCTTTCATGATGTTGCGTACCCTCCCAAGACAGTGAGTGCTGTAGAAGTCCTTCAGTGAGAGAAGAGGGTAGCCAATGATCTTTTAGGCAGTGTTTATGACCTTCTGTAGAACCTTCTTGTGTGCCATGGTGCAGCTTGAAAACCACACAGAGATTCAGTATGTTAGTACACTCTCAATGGAGCAACGATAGAAAGCAACCAGCAGCTCTCTCTTCAGGTTGACCCTTCTGAGGATCCTCAGGAGGTGAAGACGCTGTTGGGCCTTTTTCATTACCTCTGCAGTGTTTGAGCTCCATTGGAGGTATTCGTCAATGTGCACACCAAGGTACTTGAAGCTTGGCACTCTCTTCACACACTCCCCAATGATGACATTGAACTGCAGATCTGACTTCTTCCTCCTGAAGTCCACAATCACTTATCTTGTTTTTGAGGTGTTTAGGACCAAACTGTTGTCTGCACACCACCCCACCAGCCTCTGGATCTCATCCCTGTATAAAACATCTGATTTGATCTTTTTTTGTCCTGTGGCTCAATCTCTGCCGAGTGGCCTCTGACAATCAGGTATCCTCCATGGTTGGGTCAGTCCTTATCATTAAGGGAGGGGTTATGTTGATTGATGATCATAAATCTCAGTCTTTATATCATGCAAATCATACCTCCATTATGCAGATGACACTCAACAAAACCCAGATATATTATCCTTTCTGGTGCAGTTAAACACTCTGAAAATGATTTTAATTGAGCACTGCATATTTTCCTATGTACTTTGGGTGCCTTGACAACCACATTTCCATGTTTCGAAGAACTGGTATTACTACAAATGACCAAAAATAACTATTTTTCGACATAGTACATGCACTGTTTGGCACTTTGACCATGTAATGACAACAACAAGTAACAGCAGGCTCTTGAGTCAGTCCCCACACAGTTCAAACACACAAGAAAGCTTCAATGGGTTACAAAGCTCAGAGGAGCAGCAGCCATGTAAGACAAAACTATAAATGTTCTAGCATCAAAGCCCACTGACACACAGGTTCCCTACAATGCACTTCTATACATTTTCTCAGCTATAATGATGAACTTACACGACTTCACACACTTTTCAAAGTAGGATTGTCAAAGGAAACACCGCTGCACTCCAACTAGTCAAACACAGGGTTTCGAGTTATTACCTTGAACATCATGCACCTGTCAGACAGTCCTCTGCCCCTTTTGTAACCAGAAAAAAAAACACTATTTTGTCATCTTTGGGTGGAGGACTGTGAGGTCAAGGTAAGAAAAAGTTATCTTTATGATTAAAAACCGTGACTGACTCTCCTGAAAAGTGCACCAGTAAGTATTTGTCCATTATTATTGGAGTGTGAGGAAGTGCAGACTAACACAAATGGTGTGAAAGCTACCAGATAAAAAAAAGGGTTAATTTGATAAAGAAATCCAGTTTTCAGGAGGACAACTGTGGGTCGCCTTAAAGTCACAACTTGCTAAATGATCACCATCCTTTGATTTGCATATCTGGTAATATAGAATACCATGAAAGGCAAAAGCAGCTTTCACTTCTGGAGGGTCAAGATGGGCTATACAATCAGCTGCTATAGTCACCATGCTGGAAATAAAATAACACTAAACCACTTCTGTCAATCATATCTTATAATGCAAATTGACAGGCTAATAACGAATAAATAACACTAAATTTATTTGTCATCAAGCACTCAGGTTTGGATTTTTTTTTTCCAATAAAATATGAAATGGTAATCTTCTTTTCATGTTAACTTAAAATGCAATTTAGTGGTGCAATCTGATTTTTTTCTGTTGGTAAGAATTTGAAAATATATTTTCAATCTGCTTTTTATTAAAACAAAAATCAACATCATGGCAAAGTCAATAAATACTTGGGTGTTAATCTATTTTCTGCCTTTACAAGCATTTTGTAAATAGTATTTCAAAAGAAAAACAGCTTTTCAAGAGGTAGAGTGATGACCCCTTTTTAGAACGGCAGATGATGAAGTCATTTAATAAATAGTGCTGTCAATCGATAAAAAACGTAGTGAGATTAATTACACTTTTGGGTTGGAATTAATCACAGTGTTTTCCTAGGTACCAGTAACTCTAGATTGTAAATACTCCTTTCTGCAGTATTAGTAACAGTAACAAACAGTCACTGTTTTGTTGTTGGACTTATGTGCTCTTTCTGTCCATAACAAACATAATGTGTAAACACAAGGGGTCCATCAATACACTTGGCACCAGGACACCCTCCACTGCTGTTCAGAGCTGTGGCTACAGGCTCTATTGGGCCTATGGCAAGAGGGAAGAAAGCCGCTGCCCTACCAACTAAATCCACGTCCCCGCAGGATGGAACAACATGGGGTTTCCATCTGTGATATTGATTAAAGCGTAGGGTTCAAAGTAAGCTGCAGGTGTTGTGATGACCGCCGCCACCTTTCCTGTTTGTCATGTCCCGCCAGCCTCATCGGCCGCTTCATCTCCCGCAACACTAGCCAGCTGCCCAGTGGACAACTGAGCTGTCCACTAAAGCCAATGTGGGCAAACACAGTAGGGGCCACCATGGAAACTGCAGACAAATACATTTGGGACCACATTTTCTGCCCACTTTTAAACCTTTTGGGCCTACTTGACCTTGCTGGTTGGGTTGTAACGCTCGAGCGTATTGTCTGTGGATGACCCCTCATTATCCTAGTCTGACTCTGATCCCATGAGTAGGTGAGCCATCTTTTTCTGCTGTGGTTCTAGCTCCATTTCAGTATCACTGGCATTTTTGACAATCAATGGACACCAGGGGGGCATGCTTTCTGTCTTCAAGCATCTCACCTAGATTTTGCCACACCTGTCCCCGCTTTGCCTGTGGCAGGGATCTGAGGTTCTTAACCCTTGTGCCATCCTATGGGGTCAAGATGACCATTGACATGTTCTCCCTACCATGACAAAGGTGGATAAAGGTGAAGACGATTACATGTAATCCATGGAAACTAGTGAAGACCACAAATAATTGAAGAAAAAAGATCAGCGCACTGTCTTGTGGGGTCTAGATGACCCAACTCCCAATGTTAAAGTGCCTTGGTTAGCACAAGGGTTAAATCTAGGATCCAGAGATCTAGCTACATTTCATTTCTCTTTCCGTTGGTTCACATCCTTTTTAAATGCAGTCTTATACCAAACAATGTAAGCTGGATCCACATCTCCCACATCCATTGTGCTCAAAAGATGCTGTTCAGTTTTCAGGCAAGACAAAATAGATGTACATGGATCTAGTAGTCTGCAAGGGGATGCATCAGTATGGAGCACAGCAGGGAACTTGTGGCCCACCTAAGGTATTATCTAAGCACCTAATACACTCTTTTTCAAGTCATTTTTTTGTTTGCTCATACTGCTTTGAAAAGAGAAATACTCAGAGATGCAATTTCAAGCTTTGTTTTCTTTATATATGTCCTCCATCAGAAGAAAAATGCCACAAGAACATGTGTTAACCCTTGTGCCATCCTATGACCCCACCCTTACATTGACATGTTATCCCTACCATGACAAAGGTGGATTAAGGTGAAGAAAATTTCATGTAATCCATAGACACCAGTGAAGATCACAAATCATTGAAGAAAAAAGGTTCAGCCCACTGTCTTGGTAATGTGCCTAGCACAAGGGTTACAACACAAATCCATGATTATCATCTGTGTGGCTATTGGTGTGTTCATTTTGATTCAGTTTATACCACATGGGATTGTCTTAAAAATGTGAATTTTTGTGGCTACGCTTCATTCTATACTTTGCTTGTTTTATATATATACACACATATATATATATAAAGAGAGAGAGAGAGTACCCCACATTGGTGATTCATTCACTGCTCTGTTTTAGTTCTGAACAGACCACATGATTTCCTACCATTCCAGCCTCTGCAGCCCTTTACAAGGCACCTTACAAACTGATTACCATCAATTCCGAAGGGTAAGGCAATCATGTCTCTCTAAGACAGATTGCTCTGTTAAGGTGCTCCATAATTTAATATCCTACTCATTCTTCACCCCTCCCCCCCACACCTCCTTTCATCAGCCTGGTAAAATCATGCTGAGTTCCTCAAAATGTATTAAATTATGATGTGTCTTGAAAATAATTCTCTTTCCAAAGCATGAATCACATGACAGATTCCTCTGCCGCCTTACCTTTGACACGACGCGTGCGTACAGTGACAAAATAGATTAAAATTAGCTTCGGGGTCTGAAAATTGTTGACCCCGGACCCATTTTCTGCTTCCTATTAGCATTTACTTTCAGGAGACATGTGCATGCTGATGCTAACAGGAAGTGTGAAGGGGGGCGGAGGGGCAGCACTTTGCTTTAACCTACTGTCAAACCGCCCCGTTAGTCTGTCCTAAATGCGTTCACTGAGCATGTCAGGAATTAATCGAAGGGGGGGAAGGCGGAACCCGAGTCTCACTGTCCCGACTCCATATTAATTAGCTGGCTTGTTGGTGCACTCTTAGTAATGTACCCTTAAAAATGGATGGAGGGAATTTGAATTTATTCAATTTTTAACACCTGCATTCATTATTGATTCTTATGTCATAAATATTTTAGTCTTTAATCTTATTAACAGGAAAGCATCCGTAAAGCTGTCTTTGCACAAACCAGGTTTTTCTTAGCCTTCACTATCACATAATGAGCATAGTTTCACCTAACTAACCCAAGATTTACAGTCTTTTTGTGTTAATTAAATACCACACTTGAATATGTGTGTGTGTGTGTGTATATATATATATATATATATATACACATCCTGTCATAAGATTGCTATATTTCTGAGTTGGATTTCTGAGAAGGTGTTCCTGCTCTCCCACCTGCTAACACTTAATAAATAAAATTTTACTTTAAACTGCTTACTGCTATAATTTAAACATGTAGAGGTATCTTACTTAGATTAGATTAGATAAGATTTGCTTTTATTGTCATTGTCCATTGTACAATGAAATGGAAGCATCACCATTTCAGTGCAAAAATAACGAAAAATAATAAAATAAAATAATATTAAATAAATCATTATGTACAACTTTTACAAGTGTACAAATATAAACTGTAATAAAGAATGTCTACAATTTGTGGGCGGAATTGCGTACCAAATTGTGTGTAAACATGTCAGATTTTGCAAGAGATAGCAATGAAGTAGAGTGTTGACGTTGGGTAGATACTTATGTGGACAGAAGTATGGATAAGCATATATACATGTACATATATATAAACATGTACATATGAATGTGCAATTGCAGATTTAATCTGTGCATTTTAGAATTGAGCATGGTTGTTGCCTTGGGAAAGAAGCTGTTTTTGAGTCTGGTCGTTTTGCTTCTGATGCCTCTGTAGCCCCTCCCAGAGGGCAGGAGGTCAAACAGGTCTGAGACGGGGTGTGAACTGTCCTTGATGATGTTCTGGGCCCTAGTGATGCAGCATGCTGAGTAAATGTACGTCAGGGTAGGGAGAGGGCACCCTATGATCCTCTGGGCCGTCTCTACGACTCTCTGCAGTCTCTCCTTATCCGTGGCCATGCAGCTGCCGAACCGAACTGTTATGCAGTATGTGAGCAGGCTCGGGATGGATGAATGGTAGAAGGTCAACAGTAGGTTGGTTCAGCGCACCCATTAATATGAAGGGGGGGGCTGGGTCAGCGCCATGCTTCCTGAAGTCGACGATGATCTCCCTGGTTTTGCTGGTGTTCAGGGTGAGGTTGTTCTCTGTAATGTAACCACTGTGCTATCCTAGGAACTTTAACATTGGGCGTTGGGTCATCTAGACCCCACTAGACCCTTTATTCTTCAATGATTTGTGATCTTCACTGGTGTTCATGATTACATGAAATTCGCTTCACCTTTATCCACCTTTGTCATGGTAGGGAGAACATGTCGGTGTAAGGGTGGGGTCATAGGATAGCACAAGTGTTGATCTATGTTGTTTTTTGCCTGTATATTACAACTGTTATTAAAGACAGAAAATCATGCACTTTTATCACCACACTTATAAAAAAAAATCATACATTTCACTCATTTATATTATTTAAAAATTAAAAACTAAATTTGTATATCCCTGGTTCTCCAGCTCTAGCATTTTTGTTTTTTTGTTCCATCCCAACAACAGTCAGATGTGTTCTGATTGGTTAAGTTGAGTAATACGAATTTCAGGTTAAAATATTTTTTAGTTGTTTTCAACATCTTCTTGGGGCATTTTTCTGATGATGGAGGACATACATCATTAATTTGCATTAAGCAGATGAAAAAATGCTGCTTTCAAATAGAAAATATGCTGGGTAAATTGGGCGGGCGGCAAGTTGACGGCTCTGCTTCACAAGAGGGTGTGAAGGGGGGGGGGGGGGGATTTCTCTGCGCCAATGGTCACGCCCACAAATAAAAGGTGAATTTCTAATGAACTACTGTTGCTTTGCAGAAACCATGTCCTAGAAAATGACACGTTTTATTAATTTTTGCTACAAACGACCTAATAGTAATTAAAGAGCCCTGGGGATCCTTTTAGAATTGAAGTGGGTCTTTAAAACCTCTTTTCCTGAAAATACTTTCCATTTCTTATGACCAGCGTCCAAAAATATATTAAAATGTTTTTTTTTATAAGTTGAAGTTCCTCACCACACATCATAGATACGCCACAGGCTGTTTCCACAGCTCGTAGTGTTTCCACTCTCTTCCACTTCACTCCTTTCAAGTATCATTGTTTACGTGATGATAAACTCCTAGAGGGTCCGGTCTCCTTCGTGTGGACGCATGGGTCAGATCAGCGGGGAGTTGTCACCAGCTCACCATGCTTCTAACGAACTCCAGCCATTTGACTGACAGACGGGTTAGAGGGCAGGTGGAAGCTGCCAAGCAGCAGGCCGAGCTGCTGCTGTGTCTGTGACTGATTGGACACACGCGTAATGAAGATACAACAGACAAGCACAGCTCAGTTTCACAGCTTTCTTCCAGGGCATGGCAGGATGGTGAGGGGAGGTCATTTCCTATTTGTGTTCTTCATAAAAGGCGGTGCAGTGGTATTTAAAAGTGTAAGGAGGCAAAAAAAAAAGAGGCATTTTAGCAACTATTAGAAATGAAGTGTTACTTCATACTAGCGTGATGAGATCAATACTTTTGATATTGTTGTTACAATAATTTTGAACACCCATTATTTCAGTTTTTTATTTGTTGAAAAAGTTAGAAAAACAAAATAAATTTTGTTCTACTTCTTCATTTTGTCCAACTTGTTGTTGATTCTTCACAAAAAATAGAGTTGAACATCTTTATATTTGCAGCCTGAAATGTGGCAAAAGGTTGAAAAGTTTAAGAGGGAGGAATACTTTTGCAAAGCAATGTAAATCAAGCTAATTCAGTCGCCATTTTTACGCAATAAGGTCATCGACATGTTGGAGCCAGAAATCGTCAATATTGCTATGGCAACCATTCTCACATTGTGGAATTTGTGCTCTCTTTTTTCTTTTTTAAGTCAAGTTCTAATGTCCATTCAGTGCAACACTACCCAGTGCAAAACTAAAATGATACGGTGGCAACATAACCCAGTGGGGGCCTGATTTGTGGATGGTCGGACCTGGCCCAAACCTCTGGCCCCAGGCCTGGCTAAATTTATCTTGTCAACAAGTTCTTCTACTAAATAGTAGCAATACAGTTGCTAGGGCTTTTTCCAGCAATGGAAGGAATCCCTGATCAGCCGAATCCCTGATAAGTTAGCACATCTCGCAAAAGTTTTTATTTTTTTAACTCTTGATAAGCCGCATCTGACTCCTAAATCGGGTTGGAACACTCATAAACCACTGCTGCCGCACTGATGCGCCGCGCCCGACATTCAAACCGCGCTGCAGGGCCTCAGATCACATATGTAAATTGACTTAACAATGAAACGCGCGGATCATGTTTGGTGTGACTGCTGCATTGGGGGGGTGGTGCTTTGGGGAAGGTAAAAAAGTATAAATGGTGTATACTTGTAAAGCGCTTTTCTACCTTGCTCAAAGGCCCAAAACGCTTTACAGTTACAAACCCATTCACACATTCACACACTGATGGTGACTCCGCTGCTGAACACTGGCGCTAACCTTCCACCAGAGGCAAGGTGGGGTTCAGTGTCTTGCCCAAGGACCCTTCAACACATGGGCAGGCAAGGCGGGAATCGAACCTGCAATCCTCCGATCAGGGGTCGACCGCCCTTCCACTGCAATATGGGCACCCGGTATATACCATTTACCATTTACCACCAGTTGTTTAAAAAACAACTGAAACTCATTTGAAAGAAAGAAAAAGAACTTGACAATTTTGGAATGTGACACAACGCTTGCCCAAGACTCAATGCGCACTCCGTCCCACAATTGGAAACGTTTCTTTACATTCAGCTGACTCTGGTTAACTTTGGCCGAATTCTCTCAGATAGTCACTACACTGTGTTTGCATCCAAATTAGTAGAATTTCAACAAAACAAAGAAACTACTAGCTGACATATTTGTCACTACTTTAGCAAAAAAAAAAACAGTCAAACACAAGCATAAGAATGTGATATTTAGCATAGAAAGTTCCTTTGTATTTGACAACTACGAGAAAACCTTGAGTGCAAACATATTCTTTGAAAAAAGTTACAGTATCATACCACGCTGCCCTCAATGTCATCTGACAATACAGAAATAAAGTTTCTATATTCCTCCATGCGGTTTTAATCTCCACTATATTTTGCCAGAACTACAAGGTTGTTTGGCTACTGGCTCCCAGATTGTGACACTAAACCTTTCCAGTACATTCATCTTACAGCATGAACTTTGTGCCTGCTGTTTAAGTTCTGTCTCATGGGTGGATTCGACACAGAGGACTGCCCTTGAAAAAAGCATCACTCATATTCTTCATCAAAACAATTCTTTTGGCAGCCGACTCCTGGGAATCCGAGGCAATATCACAGGAAACAGTCAACATCGTATACTGTTACAGTTCTTCTGCCTTCAGCTGATTTTCTTTTTTTTTTTTTTTTCATTTTCCAGCTTTAATGACAAACACTAACCTCAGGTGTATAGTAACTCAATCTATATGACTTTGTTCTCTTGTCAATGTCGTGACCTTGAAGTCATATCCTATGTGAAATGATGCTCATCTCCTATCTTTTATTTATTTCTTTTGTCCATGGCAGTCTGCAACAGTGTAAATCTCCTGGAAAGAACAAACATTTTAAAAATGCACGAAGTAAGAAAGATTGCAAAGCCTTCAGCAACACCAAGCAGTTTTCAATTGTGTCTTAAGGTTGGTAAAAATGTAAAAATTCATCTGTCCATCAACATACTTCAACTTTATGTGGCAATTTTTTCAATTTCAAATACAAGATTCAATGACAATTTCTTTACTTGATGAAAAAAAGACAGTGAAGTGTGTTATATGAAGTTTAAACATTATTTTTAAAGTTTTCCTAAAGAACTTTTCTTTGGTGTTTATGTTGCCCTTCTATATAAAAGAGATTCGTTTGGAAGACAGAAGTTGGATCATGCCAATGTAAAGAACTATTTTTCAGTCAAAAATAGTGCATTTTTTCTCTGTTTGAGGCACCAGTTTTTGTGATTCAGATGTCAGTCATCTCTCAAATAAATGTCTGCTTTTGTCTTTCTGGATGCACACTATCATTTAGGAACATGCCGCACAGAAATAAGTGCACTTGCAGAGTTGTAGTTTTTGCCAGACGGCTGAGACTTTAACTCCATTAATGTATCTGTTCGAACGATGAGTTCTTTTGACAAACTTCCACGACTCTGAATACACAGCACTGACAAAGTAAACATGTCTGAATTCTACTGATTAGGAGAAGCTTCTTTTATTCCTTCACTAGCTCAAACTCTCACAGGAATGACTGCAAGACAGAAAATTTGGCACGTTTTGAAGTGACAGGATGAAAGACTGGATAATGTCTGCCAAAGAAAATACAGTTACGTGTGATTAGATTCCTTTGTCTCCAATTGCATGATGTAATGTGACAGGAAATCGTGTATTTGGCTTGGAACAATAATTCAGTTTGTAATACAGCCGAGGTGTCTGTCTAAGGAAGTTCTTAGGGATTAAAGAGGAGTTTCTGTGCACGATAGTGTGCTGGGCCTCCAAGATAGCTCTTTTTTGTATTTATTTATTTATTTACAACTTCTACTTGCATGGTCTATTCAGTTAATTTCGTTGTCACAGACTATACAAATAAAAGAACGGGATGTAGTTTTGACAGATTACTGTATGTCAGCTGTGACAGATCCTTAAAGCTTTCTTGGTGAGTGTTGAATGAAGTGATATAATAATAATAATAATCTTTATTTGTATAGCACCTTTCAAGATAAAAATCACAACGTGCTTCACAGTAAAACATGGTGAAACACAACAGAATATAAAAAGATCTAAGAAAAAGGCATTTTAAAAAGAAAAGGTTTTTTAGCTACTTTTTAAAAGAAAACACTGAGTGTGCAGATCTGAGGCTGCAGAGGAAGGGAGTTCCAGAGTGATGGAGCCACTGCTGCAAAGGCTCTGTCACCTTCAGTCTTTAATCGGGTTCTCTTTACAACCAGCAGACCCTGGTCACATGACCTCAGGGACCTGCTGGGGATGTACGGCTGCAAAAGGTCTTTTATGTAGACCTGTGCTTAGTTATTAAGAGCTGTGTATGTGTATATCTTAATTAAGCAATGAAAAACTGTTGTTTACTTTCAATAGATTAAAAAAAAATGGTAACACAATATTTTTTCGCATGGTAACTCAATATAAATATCATTAACCCTCTAACATCTGAATCGTTGCCAGTGACACCTAAATAATACGCTCTTTGACATAGCATAAATCTTTGACTGTTGATGTGATCAACGGGAATTGGCTGATTTACATTGTTTGTGTTAGGACTTTGCTACTGTAAAGTGTTGCATATCAGCACAAAGCTACTTTTCCCCGCATCAGAAGCCGCTGGAATTGCGTTAATTGTGTCAATGACTGAAAAGTTGACGTATTTGAAAGAACCCTGAAGTGTCAACACTGGAACTAAAGTTCTGGTGATAAAGGGTTAAAGTAACTTCCCTCAGTGTGTGCACCTCGAGGGGTATTATACCTGATTATACCATGGTCCGGGTGAATACTCAATTCTGATTGGCTGCTGGGTGTACATTAAAAAGTGATATACCACAGGACAACCGCACGGTGAAGAAAGAAGTTCCGATCAGCTAGCTTAAATGGTTTTTATCACTGCGCCGGCTTCTTCAAAACAACCTTTTGCTTCATTATTTGGACAAAAACTCTCATGATCAGAAGACGTGACAGACCCAGATGCTGAAACCCGGAAGGAGGACACAGGTAAGGTGTAAGGTAAGTAAAAAGATTTATTTAGATCCGACGTGGTTGGAAGTTTTGGCGTGGCTAGAGGTTCTGGCAAAGTTTACGATCGTGGCGAGACTTGAGGTTCTGATGTCGTTTGAATCCCTGGCATAGCTGAAGCCTATGACGAGGTTGGTTCCCTCAGGAGACTCAGGTATGCAGCGGCTGCTCGTGGAAAAGTCTGACTCAGGTGACTCTCGTGGCATGAAGTCCTGAGACAGAGAAAAACAAGAATTAGCTTTGAACAAGAGGGGCCAGACATGGGTCTAAGGATAGACTGAACACCATCAGGGGCAACGAACTGGCGATGAATGCTGGAGCTGGGTCACCTTAAGTAGAGCAGAGTCTTGATGAAGTGAGTAGTCACAGCTGGTGGAGTCAGGAGCAGAGCAGAGGGGAGGAGAGCTGACAGAGGCACCATGACAAAAACAAGCGGTGAACTTTCTCTCTGAACTGATGCTTTATTCAACCCATCGGAAAGATCAGCATTTGTACATCGCCGAATCTTGACTGCAGTGGTGGTGCTGCGCGACGCGGACTATTTGTTACGTGGTGCTGTGCTTTTTGTGAGAAAAGCGATCCAAATCGAGAAAAAAACAAGAATTAAGGACTAAAAACTGGTTAATATTTATTGCTTTTGTAAGGGACCATGGTATAAGCTGGTTAATGGCCTTCGAAGTGTGCGTTATTACTTTTTAATGCACTTCACGGAAGCAACGGTTCAGGCTTTCACGGCGTGCGTTAAAAAGTAATAATGCACACTTCGACGGCCATTAACCCTTACTTTACACTGGTGAATCTGCTGTGCGTCTCTGTTGCGTTGATAAAAAAAAAATAGTTTGCAGTTCACCTTCCGGCATATTCCTTCAGGGATCACCACAGTGAATCCGCTTTCTTTAATTCTGGCGGTTTGGCAGAGGCTTTTTACGCCGATGCCCTTTCTGACACAACCCTGTATTTTATCCAGGCTGGGGACCAGCACAGTCAGACGGAAACTGTCCCCTCTTTGTGATACAAAGCAATGGAAAGTTCATTAGTCATTCATAATCTTTACATCCCCTCCGTCATGTCTTCAACTGACGCCGTCCCCCAGCAATGCAAACTTTATGCAGAAGTTCCATTTCCAGTCCATTGAAGTGCCGATTTTGCAGCAAAAAGCCAGAAAAATGGTAAGCAGGTTGGGTTCAAAATAAAACCTTCTGTTGTACTTTCAAAATAAAAATATTTTAAAAAAATATAATTTTGCAAGTACAAAAACCCATCAATTATAACACAAAACATGCATTTGACAAAGACTCAGTGAGGAAGAAGAGGGCATAGGACCTTTTTGACAAAATTTCAGATGTTGATGGTAAGAAATATTTTTTTAATTTAAATTTCTTCTGTCATAACCACTCTTCCTGAAGCCAGCGGGAGTGAGGACATATCGGAAGCTATGTAAAATGGTCGTGAGACAGACTCCCCACGCAACACAACAGAGATGTACCTCCAGGGTTAATCAGGTCAGTGAAAATATTAAGGCAGTAAAGTGATAGAACCATAAAATGTTAGCTGTTGACTTAAAAATAAAGCAAACATTTGAATATGTTTACCACTGAACACAATGACTTCTAAACCTGGAACTAGAACCCTTAACCAACCGAGTGGCAGATGGCTCCAATCTACCTATTAATAGTCAACTATTGCCTATGGACATAAGAATATGTACCCTTGGATGCCCCCAATCTTCACCAGCTTGTCAGTGTAGAAACCCCTCGTCTCATTTCTTTCTCATAACATTTGGAGCTTTATCCAGTTTACGTTCAAACAGACTTCTAAGAACTCGAATATGACATTTTAAGCACACCAGAATTGTGTTATGCTCCTGCACAGCCTGAATCTAGGATTTTTGTGCTTTTACATGTCATGTAATGTATATTAAGTGTACAAAAAAGTAACTCACACAGTACTGTATAATATGTCTGATGCATGCACTTATAGTGCTTTTCTTTAAAACATCTACAACTCCAGCGTTACTTAGTTGCGGTGTTGCCTTTCCTATATTTGTGAAACTCAGTTACCACAGAGCCTTCCCTTTTGAAAGCACAGGGAATAGCTCTCAGCCTTGACAGAAACGAAACAATTTGCCCCCTGCAAATATTGCTCTTTGTGCAAAATTTAAATCTCGAAGGCAGATGCGACAAAGCTTGAGGGCAAACATACATACCTTGATTATATTGGCTTGTGCGCCGTTTTTCTTTCTTTCCTTTTTACTGGCTTGCTCTGACTCAATTGGGTCTTTCTATTTTGTTTTAGCTCGTATTTTCCAATTTATGTTCTTTTTAATACACCTATATTCGACTTGGCTGTTGTAGTGGGAAAGGCAAAAAAGAAAATGGTGAGCTTTTCAAATAAAAGTGAAAATGTCCACATTACAGGGTAATGCCATGACTCTGGCTTACTGTCGTGTGGAAATCTACTGTTTTTAACAATGCAACAGACAGTGGGATGTCAAAGGCTTTCTAATGCACTCCTGTGTAATTTCAAGTCACTGTGATAGAATGTTATTTTCATGAGAACATCCAATACCTTTCCTAAACCAGTAGAGAGCATAAACCAAATGTTTAATCACTGAAGGGTGAAAGCATTGTTCACAGAGCTGTTTAAGATAGGCACAGTTAGAGAAGATGTGTCAGTGACTATTGTGATACCTCTGGATTAATGAATGTTTCCTCATCGACAATTTGACTGAATATTTCTGCTGTGTTTTGTCAGTCGTATTTTTCCCCCTAGATTGTCTTTCTGATTTAAATAATATTCATCTACATACACTACCTGGCAAAAAGTTTCAAGGAGACCTTTTCTTTACCGGTGCCTCAGAGATCGATTCGTCTTAAGCACAGGTAGGAAAATGAGCTGTGAGAAGAACTCATTTCAATTAAAAAAATCGTTCTTTAGTGTGCTAAAGGTAATATATTATCATCTGTATGGATATAGTTTACTCTGAAAGGCTCTTTAAAACATTCATTTATATCAAATAAATCTGATTTTTTTCTCCCCTTTTCATGAATTATACTTTAGTTCATAAATTCAAGTAAATTAAAAAGATAACATTTGTTCAACAAAGATTGGTACATTTTAGGACCAGCACTCTGTTTTAAAAAAGTCTGACCCAGTTTGGCCCCTTCTCTTAAGCTTTGGTCACGTCATGTATTACTACTTCGATAAGTGAGAGTCATCTTTGCCTGTATTACCTGCTACCTCACAGTGGAAAAGAACAGCTATCTTGGAAAATGATAAGGCTAATTCTATGGGCAGAGTGTTTCTGTTCAAACAGCTAGAGTCTGCAGGTGATAACTGGCTTTACCGGAGAGAGTGAGTCCAAGCAAGCAAGATAAAATAAAAAAACAACACAGCTGAGATGTGTCCATGTGTTTGTATAAGACTAGTCCAAAACAATCTCAAGACTCAAACAGAGGAGAGACACTATAGATAGTGTACACTACCAATATGGCGAAGCCATAAAAAAAATAAAAAATCACACCAAGAAAACAAAACTGGAGAACACTGCAATCAACATGTTTTGGCTACATTCTGAACTGGCTTAATTTGGGCAGGAAATATATTACTCATAAATTCAATTTGGTGGATATATTCAGATGTTTCATTAAAATGTTTTATATATTTTTAGCTTAAATGTATTTTCTTTTACGCCAATATTTTTTCTACATAAGTCCTAAATTCCACTTCTTACAGCAAAGCATAATCATTGATTTGCTATTCATGTGCCAACAAGACAGAAGAAGACCCTTCCAGTGGCAGAGCTAGAACATTTTATTTGGGCGATGGGAGGGGCACTGTTACGGTCAGGTAGAGGAGAAAACCCAGACGCAGGCAGGAACAACTCAAAACAGAAGGAAATCCAGAAGAAGGGCTTTAATGCCAGAGGAAACACAACCTTGAAGGCTCACAGAACAGAATACGCTCCGACACTGAGCATAGAAACAAACACACCTTAAATAGGCAGACAAACAATCAACAGAGATGCAGGACAGCTGAGCAGAAGTCAGGCCTTCACATAACAGGCACAGAAGACTTTGGAAGGGTGGCAAATATCAGAGTACCCAGCCAGCAGGGCCAAGTGGGCCCCATATGATTTAAAAATGTGTGGGCCCTGATTGGGTTTATCTGTAGTTTCTCTGGTGTCCCCACTGGTGTTTGTCCACATTAGATTAAGTGAGCATTCAGCGGGCCGTTTCGGTATGCTAGCCTGCCCAGCGTAGCTAGTAGGGATGGGTATCGTTAAGGTTTTAACGGTACTACTACTCTTATTGATACTGCTTATCGATCTAGTATTTTAACAATACTCTTATAGATACTTTTTGAGTACGAAAAATAAGTAAATTAACAAATTAAGGACATGAAGTGTTTTATTTCCTCATTATGTAACAACATTGTTTTTTTCAACAAAACATTTTACTTTATACATCTTTCCAACTTGAAAAGTAAAATACATGAAAAAAGAAATTATTTAAAGAAAAATAAACAGCAATGTTTTGACATATTGCTGTCATGAAGTAAATATAAAACAAATTAAATAAACTGTTCACTCTAAAATAAAATACAGTTGCATAGGGCAACATGGTGGAGCATGCAGCTAGATTGCAGAAAGCCGCACGATCCTCTTTTTTTTTCGTTCTGTTTTTTAAAGTTCTGCATTTGGTGCGGTATTTGAACTATAATAAACACATTCATCTTTGCAAACAATTGACTTTTTCTTCGAGTCTTGTGTCCAAACTTCAAGGGCTTCTGGGAGAATTTCCATTGTATTCATGTCCATTACAAGCTGCGTGCGTTCTTGAGTGCGCGACGCGGCCACCCGCCAGATCGCAAGAGTCGCGACGCTTGCTGCTTCATCACCGCGGTGATCAAAAATGCCACACCGTCACAGCTCTAGTTTACATTTTGTGGGAAACAAAAAAAAATGCAACTTCTCCAGTACCGATAGCAGAACCATTGAGGTCAGATCCTAACAATACTGCGGTCTTGAAGAATCTTGCCCCGGGGCTCGTTCATTACCGGAGCTCGGTACCCATCCCTAGTAGCTAGCTCTGCTGGCTGCTGCTACTTGCTTACTTTGCCGGACCCTGGGCAGAACCGCTGCGTGGAGGAGGGGTGGAGGGGTTTGAGTGCTCGAGTGATCTTAGGAGCTATGCAGTCTAAGGCGTCTGCCCCTGGTAGGGTCCACAATGGCAGACAGGTCCTGGGTGACAAGCCAGACAAAGAGTAGTTCAGAACCCCTTGATGAGAAATACAACCAAAGCTTTTGTAAAACTTGCAAATTAGATGCCTTATTAAAACTATGTGGTACCCGCTAGTCTCACGTCGAAATTTCAAAACTTTTGGTCGCCATATTTTATGTAGCACGCTTTCAAGTGGAACATTCTAAAAAGAATATTTCGGCTGTAGTTGGAAAGATAAACTTGTTTACACTGATCTAATCTAATGAATTAGTTTGATGAAAATAAATCAATTTTTTGAGTTCCTTCAACTTAAAATTAACACAGTTGTCTGACATCGTTATTTTTACTTTCAATCAACTAAATTAAATTAAGTTGGTGTAACTTTGGTGTGAAGCTGTCAATGTGTCATGACGTCATAACGTAAGGCAGCACAAGGAATTGTGGGATACCATTTTCTTTGCCTATCTTGGCAGATTGGGGTTTAAGCGTGAGTTTTTGTCCATGTGTTTTGTTGTCTAGTTGTTTTACTCTGTTTTAACAAGTAATTTAAACTGTTATGTTTATTGTCTTTCTGCACCATTAGTTAGAGTTTGGGAGAGGATGATGACTGACCCAGGGGGTCATTTTACCTGCGGTAAAACACCTTATGTCATAATATTAAAGACAGAGTTCGCGACACGTGAGCTCCTGCCTTGTAATGCCAAACATTGCTGGGTCAATCATGTCTTTGATATGGAAATTACAATGCCCATTGGTTGGAACTTTAGAAAAATGTGACAATTTAAGTTGTATAAACAAAATTAAAAATAAAAAAATAAATAATTTAAGTTAGATTAACATATTAAATTGAGTTGGATAGGCATAAAAAATTAAGTTGAATAAACTTAATTCAATTAAGTGTTACCAATTGAAGTGATTCAATTAAGTTGGATCAACTTTTTTCCTTTTTGGAGTGAATGGGTGTGGACTTCTGACGACCTCACTCCGGATTGGTCAGAGTGGTTGTCATATAAATGTTGACTCAGACCAACCGCGGACCAATCACTGCTCACTAGGAATTTCTGGTTCCAACATGGCTACATTCGTATTGTGAATTGACCAAATTCCTTTGGAGCCGGAAGAAAGCCATTTCCTGGTTTATGAGGTCGATACACTTCAGTTTGGAGATTTTTGTATACAATTTTTAGGATTCAACGCATCAGAAGAGCAGTTACTTTTAAGGTAAATGAGCCATTGCCCACTCTTCCCTGGTTGCTAAACATATCGAAAACTTCCAATTGTGCTGTCGTTGAACAAAGGGAGGAAGGTTTGGATGGGGGGAGCACACAGCAGTCCACGCACTAAACTCTTTGGTAACGGTGAGCCTGGATTAATTAGTTTAGTCTTTCGTCTACCTTTCTCTCCTTGTGCAGTCATTAATGTCGACGTGAACATTCTTCTCTCATTTGGATGTGTAAATAATGAAAGCAGAGTGACAGTTGGGTGGTGAGCTCATCGCAACTTTTTATGCAGCAAGGAGGCAGCAATTAACAGGAACTGACAACCCAGAGGGACATGTTAGTGCACATATCCGGGCACGCAACACACACTAAAATGCATGCAGGTTCTTTAAATGTACAGACAAACTGTTGGCCAACTAAAAAACCAGTCTTTGTTTTTACTATTTCCCTTGAAACGCATGAGCAATTGGGGAAAGTTTGACAGAAACTCACTTGGATGAGGCGGCTCAGCTTTATTTTGATGCTTACACCTTCATGTGGATTTTTTTTTCCTATCTAAGGTGATAAACAGCGTGCAAAGAAGTATCCATTCCATCATAGAGACAGATGGAGCACTCTTCAATTAACAAATAAAAGCTGTAATTGGCTCTCCCCTGCAACTTTTGCGGTGATCATTAAATAAAAAAAACAGTCTTCAGGCAGATTAACTGTCAAGCGTAAGGCAAACAAACCTGCATCTTTAGAGGTGAGTGGCTGATAGAAATAAAAAAGAAGTAATCAGGAAGGAGGATATCATAATTAAAATTATTTTTGGACTGAAATAAATCTAAGAATTTCATGAACTTTGAATCATGATGAATCAGTTTAGTCATGTCCTGTTTTCCTCATGATGGCTTCTGTGTGCACTGATAGGTAAACTGGCAAAACAATCTGACTTAAGAAAGAAAATTAAACAAATAACTGATTTTAAAATTTTATGTGGACAAAATGTACGTCTTGCCTGTAAGAGACCCTCAATTTTGACAAAAAAAATGTTTACAATCTTTTTTTCAGCTTGTGGGGCACTGCTTTTTGAGTGATTCCTAAGTCTAAGCTAAAACAGACTGAAATCCTGGACAAAGGGGGTTTTAGGAATAAAAGTAATTGGATCTAGGGCAGATAGACGATAAATCAGTGTAACTGGAGCTGCAGCTCCGTTTATGCATTTAATGTAACTCCAGGGGATTCTGAAGCCAAGAAAAGTGTATTTGTGCCGGTACGCAACACTTTATTAGTAATGTGTTGCATAACGGTGCAAAGTCGATATGAAAAGTTGCATTTTGTGTGTCAGAATAAGCTAATTTATGTTCATCCCAATGAGTATGTCAAAGATCAAGATTATTTAGGTGTCGCCAGTGGCATCTACGGTGTTAAAGACCCACCACAGTGAAAATCCTGTTTTTGGTGTTCTTGTAACATTTTTCTCATGATGGAGGGCATATAAAGAAAATTCAACTCAAAATTGCATTTCTGAGTATGTCTTTGTTCAAATTGTTGTGAATCAGGAGCAGACGAAAAAATACTGTTTGAAAAACGATCAAATTTGTGGTGTAAGAATATTTGCTGGGCGGACCACAACCTCCCTGCAATGGGGAGGGGTTGGGGGGTGGGGTTTCTCCATGCCTTTGGTCACGCCTATAGCCCTATAGCTCAGACGCAATGAACTGCTGCCACTGTACCATGTCCCGGAAAATTAATGTTCTTCTTTGTTTTGGCTTAAAAACAGCATAATCATAATGAAAAGACCGCTGGGAACACTTTTACAGTAGATCAAAGATGATCGGAGTGGGTTTTTAAAGGCTTTTGGGTACAAAATTGAACATATTGAGAGTTTAATTCTAAAATCTTTTGTCCATATCAACTGTTTCGGCAGATGGAGAAGATCTTGAATTGAAATGTCTTTATTTGGCTAGAGCCTTAACTAAGACATTTTCTATAGGTTACATCTGGTCCAGTTCTCATAAATAATCAATGATTTTAACTAAGTTAGGCTTTGAGACCACCTATAAGTGCCCCTAACCTGCCAATAAACGAAACACACCCTTAATTATGTACAGATTTGATCTCTAATAAGGCTTAAACTGATACATAAATGGGAAATAAAGTGCTACACATACAACATAAAATTCTGACTACATATGTAATTTTCACCTTCAGAAACAGTAGTCAATGGTAAAATGCTTTGTTTGAAACCAGCCTCCGGTGGTCATTTGAGGAACTGCAATCTTGATACTTTTGTTTTGACCTATTTCATAAAAGTGGTTTTAGTATAAGAGTTGCTGAAGGTATAGCATTCAGACAAGCTAGGCTCAGGCAGGGACTTTGCCCTGTAGACCAAATAAGAACGTACCACTTATGCAACATGATGAAACCTCATGCTGGATGGTGTGCTACTGATCTCCCATCTTGAAACACTGACTCTAAATGAGCATGTTACCTCTCTCTACCATGGTGCATCTCTTCGTGTGTGCCACCGCATTGTTGTGTTGGTACTAACATGCACATTTGGTCTCAAACCTGCAAGAAAACAGCAAAATGCTGCAGAGAAAATTAGGAATCCTCCGCTGCCTTAATGTGCTATGATGAATTATTCCTGTTTTAACAACAATGCAGTACTTATCCAAGAAGTTGACGCACTGCTCCTCCTTCTCCACACTCAATTATGTTCATTTTCTGGCGGGATATCAAATTAGCTAATGCTCATTATGCCTCAATAATGGTAAAAATTAAACATAAAGGTGTCTCTGAAAGCGAAGTAGCGCAGCAAAGTATGTCGCCAAGAAGAAAAAAAGAAGAGAAAAAAAGGAGAGAGTTGAGTGAGTGATAGCTGGTAGAGCCAGAGGGAGGACAAAAGCGAGCAGCAAGCGAGGAAAAATGGAGGAGTAGATGGAGACGGCTTGATTGGAAAATGGATCTGTGACAAAACGCCACAGCTTGGAGCTAAGATTAGGATTCCATCTGTCTTGAATGAAATATTCAAATGCACGCTGGCAGGAGGAGGCATATTACTATAGGATGGATGTGGAGAATGTGAGAAACAATGACAGGCTCTTTACAACCAGAAGGGTCAGCACTCACAGAGGCTGTCATTTAGCGTGTAGAGGAAGAGCTGATGTGCTCCACAGGCAAATCTGCCGGTTCGCTTGTGAAGTCGGAGATGACAATAAATGCGATGAAAGGCCCTTTCTTTGGTGCACTCTCACAATAAACTATTGCATTGATCTGTTCTTAGCGTTTTTATTGGGAGTTGCCCAACACGGTTTTTGCAAATGGTTGTGAATGTTCTAAGAAGGAAAACATTTTGAAAGCTGCAATTTCACTGCTTCTAAAGGTTGTTGCCTTTCTGTTTGCCCAGATTTCTTCTTGCTTGAAAGTGGGTACGGCGCTTCTTGGCATTTTGAAGAAAATGTTTAATCCAGGAGATGCAGAATGTTTTGTCTTAGTCCCATGTTTCCCTACGCTGGTCCTCGGGGAACACCATCCAACTTTTTTTTCAATCCAACCCTGATCAATCACACCTGCTTTTGATGACGTCGGTGTAGATTCTCAGTCATCCAGGTCATGATAAAATGAAAAGTTCTAAAAGAATTCAACTGGGCAAAATTTCTGGTTTGATGGCTTTTTGCCTCTTTGCCTCTCATCCAAGCAGCTTCTTTAGTTCGGCCTGGCTGGTGTTGAGCTTGAGATATATAAATATCCTTCTTTTCGTGGTCTAAAAAGTGCCCTAACGACCGAGTGGTTGACCCACGTGTCCTCGTGAGGTCCAGATCCTCCCAAGGGACCATCGCTGGTTTGACAGAGGAGTCAAAGAAACCATCTCTGTAAAATGAAAATAAAATCCCTCATTGAATAGAGGGGGTGGACTCGGACACAACCTTTAATCCATTTACAATCCTATTTTGAAATCACTGCACAAACATCCTCAGCATGTCAATAGGCATCAATATCCAGAGGGTAACCCAGGACTGGTGAAACCAGCAACACGGGGGTTAATGACTTGGTCGTTAGGGGACTTTTTTTAGGCCATGAAAGGACTGAAACTCCAGCGAGGATGATATATATCTGTAGCTCAACACCAGTGGGACATAACTGAAGAAGCCGCTCGGATGAGTGGCGAAAGTCTTCAAACCAGAAATTTTGTCCAGTTTAATTTTTTCAGAACTTTTCATTCTTCCTTTGATGACTTTCATTGTCAGGCATCTGCAAAGCCTGATGATCAACTGAATCAGGTTGGCATAGGCAGGGCAACATGTAAAATATACAGGACAGTGTGACCAGAAAACCAGGGTTGGGAAGAACTGCCTTATTCACATGTACCCGTACATGGTTGACCCATGCGGAGGCTGTGGGTTTTGGTGAAGACTCATAGAGAGGAGCGGCCACATCTTATGCCTTCAGTCAGTGGTCCCCAAGGTTTTTAACCCCACGGACCGGTATGACCTTAGCCAAAGTTTTCACGGACCGGTCTTTGAGCTGCGGAGGATGATTTTTAGAGCAACGCTACGAATAAGGATGAACAGAGATGTGACAAGACGAATCCTGAGCTTTTATTGTGACACGCATGACATTGTACATCGCACAGGTGTCATCCTCCTCTTCCCTTCCCACACTCATGGTGCAAAAAAGAAGTACTGTCTATTAAATGTAGCTTTCTTTTTTTGGAAGTTGAAGGCTCCTCTTCTGTCTCCTGGCTGGATGTTTTCCCTTTGGAAAAGAAACTTTCCAAAGACGTTTGTTTTTACTTATTTTGCTAGCTTCTGGGTTTTCTTTTAGTCATACTCATATGTTACTGAGAAGAGCGCCTTGGCCTGCGTCAAGAGTAACAAAGACGGATGTAACAGGGCAATTTTTCAAAATAAAACATCTTTCTGACTGAAACAAATAAAATGGAAGTAATGAAAGTTATTTATTCTTTCTGTGCAGGCCGGTACCAAATGACCCACGAACCAGTCCGCGGCCCGGGGGTTGGGGACCACTGCCTTAAGTAACAAGCACCTGTATAGGGGGTTGACCTGTATAGGGGCGCTGGGTTGGTTGTGAGGGTCTCTTCAAGTCTTTGTAACTTAAAAACTTGCCAAGCAACGCGTGACTACGAGAGTTTTGAAAGTGGAAGCCCGAAGCGGTCACTTGAACATGCGTTTCCGAGCCCGGTGTAAAAACGCAGCACTAGAGACAAATGGACACATTCTCTTGTTCCTTGTGCTATCTTATTGGGTCCAGATGACCCCACCCTTACATTGACGTGTTCTCCCTACCATGACAAAGGTGGATAAAGGTGGAGAGGATTTCATGTAATCCATGGACACCAGTGAAGATCACAAATCATTGAAGAAAAAAGGTTCAGTCTTGTGGGGTCCAGATGACCCCACTCCCAACGTTAACGTGGGATCATCTGGACCCCACAAGATAACAAAAGGGTTATTTGATCAGTCACATTACAGGTAACCTAAGCTTACGCCTGTAGTAAAAAGTCAAGGTAAAAACAAAAAAATCGAGCAAATATCAACCAAAAATGTCATTTTCTTAACCATTTCTACTGGTATTTGAGGGCCATTACACCTTCAGGGAGCAAAGCATCGTCAAGATCAGAAGGTCTTTGTCCAAAACATCTGATAAAGTTTGTAAAATCATTGGATAATTGTGAATGATGCTTTTACAAGTTGGCTGTCTTGCCAGAATCTTAAAAATGGTCAAAATAGTCTGTTTCCTTCTTAGACTAATACAGAAAATCTCCCATAAATAAAGTCCCTCATACGGTTGTAAGCTTTCCCTTCTATCGCGTTTAGTCTCACTCCTTTCCCTTCTCCTCACAGAGGAGAGGTCATCCAAAGGAATTCCTGATTTTCCTCTGTTCATGTTTTTCCAGTTGTCTGCCGCTGTGCGTGTCCATCCCTCTAGGGTTGATGATGCTCTCTGCTCGGATGGTGAAGCAGGCCAGCCAGCAGCATCCCACTTGTTAAGCTGTGGGGCTCCGGTCATCCCATGACCTCCCTTTCCCCAGAGACGTGATTTATCCTTTGGCTTTGCACCAACACAGTTTCAGGATGAACCGCTACTCACAGATTTATTATCATGAGGCAGAAAACTCTCCTGTCTTCTCCCAGCAGCCTCATCAGTGGGTTTTGATGAAGGTCGGCCTCCTTGTTTCTGTTGTGTCCAGTGTATGACAGAATGTAGCTCATGAACAGCAGTTAGTCTTAATCAGTCTTTGATTCTCGATTTGTGATAATTTAAAGAAGTTAAGGAAGTCTTCTGGGCCTTTCAGAGGTTTTGAACCCAAACCCTCCCAGTCCATAAAAATGAGTGAGTTCTCACATTGCGACGTTGATAAGTGAGGAATGGCTTCTTCCAGGAAAAGTCTGTGCTGCCAACACCGCCCCCAGGCCAACTCACACACCCACTTTCTCTGTGGTGACCGACAAAAATTCCTTCCTTTTACACGCAGATTGTGAATATCCGTTTTTGCAAACCTTTGGATGTTGTTTGTTTTTGTGGGCGAGACGCAAATATGTTGCCGAGGGCAACTCCAGGTTGACGTCATGAAAAAAGCGGCGCCCTCAAGGAGAGAACGGCGGTGCCTCTGAGATCGAGTCGTCTTACCTCCGGATAGGAGAATTAACTGCGGAAAAAAAAAGTTCTTTAGTGTGCTAAAGGTAAAATATTATGATACGTTTGGATACTTTACTCTGCAAGGCTTAAGAAAATAATAACATTAAAAATAATTATTTGTTAAATTAAGTAGGAAAACTGATGAATACCACATTTTACATAAAAGTGAGGCTCACATTTATAGAAATATCCTTGACAGAAGCCCTACATAACTTATCTTTTAGAAAAATAATTGTAATATGTGCTCAATTAATTTGGAACAATCATGTTTACTCTTTTTGTTTGCTTAATAAGTAAATCAAAGGCAGTTCTTTCTCTTGAGTTTCTTTACATTATTTGTACAAACTGATATTTTTTCTGGTTTTGTACAAAACGTAATTTTCAATTAGGTTTTTAAAATAAACTTTTTTGGTGTTAAACTCTGACACTAAATCAGCATAGTTGGTTAGCAATCTAACAGCAACTTCACTGATTTGTTAGCTGAACCAGGTGTGATCCCAACCAACAACAACACAAAACTAACACAATATAGCTAAAGAAGACAAAAAGACATGGATCTTTTTAGTAACCCCCTTCACAGGGAAAGCTCCCAGATTCCCCTAGTTCTAGGCCTGCAAAATTTATCATTATCGCAATATCCAGCTCTGCAATATGCATATCGCAAAAGATGGTGAAAATCGCAATAAATGGTAAACCTTAAATATGTTAAAACAATCTTATGGCAGCTTAAAGCATTTAACAAATCAAATAAATCCCTTTATGCATTTGACCAATCGGATGGAAGCCTTCAAGTTGTTGACCAGTTGGATGGAGGCCTATTGTGTTAGATATTTGTCACCTACGTCGACGAAGGTCGTTGGGAGTATACTTTTTAAACCGTTGCAATGAAATTGGAACGATGTTTTTGGTTATTTTGCTATTTGTTTATAAACCGCAAATTATATCGTTATCGCAATATTAATCTCTAATATCGCATATCACGAGTTTTCCTCATATCGTGCAGCCCTATCTAAATCCCTAAAAAGCAACATGAAAAACCAAACAAAACCAATTGATTCTAAACTAGCAAAGTCTTTGTTTTTAAAACAACTTGTGTGGGTAAAATATCCATGTGGTGCTAAAAGATTATTTAATTATATATTACATGTGTGTAAATAAAACTCACATTATAACAGTATTCCGATCCCTTCAGCTGCCTGTTTTTTTGGTGGAGTTTTTTGGGGATGCTTCTCTCTTTTTAGTCCATCTCATTAAGCGTTAAAGGTGGAATGTAGACACAGTGATTTGCATGCTTTAAAGTAATTTAAGAGTGACCTTCAAAGGGAAGACAAAGAGCACAAAACAAATAAGGCAACCAAAATGTCAGGACTGTTGTGGGAAATGGGATGTCATTAGGAGATGCACCATAGCAGATCCACCTTAATTCCAAAGAGGGGAAATCTATCAACTGGCGGTGAGCTATATTACAGATGAAAGCAGCAACATTTCTAAAAGAAAAACCAAAAAAAAAAAAACGCTTGGGTGATATTTTAAATGTCACAGCATAATTATTGCTAAGATACTTTTTTATTCTGCTCCATAGCATTTCATTTAGTTTCTTTCCTAAAATGACAGATAAAAAGGATCATAATATTTGTCATAGTTTGACCTAATTTTCAAGAAAAAAACTGCTAAAATATTTTCCTTGAGATATATAGCTGTAGCTTTTCAAATACCACTTTGAAAATATATCTTTGTTTTGGTTGAAGGAAGTAGATCAAAAGTTCACAGGATGACAGAAAGTCACAGTTTGGGACAAAATGAAAACACTTAGAAATTAAATAATTGGACCAGTTAGTGCACTTCCCATTGTGACCACTAGGTGATGTTTCATATAAACAGGTCTCGATAGAAAATCACCGGAATCTGTCAGGGCAAACAAAAATCCTATCTTTTGATTGATTTTTGGTCAACTTCCATTTTGTTATGGCATTGTCAAATCCCAGACTTCAGTTTTAAACCCCGAAATTCCTTCCTCCTCATTTAATGTTGTGTTGCAACTTGATTACAAAAACGCATGTTTCATGTATTTGAAATTATGTTAGAATTTGTTAATGGACAACCCGAGAGGAACAAACTCAGTGGAGCTTAAAAAAGTTTAGTGAGATAATAGTTAAGCTTTTGGCTTGGTGGGGCTAGAGCTTGGCTGTGGGTTCTGAGGTATAACCAGGTCAGAGCTTATATTAATAAAATGTCATTCATTCAAAATGTACTGTAGAGTACTGTATTTGAAAAAAGTCTGTTATTCTGCTAAAAAACAACATCAACCTGAAAGTGTCGGTCCATTGACACCCATTGCTCCAGAATGCTACAGCTTAGAACTTAAACTTAAAGAACTTAAAGTTTTATTTTGTTTTTTTACATGGAGTTACCCTATTAGATGTAATACTAATGATTGTATTTGTAAAACAGTTAAGAACTTTTGGGCTGGCTTACATTTTTTTCATCTTACTTGGTGAAAGTATGTGAACCTGATCTACAGAAATGCATCCTGCATTGCCAAATGACGTTAAGGAGAGCCATTGTTATTTTGGGATGAATTAATTTGAAAAATGCAATTTATCTGCCCATAATGACTAGATGGAAGGCCAAATGGTGGCATTTCAGATATGGAGATTTAATTATAGTTTTGGGGCTTTGAGGGAGTGTTGCTGACATAGTTTGTGACAACTGTAAACTTGCAGCACAGGGGGAGTTATGAGAGAGGGTGAGTGTGTGTTTGGGTGGTGTGTGAATGTTTGGAGGGGGGGGAGTTCAGTGTCAGCCTTCAAGAAAAATCCCAGGCCGTCATCTTTCATTTGTGTCCAGAGAAATAAGGAGGAGGAGCTTTAGGACAGGTAGTTAAAGCTTTAGTCACAACTGCCCTTACAGGTGAAAAATGAAAAATGAGCAAAGCTGTATGGGGCATGTCAGTGGCCCACATGAAATATCAAGGATGTAGAGAGCTTGGTGACCACATAGACGAAAATGCGCATGCACATTCTTTTTACAGGCTTTCTGTGGCCAACAAGCCTTAGCAGACACTTAACATATGAGTGTAAGTTCTAAGGGTAAGTAAGGGTGAAGTAGGGCGGTACTGGCCTCTTCAACATGTCAGTCTTTACGGGGCTGATGGGTGGTGCAGTGTGGGCTGGTCGTGGGTGGCTCTTGTCTAGCTTTCGGGTAGAGTTCAGGACCGCCCGCTAGCATACACAGGGGCAACGGTGTATGTATCAGGTGGCCGGGGATGTGGCTCTGGGCTTTGGACAGCTGGGGGGAGAGGCAGATCCCTGCCTGGCTAAGGAACTCTCTGCCCCTCGGCCGGATGACTGTGGGGGCGTTCCCATGGGGGGGGGTCTAGTACGCTTGTGGGTGGTTGCTGCTGTGGCTAGCGCGAGATGGTGCTACCTGCTGTCACTGAAGCACTCAATGTTGTCAAGTCATTCAGTTTACCTGCTCAATCCTTCTGGTTGAACACGAGCATAGTGGATGTTTTATTTGTTCATTTGTTGAATGTGTAATCCCATGTATTCATGTCTGTGTGCACGAGGAGGTGCTGTGGAGTGATGATTAGCAGGAAGTCTTCTATAGATGATGTGAACTTTGTACAGATATGATTAAGAATTGTAAACAATTGTATGGATGCCGCGTGATGTTGTGTGTAAGTGTGTGTATGAGCATCAACGCATGTGATGGAAGTCACATATAACACTAATCCTATGACCTTGTAGTATCACCCCCCCTCCCTCGTTGTCCTGCTAAAACCCAATAGTTCACATCTGTTATAAAAAGGGCTACAAATAACCCCGATTGTGTAACCCTTGTGCTATCCTATTGGGTCCAGATGACCCCACCCTTAGATTGACGTGTTCTCCCTACCATGACAAAGGTGGATAAAGGTGGAGAGGATTTCATGTAATCCATGGACACCAGTGAAGATCCCAAATCATTGAAGAAAAAAGGTTCAGCGCACTGTCTAGTGGGTCTAGATGACCCAACTCCCAATGTTAAAGGGCCTAGGATAGCACAAGGGTTAGGTAAAACACGTACATCACAAGAGGCACTCAGCTGCAATCTGTGTGTTCATTTGCTGGACAGGACAAAGAAAAGAAAAAAAAAGAAGCCCTTATAAATTATGTGTATCATGCATGTATCATGAAAGACAGAAATTACATACTTGCAAAATGCGCAAAATGTACGTAGTCACAAGTCACAAGCCTGCGCTCCCGTTAAGATGCAGTCACTCCTGTCTATGACCCAAACCCAAAACTCACCACGTGTACGGGTCAACCAAATAGACAAAAATGTTTAACGAATGCTGAGATTACCTGCAAAACTCTATATTTTTCAATGCTTTTTGTTAACATTTAGAAACGCCTCAGTGACTTGCATAGAAATCCTCCATCTGCTTTCCAATCAGTGCTCCTTTGGCTTTTTCTTCTTCATAATTTTGTTAGAATTACGTTGAAAAATCCAGATCTTCACTATAGAGTAGACGCTGACTATGCCCTACCACTTTACCTCAATTTTCTCCTCTTCTGTACCTGTTGGTAGAGGCAAGCTGTGTCCTATACATCAGCAAGAAGAGAAAAGAAAAAAGGCTACCATCTTAAAGCATGTGTCTTATCACAGGCAAAGCCAGGCCACCCCTTGTGAATTAAAGGAGAAATAGTATCTCACTCTCTCATTTTTCATCAGGTGGAGATGTTCAGGGGCTCGCTTTCTTCTGGCTCCTGTGCCGGAAAGATAATCCGGGCCCATTCCCGGACAGTGGAATCCATCTTTCTCGTGTTGTTGGACCCCCAGGAGTCCTTGGCGCTTCTTCGGTCACCTCCAATTAAATTGTTTTCACTTGGACGCTATCTTGTATTCTAAGTCGGGGTTTCTATAGGAAAACGTACAATACAGCTGAATCTCTTACAGTCGAGCAAATAAGTATTTGATCCCTTTGGAACTTTATTTCTAGGTTTGACCGACTAAAAAGGAAATGACAGCCTGTCTTCTTAGGTTTATTTCATCAGTGAGAGATGTAAAATCCAGATATCAACTACCCTACTCTGAGCTACAGCTCTGTCCGTAGGTTTTCTATAGGATTGAGGTCCAGAGACTGGCTGGGCCACTCCATCACCTTGAAATGCTTCAGCCCTTCCTTGGTTATCCTGGCTGGGTCATTGTCCTGTTGGAAGACCCATCCACGACCCATCTTTGAGCCTCCCGGTGGAAGGAAGGAGGTTCTTAGGCTTTGAAGTGCCCTATGGTTTTGGATTGGAGCCACCAGAAATGGCGGAGCCAGTTAGGTTTTGTGGTACACGCACCAAATTTGGCATGGATGTACCTTAGGACAGTGTTTTTCAACCAGTGTGCCGCGGCACACTAGTGTGCCGTGGGAGATGGTCAAGTGTGCCGTGGGGAATTGCCCTCATTAACTGATATAAAAACATTTTCCATCTCCAGGATTTCAGCTCTCTGTTCATCCAAACAGGACTTGATAAAACACTGAGGAGTTAGGAATATAAAAGATCATAAAATACTTTTTCTTTGCGTTTATTTTATTTTATTAAAGACATTTTGATAAGAATGACGTACCGCGATTCAGCTGCAGCTCCGGCTGTATTTTGTAAAAGTCCCGCCCCTTTAATTGTCTCCACCAATCATTCTTGAAGGCTTAATCACATGTCATCAGTCTGACCAATCAGAAGTGGTTAAAGTCTTCACTTCCTTGTCCCGATTTAGCTCGTAAAATCGCTCAGTTCCAACAAAAATACCAGCTAAAGCTCGTCTTTAGCGGTGTAGCTGTCCACAGAATCCGGTATCAGACCGTGGAACAAGAGAACAAAACCATTAAGCTCAGAGACGCGATCTCCACCGGCCGTTTAATGCACTACATCTCCCATGATGCATTGGGTTGTGAGAGTGACCGAGCACAAGATCTGTTGTTAAACGCCTTGAAACCAACGAACACACATCAAACTGTTTTCAAATCTTCTAACTTAACTTTTATTGCATCTTTTAGAAAAAAACAGCTGCAGTTTCCAGCTTTTTCTGCAACAATTATCTCAAAAATGCATGTGAGATCATGGAGGGACTGTAGATCAATACAGACTATGAGTTTCTCCGTTTTTTTTTGTGTGTGTTTTTTTAATTTTTGGATCCTGGTGTGCCGCGGGATTTTTTTTAAGGTTAAAGTGTGCCGTGGCTCAGAAAAGGTTGAAAAACACTGCCTTAGGATCCCCTCTTTCAGAAATAAAATGCAAAATTGCGGCCATTTGTAATGATGACGGCCATACACTCAATTGTTACAAACATGTTTAATGTCTAATTGCCCCAGTCTCAAAAATGTGGGCTGTTCATGCACAAAATGCAGTCTTTAAACTTCATGAGTATCTACAGAAAATCTTGGATTTAACATGCTTTTCTGAAAGAGAGGATCCTAAGGTACATCCTAGCCAAATTTAGTGCTTGTACAAAAAATGCACAATCATTTTAATAACTGGCTCAACTGACAACAACAATTAAAACAAAGCATTTTACCTCCTCAGGCCTACTGTTACGTGTGTGTATCAAAACACAAATAAACGCTAGACCTCCAAAAATTTTACTAAGACACGTATTTTGCAAATGTAAATCTTTAATAATACAAATAAAATATTAAAACACTTATGTGAAAACAGTAAGCACAGATGGGACAAAGAGACAGCGACACACCCACACAAATACACAAGTTAGCTAAATACAGGTAATTAGTTCAAAAAAGTGTTTTTAATTCAGGTGACGGGTTGATTAGTCGAGCTGGTTGAGAACTTTTAATGTCCACTAACAAGATACATTTTGCTCAATGAAATACATTTATAGAAATTATTTTAAATGGATTTCTTGATATTCTATTGCTCACTGTTTGAATGAAGCTCCAAAACCTACAAAATCAGCAAGAGATCAAGTACTTATTTTCTTCACTGTCGGTGCACAACTTTTTTTCTTTTTCTTTAACCCTTGTGCTATCCAAGGCACGTTAACGTTGGAAGTGGGGTCATCTGGACCCTGCTGAACTTTTTTTCTTCAATGATTTGTGATCTTCACTAGTGTCCATGGGTTACATGAAATCCTCTTCACCTTTATCCACCTTTGTCACCTTTGTCATGTCATGTAAGGATCGGGTCATCTAGACCCCATTAGATAGCACAAGTGTTAGGTATCTTTAATGTAACATTTCTATAACATAACAGTATGTTTTTCTTTACATTCAGGCAAAAACAAAATTAATGAATACATAGAACTTGTCTGCAAACAGACATAATTATAGCCTAAGTTAGTTTAGAACAATTCAATTATTTTGAATTAAGTGAATACATTCAGATGATTATGCAATATTACAACATGATAAAAAAGCTTCTCATTGTGGCCTTCAACAGCTTGTTGAATTGGATCCGTGTGTTACTACTTGTTATGTACGGTGTGCTGACAACTAAAAATGTTGACATATCTTGGGCCAGTGGAGATAAATAAGGTGCATTAGCAGGTAGATACACAAAGTCTGACACTGAACGCTTATGCCTTTCTGACGATGAGAAGGAAGGAAAGCTCCACATCTGGCAAACAGTTTTTTTTCTTTTGGCTTAATCTTTGAATCTTTGAAACAAGCATATGCTGTTGGCAAAATCAACCAGGTCTCCCCATGAGCTAGAGCGTGTGAGAGTCAGGCTTTCAAATGGGTAGGCTGTATGCAGTCCATGTTGGCAGGCCTGGCTTGGCTGTGGGGTGGCAACAGAGCACACGCATGTGCTACATGAGTGAGCTCGGAACCACAGAGCTAGAAGCAGGCACCACGGCAGGATGGCTGGGTCAGATAGGGCGTCTCCATCTAGCTTCCAATTGAGGAGGCACGCGGGCCTTAATAAATGCTCCTGCAGGCCGGAGTGGCCCTCTGCTGGGGACCCGGTGCATAACAGTGCATAAAAGAGGATGGAAGGAAGAACGTGCTGCTCAGTGTAGTTAAAAAAGCATGTTTAGTGATGTATGTTTCAAAGGATCCATGTTCTACAATTTATCAAGTGACGTATTTCACTGTGAGGATGATTATTGGCTGATGGTATCATTTAAAGATAATTATACCTTTTTTGTTAAGTTAGGATAATGAGCACCCCAGCAACAGGGGCCTCATTTATAAAACCTTGCGTAGGATTTGCGTCAGAAGTGGCGTACGGATGAAACATAGGACGTGCGTACGCACAGAAATATTCGGATTTATAAAACCGTGCGCGCGCACATCCAACGCATCCGTCCCTTAATAAATCACAACCACTTCTAAATGCTGCGCAGCTTTTGCGGCTTCATGACACGCCCATAGTTGCCCATAAATAGTCCGTGAAACGCCCACAAATGAATATTCATTGATAGCGAAACCATGGCAAACACCGAGAGAAAATAAAAAAAACTGAACTTCACTCGATGTGAAGTAGAAGTTATCGTTGGCGAGGTGGAAAAGAGGAGAAAAATGTTGTTTGGAGGGCACAGTGTGGGCATTACTAATGCCAAAAAGGCACGTGAGTGGCAAACGGTGGCAGACCCCGTAAATGCTGTAGCCTCACAAAATAAAAAAGAAATGGTCGGACATCAAAGTCTAGGCAGAAAAACGTCTGGCGCTGCATCGCCAGAGTGTGTCTGCCACGGGTGGGGGACAGGGGACACCGGAGCTGACCCCTCTTGATGAGAGAGTGGCGGCAATTATTGGGGAATCCCTTTTACATGGAGTGGTGACTGAGGCGGGGGGGGGCGGCACGACGCACCTGATGCACCGGGTGACACACCCCCAAAAGCTCCAACAGGACGGCTCGAGGAAGTGGGAACCGGCTCATAAGCCACTGGTCCTCGTTTGCCAGCAAGTCTTCTTGCTGTCTAAAGATGCGTTCACTCTGAATTCTTCCATTTGCCACATCTTCTAAGAGCGCAAGATCAGCCATTGTGCGTCATTGTGATGGGGCATTTTATTTCCATCCATTTAATTGCATCTGACAAGCTACAGATGTCGGTAATAATCCACGTGGAAATGGGAAATTGTTCAGCGCAAATGTCATTTCTTGTTGCTTTCTGAATGGTTGAGACATACGCCATACATTGTTTTATCAAAAATAAAACAAACTAAAGGCATATGCATGAATACCATAATTCCATAGCTTACGAAGAAATGTTTTACTATGAAAACAACTTTCCCCAGTGGACAATTAATACGTCTGTCTGTCTGTCTGATTCGCACGCATATGGCGGCGCGTGCACACGCAGCGGCTCTGTCGGCTTTATTGTTTTTAAAAAAAAAAAAGTATTTTCAAGTCGTTTATTTATTATTTTATATGCTGCTTGCACTTTGGGGTGAGAGGAAAGCAATTTCATCTGTGCTGTATGTCTTACGGATGCAGCATATTTGACAGTAAAGCTGACTTTGACTTTGACTTTAACTATATCTGCTCCGCCAGACGGACACATTGACGAGAATATCAGTTTTGTACATTATTTCGTTCTGTTAACAATATTATTTATGAGGATGAATTGCACAACATACCAATATTGCAGAACATATTTCACTTTTCTTTTTGCAAATAAGTGTTCATTTGAATTTCCGTTGTAATTTTCATTTGATTTTTTTTTTGTTTGTTTCACTGCTGATCGATCAAACGGGTGTTCATGTAGGCTATTAATTGTGAGACTTGCTTTGTGAAGTCTTCATGTTATTTATTGAGAGGCAGTATTGTCATTCTCACTTTCACGTGTTTCTTCCATCTGCCGACGGTGTCGCCGTTTCTCATTTCACCTGTTTTTGTGCGTACGCCTGGGTCAGAGCTTGCGTGAAGGACCGCACATTTTCCCGTCAAGTTTGCTTTTTATAAATCTCAACTATTGCGTAGAGAGTGGCGTACGCCTTCTTTTGTGCCTACGCAACGTTTATAAATGAGGCCCCAGATCTACAGAGGATCGGAGTGGGACTTTAAGTAGATTTTTTTTTTTTTTGGCCCAACCTCCCTCAGATTCTGCCTGCAGTGAATCCTGGGTACTTAGAGTTTGAGATACCTGATCTACAGGGACTATTTGAGAACCTTCAAGTTCTGTAAAACATAACTGAAAGAAAAACCATTGAAAGAAAACTAATCAAGATCGCGGCTGCAGAAGGGAAATGATGATACATATTCAGAGGAATGCCTAAAAACTGGTTCTTAGGTTTTCCCATAACATTTGTTTTACAGTTATTTCAGCCGTAGCACTGTTACACAAAAAACAAGCTTTAACCTTTTAACACATGAGATGTCACCGGCAACATTTAAACAACAAACACGATGACATTCCAGAAGTCTTTGACTGTTTTTTATGATCAATGTGAATCAGGTGATTCTAACACTGAGAAAAACGGCTTTTCTCTCGTGAAGTGTTGCATAAAGCCAGTTTTGTCCTCTTCAGAATTCGCTGGATTTCTTTGCGTAAACGCTTGAAGAGTTACGGCAGACGAAAGAATGTCAACACTGGAGCTAAATCTTTGGTGTTAGAGGCTAAAATACCAATTCCTCTTCACCTACTACAGCAGGGATACCCAGAAAAAAAAGTGAGGTGAGTCAATCTCAAAGAATCTGAGCAGCTCTTTTGTGGGGCGGCCGTGGTGTAGCGGTAGGGCGGTCAACCCATGATCGTAACATTGCGGGTTGGATTCCCGCCTTGCACGCCCATTAGTCGATGCGTCCTTGGTTAAGACACTGAACCCCACCTTGCCTCTTGTGGTAGGTGGGCGTCTGTGTTTGGCAGCGGAGCCGCCACCAGTGTGTGAATGTGTCTGTGACTGTAAAGCGCTTTGGGCCTTGTAGGTAGAAAAGTATACGCCATTTACTCTAGCTGTATCTAAAGCTTACACAAAAAAGGGTGGTGTAAATAAGCAGTACAAGCTATAAAGAGCAAAGAGTCTAGAGAATTCGGTGCTTCCTCAAAACCAATTGAGGGCATCCAAATCATCACCCACAGAAGCATTTGGAAAAGAAAAGAATGCATATCAATGCTGACTGGCAGGCTTCTTGTTTTAGATCTTACGCCTCTGAAATCAGGTCATCTTTCGCCCTCTGAACTGCGCACCAGAAGTTTTGAGTCAGCACCCAAACTTCTGGCAAACAACGGCAGAAATCAATAGCTTACCATAGGCGTAGATTTCCACTCAGAGATGCTCCGGGTGAGGGTCCCGCTCAACTGACCTGCTGCTGCTGCCAGTTACAGAACAGTGAAACTTCAATAGGCTGGGATTCTTCTTCATCTTCTGATGCTGCGGTGCACTGAGGTTGCCTCATCTAGGATTTATTAGCAAAACCGGGAGTTAGGCTATATGTGGGACTTGTTTAGCCCTATTCTTGACTTATCTAAAAATATATATATCAGACGTCCAATAGTATCAGAAATCAGGACCAAAACTTCCAGGAGTGAGTGGGAGTGTCTGAAAAACCTTAGAAGAGATCTTCTCCCCAACATCTCCTAAAGGTGACACAATCCTCGGTCCATGACATGGTCCAATTCACACTTTGTCCATTTAAAGAAATTGCATATATTTGATTTTTTTTTTAGTATATATGTTTAATAAGATAATGCTTTTGAATGGACTGTTAATGTTGATTGTAGATGTGCAGGTTGGACAGTGCATGTAGTGTTTTCTTTTACTTGTGTTCTTGTGTCTCATTCCAAAAAAAATAGGAGGTGATGCGTGTTAAGGCCGTGTCAGACAGCAATTTTGTACATTTTGTGCATTTTCTACGTATGAAATTTGGGTCTCTCGTGATACATGCGCAATATAATTCAAAAGTGTTTCTTAAGTTTGTTATTCGTCAATGTGGGCAGATGTCCGTCGAGGGTTTAAGCCAATGGGTCTTTATGTGAATTCGGTTTTGAGCTATTTAAAATTTTAGGCGGGTTGAGAATGATACCGTTTACTTGTGTTTTACGTAGTTTATATGCAATTATTATGTAAATCTGAGGCAGTTGTAGGTGATTTTTGTGATATGCATGCGCAAATGTGTAGCTTTCCACATATGTCTAACGGACTTTTCACACGTGTTCCACTGCTGTAGAACTTTTAAATTGCATATATGGCACACATATGACGTTAAAATTGTGTCACAGATGCACGAATCACTAATGAATTGCATATAAACAGCGCAATTATGGCGTTTCGGGGCTGCCATTAACTGTACAAGCGCAAAGATAACTGAGAGGGTGTATTCAGAAACTGAGTGAGTAAAACCTTACAACTGCGCAAGTGCAATGCTAACCGAGCAACCCGCATTTTACAACTGCATGGTTGCAACCCTAAATGTGGGGTGTTCCTGCGCACTTGCTGAGTTTGCAAGCAGTGGTCATGTAAAATGTACATTTACATGTACACTTTAGTTAGCCCCGAGACAGAGCCGCTACGCAACTCAGAGTACAGGAAGCCTGTATTAGCATGTGGTTAACAAATGCTAACAATGAAGCAGTATTTCACCATAACTTTTGATTTCTGTCCCCCCGATCATCTTTCCAGGTCTCGAAATGACAGACCAGAAGGAGGTAAAGCTTATATTATGAGGTAAAATAGATGCTGCTCCATTGTTAGCATTTGTTAACCACATGCTAATATGTGGCTGTTCGTTTAGCGTTTTAATCGGACGTTACATCCACCTTTTTTAAAAAATGAAAGTCCCGCCCAACTGCCTCACTGGATTTGACATGCAAATTTCAACCAATCAGATCAATCAGAGAGGTTACCGCCCCCAAGTGGCAAAAACACCCCCTAAACACTGCTCGCAAACCGGGATTTGAGTGTTGGGCTTGGCGCAGTGGTCTGGCGTTATTTGGGAGGCGCGGCACGTCCAGAGTTGAAATATTTGAATTTTGGGGAGGTTGCTGCATCGCTTCAACCAATCAGGGACTCAGCTTTGGGTACGTGACCCGATGTGGAGATGATCGATCTGACTTCCATTTGTTCGTTTTCTTATCCTGCTTTGTCCCTTTCGGGTTAATGCGTCACAGAGACACGGAAACACAGCAGAGAAAGCGTCTGTGATTCAGACGCAGCTCCAGGCGTAGATGATGAAGCTCACAAGAACCCAGACATGAAGATGAGATAACCGGTGTTTTTGTAGGGCTTTTTTAAATAAATAAATCGGATCTCTCATCATCATCTCTCGTCATTATTGTCTTTCATGCATTGGGATACATACAGAAACTGCTCCAAGTAGCGATCAGGCCAAAAACATGTGGCCTGATTGCAGTAGCTCCTCCCACACGGCATCAAGCTTATGAACACATTTTTGGACAGGCGTTGAGTGCCAAACGCACAAATCATGTTGGGTGTGAACACAGCTTAACATTGCCAGTGCAACAAAAATGGTGGGCAATATCAAAGCTATCTAGCTGTACAGTTTTGAGTCAGATTCCAGATCGGTCGGATAAAAACATGATGGTACATGGTCGTCCACAAGTGGATGCATTAGAATGGAGCAGAGCAGGGAACTTGTGGCCCATCCAGCATGTTTTTTACGTAACAGCTACAAAGTTTGTCAAACTGCATAATTTCATCTGCTCCTGAATCACAAAAATATATAGAGAGGTTCTCAGAAACACCATTTTAAGCTGAATTTTCTTTATACATGTCCTCCATCACCAGAAAAATGTGTTAAAAATACCCAACAAAAACATCGAAGTGGGTCTTAAACTACGTTTTCTCTACCAGATGCAGATGCTCCAAACGCAGCTGCACAAATTTGAAGCAGATTACTTCCAACTTGTGTTTGCATGAGTTTTTGCATTTCCTGCGCTCAGCTTCAGAGGACTGCCTGCAAGCCACTAATTGGACAGCGGAGCATGCACGCCGAATGGCATATGCTTCTCCCTCTAATGACCCTCGGATAAGAGCTTAGTGGCTGCCCGGGTGGAGACGGAGCTTCCTCCATCTGACCCGCGAGCGTGCCAGAAGCCCGCCTCCACGCTCGTCTTTGATCCGGTAGTTTGTAGTCCGAAATCTGCCCAGACACCTCCGTTCGCACATCTGGGCAAAATCTTTTGGGACCCAGAGACACTCATTTGGCTCCAGACCGGGGCCCATGTTAGAAGCATATTCATCTTCAGGATAGTATTGCATTCTCAGTGCACTCCCCTCCTGCTGTATCCGCTATTTAAATGGCAAATGTGAATACATTAGTGAAGGTCGAGAGAACCCAAAGTAAAATGGTCTACAAGAGAATAAAGATCCTCATGATCGGAGGGGTGGATCGGAGGCTCAAGGATGAGGACAACCGCTTTCTTAAATCAAGACTGTGAATTTTTGAATTTCTGCATTGAATCAGGAAGTCAAATGATAAAATCAGAAAAAAATTAAAAAAAAAAAGATAAAGGGAGCATTGCAATAAAAATTGTGTTTTTACAGTTTTTAACGTGTTCTTGTGCCGTATTTATCATGATGGAGGACATATATGAAGAAAATGTAGCTTAAAACTGCTTTTCTGATCATTTCTTAATTCAATCGTAGTGAATCCCACTGGGTTGGCCACTAACTCCTTGCTCCGATTAATTCTGATCCATCCACTTGTAGACGACCCAGACCTCTTGCGTCTTCGTTTTACCCATCCGAGCTGGCATCTGGCTCAAAGCTGTACTGGTAATGTTAGGTTGGGTTTGTGTGGGGCTGTGAGCTAGCAAAAGAGCATAGAAACAGAGAACTCTCAGCAACACATAGGGGAGGGGGGTTTCTCTGTGCCGTACAATCAGAGGTGAATATCTGATTACCTACTGCCGCTCTGCCGAAACTTTGTCCAGGAAAACAACTCTGTTTTAGATTTTGGGTAAAAACGGCAAAATCGACAGTACTCAACAGCATATGAAGGAAGTTACGATGATGATGAAATCTACAAAAGAAATCATTTTTTATTAGGTATAGACAATATCAATTATGATCCTTTGGGTGAATTGTTTTGTTTACAACGATGGCATAAGATGTAAAAATATTGACCGAAAAAAAACACCTTTTTTACCCACTGACTCAAATTTGATCTTCACATTTTAAATATGGTGTAACTGCTTTATAGACAATTACTTATCAACAAATTTAGCCTTTTTTTAAATACTAAAGTAGTCATTTAAAAAAATTATTAAACAATGGATGTTGTTCACTTTCGGCTTTTCCCATCAGGGGTCGCCACAGCGAAGGAGTTGCATGGGAAACTTGGCAATGTTTTACGCTGATGCCCTTCCTGAGGCAACCCTCTCAAGGCAATCGGGCTTGGGACTGGCACAGGGAGCAGACCGGATTTGAACCTGGGTTTCACGGAGGGAAGGCACCGCAAACCCGCACGAGCTAAAACGGCTCCAAACAAGTAATAATAACGTAAACGCAAAACTTTATCCCGCCAAAAGGTTTTTTTTTTAGGATTTAATGGAGGCAGCCATTTTACAATGAGCAGGAAAAGCCCTTTTACTGCCCCTAGTGGCATAGTGATGAACTACAGGGCAAAAAAAAGGACCAAGTTATATACAATGGGCTTTTAAGGAAATTTAGGGTCATTCTAATAAGATAGAGGTCCCAGAATGTGTATATCAATTATTTGCTATCTAGGAATAAAGACGTTGGAAAATCCTAATACTTCCATCAAACCTTTGCTCATGTTAGCAAGTGAAAAGGCTGTTCCTCCGATGCAACCTGGCATCGCATCGTCTCCCTGTTTGAGAGAAGGGAAAACACAACATCCATGCTGGCATTTTGCCCTGGGGTTTATCTTCATTAATTCCCCACACCCAAAGGACCCAAACAGAAAGTAAGCATAACATGAAGAAAATTACAAAAAAAATACATTTTGTTGGACAGAAGACATTTTTTATGTATCTCCTACCAGTAAAAAACCCAGAATTTGTCATGACTTTGATATTTATTTCCAATTCACCCCTGACTCTGTATTTAGGTTTTCGTTGTTAATTTATTGCAAGTTTTAACTCTAAGGTCAATAGATTAAACCAAGTTGTGGCTCACTTGGTAAAAGTTGGAATTCCATTTATAAAAGATCAATCAGTTTCTTTCAAAATAAAAATGAAAAATGAAAGCTTTGCAAGTAGTTTCACTGTACTATTCCAGGGGTGTGCAGTGCATCAGTGGGCGACTTGAATAGGAAAAAGGAATCTGCATGTGTTTTAAGATTTGTTGGAATTAGTATTCTTCGAAGTGCTTGCAGCATAGCTCAAGAGATTGCTGTGTCAATCAATCTGTCAGTCAATGCACCACTTTGGTCCAAGCCAATGTACCGCCGAGTAAATTTACTCCTATTTTCATGTCCCACCAAGAATGGATATTTGTAATTATAATGGCTCCAACAGCGAATCCAGCAAGTTCTCAAATACTTCCGGTCAGGTTTATGACACTACAGGCTGTAAAGCTGTCTCATGACTCAAAGCAGAAACCTGGAAAAGCCAGCAAAAGTCTTTAGACAGTGTCAGATTTAGAATCTGAAAAAGTCAAATTTGTATTCAAATCAATTTTCTAAACTTTTGCCACGTTAATCGAGTGAACAGGTGAAGAGTTACGGTCTGCCAAAGTGCGAGTGTTATTTAGGTGTCGCCAGCATTTTCCATGTTAAAGGGCTAATTAGGAGAAATACATCTAAAATTGTTTTTTTGAAAATGTTTTTCTGTTTAAATCCTTAATAGCTCTATCTTAAGTTTTAACGAATGTCAAATATACATTTCTATGTTTAGGATTTAAAAGCAGACAAATACATATTCTTCTCATCTGTGTTTGACTCATAACGCTTTTGTCACCAACTGCAGGATATTAATACAGACCGCCTTATACATGAAGTAATTCTGCTGGTACTAACTGAAATCGAAGCGCTTTTGAGAGGTACACGGCACTCTGTCAAAATGTTTGTGTCATGGTTGGACTACAGAGGAGACCCAGATGCTGGAACCCGGAAAAACACAGGAGATCAGGAACAGTCAGGAAGTTTAATCGGAGCTGCAGAGTGGAATGTGGACAAACGAGATTCCTGGAAGCGAGGCGGAGCACCGTGGATGGTGCGAGCAGGAACGAGGCGAGGAGGAACGCCGAGGACGGCGTGAGCAGGATCGAGGCGAGGAGTACGCCGAGGACGGCGTGAGCAGGATCGAGGCGAGGAGTACACCGAGGACGGCGTGAGCAGGATCGAGGCGAGGAGTACGCCGAGGACGGCGTGAGCAGGAACGAGGCGAGGAGTACGCCGAGGACGGCGTGAGCAGGATCGAGGCGAGGAGTACGCCGAGGACGGCGGGAGCAGGAACGTGTCGAGGAACCAGCGTGACCAGAGTGGAGGATGACCTGAAGGCGCAAGGCAGAAACTGTAAGTACCAGGCATGGAATACGAGAGCGAAAGAACTTAGCTTGAGCCAGACGTAAGCACCGTAGGGAGAATAACGGACTGGCGCAGGATACTGGTGTGGATCCCCTTAAGAAGGTCTGCAGGTGATGAGGTGATGAAGGGCAGCTGGTTCCAATCAGTGAGCAGGCAGGAGGAGGCGGCAGACGGGGGCACCGTGACAGTACCCCCCCCTCAACGACCGCCACCTGGCGGTCCAGGACGGCGATCCGGGTGGGCCCGGTAGAAGTCCTGGATGAGGGAACGGTCCAAAATAAGAGAGCGGGAGACCCACGAGCGCTCCTCCGGACCGTACCCCACCCAGTCCACAAGGAACTGGTACCCACGGCCCCGGCGGCGAACATCAAGCACCCGACTGGCCGAGTACGCAGGGGCGCCGTCAATGATGCGGGCGGGAGGCGGGGAAGCGGACGGCGGGCACAACGGGCTCTCTTGGAAGGGCTTAAGTTGGGACACATGAAAGGACGGGTGTACCTTAAGCGCCGCCGGGAGCCGCAACCGCACACAGGTGGGGTTTATGACCCTCTCCACAGTATACGGACCGATGTAACGAGGGGCCAGCTTACGCGAAGTGTGCTGGAGAGGAATGTCCCGTGAGGAGAGCCAGACCTTTTGTCCCGGCTGGTAGGTGGGACCAACCACCCTGTGGCGATTTGCGATTTGGCAGTTCCTCTCCCTAGTGCGTAGGAGGGCGGCCCTGGCTTGGCCCCAGACGCGTTGGACACGCCGAAGATTATGTTGGACCGAGGGAACAGCCAAATCTAATTCCTGCGAGGGGAATAAGGGAGGCGAGTACCCCAGGGACGCCTCGAACGGGGACATACCGGTGGCCGACGAGGGGTGACTGTTGTGGGCGTATTCGACCCACACCAAGAAGGAGGGCCAGTCCGTTCTGTCATGGTTGGACTACAGAGGAGACCCAGATGCTGGAACCCGGAAAAACACAGGAGATCAGGAACAGTCAGGAAGTTTAATCGGAGCTGCAGAGTGGAATGTGGACAAACGAGATTCCTGGAAGCGAGGCGGAGCACCGTGGATGGTGCGAGCAGGAACGAGGCGAGGAGGAACGCCGAGGACGGCGTGAGCAGGATCGAGGCGAGGAGTACGCCGAGGACGGCGTGAGCAGGATCGAGGCGAGGAGTACACCGAGGACGGCGTGAGCAGGAACGTGTCGAGGAACCAGCGTGACCAGAGTGGAGGATGACCTGAAGGCGCAAGGCAGAAACTGTAAGTACCAGGCATGGAATACGAGAGCGAAAGAACTTAGCTTGAGCCAGACGTAAGCACCGTAGGGAGAATAACGGACTGGCGCAGGATACTGGTGTGGATCCCCTTAAGAAGGTCTGCAGGTGATGAGGTGATGAAGGGCAGCTGGTTCCAATCAGTGAGCAGGCAGGAGGAGGCGGCAGACGGGGGCACCGTGACAGTTTGTAGGTTTTTCACGCATTGTAAACGAGGTTAGGTGTTATTGTAATTACATACATTCATACATTAACGTGACTAATGTGTAGCGGTGTTGGACTGTGTGTTTTTTTTAACGTGTTCTTAAAAAGGTTAGGAGCTAGCGTAGTCATGGTCATGTTTGTTTCAGTGGTATCCGTCTGATTTGTTACATGTTGTGAACAAGGTTGGGAGTTTAAGGTACTGTAAATGTGCTAATGTTGCTAATGTATACTAGTATCAGACAAGGTTCTTTTTATTTTCTTTTTTTCACATATTGTAAACAAGGTTAGGAGTTAGCATAGTCAGAGTCACATTTGTTTTAGTGTTATTAGTCAGTGCTTTTTACATATTGCGAACAAATATTTGAGGTTACAGGAAATGTAACTTCGCTAGAGTGCAGCGGTGTCAGACTGTGGTGTATTCCTATGTGTTACTAAAAAGGGTGGGAGTTAGCATAGTTACGGTCATGTTTGTTTTAGCGGTATCCGCCTGATTACATGTTGCGAACAAGGTTGGGAGTTTAAGGTATAATTAATGCGCTAATTGTCATGGCTAGCGGCTTTAGCAGACCCAGATGCTGGAACCCGGACGGATACTCGGCAGACAGAATGGTAAGTTCAAAAGGTTCTTTAATTCTGGAGGCAGAATTAATAAGGAGGAAATCCACAGGAGCTGGTTGGAGGTTCTTGAGGGCGAACACCGTGGTCCGAGGATCTTCCAGCGGAGAGTCAAGAAGGGTCCAGGTCCAGATATATAAGGTCCAGATGACAGCAAGAGTCCTGAGAGGCAGACAGACAGGGAATTAGGCAAGGCAACGAGACAAGAGCTAGATTGTGCATGAGCGGCCAGTGAAGCACCGAGGAGTACAACGAACTAGCGTCGAGTACAGGTCCTGGTCCTCCTTAAGAGCCTGGATCCTGATGGCGCTGATGAGGCACAGCCATTGTCAACAGGTGGATGAGATGACGAGGGCTCAGCCGGGGGCACCGTGACAGTACCCCCCCTCAAACGACCGCCTCCAGGCGGAACAGGGCGGCGATCGGGGTTGGCCCGGAGGAAATCCTCTATGAGGGAGGGGTCCAAGATGAACGAGCGGGGAACCCACGACCGCTCCTCCGGGCCATAGCCCTCTCAGTCCACCAGGTATTGGTACCCACGACCCCGGCGCCGAATGTCCAAAACCCGGCTGGCGGTGTAAGCCGGGGCGCCGTCGATGAGCCGGGCGGGTGGTGGGGAAGCGGACGGCAGTTAAAGGGGGCTTTGGCGGACAGGCTTGAGTTGGGAGACATGGAACGATGGGTGGATTTTGAGTGCAGCAGGGAGTTTCAAACGGACACAGGAGGGGTTGATGACGCGTTCCACGGGGAACGGACCAATGAAGCGTGGTGCCAGTTTCTGAGACGTGGCCTGGAGCGGAATGTTCTTGGATGACAGCCACACTTGCTGACCTGGCACATAGGTGGGACTGGCAACACGGTGTCGGTTAGCAATCTGGCGGTTACCTTCTGCAGTCCGGAGGAGGGCAGCCCGGGCCTGGCGCCAAACGTCCTGACAGCGCTGCAGGTGGAGTTGGACAGAAGGCACCGCCAGATCGAGCTCCTGTGAGGGGAACAGAGGTGGAGAATACCCCAATGAAGCCTCAAATGGGGACATGCCTGTAGCCGAGGCCGGGTGGTTGTTATGGGCATACTCCACCCAGACGAGGTAATCTGACCAGTCTTCCGGATTTTGCGCCGCCAGACAGCGGAGGGTTGCCTCCAACTCCTGATTAGCCCGCTCTGCCTGGCCATTAGATTGCGGGTGGTACCCAGAGGTGAGACTGACGGATGCTCCGAGGGCGGAGCAGAAAGCCGTCCAGACCTGTGAGGTGAACTGTGGACCGCGGTCAGACACAATATCAGCAGGGATGCCGTGATGACGGAAAACATGATTGACCAAGAGGTTGGCAGTTTCAGTAGCTGAGGGAAGTTGGTGCAACGGAATGAACTGAGCAGCCTTGGAAAAACGGTCAACAACGGTCAGTATGACGGTAAACCCATGCGAGGGTGGCAGACCTGTGACGAAGTCCATGGCAATGTGGGACCAGGGTCGGTGAGGCGCAGGCAGAGGCAGGAGATGGCCGGCAGGAGGCGAGTTGGAGGTCTTGGCTCTAGCGCAGGTGGAGCAGGCGGCGATGTACTGCCGCACATCCGTGTCCATGGAGGGCCAGAAAAACCGTCGTCTGAGGAGTGCGAGGGTCCGGCGCACTCCCCCATGGCAGGCAACCTTGGAGCTGTGACCCCAGGTAATGACATCGGACCTGAACCTATCCGGAACAAACAGAGTGCCAAGGGGACAGGTAACTGAGTCGGGTTTCTCACCTTGGACCTGTAGGAGCTGGGTTTCAACATCCCAGGTGAGGTTGCCCACAAAAAAGGAGTCCGGAATGATAGGGAGAGTGGTGTTGTCGTCCGAGGTGCAAAACTTACGAGACAAGGCGTCGGGTTTGCCGTTCTTACTGCCCGGGCGGTAAGTGATGGTGAACTTGAATCTATCAAAGAAAAGACACCAGCGTGCTTGTCTGGAGTTTAGTCTTTTAGCGAAACGTAGGTAAGCCAGGTTTTTATGGTCGGTCCATACTACAAACGGTTGTTCTGCCCCCTCCAACCAGTGTCTCCACTCTTCGAGAGCCAGCTTGATGGCCAATAGTTCTCGGTTGCCGACGTCGTAGTTCTGCTCTGCAGGGTTCAGTTTCTTAGAGAAAAAAGCACATGGCTTGAGTTTGCCTGATATAGGATCACGCTGGGACAACACGGCCCCCACACCGGAGTCCGAGGCGTCAACCTCCACAGTAAACTGCTTGTGGATGTCAGGTTGGATGAGAATAGGCGCAGAGGTGAAAAGTTCCTTGAGCCGAGTGAAGGCAGAGTCAGCAGCAGAGTTCCACACGTAAGGTTCCTTGACAGAAGTGAGACGAGTGAGAGGGGCGGCGATCTGGCTGTAGTTGCGGATGAAACGCCGATAAAAATTCGAAAACCCCAGAAACTGCTGCAGTTTTTTTCGAGTTTCAGGAATACCCCACTCGGAGACGGCTTGAATCTTGGCCGGATCTGGTTTGATTTTGCCAGCCTCGAGGATGTACCCTAAGAACGAGACGGAGTCAGCGTGAAATTCGCATTTTTCGGCTTTTACAAACAGTTGGTTCTCTAAAAGCCGTTCGAGAACCAACCTGACGTGGTGACGATGTTCGGTGGGGCTGTTAGAATAGACCAGAATATCGTCTAGATAGATGAATACAAAACGGTTGAGATAATCACGGAGCACGTCATTTACCAGACGTTGGAAAACGGCGGGGGCGTTGGTGAGGCCGAAAGGCATGACTAGGTATTCGAAATGTCCAAGGGGGGTGTTGAAAGCCGTCTTCCATTCGTCCCCCTCCCGGACCCTAACCAGATGGTAGGCGTTCCGGAGATCTAATTTAGTAAAGATGGTAGCCCCCTGGACAGAATCGAAGACAGAATTGAGGAGGGGAAGTGAGTATTTGTCCTTCACAGTTATTTGGTTGAGCTCCCGATAATCAATGCAAGGTCTGAGGGATCCGTCCTTCTTTTTAACAAAGAAGAACCCGGCCCCTGCAGGAGAGGAAGAGGGTCGGATGTGCCCAAGGGAAAGGGCTTCCTGAATGTAGTTCTCCATGGAGGTTTTTTCTGGACCGGATAGATTATATAACTTCCCCTTGGGGAGGGAGGCACCGTTGAGAAGTTCTATAGCACAGTCGTAGGGTCTGTGCGGCGGTAAAGCATACGCCTTGGATTTACTAAATACGGATCTTAGATCGTGGTAGCATGACGGCACCTTGGCGAGATCAATGTTTTCATTTTCGGGAAGTTTAACCGAAATGGTAGTGGGAAGGGCAGAGTGTAAACAATTCGCCAAACAATAAGTACTCCAATTGGAGATCCGAGAGGTTGACCAGTCAATTTGTGGGTTATGCAATTGTAGCCAGGAATACCCCAAGATAACAGGAGTCTGGGGAGAGTCCGTAATAAAGAATTGATGGTACTCACGATGATTACCGGATGTGATTAATGGTATGGGTTCGGTGCGAGAAGTGATCCTAGACAACAATTTCCCGCCTAATCCGGCGGCTTTTACAGGCGCGGCGAGAGGTTCGACAGGTAACCCGAGTTGGCGAACCAGACCGGAGTCGATGAGGCTGTGTTCAGCTCCAGAGTCTATGAGGGCAAAACATTCATGAACTTGGTTAATGCTTGGGAACTTGACAGGCATGAAAAGGAAAGGCTTACTTTCAGACGGGTCCCCTCGCGACCTGTCTCTTAGCGAGGGGTTCTGGGGTTTAAACGGTTCTTGCACTGAGAAACAATGTGACCGGGCTCTCCACAATAAAAACACAATCCCTCATTGCGACGCTTGAGCCTCTCTTCGGGTGAAAGTTTGGAATGCCCGATCTGCATCGGCTCCACAGAAGGCAGGTTGGAATTTTCAGCGCTGGCAGATGGTTGTGGGTGGTACGGAGGAGAGTGAAAAGCGGTTTCTGATGGTGTGCGCCGGGTGACGCGACTCCGTTCCGCTTGGCGTTCACTGATTCGTATGTCTGAACGGAGAGCGGCGGTAACCAGTCCTTCGAAATCATCGGCTTCTGGTTGTGTACACAGATGGTCTTTAATTCTTTCGTTCAATGACTGATAGAACACTCCCTTGAGCGCTGTATCGGGCCAGCCAGCTTCGACCGCTAAGATACGAAAGTCTATGACGTGGTCGCTTACCGGTCGGTTATGTTGCTTGAGGCTTAATAACCGCCGGGTGGCTTCTTCCTGTTTCCGTGGCTGATCGAATACGAGCCGGAATTCTCCAACGAACCGCTCGAAGGTGAGATGTGAGACAGGATTAGCGGACAAAAAGGCTTGAGCCCATTGTAGTGCTTTGCTGCGGAGTGAGTTGACAATTAGTGAAATCTTCCGTTGATCTGATTGATAATACCTGGGTGACTGTTGAAAAATTAGGCGACATTGTAGCAGGAAGCCACCGCAGATCTCCATGTCGCCATGAAACGGCTCGGGCTGTGACCGGATGTTTTCATCTGAAGAGGCGGAAGTGACGGTGGTGAGGTCACTGGAACTCGGAGATGCTGCGGCGCCGGAACTAGCTGTTTGGCTAGCCATCCCGGCTAAGGTTTGCGTAAGGCTGTCCATCCGACGGAATAACTCCTGTTGGTTAGCGGACATTTGCGCGAGAGCATCGGCTTGGCGGGAGAGTAGCATACCTTGTTGGGATATGACCAGGCGGAGTCCTTCCGGGTCAGCTGGGTCGAGGTTCTGGCTAGTTCGTTCTGTCATGGCTAGCGGCTTTAGCAGACCCAGATGCTGGAACCCGGAAGGATACTCGGCAGACAGAATGGTAAGTTCAAAAGGTTCTTTAATTCTGGAGGCAGAATTAATAAGGAGGAAATCCACAGGAGCTGGTTGGAGGTTCTTGAGGGCGAACACCGTGGTCCGAGGATCTTCCAGCGGAGAGTCAAGACGGGATGCAGCGAGAGGTGAGTGCGACCGTAGGTCCAGATGACAGCAAGAGTCCTGAGAGGCAGACAGACAGGGAATTAGGCAAGGCAACGAGACAAGAGCTAGATTGTGCATGAGCGGCCAGTGAAGCACCGAGGAGTACAACGAACTAGCGTCGAGTACAGGTCCTGGTCCTCCTTAAGAGCCTGGATCCTGATGGCGCTGATGAGGCACAGCCGTTGTCAACAGGTGGATGAGATGACGAGGGCTCAGCCGGGGGCACCGTGACACTAATGTTGCTAATGTGTATTTGTGTATTGTTTTTACATATTATAAACAAGGTTAGGAGATAATATATTCAGAGTCACATTTGTTTTAATGGTATTAGTCATTCTTTTTACATATTGCAAACAATATTGGGAGTTACAGGTATTGTAACTTCACTAACGGTGTCAGACTTTGATGTGTTACTAAAAAGGATTGGAGTTAGCGTAGTCACAGAAACATTTGTTTTAGCAGTATCAGTCTGTTTTTTTCACATGTTATAAGCAAGGTTGGTTGTTACAACGTGGCTAACGTGTGCTGGTGTCAGAACGTGGGATTGTTTCTCCGTGTTACTAACAATGTTGGGAGTTTGTGTAGTCACAGTAACGTTTGCTTAGCTGTATCAGTCTATTTGTTTGACGCACACGTCGAATGTTTTAATGACTTTCTTATTGTCAGAGTTTCTTATTGTGTTCATGTATTGTTTGAGCTTATACATAAACATTCATAAAGATAGAAAAATGAGGGGTATTATTTGTAACTTTGGATTTATGAATGTGCCATTTGCATAAAAACAATAAAAGGTTAATGATGTAGAATTGTTCTTTTTTATCAGATGGGCAGGGGGTGAAAAACATAACATGTTCTAAGTACAGGCGAAAGTCTAGGTCAATGTGGGGGCGCTACAGAGAAGTTCTAAAATGTGCCCCTTCGTATCCTTCCACCACCCCTCAACCCTATAGAAAGACCTGTGTTAATATTTGTTTTTATGGCTTCTTAATTTCAAAGCAACATCACATTAAATACCTTTTCTTAAAAAAAAACCTGTCTAGTCCTCATCTTTCTATGTCATTTGAATACGGAGCATTGATATTCATCCTTTGAGATGCGCTAACACCCCAATGGGGAGACAGACATTTGCATTTTGATTAGTGGAGGCCGACGTCTCGCCTCCGTGTCGTCAATTCCGCCCGACACCGTAATCACAACTGCACAAATTAAAGCTAAACAATTAAATAATGGCTGGAGATGCTCTGGAGGGAGCTCTGTGCCTTGTTTGATGATTACTTTAGAATATGTTTCCCTGTTGTTCCATGTCGAGAGACAGCTTTGAAAATATGCCCTTCTTTTTTTTTTTTCTTTCTTTTTTTTTTTTGCCTTTTGATTTGCAATCGTCTTTTATTGTTCGGCTGTTAGAGCAGCAGAGAGGAAAAGCCGTTGTTTGGCCTAGCGAGTGTCACTCGTGCAAAAGCGCAGCTACAGCGAGCGAACAGCTAAATTCCAATGGAGCCTTGTGGGAGTACAGTTCATCGCTTGTATTAGTAAGAGTGCATCTTTGATGTTCTACCTCCTACCAGGGTGGTAGGATGGGTAAGAAAGGAAAGCAGCGAATTAAATTAAAACAAAAGTTTCCATCTCCCTGATGCCTCGCCGCGGTTCCGCGTGCCGTAGGATCTTTGTGGATCTTTCTCCAAATGTTTTGTTTGCGTCGCATTCGTTTCTCGGGGTGTTTTGTTAGGAGAGGAGGGGTAAAAAAAACAACAAAAAAACGTCTTCCCCGGTGAAATCTGCCTGACAAATGGGTCTGTTTAAGCGTGCGCGCACAGGCTTCCACACACATTTGTCTCCGCCAAAAGCTGCTGCAGATGCTGCTGGACGGAAAATAAAAGAAATAAAATAAAAAAACGCTGACCGTCCCCCGTGACGCCACGTGAAAGATGTATATCAAAACTCCTGTGCATGCACTCTTTTTTTTGGGGGGGGGGGGGGGGGGGGTTGTCTCAATGCATGCAGAGTGAGATAATATTCTGCCATATGTTTACATAACCTCAGGAATCATAAACCTTGAGAAAGACAGCTGTTTTCCCAGCATGCACGCTCAGTCACCTTGCAGTTTGGAATATGTTTTTGTTTTTTTCTTCAGTATTCTTATGACTTCTCTGTTTGTCATTTAATCAGCGCCAACTTTTGATGCTATTAGGAGCCGTTTTCTTGCTAAAGCTGTGGACTGTAGATCGCATCTTTTTCCCTAACCGTTCTTCCACATCTTTATCCCTGAGGTCTTTCCGGTTCCAGTAGCTGTTTGTCTTGGGGCATTGTTTTATTACCTTCACAACTCTACTGGGAAAAAAAAAAAAAAAAAAAAAGAATCTTAAGACAGCGGTTGCCGGGCAACAAGGAGCTGACGGTTCCACCACAGGAGAGGAGTAAAAGAAAAAAGAGAGCGGCCCGGTGCGAGAGGCAGGCGAGGAGTGGAACAGTAGTGATGTTGTTCCAGCTGAGGCCGTGGGTTAGAACCCGCTGAAGCAGCAACGGCGCTCACCTGTCCCCTCTGAAGTCCCAGCAGAGGCGGCGGGAGGTGATGAGATGAATGCCAAAGAGTTTAACCCAGGTTGGAGTGTGTTTATCCAGGGTCAGGTGCTTTAAAACCACAGTTACAGGTGGGACTGTGAGATCATGACCAGGGTACATTAAAACACATCAGTAATCATAAATAACTGAAGGGTTTTCATGGCTTCTGACAAACTGAAAACCTTTTTAATCAATTACTCGACTACACATAATCCGCTTCACCGAACCTTAACAAAATCCTAAGTAAATTCCTAACGATGGCCCTAAAATGCACAACAAATCACTAGAAACAAATTAAAGATCACATTTAAAAGGGCAAAACATATATATATAGATATATAGATATATATATATATATATATATATATATATATATATATATATATATATATATATATATGTGAAACCAATTTTGGAAAACCAAAGTAATTTCCAAAAATTAAAATGAAATGTTAAAAAGCAAAACATAGTAGACCAGTAGACCTGGTTTGTGGGCGTACAGTAGTAATTTTATAAATGTCAAAAATGACAAAATTGTCTTCCTGTCCTTCTTACATTCTTTTTCTAAACCCATTCAACGTTTTGGAATTTTACATTTGAGCCATTTAGAGGTGAATTTGTTTTATATATCATTGACCTGCTGCTGAACCCAAGTGCTCTTGAGCAAAACAAACAAAAAAACAAGTGGTGTGACATCTTCTAGATAAATAATTTCATTGATTAACCTATTGAAGTCTTGAACCTCCAAAGTAGCGCCAAACCATCATACTACCACCAACGTGTTTTGCTTTTACTGTGTTTCTCATTGTATTGAATGTGCTGTATGTTTATTTATTTATTTTTTTTATAAAAGTAACAAGACATATGCTCTACTATGACTTTCATCCTTTCAGTTTACAGAATTTTTCCCCAAAAGCCTTTGGGAGAATGTCAAAAATGAAGTTTTGCCTTTTTCCTCAGCTTTGTCTTTTTCTTTGAAAATCTCACACGGGTCCAATTTCGTCCATTTTCTTTCTTTCTGTCTTGTTTCTTGCCAAATAATAATGATTCCCCCGTCTTCACATGCTGTTCTGTTCTTTTTATGACTTCTCGATGAGTTGTTGTTGAGCTCATTTCATTTGCCTGGTCACTCCTGGGAAGATTCATGGCTAAAAATGTCAATTTTCTCAGTTGGTGTATAATGATTTTTTTTACTGGAGCCCCAAAAACAAAGTACTGTTCTTTTTATAAAAACAAGAAAAATGACAAAAAGTGATTATCATGGTTTATTACAGATTTGTTTTCCTACACCAGATTTTAAAGAGTTATTTCTTTTTTTTTTTGGCAGTGCATACTTAAAGAATTCTTTTAGGGAGAAAAATAATTGTGACTGTTTCTTCAAACCAACCTGTCTGATTTCACACAAAAGTCCTACTTGTGTACGCACAGGTAAACAGAGAGCTCTCAGTTATGGTTGACATTGTATTGTGGTCCCGCCCACAACTCCTGCCGTTCTGCAGAAATTATGTCCAGGAAAACGACGTGGGTTTTTAGATTTTGTCTAAAAATTGCATCATCATAATTAAAAGACTACTGAGAACACTTTAAAATAGACCAAAATATTATAGGAGTGGTTCTTTAAAGGCTTTACAACACATACATTAATATGTAGAATGAAAAGTTCTATCATCACATTCTCCATATTGTCACATTTTATCAGTATTTACATTTGTAAAAAGTATTTTTCCGAAGTCCATGAATGTTTTTAATGCATCGTCTAAAGAAAGCTAAGAAATCTTTTTTAGAGGAAAACAGCACTCCATGCTATGAGTAAGCTAGAAGCTATGATGGTTTTAGGTTTTGTATTTTAAAAATTCCTCAGAACCCTTCACCTTTACTTCTGCTGTCTAAAATTTTTTCTTTATGCATAGCAGCAGACAGACGTTCTTGCATTAAAATGATGATTTGTAATTTTCCCAACCATAGGCTTATCAAACGCAAACACAGGAAGCTCCATTTCTTGCTCCGTCAACATAATGGACCTATGTTTCCATGGTAACCGGCATCCCCAGTTTACAAACCTGTAGGTACATTATCATCATGTGGCTTTGTGTTTACAAGGTATTTTCTGTAACTTCTACAGAAACAAGAAAGCAAACGTATTTGAACTGAAGCACAACTTTGATAAAGCAATATTGGTTGCCATGGCGATTCAGCCATGCTCACTGCTATGACCTTGTAAAGTCAGGCTTTAGGCTCGGCATACCTCACCAACCCATTAATCTGGCTCCACAGTTACCCCCCCCCCCCTCCCCATGTCCCCCCGGGCAGTCACGCCGGGAGCCTTCCTTTTTGAAATTTGCATATGAAGTGGCCCCTCCACTCCCATTTTCCCAACCACTCGCAGCTAGCTCCCTTTTGATTCAGGAAGCACTGATAGGCGGCAGCCTTAAGGCGAAGAAAAACCAGAGCCGCGGTGCCAAATTGAGGTCACAGGGAGAGCTGAGAGACGGTGGCGTCTGCGAGCGCATCTGTGTGAGCTTCATCTGTGCTGACGTGGATGAAAACATGAAAAGGTTCTGTACGTTCACTTGAGGGGCATTGACTCTTCTTGACATCTGTAGCATTGAAGAAGGCCTGAGCCTGTGGAGGGTCCTACACAGTTGCGACTGCATCCTAAAGGGAGCGCAGGTGTGTCTTTAAGGGTTTTGAGCTCACCTCAAGTGACGTCATGAAAATGGAATGTACAATTGTCATACATGTGGTAAGTGTATTGCAAAATATTTGTAATGCCACATTCACACCGGACATGCGGTGCGCGTTCTTAAGCTATGGTTTGGGATATGCTGTTCACATTGAACTGTCATCAACCTGTCCCCGTGCATGTCCACCACCTACAGTTGGAAGAGGCTTGGTGCAAATCTTGTGACTATCGCTCCAGGTTTCTTGAGTCCCTGTGATGCTATCAACACTATGATCACTTTTGTGCAGCATCAATGCAGTCCCCCCATTTGGACCCACAACCCCCCCGGGCCCATGTTTAATTAATGATAAAATTAATAATAATTATCCCACAACGGGGAAATTCTTCTCTGGATTTTGACCCGTCCCACTTACACGCACTGTGTGTGGGTGGGTGGGATGAGTCCTCCGGGGGGGAGCGGTGGGCTGCAGACTAGACGCGCTCGGGGGGGGCGACAGCTGGCTGGGGAGAGCAGGCATCGATCGGCCAACCCTTCGGTTGTTGGACAACCTGCTCTACCGCCTGAGCTAAACTGCCACCTTTACAGCCCTTGTTGAGTGCTACCGTACGATTTCTGACAATTAGACGGTGGCAATGGGACGGCAGCATGGGGGCAAGGGGGTTGCTGTAGGTTTGGCAGTCTGTAATCGGCCGATCATCAGATGATTTGAGGTACCTTGGAGACCCTCCTATAAGTATCACTGTTGCGTTGCTGCCTTCCTCCCTTACGCCTGTCAGCGGACTGCCACCGTGCGACCTTCAAATGTGCCCACTAGGCCACCGACCGATGTCAACTTTGAACTTTTTCTCCAAACCTCGGTAGCCACCGCGCGATGTATAAAAGTGCCACTGCGTGGCTACCTGCCGATTTTGCCCAAAAACTTGCATTAAGGTTGCAGCACTGTGGCATTTGGGCATATTTAAGCATAGTCCTCCCCTTATGTGTTGAGTAAGTGTTCACTAGGACCTGTCATCTACAAAATATCTGTAGAAAAAATGAGCATGAACGTTTTCGCCCTACAGGCTGACAAAACCGTCTACGACCTTGACACTTTGTTGGGGCTACCTGAGTGTCCTGTGCAGGTTTGACCATTTTTTGACCCCGTATGCACCTGTAAGGAGCTGTTGGGAATAAAACCTAAGCTCACCATGCACGCACCGCGCTCACCCAATTCTCCTCTCCTCTCACAAAAGTCTCTCACATCTGTACATCACCAGCTCTTAGGTCAGTTTATTTTTTGCAACTGAAGGAACTAAGAAAAAGAAGTTAAAGGCCACTTAAAGGCCAGTGTGAATGGCGGAGTCTTTTGAGCCGGAGCATTGTGCTTCACAAAGAGAGTTCAGCCTCAAAACCGTAGGACTGATAAGTGTGGACGTTTGAGAAGGGTCACGCAGTGCCCACTGAAGGAAGGCCATTGCCTTTGCAATTGATAGCTCCGCCAATACACCTCATGCCAGGCGGAAATCCAGGTTATCTGGCGGCTGTGAACTTTAGTCATGCTTTTCATCCACTGACTCGCATCGAACGGTAGGTTTTTTGCAAAGCTAAATTTTTTTTTCGTTTGTTTGCAACACCACAAACTTGAAAGAGAAATCATCTTTTGTTGTAACACATTTGCATATTTGTGAGCCCCACCCCACCACCACTGACTACTTCCCCTTCCTCATAAATTCTGCTGCAATCTTACAGTTTATTCTCGCTTTGATTCTGCCTCCATCTGTCATTCCCATGAAACCAATAATTGCTCGTCTATTCATTTTGTCAACAGTATCTGTCAAGATCTTCTTGAAAACGATCAGACGTGTTTAAAAGCTATAATTATTTCGTTCCTATTTTCGTCAGAGTTAATATAATGGGGCTGTCGGATTGATGGACAAATTTCATTTCTGCGTTCTGTCGTGCGATCTCATTCTTTGCTTTGACAAGCCAGTTATTGGCCTAAGAGTTGAATAATCTTAGCATTTTATGTGGCCACGTCGGTTCAAAAAACGCAATTCATACCAGAAACTGATCTTGAAAAGAGATGCCAATCTACATTGGAAATGTGGGATTTAATCTTGATTAGGAGTTAATACACCATATGCTTCATGCAATTAGCCGTCCAAGGATGACCCTTCTCTAATTTATTCAGAGTTCAATGTAGCATAAAATCTAGGGCAGGTCATTCCTGAGAGTTTAATCTGTTCTTGAGTAAGAGGAGAAATTAAAAAAAAAGAAAGTGTCGCCAAGCAGTGTAATTAGCTGGGCGTATCACGGATGAGAAACTGTGCTCCGTTGTGCTAATGCCTTCAACTCTCCTGCTCCATTCCTCCATTCAGGCCCTTATAATGAGCTCAGCGAGAACACATGTAGGGAGAAGGAGAAGAAAAGTCCTGGATGCAAGAATGCACGGTTGGGGGGGCTGACAACATCAGACGATCGGCAACAAAAGATGAGAAAATCCCAGAGTGCTGTAGCCCTTCAGGGGCAGCGGCGGGGCGTCCATTCTCGTGCAAATCAGGGCGCAAATGTAGCAGTCTTGAGGCGGGTTATAGAAATGTGATTACATCACTCTCTTGTTTTTGACTTTTTACTTATTGCGTCAGATTTGGTCTCTATAGTTCAAGTTCCCTGATTGCTTTACCAGCTGGTCGAAATCCATCTTAATTTTTAAAAGCTTAATAATAGCTCAACAAATACACTTTCTTTGAAGAAAATGACTTTCCTGATCCTTTTTAATGTTAAGATCATAATTCTAATAATGCCTTGGTCTATTTCTTAAGTTTAAATCCTACAATGTGTGAGAACAGCTGTTTGTAGCTAAAAAAAAAAAGTATTTTCTGAATCGAAATCTTTTCGAGATTTCGAAAATCGAAATCGAAATTTAAAAACTAAAATTGAAATTTATTGGGCCTGGGATAAACTCCAGCAACCTAACAACCATGTTAGGGATTAAGGGGGTTTGGAAAATGGATGAAGGCTGCACAGTGGTGCAGGGGTCAGCACTCTTGCCTCACAGCGAGAAGGCCCTGGTTTGAATCCCGGCTGGGATCTTTCTACGTGGAGTTTAGTTTTTCTGGGCACTCCGGCTTCCTCCCACAGTCTGAAAACATGCTTCTTGGGTTAACAGGTTACTTTAAGGTTTCTCAGAGTGTGCCTGTGTGACAGTGTGTGTGAGTGATTGTGCGACCCTGCGATAGACTGGTGACCTGTCCAGGGTGTGCCCCGCCTTCGCCCAACAGTAGCCAGGACAGGCTCCGCTAATCCCAGGACCGTGAAAGGGATACAGCGGCGTAAGAATATTAAAGGATGGATGAAAATATTTGGAATCGGTTTTTATTATGTTATATTGTGTATGTTCTTGTAAATTACCAGGGGACCTAAATGCAGCAATAGTGAGCTCTTCTTCAAAGCACAGAAGTGCGGAAATTCCATGCAGTCCCTGAATGCACCTCATGCTCTGGTTCATGTGACTATTAAATCTTTGCAATCAAGTCAGAGATAAATGTTTGGACCAACTCTGGGTAGCCAAGTTGGGGGGTGGGCGGCAGGCAGACACTTGTTGTGAGTTTAAGCCCCTTGTCAGAGATGATGACCTGCCAAAGTGGCCAGTGACACGGTTTTTCATGGTTTTTCTACATGGTATATGGTGTGTACTTATGTAGTACTTTACTACCTTCCCAGAAGACCCAAAGCGCTTTACAGTCCCACAATGGCCTCAGCCTATAACCACCAGGAGCAACATGGGGTTCAGTGTCTTGCCCCGACACTTTGACATAGGGCTGCAGGATATGAGAAAAACATGTGATATATAGATATTATTATTATTATTATTATTATTATTATTATTATTATTATATAGATATATTATGAGACGACTGTTGTTGTGATTTTGGGCTATACAAATAAAATTGAATTGAATTGAAGGGAATATTGCAATGACAATATAACTTGCGGGATATGAACAATTCAATTCTAAATTGTCCATAGGTGTGAGTGCGAGAGTGAATGGCTGTGTTATTTTTGAGATTCTACCCTGCGACAGACTAGCGCCTGTCCAGGTGGATCCCCCCTGCCCCGCTCACAGCGGTATATGCTCCGGCACCCCGTGACCCCGAAAGGGAAAACGGTCAAGAAAATGAATGAAAGAGTCTGAACATATAGAAAAACAACCAAAAACATTATCAGAATCAGAATTATTTATTGTCATTGTACATTGTGATACAATGACATTTCTATTTCTTATTTCTATTTCAAGGCAACAGTTACATTCCGAAGGAAGTAGACGAACATCTAACACAAAAGGGCTCCATCCGATTGGTCTATCATGTAAAGAAGTAAACCCTATTGGTCAATTACATAAAGGGATTTGTTTGCTTCGTTAAATACTTCAAGCTGTCACACACACAAAAAGTAAGGGTTAAGGCACGACGAAGTGTGCGGTTACGCTTTTAACGCACGCCATTGAAGCCTGAACCGTCCGACAACACGTTTCTGATTGGGCTGCTGGGTAATCATAAACCTGATAACCTGCACGGTGAAAAAAAAAGTTCCGGTCAGCTAGCTTAAATGTTTTGTATTAGCTGCGCCAGGCTTCTTTAAAACAAACCTTTTGCTTCATCATTGGGACAAAAACAAGCGTAGATGACTTTCCTCTTTGAACTGATGCTTTATTCAACCATCGTGACGATCGAGCATATATATATCGCCGAATCTTGACTGCAGCGGTGGTGCTGCGCAACGCGGACTATATGTTATATGATGCGGCGCAGTTCAGAGGGAAAGTTAATCGCTTACCGCTTGTTTTTGCTCAGATAATGAAGCAAAAGCTTGTTTTACAGAAGCCGGCGCAGTGATACAAAACATTTAAGCTAGCCGACCAGAACTTCTTTTTTCACCGTGCGGTTATCAGGTTTTAATGCATACCCAGCAGCCAATCAGAATCGAGTATTCAACCGGACCATGGTATAAGATTGTTTTAACACATTTAAGGTTTACGATTCATTGCGATTTTCACTGTCTTTCGTGATATGCATATTGCAGAGCTGGATATTGTGATAACGATAAATTTGCGATATACTGTGAAGGCCTACTTTGACACATGAGATGGCAAGGTGGGAACTGAACCTGTGATCTTGCAATCAGAGGTCGATTGGTCTTCCTTTGCACCATGTCTTCCCCGAAATATACTGTATATTTTTGACTTCTTAGGGTCTTCTATTGTCAGACACGGTTGTGTTTTTTTCACGTACCTGACAAGTCAGTTAATAATACAGACACTATGAACGTAATTCAACTGTATACTTTTGTTTTTACATGTTTGCATTTATTTTTAGTTGTTTAGTGATCTCCTTCATCTTTCTGACACTTTTAAACCAACTGTTGACTCGAGTCCCTGACTGGTCAAGATCCAACCGGTTTAATTTTGATTGTGCATTCAAAGACTCTCTGTCTTTTGTGCGTAGAACCCGAAAATGGTCGTAGAAATTTGCGTAGGTGTGCATGAGCGAGCTCTGAATGCGGAAGCCCCAAACGTGCATTTATATACTTTCACATGGGACTTGTAAGAGCCTGGTGTGAACGGTGCACCCTGTATATGACATCATTTCAAAAACAGACAATTCGTTGAAGACGAATTATAATCTAGTGGAAAATACAGCGCATTTGATTTTTCGAGCTTCAGAGGACGGAAACTACAGAAAAAAAATTCCCACATTCTAACCTAAAAAAAGTAACACCAGCTGCTCAGCCCCACTCCCCTTTTTAGCCATAATCATGGTTTTGGTAAATTCGGAATTTCAAGCACTTCTTTTCCACCAGTGTCCCAACTCTCGCTGATGAAAAGGATGGAGAGGAGGTGGAAAAAACCTTTGATCTCCAAATCAATTTACATTTTTGTAAATGTAAGACTTTGATTTTTGGAACTTTAGAGCTTCCTCGGTCTTGCCATGACATTTCTCCTAAAAGAACCAAAAAAAAAAGAAAACAAAGTAAAACTAAAGCCCTTAAATATCTAAATATCGTCTGTTCTGCTGACAGATGAGAGGTATAACTCAATGAAAGCTCACATTCATAAACTGCACACAGAGCAATAAAGGAATCTGGTTCCTTTGAAGCAGAGAGGGAGTTATTTATTTGGGGGGGGGAGGGGGGGGGCAGCCAAAATGGTGGCATGAAATCAATGGCGAAAGGATACTGAAGATGAACTGTGGGAGCATGAAAAACAAACAACAGGACGTCAACAATAAATCACAACCTACAGCCCTAATGTGCTCCTCCGGGGGGAAATATCTGTTTTAGAACCCGTCGATTACTTATTGATCCCTGAACGAAATGACACGAGCCCGGTTCCTGCACGTATGGCTCCCAGTATGAGGACATACTTGATGTTTGCATTATTTTTAATGAAAATAGTTCTCAGGAGAGAGCAGGTCGGGAGCTGTTTTCATGCCACATCCATGCTTACTCACATTTCAGTTTTACTTGATTGATCTGTTGAAAGAAAATGCCCTAAATATAACCCCCCTCCCCAAAAAAAGGCGACAGATTAATCACCATTTCTTCAATCACCATAAAGAGTATTTATACTATATCACAGTAAGCTTTTCTTACGCCTTTCAGAGTAAACTACATTCATTTACAGTAACCTACTCTCTTTTTCCCCTCTGCCTGTAAAACAGCAGTAACGAGGCCCCTTCTGAGGAAGTCATTTAGATCCAAATGCTCTAGCTAGCCTGTTGAGACATCACTTTACATTGTGACGTGACAAAGTGAGGAACAGCCCTTTCCCAGAAGAGTCTGTGCTGCCAGCACTGCCCCCAGGCTAACACACACACACACTTTTTATCAGCACAAAGCTTTCATTTAACGTATTTGCAAAATTTTCACAGTATGCCGTCTCTGCAAAAGTTCGGATGTTGTTTTTTGTTTTTCGTAGGTGAAACACGCCTGCAAAACCCGGTTATTCAGAGATTGAGTTGTCTTAATTCCAGCTAGGACAATGAGCTGCAAAAAAAAACTCATATTTCATGGAGAAATTGTTTAGTGTGCCACAGGTCGTATATTATCACATTTATGGATATAGTTTACAAAAAGCATGATATAGGCCTGACTGACGCTCCAATCTCTATAAAATTGGCCAGAAAAGATTCTTAAAACTTTATAAACTTGTGATTGAAAAGGCTGTGAATTTTTTTTTTTTCCAAATGTGGACTTTGTCTAAATAACTACTTATGGTTAACGCATAACAGTTGAAGGATCAATCAAATCTATTTCATTTGGGAACTTTAAAGGCAACTGCAATTTCTTCCTTAACATTCCCATCTCTGAACACCTTGGAGCAAACAGCAGACCGGCACAAAGTCCAAATATTTCCCCCTTTTAGCTTTTCACGTTCACAGGCACATCATTACACTGGCTGGATGACAAAATGGCTGTAGTGTCAAAAGGTCACAGCGGAACATTCAATCCTGAACGTGTTAAAGGATACATGAGAGGAGGTTGTTTTGATCATGGCAGTGGAGTAAAGAACATTGGGTCTCCAACCTTTGTTTTTTCTTTTTTTTCTGTCTTTTCAGGCATGATTGCAAACAGAAAACATGAGTTGGGAGACACAAGTGTGACATGGTGGCAGTATTTTGATTAAAATCAATATTTTTCCCCCCTTCTTTTTGGGAACACAGAGAAAGCTGTTCCAAGAAGTAATTCTCTTTCTAAAGAAACATCCACAAAATGAGCTGTTTCATTTAGCAATAACTACTTAATAGGGTGAAACAAAGTGTATTGATAGGCCTACATACAGACGATACAAAACTTTAAAAAACTGTTTGCGTTACTTTTTTTCTTTTTTATGTCACATAAATCAGTGTTTTTCAACCAGTGTGCCGCGGCAGACTAGTGTGCCGTGGGAGATGGTCAAGTGTGCCGTGAGAAATTGCCCCCATTCACTGATCTAAAAACATTTCCCATCTCCAGGAAATCAGCTCTTTGTTCATCTAAACAGGCCCTGATAAAACACTGAGTAGTTAGGAATATGAAAGATCATAAAATTATTTTTTCTTTGTGTTTATTTGATTCTATTAAAGACATTTTGATAAGAATGACAGTACTGCGATTGACCTGATACCTGTTTGCGGAAAAGTGCCGCCCCTTTTACTGTCTCCACCAATCATTCTTGAAGGCTTGATCACATGTCATCAGTCTGACCAATCAGAAGTGGTTAAAGTCTTCACGTCCTTGTTTAGATTTAGCTCAAAAAGTCGCTCAGTTCTAACAAAAGTACCAGCTAAAGCTCGTCTTTAGCGGTGTAGCTTTCCACAGAATACGGTATCAGACAGTGGAACAAGTGAACAAAACAATGAAGCTCAGAGAAGCTGGTCTTTCTGCGGTCGGCGGATTTCCGGCACTACATCTCCCATGATGCATTGGGTTAAAATGACTGTCCTAGCGCACAATGAGCCTCTCCTCTTAACATCTTTAAACAACGAACACACATCATACAGTTTTTGAATCTTTTAACTTAACTTTTAAAACATCTTTTAGAAAAAAAAAACAGTGGCAGCTTCCAGCTTTTTCTGCCACAATTATCACAAAAATGCATATGAGATTGCAGAGGGGCTGTAGATCAATACAGACTATCAGCTTTTCCTTTTTTTTTGTTTTTTTCTGGTGTGCCGCGGGATTTTTGTCAAGGTTAAAGTGTGCCGTGGCTCAAAAAAGGTTGAAAAACACTGACATAAATTACATAATAGCCACTCTGATCATCTTCTAAACTGTTGTAAAAGCGTTCCCATTGGTCTTTCAATTATGATTATGCTGTTTCTGCATAATCATAGTTTCTGCAGAGAAATGTAGAAATGTACCTCTGTGTTGTGGGCTGGACTGTTGGCATGGCACTCCCCCTCCTCTTTGCTGAGAGCTCTCCGTTTGGGTGAAGCAGGAAGCGTATTATTTTCTTTGTCACAAATAAGTTATTTTTCCTCTGCAGGATTTTTTTTCGTCTGCTCCATTCTCACAGTGTTTTGAATAAGGAAATACTCCGAAATTCAATTTTAATTTCAGTTTTCTTTATAAATCTCCTCCGTCGTTGGGACAATGCTACAAGATCGTACTAAAAACACCAAAAACAGTGTTTTTTTTAAGAATAACTTGAAATAGATTGTCTTTAATTTGACACCCTGAAATACATGTTAGGACATTTCTCAATTATTTAACCAGAAAAAAAAAAAAATACATGTCAATGAATCTGTTCATGTCTGCCACTGTGGAATAGATTAATCAGTTAAATAATCAGTTTAAGTAAAATATCCTTAGTACATAATACATTAGTACTACTAATAGGTGTAGCATGGGGAAATAATGTTACCTCACAGGACTAATTAACTTGGGTTTGATAGAGCAATTTATTGTTATAAAGTCAAATCAAAAATAGTCACAGGTTGCTCTTTGGAGACAACACAAAACCATAGGCGGTTCTTTAGCAACTGGTTGATGTGTTGTGGCAAAAGATAAAGATTTAAACATACAAATCTTGAAATCTGCAAAAAATAAATTATGACAATGGAATCTGACCACAGAGAAATAAACACAAAAATCTTAATTACTTTCAAGTTATTAAGCGAGCACTGGAAAAGTCACAAATACATGATCAGACAAAAACCTGTGGTTTTTAGCTGTATTTCACACTCAGGAACACTGGAAATGATGCCATTTTCTTATATGCTACGCACGTCTAATGGCTTCTTGACTACCACGACTCACATCCTCTTCCTCTGTGCAATGCACGTAAAAATACATAATGCTTTACATGCCAACGATTAACCCCAACAAAGTAATAAAAACAGGTTTTTCCATGTTTTTGTGTAAATTAACGTAATGCAGATGAATTGACAGTGGAATCAGAAAGCTGAACAGGAAGACTTGGCTGGCTATTTACCACTACCTATAGATGAAAACATGTAAGTATGTAACTTCGAAATACAAGTATACGTTTTTTTTATAGTTGAGGCAATGACTGCTACCTTTAGGGGTCGCAGCAGCAAACCATCTGCCTTCATCTAACCACGTCCTCTGCATCCTCCTTGTCACACCAACCATCCTCATGTCTTCCTTTATAAAATCCATGAACCTTTTGACCTCTTTCTTGGCTACAACCTTAGAATCCTTTCATCCGTCATCGTCATCACTGTCCCGCCTCTCAATTTCTCCTCATAATCCCATGCTGCTTCCCTGTATCTATCATCAAACATGATGTGGATAGATTAATTCCTGATTCTATCCATCTTCATCACTTCCAAAGGGAACCTCAACATCTTCATCTCTATTATCTCTGCCTCCTGTCTCTTTACTAAGAGACTCTAAACCAACAACATGGTTGCCCTCACCACAGTCTTCTCCACCTTTCCTGTCATCCCTGTTGACACACTTTTCTCCATTTCATACCTGATTTCTTCCTCTATCCTTTCCAACCTGCTTGCATACTCCTCTTCATCTCTTTTCCACACTCTGTTGTTCTGGATTGTTGACCCTTGACTGCTCCACCTTTCCCACCTCTGCTCCTTGTAACCTCACTTGTCCACTTGAGTCTTGCTGTAACTGACCTTCATTTCTCTCCAGAACAAATCTCCACCTCTATAGTTGTTTCACCTGCGTCCTGCTCTCACTATAGAGCACAAATATGCTGTTTCATGGCTGCCATTAATCGGACGAGCGCAAAGATAACTTAGCGAGTGTATTCAGAAACTGAGTGAGCGAACCTTACAACTGTGCAAGCGCAATTCTAACCAAGCGACCCCGCATTCTACAACTGCTTGGTTGCAATCTTCCTGCGCGCTCCCTGTGTTCAGGGGGTGTGTTTGTCACTTGGGGGCGGGAACCTTTCTGGTTGATCTCATTGGCTGAAATTTGCATGTTGAATCCAGCGAGGCAGCAGGGCGGGACTTTCTTTTTTTTTTAGAGGCTTTAATAGAAAAAAAACGGCAGATGTAACGTAGATGAATGTCATGATTGGCTTTGGGTAGAACAGACCCAACTGCTTTGACCCGCAATGATCACGCACGAGGGAGTGAATAGAGATAGTTTTTATTTTTGCCCTGGATGTTGATGAGGAATCCCGTGGAAGTTGAAACCCAGGGAGGACGGAGGTGAGGTGTGGCCCAGACGGTAAGAGGTCTTGCTCGAGTATAGAAGAGCATGGTGTTGACAAGGCAGGGGAAGTAGGAACTTGAGGCTTGTGATCCGACTTCGTGGCGTGGAAGCGTGGCATGGCTGGAGGTCTGGATGACAAGGCGGACTCAGATGGTTGATAGATGCGTGGTTACTAAAATTATCAAACTGCAACTTAGCTTGGCAAATGAGACTTAACAAGAAACCAAGAACTGCACCATAGTGGGCAACGAACTGGCGATAAATGCTGGAGAAGGACCATCTTAAATACAGGAAGGTTGATGAGGGAAGTGCCAACAGCTGGGTTCAATCTGAGGAGAAAAGCAGCGAAGGGAGGGGGAAGGAGAGGGCTCCCGGGTGAACCATGACAGATGACATTAATGAACAGCCAAAGACCAAGGTAAGAAAGTGCAGCAGGTTTTTTTGTGCTGTAAGTTTTTCTACTCTGAAAAATTACTTTATTAGGATAAATACAGTGGTGGACAGAATTGTTGGTACCCCTCAGTTAAAGAAAGAAAGTCCACAATGTTCACTGAAATGACTGGAAACCTTCAAAAGCAACAATAAATTAAAATGTGATGAAAATTAAATCATCAAATCAGCCATTTGAGTTGTTGATTAACAGAATTATTTTAAAAAAAAAACGAACAAAATAGGGCTGTACATAAATGATGGTACCTCCATAAAAGACTGAGAACTAATTGCCCAGCGGGTCATGATGAACTCAGGTATGGAGTTGGGAGTGGGGTCATCTGGACCCCACATGACACATTTTAAACTTGATATTTATGTATTTTAAAATTAACAAATATTTAAAAATGACTGGTTTTGAACATTTTTGACTGTATGGAAGTTACCCTTTAAATAAACTCATTTTCTTTTTTCATGATTATGGTTGTTAAGTGTCATGATGTTACAGTTTTTCTGTAAAAATTACTGACATTGTTTTACAGTGCACCAATCTGCTTTTGAGTGTTGTTAAGAAAAACAAATCTCATTTTGAGATTAATTTAGTTGTTTGTTTTGAAGAAAAACACTGTTGTTATTTGAACATTGCAGCTTTATTTATTTGTGCTATCCTGGGCACTTTACCATCGGGAGTTGGGTCATCTAGACCCACTAGACAGTGTGCTGAACCTTTTTTCTTTTTTCCAATGATTTGTGACTCTTCACACTTCAGCAATCGCGACACCAAACATCGTGATCCACTAAATTAACCCAAAACCAAAATGAGCAAAAAACAACTTCTTAGAAGTGCTTGACAAGGGAAAATATAATTTTTTATTCATACTAAGAGAAATACCCCCCCTCCGGTAAAGGCCTTCTTTACGGTCCCTGACAAAAGGTTGGGGACCACTATCTAGACCACCTGCTGTCATGTATGTGTCTACTGGTCGATTACATGAATCCTCTCCACTTTACCCTTTGTCATGTAGGAATCAATCTAAGGGTGGGGTCATTTTGACCCCATAAAATAGCAGGTTATGTGTGCATGTGAGTGTGTGGCCCCTCAAAAGGTTCAGGGCGTATCTGAATAGGTACCCCAAACATAAAGCTGAATGTTAGAGAGTATTAAGACAGTCCGACTTTAAAGGAAATATCTAGGCTGAATTGGTTTATGAAAATAATATTAAACAGTTCGTGGTTTTTGCTTTTTTTATGTAGCGCTTTGAGATTCTCTTGATTTGCAAACCAGCGCTTTACTAACAAACTGAATGAAATATTGTCAAATTTAAATTTTTAGCAACACAATAGTGAGTCTATGTGACTCCAGGCAGGAAAAAATTATATCCTCATAAATGTAACAATATAATCTGCACACCACGAAGATGCTACTTTTAATTGGAAAACTGCTTTAGTGAAGCCAAAAGAGAAGGACGTGTCCAAAGCCCGAAACACTGAAACCAAACACTTTACAACAAGTTCTTCAATGATGCCCACAAAACATTCATTGGTCACTCCAAACTTACAGGACACTTTACTAATAAAAGTAATTGCTGCATTAAAAACATAATAAAAAAAAGGAATAAACTCAACTCTGAATGGATTTTGTTTTTTTCCCCACAGTCTACATTTTTCTTCCCCCCAAAAAGTGAAACAAGTCAATCGAAGAAATGTACTTTCAATAAAACCCATTTTTCCTTGCCTTTTCTGCTGATGTCAGTGAAAAACACATTTCCTTTAGGAAAAAAATGTCATAAACGTAAAGGTAGTGTCAGTCTGCCAAGATCAATAAATGGATCCAAACCGTTGTTGATGCCTTAAATCCGCACAACCTCCCTTTTCTGTATTTACCCTGTTTTTCTAAGACTTTCAACCAATGTTGCCAAGAAAAAAAAGGTGCTGACAATGAGCTGTTAGGGTGGTTCCTGCATCTGTGTTTACACCGAATCAAAGAGAGAAAACCTGCAGCCTTTACCTTACTCTGCTTCCTACTTTTTCTGAAAGACACACCGAAGTTTTGGGAAAAAACACATCCCAATCGTCCTCTACACCAGCTGAGTTTCCATTACACATAGTCGCAAAACTTTATTGAAATCTAGAAATGTTGGTAAAACCCAATTTTGCAATTAAACTGTGTTACGTCCCTCTTCAGAGAGGAGGGAGAAAATAGGTAACATAAAGAAAAAACTGGGCGGAGTTGAAGTTGGCCACACAGCTGTTTCTTTGGGTGACACTGAGTGACGTGTTGAGAAACTAAAGGAAACTAACCAACAAAACACCAAAGGTGGAATAAATTATGAAATGACTTAAATTGTCGGGCTTTATAGCAAAAAGTATGGAAAGATGCAGTCTCAAAATGCAAACAAAGTAAATTACAAAACCTAAACAAATAATAAAAATAACCTTACATTTTAGAAATTAAAAAACAAAGTTCCAGAAACCCACATGTAACAAAAATCAACAAACATTTCAGAAACTAAAAGAACATTTTAGAAATCAAAATGAAAAAAAAAAAAGCTAAAACAGAGAAGGGGACATCGCTGATGATGACATTTGACTTTTGAAGAAGAGGGAAAGGAAGCTAATCACACTGTGATAACAAGAGTTGATTAGAAGCATAAAGACATTTTTTTCTGTTGGAAGATGTTCCCATCATTCAATCAGTGATGTCCCATAGTACCTTCCTTTTCTGGTATATTGTTTTGTTTTTTAACATTTCATTTCTATTAATGGAAATTACTTTTGTTTTGTTATTTGAAAAATTTCTTTTTTTTATTGTGATTTATATTTTATTATTTAATATTTTTGAAAATATGTTTTGGTTTATGTATTTTTCAAGGGCCTATATCATGCTTTCTTAAGCCTTTTGGAGTAAACTAAATCCATATATATGATAACATGTTACCTCTGGCACACTAACGAATGACTTTTGAAATCAAATATTACTTTCTTTTGCAGCTAATTTTCCTAGTTGGAAGTGAGACGACTTGATTTTGGAGGCACCGCCTTTCGCTTTTTTGCAAAGATATTGAGCAATGAAAAAAATTTGCAGACCACTCAGTGGAGACCGTGGGTGTGTGTGTTGGGGGGCGGTGCTGGCAGCGCAGACTGTTCCTTAAGGGGCTGTTCCTCACTTAGCTATGTCACAGTGTGAGAACTCATTCATTTTCGTGGATAAAAAGAAATGCGTAAATGGCTAAAAATGACACTCGGGAGGGGGTTGTTTCTGAGGAAAGAACATTTGAATACACTTAAAAGCTCAAATAAGTGGATTTTGCTTTGATATTTGTAAAATGTAATTCTGCTTTTTCCTTTTCTTTAGGTTTTTACAATTATCGTGATCCATAACATGTTTTTGCATTGAGTGATTTGTTGATGTAGTTTACACTTCAGGGCCACCGTACATTTTTTATCCCCTCTGTCAAAATATGTTTCTGCAAGGAGACAAAGAACTGTCTGATTCATTAATCAATGTGCAATACAGAAAAGTATTTGCCTTGAAAAGAAAGAAATACCCCACACCCATTGTAAAAGAAAGTAGAATGGCATAAATATAGACTCGGGCTATTGTTGCCAAGCTTCTCTTGTCACTACAGTTTGAGAGAATTTATACTCGGCAGTAAAACCCAAGGTGTGTGTGGGAGACAGTCACAATGCTTCATCTGATTTTCTTCAGGGAAACAAGCGGTTCCAGAACCACATGCCAGAGCCTCCCCCACCGGACTATTCAGGCTGCGGTTGATGTTTTGACAAACATGCAATAACAGGGAGCCCTGCTTTTCAAATTGAAATTATAAAGAGATGAGCGAAGCTGAGAGGTAGGCCCCGGACAAATGACTTAACTCTGTCAGTTGCTCTTGGCACAGCTGAATTCATTTGAATCTCTTTAGAAGGGAGGAGAAAAAGACATGCAGGAGGACAACACTTTTACTTTCACTCACTTTGTAGTGTTTATACACGGACAGCTCAGGTTCTTCTATATTAATACTGAGCATATTTGACTTTTCCTGACAATTATGCTTGGCTGACATCAGGAAAAATGTATATCAGCGATAACGATATATTTCAAGATGTGGCAGTTTTGCTTGTGCATTTAATTAATGAATAGATTATGTAAAAAGTCCACTTTAAAATGATAGACATGTTCTAAATATAGGCAGTAGGTTTTCAATTTTTATTTTATGTAGAACATAAACGAGACATGTCAGTCTTGGTAACATTTGCCATTAAAATCATTAAGTCACAACTGCCCTTACAGGTGGATACGGGCGAAAAATGGTCAAACCAGTATGTATGGAAGCATTTGTGTAGCATAATTAAAAATAAAAGTCAAAACCAGAAATGCTTTTTCATTTTCAAAATGAAGCTGCATTTTTTTACTCAAAATTGAAAAGAAAAAGCAATCAGCCAAAGTGTTTTTTCCTTTTCTACTTCAACACTGCTTATTTCTGTCACTTCATTAAAATGATAATGAAAATGGTATTTGACATTTCATTCTCAAAAGGTTCTCTGGTAAATTTGTAGCAAAATTCATTTAGAAATTTGACAAATAAAATGGATTAACAGAAATGCTATTTCATTTTTACAATGCAACTGCACCAAATGACTCAAAAATAAAATGAAATATCAATACTTCAAAATGCTTTTTCATTTTCTATTTAAAACCCGCTTATTCTGTGTCATAATTAAAACAAAAATGCAAAGAGGGGATTGCATTTTTTATTTTCACATCCACCCTGCAAAAGGTGTCGCATAACTCAATTCGATTTAGCATTTCCAGAGGGGAGGCGGGGTGATGACGTCAGTGCTATCTCCATGAGTCCAGCTGCTAAGAGACACAGACTTGTCTAGGAGCAGTGAGGTCTATGCTATGTAGATCTGAGAAACTGTAAATCATCAGATGAATTTGTTTTTCCAGTGGTGCCCAGACAAAATGAAGGATGATATTGTTCCCACATATTTACATCAAAGATGCTCATTGCCCGCACAGAGTTTTAAGTTCCCCCACGGCCAATGTCTTTAGCATGTATTAGCCTAATGCTAACCCAAGTACTGACTGCATGGATTTAAAAAATTATGAGCGAGCAGGCCTTTAATAATAATCATAACAGTAATAAAAGGACATTTAGAAGACACGTGTTGGTCCGACCTGCAAACGTTTAGCATGGCGAAATCTGCTTGAACTGTTGATAGGGCTCCAGCTGTCCTCGAACAGCAAAATCAGCGCAGAAAAGCACATTGAGGAGATAGTCTCCAGCAGCATTACTTTTTTAAAAGTATCACAACTTTTTTGTAAAGACTTCTGGGCCACACAGACTTTTGACATAAAATAGTATCGTAAAGTGGCAAATTATGTCAACGACAAATCTTCATATGAAATAATAGATATTTTCTACCGTCTACATATCAAACTCCAGTTTCCCACATATTTTCCAACTAATCTGCCATAGAAGCTTCTCGCTTAAAAAAAAAACACACCTGATCCAGGTCATCATCCACAGCTTTGACTGAGTCTCTAAGATAGCAGACTCATTTTGGCCCTTGTCACCGGCTGGCCTTTGAGCAGTGGGAGTGTAGGAAGTCCTCAGAGGTCTGGTTAAATTAGTAGAGATCTTTATTTTCTCAACACATTCACAAACAAAAGAGGCCCTCGCCACTAACATTACAGGTGGTTTAAATACTAATTAAACATACCATCTCCTCCTTCCTGGAGGGAGGTTTACTTTTCCTAGAATCTACAATTCATATAAAAATGCTAAATTCTTTATTCTAAATTCCTTAAATAAATTCTAAAATCCAATTCATCTTTATTACTCTAATTTAAAACATCAAGTAGAAACATTAAAACAACACATATCTCCCAAATACAATGACTTCCCCCTTTTGGGCCTCTGAATAGATTCTCCCAGAACCTTAAATATAGCTCTGTTCCTAGGGGAAGGGTTTTGCTGGAGCACACTGGGGAGGACAAACACAGGTGAGTACATCTTGCAGTCACACCTTCATCTAATTATAATGAAAACTAACATTTCTTTCTTCCAGGTAGCTGCCAGTTCATCTACACACCACACAGGAAAGATAAAATCATGCAAACCCAATAAACCCTTATTCAAACCTATAAAATGTGCCATTTATTTCTGTTTTAAATGTTATTTTTTTTTTAAATGTTCTGTGCCCACGTACCGTACCAATAACTTTAATAAAGTAACGAAGGTGATCTTCGTTACAGCCCTCCAGGCCCAGAGTCCCACACACCTGGTTATAGACAAATGTATTGTCATGCAGCCCCCGCCTACTTGCAATGCAATAAATTGCAAAAGCATGTCATTAACAGACTAGAGTGTATTTATGCTCCCCAGGCTGTAAAGACGATTACAGATGTGTACGACAGACAGCGAACTCGTATTTCATCAGCAAATTGCACAAAAGCACTTTTGCATTTTCATGAAACTGGTTTTTGATTTTTTTAAATTCAATTTAAAACAATCAATTTTTAAATAATCTTTCAGTTTTGAATTTTACATCAAGCTTTGCACTGGTTAGTTTTGTCACTTCTTACTAAAAAGTTACAAGGTTTTTTTTCTTTGTTTTTTTTTCCCAGAATGTGACAAAGTGCTGTACTTTACAGCTTTTTCTAAACATTATGTTTAAAAACGAAATAAGAATTCCGCATCGGCATTTCCATGTATTATTCTGAATCTCTCCTTCCCCAAAGCTCAAGGTAATATATTACCCTGACTCCAGACTCCTTGTAATCTTCCTCCCACTCGGGCTGCATGTGTAGCTTTTCGTGCTTTCGTGTGCATGTGGTCGTAACAAAACAAAAACTCACAATAAACAACACTTCTAGACCCTTGTTTTGTTGCTTAAAATATTGATTTGTAATGCTAGTAAAATGTTGCAGTATGGGTATTCTTTTTTCCTCCCTACTAAATCATATCAGCCCATGTGTGTCTTTACAGACTTTCCCATCATCTATATTCCAGCTGTTTTTCCTGGACCTACAGCAGGCTTATTACGTTTTAAACGTCCTCAAAAATTCACTTCAAGAATCCCGATTTATTAAAAACCGATTGCGGTCATTTAAAAAGCACCGTCACTCAGTGTTCCATTAACCGTTTGGTTTTAGTCTTAGCAATATAACTGAATGTATTACAGCTTTTTTGATATCTAAGTCCAGATGCAAAATAATCATAATAATATTTGTCATTCACACATAAGTGTAAAATGTTGCAGTTAATAATGGGCCTTGCACTTGTCAAAGCATTAACAAAAATGTATTTATGTAACCATTACTTGATTGTTTTTTTTCTAGTCAACTGGAAGAACATGTGATAGGATGATCTTTTCTCCTACTTTACTCTTTGGCCGCATTTACACTGCATGGTTCAAGTAACCCAATTCCTCTCATGTGACACAGATCGGATATGACCGGTGACCGTGTAAGCTGGACAAAAGCGCATGGATTCCGTTTTTCTCAGATCGGATACAAGCCTCATTCATATGTGGAAATAAATCGGATACAAATCGAATACGTGCATTTGCGTGTGCCATGTAAGCAGACAAATCGGACATTCCCCAGTAAATGCGAGTCGTACGTCAGTGACGTCAACTCAGGACACCGCCAACTGAGATCACATGACTTATTACAGGTGCTTTTGTGCGCTGATTTTGCTGTTTCGAGAACAGCTGGAGCCCCATCAGCGTGTTACCTTTCCGCCTCAGGCTTCGTTATTTCCGGTCCGGTCCCGTTCGGGATGCAAACGGTAACTAATGAAGCGGGACTCCGTTGCTCTGGAACAGGCTAGCAGCCGTTTATTTCTTTGCTTGGATCAAACTGTTAGTATAGCAGAACGTCTGCAAACGCTTCCTCATTCAAAACTCAGAGAGAGCACCGAAGCTGGCCGAGCAGCATTCTTTTTTCCTCTCCCGCGCATCCCCTCTCATGCCTCATCTGTCGCTGCGTTGTCTCCATGACAACCGCAGTAACACACACACAACAAAAACACAACAAAAAGGGGAGGGTTTGACCATGCTAAACGTTTGCCGTTTGGACCAACACGCATCTTCTAAATGTGCTTTATTACTGTTATGATTATTATTAGGGGCCTGCTTGCTCATAATTCTTTAAATCCGTGTGGTCAGCGCTCAGGTCTGCGGAAGGCGGAAATGCTGCTACGTAGTCCTCAGAACGCCTATGTTTGATAGTTTCAGCATTGTATAGTGTAAATGCAAAAATCGGATACGGGTCAATTTTAAAAGATGATGTAAGCGGGTTCGTCATAAAAATTGGATATAGTCAGAAAATTGGATTTGGGCATCAAGACCTGCAGTGTAAATGCAGCCATTATGTGTTCAGGACCTCAGTGTACAAGACTGAAGGCTTGCGGTAGTCAAAAAGAATGCCAATACTGCAGCTACAGCCCCAGAGTAAAAAAGTTAAATTTGTAACGGATGTGGAATTTTTGTCACATTTTTAGCCACAACCAAGACCAAGGAGAAGTGCTCACTATCACAGATTTAGACAGATTTGTGAACAATATTTCAGAGAACTGGTTATTTTGTGTATGTGGAAAATGTTTCACATCTTTGAGTTCATACCATAAAAAATGGGAGCAATAACAAAAGTGTTGCGTTTATATTTTTGGTCAGTGTATAATAATGGGCAATGGTCTCTTCTGAAATTAGCCCCTAGTGGATTGTTGAAGAACTACATTGTTTGCTTCTCCTGAGATTGCACCAAATTCAAGAACTAAGCGTAGGAGCTTGTTTACAATAAAATTATGGCCAAGATTGCAACCTTCATGCTCTGATCTCTCAACATCAAATGATGAGGATACTTGAGAATATGCTGCATTAAAACAGTAACCCAAAAAACATGAGGACGCCTCGTTTCAATTAAGCATGATTGCCTGAATTTGATTTCTTCCAAATTTTGCAAAAGTCTTTGAACCATTAGAATGTTGCTGTATTTTTTTATGCTTTCGTAAATTGTTCATGGATCATGTAATAACTAACAACCTTCTTGCTTCCCTCAGTGTCTAAAAAATTCATTGTCTCACCTGCTCAAATGTGAAATAATGATGCTTTAGAAGGCTAGAAAAAGTTAATTATTTTTTTCCAAATGTAAAATATAGATGCCCTTTCATTATCTAATTCTAACTGATTTTTGTGAAAAATACAAAATAAAATAAAGCAAATTCTGATAAAAGAAAAAAAAACTGTAACTTGACAATAAATGCTGTTATAGTTAATTGGCACAGCTAACATTTATGCAGTAAAAAGGGGATGAAAACAGAATAATTATGAAAAAGTAAAAGTGTGAATTAAAAATGAAAGAACTAAAATTACAAGAGCAGAGATATGTCAACTTTTAACGTGAACACAAAGGCACCTTCTGATGCAGATGGTTCGTCATGAAGCAGTAGCGTCCTAATCCAATGAATGGATTACAGTGATTAAGTTCCAATTGTGGAGCTAAAAACAGACTGCACATGATTCCTCTTGACAAAAGTGTGTGCTCCTGAGAGGCAGAGCAAAATCCCTGCCCCAGTTTTGGGGTTCTTTGCAAATTTAACCAACCGTCGCCGCATCAAGCTTCAGTCAGACAATGAAAACCTCCATGAATTTCATTTTTTTGACCTCGGTATTGGCTCGCTTGAGACATTTACTAGCCTAGACTCTTTCAACCTAAGCTTTATCTCTCCTACCACCAAGGTTTTTTTGACAAACAGATCAATCCCCTAAAATGTTAGCAACAAAACAAAACAACAGGATGGAGCTGCAATCTTGCCCCTGTCAAGTACTTGACCCTTTCCTTTTTTTGCCAGGGCAATAGGACTACAAGAACGCCGCGCTGTGCCGACAACTTTGCCGCTACAGCTGCAACACTCGGGTCCTTGTGTGCTATCAGCTGTCGCTTTGATGCTGCCCTGGGCATTCTGTGTGACCGGAGATCCAAAAAGCTTTGCACAGAGTCGTCACTCTGTCAGAAAAGTGTGGCGCAGAGCCATCTGAATGCCGCTCGCCGTGATACCTCGGCGTCTTTATCTGATTCGGTTCACCTCACACAGTTGGTGAGGCAGGTTTAATAGAAAACGCGGGTGGACGTCCTGGTCAAAGGTTAGGAGGAAAATCATTTCAGCATATCTTGATCCATGCGTGAACATTGCTACCTCATGTCTCTCTATTGACTCGGACATCGGCTCGTCGTGTCTTCAGCATTGCTCAGCGATGGTGAAATTCTTGAAAATTATTTTTCTGGCCAATTTGAGTTAGCAGAATCAGCAGCATGAAGCTGGTTATCGTATAGAAAATCATATGTGGGATAAATTGGCAGAGGACTCAAAAGTCAGGGCTGGGATGAATGAAAAACAATGACGAATAAGGTTAGAATGAGAAAAAATGAAGAAAAAAACCCCATAAAGTGAAATGTTCCCACTTCGTGGTGCTGCAGTATGTGCCGTCATATTCCTCGCCGAGGGACTGTGGAGCACTTAACTCCATGCTGTCGTGATTTCTCCAATTATGGGTGACAGTTTCCAATCCGCGTGGGAGGAGGATCACCTCTGGAAGTGCCAGGCAGAATACGAAGCGCACCACTACATTAATAATTCACCAGAGGTATATTCATATTCAGTCTAAGCGCTGCAGTTTTGGGGCCCATTAGTGATAAAGGCAAGCAGACGCTCGCTCGTACCTTTCAGGTTGATGTTAAAACGCAGGTAAAAAGCACACGAGTTTCATGAGCTGAAAGCTGTTATTTCCTCGCTGCACGCCGGGTCGCCCGTGAAAGGAAAGCTAACGTTAAGATTGCAGGAAAGCGAGTTCTTTTTAAGTCTCTTCGGTTAAGTTTTGATGTGGCCCTAAAGTCTTTGCAATCGAGTGAGCGCTTCGATACTTAAACCAACAAAACATTTGCACTTGGCCAACTTAAATGTGGAGGACTCAAAAAAAAGAAGTTCACCGCAGCTGCTAAAGAAAATAGTTCTTGGTAGCAAACGTCTAAGCCAGATGGTGGCAGTGCTAAGGAGCTGCACGGCTGAATGCCTCGACTCAGACGCAAGCTGCATAACCTGCCTTCTAAAAAGAAAGGACTAATACGATTTTTGTCTGAGGGCAAAAAAATTTCAGAGACATAAAAAGACAAGATAGTTGCAGCAAAGAATTGAGCTCAGATCAGAACAAACACAGCTTAATGTAAATGATTGGGGCTCAGCTTATAGCTAAACTGACTTTAGGGAAGGATGGAAAACTTTTGGAACTTAAAGGGCCAAAAAAACAGGTTGCAGTAGCTAGTCTGTAGTTAGCAAGTATCCAGTCTGTAGCTAGCTGGTAGCTATTCTGAGCTAGCCTGTTGTTAGTCTGTGGCTAGAACGTATCCAATCTGGCTCGCTGGTACATAATGTGTAGCTAGTCTGTTGCTGTTCTGCAGTATGGACTGTATAAGAGAATTGGACTGAATAATCCCTCCAACCTCACTCCATTCCAATTAGGAAGTACCGGTTAATCTCAAAAAGCCAAATCCCCACAGAATTCTATTGAGTAAGGGTTAATGGCCGACAAAGTGTGCATCAGAAATGAATGGAATTGAGTAATCACTTAGAAAAGAAACACATATTCAACAAGTTTTTAGTACTTTATTCTTGTTTTTTTTTTCCAGTTTGGATCGCTTTTTTCACATAGTTGTTAGGTGGTGCAGCGCGTTGTCACCTTAACATAAGTGCAACACAAAAACAACAATAGTTGTTTTCGTAACAAGCCACCTAGAGGTTAATAATAAAATAATAATGGGTTGGATATATCTGCGCTTTTCCAGATGCTCAAAGAGCTTACAGTGGGTCCATTACTCCTTCACCCCTCATCCATACTTGGTGATGGTAACTACTGATGTAGCCACAGCTGCCCTGTGGCTGCCAGTATGTACCTACGGCCTCTCTGACCATCACCAGGATCATTCAGACACATTTACACACCAGTGGAGCTGCACTGGAGGCAAGGAGGGTAAAGTGTTTTGCCCAAGGACACGACAGTTGGCTGGGGGGAGCAGGGATCGAACCACCGACCCTGGACGACCTGTTTAACCGCCTGAGCCACTACCGCTCAATTACTTGGAAAAATAACCTGGCTCCATAAATGTTCATTTTTAACCAAGCTTCAATCAGGAAGTCAAACTGTTGCCTCGTCTTTTTTTCCCTTTTTCTCATTAGTTTTTAACCAGCCTTTAGGGTTCAGAAGCTGATTTCAGTTTCATATTTCTAACAAAACCAAAATCTACTTCAAAAGGTATTAACACAGGGGGAATTTTTTTTTTTTTTAAAGATGTTATTGTGATCACAAATGATTTCTATCATAGTATTTTTCATTGGGTGTACAATACAGAAGGCTTTTATTTCTAATAGCCCCTTCAGTAAGAAATTGTTAAGTGTATTAAACTAAAAAAAAAAGAAAAGGCAGAAACTGTGTTGATTACATGCTGTAATCCTTAATCAAGCACTAAATGTAGGCTTAGCCCTCTGAGAATGCTCAGCTACAAACAGAAATAAAACTGGAGATGAACTGGCCTCAGAATAATGAAATACTGCTGACAAAAACACATATAATTACATTAAACAATTCAAGATGCGCTTTTGGAGCAAAAATTCTATTTCCAGGTATCCAGGTAAAAAGACGGTTTCTTCGTAAAAAGCTCCCAGTCAGGTTTATACTGAACATTGTGGCAAAAAATTGTAAAAAAAATACATAAAATTAATAAAAACACAGCCTATCCACAAACATTTTTTGTGTTTTTTTAAAGAGGTCCCCACATGTCTACAGTTTCATGTCCTGTGAGCATACAGAAAAAAAAGTAATCAGCTGCGTTCGCTCTCAGTTGGATCAGAACATTTGGCTCTCTTTGCTCAAGGCTGAGAAATGAAGAGTTACAGCAAAACAAATGAGGGTAAGTCAGAATTATTTACAGATCCAAACTATTTAGCGGTGACACTACGTGCTCAGAGGCTGTCAGGCGTTCCATATGCAGTGATGCTTCATGCATGCAATTAAATCTTTTGCAAAAAGTGAAAGACCCACTCTGATGAAAATGGCGTTTTTAACATGTTCTGGAGGCATTTTTCTCCCGATGGAGGACACATACAGCATATGTCCTAGAAAAATCAACAACAGTGGGCTGAACTTTATGAAACAAATATGTGAATGAATTTACCATTAATGCTTTTTTACTTGTTTTTTTGTCTTCGCATATTTTCAATTTACACTTGATTATCTCGGAAGAAATACAAGGAATCTGTAAAACGTCCCTTCCACTGTTCAGTACCCAGGTATTTATTTAAAAAACTTTTGGCTTAAGATGTCCTGGATTGATTTGAAGGGCGTGTTGCACAGCCACTGTGTACATTTTGCGCATATTGTAGACATGACACTTGGTCAAATATGAATATACGTGGAAAAAGTGAGAAAAGTTATGGTCTTTACAAGAAATGTTCACATAGTCGTCACGAAAGAGCCATGTTAAAAACGCGGAAGAAGTACGAATAAACCACATCAAATACACGCAGAACATGAACCGTGAGTTAATAGAGTTAATATTGCGCTGCTTATATGCAATTCATTAATGATTAGTGTGTCAATTACAAAAGTACAATGTTACATGTGAGCCGTTTACATGATATAAAAGTTACATATCTGTGGTACATGTGTTAAAGGTCCGCTAGACATACGTGGAATGGTTGTGGAAAGCAACTAATTTTGTGTATGCATCCTGCAAAATGTATGTAATGATTGTGTAAAAACTATGTATAAAATGCTTAATCTGCATAATTCTTAACCAACCAAAAATTTAGAACAGCTTAAAACCAAATTTTCACAAAGACCCATTGGCAGAAACCCGTCGGACATCTACGCACATCATCGACGCATGACGAACCCAAGAAACACTTATGGATTACATATATCACGCATGGATCCCAAACAATTTCATACGTGGAAAAATGCGCAAAATGTACGTAGTGGCTGTTTGACACGGTCTTAAGGTCAGTGAGTCGGATCGAACTGGATAGTTCAAAAAGAACCAATATGGACTATAAATGGTATTGTCAAGCACAAATTATGATATATGAATGGAAATGTTAAAGCAAATTGTCACACCCCTTTAATATACACCAGCACTGTTCTCCATACGCTTGATGTGTTTATCCAATGGATTAGGGTTAGTAAGAAAAGTTTATGACTTTCTGATCAAATTTGTATCACTTTTCACTTCATTGTTTCTAAAATAATAAAAATAGGTCAAAAGCTTGTTGACCTACAGCACATTGCTTTTCTGCACACGCAACCCTTGTGCTATCCAAGGCACATTAACATCGGGAGTGGGGTCATCTAGACCTTTATCCACCTTTGTCATGGTAGGGATAACACGTCAATGTAAGGGTGGGGTCATCTGGACCCCACAAGACACCACAAGGATTACAAAATGTTATCAAATCAAGACCACAAAAAAAAGCCGAAATTAAAGCTGTTTCAAGTGGGGCCTAAAAAGCAGCAGTTTCTCCAACAAAGTAAATCAACACAACCCAAAAGTAGGACTTGTCTAAATAAACAATTTAACGCGCACATCACGGCAAGATTAATGGTGAGAAATCAATGGGACACACATATTTCAGGAGACGATGGCTTTGCAGAAAGCTTCATGGAAAAGCTGTGTGGAGGCAGGCAAGCGTGCGTCTCATGAAAGCCACATGACCTTTTCACACAATGGCTGCACTCCACTCACAAAGGAGCCAAAAGGGTGAAGAAATTGCGAGGCGAAGAAAACTATTTCATTTAAGATGATGACCCCCCCCCCCAACACCACCACCATCCCTGTATCAATAGTAGCTGCACAGCGACACCTGATTCCTAATAACATTATTTCTTCAAAGGTTTTTTTTTCAGCAAATCACAGTACATTTCCATTTCAAAAGGAGAAAATTGCTTTCATTTCACTCTCAGTTTTTCTCCTTTTTATCCACTTCTAAAGGTGACTTTTATTTCTGAAAGTGTGTTTTTAAGATTTTATCTTTAAGTGGGTTTGTCAGTGCGCGATGTCACATCAGCATATGTTTGGACTGTCTCAGGGAAATGTCCTTGGGAATCAGAGCGAACTCCTGACAGAAATTGGTGGCTTTTACATAAAAGCACATTGGTTCAAACAGTTTTTAAAAGATGTTCAAAGAAAGCCATGAGTTGACACAATCCTGTGTTGTGGTAGAACTCGTTTTTACTCATCTTTTGTTGTGGGTTTTTTTTTTGTTTTTTTCAAATGGACGGCTTCTTTCTAATGAGCATTTCTAAATTGGTTGGTCTGCTTGATCTGGCAAAGCCCATTCCACAGTCATATGTCAACCTTCCGCAGCCACTTCCTGTACACATCTGTCTCACCTGAGTGGCTTTAAAACATCTGGATTCGTTGGCTCTCCCAAGCCTGAGCCAATCGGCACACTTCAATTCACCATATTATTTGCAAAAATACTTTTTTTTTCTTTTAAAAAGAGGGGGGAAAAGGGGGGTACATATATTCAAAAGAGTAATTAATCATTTTGATCGCATGGATGGGATGCTCCAATTTGGTATTTTCCTCAGGCGCCATGAGCGGTTCATCAAAGCCAGCCATGTAGGTAATGACTTCCTTCGTGCTTTAACACTTTTAAATTGCATTTATATCGTAAGATAATTCCGCGCGAGAGCTTCACAATGTCCATTCAAGTCTTTCAGAAGCTGCAGCCATGCTGGATTCCATGGTATGTGGACACAAAAATCGTTTATTACTGTCAATTGATTTGTACAGCCTATTACTTTCATCAAGTACACAATCAAAGTATTTCAAATGTCACATTGTGTTTATGAAAAAAATGTTACTTTATTTACATTTCTTTTTTTACTTTAGTTTAGAGGAAGTATGAATCCTCACATCTGTGTGTCTGGGTCCCTTTGCTGAGTTTGTGTAGTAAATACTTAGTAACCTGGTAGACTCACATGTAATGTACACAAAAAATACTTTCCTCTTTTTCTAGACCACTACCCACTTTTAAGAGTTTATTTAGACAGCAAAAGTCTGTTGGTCCGGACATTCATTCATTCATTTTCTATTCCGTTTTTCCCTTCGGGGGTCACGGGGACTGCCGGAGCCTATCCCGGCCACTTGTGGGCGAAGGCAGGGGACGCCCTGGACAGGTCACCAGTCTGTCGCAGGGTATGGCCTCATGCTGTCATTTGGTCGGGATCTATGTCGACATAGTCTGTTAAATTTGGTCCGTGTGAAGCAGTGACGTGCGGTCAGATGAGGCAAGTGAGGCTCGGCCTCACCAGTCATTGTGATAAAAAATAAAAAGCAGATTAAGGTTTTTACAACAGATCGTAGGCCTGGCGATAATGATCAATGATTAATTCGATTTTTTGTACGACGATTCAAAAATATAATCGAGTTTTATTCGCGCATTTTGGCTCCCAAGCTTCCGTAACTTATATCACAGGCAAGCGACATCGACACACGAAGTACTAGCGACAGCAGCTTGACAGCATTTGTCCAAAAAGGACTAATCAAATTAGGGTTGCTGCCACGCGGGGGAGGAAACCCCAAAGCCATCGAAGCAAGGCTCTACGCGCGCTCGGTGGCACGCGCCAGTCCTCTTACACTGCACGCGCCCTCACCACAAATACAACAAGCCGTATTGTAGTTCAAGTTAGTTAGTTAGTTGTTACTGTTATTTGTTAATAAAGAATACTGCGTTGTAATTATTACCTGTGTATTCATTTGCGACGCGGCTGCCGTAGGATTTTGTTTTTGTAGGAGGCGGCCGCGGGGGGGCGGGGGGGGGGCGTTGACCATGACTCCTGATGCTTCATCATTTTCTCCGTGGAGAAGACGGGGTTTATTAATTGAATTAAAACCTTAGACCCCAGATATGAGCTGTATTGTTAACTTTTTAGAAAATGCTGCTACTCTAAGGTGAATGTTTGTCTCATTTTAGTCTAGACTACAAAGTGGGACTGAAAACACAGCTGGAACTTTAAGGAAGTAACCTTTTTATTTTGGACAAGTGAAAACAAGTGTAGAATAACAAAATAAGACAAAAATTATATACAACAAGACAAAATTATATAAACACGAGTCCAAAAAGGAGTGAGAAGAAAAAAAATCATATCCTTAACTTTGATTCCAAGAGTGTGTTCATTTATTTATAATTCTCAGATGGGGGTTAATTTGTCTTGTGGATTAATGCAACATTGAAGTTTCGGCCGTGGGACTTATTCTTTCCGGGCCATGAATTAAAAAAATCAATCGAGATTTTTTTTGGCCAATGCCAGCCAACAGATCGTAGAGTTTTTTGTGGAGAAGGATCGGCACATGGACTCAAAAAGTGAGGCCAAACATGGTTTTCAATTTTTTCTTTTTTTTTCTTTTTTTTTAAATAACATAGGAGTAAGTAGGAAAAATTTAAGTATTTGAAAACTAAATTTTAAGCCTGAAAGAGTTACTTGTATAATCATTTTCACAGACAACATTTGAAAATACTGATTAAAGCACCGAAATTTGAAGTTGGCAAAAATCCTGAAATAGTTACTGTGGGTCAAATTTAAACATGTGCTGAACACATCTGTAGACTTTCATTTGTTTACAGTATATATGAATAATTTATACACAAGAAAAGGGTTTTATCCATGTCTATAAAAGAAATATTCTCTGTAGGTCAAATATGTTCTTGTGTGTATAGTATATGCTGTTACCTGCTGTTGGATGAACGGGGAAATATTCAGTTCTATTGTAAATCTGACTGCAGAGGAGTCGGTGCCTCACCAGCCATCAACCTCACCTCACATCACTGGTATGGAGTCCTGAACCTTGCGTTTGTTCTTCGTTCAGACTGCCCTCAACCACAGATTTCTGTTATGGACCAAAGCTTGTAAACAAAACCACTTTACTAAAGATCTCTTCATCCGTTGGTCAGGAATTACGAGGTAGAGGGAAAGCAACAAGAGAAAAACTAATAGAAGTCCTGTTCTTTGTAATCCTTCTTGGGATAGTTCATTTTCCAAACTTTATATTTCACTGACCATTTTTTACGTCTGTATCAACAGGTACTACACTTTTTACTACTACTTTGGTACAGTGGAGGCACGCTCCAAGGCGGTAACTGAGGAGATGGCAAAGGGTACGCATATAAGTGTTTGCCTGAGTTTTCCTACAGTCACATAACAAGAACCAGGAACAACTGTTGGACAGCGTGAGGCTGGTTGACCTGGAACTCCTGATAGACTTGACACACAAACTCAAGGCACCCAATGGAGAGCTGCAGGGCAAAGCCTGTGCAGTCCAAGCCAACCTGCATCTGTAGTTTCCAAGCCAAAACAAAACGGAGGAATATTCCACATTTTGCAAACACAGGGAGAGACACACAGATAATGATAAGACCATTCTTTTTGACCACAAGAACAAAAACTGTCTGGTAGATTTGATATTGTACTGTAAAATAATTGTACATTTCAAAAACTGTGGTTGCCAGAATTTCACAGTAAAAAATAAGATGATGCTTTAAACAATATTATGGTAAGTTTTTATTATACTATCTTAGATGATTTACAACTAAAAACGTTAAATTTTACATGCAAGTACTGTTAAAATATTATTATGTTTACATGTTTTTGGCAGTACAAAATGTGATGGACACATTTTAAACTTGATATTTATGTATTTTAAAATTAACAAATATTTAAAAATGACTGGTTTTGAACATTTTTGACTGTATGGAAGTTACCCTTTAAATAAACTCATTTTCTTTTTTCATGATTATGGTTGTTAAGTGTCATGATGTTACAGTTTTTCTGTAAAAATTACTGACATTATTTTTACAGTGCACCAATCTGATTTTGAGTGTTGTTAAGAAAAACAAATCTCATTTTGAGATTATTTTTTTGTTTTTTGTTTTGAAGAAAAACACTGTCGTTATTTGAACATTGCATCTTTATTTATTTGTGCTATCCTGGGCACTTTACCACCGGGAGTTGGGTCATCTAGACCCACTTGACAGTGCGCTGAACCTTTTTTCTTCAATGATTTGTGATCTTCACTGGTGTCCATGGATTACATGAAATTTTCTACACCTTTATCCACCTTTGTCATGGTAGGGATAACACGTCAATGTAAGAGTGGGGTCATCTGGACCCCATTAGAAAGCAAAAGGGTTAAAAGGTTATTTTGGAATAAGATCAATAAAAAAGTTTGCTTCCATATAGCTTCACACCTGTTTGAACTCTTGGACAAACACAAGACTTTTGGTCTTGGTCAATAAAATCTATGTTTGGCAAACTAACTCAATAACCCCAGAATTACTGAACAGTTGCATGTGATAGCATTGCAATAAGAACAAACATCCACCTTCTCTTTATAAATCTGATGCAAACCCATAAATTCCAAATTGCAGTACCTTAAAACAGTGGTCCCCAACTTTTTTCATGCCACGGACCGGTATGACGTCACACAAACTTTCGCGGACCGGTCTTTCAAAGATAGGTGGATGATTATTGTAGCATTACTAGGATGACGGAGGATCAGTATATATATATATATATTTATATTTATATTTATATATTTATGTATATATATATGCTATTAGTAAATGTTTGTTTAGTAGTTAAATGTTTTTTTACATTGTTTTTTAGTGATTATTAGAAACTACACAGTAATATTGCACAAAGATACTTTTGTATTAACATATGAGGCGTTTTATTACAAAGACAGAAAGCAGCGACTATCATATGTCAGGCTCTGTTGTAAGCCGTGCAATGCGGGCAGCATGGCATTTCCAAGCGCTGCTGGCTCCGTACGAAGCGCGTGCCACACTACTCTTTATAGGGCAAGTGACTGTTTTTGGTAATTTCCACACATGTTAGTTATCATGCCCAACCCCCGTCTCAGTGAGTTGAAGAATCATGTGATCTTTACCCAGCCAATCAACAAAGATCATTCTACATTATGGGTTACTCAATTGTGCAACTTGACTAATCAGCAGAGACCAAAGTCACATCAAATTTCCCTTTTTCTCTTAAGTCAGAAAAATCTGTTTTTGCAGCTCGGTTCACTGGACATTTTCAAAGAAATTGTCAAAACTAACCATGGTAAGTTGATGAAACTCATACATTTTATTGTTGAATAGTTGTGTTAAGTATTGACTTATAAGTTGTTTGCAGATAATTTATTGAAATGAGTGAAAATACGGCATGAAAAATGCAGGCACCATATTTGATCATACGCCCTTTTCACTATAAACTATATTTTACTTGGAATGTCCATTTTTGGACATATGCCCTATGCATCTAACAAACCATATTAGTGCATTTTCTTTACAAATAAAGAAATACAACCTAGCATATTATGTTTTAATGTTGACAAATGTTTTTATCTCACTATACAGTGATTCAGAGAGAATTTAAACACTGTTTTAGTTTCTGAATAGTGATAAAGAGTGATGTTTGTCAGTTTATGATGTTATGACAATTGTTTTATTGCATGTGTTTAATTTTTAGCTTCCATCAATCTTTTATGGCAAGAGGAGGGAGACTGCTGTTGTGCCAGTCCACCCTGACATTAGTGATGATGATGAGGATCAAGATGATGATGTGTCAGACCCGACTTCGTCCCACCACCACAACCAGGACATCCCAACCTACACACGTGGTGAGGTCTATTAAACACTTTTTAAGCTGGCCTTTTAGTTTACATGATTTTGACATGTAAAAACATAATACTTATTATATTTATGTATACTATTGGAATGGTTTACCACTCACGGGCAGTACAAATTGGTCATTCATGCATGATTTTTAAGAAAATAAAATAAATTGAAAATGTTACCATGAAGAGTTTTGTTATGTTCCAACACCTAGGTTGATTTGAATTTAAAGTATTTCATTGAGTGCCCTATAAAGGGTTAATGAGCATGTATGTATTGGGGGACAACCGCAAAGCTGGTAGCAGGAGGACACACGGGGGGGCGGCTTCAATAAACGATCCGGTTGTCCGGTGTGGTTTTCTCCCGGGGAATTGACGCGCTGCGGTCAGAAAGCCACTTTCTGCACTTAGTGTATTTAAACACGCATGTGCAGTGACGTATGTATTAGAAGATATCCATTGGCCGTTCTGCATGTCAATCAAGTCCCGTACTTCTCGGTAAGGATTTTGATTGGCTGGTGGATTTTTAAGAAGTACTTTTTTATTTATTTATCTATGCTGGCCTGCGGTCTATGCTCATGTCTTGAAGATCTACCGGTCGATTGCGATCGACGTAATGGGGCGATTTTTCAAAATAAAACTTCTTTCAGATTCCGAAATAAATAAAACGGAAGTAATGCAAGTTATTTATTCTTTCTGTGCGCCCCGGTACCAACTGATCCACGGCCCGGTACCGGTCCGCGGCCCGGGGGTTGGGGCCGCTGCTTTAAAAGACTAGAGACTAGAAAATGACTAGTCTAGAAAATGGTGTCAGAAGGTAGCAATGTCTTCAACCTTTTTGAGCTTTGTATTATAATGTTAAAAGCAACCCCAAAGCAGTATTTTGATATGTCTACACATCTCTGAGAATTCCTCTAAAATCCACCCACACGGAGTGAAAGTCAGTAAATCAGAGATTTAGTCGTCTTACTTTAAGATAGAAAAAGTAGCTGCAAAAATAACTCATATTTCATTTTTTTAACCTATATTTAAGTGTGCCAAAGGCAATATATTATTATATATGTGGATATAGTTTACTCTGAAAGGCTTAAAATTGGGGACTCTAAATTGAACCCAGGTGTAAATGTGTGTGAGTGCGCTGCCCTGTGACAAACCGGCGACCTTTCCAAGGTGCTGGGATAGGCTCCAGCAGCCTCATCAGAAAATGGATGGAATGGAAGATGGATGGAATTCTGATAGTGATGCCAGAGATGATATGTATGTATATTTTTGGGTGAAACCCACACTGTTCCTCTGGAGTAGAAGTCACTGGGGGTCTTTAGTGTGGTTTTGCAACTTCATTTGCATAGGTTAATTTCAAACAGCACCTCAAATTAGGCTTGGAGGGATAATTACTTAATCTTTCCTCGCCTGCCCCCCCCCCTCCCCGCTCTCGGATGCATCTTTTTTTCCATCCAGGTTATGTTAATATATTTTCCAGCATTTACTTTCCCGGGCATCTGTTTTCATGAAGAGGGCAATCCCTCCCCCAACCCTTTCCCCAGTAAAATTGTTTAGACATATCTTTAATTTACTCCTACCCGTGTACTCCAAAGTAGATTGCCGACACAAACCTGATCATTTTTGCAACACAACTGCATCCATCAATAGCAGTCTGACAATAAGAGGACGAATTCATTTCAATTTCGTTGCGAACACGCTGCCTGAAAACACACAAGGGCACTCGGTTTGTCAATTTAGCTGCTGTCGGCAAAAGGCTGTTATCTTTGAGCAATAGTCATGTCGTGTTCTCTATGCGAAAAAAATAAACATGGGAAATGGAAGAAAAAGCAACTGTCCATTTTTAGACTGCAAGGAAGACAGGAATTAAAAATTTGGCTAAACAAAGAACGCAAAAGTCATTACTTCATTAGTAGTCGAAAAAACGAGTCTTTCCTTCACCTGGCTTCGTTGGGACTTTATCTTTTTTCTTCTGTCAATATCTCCTCTCAGCACAGGGTTGATATTCAAGTAGACCTCCCAGCCTATTTACAGTAACAGCAGGTGACCGCAAGAAGGCCTTTTTTCATCTAAACTCAATTCATGAAGTTTCAAAAGCTGTGACAGGGCATGAGCCAGAAGGTATAACTATTACGAAAAGGAAAAAAAGGGGCCAAAAGGTTCTAGAACTTTCTAAATGTACACCTCTGGAGCCTCCTAGCTTAAAGGCCATGTCACACAGCCACTACGTACATTTTGCTCACAATACACGGAAGAAAATTGGTCATATGAGAATATACGTAGAAAAAGTGTGAAAAGTTTTGGTCTTTACCAGAAATTTTCACAGATGGATCACAAATGATCCAGGTTAAACCCCGGAAGAAGTACAAATAAACCACGGAAAGAACACGTAAATCAACCTAGAACATGAACCGTGCGTGATTATTGTGCTGTTTTTATGAAATTCATTTGTGATTCGTGCGTCGGTTATGTTTCTAACGTGAAATGTGCATCGTCTACATGATATAAAAGTTACACATCGGTGAGGCATTTATGAAGAGTCTGTTAGAAATACGTGGACGTAGGTGGACCCGTCATGGATAGCCACAAAGTTACGTATGCATCTCGCAAAACTCACGCACAATTGCGTAACATTTACAAAATAATTGCGTATAACTACGTCAAGTATGCTTAAACTGCATAATTCTCAACTGACAAAAAATTCTGTACAGCTCAAGACTGAATCCACATAAAAACTCGTTAGCAGACACCCAAACGGACATCTGTGCACATCGGCGAATCAAAAAAAAATGACGTATGCCGTGCATGGATCACGAAAGACCAAAATTTCATTCGTGGAAAATGGGCAAAATGTATGTAGTGGCTGTGTAGATTAAATGCTGAGATTGCTGGAACGCTTGTCAGGCCTCTTCTTCTTAGAAGTGCTGAGATGTTTTCTGTGTTCAACCCTCTAAATGAAAGGCTTTATGACATCATCCTTCGTGATTACAAATGCTGACATCTCACTGTATGATCACAAATATTGCATCAAGTTTTTTGGCTTTATGACATCATACTTTGTGATATTATCGTCGCAAAATGGCACATTCATGTGTTTTTTTATAACATCATGATAAAACACACACCACATTGTGTGTGTGTTTTAGCATTTTCATAGTGGTGTGTATCTTTTACAAATACACACTACAACAAATTTTTGTTTTCCTTTATTCATGTTTAATCTGCTTGGATTTCTCCTGGTACTCAGGTTTCCCCTAAAAAGAAATGTCCTAGTTTCTCAATGTTTTTGCTTCATACATTGATGGATTATTGGTGACTAAAAATAGACATTTAGGTGTGAATATGAATGTTTGAACACATGGATGGATACATGGATGAAATGAATGGATGGGAAAGCAACATTACATGTGTTAGATGTAACAGATGTAATGAAATGATATGAATGAGTGAATGAATGTAATGCACCCACAAGGGAACACAATCCAGTGCTCCCTTGTGCCGGTCCCAAGTCTGCATAGATGCCGAGGGTTTGTGCGAGTGCCAAAACCAATTGAACACATGAATCCCAAACAGAGACGAGTTCAATTTCTATATGTAGATATCACACACTCCTTAGCATCTCAGAGAAATAGTCTGGACTCCCCCCCATGACTGCGCGTGGGCTCAACTCGTCGCACAGTGTAGACTCTGAAACACAGTCACTGTTTTGTTGTTGGACTTATGTGCTCTTTCTGTCCGTAACAAAAATCAAGTGTAAACACAAGGGGTCCATCAATGCACTTGGTACCAAAACACCCTCCACTTCTGTTCAGAGCTGTGGCTGCAAGTTCTTTGGGGTAACAGAGCTGGGATTTTGGCTTCTTGGAGCAAGTAGATAATTCCTGTTAGGAACATGAGGGGGAGGGGGTCACTCTGTCCAGTTTATACCTCATGCTTTCCTCATTGAGTACTTGAACCCCCATCCTCCTAAACTCGTTTATTTGCTTCATGGAACACAACAACATTACCCACAATGCCAGCTTCTTAATTAAAGGGTCAGGTAAAGTAATAGTGTTTTCATGGAGAAAATTTAAATATCAGTAAAAAGGATTTTTCCACAAATGAAGTCAAATTGTGATTCATTCCTTTTAACTGTCTCACTATTAAATACTTTAATTACTTGACAGACCCAGGGTTTTATTACTACCTAATTGCCTCTTTCATTTAGGTAAAGGCTCTAAATAAGGCAGTAAATGTAATTACTGATTTCTATGAACTTTATGATGATGCCATTTCTAAATCGCCTCAAGCCTTTTTTCTACATTTGATGGAAAAGACATTTTCACAGTAAACCAGTGTGGATAAGGCTTAAACTGATACAAATGTGCTTGACAGGAAACGCTATTCTATTTCATATTTTGAATTTATTTTCAAGTTTTCTCTTTCAGATGCATGTCAGTGATCAGGTAGAGATATTGTTTTCTGTGTTTGTGTTTTCCTGTCTGGCTTTTTTGGGATATGTCTAATAGGGCAGTCAGTGACGTGTCAAGGTCATCGACTAAACAACTAGATATGATTGTTATAGGTTCATTTTAGATCACAGGAAGTTCAGGGGTCAGTTATTCCCATCCCAACTGAAGAAGAGAACGTCATGAGCGGCCTGCAAGTGGAACTGGGCCCCTGCTCTCCCACCCCCAACATCAGAGCTGGACTAGACAAACTCATAAAAAACACTTCTTTTTTATTTAATTTTTTCCAAAATGGTGGCTTTTCTGTCGGTTTTATCTCAATAGCAACCATTTGATTTTTTTGTTGCCTGGTGGTGACAAACAGCTCTCTGAAATTTGTAGAAGAATTGGCAAAAGTAAACTTTTGCATTTCCTTGGCAACAGAGGTTTTTTTTGCTAACCATGCCCACATTCCTAATATTTTCATATTGCATGTTATTTTGTTTCATTCAGCTTGAGCTAAAGATTTATATCTTAACATTTCACAATACTGCAGTATAAAATAGGGAAGGCTACTTTTGCTAGCTCGCCTTGGTAACAATATTAAAAATCTAACTTCTGAAGCCAACATTTTTCCCCCAAGTAGCTTCGCATTGATGCTTGAGGGGATAGATTCAAGATTCAAGATCAACTTTATTAATCTCCGAAGCGAAATTTAGCTGTAGTAGCAGCACCACGGAAATAGGGGGATAAAGATAAACACAAATATACAGGGAAAAAAAGAGGAAAAATAAAATAAAATAATAATACAATAACTATACAGTCGCAAAAAACTCTGGAACTCTCAAAAAATCGTATGTACATACAAGTCTGCCAGATGACTTGTGAAATCTAATGGCTGATGGCAGGAATGACTTCCTGTATCGTTCTCTGGCACAGCGGGGGTGTATAAGTCTGTCACTGAAACTGCTTCTCAGGTTGTCCACCTCCCTGAAGAGGGGATGGGGGGGATTGTCCATGATGGTCCCCAGTTTAGCCAGTAGTCTGTTCCTCACTACCTCCTCCAGATTGGCAAGCTTGGAGCCAATAACAGACCCTAGTGTCACGGGTCCTCCATCAGCTGCTTCCCTCCTCCCTACTCTGCTCATTGGAACCAGCTGCACCTCATCACCTCATCACCAGCAGACCTTCTTAAGGAGATCCATCCCAGCATTCTACGCCAGTCCGTTACACTCTCTCCGGTGCTTATGCCTGGCTTCAAGCTAAGTCTTGTGGTTCCCAAGTCAAGTCACGCTCTTACCTTGTCTTGTCCTACGCCTTCAGGTTCTACTCTCCACGGGTGCCGCTGGTCCCTCCATGCCTCAGGCCGTTCAAGCCACGCAGTCCTCCTCGCTACGCTCAGGATCATCCGCCACTGCGCGTCCTCGCCCTCACAGGATTCTCGCCGTTGTACCACAGACGCTCTTCTGGAAACCCCCACTGGAACTTCCTACCAGACTCTCATGCTCTATGTTTATTCCTTGGAAGTTTAATATTAATTAAACTTACTACCAAGTCCCTGAGTCCTAGTCTCCGTCCGGGTTTCAGCAACTGGGTCTGTTTCGTCATCGCGACCATGACACCCTAGGATGCAATGATTTTTTTTTTTTTTTTAGAAAATGTAAGAAGGCGGCTTCTTTCTGAGGGTCAAAGGTCAACAAAACTTTGGTTGTGTTAGAAGAATGTGTGTGAATTTTGTAAAGTTCTCTCAAACAAAAGGTTTTTTTTCTCTTTCCCATCTTGTGCAAAATTGTGACAACCCCCAAAATTCACATTTAGCTACAAAATGGCCGCCAAGCTGTCGGTTGTGTGGCCATCCCATAATAATTTTAAATTTTCCTTTAGAAACTTCCTTTTGTGTTGTTGGCCCCATTTCTTCTTTTTGTTTGTTTGTTGTTTTCTGGTTTTTGCTCATTGTGATGTCATCATTTCTATTTTTTACTGTTCCCAAAATTCCTTTTCACTCAGCATTAGGTGTTTGCAAATGTTGTTGTTTTTTTGAGTATGTGGTGTTTTTATGAATCTTTATGCTCAAAGGTGCATTAAGAAGACAGTCCAGGACTGCTGCGGGCCATAAATATTATATTACCAAAGGTTTCCATTTATTGAAATCAGTAAACAACAACAAATCACATGAAAACACTCTTATCTAAAATCATATTTTTTTTAACTGTTTAACTGTTTTAACTGATGTCTAGCATCTTGAGTCATTTCAAATCGAATTAGAAAGTCTGATTCATAGGATCCCCATTTTATACGTTACATATTTAAGCTGGTCAGTTTAGGATGTCACAGTGAGGACTTTCCTTTTTTGTCTTCTGAAACTACAAGAAAATGCTGCCATTTTTTTGCTAAAAGTGGAACAAACTAAAATCTAAGAGAAAGAAAAAAAGGCCAGTGGCCTTCAGATAAAAACAAAGTTTTTTTCTCTTAACCTTGAATATGAATAGCAACCTAAGTCAGGGAGAACTGGAGCTCATACATATTTGGCAAGCCTCCCAAAAACCAGTATTTACCTTCCCTGTGCTAGCAAACTGTTTGGCCAGAGCAATCTTTTTTTGACATCCAGATCAGTTGAAAGTCCATTTTCATCCATTCTCTGAACCTGTTTTTTCCCTTACGGGGTCACAGGGCTGCTGGAGCCTGTTCATGTTGGGCTGATGTACAAGCCATGAACAGAGCAGTTTTGCTTTGGACTGTTCGAGTTTTCAGCACACCAAACGTCTAGCGTGTTCAAGAATGCTACCAATGCTAGCACTTGTGCTCACAGCTGGAAAAGGCTTGGTGCAAGATGTCAAAGCAGAGCACATCTCATGAATCTTGTTCCAGGCTTTTTCTTTCACAGCTCTATTCTGATATATAAAAGAAATTGCAAATTGCAGTTATTAATTCCATTTCATGATCAATTTTCATGTTGGCTCTAAGTTGGCTCTTCTGTGTTTTCAGAAGGACGCTACCGATACGTCACTATCAAATCCATGTCCATGATTGGTCAAAGTTCAACTGGTTTAAATTTCAGCGTACGTTTTGGTGGCCTGAAACTGACTTTAAAACTTGTATCGAACGCATGAATGTGAGAATTTTGATTGTGGAAGCCTAAAACTCGCTTTTTTGCGCATTTATATACTTCATATTATAGGTGGTCATTCTATAGACTGTTGTACAGGGGGAGATTATAATTCTAATTAATAATCCAATTCTATTCTTTCCAGCTCTATGTTTGTCCATGGTCTGTGCAACTTTTCCAAATCTGCTTGTTCCAACCTTAGAGAACAAACGTTTAAAATAAATCTCAATCGTTTCGCATCGTCTCTGTATTGATTTTATTACTTTTACAGAATGTCTAATCTCTGTTTTGCCGCCACTCCGTCCTCAATGAATTTGTGTCTTTGTGCCCTTTTAGGAGCCAATCTCTTGCATCAGGACAGCGGGCCTGCAGGCTGGGTGCATGCTCGGCCCCACAGGATGTGCTACACATGAACGAGGCACTTTATCCAGGAGGGTTCTGCTTCCTGTGCCACATGCACCTGTGCTCTGTCCACCTTGCAATCAGGGTTTCTGCTTTCCTAGACAGTGAATGCAGGTGGTCCAAACAAAGCATTTTTATCAGGAGATCAAAACGAAGCAAAGTCCTGAAAATGGCCCACACTGTAGCCAGAATTAGCTGCTGTAGCCAGAAAATGACAAGTCATTTCAAGTTGGGTCCTACTAACACAATCTCCTGAGGTGGAGGGACATCCCGGTGTCTAATGTTGCTACGTTAGTTATATAATCAAAATGTTGTAGGGAATAAGAATCTAAAAAGCTGTTAGATAGAATTACTTATGACTGAATGTTTTTCAGCCCCAAAATAAGTTTTTTTTTATTTGTAAGCAAATGGTTTATTTTTTTTTAGTTTTTATGTACCTAATTAAAGTTACAAAAGTCTAGTGTAATAAGTGGAAATGACTTATTCTAAAACAAAATGTATTAGTTCAACAGGTCACCACATTTGCATAGCAATAACAATTTAGAAATTCCAATTGACCTATGAAGCATGTTTATGGACTGTTTAAGGAATCCAGAAAAACCCCACGCATGTACAGGGAGAACACACACCACACCCCACAGAAAGGTCGCGGCTGGGATTTGTTGAGCGCTTGATAGTGTAAGTATAGTAGTGTGTAGCTTTTCTGCATTTTTTTTTTGGCGTCCAATAACTGAAAGTCATGAGAAAATATAAGAAATAATTTAGTAGAGCATTTTTTAGAACATGGATTCTTCAACATGCATTTAGACAAAAAATAATCGCTGACTAATGGAATCATTGAATAAAATAAAATAAATCACTGACTAATTGAATAATCAAAAACATAATTGCTGAATAATCATCTATTTAAACATTCGTTATTGACAGCCCTAATTGCTTATCAAGTAGTAATTTCTTGGATGTCTAGCATCTTGAGTCATTTCAAATTGGATTAGAAAGTCTGATTCATAGGATCCCCATTTTATAAGCTACATATTTAAGCTGATCAGTTTAAGATGTCACAGTCATGAAAAAACATAAGAAATGATTTAGTAGAGCATTTTTAGACAATTGTGTTCACACTGGGCGAGCAGGGAGGGGCTTCTTTTTCCTTTCTACTGTTTACTAGTGCATGTCCACCATCTACAGTTGGAAGAAGCAGATATTGATTCAGGCCTTTTCTTTCACAACTCTATTACAGAATATGAAAGACTTGGTGTCGTAGAATTTCTCCCTCATGATAATTTAAAGGACGCCATCCCATATGCATACCAAATCTGAGTCCCTGATTGGTCATACGCTGTGTAAGTTGGTCATACGCTGTGTTAGTACAGTGCAAAAAATGTCATAGACACACGAGAGTTTTGAGCAGAAAAGCCCAAAACGCCCATTTACGTGCATCTACGAAGACTTTTCATTGAAAGTGCCCTAACGCGATGCCAAGAGCTGTGTGAAAGTAGCGTTTGATGTAAGGGCACCGTATAACAGCATCCCCTGTGCATAAATTATATTATCCTTACAAATACTTTACATTGCACTTAGCACATGGACAACAATTCATTCCATGTTCAACGAGGCTCTAGGGGACTGCAAGATACACCCACACTCCCCTTAACTCTACGTTCACCCCGGTCTCTGCACCGTGCATTCAGGTGATTGCTTCCAATGAAAACTCTACATAAACACACATCACTATACAAGTCTTTGAGTCCATTTTTGGGCTCTAAATACAAAACGTGCAGTAATTGGACTCATGCTGAAAGTTAAACCAGTTGAACTTTGACCAATGAGGGACTTGGATTTGGTAGTGACATAAGGATTACATTCTTTTCAAATCACAGAAATGTCCAACACCAACTCTTTCATATATCGGAGTAGAGCTGTGAAAGAAAAAGCCTGGTGCAAGATTTGAACCGCTTCGATTTTTCAAACCAAGCCTCTTCCAACTTCAGGTGGCAGACAGTAGTGATTGTGAGTACAAGCATTACTATTGAGTAAGGACAGTCCAGTGTAAAACCCAATTGATAAAAGCATGTTCAAAAACCCATGGTTATCCCTGGTGTGTACGTAGCATGAGATGCACTCTTCTCAACGACCTTCCACGGGCCTGGACAACCCAAAAATCTGCATCACTCGAATGTGTCAATCCCTGTATGGGTGCATGTGACCTAGGCCTAGTGTAGTTTACAATCACTTTGGCTCTCCCCTATGAGGGCTCTAGTTCTAACTTAACATTAGGCAACATCAAATCAGCAGAGAAAACACAAACTTCTAATGCCAATTTTTTTTAGTGCAATAGGAAAAATATCAGGAACCTTGAAAGATTTTCTCTCAAACTTGGTATATGTAAAGGCATAGGCATGACATTCATCTTAAACAGTAGATAAAGATCTGACATTTAATAAACTAATATTCATATTCAGTGTCTCAGAAAGAGATGGAGGGCAGAGTATAGGATGAACAAAACACAAGACTGCAGATCCCCTGCAGCTTATTCCACCTAAAAAAAATAAGTCTTTGTGATGGTGTCTCTTCTATTTATGTAGTTACAGATATGGTTGCTTAAAAGTGTCTTCTGCTTCCTGTATGAGCCATTCAGCTGTCAGACAGCTCTCATCCTGTTTGTTTTTTCTTCAAACAGGTCAATGAAAGGTAAAGAACTTCCACCGTGTGTCACTTGAATCAAATAAATTAAATGTTTTTTCTTTACCTAAGAAAGTACAATATACACTGAACAAAAATGAAATTGCAACACTTGATTTTGCTTCCATTTGTCATGAGATTAACTTAAAGATCTGAAACATTTTCTAAAAATGGGCTGGCAAATGTTATGGACAAAGAACACAGGTGCAATCTATTGATGGTATTTTGACATGTGACAAAATTCTTAGGTTCATTGCTGTGCCATAAATCCAAGAATATTACCTCATGTGGCAGCAGTCTAATGCACAGCTCCTTGTAAACATTTTTTACAAGGTGAAAACAACTCAGTTCTTGCAAAGCAACATTCTAAGTAGACATGTAACTCTTTGGTAAGTGTGCACGTTTAGAATGCTCTGGATCAGCGTGTACAACAGCAAATTCCAGTTCCTTGTGGCCAGTCTAAGGCACACCAGTGCAATAATAATGTTGTCTAATCAGGATCTTGATATGGCACACCTTTGCAATAATAATGTTGTCTAATCAGGATCTTGATGTAGCACACCTGCGCAATAACAATGTTGTCTATGGCCCACCTGTGCAATAATTATGTTGCCTAATGAGGATCTTGATATGGCCCACCTGTGCAGAATGATGCTGTATAATCAGGATCTTGATGTGGCACACCTGCATATTAATAACGTTGTCTATGGCCCACCTGTGCAATAATATGTTGTCTAATCAGGATTTTGATATGGCCTATCTGTGCAATAATAATGTTGTCTCTGGCCCACCTGTGCAATGATAATGTTGTCTCTGGCCCACCTGTGCAATAATTATGTTGCCTATTCAGGATCTTGATATGACCCACCTGTGAGGTGGGATAAATATCATTTGCAAAGGACAAGTGCTCACTATCCCAAATTTGTGAATATTATTATTTTTTTTAAATTTGTTTGTAGAAAATGTTTCAGATATTTGAATTTATCTCACAACAAATAGAAGCTTAAAGAAAAGTGTTGTGTTTATTTTTGATCAGTGTATATCTACTTGTCAATCTCAAAAGGCAATGATAAAAACAAAGTTCATATTATTACATTAAGGCCAATTTTAAGCTTGAGCCAGGGAATTAACAAAGGTTGTTTACTTTTCAAAAGGCTACATTTTATGCCTTTCTCACTCATTTGCCAATCATTTCTGCTCTGTATGGCTTAGTGCTTTTGGCGACAAAAATAGTCTAGTTTCTGTTGTGCTTCTGAAATCCGCTTCTGAAATCCCGGGCGGTGCTGGGACTGGCTGTGACCTGCTCCAGTGGCTGCATTAAAGCTGGCATGCATCACAGCAATCCTTGGAGGTTTCTACAGGTAACAGCGTCTGTCAAAATCAAGGGGTTCAGCAATTTATTATGATTTTTGGAGGTAGTGTTTTATGGCCCAAAATTAGTCATTTTACACTTGAGTAACAGTTTTTGATTGCTGTTCCTTAAATGGAATACTGCATTTTATTTTGTAGAGTGGAAACAGGAGGGGAACATGTTTGTGAAGAACATTTTTATTTGTACTAGATTGTAATGGAGTTTTAAGCCTTAAAAAATTGTGTATTGTGGTGCAAACCAGCAGTTAGAATTAGTAATTAACCCTTATTTTATGTTTGGGTCATATTTGACCAATTTTCACACTTCCAAAAAGTGTTCATTTTGACCCTGACATAATATTAGGCTAAAGGTGTTTCCAGTTTGTTAAGTCTGACATAAATTTATTTTTATATAGTCATAATGAAATGCACCTGTACAGGTAGACCCCCTCCACACACACACACACACACACACATATATGAGAGCTGTTGGTTCTTGGCTTGGGTCATAGACAGAGGCGGCTGCATCTTAAGGGGAGCACAGGTGTGTCTGGTTCGTGCGGCCACCTTAAGAGACATCAAGCTGCAGCCACCTGTGGGAGGAGCTACCGATAAATATTTTTAACCTTCTAGCTGTTGCTGGTGTTAGGAGACAACCCAAGGAGGCGCACACTGAGGTCTAGATAAATGCAGTTTATTGGAGCTCAGGTGGTAATGGAACATTAATACTGCCAGATACAAAGGGGAGTCTGTAACGGGAGCACAAGGAGGGTTAATGTTTGTCAGATTTTGAACATAATGCACAGGCGACAGTACTCCACCTCCAGGAAACAGCCTCTTGTGTAGGGAAGGTTTTTCCCCTTTACAAAAACTTGTTTGGAAACCATTACAGCTACAAATGCCCCTGCAATTAGAGGGGTAGGGGAATAATTCAGATTCGGCAACAGCAACTAGACACTGTTGTGCTGAAACAATCTTAAATTTATCAAATTTTTACAAAACAAACATACAAACATTGGATTCCCCAGTCCTTCACCTGAAACACCAAAGTCTTTTTACATGAGTTCGTATTTACACAGTCACCGCCTCTCCTTGGCTCCTCCACCCTCCATATGAAATCAATCCAAGGAAATCGCCAGGCATCGCTGTTCCGTTGTCTGATACAACATGACAGTCTCACTACACCTTAAAACAAGTTAGCCAAAGCAACAAAATTATTCAAAAAGTTTAAATGTTTTCTTAAAAGCCAAAGAGCTGAAATGGAGGGATAAGAGTATTGCATGTGGCTGTTGAGTCTCAGGTTGCAGACCACTGATATAAGCCAATACACCTGCAAGAACTAACAAATGATATATATATATATATCACTTGTATGATTATGGAAACAAAAAAAGAGAAACTTGTCTTCTAACTTCTTGACAAAAAATTCCCAAAAACAAAGTAAACAGGAAAGGAGAGGTAATCAGTTTGTGGCGATTCTGAGTGCTAATCCAAATCCAAGTTTCCACATCAGAAGGCATGGATCAGTGCGTGTGCTCATAGCCAAAGAAGCAAAACAAAACAAAAAAAAAACAGTGTGTGAGCGAACACGGCAAAAATTTGGCATTGGCAAAACAAGTGGCGTGACCACCAGGGTAATTAGTCAAACACCGTTCTCCTCATCAAAGACCGCCAGCGGCTATGACTCTGCTGCCACATTATCAGCCTAGCCTTTGTCCTCAAGAGGTAAACAAGCAAGCTTAGGCCAGACAACATCAAATCTAAACGTCACAAGTCCCTGCCTTTAACAAATGGAGAGCCAGAGGGCAGCTTTTCCCTATCAGGTGTGGGAGCGTGGCAATTTAGGAGTAAACAACAAATTAAAGAAGATAAAACAATTGCTTTGGCGACCAGACTTTTATATTTGCACCTGATAAACCATCTACGCATCTTTGGGCGCCGGAATCTTAAAAAAAGACTGTCCCAGAATTTACATTTAGGTGAAAAAAAAAAAGTAAAACAAAAAACAGGGTGTATTCTACTTGCAAAAGCAATTACACTGTATTGTATTTAATTACATTGTGATTCATTGTGATGTACTTCAGTAGTGAGGTACATGTGACCTCCTTATAGCCTCTTGGTTTGGGCAGAAAGCAAAAACCTGGAGGGGTTTTCCTCCCCATCTCCAATAAACACCAAAACAGTCATTTGGGATGCAACTTTTACCAACTTCCAAATTCATGCCTAAGGTGTTAATTTCGGAGAACCCAAGCGGTTAAGGTGTTCCGTTTGTTTTAATTGGAGAGTGACCTGATTAAAAGCTTTGTGCCATGCATGCATGGGTTATGCAATTATTAAATTTAACTATAGTGCAAAGGCTGGGACGTTTTGGAAAGTTAAACTTGTCTTTGCAGATTCTCTTTTACATATTACAACCCAAATAAATGCAGATGTGCAAAGATTTTTGTCAGCTGAACTGTGGTTTTCACTATCAAGTATAATCAAATCTCCTTGTTTGTTTTTTTTTTTAACCTGCTATTGTGATTCTACAGTTTTTTTGTTAACATATCTTAAATCTTCAAGCATCAACCCGTGAATCACACTCGTAATGCAAAGCTTTTTTCCACGACAGAATCATCTGGTTTAATTGCGTAAATGGTCAAAGAGTTAGTTGTAAGAATGGCAACACTGAAGGAAAAGTTCCAGTGTTAAAGGGTTAACCGAACCCCTGTGACTTCCTGGTTGAGGCAGCTTAAACAACAACAACAGCAGTTCATCATGTAATCACTAGCTGGCTTGTTAAAGAAGCTAGTGATCATTCACTCCAAAGGCAAACAGCCCAATTTAGTTGTCTCTTATACCCATCATGCATATCCCGGTTGGGACCCTTCTGTGTGGAGTTTGCAGGTTCTCCCCGTGTATGCGTGGGTTTATTCAGGCTTCCTCTTACAGTCTAAAAACATACTTATTGGTTGATTGGGGTCTCTAAATTGTCCCTAAATTGCCAGACAGGCTAACTGATCATGGTGTTCCCCACCTTCATCCAAAAGGTGCTGGGATAGGCTCCAGCGACCCCATTACCCCAATTCATTGGGTTCTGAAAATCTACCCATCATTGGTAAAGCCTGAGTTTGTCAGCCAAAGAAGTATCTGCTTGCAAACATGTGTTAACTTGTCTACTTGCTCTTCTAAAATTTATTTTCAAAGTTCTTCTTTTTTCATCAATGGCAACAGCCCTTCTCAAGATGGCAGTGGTATCCCTACCCTTAAAAGTTTCCCTGAACAAAATGCAGGCAATACCGTATATCAGTGTTCACCAACCTTATGTGGCTGGGGACCGGTCAACCCCTGGGGATTTTACCACGGCCCGGCGGACAGGGGTGGGGGTTGCCGGGGGTGCTTCATTTTGGTCCGATTTTAAAAAGCAAAAAAGATCCCTGATCATCACAAAAACAAATCTTTTAATAGTAACAATAACAACAGATAACACCAGTAGAAAATCAATCTTTATTAACATATTCTGCCAATGAATGTTGTGAGTACTATGTAAACAGGCTCTGTGTGTGGAAAATCACCTGTTGCAATAAATCCATATTTTAAGCAGGACTGCTGGTGGCCTACTGTTGTTTTTTATTGTTTGTCTTGAAGTCGTAGTCCGTTCTTGCGTCTGTTCTTCTATCCCTGCACTAATCCCTTATCCATTTTCAAGGAAACGTTCCACATACAACTTTTCTCGTGTAGCACGCCATCAAACTACCTTTAGCGCTCAAGTGACTGAAATGTAACCAACAGATTCCTGTCGATTTTCAAAACCAACTTTTTCTGAAAAAAAGATCATTCAAAGTCAATTTTCCTCCACTGACCAAACTTGACCAAACACTGACCTAACTTTGCTCAAGTGGTCAAAGGTGTAGCTGAGAGAATCCATCCATTCATCCATTCATCCATCCATTTATTTTCTTCCACTCATCCAGTAGTGGGGGCAGCTGTCTAAAAAAAGATGTCCAGAATTCTATCCTCCCAGGCCAGCCGAGAGACGTAGTCTCTCCAGCGTGTCCTGGATCTTCCCTGGGGCCTCCGCCCAGAATCCAGTTATTTTCTTTTAAATAAAAGATCTTTCAAAATAAAAGATTGTCGAAACGTAAAACAAACAAACAAAAAAAAAAAGAACCAGGCATAATTAATTATTTCTTCTGCGCCCCGATGCCAATAGATCCCCGGACCGGTACTGGTCCGCGGCCCAGTGGTTGGAGACCCCTGCTGTACATGAATAAAATATATGGAAGAAAGGGAGTTCAAAATTTGGTTTAATTCAGTTTTGTGAGTCACTGGAAGTGCTAGGATTAGGATTCATACATGTGACCATCAATTACAGAGACTTCACTGAACAGAATGCTTCTTTCAAGGACAAAAAATCAGTTAGAAGTGCAACAGTACTTTAAATAATGAGGACACAGTTGCACCACTCGCAACATTGATCAGGCACATATGTCAGCAGCTCAGGTCAATGTTAAAGCCATGTGAAGAGGAATTCATTATATATATACTGTATATATAAGAAACTTAAACCCTTGGGATCACCTCAAGGAATACTTGGTGCTAACCCACTTTTCCTTAAATTAGCTTCATTGAGTATCATCTTCTACACTTAGGTCACAAAATGCCCTAAAAGAATAATTCAAAGACGACACTTTGCGGTTTATTTTTATAAGTCAAGATGGTTGTAAGAGAATATGCAAACCCAAGGAGAGCTTTAATATTTGCAGGACATGCTTGAGATGGAAATATGACGAGGGGTCTCAAGGACTAAATTCTGCGCTTTCATTAGGAGCAGAGATTCTTCTACTGAGCAAACAAAAAAACTTTGAAAGATTAAAGTCAAACTAAATTCTCCTATTCAATTTGATTTTATTTAGATTTCTTTTTAACTCTTAACCCTTTAACACCGGAGCTTAGGTCCAGAGTTTACATTCTTCAGACTACCGTCATTTTTCAACCAATTACGCAATCAACGTAATTCCAGCGGATCGCACTGATTTGCAAAGGGAGTGAAATGCTTAATGAAATTATTATTATTTCATCCTCATAAAATTACAGGAGGGAAATGCTTACACAATCAACCTATATCAGATGATTCTGTGCTGCATTTCGATGAAAAGCCGCATTTCTCAACGTCAGAATTAGCTGAGTTGTATTGATTGCGTGAACGGTGAAAGGGGTTTGGTATCAAAGAGTGTGTGTGTTGATTAGGTGTCGCTGGCAACATCTCTGGTATAAAAGGGTTAACTTCTAGATTTAAGATTGTTTGACACCAACTATGACCAGGCATTTATTTTATACAGAGGTTTAAAGGGAAATAAAAGTAGAAAGAAAATGGTTCTGGTTCCTGGTGCACACCTGTACCTAACTGGTGCACACCTGCAACTAGCCGATGCAGACCTGGAACTAACTAACGAGTACCTGTAATTACCCGGTCTACACCTAAAACTAACTGGTGCACATCAGTTAGTTTTAGGTGCACACCTGAAACTAACTGGTTGGCACCTGAAGCTAACCACTGCAGACCTGAAGCTAACTAGTGAGCACCTGTAACTGACCGGTCTGTACCTTAAAATAGCTGGTGCACACATGTAATTAACCATTGCAAACCAGTTAGTTTTAAATGAACACCTGAAACTAACTAGTCTGCTCCTGAAACTATCAGGTGGGCACTTGAAACTGACTGGTGCACACCTGTAACTAACTGGAGTGCACCTGTAAAAACTGGTGCGTACCAGAAGCTCACTGATGCACACCTGAAGCTGGAGGTAAGAAAATAAAAAGTGTACTGGTTTCTAGTGTGCACAAGAAACTATCTAGTACCCACCACAAATTAACCATAGTGCACACCAGAAACCAGTGCCAATTTTTTTACTTCTGTGTCCCTTAAGGGGCTCCAGAATTGTATGTCTGATCTTAAAATTGCCTCAAAGTCAGGGTCTGATCTATTGATAATTGACTAGAAAGTTCACATTCTCACAACTTTACAGGGCTTAATAGAACAACTGTCTGACATTTTTTACTTCCTTTTAATTATGACATGAAGATATTATGTCATTTCCTGCCAAGAGGGGATACACCAGACAACCTTTAACCCTTGTGCTATCCTAGGCACTTTAACATTGGGAGTGGGGTCATCTGGACCCCACTAGACAGTCCGCTGAACCTTTATCCTTCAATCATTTGTGATCTTCACTGGTGTCCATGGATTTCATGAAATCCTCTTCACCCTTATCCACCTTTGTCATGCTAGGGATAACACGTCAATGTAAGGATCGGGTCATCTGGACCCCATAGGATAGCGCAAGGGTTAAAGGGTTAAAAAGGACATAGAAAAAACCTGTTAAATCACTATGTGAGACTTTTACAAACAATGGAGCACCAACAGAAAGACAACAACTGGAGATTTTAAGTGTATAACAGTTGGGAGCAGAAAATGTACCTTGCATGTTGCCTCCTGATTATTTTCCAGAGCCCTGAACTGTTATTCAAAACAGCCAACAAATAGTATTTTCCAAAAGCTCTTGAATCTCTGGTTTATTCAGGCTTTTCTGCAACAGTTTTAGTGTTTGCTGCTGTCTTATTACAATTTCAACAACAAGGTAATCACAGAATTGGGGTTTTTTTGTACTGGTAATGGTCTGTTTCTCTCCTCAAAGACACAGGTGAAGTGTTTCACAGCTCATTCACTGAAAATGAGTTTCTGTTAGTCATCTCTATGGGTTGTTGGGTGTTTTTTTATTTCGCGCTTTATGGCAAGATCACAGTCGGGAATGAGTGTTTTTATTGCTCTGATTTTACTGTTTCGTCCCCCTCTGTTACTCGCCTCTCATCCAGTCTGGAGATCACTAAACAAATGTGTCTGCTAGAGTTTAAAAGTTAGATTTATGGGCACAACTTCATTAAATTCACAAGATATTGAATGTAAGCTGAGTGAAAAACAAAAGCAATAGTTAAAGACCCATTCCGACCATCTTTTGAGGTGTTTTCAAAGTGTTCCCAGTGGTCATTTAATTTTAAATTATGCTGCTTTTAGCCACTAAAAAACAACAAAAATGTTGTTCACTCAGGTACTTTCTCAAAAGTCCCTCTGTACACTTTATCAACCCAACTTGTTTATTAAACACCGTCATATTTGGCATCATCTAAAAAAATAGAAGAAATTCACATCAACATATTTGTGTAGCTAAATCTAACATAAATACAAAATATTGTTACACCCCTTAAACCCGAACTTTGTTTTTCTTATTTTCATAGCGACAATTAAAAACATGCGGAGCCGGAAGCGGCGGTCAGGCAGCTCTCCATCTGCCAGCCAGCTAGCAGCCCGGGAGCTGGCAGAGCTGATGGCGCTCCCTCGCTCACGAACCCTGAATGAATTACCAATTCTTTTGTAGAACTCTCCTTGGTTAAAAGAACGTGATCTCTCAACACCACCTCTGTCTTCCATGCATTGATATCGAGATAAACACAGATATCGCTCCATGTAGCCATGAGACATGAACTACTGGTTTTCAGACTTTTGGTTCCAACTAATGATGTCAGTCTGCCATGTTGTCTGCAACCACATCCTCTTGAATTCAGTTGCCATTTTTCCACAACACAGACGACGCCATGGTGGAGCCAGACAACAGTGATTGGCACGAGTTGGTATGAGCCAATATTTCTGAGAATATGTCAATCAAATGGTTGAGGTGGGGACTCATCTGAATAACTTGTGTTAAAAAACTATTTTAAGTGAAGGAAAAAAATTAGCCAGATGTTAAGAAACAGGTATCAAAACAAGAATAGTTATTCTGACAAATAGAATAACCGAGGAACAGCTGTTTGTAGAAGTCTATGGGATTTTGGCTTCTTGGAGCCATCGGGTACTTCCTGTTTGGAACGTAGGAGGGGGTCATTCAGTCCAATCCTCATATACATTCAACGCCCAGTTTTTTTTTCCATAAAAAACAAATACGGCCTTTTTTAACAGCATACTCCGAAATGTAATTTAAAGTTTTATAATAGTTTTTGCTCTATAGGGCGCAGCGGATTACACAGCACACCATGAATGAATGGTCTACTTTTGAACTTATGTCATAGATGAGGCACATTCAGAGACAAAGAGGTCATAGATGAGTCCATCCATTATTTAGACCTTATCAACTGCGTTCAGAAGACCTACAACTTGTTTCCAACATGCTAAACATTAGCCGTGTTAGCGTATTTACAATACCTGAAACTCCCAACCTCGTTTGTAACATACAAAAAAACAGACTGATACCACAAAAACAAACGTTACTATGACTACGCTAACGCCCAAACTTGTTAGTAACACTTAAAAAAAAACTGTCTGACACCACTACCTTTTAGCCGCGTTAGTGTACCTAAATGAACACCTAACCAAACATTTTGACACAGCTCCGTATACCACAACTAGAATTAATTCATGTATAAGGCACTCTGGATCATAAAGTGCACTGTTATATTTAAAAATTAGACTATTAACCCTTGTGCTATCTTGGATGACCCCACCCTTACTTTGACATGTTCTCCCTACCATGACAAAAGTGGATAAAGGTGGAAAAATTTCATGTAATCCATTGAACCAGTGAAGATCACAAAAAATTGAAAAGAAAAGGTTCAGAGCTCTGTCTAGTGAATCTAGATGACCCAACTCCCAACGGTAAAGTGCCTAGGATAGCACAAGGGTTAAATGCACCTTATGATGCAAAAAATACAAACATTTTTTTAATATATCATCCTCTAGCAACATAAAATGCAGCAAAAAACATGTTAAAAATACCAAAAACACAATTTTTCCTTAGAGTGGACCTTTAAACACTTAGAAAAAAGGTTCCCCCAGAGTCTTATTTTTTCTTTTTACAGTATTGGATCATCTGTTTTTCGAGTTTTGTGAAAACTTCATGCTTCTTTGATAGTGTGGCAAAAAATTCATAAAAATACATATTTTCCATTTTAACACATTAAGTTACATCAAAAATGATTTACTTCTGCTTGACTTGTAAATTTTTTAAGAACCAATTTTTGCTCACTTCATCAGTACCAGTACTTCTAAGAGCTGCTGACTTGTCAAAGTATATCGGTTAATTACCAACTTTTTGGCATTCTTTTTTTTTTTTTTTTTCGTGCTGAATGCAGTTTTTTAGCACTCATCCTGTTTGTGCATACATTTCTGCAGTTACCCTGTCAGGCTGTTCTTTGCAGAGTAAGATGCAAAGCATGGACCCAAGATGGAATATTAAGAAATGTGTGTATATGCGCAGTGGTTGGAACACAGACCCTTTAGAATCACAGACAAACTTTGGCTTTTGCGTGCACAATCTTTGTTATGATCTCCCAAAGTGTACTGTTTTACTAACCTAGTATTTTTACTGTTGCATGTGCTTTCAACCAATGCAGACATTTCTATCCAGAACACCAACAAAGACAAACTAAAACAATAACTTGAAGTTTTATTTAAAAAAAAATTCCTGATTAAACCTGCACCTTTCATCTGCATTTGCATCTAATTATGAAGTCTCTTTGTACCGTCCCCTTGGGTTATTTCTAATATTATCAATAAGCCACTGTAATATTTTCCTGGAAGTTGGTGGGAGGAAAAGAAAGCCTGAAGTTGACAACATTTGACCCCAAACCAGGAAGTGTTTTTTATGCGATTTAGGGTTAAGGTTAAAACCCATGAAGTGTAATTTTTTAAACGTCTTTGTAACTGTAAAATGGATGTTACATGGAGGAACAGCTTTTCAGATATTAAATGTATATGTTCACATTCAAAACAATTAAATTCTCTTCAGTGGAAGGATCTATCAGAGTGCAAAAACATTGAGAACGTTTTTAGAATAAAAATAAATAAATAAATAAAATAAAAGAACCTTAATAGAAAAGTTTTCAGCATTCTTAGGCTCTCATAGACATCCACGCGGATTTTTACAGTTTCTTTAAGATGAATTCACCAACATCTTAAGGCAGCGTGCCAGCCAAGGGACTCAGCATGAGCCTCTTATCTCCATAAATTACCCGGATGATGGGGCACATAAGCACAGTTGTTAAAAGTGTAAATAAATTAAAATTGGATGGGGTACGTGAACATCTACCCCCTCTTCGTTGTGTTTTCCCACAACGAAGAGGAGCTGGCAGCAGGATGCACGTGGTGGTCCGTTCCACCGATACGCCCACGTGGATTTGTCCAGGGGATTGGGATCAGATACTTCATTTGAGCAAAGCCACGCTACATCAAAGACATTCAAATGAAGTAGTCTTCTATTGCATATTAAGCTCCAGGGGTGTGCGAGTGTGTGTGCCAAAGCTGTGTTCTTGAGAAGGGGGTAAAGAGGAGGCAAAGAAAGGAGACGGGAAACCTAAAAATGAAAGGGTTGAAAGCAAGGTGTGCGGTGGCCCCACTTTGTACCTGAAAGATCTGCGCAGGAATCTTTGAGGTATAATGAAGATGTTTACAGTGTCCGCGGCGAACGGCGAGGACACAACATGGAAATTTCAAGGCTCAGAAAGGGAGATTTTTTTTTTCCCTGTATAGCCAAGGCTTTCCTTTCATTGCTGACCATGAATTTGTAGGGCATCACATGTCAAGACAGTAACAAACAAAATAATGAGCACACCAGTCTCATTTAATGCTAAAAGAAACATAAGACGAAACTCATTATTCTTGTATTGTCGTATTGATCAAAACCCTTTGAAAGTCTCAAAGTCAAGAGAAGCAGGTTCTACGTAAAACCAACAACAGTGAGACAAAAGACTTTTACATTAAAAAAATAACAAACTTAATTTGTTTTAAACCATGCATCCATTGCCTTAACATCTTTACCATGTTCTCTGAACCCAACAAGTGCACCTGATTCTAAGGTGCACAGTCAATGAGTAGTCTGTTTTCCAATTTATGTCCTATATGAGGCCCACTGAACGATAAAGTGCATTAGGAAAACAAAGAAAGCCAAAGATAAGTCACATTTTAATAACAGTAGCTCTAAAACATGTTTGTAACATGTTATACATTAGTTAGCGTATTCACAATATCGGTAACTCCCAACCTAGTCTGAAACACGCCAAAAAGCAGACTAATAATGCTAAAGCAAAAGCTACTGTGACTACGCTAACTCCCAACCCTGTTAATACCAAAAACAGTCTGACATTACAACATGCTAGCTGCATTAGCGTATTCTCAATACCTGTAACTTTTTACTCGTTTGCAACAAGTAAAAATACAGACTGATACCACAAAAAGAAACAACTAACTCCCAACCTTGTTAGTAACGTTTAAAAAACAAATGTACCGTCCGACACCGCTACATGTTAGCTGTGTTAGTGTATTTACAATACTTGTATCTCCCAAACTTGTTTGCAACACAGTACAAAACGGACCGACACTGCCAAAACAACCGTTACTGTGACTACGCTAACTCCCAACCTTGTTAGTAACATGTAAAAAAAAAAGTTATCTGACACCGCTGCATGTTAGCTGCGTTAGTATGTTCACAATAACACCCAACCTTATTTGAAACTAGTAATAATTAAAAAGAATGATATGTTGATAGAGCATGATGTACTTCTCAAAAGCGCTTGATGTCAGTAAACATAACCAGAAATAATCGTATAAAAAGGCGCTCCGGATTATGAGGCGCACTGCTAATAAATGCTCTCATTTTGAACTTCATATATAAGGCGCGTTAAACGAAACCAAAAGAGATGGAGATGACTCTTTTAGACAGACAGACTTTATTGACTGCATTCCCAGTAACTGTAGAACGTGTTTGCACCACGCTAAACATTAGCCATGTTAGAAGCGTTAGCCGCAGTAGAGTATTCACTATAACTGTAGCTCCAAACTGCGTTTGCAACACGTAAAAAAACAAACAGATATCACTGAAACAGATGTTACTGTCACTGCGCTAACTCCAAACCTGGTTGGTAACATGTAAAAAAGAAAAAAAAAAACAGTCCAACACTGCTACATGTTAGCCGCGCTAGCGCATTCATAATATCCCCAACTTTGTTTGAAACTTGTTAATAAAGCACACATTTTGACAGAGCACCATGTGCCTTTCCAAATCGCTTCAACATCAGTAAGTTCAACCACAACTAATCCATTTATAAGACACTCTGGATTTTAAGGTGCACTGTCTTTTTTTTATTTATTAGGGCCTCATGTCCACCTTGTAGTGTAGAAAATATGGTCATCCCTTTTGAAGTTTTGGGGTTGCTGGATCCTATCCCACCCACTGTTGGGATGAAGGCGAGGTACGCCCTGGATGGTTCAAATGTCCATCGCAGGGTCACACAAAAACACACTCACATTCACAACTTGCGACAATTTAGAGACACCAGTTGATTTAGGATGCCTTTTTCTTGGACAGTGGGAGGAAATTGGAGTTTCTGGAGAACAACCACATGCAAACTCCAAAAGGAAAGGGCCCACCCAGGATTCGAACCCGGGCCTTCTAACTGTGAGGCGATATTTCCTATAAACCATTGTAGTGTCAAGAGTAGAATTCTTTCTTCTACCTGTCTCATGCAGGCATCTGGGCCATTTCATCATTTAATACATTGTTTAGCATCACATCCAAGAGAAGCCTTAAGCGGGGTGGGAGAGGGGGGCGAAATCTGCTAAGATGCTTTCCATTTTTGCTGTGTGATGCAATATGCCTCTACACCTTCCAAGTCATGTTCAAAGCAGGAATGTCCACTAAATAAAGCAGTATTAAGTGTTTATGGGATGTAAGTACCTGACAGCGGGAGCAGCTTAAATTTTCTCAGCTTTGAATGTTTATTTTATGCAGAAGATTAAAAAAAAAAAAAAAAAAACACCAACCAACCAGTCCAGTCGGGGGTGTTGACTGGCACCGGAGTTGGCTGATAGGCGCTAATCTCCACAGGAAACATGTTTCTGCATCACATGTGACAAGCATCCGAATGTCCAGGAACCTCCGTGAGAGCCGTTGGAGGTAAATGCAGTCTTTTTGCAGCTTACGCCTTCAAAGCGGCGGCGTCTCTGACTTGTTTCGCCGGAGACAATTGGAGGATTTCAGATGAAGCCGCTCAAAAAAAGAAAAAAAAATTGCAAACTCACTTGGAAAATCCTAACAACTTGGAGTTTTAGGTGCTTGAGGAACGCACGACGGTGGTTTGAACCTGTGGATGAACCAGCAGAGAAACTAATCTTTCAGTAATTTACACAAAACCCCTTCTACTGCTGGCACGCATCTCCCGGCATGATTACCAAAAGGATTTATTCTTACATTCACCAGGCTAGGAATTAATATGTAAGCCCCGTCTGGTACCGGCGCTGTGTCATTTCCAAGATACGGATGTGTCTGAGATCACCACTCGCTGGTGGCACAATAAAAGTAATCTTCTGTCCTCTGTTTGGATGTGTGAATACCTTGATTATTACTAAACTATGTGAAGCATTTAGGAGATTCATCTAATAATGGAACAAGCTTTATTTTTAGACAAATAAACCTAATTTTTCAGATTTATTAGACTTACAGGATAAGGCCCTATGGAAGCATCGCATAGATGAGATATTTTGGATACTTTTTTTCAATTCTTGCCTCTGACCTGAATTGCCTCATGTGTTTCTATAAGCTGCTGATGACAAAACGTCCCTTTTTCTGCATTAACAGTCATTTGTATGCAAATGTGGGCTTGGATAAATTCAGTGCTTTTCCTTAAGCTACATACACCAAATGCGATTCGCGCTACAATCACATAAAAAAAACGCCACAGCACCATGGGGAGGCATTGGCAGGATCTTCATGACTAGCTGCCGCCGCTCAAATAACACTTAAGCTATCTTAGATGACCCCATCCTTCCATTGACGTGTTCTCCCTACCATGACAAAAGTGGATAAAGGTAATGAGGATTTCCTGTAATCCATGGACATCAGTAAAGATCACAAATCATTGAAGAAAAAAGGTTCAGCGCACTGTCTAGTGGGTCTAGATGACCCAACTCTCAATGTTAATGTGCTTAGGATAGCTCAAGGGTTAACAAGATAAAAATTGTTGACATGGTCATGGTAGTCTGTTGTCAGTGTGTTGTCAGTGACAGGTGGGCGGCCACAGGGCGGTGGCAGGCGGAACGCTAGCCGACAGCAGCTCTGTTTGGATGATGTGTAAACTTCTAACAGTCCATATCAAGTGCCACCGGCACCGATGCCCCCGGGGGCATCTAAAAAGTGGGCTATTCTACCTGTCACTGGACTGCCACCTTGTAACCTTGAAATGTTACTGACCGATGTCAACTTTAAAAGAAAAATCTTCCAGTCGCTGTCAAATTGTAACTTTTTCTTAAATCTCTGCAGGCATTGGTCTCTATGTCAAAAATTCATTTTCACCAGGTACTAGGGGTGTGTGCGAATGTTTGTGTTTATGTCAGGGGCAAAATGTTTGCTCAAAGGCGCATGAAGAAAGAAGATTTGCAAAACTAATTGATCCCTGCAGTCCAGGACTGCTGCAGGACAAGATTTGTTGCTATTGGACATTGCCTTAAAAAAAGTTTTAAAAAATATAATCTTTGTAAATTTTAATTATTTTTTTAATTATTTTTAATTATTTTGAAAGTGAAGGAATAAAAACTTTTTATTTATTTATTTTTTTACCTTTAGCGCTACTGTTTAAGCCACAAGGGGCCCAAGCCTGGGTCCCCCTGTGCCGGACCCCAGCCCGGATAAAATACAGGGTTATGTCAGGAAGGGCATCCAATGTAAAAAATAAAAATCTCTCCCAAACCGCCTGTGTGAATCAGTGGAAGCTGATTCGCTGTAGCTGAAGGGACATGCCGAAAAATGAACAACAAACCCTTGCATTGTCAAGCACAGCTGGGAAGATGTAATGATATGGGCTTGTGCTAAAATCACAAAAAAAGTATATCTAAACTAATCTAAACTCACTGGTAAATCTAAGGTAGTTCTATATTTCATGGAAATGCAAAGATTTGTGTTTGACTGTTCAACCTTGTTCAAAGTTGAGTTATGCAGTTGCACACATTTTTAAAATAACATTAGTAAATATACATTTACATATTAAATGACTAAACACAATAATAATATTTCAGTCAGACAACTCTTGCAGTAAGAAATATTTATTTGACATTTTCCACATACTTTAGTTGGCATTCACATCTTTTGGTTTGGCATAAGGCTCCGTTCAATTCCATGAGAGATTTCCATAAAACTTTCGGGTAACAAAAACCCCCCTTACGGAGCCCACAGGTGGAAGCCGGGGAGGAGGGTGGGGCGAAGAATGAGCGCTGAAGGTAAGAAAGAGAATGAGCGCCTGCGCACCTGGCTTAAATAGGACGCTGAGCAGGTGCATTAATTGACTGAACCGCCCTAGGGTAGCTAAGAAACCCTGCTACGAGTCATCTGCCCGAAATACGATTATGAATCGTCATTTCAGTCAGACAACTCTTGCAGTAAGAAATATTTATTTGACATTTTCCACATACTTTAGTTGGCATTCACATCTTTTGGTTTGGCATAAGGCTCCGTTCAATTCCATGAGAGATTTCCATAAAACTTTCGGGTAACAAAAACCCCCAACACTTAATTATCCAGAAGAAGAAAAAATGTGTATGTATAATCAGTGTGTAATACAATGGGGTGTGTTTTCGGCAGCATTCCATTTCCATTTCATTTCCCAGTATGACTGCTATGTGTGACCCGGCACCATTGACCGTTTGGGCCGCCCCCGTTCGAGTACAGCGCCACGAAGGGAACATGCTATCTAGTGGATCTGCTATGTGTGACCCGGCACCATTGACCGTTTGGGCCGCCCCCGTTCGAGTACAGCGCCACGAAGGGAACATGCTATCTAGTGGATCTGCTATGTGTGACCCGGCACCATTGACCGTTTGGGCCGCCCCCATTCGAGTACAGCGCCTCGAAGGGAACATGCTATCTAGTGGATCTGCTATGTGTGACCCGGCACCATTGACCGTTTGGGCCGCCCCCGTTCGAGTACAGCGCCACGAAGGGAACATGCTATCTAGTGGATTTGCTATGTGTGACCCGGCACCATTGACCGTTGGGCCGCCCCCGTTCGAGTACAGCGCCACGAAGGGAACATGCTAACTAGTGGATCTGCTATGTGTGACCCGGCACCATTGACCGTTTGGGCCGCCCCCGTTCGAGTACAGCGCCTCGAAGGGAACATGCTATCTAGTGGATCTGCTATGTGTGACCCGGCACCATTGACCGTAGGGTCGCTCCCGTTCGTGGAAACCACTAGAGGAACATACTATCTGAAAGAGAGAGGGAAAGAAATAAAAGAGGAGCCAACATAAAATTACTCATACCTGATCATAGAACGTAACTCACTTCCCCCAAAACGCTGTGCGAAACTAATTTGTACCGCCTAACAACCCGTATGATACAAAACTTAACATCCAATCCAAAGCTTTGATGGCGTATTAGGCATGCTGACAGCCATTATTTGAACCTCTATTAACCAAGAACAAGCTTGATGGCCATAACTTCTGCCATTGTGGCAACTATAAATACACGAGCTTAAGTACATCCATAATTTCGAAGCTCCCAACGACAGTACAACGAACGAGCCTAGTAGCCATAATTTTCTCCATTCGGCATAACATAAGCGCTCAAGGAACATCATTTAATTGAGATCCCAACCAAATATTAAGAACGAGTTCAACGCCCATAATTACTATGCTTCATTGGCATACTACAAAATTGGCTTAAGAACCAAATTCGAGCTCCAGCGCATACTATGATACAACTTACAATATCCTAATTTTGAGGCTTCCACCTGGCTATAATCTTCTTTTAACATCTACAATCGAAGAATTTACATTCATTCTGCTGTTGACATTGATTGATTAATTCAGACAGAAGTGTCATTGGAATGCAGAGGAGGTCCACCGCCCCATCACTTTCAGTGCAGCAATAGGTGCGTCGAGCAGTCATCGTTGCAGCATCAGATCAAGGAATGCAGGGGTGACATCACTTCCTGGAAACGGAGAAGCCGATCGGGGCGTAGGGGTACTCAGGCTCAGGATGTGGTGCATAGATAAAACAAAGCAGTATTAGTCTTGACAAGAATATATAAAAATCCCAGAAACTGAGCAGTTTCAAAATGCTTGAGATAAATGAAATAACAGCGCTTTTCAAAGAACAAATCTGAGAAAGTGAAATTTAGTAGACAGTTAAAGGAAAGACCCATTGTGGATTTATTGCACCCTAGAAACCATCATGATTACAAATTCCAACAGTGAAATGATAGTGAACTATATAACCTGCACAAAGTCTTAATACCAAATTTTTTATATATTCCAAAGATAAGAAAAGTAACCTTTGACAGTTTCAGAGGGACGCACCTTCAGGAGGCCATCGAGGAGTAGGTGATGGGAAGATTAGCCAAGGAGATTTGTAGATGAGGAAGGTCAACATCCCACGTAGCAAAGGATTGCAGCCCGGCTGGATTTGATGCTTTGCATCTGATATTAGTGGTTCTCAAATTGGTGGACAACAAAGTACAGACTACTGAAATTGTAATTAGCCAAGGGCGTCTGGATACTGAAAAAGAAAACTTGAGAGCCATGAGGGATCATAGGTTTTGATAGTATTTTTGCTAGACTGAACCTTAAGCATTTAGAGGCGGAGTATAAGCCACTAAATGGGGAAGCATCTAGCAGACTGTCATCTGCTTAAGCAAGGAAGATAGAAGACTGACTTGTGGACACAAGATTTAACTCTTGAACTAAGCTTGACAGCGCAAGTGATGATTTCCTACGGTCAGGGTAGAAATTGCTCAAGGTGTTATTTAAACATTAACCAAGTCAACTGATGACACAATACTGTCATTCACTATTGAAACAGCCCTAATTTAATCTCCAAGGATGAAATAACCGGACGACATCTTATAAATCATCAGAGCTGTAGATTCAGGCGGCCGGACAAACACAAACCACTCTTAAATCTTTTCCCCCAAACCAGAAGGCACAGCCACAGAACAACAAGTGGATGGAGCCTGAAGACACGAACGTCATCATAACATAACTACTCCAAGCATAGAGAGGGAAGGAACAAACGCAAAACACGAAAACCAGAACAGGAACACGGGGCCCAGGATGGAACTACCCAGAACAAGATGAACACAATATGAACAGAAGACCATAGGACCAAAGCCACAGCAAATGTCAGGTGGCCCAATCATTGACAAAGCATATGCAAACCAAAATGAATAAACACGCTGCACAAAAGCCAAAGATGACATAATGGGGAGAGACAAGCAGCAATGAACCATCCAATCCATAGAAGAAAAATAAATCCGGAAGGGTGGAGGACCATACAGTATAGACAACGTGGAACTCAGATTAGAAAATAAATCCCCCCCCCCACAAAGATCCAAAGACCAGGGATACAGAGGAAATTCGGCCACCGAGAAACCATCAATAACTCGCAAAGTGAAGGAGACCCATTGCCTACAAATATCCAGTACAGAGCTTCTGCTAAGAAAGTTGAAATTACGAGGACTGCCACGGCAGCTGAAAGGTAAACCGACAAACGCGTCGAGCACCAACTGAATGCCAAGAGACGCCGAGAGGCATATAGGCAGAACAGGGAGAACATCAGCGATAAGACATCCTCAGCGTTATGTCGTGCTCGGAGGAAAATCGTGGAGACAGCCTGGGCAGCTGAAGAAAATATATATACTAATCCTGAAGGCACATGAGGAACCAGGCCACAGATGCCCAAAAAAAAAATGAACTGTGAGGCGCCAACGGGTCCAGAGCACGTCACGAGAACCTGAACCTTCGAAGGGCCACCCTTAGTGGGGGCTTTGAAAAACGATGCCCCGGAAAAAAAAAAAAAATCCATCACACATCCCCCACAAACCTCCAGACCAAACCAGAGAAACGAATAACAATAACTGTCCAGCCGAGAAAAAAGGCAGCGACGAGACTGACACGCTAATGCGGCCGACGCAAGTCCCCAGCCAGGGCAGGACCTACTGGGGTACACGGAGCAGGGAAAAAAGGCGAAGCAGAACCAGATGCAGAACGTGCGGGGGCAACGAACGAGTGATCAAAATGAGCCAAAGACACCGCATAAAAGAGACCAAGCACAAGAAATTTGTCCACAGAGGAGAGACAGGTCCAAGAGACAAATTCACATTAAGACTAACCAACAGCTACAACAACGAAGAAAATAAACAGAAGAGCCGCCATAATAATAAAGCCAGCATCTAATTAAAGATAGTCAAGAGTCACCTTCAGCACCTAAAGAACAAAACGGCAACAAAGAAAATGCAAAAAGCCACAAATAATTCAGCCAGCATGAGAAACCAGGCCAGACGAGGACCGCCAGCTGTCACAACTACAGAAAAAGACCCCACAACTCCTGAAACAATAACCGGACGACGCAGAATAACAGCAGAAAATGAATCAGAAAGGCCCCATGAACAAACCACGAGTCACAAAAACTACAATTCCCAGGGTCCTTAGGGGCGCGACGTCACCATACACGGAAGTAAACAAAACAAGACTCAGCCCAGAAAAACGAACCAGGAAAGACCGCACGCCGCTCACCTGAGAAGACCGGCCGACCACGGCAGACGATAGACCCGGACAGCTCCAGATCCGGGCCCACGGACAACCCGAATACCGCGGAAAGCGCACCCCTTGCAGATGCACGCGACCGCGGCGAAACGAACGCGCTGGGCGCCGTTAGCCGCCTGGAGATCGCCGCTAGCTGCCCGGCAAGAGCCGCAAAAAGAGCAGACACGGCGAAAAACGGAAGCCCACATCAGAAATGGGGAATAACCATCCAAAGGATGGGGGGAATACAGCAAGACGTCGAAGAAAAGGAGATCCGCCGGATCCGCGAGCACGGGGAACGGCGAAGAATGAGCGCTGAAGGTAAGAAAGAGAATGAGCGCCTGCGCACCTGGCTTAAATAGGACGCTGAGCAGGTGCATTAATTGACTGAACCGCCCTAGGGTAGCTAAGAAACCCTGCTACGAGTCATCTGCCCGAAATACGATTATGAATCGTCATTTATGTTTTGAGTTATAAGTCAAAAATTATTATAAAAATGTTATGCCTGAGTCACAAACACTTCAAGTGCCACTTCTTTCATTTTTTAGATTTTGGCCATTTTTTAAACAACAAAAAAAACAAAATTGAAACTGAAAAGGATGAAACAAAACAAAAAACATTTTCTTTGGGAAGTACCAAAACCAGAGTAGTACTCTTGTAGTATTCTTTTAAAAATATTTATTTTGTCATTCTTGTTCTGGAATATCAAATAAAAAGAAAAAAAAATTACAAAATTCTTTAATTTGCTGAGGCATGTTTAATTAAATAGAAAATTATTCACTGCTTATTTCCAAGGATTCTTTAAAAAAGAAGAAGAAACTCAATTATTTCTTTTTTTAAACACACATTTAGATATTTCTCTCTTTTCCTTTGTTTTTATTTTTATTTTTTGGCATAACTCTATATCACTCCTGGATCCTTTTCATGCCGTCATTTAACACCTTTATCCTAGACTGAGAAATTCCTCAGAGCAGTACCACTTTCATTCACAAATTATCACATTTATTTAAAGAAAAGACCCGAGGTATTAACACAGCTCTATTTCTGAGACAGTAACATACGACTTCACGGCCGTAAGCACTTTTAGCACGCTTGCTGGCACATGAAAAGATATGTGAAAAAGAGGAGGGCATTGCTCCACGCACAGATGTGAAGGAAATAGCTGTCAGTCTTCAGCCACTGGATAAGGCTGCAACACCGCCATTATTGTGAAGTTCCCAGATAACAGGAGAGAAAGAGAAAAGGCAGGAGAATTAGACAGCAAACGTAGATAAATGTGTTGTTTTTAATCAAATTTATGTGAAACATAAAATGAGGTACATTTGTAGTGATTAATGGAGAAAAGGATGAAACCTCTTGCACGCTTCAAGCGTACGGCTGGACAAAACCCGGCAAGCGTTTTATTTTCACAATTTTTTCTATTAATGGAAAATGTTTGGTCTAAAAGAAAAGAAAAAAGGAAATGGAAAAGGCAACTTTTTTAACCAAGTTGACATGTTCAATTTTGTCTTTTTATGCTTCAACACATAAGACTTTTTTAGTCCTGTGTTGTTGTCATTGACTGTATATGAGAACTGGACTGGGCGTGTGTGACATCACCCCTAGAAAATGACTTACCTCTAGCTCCAGTGACATGAAGCCAATTCAGTCACCATTTTGGCATGTTGGAGCCAGACGACATTAGTAAACAGCGATTGGTCTGAGTCAGCGTTTCTATGGCAACTAGTGTCACCAATCAGGAGTAAGCTTGTTCGAAGTCCACACCCGTACCACTTAATGCGGGCTCGGGAGAATCTGTCAAACATTTTGAACGTTTAAGGTGGGGGCCAAGGGGCACCACATGCGTTCACTTCTTGGCCAATTTATGATTTGAAGAACTTGCAATAAAAAAATTAGGATTAACAAGAACATGTAAAAAAAAAACGTTTTAGAGCAAGAATGGTTATTCTGACAAATAGAATTCACTCAGTCCAGTCCTTTAGTACAGTAGATGATGTACACACATTCTCATTTTTTAATGGTATGAACACTCATCTGCCACTTTATTAGGTCCAATTTGCTGGTACCGGGTTTGGCCCCCTTTCACCTTCAGAGCTGCCTTAATCCTTGGTCACACAGATTCAACAAGGTACTGGAAACATTCCTCAGAGAGTTTGGTCCATGTTGACATAATAGCATCACGCAGTTGCTGCAGATTTATCGGCTGCACAACCATCATGCTAATCTCCTGTTCCAACACATCCCAAAAGTGATCTATTGGGTTGAGATCTATAACTGTGGAGGCCATTTGAGTCAAGTGAAATTATTGTCATGTTGAAGAAACCAGTCTGACATGATTCCAGCTTTTTGACATGGCGCCTTATCCTGCTGGAAGTAGCCATCAGAAGATGGGACACTGTGGTCAGAAAAGACGGGACATGGTCAGCAACAATACTCAGGTAGGCTGTGCAGTTGTGCTCAATTGGTACTGAGGAGCCCATAGTGTGCCAAGAAAATATCTCCCACACCATGATACCACCACCATCAGTCTTAACCCTTGATACAAGGCAGGATGGTTCCATGCTTTCATGGTGTTGATGCAAAATTCTAACCCAACCATCCCAATGTGGGAGCAGAAATGGAGACTCATCCGACCAGGAAACATTTTTCCAATCTTCTATTTTCCAGTTTTAGGGAGTCTGTGGGAATTCTAGCCTTGGTTTCTTGTTCTTAGCAGACAGGAGTGGCACTTGGTGTGGTCTTCTGCTGCTGTAGACCTAGTGCTCCAAGGTTGGATGTGTTGTACGTTCAGAGATGCTCTACTGCAGACCTTAGTTGTAACCAGTAGTTTTATAAGTCACTGTTCCCTTTTTTTTTCAGCTTCAACCAGTCTGACCATTCTCCTCTGACCCCTGGCATCAACAAGACGTGGATAGTTTTTCTTTTTTGGACCACTCTCTGTAAACCCTAGAGATGGTTGTAGGTGAAAATCCCAGTAGATCAGGAGTTTCTGAAATCCTCAGACCAGGTCGTCTGGCACCAACAACCATGCCACGTTCAAAGTCACTTCATTCACCTTTCTTCCTTGTTCTGATGTTTCCTGTGAACTGCAGCAGATCGTCTTGACCACGTCTACATGCCTAAATGCATTGAGTCACTGCCGTGTGATTGGCTGATTAGAAATATGTGTAAATGAGCAGTTGGACAGGTGTGCCTAATAAAGTGGCTGGTGAGAGTAAAGTTGATGTTCCCAGTAAAAAGGATTTGCTAAAATAAGTCACTTTATCATCTTGGTAAATGTCTTGTGATAAAAGGCATTACCAGGCATGATGCTCTGCACATACATTTTTTTAAGCCATTAATCTAATGGCTTGAATAAACCGACTCCCTGTCAAAAAGTTAAAGACTTGAGGAAAGGTTGGAGTATAAATACCCGCGATCTCCAACTGACAACTTCTTGCAAATAATCTGCGTGAGCGCCACAGTCCTGTCCTCATACGCGGTGGCTTTCTCCAGTAAATGGGCCGTCGCTGTGCTTCTGCCTGTTGTGTGCCCAATTTCACAAAAAGTCCCATCAAACCCCTGCCCCTCTCTTTCAAAGGTCACAGCCACTTCAATGTGGACCCCATATTCCGCCACCAGCAGGGATATGAAGGAAGCTAAATTCCTGTGAGTCAGCCCCCCGCTTTTATTCTTCCACTGGCGAGCCCAATTCAGAGGCTTCTCGGGAAGATATAACGATCTCGAAATCAAGCCGCACAAATGAGTCATACAGCCCGCCCACCATCCCCTTCTTTTTTCGTTTTGAGCAAACAAAGGTGTTTTGCTTTTTATCTCAGCCGACATTAGGGAATAAAGGAGGGGCGTATGGGAGGAAGATAACATGTAGGTAAGACACCGGGGGAGGCATTAGGTACAGTTTGAGAAAAGGACCAACTTTTTTCTTCTCTTCTTCACGGAGCGATCAGTGTTTACAGTATGTGGGTGGAAGTCAAGGTGGTGACTGTTTATATATGTGCATCTTAAATGTTTAAAAAGATAAAAACAGCCGTGCATTTTTGATGCAGGTTACTTCACCGGCAAAGCTGCAACGGATTAGGCAAACCTCGACAACCTTTTTGCAACAAAGGCTGTGCTTGGGGCGTGATGAATTCCGACAGGAGACGATAACTTTTCTGAGTTTAGATAGGGGGTTATCTGTAAATCACCCCACCACCACCACTCCTCCACCCGACAACTCGCCTTCAAAAAATGCATAGATCCTTCACTGTAGCATTCGCAGTGGGCTGCACGCTGTCATGACGCGCCCACCTCCACTCCTGCTGCGTGTGCAGACCCCAGCCAAAGACTTTCTCTGTACTGAGCTGCCTTCATGCTGATTGATCTGCTTGCTTCCCGTAAGCCTCGGTCCAATACATCAAGACAGGACGACTTCATCAACTGAACTCAAGGTATTGCAGTTTCTGCCTTTTTTTTTTTTCTTTTCAACCTCTCAAATACTTTTTTCTATTGTCAAAGCATTTCCAGTGGTCTTTTATTCATAATTATGCTGTTTTTAGCCCAAATCAGCAACAACAACATATGTCGGTAGGACATAGTTGTAGGTCATTAAAAATTCACTTCTAAGTTGTTTGTTGGCACGCTGCAGGCCCGCCTCCCCTTCCCGTCACCTCATTACTGAGAATTATTTGTTTACATGCTCTTCTGCTAGCTTACAGCTTCTCACACCCCCAACCCAACTTTACCGGTGGCGGGCAATATTGTAGCTATCCAGAGCTTTATTTGAGCCAGATGGAAAATATAAGTTGCGTTGTATTTTTTAAGATGGTTTGACTTATATGTGACTTTTAAAAAAGGAATAGCAACTACTGCTAGAGGGCACTGTATGTGTATGTACTAGTATTTGCTACTAACAGCAACACAGAAGACAAAGCCCTGCTCAGTCTTATGCTTTGTACACACTTGGCATGTGTGACACAGTCAAGTATGCGCTGAACGTGCATCCTTCAACACTTTAAGCATATGGTTTGTTACCCGATGCTAGCACATTCACTCACAGTTGGAAGTGGCTTGGTGCAAAAGGTCAAAGCAGTGCATATCCTCCTCCAGGCTTTTTCTTTCACAGCTCTATTCCGATATATGAAAGACGTGGTGTCACAGAATTCTGTCTGGGATCGAACTGCTTTTCCTAATTTCTCCTTCAAGATTGATATTAAACTGGTTGGGACTTCCTTGTTTTTAAAAAAGGACACAACCTAAACATCACCACCAAATCCGAGTCCCTGATTGGTCAAAGTTCAACAGGTTTAACTTGTGGTGCGCAAACAATCATTTGCTTTTTGTACGTACAACCCCAAAACATTGTTTAAAAATTGCACAATCATGCGTAGATGCAAGAGTTTTGAACACGGTGGCCTGATATGTGCTTTGTTCCAAAGCGACACAGAGGAGAAAGAATCCAATGGATTTAGGGATTTGAAGTGATATAAAGAGTTTGATTGACTTGCAAGCATGTTCATTCTAGATTCCTTTATAAATCATGAAGCATAAATGTGTTACAGTAGTAAAGGGTGCATATTGTAATCTATTCCGTCATTTTTTTAATTTGCATTTCCAAATGAAATGTCCATTCTTGTTCCTGTATTTTTTTACTTTTCTCCCAAAAGTGCAACTTATATATGATTTTTTTCTTCTTTATAATGCACTTATAGGCCACAGCAACTATTTGAATATGAATATCAACCTCAGAAATGCAAATTTGACCTCAATTGTCTTTATATACTGTATGTCCTCCATTATCAGAAAAGGCCACAAGAACATGTTAAAAACAGTTTATTTTTTTTATCCAAGTGGGTCTGTAAGCCAACCAAAACAACTCTATTGTAGAGCTTGAAGCTGTTTTTAGAGTCGATTTTGTTGAGGAGGCCAGTTATTAATGACGGCAAACCTGTTGAAGGCGAGTAAAACCATTTTCATTAGCGGGAGTGGGTCGTACCTTGATATAAATGTCTGCAGTCTAAAAAGGCTGGGAGCTTACAAATAAGCCTGCTGTCCTCGTATCAACTGTAGTTAAGGGTGTGTGCATTTCCTGCTCGGCTATTCTTTCTTGTGCATCTGTCTGTGTCTCGGAAAGTGTTAAATACACCCAAGTACACCAGGAGACTATTTTCTGCCTCTGTATCTCTCAGTAACCCTCCCCACCCTCCTGTCAGCAGATTGGACCGCACAAGCTTCAACCCCCAGCAATCGTCTGGTGTCGCTGCTTTTTTCCTTTTACACCCCCACCCCCCCTCCGTCCTCCATCTCTCTTTCTTCTTGTTTGTTTTGCTTGGGTCCCTCTCCTCTCTTCCTTCTCTTTTCCAATAAGAACAATAGGTTATGGAATGCATTTTCCTGCAGCATTACTCACAGGCACTAGCCGCCACATGCCATTAGGCTCAGCCAAGGGAGATGAGCGTTCAGCAATGATACGGAGGCAAATCGTGCCTGCCATCTAGTGGTGGAAAGAGGGAACTACTTTTTTTTTTTTTTAAAGGAGTGCAGTTCATGAGCTGGATTGAAAATGGCAAATCTCCATCCAATTTGTTGAAAGCAGAATAGAACACAAGTTGTTTTTTCCAGCTGAACAAATAAGATTGGATGGAGCCCCGCTCCGTGCCAAAGTAACGTCAGGCTCCATTCAGGAACACGCCGGCGTAACACTGTTGTGCTTGTTTCCAATTATTTAGATATTATTTTCATGTGGTACCGATCCAGTTAGAATGGGAGTCAGTTTTTGTTTTGTTTTTTTGGTGGCTCACACTTAAAGATTTCACCCATGAGGTGACACTTTTTATTTCTCCGAGATAACAGCTCATAATATTGATCTGAAATGATGCCACCTTAAGGAGTTTAATTGTTGAAAGTCTATTGTGTGACAAAAAGAATCAATCACCCTCATCTCTCCGTGATTTCATATTATTTATTTCTTTTTTCCCCAAATTTATTTTTTTCACACAATATGTGACAATAGACACATATTGACTTTTCACAGAAGGCTGGATTGCATCAAGTGTTCCAATAAGCCTTGACAAGTGAGCCGGCGTGCACCAAAGCAGGACCCCGCAACGTGGAAGCAGCCCTCGTTTAAGACACCCGTGCTTTCCCTACTGTGACACGTCAATATGTCTGCTGTGAAAAAGTTCTGTAGTTCATCAGCATCACAGCTGCAGCTGCAGCTAGTGTGAAAATGCGACATATTCCAGCCCCGGTCTGGAAATGCGAAAAAGCTGCAGTGGTCTGAAACACAAAATGTGAAGTTACTGCAGTTAAATGGCAACTTGCTTGGGGGTGTTCTGCCAGAAAACTGAAAATAGAAGTTTTTTATTTATTTATTTATTTTTTTACATGCAGTGAGCATTGTTTAGGTCAATATGAACCCAAAGCATCATCTTCCTAGCAACTCTATGAAGGCATCAAAGTTTTTGGATTTTTTGTAAGAAATAGAAATTTAGTTGCTTTCAAACAAATTCACAAAGACCAGCCAATGAAGAGCTGTAAAAACCAGGCGATTGCTGCCAGATTAGGACACGAACGGCTGTGAACTTTTGTGCCGCAGCCACAGATGGCTTGGAATTTAGCAAAATGAATTCTCTCATGATTATGATCTGAGTCTCGTGAGATTCCATCTGCTTCTGCCTCTGTTTTACCATTCTTTGCATCCATAAAGTTGGGGAGAAAAATCCTAACTGATTCAAAAGCCGTTACAGGGAGGGATCGTTTAGAGTGACTAGCAGCTTACTTCATGAGATAGGAACGTGTTTAGGGCTATTAATATGTCCTGTATTTTCTGCATTACAGACTGCACCAAACAATAAGGCGCATCGTCAATCAAAAGCTGCATTTACATGGACAAAAGTCATCGGAATGAGCGCCTGATCGGAAGAAAAATGTGTCATGTAAACACGCTGTTTGGAATATTCTGCCCCAATCAGACTCATTCAGATCAATATTTCTTTCTGATCGAGATAATTTTGGCAAAAATTGTTCAGACGCGATCCATTGTGGTCTATATTCGACAATCTAGTGAGCATCAATGCATCCCCTGCATTATCCCCTGCATTATCGCAGAGACTTCTGGGAATTTTCTAGGGCACTCAGTTTTGGAAATGTAGATTCGGACGGCCCTACAAAATGGCAAACGCATTATAAAGTGGACTATGTAGCGAGTAGTGAAGGAATTCGGACACAACCTATATCTGTAGCTCCCAACCTTGAAACGTGAAAAAAGCCACCCGATACTGCAAAAAAAAAAAAACGTTACTGTGACTAAGCTAACTCCCAACCTTGTTTGTGACATGTAAAAAAAAAAAGGTGTGAGATGGCTACATGTTAGCCATGTTAGCGTATTCACAAAACCTGTAACTCCCAGCCTTGACATCTAAGAAACCAGCCTGATACATATTAATCAAATGTAACTGTGATGATGCTAACTCCCAACCTTGTTAGTAACTCGTAAAAATATAAACAGTCCGACACAATTACATGTTAGCCATGTTAGCATGTTCACGATAACACCCAGCCAAACATTTAAACAGAACACTGTGTACCTCTGAAATTGCTTCGACATCACTAAGCACTACTAAAATTAGTCTTTACAAAAAAGCACTTTGGATTATAGGGCATATTGTTTCTATTTTCAAAATATTACCTTATTTTGGGGACAGAAAATGAGGTAATATTTGTTTTTTTGGAGCTTTCTGCAGTGCAAGTCCCAAACTGTTTGGCAGATGAACAGAATTTAAAAGAATTCAGTAAATAAACAATTAAAATATGTGGGGGAAAAAAGGTCTTCAGTTGCCTTTTGAAATACACAGACAGGGATAATGGTGGAGATGTGGGAATCACATGCCAAAGGTTGTGCTAGCACAATCACCAGGGCTGCTAAAGTGGTGCGTGGGACAATTTAATTTGCATACTTGACCTAAGTGAGCAAGCTGAAGGGTGAAGGAGATTGGTCTCATAAACAAGAAGGAGAATTTTAGCTCAGTGCGGGTTGACCTGTGGTGGGAAGAAATTTTTACTGCAGCATTTTTGATTAGCCTGCAAACGGCTGAGGGCTGCCTTTTTGAATGGAGAAGAAAGAAAAAAACGGTGTAGTAAATAACAGATAAAAATTAAGTTCACTTAAAATAATAAAATGTATACACAAGGATTAGTTTACATGTCCACTGATAAATGTAATAGTTTTCAGATTAGTTAAATGGTTATAAATATTTTGTCAGCATGGTTTTTTTTTCATTTAGTTTTACTATAAGAAACATAAATTAGCCTGTGAGACACAGATTTATAGATTTTTTACTTCATAGATCCACAAACCTGCAAAATAAGTTTACTGTTGCTTTTTTAAGTCACTATTTTGCACATATAGTGCTATTTAAAAGAATATATACAATTATTAAGTGTGAAATAATAGGAAACAACAAGTTTCATTCACTGCCCATCTCCACCTATGTTTAGTAAAACAGGTGAATTTGGTTTTCCATTTAATTGTTTATAAAAATCTAAGTTGAACTTTTTGTTTGTCCTCATTTTCTGCATTGCCATTTTACTTAGTGTCTCCTATATCTTTTTTTCTGTGGTCAATTTCCTGTAACATTTTTCATGCTAGTAAGTCTTAAGTTACAAAAAATTTTATATTTAAATAACTGACCCATTCCAATGAAATTGGTGTTTTGGCCTTTTTAACATGTTCTTGTAGCATTTTTTTTTTTGTGATGGAGGTCATGTGAAAGAATTTAAGATTCAAGCTGCAGTTCAAGCATTTCTTTGTTCAAATCGAAGATGACTCAAGAGCAGACTAACTAAAGACGTTTGAAAAAGCTCCCAGATGTGACGCAGCAAGTGGAAAGGTCGGGCCCAAGTCTCACTGCCCACTCCCTTCTTGCAGACAAATAGATACGTCTCTTTATTTTCTTCATCTGAAACTGTACCGCTGAATAGCGCAGATATTGCTCGCCATTTTTGTTGCACCGCTAATGTTAGCTTGTGGTTGTAAAGGCCTGTAAGCTAGCGGGGAGAGAGTGTAAACAAAGACGATGGGACATCAGTGGAGGACCTGAATTAAATTATTTTCCTTCATTTCTTAAGATGAATTCTATTTAAAAAGGAAAACAATAATTTTAACCACCTGATTTTTTTAGCTTTTTTTTTTTGTTCATGCAGAGGGCTTAAAGAGTCCATATCATGCTTTTTTTAAACTTTTCAGAGTTATATACTGTATATCCATATACAGTATACACCAATATATTACCTTTGGCACACTAAAGTACATTTGTTTTATGACATATTCTTTTTTTTGGCAGATCATTTTCCTACCTACAAGTAAGACGATTCGATATCTGACTAACATCTTTTCGCTCCTTGTGGGACCATTGTCCATTACATGACGTCGACCTACAGTCGGCCTCGGCAGCGTGTCTACGTTTCGCCTGTGTAAACAAACAAAATCTGAACTTTTACAAAGATCGATTTGCATATCGTGCAGCGTTTTTGGCGATCACCGTGAGAAAGTGGATGTGTGTGTTAGCTAGAGGTTGGTGTCTGCAGCGCAGACTCTTCCTGGAAGGGGCTGTTCCTCACTTTTAAATGGATTGGTAGGGGCTGGTGCTTAAAGTGCAGGTTTTTAGAGGAATACTGCGAATGGATTAAAATACCGCTTTGGGGTTGTTTATAGTGAGGAATGAACATTATAATACACTTAAAAGCTCTAAAAGTGGATTTGGCATGGTGAAGACTCTTTAAATATGACTTTCTTACTTTATGGAAAGGTCAGGGATATTTGATTTGGTTGGTTTTGTTTTTCTCAGATTTAATTTCTGCTTTCCTGGTTTTTATCACTTCAGATCCAGATTAGTAATGGTCCTGGCTATTTCCCTTTTTGCTCCTCGTAGTTTCCATTGTTTATGCGACGTTCACACTGGGCTCGGAAGAACAAGCATTCAAACGACCACTTCAAATGAAAAGTCAATGTAAATGCGCACATTTCAGGCTCCCATGTTCAAAACTCTGGCATTTTCGCATAGCTACTCAAGTTTTAAGTCCGTTTTCGGGCTCTACAGTAAAACAGTTGAACGCACGCCAAAGTTGAAAGCAGTTCAACTTTGACCTATCAGTGGCTCGGATTTGGTAGTGGTGTAGAGATTGCGTCCTTTTCAAAACATGCAAGTGCCAACTGTTTGATAATTGATCATGGAGGAGGAATGAATAATAAGATTATCCAAGATTATACAAAACCAAGTCTTTCATATATTGGAATAAAGTGAAAGAAAAAGCCTGGAGGAAGATTCATGAGATTTGCACCGCTTCACACCAAACCTCTTTTGACTGTGATTGCATGTAGCAGTATCGGGTAGCGACAGTCTGATGTAAAGATCATGGTGCATTTAAAAATGCCCATTCAGCACGGTTTTGAAAGGGCATGACATGCGTAGCAATAAAATGTCATCCCGTTTTTTGACTTCAACTCATGTCCTTTTCTTTTTTATGTAATATGTCCTCATGTTCTTAAGTGAAAAAGACAGAAAAAGAAGAAATTACAGAAGTTTCTCCAACTAGGTTCAGATTTAGTGCTTTTCCTCTCATTTGTTGAGCTCTCCTCCCAGTCCTTTTTCACTAAATATGAAAAATGCACACGGCATATTTAGCCTAGATTATTGACTTTTTAAGTGAAGAACTGTCCTCGATTTACAAAAGCCGTATCTTCAACATAGCAATGACTTAAAAAAAAAAAAAAGAAAAGAAACTAAATGTATTCTGCTGATGGAAAAACTGTCATACCTGTCAATATTTGTTTGGTGGCTCTAGGCTCCGTAATCGCATTTAATGCAGAGCAAACGGCGCACCCCCAGTTAAATCATTGTGAAAGTGTGTGTCAGAAATGTTCTCTTTATTCATGAGCATCCGGAGAACAAAGCGGGGAACTCAGTGAGTTACCTCTCCCAGTCGTCCTCCCCGCTGGCTCATTCAAATCATAACAATTAATGTTTCTGGGAGTGTTAAATCCAAGGCGAAAAGGCGCACGAGTGAACGGGAGCAAGCGAGACAGAGAAAATCGGTTTTAATGTCAGAAGATAAAGAAATGAGCAGCAGGCGCTCTCTGGAAGCGAGGCGGTGCGGCGGGGAGAAAGTGGGGAGAAGTGCCGACTTTTCAGCCTTTTTTTCTCGTTAATCTGATGGTTTGGGGGGGAGGGGGGTCCGAGAGTGAACAGCAGCCGGCAGACAGTGGGTGAGTTTTCTCTATCTTCCTCTTGTTTGGCTCGCACATATCTTTCTTCCCTCCCCGTCTCCTTCTCCTTTCTCCACTTCTTGTCCTTTTTCCATATCTCTTTCAGCTTTGCCTGGCTCAACTCTCCATCGCTCCTCTCACCCGTCGTCTGTGATAAATTTCTCACCCACTGCTTTTTCCCCTTTCTTTGTCTCTGCCCATCTCTCTTTTCCCTTCCGGCTGCTCCTGCCACGACTCCATCTTTTGCTTTATTCCCTCCTTTCACTCTCCTGTTTCATCTTCTCCTCTGCCCCACTTTTCCCCCATTTGACATCCCTGCTCTTACACTTACTTCCTCTCTCCCTCTCCCTTTTTTCTGCCCGCAGGACTCTTCAGTAGATTAAGTTTGGTGGCAGCGGTCTTGCTGAGTCAGCCGAATTATTTTGAAATGACCCAAATCTCCAGTCTATAAAGGCGCATCATCGTCACAACTGCTTTTTTCTTTTTTTTTTTCAAAACCACAGGACATGCACAATTTGGTAATAATCTCGCTGTTCCTCTGCAAAAAAACAAAGATTGCACCAGCAGCATGTACGGTGGCCCTAAAGTGCCAATCGCATCAAAAAAAATCATGCGATACAAAAAAAAAATAAAAAAAACATCACACTTTAAAAATGACTACAAAATAAAAAAAATACACACAATAAAAATGAAATATTTTGCATAATTTCCAGAAAAGAAAATGAAAAAAATGTAGGTATGGGGCAGGGCTGATCGGATGGGGATTTATAAATTTTTTTCAAATGCATCTTCAAAGTCCAAATATTTTTTTCATTATTAGCTCAGTCAGTATCCCTATTTTGTATTGTTGTGCTTGTTTTCATAAAATTTGTTTTGGTGTAAAGCACTTTGTGTTATGTTATAAAGGAAAAGTGCTATATAAATAAAGATTGATCTGAATTGAATTACCTTTCCCGATTTTGTTCTCCTGTTTCAGTCTTTAACAATTTATTTAGATTTCTGAACATGACTTCTGTTTTCCTAAACTCTTCTTTTTATTTTATTTAATTAGGTAACACTTTACAATAAGTCCCTTAATTAACGTTAGTTATTGCATAATAAGCATTAATTATTTATTAAATAACGTGTTAACAGACACTTTATGCATTACTTTGTATAACTAATTTTATTTATTTCTCAAACTTACTTAATGCATAACAAAGCTTTAATAAAATTTACCCTATGGAATTGCTAAGCATTATGAATGCATTAAGAACATTTTAGTTAATACATATAAAGCTTTAATAATGTCTGAAGTAATAACTTCCTATGGTTGTTTGTTTGTTTGTTTGTTTGTTTGTTTGTTTTTTAGGAGTTAGGAAGCAAGAGATTACTATGGTTAGCCCAAAGGTGCTAAGTGTTACCTTCCATGTTTTTGGAATTGTGTTTTGGTTTCTAGATTTTTGTTTTTAATTTCTAAAATACAAGGTTGTTTTTTTTAATTTTATATGTCTTTTTAGTTGTAATCCTTAAAATGTTTTTGCCACATGTTGATTTGCACTTCAGGCCCACCATATTAGTCATTCATCCATCTTCTAAACCCGTTTTGTCCCTTTCGGGGTCACGGGGCTGCTGGAGCCTCTCCCGGCTGGGGGACATCCTGGCCAGGTCTCCAGTCTGTCACAGGGCCACAATCACACAGCCATGCACTCTCACATGCACTCCTAGGGACTATTATAGGAGCAATTAAACTATAAATCATGTTTTTGGACAGTGAGAGGAAGCTGGAGTCACCAGGGAAAACCTAGGCATGCACAAACTCCACAAAGAAAGGCCCCTCTTTTGATGTTCTGTGAGCCGGGAGCCTTCTTGCTGTGAGGCAAGGGCGCTAACCACTGCGTCACTGTACAGCCCACCATATTATGTCAGAATAAATGGCTACATTTAGGCTCTTTTCTATTGCAAGCAGTCCACCATCTTTTCTGTTCTTTCCTGCGTCCAGTCAAAAATTGTGTATTCCTCCTTCTGGATGAAGAATGTCTTCACACCCATGTCTACAAACAAGCTCTGAGCACCACACGTTGATTGTCACTTGCAAATTGTCACGCTGACGATACGCATTTTTGCCTTCTTTGATACGCCCCGTGGCTGGCTTTTGTTCTGTCAGGAATGTGGCATTTGTATCGGCAACAGATGAAAGAAAAAACGCAGTCTAAATCTACATTTGCATACATTATTTACTTGATGTTCGACAGCCCAGGCAGGGATGAGGAAGAGCGCAAGTTTTAGAGAAACTTTACAAACTAGAAAAGACATTGTGTCAAAGGTAAGATCTTACGTTGCTTTGGCAATACTATGCATGGATGAGGGGTACTTTTATGATGATTAAGGGACAATTCCCAAATATTGAGTGGCGAACAAATTTGATGTCACTGGAGACCTGAACAAAAACATGAAACAGTATACAGCTAAATAAAAAGGTGACCCTATTGATTTTTACAGTCTGATCATCTTTTAATCTATTTTCAAAGTGTTCCCAGTGGTCTTTAAAAAAGTTTTATGCGGTTTTTAGCTAAATGTAAAGAAAAACTATTTCGTTTTCCAGGACAAAGTTTCTGCAGAGCGGCAGTAGTTCCTTCAAAAATCACCTCTGAGTTGTATGTGGTATGATTGGTGTAGAGCAACAACGCCCCCCTTTCCCTCGCCAATTATATCAAATCAAACTGGATTTGTATTGCACTTTTCCAACCCGTGTTATTCAGACGGCTTTACATAAAAACACAGTCCAGCTTTAAAAAGCAAAACATGACATTAAAAAATAGGAATGAAACCCATACAATGCCATAGTAATGCATGAAATGATTCACTAAAATGAGAAATCTGATGCTCCATTTTCTTTATAAGTGACACAAAAACGTGTTAAAAACACCCAAAGCACCATTTTCATTGGAGTGGGTCTTTAATGACATTTTTTTTTAGAAAAATGTTAAACAGATTTAGAGTAGATTGCAATAGTGCAAGCTTGCAGCATATACACATAATATTGCACCTGCTGAACTGGTGTGGCGCTGTTCATGTGGTAAGTACTATTCCTTGCTTGCTGTCGTGGGTTTCTCAGGGAACGAATGCAGAGGAGCCAAGGTGAGAGTTTTCGTATTTAGTTCCAGAAACCAGAGCACATCAACTGCTCCACACAAAACCACATCATCACTAGACACTCTCCTGTTTCCTGTAACACTTCCTCTTTTTAATCCATAAGCCCCTCCTACTGGGCGTTCCTCTTCATTAGTCCAACAAACAAAGAGTTTTACATTGTTTTGCAGAAACATAAATAAACATACAAAAAATAAACATTTTCAACCAAAGAAACAATCTGTCATTTACAAAAAAAATCCCAATAATCTTCCTTAAAAATAAAATACAAACAACTACTCACTACTTCCGGGTAAACAAACAAAAATAATGATGATAGCGTGTGAACTTTGTGTAAGTTTATGCATGAGGATTAAGAGTAGGCAACCCCGTGTGCACCCAGGGATACCTGCAGAAGAACAGCGACGGAGAAAAAAGTAAGGTAAAGTAAATGAATGGCGTGATTGCATGTGCACGCCAATGCGTGTGTGCGTGTGTATGTGTGAGTGCAGCCACCAGCAGATGAAAGCTTGTAAACAAAACCACGTGACCAAAGATCTCTTCAGCCATTGGCCAGGAACTACGACGGCAACAAGAGAAAGGCGGACGTGCTGCGCTTTACAGTTCTTATCGGTACAGTTAACTTATTAAAACTTTAGATTGTGTTTACCAGTTTTGAATGTTGGGAACAACACTTTTTACTTGTTACTTTGTTACGCTGGAGGCTTGCTGCAAGGCGATTACTGGCTAGAAAACATGCCGTGTGTGCAGTGAAGAGGGTATGACGGATGGCTGCTAAGTGTTTATTACATAGTAATTGCCTGGAAAAAAGTGAGAAGCAACGTGGATCACGTTGAAAAATGTTTTAATGAGCCTGCATTCAATGAGTTGCTGCATTTCATTGTTGCGGTGTTATGGCTTGTTTTTAAGATGATTCTGTTGAGGAACTACAAGGTAGCTTTTAGGATGTCATCATGAGACACAGAAAAGCATATAAGAAGCGTTTTCAGTGCTGTTGAAGAAAATGTTCAAAAAAATAAACCAGGGGTCCCCAAATCAAGGCCTCGAGGGCCGGTGTCCTACATGTTTTCCAACCAATTTGCCATTGAAGCTCCTTATTGGCTAAACACACCTGATCCAGGTAATCAGCAGCAAATAAGGCAGGGTTTATGGAAAACTAGCAGGACACCGGCCCTTGAGGCCTGGATTTCAGGACCCCTGAACTCTTTTTTGTTGGACTCTTTTTTTGTGTTTGACAACACGACAATTATTGCTTTACATTTGTCTGCGGCTCTTCCGTTACTTGATTCCTACTCTTTACGTCAGCTACAGTGGCCATTTTGGTTCAGGGATTCTGCTCTGAGGACAGACTGTATTCTGACTGAGGAATCTCAGAACAAACCCTTGCTCAATCCGATTGGACCACCTCCAAATATGGGTCAGAGGGCAGGTCCTGGTCCCGGACCGCTTGGGTGCATTCAGTTGCAAAATTTGTTCCGAATTATTGGGATAAAACCAAGTCTAGTCCACTTTACGCAAACCAAATGTGTCCAGTCTAAATACACCCCAAGTCACAACTATGGGAATGTTGGAATATAAATGAAAAATTCAATAAAAATAAATGCAAAAAGCTCTACACCTCACAACACAATCATCAAAAATGGTGGGAAAAAAGTTTTGTACTGTTAAATATTGCTCAGAATAAAGTCAACACAAAATGTGTGCTTTTAATCACTAGAGATCTTTTTTTATGTTTAAGCACTTAGATTTGTACTTCTTTGTAAAGCCAGCAATGATGTCATTTTCAGAGTTTGACTTTTACACCTGTTTACTGTAGAAGGTGTGAAAAAGCATTTTCCTCATCAATTATGTCAAGTTGAACAAAGCATTTACCGTAAGCCTCAGCTGTTTAAGTGCTTTCCAACTGTGACAAAGTAATAACTCTGATTAATCGCCCTTTAGAGTGTTTTCACACTTTGGCCACTTACATGTGCTCAGGGCAACATATGTGCAAGCCGGTGTATAAATATCAGCTCAATTCCTTCCAGCTCATTCATTCACACTCATGATGAGACTGAAATAGACCATTTGGGAACAATGGGTGAACGGTTTGGTGAAAGATGACTTTCATTTTGGCACTTTGTTGACTGAATGAGACACTCTTGCACAGTCCATTACAGAAGATCAATGCGAAATACATCTGAGCTTCCAGCTGTTTTCATTTTGATGTTGTTTACTTGGCCGTGATTTGCTTAAACTGAAAGCAAAAACTGCATATTCAGTTTAAGTCGTTTTATTTTTAAATAATGCAGTGTTTTCTTTGTTTAGAATATCTTGTAGAGTAATAGAAATAGTATTTTTAAATCCATTTTAAGTCTGAGAAAAAAAAGTTTTTTTTTTTTTTAAATGCTATTCAGTCATTTGTCTCAATATCAAATTTGCAACAATTGTAAAAAGTTGTAGAAAGGGTTGAAGAACTGCTTGAGGGTAGTTAGGTAAGCAAGTGGTGCCTTAGTTCAATGGAGCAAAGACCATACAAAAAATGTTCGCTTTTTCCACATCATTGACCGTTGACTGATCATCGTGATCAGTCAACGGTTTTTCAATGAGCGCGTGTTATCTAGGTGTCATCGGCGACATCTCTGGTGTCAACCACAAAGGATGTCTTTACAGGAAGCTGGAGAAAACCCCCAAAAACATGCATGCACAGGGAGAACATGGTAGCTCCACAGAAAAATGACCCAGATGGGATTTGAACCTCGCCATTAGGCGAGAGTGCGAACCACTCCCCACAGAGCATTAAAATGAATCTAAATGTCATAGCTAGCGAGGCTAGGCAGAGCGAGATCCCGGAAGGAAGAGAGAAGGTGAGTTTGGATAAGTAAGAGTTTATTTGCTCTGCTGATGGGGATGTTCCCGTGCGGTAGGGAGGTAGCATGGCTGGAGAGGGTCCGTGGGTCCGGGGCGAGACTTGAGGATCACCTGATGGCTCGAGACGTGGCTTGGAGGTCCAGCTATGGCTCGTGAGACGGCTTGGCGTACGGCGAGATTCCTCAGAGAGGTCAGTAAGTCCAGATGAACTTCTGCTTGACGTGTCAAACTTTGGACGTCCACTTGTGGGTAAGAGTTTCCTGGAAACAGGACAAAGAGTTTGTGAGACAAAGGCGAGAGGTAAATAACAAGAGACTGTGAGTAGACCAGACTAGCACCATTAGAGGCAACGAACTGGCGATGAATCCTGGTCCTAGAGCTCCTTAAGTAGGACTGGCAGGCAGATGAGATGAATCAGAGGCCAAGCAGAGAGAGAGAGGGGGGGGGGGGCTGACAGAGGCACCATGACAGTAAAAATGGTTTACATCAAGATTGATGAAAAGTTCATCGATTAGACAAAAATATTATATACGAATCAAGTCTACCCGTTTACCGCGTATAGAAATCCTGCCATGAAACTGCCTTTTGTTCTCTTTTAATCTAAAAGAACTCATCTGTTATTAAAGTGTCATTTCTACAAATGGCAGGCATGAATCTGTCAGGATGTTACAGGTATCAGAAATTGCAGGTGTGGGTCTTTTTGCTGTACTTGAAAAATAGTGTCCTATGTATCACTTCCCACAATAAAACACAAACACTTTTCTTAACATGGAGTACAAGTCAGCACTCATGGCAAGTCGAGCTGAAAATTGTTTGATTCCAGCAACCAGAAGAGCAATCAGCATCCCCCCCACCTCCACCACCACAAAATACAGGTTTGTGCAGGTTTTCATCAGGAAATAACAGCAACATGAAGTGGTACTAAATTCCCATGAACAAGCCTGGAAAAACAACCACTAGTCTCTGCATTTGGAGGAGACGACGCGTCGCTGCTGTTCGTTCACTCCTGTGGATGTTATCATTTAAATTAGGACTCAGTCTGACACTCCGCCAGACCAGCATGCTCCTGCAACTCAGCCGGTAGCAGATTCTCGTGCTACATGAATGATCGCAGCGGGATGGTCAGACTGGAAAAACAAAAGTTTAACAAAGTCTGACCGCTGCACGTTCACACACACACACACACACAGACTTGACATGCCATGTTTTTGTGGCGGAAAAGGAAGCTGTGTATGCTCAATTGCACATGCCGACAGAGAAACACATGGGTGTCCTGGCATTTTGTTTGATTTGTTGTCTTTTGTTGCTAGTTTGATTGGCCAAAGAGTTTCCTTTTGTCAGCAGTGAAAGAACAAAGAGCTCCAAAGTCAGCAGAATACTTTATATATTTTTCCTGAAAGACAAACTTCAATAAAAATTGTGCTTTTAACATGTTCTTGTAGCTTTTTTCTGATGATGGAGGACATAGGTATAGGAAACAAAGCTTCAAATTGCATTTCTAAGTATTTCTTTAAATTGTTGTGAATCACGAAAAAAATGTGTTTTGTACAAGGTACTACGGCAAGCCACAAGCTTCCTGTTCCTGAGGAATGTGGTTAAACTAAAAACAATTTATCCCCGTCTGACGTTGAGCTGATCAGCCAAGCTTTTGTCTCTTCTCTTCTCTTCTGCAGTTTGTCCAAAATACCTGCAGCGAGGCTTTTAACTGGAACCAATAAGCAAACACGTGACACCAAGGAAAGGAATTAGGGTGCAGGAAGAACATCGGGTGGAGGGGGGTCGTTTCCCTCCGAGACCCAAAATGCAAGCATGAAACTGGTATGTGGCCTGTTGAGGCTGAATTACTGAATTTACCTTTTTTTTTACTTTATGTCTCTCTGTCTATTTGTCCATCTGTTTCTTCGTCCATCCTTACATTTTTTTAATCCTTTATTTTATGTTTTTGTACTTTTTGTGGGGTTTTTGTGTCATTTTTATGTCATTGGTTAGCACCCCTCTGCTTTTAATTTGCCTCCTGTTAAATTTAAAATTTTAAGATTGTTTTTTTGGGCCTTGCACGACCAAATAGTATATCAAAACATGATCAGAGTGAGACTGTAAGAGAAGTAAAAAACAAAAAATGCCAGCTCTCTAAGAACTCCAGCGGAAAATCTACACCTAATTCCACTTCAACTTTTTCTTTGTTTCCACAGTACCTCTGTAAAAATCTGATAAAGATTTTTTACCTCCACCGTCAGCGCATAAATGTCGTTTTTCCTCCTGTATGATATACTATCTGGGTTATTACCAAGCGTGTAGGTGTAGGAGATGGAGAAAAATATAAAAGAGAAGCGACAATGAAAAAGCCAGAGCGACAGACGAGAAGTGACGGAAGGGAAGCCGGGGTGGGGGGAAAAAAATAACAGAGGCTTCGGTTGTCCCCAATTCAATCGCGCAAACGTCGAGGAACATTCGGCGGCTTTTTGATCAATTAATCTAGCAGATGGCACAAGCACCATTGGAGGAGATAACGCCGAAACGAGCGAGCAGCAAAGAGGAGAGGAGCAGGTGGAAGGTCTGAAAGTTCTGCCTTTCATGTGAAAGCCGAGATTCTGTTACTTTGAAATGCAGCGACTGATGAGACAGTAGGATATGTGAAAGACAGACAGTTGTGAAGCCATGTGTGTTTTCCTTGCAAGCATGTTTCTGTACATTTCTTCTGATGCGTTTGTTGTTCACTAAAGCCGAGCGGCGTCGGGAAAAGACAGCAGAGGCTGTTAGCTGGCGGCTGCTTATAGGAAGCCAGCGTCCGGGGATAATCAAAGGAAGGAGCTGGGTTCTGTCTGACTAGCAGAAGCTGGGCAGAGCCTGAACCCAACCATACCCCACATCTCTCTCCAACATGCACTCATGAGTGATGTACCGTACAGGTTTGCCCATATCCACCCCTAAGGGCAGATACGTCTAAAACTTTGTGAATAACTAGATTATGGTGTTAAGGACACCATGACTTACACACATAGATGTGGCCTTACAGACGTTACCACATGATCAATAATCGTACATTCTATGTTATTAACCCTCAAGGCCACTGTACAACAAACTTGTGCCTCCCTTAACCCTTGTGCTATCCTAGGCACTTTAACATTGGGAGCTGGGTCATCTAGACCCCACTAGACTAGTGTGTGTGATTTATGATCTTCACTGGTTTCCATGAAAGACATGAAATCCTCTCCACCTTTATCTACCTTTGTCAAGTAGGGATAACATGTCAATGGTTATCTTCATCCCATTTGATAGCACAAGTGCCTACTCCTCTCTACAACCCTCCATAGGCTTGGACGACCCAAAAACCTGCTCTATGAATGCCTTATACTTAATCTTAAATTTTATACTTTCAAACTGTGTTCACACCGTGCTTGGAACCCGAGTTCAAGTGGTGGTTTCAATGAAAGGTCAATGTAAATCTGCTTTGGTTGGACAGCAAAAAGCAGTGCTTCCGCCTGCTTGTTTTAAGCTTCCACGTTTAAAAATCCTGCATTCAGACTGGACATATTTGGTTCACTTAAAGTGAACTAGTTGAACCAAACTATCAGAAATAATGAAAGACTGGTGAACTCCAAAAGCAGGCACTCGGAACTGGAGGAAGTGAACAGTTTTTTCAGCTCAGACGTAGTAGGCTCTCCTGGCAGCCAGGTGGCAGCAGCATTAGCGGTCGGAAAGAGATGGTGAATAATATCTTTGACGAAGGACAGCAGAAAGTCTTTGTTGTGAGCACTCACTCACACGAGCCAGGTCCGGAGGAGGCGTGTCTGAGGGTCTGTGTGCACCCGCCGACGGGGTGGGTGCAACCTGGGAACGTAGAGACAAACATAGGTCTAAATAGGGAAGGCACTCAGCAAGGCGGTGGGGAAGCATGGAGACAGGCAAAGTCAAATCCAGACAAGAGAGTCGACGAGGAGCCAGACAGGAACATGACTTGAGGCGTAGAACTCAAGTCATAGTCATAGCAACGGTGGAAAACCAGATCAAGACTAACCGTTACCTGTGGGAGAAGAGCCAGATCAGGGGTGGGCAAACTATGGCCAGGGAGCCTTATGCAGGCCGTCAAACTATTTAATATGGCCCGTCAAACTGGAATAAATCATAATTGTAATCCTTATTAATGTTTTATTTTCTGAAGCATGTTTTTATCCAGATTCCATGGTGTTTCTTCCTCTTGTGAGGTCCATTACCCAAACACGCCAGTGGTCTGCTCCTGGTCGGGTTAGAACCCTTTGTGACCCACGGGTCAAAAAGTTTGCCTATCCCTGAACTAGAAAACTATTGAAGCAGGTTACTCACTGGCAGTGATAAACTACAGGGGCGGCCCTTCAATGCTCATGGCAACAGGGGAGCATGATAATAGCATGATCTGTTGGGTGGAACGGGCCAGATCCTGACACAATCAGGGACTCGGATTTGGTTGTGTTTTATGGGTAGCGTCCATTTCAAAACATGGAAGTGTCAAACAAAAATTGATCATGGAGGAGAAATTAATAATTGCAGTTTGTGTCCTAAACGGAATTCTATGACCCCAAGTCTTGTATATATCAGAATAGAGCTTTAAAAGAATAAAGTCTGGAGCAAGATTCACCAGGTTGGCACCACTTTAACATTTCTCAACTAAGACTTTTCCAACTATGACTACTAGGGGTGTAACGATACGCTAAAATCTCATTTCGGTTCGATTCAGAGTTTCTTAGGGCTCGGTTCGATACGTTTCGGTTCGGTACGGCTGTTTAACAAATCTGCCTGATATGAACTGCTATTTTATAAAGTATTATCTTATTGTTATTTATTGTGTGTGTTTTGCTGTCGGACACCTGAATTTCTCCCTTGGGAGATTAATAAAGATTTAATCCATATATTTTTGGTATTTTTTCTGTACAAAAAGCCAGAAAATAATTTCTTGCAAAATGCATTTATTGGTTTTATATAACTAAATAAAATTGACCTCTCTAGGTGATCTGCTTAATAAAATAAGAAAAACTATTAGTTGCCAGGAACTAAAAACTTTGAATAATTAACACTGGCATGAAAAATTAACTTGCACATTTATTTTCTTGTATAAATATTTCTATATTTATAAATATTTCTTCATGCCGTTTTAAGAGCATTAACAGATCTATTCTGTGGCATACACTATCTTTGAGTAACGATGTCAACACAACAGAGCATTCCCCACAGGAGAGCGTAAGCTAGACATTAGCCATGCTGATCCTGTGGACATGCGCACTGTCACCTCCATCGCCTGGTAGCTGTTGAAGCTGAAGTGCAATGACGTTTCTGACTGTGGAAGGCTGATCTTCCTTCGGGGTTCACTTACCCGTTTGGACTTATTGCCGTTCTCCATAACTGAGCTACACAAACTAAACGCGCGGTCACAGACTCTGTTGCGCTGCGCGCGACACGCTAGGCCCCCCGCCCCCTTTCCTACGCACGCGAGTGCAGAAACCAGTGAGAGTCTCGGCGGAATACCGCGAGTAACATTAGTTCCGCCTCAACGCAAAGTTAATACATTTGCGGGAAAAAATAAACAAACCGAAACGGTACGAACGTGAACCGAACCGAAAGTGCCGTACCGAAACGATCGGTCCAACTACGTGTACCGTTACACCCCTAATGATTACATGCACTAGTGTCGGGTAGTGACAGTCCAGTGCAAAGACCACACGCTACAAGAACATTCGCATGCCCAGTGTGTACGTAGCATGAGTGGATTTTTCTTGTGCAACCTGAACACATACTGTATGTGGTTTGAGTATGTCAGAGTGTGTTATAGAGATTCTCTCAATGAGCTATGAAAGGCAGGACAGCAAAGTCAATGCCAGAGAGGAAGGCGATGCACAAACATCCACCTCTCTTCGTCGCCCTTCATTGCTTATAGCACCTCAGCTCAAGACCGGAACTAATGAGGGTCAGACCAACTTGCAGATGTACCTTCTTTTACACCCTTTGCATGAGCAGAAAGAAGAATCTAAAGCAAAGGGAAAGGCAGTGGCTTAACCACAGGTTGTTTTATCTCCTAAATAAATTGCCTTGTAGACAAAAGAACTCGACTTGTGGGGTTAGAAAACAAGAGGAGCTAGATGAGGAGCATTCGCCCTGCATGTCAGTTCTTCCTCCCGCTGACGCATCTTCTCTAATCGATGAATATTGAGTGGCTCCCGCCACCAGCGTTTTAGAGGGAGGGAGCACCTACCATCGCTCATTTCTAATATTGATATTTTCTTGCTGTATATGCTCTTTCTTTTTTTTTTACCCCCTCTCTGTTCTGTCTTCCTTCCGTCACGCTCCTGAAGCCTCAGTCAGCAGAGTGAAAACTTTCTCTGCTCTAATAACTGTCTTCTAAGTTTCCAACTGTAATGACTGCAGGTGTTTTGCGCAGTTGATTTTTTTTCTTTTCTTTTTTTAACTACGCTTTTTGCTAATAAAAAAGGTTGCAGAGGGCCGTGTTGCTTACCGCTATTTACTTTCCCTGTGTTTGTTTTTCCTGGCGTTTGACATTCTCTCAGAGGAAGCGCAGCAGCCCTTAGGCACCATGTTGATGCAGGTATGTTTCAAAAGAAAAGAAAAGGAAGCTTTGCACCATGTTGGAATTAAATAATGCTGCTTTACACCAACAAACGTATGCTTTAACATGCATATGAATGTATAGCATCCTAGCCATTATCTGTGGTGCTTAAGACAGCATCACAGTCTACACTAAAGGTGTAGTCACATCCCAGATCATAGAGAGGAGTTGGCCGTATCATGGCCCAGTTGTGTCTTGCAGGTCCCTTAAGGCTTGTTGAAAACGTATCATTGTCGTGCGTGTGCTAAGTCAGTCGTGAAGTAGTTGTAATGCAAAGTTTACAACGCACATGTGTCGCGCATTCAAGAGCATGCTAAACGTGTTCTATCATGTGCTGTTCACGCTAGACTGTCGCCACCCCATACTAGTGCCGGTACTCACAGCTGAAAAACTCGCAAATCTTTTTCTTTCTCATCTCAATACAAACAATAATTATTCCATGATCATTATTCAAACGGTTGGTATTTCCGTGTTGTGAAAAGGACGCCATCTATATGTCACTATCCAATCTGAGTAAATGGTTGAATGGCTCCTTATATAGCGCTTTTAATAATAATAATGGATTAGATTTATCTGCGCTTTTTCTTGTTGCTCAAAGCACTTACATTATATCCATTATTCATTCACTCTTCATTCATACTTGGTGTTGGTAAGCTACTGTTGTAGCCTCAGCTGCCCTGGGGCAGACTGACAGAGGCGTGGCTGCCAGTTTGCACCTACGGCCCCTCTGACCATCACCGGGACATTCATACACATTCACACACCAGTGGAGCCACACTGGGGGCAAGGAGGGTGAAGTGTCTTGCCCAAGGACACAACAACAGCTGGCTGAGGGGAGCGGGGATCGAACCGCCGACCCTTCGGTCATTGGACGACCTGAGCCACTGCCGCCGCTTTTCTACCTACAAGGCCCAAAGCGCTTTACAGTCACAGTCCCAGTCACACACACATTCACACACTGGTGGCGGCTCCGCTGCCGAACACAGGTGCCAGCCTGCCACCAGAGGCAAGGTAGGGTTCAGTGTCTTGCGCAAGGACACATCGACTCATGGGCGTGCAAGGCGGGAATCGAACCTGCAATTTTACGATCATGGGTCGACCGCCCTACCGCTGCACCACGGCCTGATTGGTCAAAGTTGAACCTGGTTTAACTTTTAAAACACTCAGTGGCTCAGCGTTTCGTACGTAAACCTCAAACTTGACTTTAAAACTGAATGTGAGTGTTAATACCCTGAAATGCGCTTATACCCATGTTTGGATGAACTTTCTATTGGTAGTGGACACTTGAACCCGCGTTGCGAGGTAGGTGTGAGCGTAGCATCAAATGGTTGTGTGACGAAGTAGCGTCACAGCTTGCAGGACAGCGCCTGAAAACCTGTGACGCTACTTCGTCACACAACCATTGTTTGTTTGTTTCACCTATTTTCTCCCAGCCCAGTAGCAGTTTTTAGTTTCACTGAACACATGCACACACCCAGGCAAACAAATCACTCACATTTCATATTTTGTTTAATTCTAAGGGTGCACACTTGGTTTTAAACAGAATCTTACTCACCATCTAAGTTTCCTTCACAAACAGCCAAACCAGAGCATTGTACACATCAGCATACATATCCACAGGAAACAGGAAGTGACTTCACATGTCAGGTTTTTTTTTTTTTTTTTTTTTTGCTTTGTTCCCCTTTCTGTCTCATTGATTTTGTTTCAAACCTATATTTGTATGTCAATTGTTACTATCTTTTTTCCTAGTTAAATATCTGGAATTTTTTAGTTATGTCAAAGAATCCTCCAGGAATTTGTTTTAAGGAAGTGTTTGGTTAATTGGCCTGTGGAAGGGAACCTTTTCCCAGTTGACAGAGAGCAGTCTTGGTTGCACTGGTGGCAACAGGGTCTCCCTGAATCAGTTGAATTTATTCTTTAAATATTGTTTTGGGATCAGTAAAATCCCATTGTTTGAAATTTGGAGTCTGCTGGCTTGGTCCTATTTTAAAGTGATTTATTTCTGAGAAGAACCCCATCACAGATTGTCACTTCCTTTAATTAAAATGTACACCATCGATAACGTTACTACCAAATCCGAGACCCAGATTGCTCAAAGTTCAACCTGGTTTAATTTTTAACATAAGTTTAGTAGACACATGTTTTGTATGTAGAAACTTGCGTAACTACACGTGCATGTGATTTTTGATCACGGAAGCCACAAATATGCATTAACATAGACTTTTAATTTGAAGTGGCCACTCGAATACACGTTGCTGAGGTTGCTGTGAATGTAGCTATTCAGCTTAACTTAGACTATGATCACATCTACCAAAATGCCACACAGCAATCTAAATGTACGTTTTTCAGCTAATCTGGCTGGTAGTCGCCGAGGTTTAAGAAAAAGTTCAAATTAAACGTCGACCGGATGTTTTTTTTTTACATCGGTCAGTGGCCAAATGACCACATTTGGAGGTCGGGCAGTTGCAGTCAAGTGACAGGCAGGTGGCAGGAAATGAGGCTGCAAAATAATTGACTGATAGGAGGGTGTCCAATATCCCCACAATCGTCACATTTCAGATTGTCACTCCCCTGCCCCCATGGTGCTGTTTCACCGCCATCGTCTGATTGTTAGAAATCGGACGCCAGCCCTCAACGAGGGCTGTTGAGATGGGCAGGGGGCCCGTTGTTGACCAGACGTCAATCAGACGATCCTGGGCACTGTGAGTCCAAATGGGGAAATGAAATGAATGCACCACAGCCACTCTGAGTCCTACGTCTTGACGAATTGCGGTTGATGCTGAGAAGAATACACAGAAGACAGAACATTGGGAGGCACGTTGTCTAAAAATTAGTATATTTGGAAATTACAAGATCATAGTGTGTGCTCAAAATCGGAGTTGCAAATAAATAGTGGTGCGGAATTGCCCAATTTAAAGACCCCCGGCACTTTATATGGACGGCTGTGTCATTCATGACCACACAAATGATATAAAAAAAGAGATTTTTAAGATTCTGCTCATGCCTCCCCATTGCGCGTTGTATATGTGTCCTTAGAATTCCGTCCGTAGAAAAAGGGATTTCTGGAGTCAACGCAGTGGAGTTCCCTAGTCAGTAGTCTCATGTTTCGTTTTCCAGAGCTAAATGTAGGACAGCAGTCCACATGGTTTTATGTGTAGAAAGTAACATACTTTGCAGTCTCATGGAGGCTAACATGTCCGTCTTTACATTGGAGTTTAGTTCAGTTTCAGTTTAGTTTCTCGTTGTAAACCATGTAAACCTCTGAATCTGCTTTGGTTGGACTGCAAAAAGCAGTGCTTCCACATGTTTCTGTACGATAACCCCTAAAGGAGAAATGCTGTATTGAAGCCTAGCTTAGGTGGAAAAAGTGCTTTCCTGTATCACTGTAAACCATTTATATGCCAGACACACACACACACACAGTACAGCATCATTGAGGTGCACCAGACAGAACATGTAGCACTGGTTAATAGACCAATTTATTCCAGAATATTACTCATTAATTTGCATAATTATTCAGACATTTGTTCGCTACAGAGTACACTGATTGATAGAAATTTAATTATGACACCTCTTAGTTATTAAACGTAATCAGGCTAAGCCACTTATCTTTAACACTTACCTTTAGTAAGTACAAGAGCCGGAAGAAATTACCGGCAAGCAGCAGCTTCCAACTTAAATCACTTCTTCCTAACACATTATCCTCCGCCGAATATTGTTTGGTATTTGACCACAACATGATGATTCCCACCAATCAAAGGAGCATGCATTAGGAATTTATGCAGCACATGAATACTTGAACTCTTTTTTTTTTCTTAAGAAAGAGGAAATACTTAAGAAAAATTCCATTAGTACCAAAACAAATAAAAAAAAGGTTCAGGGTCTTCTGTAAAATCCCACCAATAAGAGAAGTATTATTAAAGACAAAGTTGTTTACGAGTTCCAGAAAAATATGAACGCACCGTTTAGTTTTACGTTTAATGTGTCTGCTGTGAATGCGATTTGTCTTTGTCTTAAATACGACATTTCTCCTGTAAGCAAACTGTGAAAATATGTCAAGGCACATACATCGAGTCCTGAAACATCGATTGTCCAAATTGCCCATGTGTGTTTATTTATTGAAATAAAATAATATATAACCTTCTGGAATGTTATTGATCCCATAAGGGGGCAATTATTTTCTTACCTTAGCTCTGTTGAAAACTGAATAAAACACACAAACAGCTCTCGTAGGGGGTGGGGTTGCTTTTGGTCGGCGGGGGTTGTCTGATGGGTGCGGGGTTAAGGTGCCTGGGAAACAGAGCTCCCGTTGGGGGCCCGGTTGCCTTTGAGCTGGGGCTCTGATCTGCAACTTTGGGATGGTATCTAGCTTTGCTCTTCCCTGGCTGTGTGGTCTTGGGTGGGGGGCTGGTGCACTCTGCCACACTGTGCAGCTTGACCTGGTGCATCATGCTCTGGTGGGAGTTGGGAAACAGGGTTCCAGCGGCACCAATCTATGTCGGAGCATGACCAGTACACCTAACACCTCACCAAGAAGCCTGGGAGTTGGTAGCGGGGAGGGGGGCTAAACAAAATAAATGAACAAATAACAAAATAAATAAATATGTAAAGACAAATATCAATCAGTAGGAAACAAAATAATAATAATTGAAGAAATAAATAAATAAGGTTTAATAGATGTCCCCACCACCACCTAGCAGGCTTTGTTTGCATTAGACATGTAGAGATCATTGGTGGAGGCAACCACCAAATTTAATTGCACCCCCTCTTAGTACATACACTACACACTAAACGCCAACATACAAATACACTCACGTAGGGCTCTGTAGTGGACATGTTTGGGTGATAAGATTCTGCTGTGTAACCCATGTGCTATCCTAGGCACTTTAACATTGGGAGTTGGGTCATCTAGACCCACAAGACAGTGCGCTGAACCTTTTTTCTTCAATGATTTGTGATCTTCACTAGTGTCAAAATCAGCAAGAGATCAAGTACTTATTTTCTTCACTGTCGGTGCACAACTTTTTTTCTTTTTCTTTAACCCTTGTGCTATCCAAGGCACGTTAACGTTGGAAGTGGGGTCATCTGGACCCTGCTGAACCTTTTTTCTTCAATGATTTGTGATCTTCACTAGTGTACATGGATTACATGAAATCTTCTCCACCTTTCTCCACATAAGTCATGGTAGGAATAACATCTCAATGTAAGGGTGGGGTCATAGGATCACAAGGGTTAAAAGGGAGGAGTCTGTATTGCCATGGCCCACCAATTTTAAGTGCGCCGCTTTAATACACTCACACACAAGGAGTGTTAGGGTTGTATGGTTTTGTTTGGTTTTTGGTCATGTTCTGAGTTGCCCTCAGTCACACTGTTTCCCAGCCCATCATGATCCACAGCCGTCGTCATTCTAGTTAGTTGCCTTAAGCCTATTTAAGTGTCTGGTTTTCAGCTCGTCCTTGTGAGGTCATCTGCTCTGTTGTGTCCCCTTGTTGTTGCTCCGTGGGTTTTTGGCTTTTTCCGTTTGTTTATTGCATGTTTTATTTTCTGCCAACAAGGCTGGTCTGCTGCATTTTGGGTCTTTCACCACTCGTTCCTGCCCCCCAGACTGGTGGGATGGGCCGGCGTCTGCCACCGGGGTGTTTGGTGGCATCATGGGGGTTCCTGCGTCCCTGACCTTGCCGCTCTTTTCCACACAGGGAGTCTACCACATCTGAGTGGAGTAGACCGTGAAAAAATGCAACTTACACTCCAAAGAAATACAGTACCTTCTACTCTTAATGATACATTTCTTGAACTTACCTCATATTCCCTGAACAGGTGTGCTGGGTCCTCCTGGAGGTTTATGCACAGTCCCTTTAAGATGAGTTTTCTGAGAACCTCAGTGTCCTCAGTCCAAAAGGACACTGGATGATTCTTTTTTTATGGATCAAGCTTTTTATGGCTCATTTTATCTTTGTTTTTCATGCAATTACAAGAAAATACAATCTGTGACACAAATAAAAAAAAATAATTAGACAATGTTATTTACATTTAGTGGCTCACCTGTCTGAATAGTTGTAAGGATGATTAATTCGTGTGCATTATTTTTTTGTTAATGTGAGATTGGAAAAAAGGCCCACGAGGTCCCTTAACATACAAGATTTAAAGAGTTTATTACTTTTTTTTGGAATATTTTTAATGTTCTCTTTTAAGGTGTTTGTATTGGACTGATATGAAGGCATAATAAATGCACCTCAAAACAGACTAATGTCCCTAAGGCAAGGGACATTAGTTACGTTCATTACGTCGATCACGATCGACCGGTGGATCTTCAAGATCTTCAATCTTCTGTTATATATATTCTAACAGAACCTTGTTCTCACATCTAGTCCATTTCATATTACCATATTCATATTCATATTACCAAGCGATGGGAACATCAAGAAGAAGGAACTTGGAGAAATACAAGGGACTCAGAGAAGAACTGGAGGAAGCCTGGAAAGTGAAGGTGACGGTGGGCACCACTGTGGTAACTGGAGCATTCGGGGCAGTGACCCCCAAGCTAAAGGAGTGGCTACAACAGATCCCTGGAAAGATCTCAGTCCAGAAAAGCACAGTTATAGGAACAGCTAAGATACTGCAGGACCCTCAAGCTCCCAGGCCTCTGGTAGAGGACCCGAGCTTGTGTGAGAAACCACCCTCGGAAGGGTGAGAGGGGCAAAGTAAATGTATATGTATAAATATATAGAGGTAGATCTTTTGAAACTTGTCATCTCAAAAATAGCCAAAAAATTGTAGACACCCCTACCCTAAGGCTTAATAATGATAACCAATCAATCAACCCTTGCTTTCTCAATATTTTCCAGGATGTGCTTCAGTTTTGCTCCAATCACTCCTCGTTTTTTTTGAATAATTTCATTTTGTATGTGTAAATGTCCAGCTGGGAGAGGAATCTGGACTGAAGCAGCATGGTGGTTATCCTTCTAAATTCAGCATTTATCTGAAAGAGCAAAAATTAAACCTAAATTCTGACGACTGCAAAAAATGTCAAGGAGAAATCAAGGGGACTAAACCGCAGCAGTTACATGTTTTCTTAGTATTTATAATTTGAAGATAAATACCATAGTATCACAAACCTCACTCATGTGAAGAATGCAGGCCATCTTGTCTAGTTTCCTTTAAATTATTTCCCTATTTGTCCTCGTCACATCATCAAGAAGTTCAACTCTCAGTCTTTCCAGGCTTATGTCTGATTCTCCCATAGGATGTGGGGGCAATAATTAACTTCTGACCGTCGAGGTTTCTTTATGGAATTCCCCTCTGGCTTCATCTTCAGGGATTTGATAGTCACTTCTGTACATCCAAGTTTTCTCAGATGAGTGTGGTACTTGGCAAGCTTATTTACCAAACTGGCCTTCCATCCACCATGTCCAGTGAAAGAACCTCTGTTACTCAAGCAAGGATGCTGCGAGACAAGTGCCTTTGCCACCGCATTGAATTCCTTGCCACTGCAGTAAAGTTTGTATTTGAGGGTTTCTTGCACTAGGGGTTTCAAGAATATAAGTGATTTATGCTCATCCATAAACTGAAGTCTGAAGGTATGGTTGAGGTTGCACTGTCTTTTTACCTCCTGAACCGCTTCATCAACGGATGTTGGGAAACCCTCTTCAAACAGCAGTCTTTAAGAGTTCCCCTTAGCACCTTGAAGGCAGACATGATGATCTCTTAATCTGTGGGGAATAACAGAACAGGTTAGATATAGTGATTACTTTCTCCATTATGAACAGCATCCAAATCAGAAAGAGAATGCAAAACTAAGCAAATAAATGTGCTATTTATTCTCTATTGTAACAATTTCAATGAATCTGCATGTTCCATTCTTATCCCTAATGATGACATGGCTTTTTAAGGTTACCATGCGGTTTCTTCCACTCATCACTCAGTGGATAGGTATCAATCAGTTCTTCAAGTGCAATAAGTTTCATTGTCTTTGATGATTGCTGTAGTGCAAATGCTCTGTATTTATATGCTGTATAGGAATGCACCTCATATATACACCTCGTGAACCTTATTATAGATGTATATGTATGATGTATATTCATGACAAGCAAGAGTCATATTCAAAACAAAGACTAATTGTATTCAAAACAGACATGTAAAATGTAAAACTGAATGCTTTCATATTTTATATTTAAATTGTGCACTAGGTATTCATTTCTGCACAATTCGGTTTTATGCAAACGTTCGTTATTGACAGTTATTTTACCCATATACAAACCACATCAAGAAATATAATTTCAGCATTTCTAGGCAATTATTATTATTTTAGGATCCAAAGGTCAAAATGAAATTGCAGTTTCGTAAGCTGGTTCAAAATTGACTGTAACCCTTGTGCTATCCAAGGCATTTTAACGTTTGGAGTTGGGTCATCTAGACCCCACTAGACAGCGCGCTGAACCTTTTTTCTTCAATGATTTGTGATCTTCACTGGTGTCCAGGGATTACATGAAATCCTCTCCACCTTTATCCACCTTTGTCAAGGTAGGAATAACACATCAATGTATTGTAGCGACTAACGTTGTTGGGACTCTGTTAATGTGTTCTGTGTTACATCGTTGCTCCAGTGTGATTGGATGAGCAGGAGAATGGGCGGAGGAGCAGACAATAAAAGAGGAGTCGTGGGTGCATGAGGTGGTTGGGAGGATGGACGCGCTGATTGAGAGTTCTTATTATCGTTGTGCTGTATTTGGCGTGGTTACGGCCGACAGTAACTGTTCCTAAGTCATTAAAAAGCCTCACGGTTAGAAACGGTCGCCTCCGCTTCATTATTGCGTCAGTGGGACGCTACACTGGTGTCAGAAGTGAAACAACGGCGTTTTCGGCTAACTCAGTCAAGCTAGCGCGGCGCGCGACATGGCCGTTCAGCGGGACAGGACCGGCGCTCGCCCAAAAATCAAGGAGGAGATGGAGTATGGTGATTATGCGACTTCTCCGGGACGAGAGACGGATTTTTCCCGCGAGTATGACCACATGCTTCGGCTGAAACAAGCGGCCAGGAGGATGGCCGCGGACGCTGGATTCGGCGCGAGTGCGGCTCACGTTGGCGCCGGCGCGAACACCGCCGCCGGAAGTGACAACAACATACCGGATGTAAATAAACATGGCGGCGCCCTGTGCAACCAGCTACCAATGAAAACGCCTAAATACTCCGGTAAGGCTGACTGGGAGGCTTTCTATGCACAATTCGAACTGTTAGCACGGGCCGCCGGATGGTCGGAAGACACTAAAGCTCTCCAGCTGGCTCTGTGCCTCACAGACGAGGCCTCCCATTGTTTGTTGCTGCTTAGTCCAGAAGAACGGGGCAACTTCCAGGCTTTGGTTGGAGCTCTGCAGCAGCGTTTTGGACAGTTTGGCCAGCCTGCTATTTTGCGCTCAGAGCTAGCAAACAGACAGAGGCGAACGGATGAGCCACTGCGGGTTTTGGCCTCTGACATTGAAGCTCTTACAAGAAGAGCCTATCCCCACATGCCCGCTGCGGTCCAAGCTGAGCTGGCGAGGGATCAGTTCATCCAAGCCCTGTCTCCGAGGGACCTGCGAGTACAGACGCAACTGGCCCACCCCTGCACCCTTTGAGAAGCTTTGGAAACGGCGCTAGAAAGAGAACTGGTTGGAGCTGCTGCTGAGAATGGTGCCATTGGCTGCAACCCTGTTGTAAGAGTTGTGGAAAAAGCAGCCCCCGACCCAGAGGAACCAGGATGGGTCCAAGAGCTCACAGAACTGATCCGAACTGTGGCCGTGCAGCCCCCGAAAAAGGGTAGCCGCTTCCGCTGTGACGCCCCTGTCTGTTGGTTGTGTGGCCAGGCTGGACACATCAGTGTGCGGTGCCCCAAGCGTATGGATCCTCAGGGAAACGGCCCGGGGTCTGTGTAGGAGGGACGTCACAGGCCCGTTTTCGCATGTCCCACCCTGATGATCTGCTAGCAGATGGAGCCCAACTTGACAGCCGGGGGAGGGAGGCTCAACTCCCCCCAGAAGCAGACGACAGTGCGGAGTGGACCAGAGTTGTGGGCTGGACCCCTGTTGGGGACTTTTGCCACGTTCCCATAACCATAAAGGGGGTGTCCTGTGTAGCACTTGTGGACACAGGGTCCACTGCCACCATGGTCAGGCCTGACATGGTCCCAGCTGAGATGCTACTGGAGCCCACAGCTGTCAAGCTACGAACTGTGACCGGGGACTTGACTCCCATGCTTGGCCGGGGGACAGCGAACATTCGAGTGGGTGGCATGACGGTGGATTGTAAGGTGTGGGTTGCAGCTGTGCAGGATCAGTGCATATTGGGCTTGGACTTTTTGAGAGCAGCCCGATGTGTGTTGGACCTAGGGGGGGAATACCCTGGAGTTTCCGGGGGGCCTAAGGTGCCCATGGTCCGACCCATTCGGGCCCAGTGCTTACCCCGAGAGACATCAAGGGCGGTAGAGATGCAACAGGACCTGTTCCCGCCCTACTCTATTCCGCTGCCCACCACTCTTCAACCTAAGATCGAGACGCAGCCACTGCCCTCAGATCAGCGGAACGCAGTGGTTGAGGCTGACAGAGTGACAGCTGTGAAGGAGATCTGGAGGCGCAGCTGTGATGGGTTGCAGCCGGGACAGAAGGATGAACTGTGGAAGGTGCTGTTTGAGTATAGAGACATTTTTGCACTTTCTGAGGATGAGGTGGGGCTGACGCACCTAGTTCATCATGAGATCGATACTGGAGATGCCCGCCCCATTAAAACACGCCCCCGCCGCCTCCCCCTTGCCCACCAAGTGGCTGCTGACAGTGCGATTGAGGAAATGCTGCGTGGCGGCATCATCGAGCCGTCAGACAGCCCCTGGGCTTCAGGGGTTGTAATGGTCAAGAAAAAGAAGGGTCCGAAAATGCGGTTCTGCGTGGACTACAGGCCGCTGAATGGGGGTGACCAAGAAGGACTCGTACCCGCTGCGCCGCATAGATGAGTCTCTGGACTTGGTGTCTGGCTCATCTTGGTTCTCCTCATTGGACCTGCGCAGTGGATATTGGCAGGTGCCGCTCAGCCCGAAGCCAGACCAAAGACTGCTTTCTGCACCGGGAGAGGGTTGTGGCAGTTCCGCGTGCTCAGTTTTGGCCTGTGCAACGCTCCTGCCACGTTTGAGCGCTTGATGGAGAAGGTGCTGGCCTCCATCCCCCGTCAGGAATGTTTGGTCTACTTGGATGACATTCTGGTGCACGGGGGGTCTTTCAAGGCTGCGCTGGAATCACTGAGGAAAGTCCTGCAGAGGATTGCTGCAGCAGGTCTGAAGCTGCACCCTGACAAGTGCTGCTTCATGAGAAGAGAACTGGAGTTTTTGGGTCACAGGATTGGGGGCGAGGGCATCAGCACTTTGGAGGAGAAAGTGCAAGCTGTGAGAGACTGGCCAACGCCCACCACTCTAAGAGACTTGAAGAGCTTCCTGGGGTTAGCCTCCTATTATAGGCGGTTTGTTCGCGGGTTTTCCTGCATTGCTGCCCCTCTGTTTCACCTGCAGAGGAAGGACTGTGACTTTGTTTGGACGCAGGAGTGTGAGCAGGCTTTCAGCTCTTTGAAGAAGGCTCTGACAAACTCTCCTATCCTGACCCCCCCAGATCCCAAATTACCCTTCATTCTTGATACGGACGCCAGTGATGTGGGAATGGGGGCCGTGCTGAGCCAGATGGGGTCAGCAGGAGAGAGGGTGGTGGCTTACTTCAGCAAGACCTTCAGTAAAGCGGAGCGGCGCTACTGTGTGACTCGCAGGGAGCTCCTGGCTGTTGTCAAAGCCATAGGCCATTTCAGATACTATCTGTGCGGCCTCCCCTTCACAGTCCGGACAGACCACTCTGCTCTGCAGTGGCTAATGACCTTCAAGGAGCCAGAAGGTCAAATCGCTCACTGGCTGGAGGAGCTGGCTTCATTCTCCTTCACAGTGGAGCATAGACCGGGCTCCCGCCATGCTAATGCTGACGCCATGTCTCGACGCCCCTGTGCCCTGGCAGGCTGCCAGTACTGTGAGAAGAGGGAGGCTCGGGAAGCAGTAATCAGCAGAGAGGAGCAGAGCCACACTGGTGAAAGCAGCTGGCCAGTTTGCAGACTGGTGCAGGGTGTGGACTCCACTGAATGGAGAGCGCATCAGGAGCAGGATGTTGACCTGCAACCAGTGCTGCAGTGGGTGGAGGCCGGCCGCAAACCTGAGTGGGGGGAGGGTGGGCAGGGTGCTCCCCCGGCTCCAAAGGACTCTTCGAAAAGTTTGATGCTTTGAGACTGAAGGATGGAGTACTTCAGAGGGCCTGGAAAGAGCCAGCTACCGGAGAAGAACGGTGGCAGGTGGTGGTCCCTCGTACGCTGAGAAACTCAGTCCTCCAAGGTTGCCATGGAGCTGCAGGGTCTGGACACTTTGGCGTGTCAAAGACCCTCCGTCGCATCCGCCAGGGGTTCTACTGGGGCCAGCTTAGGAGGGATGTGGAAGACTTCTGCCGCTGTGACATCTGTACAGCGCATAAAGGCCCCCCTGATCGGTCCCGCGCTGAGCTCCAGCAGCTGGCAGCAGGGGCACCAATGGAGAGAGTAGCAGTGGACATCATGGGCCCGTTTCCACGCACAAACAGAGGTAAACGATTTGTTCTGGTTGCCATGGACTACTTTACAAAATGGCCGGAAGCATATGCCATCCCAGACCAGGAAGCAGTGACTGTTGCAGATGCCCTGGTGGAGGGCATGTTTTCCAGGTTTGGTGCTGCTGAGGTCATTCACAGTGACCAAGGGAGGAACTTTGAATCTGCTGTGTTTTCCGCCATGTGTGAGCGTTTGGGCATGCGGAAGACACGGACCACCCCCTTACACCCCCAAAGTGATGGATTGGTTGAACGTTTCAACAGGACCCTGGTGAAGCAACTAGCCATCCTCACCTCAGCACACCAGAGTGACTGGGACGAGCATCTTCCACTTGTTTTGATGGCATACAGGTCTGCAGTGCAGGACTCCACCTTATGCACACCTGCTTTGCTCATGTTGGGACGAGAGCTACGCACGCCAGCAGAGATGTCTTTTGGGAAACCCCCTGATGCCCTGGGAGCTCCGCCTGGACCTGAATATGCCAGGAAGCTGCAGGACAGAATGGACACGGCTCATGCCTTTGCCCGCAATCAGCTAGAGAAAGCCGGCATAAGGCAGAAGAGGAACTACGACCTGAGGCCAAAGGCAAAGACTTCAAGGCAGGAGACCTGGTGTGGGTGTATAACCCGAAAAGGAAAAAGGGTAGATGCCCTAAGTTGGACTGTCAGTGGGTGGGGCCCTGTGAGGTGCTGGAAAAGCTGGGGGAAGTGGTCTATAGGGTTGAGCTCCCACCTGGAGGAAGGCGTGTGACCCTCCACAGGGACAGACTGGCTCCGTACAGGGGTGATGCACGGCCACAGCAGTACTTTGGGAGGTCGTTGCCCCCCTCAGCTACCCCCACCCATGCTAGGGCTGGTCCCCCCACCAATTACCCACATGTACCCCCACAGCAGCAGGTGGTCTCGGGACATCACATGTCGCCATCTGTGCCGGCTCCACGGAGGCCCAGGAGACTGAGACAGCCCCCCCCCCCCCCCCACCTCTGTGACTTTGTGCGTGACCCCACGGGACGTGGGACTTTGTAGGGGGGAGGCAGTGTAGCGACTAACGTTGTTGGGACTCTGTTAATGTGTTCTGTGTTACATCGTTGCTCCAGTGTGATTGGATGAGCGGGAGAATGGGCGGAGGAGCAGACAATAAAAGAGGGGTCGTGGGTGCATGAGGTGGTTGGGAGGATGGACGCGCTGATTGAGAGTTCTTATTATCGTTGTGCTGTATTTGGCGTGGTTACGGCCGACAGTAACTGTTCCTAAGTCATTAAAAAGCCTCACGGTTAGAAACGGTCGCCTCCGCTTCATTATTGCGTCAGTGGGACGCTACAGTATATTGATAGGGTTAAACATTTAACCATTTAACACCTGGGATGTCGTCAGTGCTGACTAAATAAACTACACTCTTTGAAATACCGTAACTATTCGACCGGCAATGTGTCTTTTTCATATCTGTTTTGCAGATACATGCAACACTTTACATTAGTTTCTCCACAACAGAATCAGCTGATTCACATTGATTGCGTGAAAACAACAGTAAAATGTTGCATATCAGAACAAGGCTGCTTTTCTTGGCTTTAGAATATGCTGGAGTTACATGAATTGCGCAAATAGTTGAAGAGTTACAATAGTCGAAAGAATGTCAACTCCAGGGTTAAAATGGTTAAGTGTATAAAATTATGCTATGACTGTAAATTGCAACCATCAATGATGGCGCTTTTACCTGTACAAATATTTGCTGATTAGGTAAAGTTGCTAAAGGAATGCCTAAAACTTTAAAGCTCCTAATGGTTTGGTTTTCTTTCGCACTGAACTTTTGAGACTGCCTGTAAATGCTGCATACTTCCGACAATTGCAATCTGGTGAAATTCTTTCCTCCTTGACTTTAGTATAATGCAGAAACCGAGGTTGTGCCAGATCTTTTATTTAATTTGACAGATGCTTGATGAATCTTTTAACCCTACGATGGCCTTACTGGATGTGTTCCAGCATTTTTCAGGCTTGATTTTTCCACCAAATCTGTTTTTTTTTCAAAGGGCAGAGTTCTTTAATGCCATATTCGCTAAAAAAAAAAAAAAGGAAAGGAAAAAAAACTGAAGAAAATCCCACCAATAGCTAAAAAAGGTGAAAAAACGTCAAAGTGCGCAGTATTTGGGGGATTAAAATAAGGAAAAATCTCTATGACACACCTGCATCTCACCTACTCACTCTTGCATGTTGTTTAAGTGTTTACTACGATCTGTCCATGCCAGTTGAAAAAACGTGCCTGAACATATTTCCCCTGTGGACCCACCGAGGAGTCTACAACCTTGATATTTTCTATAGGACACCTGTGTACATCACTGTGCAAGGAGCCGGTGAGTGCTGTTCATGTGATAAGTGTGTGAAATTGGACAACCAGAGCAGAGTTGTTTCTGTGGTATTCTACGGACACTTACTCATCACCTGCAGACATTGTGTGTTCGGCATTGGCGCGTGGCCACCAAGGGACCTCACCTTACTAATGATGCTTTCCAACATGTTTTCCAACCAACCTGCCATTGAAGCTCATTTTTGATTCTTTGCAGAGGCCTACTCCACCACACTGCCTGACTCCACCTCTTGCTGGAGATGATAGTGGCCTCCTTCCTTCCTCCAATCCCAAGGCTGGGCAGGCAACATAAAGGTTTAGCAGCCCCTCCTCCAGGGGCAGCTGAACTCCCTGTGAGGGATCCGTTTTCTCAGCTTGCCCCTGCTGTCGGACTTGGCTTTTAGGAGCCTGTGGAAAAGGCCTGTCCATCTAATAAAAGGCTGCACTGTTAGTCTAAACCCAACCGGCTTGAATATTTTGTCTTTATGTTGACTGTTTTCTCCCTCCCCCTGGGGTGCGATGTAACAATGGTAAACTTACGTACGTCCTTTGAGGTGGCAACACAAGCCTCAAGGTAGCTGTGGTACACACCTGCACTACCCTAAGTGTAACACAGGTGCCAAGCTGGGCCATTTAATTGTATTTTCCCCACCTGTTGCGTGTATACTACGCGCCGTGACGTGCCTTGGTCACGTAACCGCGACCAACCAATTAGTTAGCTTTATAAGCCACTACCCCGGAAGCTATTACAGTACATGACAGGAGAGCCGGATTATGACGCTACGAGGTATGTTTGGCTTCAGATTTACTTTAAAATCATTCGATCATGTCCTGATCTTTGCCATATGACTTATCAACTTGTAGGAGCCAACTACCAGCTTAATCCCGCTGCAAATAAACCGCATATTTGACGCGTTTAGATGAAATCTGTGAGTCTATACTTCCTCCTGTTGTTTTTGGTTAGCTTAGCATTTGATATTGTCAATGAATGACGTGGACCGGTTATCAGCTGCTATCAATGCCAAATTTCTGTTTTTCTCTTGTGCTTGTTCAAGTGCTAATGATTCACTTAAGTTTTTAATATGAACTAAACTACAATGAATTAAATCATGAACTGAATTAGAATGAATTGTATTATGAACTGAATTGAATTATGAACTGAATGTGTATTGTACAATGCTGGAACTTTAAATGACAGAATCTATTTACATAACTGTAATACAATTTATATTTTTGTATTTAGAGGAAGATCTTGTGTACACACAGAATTTAATTTATTTTTGGATCATATGGGTCCTGTTCTTTATCTTTTAGACCATGTATGGATGGTGAGCAAAGCCCGAACCAGAAAAAAGACCAAGCATTGGAGCCTACCTAGGAACTTCCTTCATCCTATTGCTCAGTCCGGGCTGGTAGGAGGCTCCTGTAGCCTACAGACTCATTTCTTTTTGTTTTTGCATTCTTCCTACGACCCAGTGACATTTTCATGAACTTCAATCACTTCCCTTCACTGGACACGCGCCTCTGGATTTATCAATCCCTGTCTGGGTTGTATGGATGATGCATGAGCTGATTCGGATACACTGGATCACTAAAAGGACTACTATTTGTAAATAATCGAACACTGTAATTTCCTGGATTTGTGCTTTCCCTATTTTCATAGTATTACATGTTATGTCTGTATTTTTTTGTGTCAAATTATTACAAAGTATTTTTTCAAAGCAAATCTTACAGTCTCTGCCTCCTCTCTCCTTGAGCCGTTCCTGATTTTTATCATCACTAGTCCACAATATACATGCTACATAAGTATCCGGCGACTCCTCTCTAAGACCCTCCATGGGTGCGGACAACCCAAAAACTCACTGCACATGTACAGGTCAAGCTAACACCACCCAGATGGTCATCGAGGTGATTTAGTTTAGTCACCTCAGTTAGTGTTGTTAGTGCTCCAGTATTTAAATTTCCCTGTCAATTAATATCTTGTTTTTTAATTGAATTAGGTCATCAAGCCAAGTCAGTTTAATTTATCAAATTTTCTCATCTTGCCTCAGTAAATTGATACAGTCTTTTTTTTTAGGACTCTACAAACCATGCATTTGGCCCCAGCGTTAGCCGCCTGCTGGGGTCTCCAAGTTAATAAAGATTTTGAACTAATCAAATACAAAGATTTAAATTATTAACCCGAGTGACTCAGGTGGCTTTAGCACAATGTTTTGTAATAAAAACAGCTGCCATGTAAATGAGAGAACTTGAAAGTTAATATAGTAGAAATAAAGACCAGACACAATCCTGGTGAATAGAGGATTTTGTCCTCAAGAGTTTGTACTTGTTAAACACAGTCATCTGGAGTTATTGCAAAGGGTCACGGAGGCCCCTTCGCCACTTCGCCACTGTTTAATTTGTGTACAGTGTGTGGCCAGTGTTCAGACTTGTCCTTCTTGTTGAGAAGTTTCTGCAACATTCTGCTTTGCACGCTAAGGGCTCCAGAGAAGTTTTTAGCACATGGTGAGACATCTTTATTGCTTTGTTCTGGGTCGTTGAGCCAGTGGTTTAGGTCATACCGTCCCAGCAGATGGTACAAAGAAATCTCCACTCGAAAAGCCTGTCTGCTGTTCTCCCAGCATATAATGTATTTTATATTAAAGACTGTTCGACTGATTGTTCCCAAAATGCAGTAGCATTGAAGTGCAGGAAGTGCAGCTGGACTCTGTTCTCCAAGTGAAGATGCTGCAGCAGCGTGAAGCAGAGTGTTTCATTCTGACTTCCTTTCTCTGTATCAGTCAGGAAGACGTGTTGTTTTTCTTTGGTGGTGGTGGTGGGGGGGGGGGGCATTCTTCCGGTCGGACTGGAGCTTCCACTCTCTCTGCTCCTGTACCTCCGTGCTCTCTGGCATTAGGGCCCCCGTGAAGGTCCTGCTGGCCCTGGTCTGGTAGGCAGATGTCAGTGCCCGGCAGGCGGATTTCCTCAATCTGCTATATCGTACGGGTATCGGGTCGGGCTTGGCTACCACTGGAGGTGGTGCTGCGTATATATCAATAAATCAGCATGTTGTGGAGAAATTCATCAGTAAACCTAAACAAAAATTGGCGAGCACTACTTAAGCCGTCTAGTTCAGAGCCAAATTCCAGCTCAGACAAGAAAAACAGAGACGTACATGGATATAGTCGTATTCAAGTGGATGCATCAGAATGGAGTGGAGCACAGACCTTGTGGCCCCCCCAGCGTAGTTTCTAGGTTAAGAAATACGAATCTTTTTCAATCTGTATTTTTTTTCCTTTGTCATGTCTGCCTATTTAGAAAAATTCCCTCTGATTTGTGTTTCACATGTGCAGCAGTAACTCAAGGAAAATGCTGAACTGCCAACATATTTACGGCTAAAATTCTTTTTGTGTCCTCTTTTGCCATTCCTCGTGAACACCAAAGCCTACAGCTGTGTTGCTGATATGCAGCCAAGTTTTCCTTTTCCAAAGCCCCACTACTGTCAGAAGTGTGACTACAAACCTGCAGTAAATGAAATGGATGAGCTTGCACATGAAAATCTGAGGGCCAGGAAGGGAGAACTGAAATCAGTTCTTCTCCGCCTTGCCATGGGTAATGTGATGTTCCTGGGAGCGCTGACACAGATGCGATGGAATTACCGGCAGCAGATTTTTACTTACTGAGACGCGTCTGTGGGAACAAATCCTTGGCCTTGATATCGGCGAACAAGCCCTCAAAGAACACGAACAGAAAGACTGCAAACAGAGCAAGGACTGCAATTACTGTCACGAAAATGTATTGATGTAAGTGTTCCACTGACAGCCCCTGTGATACTGCCATTGCCAACGTTTGTCATTTGTACTAACATGTCCATAATAGTACAGTATTTTCTGCACTACAAGGCACATCTTAAAGCCTTGATTTTTTTTCAGAGAATGACAGTGTGCCTTAAAATCCGCAGTGCCTTGTATATGGATTAATTCTGGTTATGTTTAAGTGAGTTTGAGAGGATCAAGACGGCCTGTCAAAATGTTTGATTGGGTGTTATCTTGGATACGCTAACGCAGCTAACATGTAGCCGAGTCAGAGTGTGTTTTGCTTTTTGAGACCTACTAACAAGGCTGGTAGTTTGTGTAGCCACAGTAAGGTTTGTTTTTTTAGCGACATCAGTCTGTTTTTGTTGTACCTGTTATGAAAAAGGTCGGGAGTTAGTTTAGTCACAGTAACATTTATTTTTAGCAATATCAGTCTGTTTTTCACGTGTTGCAAACAAGGTCGGGAGGTACAGGTGTTGTGAAAAAACTAACATGGCTAACACTACTAACATGTACAAGTAAGTATGACAGACTGGCGACCTGTCCAAACGTGTACCCTGCCTTCACCCAACAGTATCTGGAACAGGCTTGATCCCAAAGGTAAATATCGAGTCAGGAAAAAAGAAGCATATCCAGGTCAGGACCGCTGTTGACTGTTTCGGTTTTGTGTCAAACAGGATAAAAGACCCATTGACACCAAACCATCAACAGCGGAACACAACGCAAAGTATAATGTTACTTTCACACTGGGCTCAGAATTGGATGTCAAGCGACCATTTTCAAGGAAATTTCATTTAAATGCACGTATACACGCACTTTATGCTTCCAACTTCAAGCTTCTAAGACCATTTTTGGGCTCTAAGTTCAAAATGTGCATCTATTGTGCACCAGTTGAACTCTGACCAATCAGAGACTCAGATTTGGTAGTGCTGTATGGGGAGCATCCTTTGCAAAACACTGAAGTGCCGACCATTTGAAAATTGATCATAAAGGAGAACTTGATAATTGTGGTTTCTGTCCGGCCGGAATTCTATGACACCAAGTTTTTCATTTATCGCAACAAAGCTCTGAAAAAAAAAGCTTAGGGCAAAATTTTACAAGATTTGCACCACTTCAACATTTTATACCAAGCCTCTTCCAACTGTGAGTATGCGCTAGTATCGAGTTGCGACAGTCCAGTGTAAACATCATTTAGCATGTTCTTGAACTAGCCAAATATGCTCGGTGTGTACATAGCATAACAGGGAACATGACCTAGTTACTTGATCATAGTTAATAAAGTCTGAGTAACTGATGGACTTCTCTTTTGTCTCCCTTAATGTGCCTTAGTGCACCTTATATATGACATTTAAAAAAAAAACACTCTTAGAAGGTGTGCCTTACAATCGTATGTGCCTTAAAGTGCGGAAAATATGGTAAATGAAAAATGAAAGATAGTTTAACACAAAGTCACATATCTTCATGTGAAGTTAAGTGAATTAATTAGCTTTTTAATTGAACAAAACGTGCATTTTTTTCTCACAAGATGATAACTAATGCAAAGATCTATGTTCATATTTAAAGAATGTGAGTTTGGTTTTAGACTAGTTTTGGAAAGTTGAAGATTTACAGTATATGTGCACTGTTTAAATAGTATTGCAAATCAGAACAGATGTACAAATTAACATAGAACCAAGAAACTTTAAAAAGGTACAGGCAGCAGAAAAAAGTTAATATCTCTCCTTATCTGTGTTGCAACCTTTCCTTTGCTTCCAGCACGTCTATGCTCTTTGAGCTGAGATAGGAGAAAAAAATATTCAAAACTCAGCTGCCAGGAAGTAAAAATGTATAAATTATGGGTTGGTATTTTAAGGTATCTACAGAATTTGCCTCTCTAATCACACATGGGAGAATCCAGAAATGCTAAATCAATACAGCTTGCAGGATTTTTCTTTTTTGTGCAAGTCTGAGCGCTGCATCTGCAACTTAAGAGAGCGGGAGGACTCAAGCAAGAGTCTTAAGTCATAAAGTGATAGTGTGAGCCAATGGAATGCAATCCAACACTACATGCACACTGATTTTGGAAGGTTTGAGAGTGAACATCAATTTCAATTCTCTAGGTCTGCAAGTGTTTGGAGTGTTTTTTCTTATATGACCTTTTGTCAACATGAGTTTTTTTTTTTTCACTGGATTTTGCCTTTCTATGTGCTTCCAATTCAAATGTGCTCTTCAGTGTGTGAAGGTTCACAGTTAGTCAATGGACAAAGGTGAAATTTTTTTGCCAGATATTTTTATTTTTTTGTTGGGTTTTTTTTATAGGATAAAATATATATTATAGGATAAAGTGTACAAAACAGAGGATTTCCAATGACTAAAGTAGTTTGGGCCCAACTGAAATAAATAACTAATTAAAACAACCAAGTGGGACTAAAGGGGTAAACAGGCTAATCAAACATTCTAATTAATAATCTATGGCTGCAAAACATGAAAAAAACAATATAACATTTAAATAATATAAAAGTAGTCTTCAAAACTGCAATCCCTGCAGTTTCCCCAGTGAAATGTCCTAATCTCCTCTCGTGATCACTATGGATAGGCTCACCTGAGATGGAAATGTAGAAACAAACAAAAGTGAATTAACACTTTTCACTTAACACATATTAATCAAATGTGTGCGCCCATTGTTAATTTGTGTTAAGTAAACAAAGTAAAAGCGAATGTTTTAATTTAAATAAACAATTAAAGAAATACTAACAGCCACTGTTGTTCTTTGTACGCTCATCTTTTGCCTTCGCTCAGACACTCAGAAAGTCCATAATGTTGACTTGAGCTGGACCACACCTCCATCCACGCTCTCTGACAGCATCTGTTCACTATAAACACAGAGGCATCCACTTTCATATAATTTCCCAGTATATAGTATATATATATATATATATACGCACACTATAACAATAACTTTGCTGTGCCGCACGCACACACAGACGCAAGTTAAGACAACGGCGGTTGCGGCAACATTCTCACAGCCAATCGAGCCAAGGCCAAGGTCCTCAAGATGAAAGTAGCAAACAAAGCTCCAACCGGGGTGGACAGCAAGGCACTGGAAGAGGTGGAAAACTTTACCCATCTTGGCAGCATCGTTGACAAGCTGGGACGAACTGACGCAAACGTGGCCACACCCTAAGAAAACCTGCATCCAGCACAAGGCAGGCGCTGACATGGAATCCCCAAGGAAAAAAAAAAGGGGGAGACCTAGGAACATGTGGCACAGAGAGCTGGAAGCAGGGGTTAAAAGTTGCTCAAGGGGAGAGCAAAGTGTAAAACAAAAAAAGTAAATACGGAATAATACAATGAAATCCTGTGAATGCACTGCCTATAATAATATGTATGGCGTAACTATCGAAGGGACTGGTGATTGGTTGCCGGCGTCAGACAGGGAAAGTCTGCAGCAGCATCAGTTTGATATTTCTTCGTCACCTGCCTAATTTGGAAGGACAGTGGGAGATACTTCGCTTAATTTCTTCGGCCCGTCGGAACGGTTTTGGCGTGGATCCGATTTCCCGGAGGTTATTCTGGATGCGAGGAGCGGTCGTCGTATAATGCCTGGAAGTGGTGAGACCGACCCTTATTGGGATTTTTGTATATATTTTTTAAAGTCATGGTACCATGTGAACTTTTTTTTTTTTTTCATGGATTGTTTTTTTCCGGACTGATCCTATTTTTTCGGACATCAGCTAAAGAGCGGACTGTAAAATTATTGACTGTGGGACTTGGATCTTGGAAAAACGGTCAATTAATACATTATTTTACATTCTGCTTTTTTTTATTTGCTGACCAAAACAGTCTTTCAAAGGTTAATTTTTTGTTTCTGTTAAATAATAAAAGGAACATTTCTGCCTCACCTGCAAGTATTGACTTTGTGTGGGGATTTCCAGTGTGAACATATTTTTATTTTGTTTTGTTTTTGTTTTGTTGGTTGACCTGACATGGTGAAAACCCTCCTTGGTAAATGTAACAATTCAAATGAAACCATTTATGGTTTTTGGAGCGTTACATTTTGGTGGCCTGCATAGGGAACATGTTAAAATGCGTGATGAACAGTTTTTCTTTCTTCATCATGGACCCATCAGCACCACAGAGCCTACTGTCAGGAGCAGGGACAGAGCCATGCAGGGTTTCAGAAATCTTAAGACATCAACCCAGGACCTCACTAGCATTTCCACACAAAGATCAGCTCCATCCACAAGCTACAGCATCCTCTGTCTTTCTCCTCAACTTCTTCCAGCTCATTCACTAGAGAAGATGGAATTGTACGAAGTTCCCGTCTTTTTTTAGAAGAGTGCACTCAGACAGAACCATGACATGTTATGGCTAACACGCAGAGCCATAGACCTCCTCCTCCTGAACCCATATCTCAGACTCAGTCATTACCTCATGTCTTCCCAAGCACTCCCAGCCACCTAAAACCGGTTGAGGTGTCATCTGCCCAGGTCGTAAGACCGCCAATAGTATATTCTTAACCAGCTGTCCAAATGGATTTTCCATCATTTAGTGGTTCACGTGAGGTTTCAGATATCCTAAACTTTGTGGATCGTTGTGAAACTGTTCTGGCCGTGCGCCCTTTGACAGACACTGAGCTTCTTGGCGCTATCTCTTGGGGTCCTAAAAGGGCCAGCCCACAGCTGATGGTATGTGGAGAAAAACAAGATCCGGAGTTGGGAAGAATTCAAAGAGGCTTTCCACACCGCATTTCTCCCTCCAGATTATCTCACGGATGAAGAGGAGAAGCTTAGAGATGTGGCTACATTACCTGACCAAAGCCTGCAGGATTTCACCTATGATTACAGAGCCCTAATGTTTGAGGTGGAAAGCTGAAAGAACAGAGTCAGAGTTGGTCAGGAAAATCCTTAAAAACTGCAATCCCAAGTTAGGTGGTTGTTTAGGAGGAACAGTTACAACACTGGGTAAGTTAGTGAGGATCGGGACCCTGGTGCAAAAGGACTACACTTCCTCCAGGGAATACTGGGGTAAGGTAGACCAGCAGAATCCCAAGGAGAAGGGCCAAGACGACCTTATAAGGGGCCTCGCAAACACAGATGTAGTTAACATCATCCAGAGTGGACGATAGATCATTCCAGCGACCCTACTTCATAACACCAATTAAAGTGAGGGGTAGGTTATGTCAAGCAGTGTTTGATATAGGGTGTACTTATTTCTTAATGAGGCAGAGCCAATAGTCGGAAATTGCTCACACGGGTGAAAAACTGAAATTTTGTGATAGCCAGTCTTATGCTCTTGCTGCTGGGAAAACCCACGGGGCTCAGTTATTATACACCTGGCATGGCATGTTGTGGTCCTTGGAAACATACATCATGGCAGATGATCACTTGGCATTCCCCATCATATTGCGTTTGGACTTTTTAAATAAAACGTCCACCATTTTGAATTTAGGGAACCAAACTATGGCGTCAAAGACCCTTCTGGTTATACATTCCACCGTTTCATTTCCAGCCCCAGTGAATATCGGGAGAGTAGCAGTTCCTTTGTTCATCTTTATATGGCTCTTCCATCTGCGGTTCCAAACCCCGGTTGTCAGATAGCACTCCCTATGTTTATGGATCAACCGGTGGAAGATTGAGAACTACTGCGGGCTTGGCTTAATGTATGCTCAGGCAAACTGGGGAGAACCACTGCTGAAGAGCACCACATCTTCACCACAGATGAGGTACCGGTCAGGTGTAAAGCTTATCGGGTTTCACCATTCAAGCGTAAAATCATATCAAATGCTTAAGGATGGCATTATTGAACCCTCTCAGTCAGCCTAGGGGGCACCCATAGTATTGGTTCCTAAACCAGATGGGTCCATGAGATTTTGTGTCGACTATTGTCGTTTGAATGCCAAAACAAGGGCTGATGCTTATCCCATGCCACTGATCCATGAATTACTGGGGTCAATGCACGGGGCTGAATTTTTCACCACCCTGGATTTAAAATCTGGGTATTGGCAGGTAGCAATAGCTGACGACAGCAAAGCAAAGCTACCGTAATCACACCCGTTGACCTATATCAATTTAAGTGTATGCCGTTTGGATTAAAGAATGCGGGAGCCGCTTTCCAACGGTTAATGGAGAAGGTACTGGGAGAGCTAAGGGGGAGAATTTGTTGTGTTTATATTGATGATGTCATAGTTTTCTCCCCATCAGCCGAACATCTCAGGGATTTACAGGCCATTTTGGAGAAACTGCACTCTGCCAACCTGGTTCTCAACTTAAAGAAATGTACGTTTTTCCAGAGAGAGTTAAAATTCTAGGGCCATATCGTCTCTGAGGCTGGGGTACAGGTCGACCTTGATAAACCCTTTTAAAATCAATCATGGAGGAGAAATGAATAATTGCGATTTGTGCTCAGCCGGAATTCTTTTACACCAAGTTATTCATATATTGGAATAGAGCTGTCAAAGAAAAAGCTTGAAGCATGATTTGTCAGATTTGCACTGCTTTAACATTTCGTACCAAGCCTTTTCCAAATGTAGGTACATGCGCTAGAATTGGATAGCGACAGACCTGTTAGAACACCCCACCCCACCTGCGTTCAAAACCCCACGCTCAGTACGTTCTTGAACACACCACACATGTCCAGTGTGTAGCATTACAGGTAGAGCGCTCCAGAGTTTATCCTCAAAACTATTTCAAAGGATACAGTGGGAAAAAATTAACAGTGAAGGAAAAACTAGCTTATGGTGACAGAATATAAAGCTCAGGAAATGTAAAATCTATGGTAATTGGAGTGTGAAACAGCATCAAGCAGGCTCCGGTGAAGGGAATAAACCCAACCCTGCTTTCTCCAGCTATGCTTGCTGCGTGAAGAAAGGCTGGAAATCAAAACAACACGTGAAAAGCATCAATATGGTCATGTTATACTTGAATCTTCGTGTGAGTAACCGACTCAGGCAGACCTCAGTGCGACCTTCAGTTTGTCATACTAGCATGCAGGTTTGTCTCCCTGCGGTTCTCATATGTAACACAACAGAATATGTCAAAAATTCATTGGTGTCACCTGCCACTGCTGTGCGTCACACACACACATGGAAGCATCGTACATAAAGCACTCATCCACAAGCACTAACTGAGCTTATTTCATGGCAGAGCAGAGGCCCATCTGTGTTCCACAGCCGGCTGTTGCAGCGGTGAACAGTGGCAGGATGGATAGCAGTGTGAGCGGCTGGAACAGTAGAATTGTGCTCCATTGAAGGTGGAATTGATTAAGTTCACTTGGATAGCTGCGTGGTTTCTCTCTGGAGCGGTGAGAGATGCCTGATGGAGCCATGATAGGGATGACTTGGCACTGAAGAGGTTTCCAAGGGAGGGTGATGCTGGAAGGACAGATGGGAGCAGATTGAAAGATATTATTCTATGTCTGTACTTTGGAACCTTACAGTTGATTATCATGCATCTTCAAGACTAGAGAAAGTTCTCTTTGATTTGAGCGCTGCACAACTTTTTTAAAAAGTTTTGCAAACTTTGGCTCCCTCAACAAACTACTTAGTTAAAAACATTCAAATATACTTTTTTCTTTTTCTTGATCAACATCAGTATGTTCAATGAGCCTTTACTTCTTTGAACAACTCCCAGGAATATGAATGACACCCAAAAATTCAAATCCCTCCTATAAATCCTAGTATGCTGTTATCCTTTAAAGTTCAGGATTATTGGTCCGATTTAATAAAACTATATTCCTGATACATTTTATCTGCATTTCATAGAAAATAGATTGTTAAGTTCAATTCCAATTGAGCAGTGACAAAGTAGAGAAAACTTTTTTTTTTTTTTTTTTTTTAGAATCTAAATATGATTGTATTAACCCTTGTCCTATCCTATGGGGTCAAGATGACCATTGACATGTTCTCCCTACCATGACAAAAGTGGATATAGGTGAAGAGGATTACATGTAATCTGTGGACACCAGTGAAGATCAAAAATCATTGAAGAAAAAAGGTTCAGCGCACTGACTTGTGGGTCTAGATGACCCAACTCCCAACGTTAAAGTGCCTAGGATAGCACAAGGGTTAATATGATTATTCGCTATAATCACCAGGATTCCATCGCAAATGTCAAGTTGTCTCTCTTTTTTTTTACATCCTTTTATATATGCAGCACTTCATATAGGTAATGTGTTGCATTTTGGCTTTGCACCACCGCTTATGTCAACTGATAAATAGTCATAGATTTACAGTATGTCAAAGAGTGTGTTTGTAGGTGTCGCCAGCATTGTCTCCAGCTCTTTGAGTTTCTCAGCCCAAGGTTTCTGTGGCTTGCGGAATCCATCATCAGCTTCTTTTGCCTCCTTAACCCTTGTGCTATCCTATGACCCCACCCTTACATTGACGTGTTCTCCCTACCATGACAAAGGTGGATGAAGGTGGAAAGATTTCATGTAATCCATGGACACCAGTGAAGATCACAAACCACTGAAAAAAAAAAGGTTCAGCGCACTGTCTTGTGGGGTCTAGATGACCCAACTCTTAATGTTAAAGTGCCTAGGATTAAAGGGTTAACCCTTGTGCTATCTTGGATGACCCCACCCTTACTTTGACATGTTCTCCCTACCATGACAAAGGTGGATAAAGGTGGATAATTTTCATGTAATCCATTGAACCAGTGAAGATCACAAAAAATTGAAAAAAAAGGTTCAGAGCTCTGTCTAGTGAATCTAGCTGACCCAACTCCCAATGGTAAAGTGCCTAGGATAGCACAAGGGTTACAGCCACCAATCATCTGTTTGTGGCAGGCTTCTTTCAGCGAGTTCTTCAGCGTCTCGTAGTCTTCGCCCATCAGTTGAGCTTTCACCACCATGTAGAGCTTGCTAACTTTCTCAGTGCACAAGGCTCGCTTCCAGTGTTAAAGGGTTAAACTATTAAACTATATAAAATTAAATTAGCATAATTTCCATTCAAATTTGGGACTAGTTTGAGAAAGTTTTAACAACTCAGTCATTTTTTAAATGTTTTTAGCAATTTAAAAATGACAGCGTTGTGTTATTAGTCTATCATTTTTACCCAAAAAAAATCAGTGTAATTTTTTTTCAACGTAGTTTCTGCAGGGCGGCATTAGGTTATTAATGAAGTACTCCAAAATACAATTTTAAGTTTCATTTTCTGTATACATGCCCTCCATCATCAGAAAACTGCCAAAAGAACAAAAACACACACACACAATTTTCATCGAAGTGGGTGTTTAAAAATAGTTTTGCTTTATTGATTAAAAAAATATGACATCAAAGTTAAATGTTTTCACAATCTTTATAATCATGACAAAAGGTTCTCATCTGCTCATTTCTTTTGCTGTCATTAATTCATGTTCTGTATTTGGATTTCCAACCTTTTTATGATGCACATTAATCACAGTGATGGTTAAAAAAAAAAAAGGAGAAAACATTTTTTTTTGCCCAAATGTATTTGTGACTGGTATCTATAGCACGTAAATGTGCCTCAAAGGTGCTGAAATTAAATAGTTAGTGTGAACATATTGGATGGGCTCTGTTTTTTATCACATAAATTGTACATTTTTAATTCAACTTTTCTTAGAATCCCATGTAATCCCAACCTTACATCATTTTTAATTTCTATTAGTATTCCCAATCTTCTCTAGACACTATTTTCACACTGACCCATTTTTTGACAGGGATCATTAAGGCTCCATCTAATCTTAATACATTGTTCAACTTCCTAATACAAAAAAAAAAAATGGACGGAAAATGAAGCAGCTCCTCACAAGCTGTCAGCAGACAAGTCCTTGAGCTGAAGTGAGGTGCCTCCCCTGTCTCCAGGCTTCCGCGTGGTGAATGGAGAACGGATTCCCGTCTCTGACTTGATCCTTTTTAACGCTCTGCTTTTTATGCCATTTGACTGAAAGGTAGCAGCAGCTGAAAGAAAGACGGCCGCCGATGCAGCACAAAGCCTTTTATACACCCACTGCAGAGTGCTTGTGGAGCAAAAACTGGACTCTTTTAATAAACTGGAAGCACTGCAGGTTTATTTACATAACTTACATAACTGAATGCAGGAGTACGGGGAACATTTCTGTCGTAGAGATGCTGTTAGTTCCTGAGAACCTGACATGTTTGTGTGTGTGGGAGCTAAAGAGGATGAGACAAATACACGTCTGCGCCTCTTCGCGTGAACAGAGGTACAGGACTGAGTGTGGGGCTCAGGGGGAGGCTGAGAAGGTCAGCATGCATGACAAAAAGCAATGGACCAGTGTGTGACTGCTGACAGCAGAAGCGATAGCACACAGACACCTGTGGGATTTTCATCTCTCTCTGTGGTGTTTTTTATGTGTGTGTGAGATTGTTTGAATGCATAAAGTGCCTTCTTGGGTCACTACAAGTGTTCTGTGTGCTGGTCCCTGTTGTCCTCCAGAAAGGATGGAACTGCTTGAAAAATTGTGAAAATAGTTTAAAAGTCCTTATAAAACTGTGTGCCTTGTCAGCTTCAAATAAAATAAAAAAAAGTCAGTGGCTCGAATGGGTTTGTGTGTTTGCAGAGTGAACTTTTTTACTAAAATAGATTCTGACAAACAAAACACACTAACTATAGAGGAATCAGGTAAAAAGAATCTTATGAATCTTTCATATATCTTTCATATTGAATATTATGTTTTTAACATGCTCTTGTGGTACTGTTCTGTTGATGGAGGAGCCTTTAATATATATGCATTTACAGATTTTATAGTTTTACATATAAATTGCAATAGCTGCATTTCTATTTACTATGAATTTGCACAAATAGAATTTGTGATAATAAATTTGCCTGATGGAAACACAACAATTTTGAAAAAAAGTTTCTGCACTTGGAGAAGCTGTCTTTTGAGGCGTGTCGAAATTGACATAATTCGCAAAAAAAACTACACTTTTTTCACACGTAACCAACAACAATGGGCACTGTACAGCGGGCGCCACAAGACGTCCTAAAGCATTACAGCTCATCGAAAGTTGAGCGTGTCATTTTTTGATCCTCAGTAAAATTACCAGCCACAACTTCCGAAAATGGTTTCATCCATTGCCGTTCCCACGTGTAAGTTGCTCGCCGCTCCATGGCCTGAACAAGACGCCAACGTCTCCTTTGATAGATGATGAACGTTAGTGCCGTGGCAGAAATTTGAATATATCTGCTGTAAAATGTAAGTATTTTTTTGACATCCATCGCCATGTTTTTCAACGTCTTATTCAGAATCAGAATCCTTTATTGTCATTGTACATATTTGCACAAAGAAATTGTAGCAGCCTTGGAGTGGTAAAAAATCCTTTTAATTAGAGGTGCTCATTACATTTGATCATTATTAACTGGTCGATCTTCAAGGACATGAGAGTAGATCGCAGGCTAGCAAAGATAAATGACCAAAAAAGTGAAAAGAGATTTCTAAAAGATCAGTTGGCGAATCAAAATCCTCACCGAGAAGTACATGGCTTGATTGACATGCAGAACGGCCAATCGAACATCCTCTGATGCATACAGTACAGACCAAAGGTTTGGACACACCATCTAGTTCATTTGAATGAGAAGGTGTGTCCAAACTTTTGGTCTGTACTGTATGTCAGTGCACATGCGTGTTTAAAACCCTTGTGCTGTCTTGGATGACCCCACCCTTACTTTGACCTGTTCTCTCTTCCATCACAAAGGTGGATAAAAGTGGACAAATTTCATGTAATCCATTGAACCAGTGAAGATCACAAATCATTGAAAAAAAAAGGTTCAGCGCACTGTGTAGTGGGTAGATGGCCCAACTCCCAATGGTAAAGTGCCTAGGATAGCACAAGGGTTACATACACTGAGCGCAAATTCTGTCTGTCATCTGAAAGTCGCTACTTGAAGTGCACCACGGCACATCAAATCCCCGGCAGAAGACCACTCCGACCGACTGGGGTGTTCAGTGGATTTGAACCTCAATAAGGCAGCAGTGTTTTCCTGTAGCACACGCTTCTGGAGCACTGCCCACAGAGTCAGCCGCTCTTTAGAAATGCTGTGTTAGCCCCATTGCACAGGTTTACAGCAGAGCATTCTCATTCAAATGAATGGGAAGGTGTGTCCAAACTTTTGGTCTGTACTGTATATTTATGTATATGGGTCAATCTTTGAGACATCGTCGCCTCAAAAGTAGCTCACATGCCAAAAAAGTGTGGGCACCCCTGCTTTAAATAATCAAAATATGTAAAACAAATGAATACAAGTATGAAAAGAATAAAGAATAAAGTGCGTGACTTGGTTTGTGTTAATTTGCACAGTTAGATTTAATGGAAACAGTGTGCTTACAAAATGGTGTGGGATCTTTTCAGATTTTTTGAATTGCTATAAAGTTTTGCGCATATGTGTAATAGAAACGCAGCTAATGTCCTTTCTCCTTTGCGATATTGGATTCAGGGACAAAAGCAGCTGATTCCCTCGGAATTTATGCAGAGCTAGCTTGTTAAAAACAGTCTGCTACAAGGATGAAAGGATTCTGCCAGACCTGCAAAAACAGCTGTGAAGAAGTTTGGTTAGTAAAAAAAACACCAAAGGAGCCAGATTTTTTTTTGGGGGGGGGCAAGAAATTGAGGAATGAAAGAAAATTGTGGAAAATACACTCAGAGATGGTAAGAAAATAGCAATTTATTTAAAGTCCTACTTCTATTTGTCATTTTGTGTCTTCTAAATGGAAGGAAAAACTCATTAAAACCATTGTTACCTCAAAAAATTCAAGATTGAACCGTTCAGGGTGTACCCCGCCTTTATAACATACCGTGGAAAAGGCTCCAGTGACCCCTGCGACCCTGCACAGGACAAAGAGCGAATAGAAGATAGAAGGATGGATAGACAGACAGTGTTATGATTCCCTGCAGCCGCGTGCTCACTTCTCATCTTCTGCTCTCAACTGCAGAGGTGCCCGACGTGAGGCTTTTATTCTATGCAGCGGCTGGTGTCCATGGCAACAAGGATCACGCCTCAGCAGAGTACAGTGAGAGCTCCAAACTAAACTAGGTGGAGTGAAAAAGTTTACGAGCGTGCCTCTCTGACATGCCAGCCCACCATGTTTTTTTCATCGCCTCCCGCACGGCGTTCTGCAGAACGTATCTGACAAAGGATTTCGCTGCAGTCAGGTCTGCATCAAGCCATGGGGGGATTGTTCATTATTCCAGGTCTCATCCTGGAGATAGCATTTATGAAAGGTTCACTAATTGCCCATTTTCCAATTTAAACATACGTATACAATGGTTATAAAGGTTTAGCCCCCTTTTCAATTCACTTTTAAATAAGTCCCAGTTGAATCAAAATGGTGGTGGTGGGGGGGGGGGGGGGTCTTCAGGATCCTCTCCAATAAATACAATTTATGCTTTAGCCACTTTTACACAATAGAAAATAAAAAAGGTTTTTTCAGCTGTTGTTAATGCAAACATTCAACAGCAGAAGCTTTTCTACAGAAGATGCGCTCTCACTGCCAGAATTGTGATGGGGTGATGGGGGGGGGGGGGTGCACCGGAGGCATGGCACCAAGCAAGAAGTCAAAGACTCATTGCGTTTCCTTTAAAGCACACTGAGAATTTTGGGTAGTGAGCCTTCTTGTGATATTTCTAATGAAATAGAATATTTTTCCACATTAGCGAGGAGTGAATGGAAAGCAGGTCAGCGGCGATGTAGACACTCAGCAGCCCACACACTGACGGCAAATCCTCCAGAAAATACATCGTTTGGCTTCTTGCACTGCACCCCTCCAAAAACTGTGAACGTGTTTAAACCAAGCCATTTTCATTATGAACTATTTGATTTTTGCAAATATTTAAAACCTGGATTCTAGACATTTCCTTTTTTTTTACCAGGTTTTAAGATGTTTTAATTTATTTATTTCTCCACTCCTTTCTAAGTTTTACTTAAAATCCTTCAAAGATTTCTGTCTTTTTTTAGAGCTAGGGCCTAAAAATAATAAAATTATTAATACATTGAGTCAAATATATTTTTCTCTATACCTTTTGACAATAGAAGGACTTGATTTAAGACACAAAAAAATGTCAAATTGCTTTCTTTAGGAAATGTTGATGACATATCTAAATGCATTTTTTTTTACATTTTCAAGAGCAGAAATTGTATTTATTTTGTGAGGGTAATAAGATGTAATTTTTGGTTCATTTGTAAGAATGTTATTTCAGTAAATGTTGACGAGTTAGACTGGTCATTATTTTAGAAATAAAATTACATATTTACGTTCTTTGAATAAGTGCTAGTTTCTGAGGATTTACTAATAACGTATTCTCATTTCGGTCACATTTTGTTCTAAAATGAGTTATATTGACTTATCACACTAGTATCTTGCCATTGTAATCAAAATGAACTCCAATTGGGTTAATAAAACTCAAAAAAATACAAACTATTTACTTTGAACTAGCAAAATATACTAATTATTGGACTTTATAACATTCTATTTGAAGTTATTCGATCCAACAGCTTTTTTAGCTTATTTTTCCCTTTTTGAATGCTTGTGTGGAATTCGTTGTTTCGACATTTTGATATCTTATTGTAAGACCTCTTGTCAAGTAAAAGTTACCTGCTGCACAGCCAGATCCTTTTAACTACTTTTCAGTGATTTTCTTTTTAACTTGGCCATGAGGAAGGTCCAAATCCGACCCAAAACATTTGCCATACCAAATGCTGTATGCAGATTAGACCTATGATGACTGTACCGGATCAGTCAAGGCCTGAGTTCGGGGAAAGGTGGAGGAAGCTGATTCGCTGGGGCGACCCCTGATGGGAAAAGACAAAAGGAAAAGTAGAAGAAGATGGGTTTTCCTTTTTAAGATTAGCATTCTTTTTCTATTTATAAGCTACTTCTTGCTTTGTGTAAAAATACAAATGATGAAGAAAGAATTGCAAATTTTAATCTAACATGTTTCATCCGAACAAATGAACAGGGCATGTCTAGTCTAATAATAAATAGCAGTTGTTATAGAAAATTGGACGAGTTCATAAAAATACTCTTATAGAGTTCGGAGTGCATTTGTACAAAATCTGTTTGCGAAATGTTCTCGTCCCTTGTTTATCAGCAAGTGATACATTCTAAAAATAACCTCTGACATTTGAAATCTCTGAAGTAGGATTACAGAAGTTTAAGGCTGTAAAAGCCCTCAACTACTTTTCTCAGACAAACGTAAACATTTTCACACTTTTTTAAACTCTCAGAGTTCAAACCTTCAATAAATCTATTGTGCAGTAGAATGAACAACACGTGATTGAACATCTGTGTATATTTTGCAAGCTGAACACACTTGGTACAGGAGACAACACGGGAGAAACTTAATCCACAAAAAAAAATAGCATTCAAAATTGCATGGAAAAAAATCTGCAAAAAAAATGAGATCATGAAAGGAGAACCACGATGGGGCACTGTAAAGGAAATTTCAACCTTAGAGTTCTCAGCTAAACACAGGAATGGCTATGTCACAACTGCCCTTACAGCCAGATCCAGAACCATTTTCTATTTACATTTAAGTGAGTTGCTGTTTGCTGATGACGCAGCCTTGACATCACACACTGAAGGCGGCCTTCAGCAGCTCAGTCGCCTCTCCCACGCCTGCAAGGAGTTTGGACTTACCATCAGTCTGAACAAAACCAATGTCATGGCCCAGGGCACTGAGACCCCACCAACAATCGCCATTGACGGACACATACTGGACGTTGTGGAGAACTTCACCTACCTCAGGTCCATGAACTCCAGTTCGCTGTCCATCGACTCGGAGATCAACAGCAGAATCGCAAAGGTAGCTGCAGTCATGGCCAAACTGATCAAGCGAGTGTGGAATAATTTCAGCCTCACTGAGAAGACCAGATTGCACGTCTACCAAGCCTGCGTGCTCAGTACTCTCCTCTATGGCAGCGAAACGTGGACCACCTACTCAAGGCATGAGAAGAAGCTCAACACCTTTCACTTGAGGTGCTTGCGGCGCGTGCTGAAGATCAAGTGGCAGGATAATGTCCCAAACACCGATGAGCTGGAACGAGCCAACATGAACAGCATGCACACAGCCTTTGGTGAGAGACGTCTGAGGTGGCTTGGCCATGTCATGAGAATGGACGCAGGCCGCATTCCTAAAGACCTCCTCTAACGGCAAGCTAGCTAAAGGCTGTAGAACAAGAGGGCGTCCAAAGCTTGCGCTTTAAAGACGTCTGCAAGAAGGACATGAGGTGGTGCTCCATTGACCCCAACACATGGGAAAGTCAAGCAGATGATCGCCCCATCTGGAGACTTGCAGTTAGGCAAGGTACAACAGATGCAGAGGCCAAGCGGAACGAGAATGCTGTACAGAAAAGATCTAAGAGGAAGCAGCGGCAGCAGCAGCTGCAAGAGCCATCATCCTTCACCTGTACAAAGTGTGGCAGGGACTGCCATTCAAGAATCGGACTGCACAGCCACTCTCGGCGGTGCAGGTAGATTCAACAAGGAGCTACTCCATCGTCTCTTCAAGACGGACGGCTGCCGACAATATACATGGGAAATAGCAAAATTGTAGACCGAAAATGTTCATGGACGTTTTCTTTTCAACCGGTTGTAGCAAACATTAAACAACACATCGGGTAAGCGTGAATTACATTATAATTTGGTATGAATTGTACACATTTTTGCAAGGGTCCAGAATTTGCTGTGGGAAGTGTGCGTTCCTTGCGTGCCCCATTTAGAGATATGGATTGCGGCACCGTATGACAGCGTCACCCACACATCATACGTGCATAAAACATATTAGCCTTGCGATTACTTCACAATGAACCCTCCACTTGCACAACAACCACAAATTTCATTTTCACCAAGTTCCTGGATGCAGCAAAACAAACCTCAGGTCACATAGAAGACACTCCAGTGCTCCCCTTGAGGAGAATCCATCATCAACTGCAATGATTGCAGACCTAAACCAAGCGGATATTACATCTATCATCTATAGTCGATTACATCCATCAAACCAAGTAAAAACAACCAAAAAACCCGAAACTGAGACATATATCCTTAACCCTTCATGCTATCTTGTGGCATCCACGTGACCCCATCCTTATATTGGTGTGTTATCACTCCCAAGACAAAGCGTAACCCTTGTGCTACCCTATGGGGTCAAGATGACCATTGACAAGTTCTCCCTACCATTACACAGGTGGATAAAGGTGAAGACAATTTCATGTAATCTATGGACACCAGTGAAGATCACAAATCATTTAAGAAAAACGTTCAGTGCACTGTTTTGTGGGGTCTAGATGACCCCACTCCCAATGTCAAAGTGCCTGGGATAGCACAATGGTTAACAGGATTTCATGTCTGCCAAGGACACCAGTGAAAATCAAAAACCACTGAAAAAAGTCTTGTGGGTTCCAGATGACCCCACTCCCAACGTTATCATGCCTTGGATAGAACAAGGGTTGTGACAATGCAGTGCAGGTGTTGCTTTAAGGTGGTCACTAAGTACCACTGATATACATCTCCACCATAATTTTCTTTATATATCATCAGAAAAATGCCCCAAGAGCATGTTAAAAAACACCAAAAACAGAATTTTCCTTAACGCTTTTCATCAAAGTGTCATTTTTGACAGTCTTATGCCGTATTAACTCTTTCCTTCACCCATTTTCTTAACTGCTCACTTGCAGCTCCATAAGCAGGCCAATTAAAACAAGGTTAAAGAGAAAGGTGTGAAAATGTAACATCCTCGATCAAAACGATTTTAGTCTTAAAACTGTCAAATTAGAATTATAGGCGTAGGAAATGGTGAAATAATGTTTAAACTTCACATTTTTAACTAGCTTTTCATCCTTTATGTCTTTTTCCTCACAAAAACATATTTATGGCCTGTAGAGAAGCTGGACTCTTCTAAGTAAATTCTCACTGTCAGGTACTGGCTGAAAGTCATAAATTCAGCCGGGCCTGCAAGTGTGTGAGAAGAAGGGAGCCAGGAGGTAATTTGTAGGAAGGAGAAAAGAATGGGGGAAGCATTTTTTCCAGACGCTCATAAAGCAAGACGCTTGGCCCGGCACTGTAATCTGTGGACCACCAGAGTCTCGCCTCACCAGTTGACGGCGTTGACACCCTCTTCAATCATTTGTAACAGGAAGGCCTTCGTTTATTTCCCATGATCCCTTCAGAAAATGACAACGAAGGGCTAACGGTGGGAAAAGCTGGATTTCTTGGAAGACAATGGCCTTTATTTTATTGAGTAGTCCATCTCTCCAACAGTTCTGAAACAGGACCGGTTTGTGTCTGATTCATGACTTTTTCTAAGGTGTTTATCTGAAATACGGTTTGTGCAACCTGGTTTAACCTTTGTGCTATCCTATGGGGTCAAGGTGACCATTGACGTGTTCTCCCTACCATGACAAAGGTGGATAAAGGTGAAGAGGATTTCATGTAATCCATGGACACCAGTGAAGATCACAAGTCATTGAAGAAAAAAGGTTCAGCGCACTGCCTTGTGGGGTCTAGACCAGTGTTTTTTAACCAGTGTGCCACGGCACACTAGTGTTCCGTGGGAGATGTTCAGGTGTGCCGTGGGAAATTGCCCTCATGAACTGATCTAAAAACATTTTCCATCTCCAGGATATCAGCTCTGTGTTCATCCAAACAGGCAATGATAAGACACTGAGTAGTTAGGAATATGAAAGACTATAAAATACTTTTTTCTTTGTGTTTATTTGATTCTATTAAAGACACTTTAATAAGAATGACAGTACTGCGGTTTAACCGTATATTAAGCTGCATAAGAAAGTGGAAGAAAATGTCAAGTTTGAACAAGATATTATTCACAATTTAAGTTCAAAGTGGCTGATAAATGGTGTATACTTGTATAGCACTTTTCTACCTTCTTTGAAGGCCCAAAGTGCTTTACAGTCACAGTACCATTCACCCATTTACACCCTGATGGCGGCTACACTGCTGAACACTGGTGCCAACCTTCCACCAGAGGCAAGGCGGGGTTCAGTGTCTCGGCCAAGGACACTTTGATACATGGGCGGGCAAGGCGGGAATCAAACCCACAATTCTTACAATTGGAGGTCAACCGCCCTACCTCTGCACCACGGCCGCCCAAGATAATAAAACTCTGAAGACCCAGCATTCTAGCAGCATTTGAACCCGTCATCTGCTTACAAATCTGGAGATGTTTAAAGACACTTACAGTTGGCGAGAAATAAAAAATTGACGTAAATAAGGATTAAGTGTATCTTATGCTGGTAGAAAGACTGAAACGGCAAATTTCATGCATCAGCTGCAGCTCAATCAGTGTTTGCGGCGCAGGCTGGGTTCAGGGGAGGCACGGGTGGCTGGTTCCTCACCTGCTGCTTTCTCATATCTCTGAGCAGGAAATTTGTAAATTTGCTACTTTTCTTTTTTTTTTTTTTACCTAAGAAACTATGAAAACCCACACTGAAAAAAAAGAAGGCTGTGGCCGTGGCGATCCCTGAGAAGATGTGCCAAATTGGTAGTTAGTTTTAAAGTGGTGTAATTCTAGTTGTGTGGGGATACATTGTATTACAGATTTGTACATTTTTGATATTTGAGTGTACATGTTAAAACACTAATGCAAGTCCACACAGTCACATACAAAATGTATTGTATGAGTTACAAATCAATTATTACGCACACACAAAGACAATTTTCTCTCAATACTTGTAACTGTAGGTGGCAGACATGCGCTAGCATCTGGCAGCGACAGTCCAGTGTGAACACCATGGGCTAAATGCAAATTCAAGAATGTGTATTTATATGCCCAGTGTGAACGTTAGCATTAGAGATACCCATTCTTTTGGTCGCTGTTATTACCACCTAAGAGCTTGCTGGCTGTGAATGTGCGAGTGTCTGTGTGTCCCTTCATGGATAAACGCATTTAAGCCCTATTCTTTGAATACCAAACAAGGTTCTGACTCGCGCCTCCAGTGCCACTGTGCTGAACAGATTGCATGCGGTCACTCTCTTCACTGCATCTCCAATTGCCTCCCACAGAAATGACTTCTGCCCCCCCCCACCCCCAGCGCAGCCCAAGAGCCACCATGGAGCTATTTAATAGCAGCCCCAGTCGTCCTCTCTTGCCATTACGTGCAGCCTGTCGAGTCTCGCTCTGTAAGCAGCGCTCCCCGCACTCGCATGCAAAATTTATGACTGCAGCACAGCACAAAAGAAGAGCGAGATCCAGTTCTGTCTCGCGGAGGCGATATAGGTTTTCAAATCCCACAGTCCTACATCCCCAGATATTGTTCGGCTGTGTGACAGAGGAAGAGAGCGAAAAAAACTGAGGGAGAGGAAGATTAAAGTGCTTCCCTCCAACATGTGTCTATTTTCATCCAGCTCTACAGAGTAAAAGAGTCTCTGTCTTATTACAGTTTAAAGAAGGGGCAGGCTCACATGAACAACTGGGCTGCCTCTAATCTATCTTTGCACCCCGGAGAAGGTGCTGCACCTACGGTGAACAAATGTGGAAGCTGGGCTGTTTTTTCTGAAGCTGACAATCCAAGAGTCACATAGAGATGTTTAATGGAGAACGTTAAAACTGGGTGTAGATCCCATTTTGTTTTTTTGTATATTATGCAATTTTTTGCAACTATAATATACAAATTCCCAACAACCAGTGGATGAAAAGATCTTTCATCCTGGGGTTCTGGCTGTAAAGAAGCATTTATCTTGATGTGGTTGTGGTCAGTCAGTGACTCTAATGTACATCTGGAAACAAAAAAGGTTTTCATAGGATTTAAAATTTACTGTGACTGCTTGTTAAGACAAATTATTTGCTACCTTTAGCCTTGCAAAAGGCTAGTGACCCATCCTAGGTGTACCCCGTCTTTGCCATAGCTAGGTTGGCTCCAGCAATCTTGTGACCTCAAAAAAGGATTTAGCAGGTTCTGAATATAGATGGACAGATACTTTTAAAAGCCAACTCACAGTCTCCAGCCTCAGCAATTTAGAGAGGTACAGTTCAAACCAAAGGTTTACATACACATATGCTTTTTATTTTCTCGTCAGACATGACATAAAAGTGAACTTTTCCTGTTTTAGGTCAATTACAATTAGCAAAATAATTTCCATTTGCTAAATGTCAGAATAATGAGAATAGGGTGTTTTTTTAAACATTTTTTTTTATTACTTTTATCAAAGCTAAACGTTTACACGTTTGGCTTCTTTTTTGTAACGTGTTATGTCCAACAACTGAGCAAACAGCTGAGAGCTGAAAGGCCTTTGTGTTGGACAGGTTTTACTATTACAAAAAGAGGTATAAATCTTTGGATAACCAGGGTGTCTATTTCTATAAACCCCTGTATTATTGACTTTAAACTGCAGTACTTAAGTCAAACGTCTTGGACATCCTTCCACAATCTTGTCACAGGATTTGGTAGGAATTTCGTCTTGCATATGCGCTTTTCTAAAACATAAAAAAAAAAAGCCAAACTTATTCTTTGTCATTTCTGGCCAAATGAACTGGGACTTAATTAATTTCCTTGATTTAAAAAGAAAAAACAAGTTTTAGTGACTCAATAAAAAATTTTAATAATATTTTAGCCATTATTTGCAGAACACTGAAAGGTGATTCCATGTAACAGTTTTTCTTTTTTGTGTTCAATATATTTTCCCAAATTTCACTGAAAGCATTTTCAAATAAATACTAGTTATTCTAGGTCCATGAAATTCTGCAACAGAAAAAAGGTTTTACTTTTACTGATGGGGAGAAAAACAGCAGGTCTGTGGGAACACAACCACACAAAAAAGAAACAAAAAACACACTATCTTACTTTTAGAATGCCACCGAATTTAAGGTCAGTCATTACACGCTTGACCTCAGTCGTATGTATTCTCTTCGTGACACTTCTGTGCTCATTAATCTGCATTTCAAAATGTCACCTGGTCCTCCTTTCATTGCAGTCCACATCCAGATGTGGTAATATGGCTAGAGGAGAAGATAATAGCCTTTATGAGTTTGTGATGCAGTGTTTTAATGTTTTCCATAGAGGTGCACAAACGACTAGTGCTGGTGATATTTTCAATCAAAACAGCTGACAAAGAACCTATGATCCTAAAAACTAACGCATTGTCACATCTACAAATCTACTTTAGAGTCATTTCATGTATCTATTTGTTTTATTATGACAAATCTGTCTTTATGGGCTAAAACACAACAGTTTAGTTGAAGATCCATCAATCAGCAAAAGTTTTTGCCACAAACAAGTTGTCATTTGTTCAAAGTTAGATAAATCGTTTTCAATTTTCCAGGATTCCAATCTACACTGATGATAGTCCAATTCTCTTATACCATGCATTTTTAACCCTTGTGCTATCTTGGATGACCCCATCCTTACTTTGACATGTTCTCCCTACCATGACAAAGGTGGATAAAGGTGGAAAATGTTCATGTAATCCATTGAACCAGTGAAGATCACAAAAAAATTGAAAAAAAAAAAGGTTCAGAGCTCTGTCTAGTGAATCTAGCTGACCCAACTCCCAATGGTAAAGTGCCTAGGATAGCACAAAGGTTACAAGTGGATTGCACCATTGACTGTACAAGAGAACTGGGCCGAGTTGGTGTGACATCACCCATAGAAAACGGTTTGTTTCTGGCATAACCCTTGTGCTATCCTATGACCCCACCCTTACATTGATGTATTATCCCTACCATGACAAAGGTGGATAAAGGTGGAGAGGATTTCACGTAATCCATGGACACCAGTGAAGATCACAAATAATTGAAGAAAAAAGATTCAACGCACTGTCTAGTGGGTCTAGATGACCCAACTCCCAATGTTAAAGTGCCTTAGACCGTGTTGGAGTCAGGTGTCATCAGAAAGTAGGTATTGGTCCAAGTCGGTCTCAGTCAACATTTCAATGAGAACAACTCTTACCAGTCAGGAGTTACCTTGCTGGAAGCCCACAACCCTACCACTTTCAAACAGGTTTGTCATTGGCTACACCAAATCTGTTAAAGGTTTTAAATCTTAGACGAGCAGGCATCACATGCTTTTATTAGCGCATCTGATTGGCTTCGCACTACAGAAAAAAATATATAACGAAAAGAATAGGATTAGCAAGAACAATGGCAGAGAAACAGCTGTTTATATCCTATAGAAGTTTATGGGATTTTGGCTTCTTTGAACCAACAGGTACTTTCTGTTTGGAATATGAGGAGGGAGGGGTCACCTAGTCCAGTTCTCTTTTACAGTCAACGGTTTGCGCTCTCATTGGCAACTCCAAACCTTTCCACAAAAGAAATGTTTATGGTTGAGGATCCTCTTGGAGAACCCCATACAAGGTGTATCCCAAGCCTCCTTTGAAGCACACTAACAGCCATGAGACTTCCTCAAAGCACAAACTGAGAAGTGTCCTGGACACTTTCTAACTTTTTGATGTCAGAAAAATTGGACATGTTGGACTCAAGTATCAGTAATAAATGGGTGCATCTAAGCCGCGGAAAAAAGTCTTTCTCTTGTTGGCTCCTACTTGGTCAACTCTTTTAATCAAGAGTTTTAGTTGTAGGTAGAAATACATTTCGGGGAAAAAAATAAAAAGTTCCAAAATAAACACACACAAAAAGGGGAAACTTAGACTTCTAACCATCCATACTTTTTGGGGTCACTGGGTTGCTGGAGCCTATCCTACCTACCATTGTGTGAAGCTGGGGTACATCCCGAACAGGTCACCAGTCTGTTGCAGGGCCAACCAGTCACTCTCACGTGCACACCTGGGGGCAATTTTGAGATACCAATGAACCCATGAAGTGTGTTTTTGGACAGTGGGAGGGAACCAGAGTGTGCAGAAAAACCCACACGTGCACGAGAACATGCAAACTTCACACAGAACGGTCCCTGCTGTGACTGAAACCAAAGTCTTCTTGCTGTGAGGCAGGACTGCTAACCCCAACACCACAGTGCAGCCCAAACTGAGACTGAAAAATTCAAATATGAAAGAATCATCTGGAGAGCTGAAGCATGGGCTAAACCATGATTGAACATAACAGAGAGCAAAACAAACTAGAAAACTAATCATGAAATCCATTTTTCAAGCAACACAAAACACAGCAAAAGTCATACATCCTCACATTTACACCTTTCTTCAGCTTTATATTTTGTTCCTCAAGCCAAACAATTTTACAAAATAGAGTGGTAAGTCTTCTATTTAAAAGAATTCCTGACATTTCCTAACATAAATATCACAAAATGTATAAAACCGTTGTTACAAATTACCACAGAACCATGTCATTGTATTTGCACACAGCCCCATATCTCAATTTTATGCTTCACATGTTTGAAAATACAAAGCTCTGAACCATTTTGCTAACTTTACCTAAAATCCATTATTGCCGTCGTCTGTGACATTCCTCCTTTTCTCTTTTAAATACATTTAAACAATATCTTCATAGTTTCCAGGAGGCTTCCTAAAATGCCCATTAATCTTAATTTCATAGTTATCTAAGTCTATTTCCTCTCAGAGTGATAGTTAGCATTTCCACTGGCGGAGAAAATAGCTATTTAAGATTGCCGTAATGCGGCAACAAATCACATTCTGACATCGCAGGGGAAAAGGGGTCAAAATCAAAAAGCGGCCAAAGGCCCCTTTGACATTCAATAAACGTCGGCTGGGTATTTATAGGCGTCCCTAACAGCTGGCCAAAATAACAGTCCACAGATGACAAAATATGATAACAATTAGACCCCCCCTCCCCATCCACCCCCCGTGCATCTGCATGGATCACTGGCGGAATCTGAGCCATGATGGGGAATGGAAACAACAGAGCAGACAGGCGCCGAGAGGAGGGAGGTGCAGTGTGAGCGTTTTGAGGGGGAGACACAGGGAGGAATCATCTTGTTGATGCGGTCATTTACCAGAAAACAGTGGCACTCCCACACAAGCCCAAATGCCAACATCTAAATCCAGCCTTAATTAGGCTTTTGCTGAGTGGAGACGACAGGAGGCTTAGAGGAGCCAACCATATTAGTTGAGTACAATAACAACATAAGTCTACTTGTGGAAGTGTGACAGGGTGATAAGGTCACCCATGGGACTCCATTACAGCAAAACAGATGCAGCTTTATCTGGTATAAAAAGAAAATCTATCCTGAGCATCCTCCTTATCTCAACTCAAAATCTTCCCTGAGGTTAAAAGTCTTAGTTAGGTGCTGCACGTATGTGAATAATGCTAACCGTATTTTCTGAATACGTCTGTTTTTTGCGTAGTTTGGCCAGGAGGGTGCGTTCATACTCAGGAGAGCTTTTATGTGTTTTTAAATACAGGCTCAAATATTTTCCCACTAACAACCGATTCCTCTGAAGCTGTGGTTTTCTGCTAACAACCCCTAGAGGGCGCTGTCTGTGTATGTATCCGAATTTGCTACTGGCAGCAACGCAGTAGGAAAAGCGCAGTCCAAAACAAACAAGACGATATCTCATATCCATGTCGTAGCCTAATAGGCAATATCTGCCTAGCTCATTTTTCAGTTTTTTAAAAGAAGAAAAAACACCTTTTTTTCAACACTCACAGTCAAGTTAGGCCAATATCTCAACTTGGCAAAAAAATGAGTTAGGCAGAAATGCTATTAGGCTGACGATATGATTTTTTTACTTAGTTGTATCGAGATTTTTTTATTTTTACTTTCCTTAGACTAATGGAAGCAAGTGTTTGTTTGATGACAGGAAGTCGTCAAACTGAGAGACGCAAGTACAGCTGAAAGCGCCCGTCATTTAGACAAAGCTCCTGTAGTGCAGAAGCTAAAGATCAACAACACCTGTCTGGTGTGAACACAACCAACTGAATGCGGGTTCATGAAACCTTATAGTGCTTTCTTGAATGGACTACACAAGGCTGGTGGGGATGCAGCTTTATACTTCGGTGACTTATACTTTAGAAAATATGGTACAGTCGATTCTTCATCAACTTGGCCATAAATAAAAGCATCCACTCCTATAAAAGTAAGTGTCTCTGCCAGCATTTCAGGCTTTATGGTTTCATAGCAGATAATGCATCGAGCGTATCTGGCTACATCTTTGTGCAGCTTCACCGGCATGCCTGAGAAATCCCTGTCCACAGGTACGGAAATAACCCCGTCTTTGCGTTCTCATCACGCAGATGGGTTTTCTTTTCTCTTCCCTTTGACAGATTGTTTTAATTTAGAAATAATCAAAGCGATCTGTTCGCTTTTAGTTTGTTTATTTATACTGGTAGAGCTTCTTCATTTGGTCAGCGGCAGATTGCACAAATTCCATTTTCCAGAAGTGCTCTGCACAGGAAAAGAAAAGAGCACAACACAATGTGATAATGATCCTCTCGTGTTATCGGCCTAACCCCTCCCTGCCTTTGAATCTCTTTGGCGTTGCTAGTGGTTCAGTCAGACCGCTGCTGAGAACAAAATCTGCAGATCAGAGGAAATATGCTCCGTCTTAAAAAACTGAAAACCTCAATTAGTTCTAATAAATCTGTTTTGGTAATCCAATTGTAGGTATGGAATTAATTAATTAGGTAATGAATTAATTTTCTTACTTTTCACTTGTTTTTTGTAGTAGACATATACGTATTACGTATATAAATGTACTTTCAACCTTAAGACCCCCCCCCCCAAAAAAAACTACAAGATACTATGAATTACCTCACGCATGACAACAATTCACTGCATTTTCATGATGCTTCTTAAGGTGCCCGCACAAGTCTCAAGGGAACCTGCAAACCCACTTGTATTTCCTTAAGGTGTGGCCGCTCCTGTCTACGACCCCTCCAAAAACATGAAGCACCTGTACAGGTCAACCCCGTAACGAATGCATATGACTAAAGCATTATACATCGTCTCAAGAATCCCAAAGAAAAAACTATCAAAATTATTTTTTATTCCACCTAAAACTACAATACCCAGAAGCCCTTACCTTCACATTCAATACCATTGAAAAGCCCCATATGTCCCCTGATAATATCATTAATAGCTGGTAGGCAGAAGAATACAGTAAAAATGTGTCTTTCTCCCCCAAAACTCACAACTAACCCCCCCGCAGACATCTCTGTGTCGTCACACAGTTCCGCCACGGCACATTTACAAGCAAGAACCAAGAGGGGACACTCGAGAGCAGATATATAAAATAAATATTTGTCTCCCGTGGCACATGGAACTACCAAGACTTTCTGTTACATTAGCACATTTGAAGAGTTCTACTTTCAATTTTGTTTTCCCCCCATCTTGCACTTAGAAAGCAACGCCTCAGCCAGCCAAATTGTGTGAAGGACCTTATGGAATGTAATTTCCAAGAGACGTCCCAAGAGTCGGGGCTAGGTTGTGGGAATTGGTAAACACACAAAACAAGCTGAGTCCCTGAGCTCCTGTGGCGCCTAAGAGAAAGGGTAAGTGAGTGTGGATAACACTGCTGTCAAACAATGAGACAGCACAGTCGACCAGAAAAGGACTTAAACTCATTACTGCTCCAAAAGGCTGGGCAGCACATTGGGTTATGGCTACTTATCGCTGTGAAAATTGGGGCCCTCTAAAGCCCAGTCTGAAAATGTCACTGGGAGAAATGAACTCCCATTCAGTGCTTACACTCTTAAATGTTATCCAGTTGCATGTTGGTGTATTGTTTTGAACTGTGTAAAGCATCAGAGTTCCTGCAGAGGAGAAGCAATTCCGTCTAATCCATTCATCTCCTGGATAACAAATGCAGATGCAGGGGAGAACTTAAAAGTGCAAACTTGCAAGATTTGTGCGTAGCTGTGGGAAAAAAAAACAAAAAAAAAAACAAAGGAAACACTGTGTTGCATTTACTGGTAATGCAATTCCACTTGCAACATTTCCATTATGTCAGGTTCATTGTTTACAATGCAGTCCGCCACCTACAGTTGGAAGAAGCTTGGTGCGAAAAGTTGCGTTGATGCAAATCTCGCCCATTTTTTTTTCTAATCTTATTCTGATATATGAAAGGCTTTCATAATTTTGTTCGGGAACAAACTGCAATTATTAATTTCCCTTTCATGATCAATTTTCAAATGGTTGGCACTTCACGAAATAAAACCAAAGCCATCACTATGCCACTACCAAATCTGAGTCCCTAGATGGTCAAACTGATTTAACTTTCAACAAGCTTTCAATGGCCATGCATTTTCTACTTAAAGCCCAAAAACTGTCAAAAAATGTCCGTAGCAGTGACGTGCAGTCAGGAGAGGCAGGTGAGGCACAGCCTCACCTGTCATTATGGGAAGAAAAGAGAAAAAGTAAATTAATTTATTATATTTAATCAGTAATTTGTGCTTTGCAGTCATTTTCCATTTAAATGTACCATTTTTGGGTGTTTTTTCTTTTCAAAATCGCTGAATTTCCGCATTTGCCGTTCAGATACTAAGAAGTGACGTGCGATGAGGCACCAGCCCGCTGAGCCTCACCTTGGATTGCGCAATACCTATGCAGTCAGACGGTACTGCAGTCTCTCTGTATGTCAGTTCAATCACTTGTACTATATGAGCTGAGTTTACATAATTTAGCAGATGTATATGATGTACAGTGTTTGTTTTTATAAATAACTGTATGTGAGGGACGTGTTTCTTGTGCTGAGCGCTAAGCGCCCGCAAAAAAGCCACGGGGTGAGGCCAGCAGTTCTCGTGCCTCATGTTAGGGGGCGCCGGTGAGCGCTGAGATCATGACACTAAAAAATAATAGAAAAAGAGATAGCAAGCGGCAAGTCCTTTTCTTCAGAAGGAGCGGCGCATGGACTTTATTTACAAGTAAAGGTAAGATGATAATAAGGTTTGTGCTTTTTTTCTATGCTGTAGTTTGTATATGGAAAAAAAACATGTTGAAATGATATTTTAGAGAAAACACGTTAACTGTTGTCAATCAAATGGTGAATAAGTTACTCAGTATGGTTTGTAAATCTGACTGATGACGTCAGTGCCTCACCAGCCATAAACCTCACCGCACGTCACTGGTCCATAGCCATGCGTGATTGTGAAAATTTTTAATATAGACCTGAATTGCATATTTGCATAGACTTCTTATTAAAAGTAGTGGCTTGAGCGCGTACAGCTGAGGGCAGTGTAAACGTAGCTTGAGGTCTAAATTAATTGAGAATTGTCTGAGCTAAGTGGGAATGTTCAAGACATGTATGAAATCCATGGATTTGAATGAACTTTAATTAGTACAAAATTGAGAATAGTAAGACATAAACTCCTGAAGAGTGTAGGGTTAAAACTAAAGTTAAATTGCAATAAATCAATGAATAGTGGAATATTTTAGTTTGTTTGAGCATTTGAAAACCTGTAGGCAGGGTTATAGAGTGTGACTCCATTTTTCAATGGTGTGCTATAAAAAAATCCATGGTTGCACCAGTGTGCCCACCCATTCTGTAGAAAATAAAACATAATCTCTGTGACTAAAAGTCTCACTGCTATATGTGTGTGCAGGTGTAACACACCTCAAATAAGAATGATAGTTTTTTATTTATGAGAATGTACATCTGAGCCATTCAGTTTAGGTCCATGTCCATCAAAAGGTTAGGCCTACCAGTGCAAATATGTAGTCTAGAGCCCTGCATATAGGTAAAAAAAAAGAAAAACATGCTAAAATAGGAAATCAGGACACGGCTAAAACTTTTTCTGCACAGTAACCTTTTGATAATTCAGTGATTCCTTGCTATATCACAGTTCACCTTTTTGCGATCTTGCTGTTTCCAAGATTGTTTTGGTGCAATTTTGTTTGTTTTTAACAGAGCGTTGTGTTCTGCGTTCTGATTGGCTGTTTAAATTGTCGATCAATGTCCTCCGTGCAGTGTTTCCTGTACAGAAAAAGCTCAGTTTTTAAGAGTATACAGCGTGTTGTAAGGGGTTTTACACCCTTTAAACACCTAAAATCCTATTTCGAGGATTTCACCTATCGCGGGTTATTCTTAGAACGTAACCGCCACGATAAACAAGGAAACACTGTCCTTCAATCATCTGAAAAAGTCAAATTATAAAAGTTGTATAGCGATAGATAGAGAGAGAGAGAGACAGAGAGAGAGAGAGATAATCTATTCAATTAAAAAATCTATGCAAAATTTATGGCTAAATAATAAATAGACAAAAAGTGTAACTCACTAACAGGAAATTATAGACAGTTAATTTGCAGATTTTTCTGTTTTTTGAAAGCATCACTGGTCACTGACTTTAGTTGGTAGCTCATTCTGAAAAAAAAACTCAACATTTTGGGAATTCTGACAACAATGGCCCCAAAGTACAGACCCATGCATTTATTCCATCTGTGACGATGACATTCAAGTTACTCACTTAACTTGAAGCAAGCTCGGCAGCTTACTTAATTAAACCCCTGTGGTCATGTGTTTGGATAAAAAAGACAATGTAGCCAACAAAGAGGATGAGAAAAACAGATTGCAGAGTCTCCCACTGATATTTCCTGACAACACTTAATAGGTTTGTGGTCTGACCATCTGAGATCTTCCTGTAATTGACAGGTCATGACCCGTCTCTCCTTCAGCTAAACACTGTCCTAGAACATTGTAAAACAAGCTGAGCTAAAGCTTACAGTTTGCCACACAGGTAATTACAGAAGTTAAAACCATTTTTCTGAAGGCTGAGATCTATTTCTTTCTTAAATAGAAAAAAAAACTGAAAATAAAAGACACATTTTTGTTGCTGCTGGTTAATATGCTGTACACTAAAGGTCAGAGTTTAGTTGTTTTCAAGGTTTTTTTTTTTTTATTATTTGAAAAGCATCAAGTATAATCACTTTTTTTATGATGAAATGCAAGGATTGTCCAAACTGAACTTACAAAAAAGAAATTCTGCAATCCATTAAAATGAAGTTTTCCGATTAAAAATAACAAGCAATTTTTTATGGGACACAACAGCTGGACGTTATCTCTGGATTCCTTCTACTACAGAAATTAAATTTCCTTTAATGTTTGCAACTCAGGTTGTTGTCACTCTGTGCTTACCACTCCACACCTTGTTCTTTTGTTCCCGTGAAGTTCTTGAGTTGCCTGGATTCATGATTCGGGTTATCCCTTGTGCTATCCTATGACCCCACCCTTACATTGACGTGTTCTCCCTACCATGACAAAGGTGGATTAAGGTGAAGAAAATTTCATGTAATCCATGGACACCAGTGAAGATCACAAATCATTGAAGAAAAAAGGTTCAGCGCACTGTCTAGTGGGTCTAGATGACCCCACTCCCAAAGTTAAAGTGCCTTGGATAGCACAAAGGTTAAGGAGTTGGGGAAAGAACCAAAATCTACTCCTATTCCTGGCATCCACTGCATAAGTACTCAAAGCGTGGCCCGCAGGCCAATGGCAGGCTACAGGAATATTTTTGGTTGCCGGAAAAAAAAAGTTCTAATAGACGATTTTATTAATTTAACTATAAAGTGCTTGGAAAGATTGAATTTCTGTTTTGTGGTTTTTGGCTACATCTATAGGAATAAGCGGTAATCACTCCCAGAAGTCAATGGTAAAATGTCAAGGAGGGCAGATGATGTCACTCTGCCCCTGGGAAGAGAGAAAGGGACCTGTGACAGTGGCGTTGAAAATGGAGTTGGAGCTGGTTATTTTGCAAAAAAAAAAAGGTGTGTTGGTGAGGAAAACGGTGTTTTCAAGCTAAGTTGTTTAGTTGCTTATTTTGTTGCACTTCATGGGCCGGATAAAGTCATGCGCCCAATCTGCAAGCAGGTTAATGCAATGCTCAGAGCTCAACATAAATCACCATCGTGTTTCATATCATATTTCAAATTAGTGGCACCTATAACTTGAACAGCTAAGAAAAGGTTATGCTGTACATTTTGCTGTCAATCTTCACAAATATGTCCAAATCCAGAGAAGCTGTGACAAATGCAAGCTACATGGTAGTTTGAGAAAAAGCCAGCCGGAGCAAGCCGTTCAGCAACGGCAGAATTAGTTTGATTGTATTTTGATGGTGGCCAACATTGTTTGCCCAGAGGAGAAAAAAAACAACGCTTTTTTACCAAGTCCAATGTTGGATTCCTAAGTTCGCCCAAAACTTTGACAACCCCTGCAGTAGAGGTTCAACACTCTTTAGTTTCCAGAAAACCATTTTCATTGAGTTGAGTTCTCTTCTGTGTTCAGATCCATTTGAAATCAAAACAGACCCATAATTCTGTGATGATGGTCAAACTGTGGTTAAAAGGCCTGTTTGTTGGCATGGCACTGAGATCATTATTGTACATGTCGCCTTGCCAACTGGTGTAACTCACCAATGCTAGCATTTTACTGCCAGCAGTACTGGGAGAAAAGGGAAAGCACAGATAAAAGCTCACTTTGAATGTCCTTCAAGAGAAAAAATCACTGTAATCAGTGAACAAATGTCCTAAGGCCCAATTTAGTAATACTTTTTTTTATAGAATGCAGCTTTATGCATGGTAAAATTGTGCTTTCAATGTCTTTTTTCCCCTCTAACAGAATAATGAGCATTGCGCGTGCACTTACATCCTCATTGTCATTTCCTCTGCTGCAATCCCTCTCTGTCACTTCACTTCTTCTTTACACTTTTCTTTTATTGCTCTCCATCTGCCACAGTCGTCCCAGTTCCTCAGCTAAGTTTTCTCTTTTTATTTTTTTATCTCCACTCCTTTCCTCTTCGCTCAATATAAATGTTGTGGAGCAGCAGTGGTATTTAGCGCTATAACACATGATCTCAGACAGCTCAGCTGTGGAGAAACCTGTTTCTAGAAACCAACAGACAGAGTTTGCTGCCACATTTTATGTTATCCATGACCTACGGCTCATTCGGCTCCAGTTTGTTAAGAACTGAAGTTATGCTGATAGCAGCTCCATAATCTAAAACAAAAAATGTTCAACATCCTGATTGCCAGCTTCCTTAGAAATATCAAATCTCACAGAATTAAGCGATATTCCTCCCAAAAGCTTGACGCTACAGTCTGCAGTCACCGCGTTATCCTCAAATCCATTTTTATCTTCCGTTTTACAACTAGTGGAGTGAATTAGAAAATGGCTCATGAGAAAGGATGGCTGCCACCTCGGAAGCTGACTGACTCCATCATGTTGGCCCAGTTAAGCCTCTGTCATTAGTCTTTGCTGCTGGTCACGCCGAAAATTAGTGACACTGATGATCCACAATCTAATACACGAGACCCTCTCTGTCACACAGTCCAGTGAATAATCTCTGTGCCTGGGTATGGATGATAGAAGTTTTTCAAGCCCATACCTCCTGATAGGTTCTTTTTCCAAGTAGTACAAGTGGGCCATTCATCATTTGGACTTCTGTTCTGTGTAATTGGCTTTAACCTCCGCTGTAACCCCTTGTGCTCTGTGTTCTGGTAGTTGATGCCCAAGCGTGTATATGGGTGTAGACAACATAGGCATGGTTTCTCAAAGTTGCACGCACAATGTGAACGATTAAGAAGTTCAAATGACATTTTTAAATGATCCCAATGGCAGTATGTACCGTTTATGTTGGTTCACCATCAAGCAAGATGTGGAAAAAGGAAGGTCTTGTGAGTTTTTACGTTACTATTACATAAACGTTGAATGTTGGGCAGACTAACCATCTCATGCTGCGTTCACAATCGGCTTGGAAACGTGCGTTCGTTTGAGCGACTGCTTTTAGTGAAAAGTCTGTCTAAAGGCATATATATGCATGTTTTGCCTTTAAAACACTCACATTCATGTGTCACTATGCAAGTTTTTAAGTCCATTTTTGGGCTCTACATACAAAACGTGCAGCGATTTAGCGATAATGTTAAACCAGTTGAACTTTGACCAATTGGATCAGAATTTTGACTTGGTAGTGACATAAGGATAACATCCTTTTTCCAAACACGGAAGTACCAACCGTTTGAAAATTGATCATGGATAAGACAATAATTGCAGTTTGTGTCTGGCCGGAATTCTATGATATCCAGTCTTTCATTTAACCCTTGTGCTATCCTAACTTTGTCATGGTAGGGAGAACATGTCAAAGTAAGGGTGGGGTCATCCAAGATAGCACAAGGGGTTATCCCTTGTGCTATCCTAGGCACTTTGACATTGGGAGTGGGGTCATCTAGACCCACTAGACAGTGCGCTGAACTTTTTTCTTCAATGATTTGTGATCTTCACTGGTTTCCACGGATTACATGAAATCCTCTTCACCTTTATCCACCTTTGGGTGGTAGGGAGAACACGTCAATGGTTATCTTGACCCCATAGGATAGCACAAGGGATATTGGAATAGAGCTTTGAAAGAAAAAGCCTGGAGCATAATTCACAAAGCTTTGACATTTAGCACCAAGCCTCTTCCAGCTGTGGGTACATGTGCTAGTATCAGTTAGAAATACTCCAGCATGAACAGCGTATGCTAAAAGCCAATACAAAAACCCATGTTCAGCACATTCATGAATGCACCAGACATGACTGGTGAGTACATAGCATCACAGATCCTTTACTGTATTTGAATTGTTTAACTCTTTGTTCTCTCTTGTAGAGCACTACATAGTTTACCGTTTTGTTTACTTTGTGGCACATGCTAAGCTTTTTTAACCCCTTAACACTGGACTACCCTTTAACACAGGAGCTGAATCCCCAACAAGGATTTACCAGGTCCAGAAAATTAATAGATGACCATCAACTTCTCCATCATACATTATCTTAGAGCAGCCCAATGACATTGGTAAAGCACATTTGGGCCACCCATGTTTCCTGTTTTGTAAAAACATGGAGTTTAGTTTTGTCATTTGATGGCAAGATGAAACCTACTGTATGAGATTTTCATTAGGCCCACACACCTACAGGTCAGGGTGTGACAAATTTTGTCAATTTTAATTTACAGTAAAAAACATAAGCAGAAATGCCACAGAGGCTCCATTGTAAAAGCATTCCCAGTAGTCTTTTTAAATTAGGATTATGCTGTTTTTAGCCAAAATCTAAAACAAGTGTCGTTTTCTGGGACATAGTTTCTGCAGAGCAGTAGAAGTTCATTCGAAATTCACTTCTGAGTTATAGGCGGAACTGTTGGCGCAAAGTAAGCACAATTCCCATCATCCCTTTGTTTAGCCTACAGCCCCTCAAACTCCTAAGCAGAACATTAGAGCTGCAACAAAAATGGCGCGCAATATTGAAGCTGTCCAGCTGTACAGTTTTGATCCAGATTCCAGCTCAGACAAGGAATTTGCCACGATTTGAATAAAAAACTAGTTAGAAACAATTTTTAATCGTACTTTTCTATATATATATATATATATCTTCTATCCTGAGAAAAATGCTACAAGGACACGTTAAAAACACTAAAAACACAATTGGAGTGGGTCTGTAACCCTTGTGCTATCCTAGGCACTTTAACGTTGGGAGTTGGTTCATCTAGACCCACTAGACAGTTTGCTAAACCTTTTTTCTTCAATGATTTGTGATCTTCACTGGTTCAATGGATTACATGAAATTTTTCCACCTTTATCCACCTTTGTCATGGTAGGGAGAACACGTCAAAGTAAGGGTGGGGTCATCTAAGATAGCACAAGGGTTAAAAAGCTAAAGAATTAAAGGATTTGTATTGGAATGCCACATAAACACCTGATCTTACATCAACAAAGCATAGAGAACAGCAAAACCGCTTTCTTTTAAAGTCCTTTTTTGTATATTTTACAGACTATTTCAGGTTTCCTTTGGTCTAACTACAGACTATATATACATGGTTATATTTTAGGTTTAAATTCGGCTTGTTAACACCAGACATATCACCTGTGACGACTACACACGCTGTTTGACATCCCCTAACTCTGACTGTTTCCTCTATCAACATGAATCAGTTGATTCCGATGCGGTGAAAAGTGACTTTTAAATTGTAATATAGCACTTTCCGTTAATGGTGCTGCTTTTCTTCATGACAGAATCAGCGGCTTTACGTTAAATACATCAACGCTTCACTACTGTAAGGTGTTACATATCAGTGCAAAGCTGCTTTTCTCTGCTGGAATTACATTAGCAGTTAAAGAATTACAGTAGACGGAAGAATGTAAATGCAGCCTACCTCTAGTGGTCTTTGGTAGAGCCACAACCGAGATATGTCCTGATTAGGTTCTTTTGGATCAGAACCGATTCCAAGTCATTTGATTTTGAGCATCTGCCAATCCCGAATCCCGATCCCGACAGGTGTTTTATTGTTTTATTTTTATTAACCTTCCTTCATCATTTAACACTTAAATAAGGCAATTCTGTGAAGTAGCTTTAACAATCAACTAAGAATAGTGCAATTATTGCCATCCGCCATCAGATTCTACATTTCATCTGGCAGCCATGGGTGGACAAGTAAATACGACTTTTGCCTGTATATTTTTCTTCCCTATATATTTTGTATTTATTTAATTTTATGCTGCTGTTACTACAGGATTAATAAAGTTAATCTGAATTTTAATCAACCCATGTTGTTAAAGTAAAATATGTCCAACACAAGAGGCCTTCAGCTCTCATCTGTTTGCCCAGCTGTTGGACAGGACAATTTAAAACAAAATATATCTTAATTTAATATTATAATTTTAATCTTAACTATCAACTAGTTAGTCACATTTTGGGTTTTATTACCACAGTAGTTAATTCTGCTTAACTGAGGCCCTGAGAAGAGAAATAAATAAGGATTTGCCATGGTGCCTCTGTCAGTTTCCTCCCCCTCCCCTCTCTGCGTGGCTCCTGAGCTGCTGCCACTGACCTCATCACCCGCCTGCCTTCATAAGGAGCTCCAGGACCAGTATTCATCGCCAGTTCATTGCCCCTGATGGTGCATAATACACAAACCACGAGCCTCTGCCGATTCTCCTCTCCACCACAAGCCGCTGCCGAACCTGCTGTTCGCCAGGATCCACAAACGAAGCCACCAGTAACGCCACAAGCCCCCCCTTGGAGTCTGCTGTCTCTCATACTCACCCGTGATTCTGGATCTGAACATTAAATCCAATTTCTAACTACGTCAGTACTCTCCGGTGTCTCCTTCCGGGTTTCAGCGTCTGGGTCTGTATTGTTCTGCTAGCCATGACAGGACTGGGTTTCCTAATAGCGTCTGACGCAGCTGCATTTCTCAGGAGAACCCCCCCCCCCCCCCCCCCTTATCATAAAAGAAACAAAAACTCAATCTTTTATCTTTTAAAATTGTTTTGTAGAGACGTTTGCTGTCAGATTTCTGATCACATGATCGGATTGGGACATCCCCACTGCAATCTTTTATATATTTTATTCTGTAGCAATTTTGGGTGGTGGCTTGTCTTCTACTGCTTCTTCTCATTTCTAATGACGAGTTAAAATAATTATTTCACCCTAGCAAAATGGACTTTTATTATAATAAAAGTACAAAAAGTTGTGTCGGCATGTAAAAGTGTGACAGGGTTTTGGAAAAGTCCAGGCTATAAATAGGTCACCTTCTCGCTTTAAGTCACAGCGCCTGCATTTCATTAGACCAGTGTGAGATGTCAGACGCAAGAGTCACACTCCACTGCTCAGACTGAGGAGTTTCCTCTCCTCCACCCATGTGGGACGGAAATGAAACTATCTGTTTCACTGCAAGGTTGCAGATGTTTTGCCAAAGCCACATCAGTTCAGTGGTGTTTGCTAACATATTCCTCACAAATGTCCTTTTTCTCTGGATGTCCTATGGGCCACACCTGCACATTAGGTCAACCTACACCTAAACATCTTCATGAAGCTCTTACCATGAATCCAAAAAGAATATAGCCTCGATTTTGCTTTCACGTCTCATCTTGTTGGGCTGATATCAGTTGATATTCGTTGGTGTTTGGAATAATCAGCTCACTTTCTGCTGCTGATCGCATCAGAAAAGTGCAACAGAGGAAAAGGTGGGCTGTAGAAATCCTCTACAGGTTGATACATGAGACCCTAAATTACCTCAATGGTGCTCACTTTTGAAATTGAATAGGCTTCCTGGATGATTTAAGAGCCGGCTTTATGGGAATAATAGAGAGCTGGAGCGGTAACAGCACGCACAGGGCAGCAGGCCCCAAACAATAAACAGATGCAGGGAAGCATAATAGCAGGACTCGTGAAGAAATACCCACATGTAAGGCATGGAAAAGAGACACTCAACTAACTCCTTTACATGCTGTGTGGGACTTACAGTGAATCTGAAAGGAACAGACATGCACAGAAAACACCATCATGCATTTTATTTAAAGCTTATATCCATGTCGCTTCATGCTTAAATGTTGGCACTTGTGACACAAAGTCTAGACTTTTTCTTTTTTTTTTATAGTTTGTTCAACAAGTTGATTTCTAATTACAAAAAGGATCCATTGAAAGACAGGATAAACGCTTATTTGACTTTCTAAATCATGAATATTAAAAGACAAAAAGCAGAATTAGTCAATAATGAACAGAACTTAAAAGATTTGCCAGGAATATATTAAGATTTAAATGATTTGAAAGAAATATGTAACGCTGCTAGAGATTTCCATGCCAGATAACTTGCTGCTAAAAAGGTGAGCAAACTTCATCACCCGATCAGTGAAGTCCCATAAAACTTTCTCCAGTTTCTTGTTTGTTTCATCTTTAAAGAACCGGATTTAAAACTATCAAATGACTGAACTCAGTAGGGGTGGGATTATATAAGTTTGCTTCTTCCCACTCCTTTTCAAGCAATAAATCAAACTTTACTTATACTTTAGTTAATGATCACTGTATTTAATTAAGCAAATGTGATTTAAGTGACGTTTCTTTGTTTTATTGTCTGTCTTTTTAATCTATGCATTTCATCATTTCTGTAATAAGTTTGATAAATATGTGTACATTCTTTATTGCTTTGACTACAATGCTTTATGAAAAATGATTTGGTTTTCCGTTTCCTGTTCTATTTTTGTGCAATTGTGTTTTTGTTTTTTGGCGATAATAGTTATTAAAATAACCGCACACTTTGTGGTTCAAGCACATAATTTAGCATGTACTGTATGCATCTTAGGATCAGAAAAAGCATATTAGCCACAAGAAAATTCCAGTTTGGGCATGAAGAGTCTATATTGTTGAGACTGGGGCAAATAGACATTGAATAGATTTTTCTGAATGAGGGTATTTTATGGTACACCTATGCTAAACTTGGAACTTGTATCACAAAATGCACAGTTTGTCTGAACTATTCACAAAACCAGCTCCACTATCTGGAATTTAGTTTTGATTTCTACAATGTAATGTTTCTTTTTATTATTTGTTTTGCTTTTTTAATTTTTTTGCGATCTGTAATATGTTTTTTTAGATAACTTTTCTTTGCTTTCTCTTAAGAATACCCTTCAGTCACAAGCCTTTGCCAAGATGCGTACAATGTAATTACCATATTTATTTCATCAACAACCCATTCTTGCATTTTCAAAAACACCTGGGTCTTATTAATAGAAGTAGAGATTCTCAAAAAGAGTTTGAGCAGCGCTCCTTCCTAACCTCCATGCTTCTGTTTCCATTTCCTACTATTAACCTGCAGCCATAATGATCTTAGACCTATTCTTCTCTGCCATCCACCTTCTATAGCTCATGCCCTTTTGGATAATAGGCTCTTAACACCAAAAAGGTAATTTGACAATTACAATGGTTTTCATTAATGTCTGCCTCTCTCAAAAGGCCATTGTTCGTCTTATGTCTCATTCCCACTTTCCTGCCATTTTCCCTCTTATACCTCAGAACTCTGTGAAGTTTCTCTTTAACATCGCCTTTCAAAAATACAGCCGCTCAACCTCATCCCTGCTTTAATTTTTTCCCCTACTCTTGCACTTTTCCTTTTAGGCCTTTAACACCACTTTCTTCCTCTTTTGTCCTCTTGTCATTTTCTGTCTTCACTGAAGGGTACATGAATGGACCATGTAGCAGCTGCAGTTTCTCTTTTTTTTTTTTTTTTTTTTTCCTTGACGGGGCTAATAAGGCTTAAGTTCTACCTGAAATGTGGGCACAGAGCCGCTTCATTCCTAACCTGATCTACATTTGCTCCGGAAACTAGACACAGAGTCCAAACGCCTGTCGGTCCCGCTTTAGTCAACTCCACAAAGCGCTGGCTATCTGCTTTTATCACCTCTTACCGCCACACACATGAGTATTTTGTAAATATATTCGACCGCAGAGGGAGTTTAACCACTAGCCCTGCTGGTGGTGGTGTCACGCTTTACCACCACAGAAAGTGTTCCACTTGCATGGGATTATTTGGAAACATCCTCCACAACAGGACCTTATTCCAACGCATCATTCACAGGGTTAAGAAAAAGTGGAAGTCTTTTCCCATTTTTCGTGCAAGCCACCAGTGTGGTGGGCCTTTTCCAATCAAGGAGCAGCCAGAGACATGCTAAATGTGAAGATTGGCTTAGATGCATTTTTTCTCCCCTTCACAGCCTGCAAGAAGAGGTTGTGATTTAGGTTGGTGCTTTTCTTGTGCATTGGGGGAAATCCACTGGTGCAAAAGGAAAGGCACTGAATAAAAAATAAATAAATTCATTAAACACTAAAACAATAATGTTGTGGTGCAAGTTCAGCTGGGGGGAAAAACAGCCTTCAGAGGGCACATACAGTGCAAAGTTCATGAAAGCTCACCTGAACTATGGTTTCAACAACCTCTGTTCAGCCTGAAAACTTAAATCTCTTCTGCTCTTGTAAATGAACCCTGGTGCAGTTCACTCCTTTGTTATGCAGACAGATTACCCAATGAACAAAAGAGAGGAAATAAAGCAAAAAGACATGAAGTTTTGTGCAATTCAAGATGGAAAATACAAAACTGTACCTGAAACAAAGAAATTACAAACTAAGAAGATGGAAAATGTCTTATGAGCAGAAAGAAGTCATAGAAAGTTGTAAATGTTCATTAAAGTCCCACTTTGATCACCTTTTGATCTATTTTCAAAGCGTTCCCAGTGATTTTTAATTATAACTGTGGCATTATTGGGCAAAATAAAATTTAAAAAGTCATTTTTTTAAGGACATTGTTTCTGCAGAGCGGCAGTAGTTCTTGAGAAATCCTCTGAGTTGTGTAAAAAAATGAAAACAGTTCAGCTCACAATCGAAGGTTTATGTACATTTGACAAGCCTTATGCGTTCTGTACGAGAGGCGTGGCAAAAAGGAGAAGTGATTGACAAGGTAAACAGCTAATCAGGACACAGAACTCAATGCACAGTTAAGCTAAATAAATGGGCAGGCAAAAATAACACTAAAAAAGTAAAAAAAAAATACACAAAACACCAAGACCAAGAAAGTAAAACGTGGGCACACTGTATTGTCTCAAAGTTATCAGTTCCACTAAAGGCCCTGAATCATGCTTTTCTTAAGCCTTTTGGAGTAAACTATATGCATACATATGATGATATGTTACCTTTGGCACACTAAAATGCATTTTTATTCATAAGATGAGTTATTTTTGCAGCTCATTTTCTTACCAGGAAGTAAGACGACTCGATCTCTGAGGCACCGCCTTTCTCTCCTTTGTCATCCTAGAGGTGGCCTCAGCTATCACAATGTGAGGATGTGATAGTTTTCGTGGGTTAAGAAGGACCGGTGCTCAGAGAGCAGGTTTTTTGGAGTGTGACGGAGTGTGCCATGTGCTGTGTGGCCCTGCGTGTCAACTGTTTATGAAATAAACACAAAACCTCCTCACCTTGGCTCCTCTGCATCCTTTTTCGGCGGGACCCCGTCACATGGAGGAATACTCAAAAATGCGTAAACTGATCTAAATACTACATTTGGGCTGTTTTTCATGAGGAATGAACATTATAATACATTTAAAAGCTCCATAGGCCCTTTAAACTGTGGGATGGAACTGGTGAAAGTCCTGATCTAAAGGCTAAAGTAATTTTAGACAACGCTTGGAAAATTAACTTTACAAAAAGAAAACTGAGCTAATTAGCATGTTCCCAGAAATGTGCACAGACTACTGACAAAAAGGTGTAGAGTTTCAATTGTATCTTTGAGTGTGTTGAGTTTCAAAAAGGTTCCTCTGTGATCTTGCAACTTAACTGGACAGAAATTCTTTGCACGCACGTTTAGGCTTCACCGCCTCTGGTCATTCCATTCCTAACTTGACTGATGGCCCCAAAAATCCACCTTTTATTCTTAAACTATGCATGATGCGTCCTAGTTACCATCACAAGGGATGCTGGGATACGGGTTACTAACTGTAACTCTAGTGGTAGAGTGTCTATCCTAAGTTTTATTGATTTGAATCCATAATAAAATGAATATTCCCTGCGAGACATTAAATGTTAAGGGTCAGATTGGTGGTTTACAACATCAGATGGTTCCTGAGCATGACTTCAAATGCAGAGAAACAAATTTAACAGACAATAGTGTGTGAAAACCAAAGTAACTTTACTAGCAAACCCTCGGACAACCGACTTTTAGCTCCAGTCTCGACAACTCTCCACAAACTTCAACTGGTCCAAAACTCTGCCGCTCAAATCATCACTCAGTACCCCTTCTTCCATTAGACCACACCTGTACTCAAGCAGCTTCACTGGCAACTGTATCACCTGATAAATCCTCCTTTTAACCTACAGAGCCATTCATAAAATCGCCACCCCCATATCTCTCTGACCTCCTTCAAGTCGCAACTCCCGCCCGCTCCCGCAGGTCTTCGTCCTCCCCTCAACTTGTTATCCCCACTGCCTGCCGTGTCACCATAGGGAGTAGGGCCTCCAGGCACCCCCACAACTCTGGAACTCCCTCCCCTCTGACCTCTGGATTATGGACTCACTCGCTCTCTTCATCTCCGGCCTCAAAACTCAGCTATTTAGACTAGCCTACTCTTTCTGACAGCATTGCATTTGTCTTTTTAAACTTTAACTTAACATCTGTGGGTTTTTTATTTGTTCTTTTATCCCTCTGCGATGACATTAAAAGGTGCCTAATAAATCAAATGTATTATTACTATTATTATTTATTATTATTATTTCAACTAACTCTTCAACCATTTCACGCAATTAACTTCACTCCAGCAGAATTACATAAAGCGCAGAAAAGCCGCTTTGTGGCATTGTGCAATACTTTGCGTTAGTAATGTGTGTGAAAGCCGCTTCTTTCCACGTCAGTTTCAGCTAAAAGGTTAACAAATGATGATTAATAAGCCCAGAAACCTAGTAAAAAAAACATGATTTAGTTAATAATTGGACTGAGGATCTCAAGTAGAATAACAACCTGTAATTTACTCAAAATAGGTTTGATAGGCGTCAATATTTTTGCATGAGGACCTGGTTGAAGACAATAACATGACACCCAGACATCATAAAGTGGAACCGGAAGTTCCCGTCCTGCTCTGCCTCCCCATTTCAGTGGAAAATTCTTTGGAAATTCTTTGGACAAAAAGATTAATGGAAGTGGGGACTGTTACGTTTGTTTTTTTTTGTTTTTTTTTTCTTCTCAGTTTTAAGGGTTAAAACCTTTTACATTAGGTGTCAGTGTGAGTGTGCATGGGTGTGTGATTGTGGCCCTGACACTGGCGACCTGTCAAGGGTGTCCCTTGCCTTCGCCCCTAAGTGGCCAGGATAGGCTCCAGCAGCCCTGTGACCCCGAAAGGGAACAAATGGATTAGCCCTTGTGCTATCCTTTGAGGTCCAGATGACCCCACCCTTACATTGACGTGTTCTCCCTACCATGACACAGATAGATAAAGGTGTAGAGGATTTCATGTAATCCATGGACACCAGTGAAGATCACAAATCATTGAAGAAAAAAGTTCAGCGCACTGTCTTGTGGGGTCTAGATGACCCCACTCCCAATGCTAAAGTGACTTGGACAAGGGAACACAACTTGAACAAGGGTTACAGATGAATGAATGAACTTTTACACCGGAGATGTCTGTCAAAGCCTGCTTTGCTCTGACCGTAACTCCTTATGCGATCAACGTGAATCAGCTGATCGGTAGAGAAATGCGGCGGTAAGCAACACTTTAAATCAGCTTTTACCGAAATTCATACAAAGTGTTGCATACCGGCGCACGGCCGCTTTTCTCGACGACACAATAAGCAGCGAGCAAAAGCTCAGGTAAAACCAATAGGAACACTTCTGCTCCTTTTTGAAACGAATGAAGCAATTAGCAATTTTGGTCATTTGAAGCTCATGTTGCACACTAAGCTGTTTATTCAGATGAAAAAACTTTTAATAAAAGAGGCTACGATTCTGAAAGCTTGTAGAATTTCTGTTTCCGGCTAATGAGGTCCTGTCCCCCTCATTTTTGTGGGAAATAAATTGGAGGACTGACTTATTTTAGTGTCGTCTGGAGACACAAAACTTCAATCTTTTGAATTCTATTTACCAAATCTTTGGAATCGTAGGATTCTTAGCGCACCTTTAACGTTTCGTGTGCGGTCTTGATGATCTCACGGTTTGTAGTAATAAATTCACCAACATCCTAAAAAGGAAGTGACACGGCGCTGAGAAAAATCAGCTGAGCCTCCTTCTGCTCACTTATTATTGCACGTCTGCCACTTAGCTCTATCAGCTAATCACTTGGACGATTTGATTTGTGCTAAGCGTCTATCTTAGCTTGATTTGATGATTTCTTAATCAGGAATACTGAGCACTAAGTAGTCTGATGAGGGGTCATGCAGGCGGCCCCACCTGTAAGTTCATCAATACAACCTGAAGAGAAAGAGAAGCCTTTTCTTTTACCTGAGGAAAACTACATTTCCATCTTTTTTACTTTGTCATCAGAACCTATTAAACTTTAGCTGTCAAGAACTAATGTAGATAATGAAGATTTAACGATCTCCCTTAGGGGTAAATTTGGCACGGGGACAATTTTCAAAGAGCGTTTTATGAACTCAGCTCAGCTTTTTTCTTTTTTTTTTTCTTCCTTTAAGATGTGCCTGATCCTAAAAAATAATAAATACACATGAGGCAGCTGTGCTCACACCTTTCTTTCTCATCTATATGTCCTCTTTGACACTTCAGTAAGTGGTATGGACATTAGAGTGAGCTGTGTTAATCATGGGAGGGTGGAGCTGGAGCTGGAGAGCTGAGGGCAGAGCAAGTCTGCCATCTACAGAGGAGGAGGGAGAACTGCTTCATGTAAGAAAGCCCTTTCAGTTATTTCTATTTGCTTATTGTCTGCGACGTGTCCAACAAGCTACAAGAAAAGACGACCAAAGATTGTTATTCAAATGAAATAAGTGGTGCAGATCTTTGAATTGTTTTTAAGTAAACAATTAGAAATGGTTTGTTGATACATCTTCTTGAGCTTGTAAATAAATCCTATGCTTATTAGCACATCAAAAGGCATTTGTTAATAAATGACTGACAGATAATTAATGATGTAATGTTTTATAAGTACTTTGTTAATAAATATTTAAGCTTATTAATATTTTAGTGTGAATTCAGACTGGAAAAGTCCATTGGTCAGGATTGAGTCCTGAACCTTGCGTTTGGTCTTTATTCTAGACTACCTTCAACCAGACATTTCTGTTTTGAATCAAACCTTGTAAACAAAACAAGTGACTAAAGATCTCTTCAGCCATTGGCCAGGAATGACGAGTGTGAGGATAAACAAAGAGAAAGAATAATGAATGTTGTATGCTTTGCAATCATTGTGGGGATAGTTCACTTATTCAGACTTTATACTTTGCTGACTAATTGTGATTGTCTGTATCAACGTCAGGTACAACACTTTTTACTTTGGTGCGGTGGAGGCATGCTGTAAGGTGGTTACTGAGGAGGTGAAGGCTATGAAGGTCCGTGTTTATGACATATAGATTGTTGGGAAAACTGTTTGACAAACAATATGTATCACGTTAAAAGATGTTTAAATGAGCCTGCATTCATCCGACCAAAAGTCAGTGAGTTGCTGTGACTCATCGTTGCTTCACATTTGTCCACGGCTCTCTGTATACATCCCATAATGCCTGGTTACGAGGGCATTTTGATTTCAGTTGCCGCTCGGAGCACGGATTGTATTCAGGCTGAAAAATCTCAGAAAGAACCAGAGTCTGCTTTGGTGTATTCAGACTGCAAATGTGTTCCAGTTTATCAGGGCAAATCAACTCGGGTTCACTGTAAGCAAACCAAATGACTCCTGTCTGAACACACCCTTAACTCTTGTGCTATCCTATGACCCCACCCTTACATTGACATGTTATTCCTACCATGACAAAGGTGGGTAAAGGTGGAGAGGATTTCATGTACACCAGTGAAAATCACAAATCATTGAAAAAAGGTCCAGCGCACTGTCTAGTGGGGTCAAGATGACCCAATTCCCAATTTTAAAGTGCCTAGGATAGCACAAGGGTTATAGGTCGTTTGTTAGACATCCACCCATGCTAATAAATGACTAATAAACACATTAGTAAAGCTTGTTGATATTTTATAAATGTTTCTAAAGTGTTACCGATTGTTTTTATTCTACTGAATAAGATCCTCTACATAGTTTCTTTCTTGATTTTTCCTAAAGCTTTCATGCAAATAATAGAATAAGATAAGATAAAAATACTTTATTGATCCCAGTTTGGGAAATTCGGTTGTTGCAGCGACAATGTACAGGCTCAATAACAACCACAAAATCAATGAAGGAAGCAATCAGTCAGATAACATCTTTTAGAAAAAATAAACATCAAATGTATGGCAAAAGGATTTTGAGTTATAAGATTGATCTCCTGTAGCGGTTGGTGTGACAGCGAAGCGGCCTTAGCCTCTAGAAGAAAGTGCTCCACTGACCGCCGTCAAGTACAGGATGGAGAGGATGCTCCGGATCATCCATGATGGATACGAGGTTATTCAAAGTCCTCTCAATCACAGCATCAAATGTGTCCATTTTGCATCCGATTACAGAGCCAGCCTTTCAAAACAGTTAATAATGTGTTGGTTTGTAGGATTCATTTATTATATTGCAAAGAGGGAATGTTAGCTAAAGCTTGTTTATGCTTTATGGCAGGGGTTGGCCAACCCTGATTGGCTGACTCTAGTGATTCCACATCTTGACTGAACCTACCTGGTTCAGGTAGTCAGCATCAAGCAGTCAAGGGAGGGCTGGAAACCAGGCGGGGTTGAGGCTCCTGAAAACCAGGGTTGGCCAGCCCAGCGTTATGGCCTCATAGTTATCATGTTGCATGTTATGTCGCTCGTATGAGGAAAATGTGGCTGATTGACCACCTGAAAGACCACCGTTGTTGTCCATACAAGGTCATCTTTGTGAGGCCGGTTACAGCGTCATCAGTGCTCTGTTTAAAACTGTTTGTAAGATGGACAGGAGAAGTAAAAAGAAAAAAATATATATATAATTTTTTAGAAAAAGTCTCATTACACACATTAAAGTCAAACTTAAACATATTTTTTATTCTGCCAAAAGCACATATATCTGAGTGCATCATAACAATTGTGGGAAAATGAACATTTGCTATGACAAGCCTGTTGGCAAACAAAAGTCGGGTCAAACTCACACAGTGTAATTAATGATGGGCTTTGACCTTCCGAAGAAAAACTAATCTAAAGGATTTCTTTTCACTCTGAGCAAAAGTTTAAAGTTCATCTGCTTTCTGTACAAATTACATTTGCAAAATTCAACTCACGTAGCCTTTACCTTTGATGCAGAACTTAAAACAGTTTATGAGTTTCACCATCAGTGAAAGCAAAGCTTCACTTAGATGCAGTTGTATATCAAACAGTTTGTCTGTTAGAAAATGTGTCCTTGAAAATGACATTTAAAAAAAAAAGCATACATGAAGTGATGGGAATCCTGAAACATGAATAAAATGAAATGCATTAATAAAAAGCAGAACCTAAAAAGACGACTAAACCTAACCTGAAGATGGACGATAACAATTGAAGACTGAGGAATTTCAGCAACATAAAGTCACTAAATTAAACTAAAACAGCTGTTGTGATCACATTTGAAGGCAACACTTTAAAGTCAGGCAAGTTCAAGAGAAGCTAAACAAAAAAAGAAGTAAAAGAAAGCAAACTTTGGCGATTTGGTAGAGCCCAACAGAAGGCATAGATTTACAGACGTATATAAATACACAGAGAAAACAGCAATTGTGGAGACTAAGGTGTAGCCAATGACAAAGAAGAAAAACAACCAGACTATGTGGAGACTTAAACATTAACAATTACTAGGGTTTAGTTAACTTTCAAAATACGGAAATGCAATCAGTCACATGACTGTGAGCCTGAGCTCCTCAGGATATGTGACAGAAAAACCAAACATGTTTTTATCTCACCTTCTTTACTTTCTTTGGATGTTTTTTTTCTCTCCTTTTTTTGTTCTTGCATACAGCTCCAAAAAGTTCATAATTCCAGAAACACATAAAAAAGCTCTGGATTTAGAATATATGATCCTGTTTTTTTTATAACGCATAAAAGGGGCCATAAACTTGCAAGTGATTAAAAAGCAAAAAAACAACTTTGTTCCACTTGAAAACATGATTTTTATTTTTCTAAATAGCATTACTAGTTTTAACTTTGCTGCTTTTACTGCAGAAAATAGTGGCTCCTAACAGGTCCATTATTCTACAAGTGGAGGAAAACAAATCAAACTTTATTTATATAGAACTTTTCCCACACATGCAGCACAAAGTGCTTTATGTAGTAAACAAACATTTTTCATATTAAAAATTAAAAGTCAATACCAGAAAGGCAACTGCACGGTGGCGCAGTGGTTAGCGCTCTAGCCTCACAGCAAGAGGTTCAAGTCCCGACTGGGGGACCTGAAACAAAACATCAATGGGGGTTCTTTCTCTGTGGAGTTTGCATGTTCTCCCCGTGCGTGTGTGGGTTTTTTCCAGGGTCTCCGGCTTCCTCCCACTGTCCCCAAACATGCTTCATAGGTTCATTGGTTACTCTAAATTTACTCTAAATTGTCCATACGTGTGAGTGTGTGATTTGTGTGACCCTGCGACAGACTGGTGACCTGTCCAAGAGGCCCCTGCCTTCGCCCACAAGTGGCTGGGATAGGCTCCAGCAGCCCCGTGACCCCGAAAGGGAAAAACTAAAGAAAATGAATGAATGAAAAACTAGAAAGGCTTTTTCATTTTCAAAATAAAGCTGCATTTGTTGGCTCAGATTTTAAAAGAAAAAGCAACAAATTCAGCTTCAATAAAATTAAATTAAATTAAAATAAAATAGCCTTTCTAGTACCGACTTTTATTTTAATTATGCTGCAGAAATGCTTCCAGACATTAGTTACATGAACTCAGGAGTATTCAGCTTAAAGCAGAAGAGCCGGTACTTGTGCATTCGTGTAATCCTCTGCGCTGCTTAAAGTTGAGGTTTAGAGCATTGAAGTGGAACACTTAATGCAGAAGTACCAAAAACTGTTCATACATGAAGATCTAACCCATGCACACAGAATCCAAACACAGAGTTGCATCAACCTTCTTCCCACAGTATCTACCTCCATCAGTGCTGTCAGCCTAGAGAGGGACTCGTCAGACCCCCTCAAGAAACTTTTTCTGTTGATTTGTGACTGAACTGAGGGGCTGTGTTGACTTCTGCCACAGTCCCAGCACTCTTGGAGTTGAAAGCTGAACAGCAGAAACCTCCACTTCTTTCCCGTTCACTACCATGTGAGGTTAGAACCATTTTTGGTTTGCTTTTTTATTTTTTAATGTAACTTTACTGCATTTTGCATCATTACAAATAAATCAATAAAAACATCGCTGTAATGCTTTCTGTAAAGAGTTTTTTATATATCTGTGTGACATTTGGTTGTATTGGTATGTATTAATGCCTGAAATAAACCAATTCATTTAAATCAAATGGGAAGAACCTCCAAAAATTAAGTGTGCACACTATTTTGTTTATTTTAAATATATATCATTTTTGTTCTGTTTGTGAGAAATTTTAGAAATCTTTCCAAACTAGATGAAGATGATTCACTACTTTAACTATTTCCAAAGAGATACATTTTTACTAACTGAGGACAGCGTAAAAGCGTTATGGTTAGCATTAGCTAACTTCCTTCAGGAGCTAGCACTGGTTAGCAGGTGTGTTTTCCTTAGCGCTGAACAAGATAAACCGGAGCTTCTGTTCAGGGTAAATGGTAAATGGCGCATACTTGGAAAGCGTGTTCTACCTTCCTCAAAGGCCCAAAAGGCTTTGCAGTCACAAACCCAATCACACACCGGTGGCGGCTCCGCTGCCAAAAACTGGCGTCATCCTTCCACCAGGGGCAAGGTGGGGTTCAGTGTCTTCCCCAAGGATACTTCGACACATGGGCATGCAGGGCGGTGATCAAACCTGCAATCTTTAATCTCCCGACCTGCAATCTTCCTATCAGTGGTCAACCGCCCTACCGCTGCACCACGGCCACCCCAAAATTAAAATTTTTAATTTTGTAAATTTTTAAGCAATTTTTAACAATTACATCAACCCACAGAGATGTCACAGCAAACCTTCTTTTTGTTAAGAAAATTAAAAAAAAAAGCAGGATGGCAATTTATATGCTACAAAATGTGAAACAATGTTGACAACAGTCCTTTCAATATGTTAATTGCACCATATTTTCTACCAAAAGGCAGACTTGAAGGGCTTACTTTTTTTTTTTATTACAGTGCACCTTCTAATCTGCATTCATTCTGGTTGTGTTTACTGATGTTAAAGTGATTTTGAGATGTACACAGCCCTCTGTCAACAGTCAGTCTGTCATTTTGTACAAGTTGCAAACAAGGTTGTGTGTTATTGTAAATATGCTAACGCCGCTAGCGTGTAGCTGTGTCAAACTGTGATTTTTTATTTTTTTTTTACATGTTACTAACAAGTTTGGAAGTTAGCATAGGCATAGTAATGTTTGTATGTGGTATCAGTCTGTTTTTGTTTTTTGTTTTTTTACAACTTTGGGTGTTAGAGATACTGTAACTCCTCTAGATACAGTAAATATGCTAGCATGGTGTCAGTATCCTGATGTGGATATAAACGCAGGATGCAGGGAATTCCAACACAAATTGTTTTTAATTCAGCACTGATCATGGAAACCAAGGTTAGATTTCTCGTGGCACTCAAGAAGAACACAAAACGATCTTGCAACAAGTGGAGGAAACGTGCGGATTATAAACAGGTGGACGGATGAGATCATTGAACACAGGTGCACCCATTAAGATGACAGGTGGGAGAGAAAAAGTGATTGAAAGGAAAAACCCCGGAGATGAGAGGAGCCGGAAACAGAGGGTAACAACAAAACTGTAAAAACATAATTACAACCCCACTCCAAATACTCCACACACGGCTAGCGTGTAGCAGTGTTACAAACAAGTTATAGTCTGACTGACAAATTTATTTCTGACTCTTTTCTGGCGTATCGCGCCTTTTAACCCTTTGCTATCCTAGGAACTTTAACGTTGGGAGTTGGGTCATCTAGACCCACTAGATAGTGCGCTGAACCTTTTTTCTTCAATGATTTGTGATCTTCACTGGTTCAATAGATTACATGAAATCCTCTCTACCTATGTCCACCTTTGTCATGGTAGGGATAACACGTCAATGTAAGGGTGGGGTCATCTGGACCCCATAGGATAGCACAAGGAATACTTCAGTGCACCTTCTATGCAACCTAAGTTTTAAAATAAGGCAATTCATCCTGTGCACCCTAGAGTGCAGAAAATACAATTTAAGATTACTTTTTTTTTAATAAAGCGATATTGCAGGTTGCCACTCCTAAAACACGTTGATTTTTGTAATTTTTTGTGGGTGTCTGTAATATTTCTTCTTTCTAAGCGGTTTATCTCATTTATAACTGATTGCTTCAGAAAAGCAAATCTGGTTTTAGTTGCTAATGTGACCCAACGGCGCACTTAAATGTCACAATTGCAGCCATCACACGAGTCAAACAGCGGATTATGAGGAAGCCATGTCTTGTGTAACTCCCACACGGGCCTCTTAATCCCCTCATATTCCATTTTTGCACAATTGAAGGGATTTGCACAAGTTGTACATGGCAGATTGCATCAAACATTGACTTTCCTTTTCTTTCTGACTTTCTTTTCGCAGCCTGCGATGCATCATTCATCAAAGAACTGATCCAAAGTCAATCTCCTTCATCGTGTCCATGTGTTGCGCGCACCTGCACATCTCCACGCTCGTGCAGTTATCTCGCCTTGTAGCCAAAGCTGAAGAAATACAGCAGAAACTTCATCTTTTCTGTTTCATCCTGTACAGGGGCTCCTATACTGTGTCACCGCCGAGCTCAAAGGAGGAATCTGTGACTTGATAAGTCCGGATAACATCAAGGAGAAGCAATGTTTTATTCATCGACGCAAAGCTCCTGATTTCACTCAAATCAAATTCGCCTGCCTTTGTTTGAGAGATCAAGCTGGAGATTTGACACATATAGAAATGATTGGATTTCTTAGAGGTATAAAAATAAAAATCAACACAAAAAAAAAAACGTCAGAGCGTGGGAGAAAGGTGGGGAAGAGGGCGAAGATGTTATGCAATTACGAATAATTCACTTAAAACCTCAAAACTTACTTTGAAAAGAAAAAAAATGTGCGTTTTTCCCTTCTCCTATTCTCTTTTACTAATATAGTGCTGTCATTTGAAAAAGTCAGGCACTCTCAAATCCAGGTGACCTTGGCACCCTGCTGATTCCCTTGTTTTGTCTGCATTCTTTCATCCCGTGTGCTTCTCTCGAATCGGCGCTCTGCTTGCAGATTCCATCTTTTTCCATCCCAGGCCACTCTGATCTCCCACTGTCAAAGAAATTCTAATTCTTCTGGAGCTGCGCTGTCCTAGGTCAGATGAGCTTTCCAAAGCAAACTGAAGAGTGTTCTACCCAGAGGTTTTGGAGGAAAAAAAAGGTCTGATCGTGAGTTTGAACCTTCAAGGATTTCAAAATGAAAGCAACAACAGGTCATTTTGTTTGCCTTTATACGCTCATTTAAAGACAATGAAAAGAAACCCTAAAGTTATGACGTTTTCAAATGGAAAAAGGAAGAAGTGAATGCAATGATGCAATTTCTCATTGACAGCAGGCATTTATTTATAGCCACTCATTTGTGACACAAAAAGAATCACACAAAAAATCCTGTCATCCAAAGACATAACTGGAAAAGGAAGGACAAACTCTTTCATCACACCATTTGCTTTTGCATCATTGTGGCAACAATCCATGTAATTCTGCTCTACTATTTGCACTGAAGATGTCCTTGGCTCACTCACAGTGAGCACCATAAAGAAAAGTGTTTTACCGTTGGGTTGACATCGGCTTTAAGATTGCCGATACATAAAAATGAATACATCTCAAGTTCTTCTTTGTGTTTTTCATTCACTTATTTATGAAATGTGTTTTAACAGTTTTTACTATGCTTAGCTTTTAATGTACAGCACTTTGATCAATATTTATTTGTGTTGAAGCGCTACCCTTGTGCCATTCTATGGGGTCAAGATGACCTTTGACTTGTTCTCCCTACCATGACAAAGGTGGATAAGGGTGGAGAGGATTTCATGTAATTCATGGACACCAGTAAAGATCACAAATCATTGAAGAAAAAAGGTTCAGCACACTGTCATGTTGGTCTAGATCAGTGTTTTTCAACCACTGTGCCGTGGGAGGTGGTCAGATGTGCCGTGGGAAATTGCCATCATTCACTTATCTAAAAACATTTTCCATCTCTAGGAGATCAGCTCTTTGTTAATCCAAACAGGCCCTGATAAAACACTGAGTTCTTTGTGTTTATTTGATTCTATTAAAAACATTTTGATAAGAATGACAATACCGCAATTTAGCCGCAGCTACAGCTCTGTTTTTGGAAAAGTCCCGCCCATTTAACTATCTCCACCAATTATTCTTTGAGGCTTAATCACATGTCATCAGTCTGACCAATCAGAAGTGGTTAAAGTCTTTACTTCCTTGTTCCAATACCTCATAAAGCATCTCAGTTCTTACAAAAATACCAGCTAAAGCTCGTCTTTAGCGGTGTAGCTTTCCACAGAATCCGGTGTCAGACCGTGGAGCAAGATGAACAAAACAATGAAGCTCAGAGAAGCAAGTCTGTCTGCATTCGGCGGCTGTTTGCACTACATATCCCATGATGCATTGGGTTAAAGTGACAGATCCTCAGCGCACAATGAGTCTTCGTTGTTAAACCTTTTGAAATCACAACGAACACACCTGTTTAAACAGTTTTTAAATCTTCTAACTTAACTTTTATTACATCTTTTAGAAAAAAACAGCTGCAGCTTCCAGCTTTTTCTGCCACAATTATCATAAAAATTCATGTGAGATTGTGGAGGGACTGTAGATCAATACAGACTATGAGTTTCTCCTTTTTTTAAATCTATTGATGCTGGTGTGCCGTGGGATTTTTGTCAAGGTTGAAGTGTGCTCAAAAAAGGTTGAAAAACACTGGTCTAGATCATTGGTCCCCAACCCCTGGGCCGGTCATTTGGTACTGAGCCGCACAGACAGAATAAATGACTTACATTACTTCCATTTTATTTATTTCGGAATCTGAAAGATGTTTTATTTTGAAAAATTGCCCAATTCTCTGTTACATCAGTCTATTCAGGGGTGCTCATTATGTCGATCGCGATCGACTGGTAGATCTTCAAGACATGAGGGTAGATCGCAGGCCAGCAAAGATAAATAAAAAATTAAAAAAAATGTACTTCCAAAAAATCCACCAGCCAATCAAAATCCTTACCGAGAAGTACGGGACTTGATTGACATGCAGAACGGCCAATCGGACATCCTCTGAAACATACGTCACTGCACATGCGTGTTTAAATACACTGAGCGCAAATTCTGTCTGTCATCAGAAAGTCGCTTCCTGACCGCAGCGCGTCAAGTCCCCGGCAGAAGACCTCTGTGCACCGGAGTGTTTATTGAAGCCGCCCCGCATGTCCTCCTGCTACCAGCTTTGCTGTTCTCGCCCGATAAATAAGAGCTCATTAAGAAAGCTGTTTGTTTTTCCCGTGGCACGTGCTTCGTACAGAGCCAGCAGCGCCTGAAATGCCATGCTCCCCCCATTGCACAGTTTACAACAGAGCATGGCATACGACAGTCACTGCTTTCTGTCTTTGTAATAAAACGCCTCATCTGTTAATACAAAAGTAAGTAGCTCACATGGTAAAAACGTGTGAGCACCCCTGGTCTATGTCATTTTTGACGCATTCCAAGGCGCTCTTCTTGGTCACGTTATAAGTTATCGCTAAAACCCAGGAGCTAGCAAAATGAGTAAAAAACAAACGTCTTTGAGAAGTTTCTTGCCGAGGGGAAAAGGCCCAGCCAGGAGACAGAAGAGGAGCCTTCAACTTCCAAAAAAGAAGAAAGCTACATTTAATAGACAGTACTTCTTTTTTGCACCATGAGTGTGGGAAGGGGGGAGGATGATGACACCTGTGCCATGTCAACTGTTGAGCTGTTAAGCGTGTCAAAATAAAAGCACAGGGTTCGTCTTGTCATGTATTTGATCCTTCATCATCCTAGTATTGCTACAATAATCATCCGCCTACATTTGAAAGACCGGTCCGTGAAAGTTTGTGTGACGTCATACCGGTCCATGGCGTGAAAAATGTTGGGAACCACTGGTCCAGATCAGTGTTTTTCAACCAGTGTGCCGCGGCACACAAGTGTGCCGTGGGAGATGGTCAAGTGTGCCGTGGGAAATTGCCCTCATTAACTAATCCAAAAACATTTCCCATCTCCAGCATTTCAGCTCTGTGTTCATCCAAACAAACCCTGATAAAACACTGAGTAGTTAGGAATATAAAAGATCGTAAAATACTTTTTCTTTGCGTTTATTTTATTTTATTAAAGACATTTTGATAAAAATGACGGTACCGCGATTTAGCTGCAGCGTCGGCTGTATTTTTGGAAAAGTCCCGCCCCTCTAACTGTCTCCACCAATCATTCTTTGAGGCTTAATCACATGTCATCAGTCTGACCAATCAGAAGTGGTTAAAGTCTTTACTTCCTTGTTCCAATACCTCATAAAGCATCTCAGTTCTTACAAAAATACCAGCTAAAGCTCGTCTTTAGCGGTGTAGCTTTCCACAGAATCCGGTGTCAGACCGTGGAGCAAGTGAACAAAACAATGAAGCTCAGAGAAGCAAGTCTGTCTGCATTCGGCGGCTGTTTGCACTACATATCCCATGATGCATTGGGTTAAAGTGACAGATCCTCAGCGCACAATGAGTCTTCGTTGTTAAACCTTTTGAAATCACAACGAACACACCTGTTTAAACAGTTTTTAAATCTTCTAACTTAACTTTTATTACATCTTTTAGAAAAAAACAGCTGCAGCTTCCAGCTTTTTCTGCCACAATTATCATAAAAATTCATGTGAGATTGTGGAGGGACTGTAGATCAATACAGACTATGAGTTTCTCCTTTTTTTAAATCTATTGATGCTGGTGTGCCGTGGGATTTTTGTCAAGGTTGAAGTGTGCTCAAAAAAGGTTGAAAAACACTGGTCTAGATCAGTGGTCCCCAACCCCTGGGCCGGTCATTTGGTACTGAGCCGCACAGACAGAATAAATGACTTGCATTACTTCCATTTTATTTATTTCGGAATCTGAAAGATGTTTTATTTTGAAAAATTGCCCAATTCTCTGTTACATCAGTCTATTCAGGGGTGCTCATTATGTCGATCGCGATCGACTGGTAGATCTTCAAGACATGAGGGTAGATCGCAGGCCAGCAAAGATAAATAAAAAAAAAAAAAAATGTACTTCCAAAAAATCCACCAGCCAATCAAAATCCTTACCGAGAAGTACGGGACTTGATTGACATGCAGAATGGCCAATCGGACATCCTCTGAAACATACGTCACTGCACATGCGTGTTTAAATACACTGAGCGCAAATTCTGTTGGTCATCAGAAAGTCGCTTCCTGACCGCAGCGCGTCAAGTCCCCGGCAGAAGACCTCTGTGCACCGGAGTGTTTATTGAAGCCGCCCCGCATGTCCTCCTGCTACCAGCTTTGCTGTTCTCGCCCGATAAATAAGAGCTCATTAAGAAAGCTGTTTGTTTTTCCCGTGGCACGCGCTTCGTACAGAGCCAGCAGCGCCTGAAATGCCATGCTCCCCCCATTGCACAGTTCACAACAGAGCATGGCATACGACAGTCACTGCTTTCTGTCTTTGTAATAAAACGCCTCATCTGTTAATACAAAAGTAAGTAGCTCACATGGTAAAAACGTGTGAGCACCCCTGGTCTATGTCAGTTTTGACGCATTCCAAGGCGCTCTTCTTGGTCACGTAATAAGTTATCGCTAAAACCCAGGAGCTAGCAAAATGAGTAAAAAACAAACGTCTTTGAGAAGTTTCTTGCCGAGGGGAAAAGGCCCAGCCAGGAGACAGAAGAGGAGCCTTCAACTTCCAAAAAAGAAGAAAGCTACATTTAATAGACAGTACTTCTTTTTTGCACCATGAGTGTGGGAAGGGGGGAGGATGATGACACCTGTGCCATGTCAACTGTTGAGCTGTTAAGCGTGTCAAAATAAAAGCACAGGGTTCGTCTTGTCATGTATTTGATCCTTCATCATCCTAGTATTGCTACAATAATCATCCGCCTACATTTGAAAGACCGGTCCGTGAAAGTTTGTGTGACGTCATACCGGTCCATGGCGTGAAAAATGTTGGGAACCACTGGTCCAGATCAGTGTTTTTCAACCAGTGTGCCGCGGCACACAAGTGTGCCGTGGGAGATGGTCAAGTGTGCCGTGGGAAATTGCCCTCATTAACTAATCCAAAAACATTTCCCATCTCCAGCATTTCAGCTCTGTGTTCATCCAAACAAACCCTGATAAAACACTGAGTAGTTAGGAATATAAAAGATCGTAAAATACTTTTTCTTTGCGTTTATTTTATTTTATTAAAGACATTTTGATAAAAATGACGGTACCGCGATTTAGCTGCAGCGTCGGCTGTATTTTTGGAAAAGTCCCGCCCCTCTAACTGTCTCCACCAATCATTCTTGAAGGCTTAATCACATGTCATCAGTCTGACCAATCAGAAGTAGTAAAAGTCTTCACTTCCTTGTCCCAATTTAGTTCATAAAGTCTCTCACTTCTAACAAAAATACCAGCTAAAGCTCGTCTTTAGCGGTGTAGCTTTACATAGAATCCGGTATCAGACCGTGGAACAAGTGAACAAAACAATGAAGCTCTGAAAAGCGATCTCCGGCCGTTTTATGCACTACATCTCCCATGATGCATTGGGTTAAAAAAACAGCGCACAAGGAGATCTGTTGTTAAACGTCTTGAAACCAACAAACACACCTCAAACTGTTTTCAAATCTTCTAACTTAACTTTTATTGCATCTTTTAGAAAAAACAGCTGCAGTTTCCAGCTTTTTCTGCCACAATTATCTCAAAAACGCATGTGAGATTGTGGAGGGGCTGTAGATCAATACAGACTATGAGTTTCTCCTTTTTTGTATTGTTTTTTTAATTTTTGGATGCCGGTGTGCCGCTGGGTTTTTTTTAAGGTTAAGGTGTGCCGTGGCTCAAAAAAGGTTGAAAAACACTGGTCTAGATGACCCAACTCCCTATGGTAAAGTGCCTACAATAGCAAAAGGGTTCAAAAATAAAGATGATGGTGATGTATGAAGTACGTTTGCTGGATTCTAGATGCGCAACAATTAAGTTTGATATCCGGGTTTGATTATTTCAACTTATCCCACAGAGAAAGTCATCATAATGGCTGAAAACGGCACCAACAAAATAATCCTAATGCTTTTCACTTGAAAGACAAAAATGGGAATTTGCAAGATTTTAATGCAAAAAAGCAGAAATGAAAAGTGATCTGAGAAACTTGGAAGAGTTTCACAGAATAATGCTTTAAGGGGTTGATGAGCATCCGTTTTTTGAAGACTCTGGAGTATTGGAAGATCTCCCAAAGAGTAAAAAAAAATATTTTTTAATGCAAGATTGATTTATTTGAATCCACTAATACCCATTGTTTTGACTAAGCTTTGGTCCACTGCCAGTCCAAAAACCACTGAATGATTTGAATGCTGTTCTGTCTGACTATTTCCATAAAGCTCAGTGAAGTTTCTGTGTATTCTTACCTGTGACTAAATCTGGCGAATTTGCACAGAAAAGAATAAGCAGCTATTTAGAAAATATGCTGGGTGGATTACAGCCTAAGGCATCCACTTGTAGACGACAAGATCCATGTACATCTTTGGGGCTCCAATATTGCTGGCCATTTTTGTTGCAATGGTAACATTATCTTGGGGTTGTGAGGGGCTGCAAGCTAGCAGGAGTGTAAACAGAGACTCACCAACAGTCCCGCCCACAACTCAAGGGGGGAATTTCTAATGAACTGCCGCCCTGCAAAATTATGTCCTAGAAAACTACTAGTTTTTTTTTTTTATTTTGGCTAAAAACGACATAATCAAAAGACCACTGGGAACAATTTGAAGATAGATCAAAAGATGATCAGAGCGGGACTTTAAATTGTGCAAATACTCCATTTTTAGCAGTATACAGAATAAAAGTCCTCTGAAGCCTCTACTGTACTGTGCTGCTCACTGTTCGATAGGTTAATATGGACACATCTATTTAGCTTAACACGTGGCGTTACATCTGTTGGACCCCAGCATGGCTCAGCACCGACTCTAAACCTCATGCCTTCTAGTACGCCGCTGACACCAACAACAAGGTAATTGGACAGGAAAGTATCCTGACACCTATTAGAGTGACTAAAACGCGCGTCTGGGAGCCACTTTTTGTCACTTGATAAAAGGACGTCTCTACCCTCTGACTTGTAAGAAACTTAACTGCTACGATGAAATTTAGCTGACAGAGAAAAAGACCCCAATCAGGACTCAAAGTGTGTTTAGCTGATCTCACTTTAGGCGATTTCAGGAAATACCATGATGTTTCATTTTTTGGAGGTAAAATTCTTTCTAAGATGAATGAATCTATGAGGTGTCACTTAACATGACATTGGTCATTCAAAAATAATTTCATTTCAATTTCATAGACGTTTCTGCAAGCATTTAATTTAAACTCTGCCCCCCGGCAGGTCTGATTGATTTAGACACAAATTGGTGGATGATTTTTTTTAACCCCTACTGCACTGCAAAAACAGGCACCCTAAAATGAGTTGACAATTCTTAAAATTTGGAAAATAAGCAACACAAAAAAGTAAATGGGTTAAGAAAAATGTTCTTACCAAGAATTGTTATTTTAGGGGAAAAATGATCTCCCCAACTTCTTCCTGTTTGTATGTTCTCCTCCTCCATGTGTAGGTTGCTTTGAATACTACCTCTCAAGAAGAGATCCCAGCCAGCTGGGACTTGAGCTGGGGAGTCTTCTTGCTGTGAGGCAAGAGCGCTAACCACTGCGCCACTGTGCAGCCCGGGGGGGCACTCTCAGTGGGAGAAATTAAGGAGTTGCTGAATAAGTTGTACAGCGTTTGTTACGGCCTACAGTAACCAGAATAAAGAACCTTAAAAGAGGTTAAGTCTCCGTGTCTCAGTGTGGGAACGGGACGCTACACTATGCTGTTGCTAATAAATGATGAGTATTTATTACCATTAATGCAACTTCTGGTGCTGCAGGGGGGTTTTACTGATGGTCTTGGTTGATACGTGGCGAGTTTCAGCTTCATGCAGGTGTTGAGACTTCCATCCGTTAAACGTGATTATAGGTTGGTCTTAAAGTTCTTTAGATGTGAGAAAGACTGCTCACATTCATAGGTAGAGTCGAACATTGTCAGTACAGCAATACACACACGCTGCCGTGTGTGGTATGTGCCGGGCAGCCTGTTCTAAGCAGTGCGCCGCTTCACCTCACTGCCTGCGCCTACTACCCCTCAACTTTTCCCTCTCTGAGACAGGAGCACAAGGCTGCAGACACAGCAATGCACAGGTTTCAGGCTGTTACAAACTCTGTGATATAACAAATAATAGTAAATCGCAAGTGGTGCAGATTTTTTTTCTCCAACGCACCGCTATACCGCGTGCCCACCCTGGCATTGCATCGCGCCTGGGGACTCGTGTAAGCCTTGTGCTATCCAATGACCCCACCCTTACATTGACGTGTTCTCACTACCATGACAAAGGTGGATAAAGGTGGAGAGGATTTCATGTAATCTATGGACACCAGTGAAGATCACAAATCATTGAAGAAAAAAGTTCAGCGCACTGTCTTGTGGGTCTAGATGACCCAACTCCCAATGTTAAAGTGCCTAGGATAGCACAAGGGCTAATTAAACTTTTTTTTATGATTAAAGATTTGCCAGACATGGCCATCAAAAGAGCCAGATATGGCTCGGAAGCCATGGGTTCCCGACCCCTGCACTAAAGGCTGCCTTGTAGTTTCCATGACAGAATTATCTTCAAAACAATGACATAGCACCATAATGATGAAACACAGCAAGCCATTGCAATGTGGTCAGACGAATTCAGACTCAATTTTTAACCTGACATATTGCTTCTCACACTGTTTTTTCTGACAATCTATTTGTCATGAACAATTATGTAACACATCACTAATATAAAGTGTTGGATACCTTCACAAAGGGACTTTTCTCTGTGACAGAATTGTTATTCACATTGATCGTGTTAAGGATAGTAAAAGAAATTTAAACTCTGGATTTAAAGCAAGGGTAGAACCGTTTTACAAATCTGAACACTTTTGTTTATATCCTTTTTGGAAGGAATAAAACGATTAGCATTTGTTTTTGTTTTTTTGCTCCACTATAAGGTCATCTGGCGCAATTAACTGTTTATTCGCATTTAAAACTTTTATTAAAAGGTGCCACGATTCAAAAATGTGTGGAATTTCTGCTTGCGTCCAATAATGTCAGAGCGCCATCTTGTTCGCAACCAAGACCCCCTCACAGAAGCCGGGACAGGACAGGGTCCAGCAACTCTGTGACTCCAAAAGGAATCTAACGGGTTAGGAAAACTGATTGTATTGATGGCTTGTGAAAAAAAAAACCAGTCCAGAGTTTATGCAGATCAGTGGTTTATTTGGGCGTTTTAACAAAAGTAATGAATTAAAAAGAAAAAAAAAAGCCTTATGGCAGCATCAGTGGTAAAAACATTAAATTACGGTCTTTACATTTAGAATTCATCAAACACACTACAGACCATCTTTATTGTCAGAACTCAAAGTAATAGTAAGAATCTTGGAAATGAAAAGATAAATAAATTATTGTCTGTTTGAGAAAAATAAAGTAGTCTCCTATGACCTGTTAAATGAATTTAAAACTTCAAAATTACACGTAAAAATAAGGTAGAAAACACTCAATTGCAAGGATGTATACCCAAATCATTTGGTGTTAACGCTGCAATTGATCCCGTCACAGTGATGTTAGAGTCAGATCATTTTTGAATGTAGATGCTGATTAAAGCAACAGGAATTGATCAGAACGGGTCTACAGCTTTGATTACCATCAATCACATTGAAAGGAGGGTGCAAATGAACAAATATTTGATTCAGCTTCAGCAGATGTTTCACTTCTCCCTCAATATCCACGTCAGGGGAAAGAAGGCGAATCTTTCAACTGCGTACGTGTTTGCAATGCAGAAATAAACCAACGATAAATGAAAGGAGAGTGGGAGTCAATCCTTTCAGGCCAACACTTCATCCAGGTATGATGAACCGTGAGAAATATTCTGCTGTATTCTAGATGTAAAACAAGTCTGCGTTTGTGAAAATACTGAGAGGAAAAGTCTGGAGCAGCAATGAAAAAGAGGGACATCGATGGTCTGGACACAAGTTCATCAACGCGAGGCATTAGGCTGTAACCCTTGTGCTATCCTAGGCACTTTACCGTTGGGAGTTGGGTCATCTAGACCCACTAGACATTGCGCTGAACCTTTTTTTTTTCAATGATTTGTGATCTTCACTGCATGGATTACATGAAATTTTTCCACCTTTATCCACCTTTGTCATGGTAGGGAGAACAGGTCAAAGTAAGGGTGGGGTCATCTAAGATAGCACAAGGGTTAAGCAGAAGAAATATTCAGGGTTGCAATTAGACTCCTGTGTGACGATTTGTTTACCTTCATCAAGGGGGAAAGGACCCCCACCTGCTAGGTTGTGACGGGCAACGCACAAACATGTTGGCAGCACATTGTGGGATCAACAGTGTGTTAGGGGAGCACACTGGTCAACTTTAACTCTGCAGGAATAATAAACCCTGTTAAACCCAAATCCCACCAATGCTCTCAATCAATTCACTTCCTTTTGCTTTTCACATTTTTTTCCCATCATGCACTCTGGTATATTTCAATATCAAAAACTTTCTGTATCAAGAGTTGTAGCAATCAAACAAATGTAGCAGATTTATTTTCCAAAAAATACATTCTGACACCACATATTTAACCCCTCCTATCCTATGGGGTCAAGATGACCATTGACGTGTTCTCCCTACCATGACAAAGGTGGTTAAAGGTGAAGAGGATTTCATGTAATCCATGGACAACAGTGAAGATCACAAATCATTGAAGAAAAAGGTTCAGTGCACTGACTAGTGGGTCTAGATGACCCCAATCACAATGTTAAAGTGCCTAGGATAGCACAAGGGTTAAAGCCAGTTTTTAAGTTTATACACCCATGAGTGCTCTCTTTTATGATGGTCACAGCTAGTGCCAAAGGTCGCAATCTTTGGCAGAAGAATCTTGTAATTACTTTACCTTTGTTACCCTAAAGATTGTCTGTGGGATTTATGGTGGGCTTTTGTCTTTTGCCCCCATCCTGCCATATGTAATGCTTGTGTTGGCACAGTTTGGTATTTCATTTAAGTGCAATTCCTGGGCATCTGGGTGCAGGGGTAGAAAAGGGAATCCACCTTAAGGGCAGACACTGCCCCCCCCTCCCATTCTTGCAAGACTTTATGAATCAGACTGGTTGACGCTAATAAATCCGTACAGAGTGCACGTGTGAAATGAGGAGTGAAACGGCTGAAGGAGCACTGCTGCTGCCTGCTTGCATCAGCTGATGCGATCGCCGCCATCAGCTCTGCAGATTTGATTAAGCTCTGCTGGATCACATGAAACTAGACGGAGTGGAGTCGTTCGTGTTGAAAGACGAGTCTCCGCTCTCTGGGAGGATTTTTGACTGTTTGTTCGTTTTTATTAATGCATTCTCTGATCTTTCCTTTTGCTTCGGGCCCAGCCACTTAAACTCTCATGAAAGAAGGCACACAGCATTCAAGTGTTATCACATTATTTTTAGCATAATCAAATAAACGGATCAGATCCGTGCTGAGGGCTCATCAAGCTATTCCTCTGATATCTTCATTTATTTTGTTCTGAGACCAAAGAGATTCTTTCAGGATGTGTTAGGAAGTCACTAATGTATTTTTAGGGACTTTTATGAAATGCTGGGAAACTTTGAAAAAGTTGTCTCAGCTTTAATCCTGGTTCCAGCCCTGTGACGGTTTGATTCAGATCACTTAGCCTCGGATAAGTACATATGTCATTCTGACAGAACTCAAATGACTAACACTCAAGGGGAAGCAGTACTTTAGAGGCAAAGCTTCACTAAATTCTTTAGTTTTATTTTTCCAACAAGTTTAGTTTAAGATTGTGCTAGCCACAAGTTACATTTCAGAAAATCTCTTTATTTGGTAGTTAAAGCCACAGTTCAAACTGCATTTATGGGTTGATAGTGCGGCAGAAAAATCACCAAATCTTCGGGCTACAAACGTGGCCTGCAGGAAATATTAAACAGACTGTTCAGCGAACATGTGTAGCGAAAATGTTCATGCACGTTCATATTTTGTTTTTGTTTTTAATTACAGGCAAGCTGCGGGTGAAAAGTCGTGGGGAACTATTAAACAATACGTAAGGGTGAAGTAGATGAGACACAGGCTTGTCAGACAGACATTGTATTCTTTTTAACCTCCCAAAATCCTTTGCAGCGCCCCCGTTAGTGCTGTTCAAGCGATAAGTGCTTGCTCTTTGCTGTTATGCTACGTTTACACGGGCCGGGTGTGGTGCGTTGAAAGGCTGATTTCCGCTGGTTCGTCTGCGGTCCGTCTGTGTTTTACATCACCTCCGTCACATCTGTGTCCGGCCCCCAACGCAAGCTTTACGCAGGCGTTAGTTCCAGTCCTTTTAATGTCATCGCAAAAAGTCAGGAAACTGGAAACATTCCTATGTACTATAAAATAAAACTTGATTTCATATTTACGGTGACATGCTTACGCGATAACACACATCAACACCACGGATTTCCCCGGCATTCTCATTATTATTGTTGTTCTTGTCCTGCTTACTTGTATATGTTCTGGACGATAAAGTGTTAAAAACAAAAAACGGATAACACCACTGTGAACAATGAAAGTTTAATTGTGGAAGTTCAAAAGTGTTTCATGATGCAAAACAAGGTTTCAAAAAGGAGAGGGCATGGGGTTTGATCGATTAGGTCTTGGATGAGCAAAGAGAGCGGGACAAACTAACACGATGGTGACAGGACAAACCACTCCTGTGAGTTCCAAAGAGAAGACGCAACGGAGTCAATGTAAATTAACCGACAGTTGTGAGACGGACTCACCACAGAAAGCAATGGAGATGAGTGTAAGTTCGGGGTAAGAACGTGCTATGCACAGTTTTATGAATCCAGCAGGTGGTGTTCACAGGAAGCAGCAGGGAGGAGCTGCTTCTTCTTAGGTTTTTCTGCTAGCGCATGTCCGCCACCTGCAGTGGGATGAGGCTTGGTGTGAAATGTCAAAGTGGTGAAAATCCTACAACTCTCTCCAGGCTTTTTCTTTCACAGCTCTGTTCTTGGCATCATATTAATCCAGCCGGGCACAAAACTCAATTATGAATTTCTCCTTCATGGTCTTGTTTAGTTCAGCGTTGTTGCATTTTAGCAGCTAAGAAGTTCAACGGGTTGAACTTTCAGTGCACGATCCAAACCTTATGTATGTGGAGCCCACGACCGGACTTAAAAACAGCAACACATGAACACGAACGTTCTGGACCTGGAAGCCGGAAATTCTGGTTGACGTGTGTTTGTACAGACTTTTCTTTGAAAGTGGCCACCTGAACGTGAGTCAATGCAGCCGTTGTGAACACAGCTTTAGAAATGAGAAAGTCAGAGTGCAGTTTGTGTCAACATTCAGCAGCTGCCTACGCATGATCTCATTATCCTACAACAGCCTCACGCGTATGTCACAAGTGAAAGTAACTTACATTTGCAAATAATTTACCAAACTATTCTTGCTAATCCTAATTGTTTTTTTTTTTAATCATTTTTTCTTTTTCTCGTCAAAGTATTTCAAGTTATAAAGCGACCAATCAAAAACCTCAATAAAAACATGTGGTTGAACGTTCAAAATGGACCTTTCAAGTGGTAGGGGTGCAGACTTTCAAAAAGTGTACTCCCTATTGGTGATGGTCTGAGTAAACATTTCTATGGCAACCACCGACTTGGACCAGTCGCTGCTTACTGACATGGCGCCATCCGTATCACAAAAAATAGCGACTGAATTGACTTCATTATGTTGGAGACTCGGAAAAAAGCCATTTTCTATGGGTGACGTCACATTCACTCAGTTCAGTTTTTCAAGCTAAGGAGGAGTTTGTTTTATTTTGGCGAGCATGGCTGATCTTGTCAATACACACTGATGCTGTTTTTTATTTTAGTAGCCTTTTTGTTTTGTTCTTTATGAACGTTTATTCTTTTTTCGTATAGCACCCTCTGCCCTTTCATGCTTGAATAAGATTGGCATGATTAGGAAAAACACGAAAATACATCTTATGTCATTAAAGTCCTGCTCCGATCACCTTTTATCTACTGTTAAAGCGTTCCCAGTGGTCTTTTAATTATGATGATGTTGTTTTTAGCCAAAATCCAAAAACCTGTATTGTTATCTTGGACATAGATTCTGCAGAGCGGCAATAGATCAGTAGAAATTCTCCTGTGAGTTGTAGGCGGAACTGTTGGTGCAGAGCAACCCTGCTCCCCTTCCCATCATCCATCTGTTAACACTCTCTCCTACTAGCTTACAGCCCCTCACACCCCCAACCTAATATTAAAATGGTAACAAAACTGGCGAGCAATACTGAAGCTATCCAACCCTACAGTTTGAGCCAGACTCCAGCTGAGACGAGGAAACACAAAGACGTTCATGGATCTATTTGTCTACAAGTGGATGCATCCGAATGAAAGTGAAGCAGGGAGTTTGTGGCCCATCACAATTTCACAACAATTTGAATAAAGAAATTCACAGAAATTGGATTTTGAAAATGCCTCAAGAACGTGTTAAAAAAACAACTTTCATCAGAGTAAGTCTTTTATTTTGTAGGAAACACTAAAACAAATCTTTTGTTTTTACCACGAAAGGTTCTTCCTGACCTGTACTCATACCGGTGGCAGAATTATTTTATATGCAGCCTTTTTTTTTATCAAAAATTCAGTAACAGTTGTTATTATTCAAATTATTTTAGCCATATTGCTTATTTCTATTTTTATGCTGTATCTTTATTGTGATGTATTTTTTGCATCTGGGCTTCAGAAGACAGACATTTGATCAGTGCTGTATGTTACAATATATTGCACATTTCACAAATAATAGATCTAGAATCTTGAATACTAAAGGCCCAAATGTGAGATCTGCATGCTGCAGGACAAAAGTTAAACAGATGTAGGGGTGAAGCTGGGAATCTCTGAAGGAAAGTCAATTTTCTAGGTGAACCCCAGGCCTCCGGGGCCGGTGTGTCTGCATGTTTTTCCAGATATCTTTGCCTTTCTCACGGCTGATTACCTGGATGTTTCCAGCCAATTAACACATGCCAGAGCAGGGGGGGGGGGGGGGGGGGGGGGTTGGAACAAGCAGGAATACAGCTCGGTGCCCGTAAGGTCCTTTGCTGATACCGTCTGAATTTGAAAGACGCCCTTTTCTCTGCTTTTTCCAGCTAAAATCCAGTTTTCTTGTGTTCATACCAATGTGCTCTAGGCCGAAATGATGCGGATCTGTGAATCTTTTCCAAAATGTTCCTTCCCTCGTGTTTGCTGTATATTAATTTAGCTCATCATACAGTTCTCATTTTGGCTGCAACCTTTCCTCTTTTCTCCTGTTTCCATCTTTTCTCTTTTATTTATTTATTTATTTATTTTTTGCAGATGAAAAAGGTAGCCCCTGTAGGTCACGGCACATTAACCACACTAACAAATCCATTACGCTGCACTGGGATGGGAATCAAACAAGAGAGGAAGGAGGGCTGAGTGATGGGATAAAGGAAGAGGCTGGATTTGGCAGCCTGAAGAAGAAGAGATGAAGCACAGAGGCAGGTTGGGTACAAAAAAAAAAAAAAGTCTCAGCGTTCCACATTCACTTTAACATATGTGTGCCTTTAAGCACTCTGTCTGTTCATTACTTTCTTCCAGCAGCACTCATTAAGGGAGGATCTGCCATTCTGTGGCATTGCATCACTTTCTGCTCCGGTATACAGCTCCTCTCTCCGAGCATTAGCGTCATTGTGGGTCCAATTACCTCACTGCAGTGCCGTTCAGGGGCCATAAATATCCGCAACGTGTCCCCAACCTGTTCATCTCCTGAGAGGAGCGAGAGGAGGCCGAGCTGAGGGAAGGAGGAGGACAATTTGGGACACAATTGCTTAAAGAATGCACTTTTGAATCTACTTTTCATGGAATGAGACCCCTCCCCCGAGAATTTGCTGCAGGTTGAACAGCTGCAGGGGTTTAGTGTTGCTGCAACAATTATGTAATCCTGACAAGAGGCACATATGATCGTTCCTGAAGGAAGCTTCGAACGACGGAAAGTCCGTCCTTCCACCCATTTTCAGATACTGATGGATCCCTTTTAGGGACACGGGGGTTGCTGGAGCCTATCTCACCTACTGTTGGGCAAAGGGGGGTTGTCCGGAGCAGGTCACCAGTCTGTTGTAGGGCCACACACGCACATGCACACCTAGGGAACATTTTATAGATGCCAATGAACCTATGAAGCGTGTTTTTGGACTGTGGGAGGGGCCAAGAAAAAACCTGCACATGCACAAGGACAACAAAGAACCCGGCCGCGATTTAAACCTGGACCTTCTGAGGCGAGAGTGCTAACCACTACACTATCATGCAGCCCATCATCAAGAAAGTTCATCATTTATCCAAGAAGCTGCTTAGAGCTCAGACTGTCACTTGTTCATCTCCTCAGATGACCTTCTGAAGTCTGATCCACCTGAAACCGAGGCTCTCAGTTCACTTGGGAAAGAAGCCGTCTATCAAGCAGTCAAACGCACAGAAGAACTTCAGTCTGCCTGGTAAATGTGGAGCAGTGAGCGAGAAGGACAATTTCTCAGTATGTGTGCCATGGTCTGCCCCGCCCATGAGGTCATTGTCTGTTGGTGCCTGCCACCTGTGACTGTGATTAAAAAAGAACACACTGTCTATGCTAAAATGTTCCAACTTACCTGCACCGGCCCATTTGTGATCGACACTGACCTTTTCCTGCTCCACTGCTGATTAGATCTTGTATATCAAAGTCACTTGACCCTGGTTTTTGGATCACTTCCACACTGAAAGTCCTGCAGCACCCAGTGGCCAGAGAGGGTAACTGCACCTGTTCCACCGAAGGCCGTCTCTCTCCCAATCAAGATCTTAATCATTCCTGCCTGGATCTGCTCTCGTTGGGTTTGTCCTCAAACCATCAAACCTGACAATGTGAGAGCTCGAGGATTAGCACAACTAACACAACTAGCTGGTTTTCTGTCATGGTTTCTTTTGTTGATGCTGAAAATAAGCTTCGATCGGGCTTCTTCCACAAAAAAGACCAACCGTGTGGCATCTTCAGGTCATCTGGTCTGCTGAGAGAAAAAAGGACATTCCTGCACATTCACCTCCAGTGGAACCAAACTCTGCAGGACTTATGAGATAATCGAATTTCAGAATATTGTTTGTAACCCTTTAACACCAGAGATGTCACCAGTGACACCTGCATAACACACACGCAAGTCTATGGTTACTACTGTTGAGTGTCTCATATCAGAGCAAAGCTGCTTTTCTCTTTACGTTAATTGTGTAAACGGTTGAGGAGCAACAGTTGACGAAATAACGGCAACATTGTAGCTAATGCGCTGGTGTTACGGGGTTAAAAACCATCTTATCGGACAGCAATTTTCATATTTGCAAACGTCTTCTCTCTTGCAAAAAGAACTCCTCAATTTTCATCACTCTGCTTTCATGGGGTTAGGACCACATCAGATGGTTTCTCTCCAAACACATGCTCAGTCCTGAATGCGTCTGAATGTGGTGGTTCTTGAAGCTCTTCCTCCACCTCATTCCACTCTTTCTGGATGTCTGCAGGTTCTTCAATCTTGTCCTTTTGATAATCAACTGAAGCTAACGGTTGTCTCTTTTGCTGCTGCATCTTCTCCTGACACAAGTTACCCAAACATTAGACTTCCTGTTGACCTCCTTATCTCTGAACCTTTGTGTCTCATCTAGAACTATGGAGGGGATCACTGAAAGTCTTCTGCTTTCTTGTCAAGTGTGAAGTCTTATCCAAATTGAACCGGACTGTACAGATCTAATGACATCTCAGGAACCTGTGTAGCTGCTTTCAGTTTCTAATTTTTGGAAATCCTTTTGCAATTAATGTAAAAATAAAAAAAAAATAGTTAAAAATCAATTAGAGTGCCCTGAATCTATATATTCAATGAAAGTGACATTATTTTTTAATAATATTATGGAAATGGATAAACCTCACTTTGATGTTTTAATTTTATTTATTTTTTTGGAAAGGGTCTGTAGATATGAACAAAGTTTCTGCTGTTCTAGAAAACACAAATAGCCTGAATTGGAAGGTTTAGAAGGTGAGACATGCAGAAGAACTGCAGACTTCATGACCAAAACTTCAGCAAACTAAGACTAAAAAATAAAAGGATTGAGCTGAAGTTCTCAAACAGAATCCTGTCATGTTGATACAATAAAAAACAGAGGATCTGAGATGAAGAAGATCAAGGATTATTATCAGAAAAAGATGAGAGATTAACCAAAAGACACAGAGCTTCACAGTTGTGACAAAACACATAAATAAATAGACCCCATTTCTGACTGAAAAAAATTGATAGAAACTCTTTTAAAGCTGTCTTCTGAACGTGGAGAAGTTTCAACACCATTTTCTAAAGTCAACAGTATTCAGATTTCTCAAATGTGGAAAACGAAAGTCTGATGTAAACTGAAAAAGATTAGTCAAAGAAGTCATGATGACAGCGAGCACATTTGAAAGTAAAAAGGTTTGGGAACGGTGTACTCACACCCCAAAGATTCACTTCTGAACCAGCAAATTCTGGATGATGACATCCCACGCTTTGAAAAGTTAAGAAAGTAAAAAAAGAAAGCAAGAAAAAAAAAAGAGAGATTTTTTTGACAAGCCTAGAAAAATAAAAATTAAAGTGCAGCAGCTGTGACGGTTAAAATCAGAACATTTAGAACAAATATTCACAAAATGAAGCTTCTGCAGGAGAATAACAAACAAGAACAGTATTGGGGTTCAAACCTGTGGGTTGGTAAGCGTGCCGTGTGACTGACAAAAAGGGCCAACACTGTAAAAATAAAACAGTTGTGTGATTTTGTTTTAAAAACTTTACATGAATCAAAGAAAGAAAAGATGAGAAAATGTGAAAAAAAACTGCATTTGAATCCTTTTCTAATAATAACAGGCAGCAGATGGTTGTTTTTAACAGTGTTTATGAAGGATATTAATTTAAAAAAGTTGTCATAAGTGAACTCTATGTAAGCAGTAGCATCTTATCTGAAAACTGTCTGAGTGAAGTTGTGTTTTCCAGAGGATTTTCGGACTCCGTGTAGATTTTTCCCAACAGGGAGTGGCAGAGGACAGTTTCACTCCTGATACTCTGCTCACACCATGTGGCGATCGCCGGTACTGCACCTTCCCCGTTTGGGAGTTGCACTTGTTTGCTTGTTGCCGTCGCCGAAACAACATTCATCACCCGCAGACGTCTCGGCTCCTCTCCTGGTGCGGCAAATTGATGAACCATCACCGCAGGTTCCATCATGTTCACTTTATATTGATAAAACAGTCTTGCGTCCTTTTCTTCTCTGCTTGACCATTTCTCTGCTCCTGAGACAAATGCGGGTGTCAGGAGGATAATCCATCCCCACACTCACCCACACATGTGCAGGAGAGAAGATGAGAAAACAAGAAACATCTCAAATTTGAAGTGGAGAATCTTTGACAAAAAGAGGAAGTTCCTGCTGGTGCAATATATCAACATCCCAAACAGCTGTTAAAAAAATAAACAGCTGTATACTTATCAGAAATATCATTCTTGCTCTGCTAAGAGCAGAGCTTCACAGTGATAATTCTAAGTTTTTGTCAGGATTCCCTTTCTTTATCACATGTTATTCAGTTCTAAACTGACCCATAGAATGCCTTAAAAAAAGCATGTGGTCAAATGTTGATTGACAGATTTTGTGCAGTCCACTTTGAAATGGTAGGGGTGTGGACTTGCAACAAGCTCACTCCTGATTGGCTGCCATAGAAATGATGACTTCGACCACCTCAAACTAATCTCTGCTTTCCGACGTCGTCTGGCTCCAACATGGCGACATTCACATAAGGATTGGCAACTGAATAAACTTCACTTCAGCGGTTTTCTAGGCATGACATCACACTCCATGAAGGTTTTTCTGTTCCATCAGATTCTGAATTTTTTAAACCCATGAATTTCCTTTCTGAAAATCTTTTTTTAAACCCTTGATTTTCAAACAGCACATTTTTATCCCCCACAATACTCTTTGTATATATATATATATATATATATATATATATATATATATATATATATATATATATATATATATATATATATATATATAACACACCTGCAACAAACTATTTCGGGTGAAACTTCTGTTTCTGACGAAAATGTAAAACATAAATTTAAATGTTCATTATCCGTTTGCTTCATTTTTAATTTAATTCATAAATGTAAAAAAAAATCATTTGTTTTTCGTTTTTTAATTTTTAAGTTGAAAAACGAATGATACACAGATTTACACCATGGTCAGGGTGAATACTCAATTCTGATTGGCTGTTGTGTATTAAAAAGTGATAACGCACAGTGAAGTGAGGATATCAGACAGTCTGAGGGTGTTTTCAGACTGGAGACGTTTGGTCAGCTTAACCCTTGTGCTATCCTAGGCACTTTAACATTGGGAGTTGGGTCATCTGGACCCCACACGCTTCATAGGTTCATTGGTATCATCTGGACAGTGCGCTGAATCTTTTTTCTTTATCCACCTTTGTCATGGTAGGGAGAACACGTCAATGGTCATTTTTACCCTAGTGAATCAAAGTTTGTTTCTCCCGGAGATCCATTAAAGACTTTCAGACTAATTACACCCAAGCAGACCCTGATCCTGACCAGGAACCGCTCTCCGACCCATTTTACGAGTTGGTCTCAGCTAATTTCCAATTGGACTGAGCTCCGGCTCCCTCCGCGTTTCCTCAATCTGAATATGCTCAACTACAAATCGGCCAACAAAGCCAGGCATTAGGGGGTGGAAAAGGAGAAAGGAAGTAACCATGACGATGACACACCAACTCATTGAAATGAGGTCAGATGAACGCAGACTTGTTTACACAACTTCTAACGGGATACACGTTACTTCTTAAACTGTTTTCCTGACAATTTGTATGTCACAAACACTCATCAGAGTACCTTCTTAGCCGTCATCTCCTCAGTAACCACCTTGCAGCATTTGGTTCGAATCAGTGAATTATCACGACAATGATTGCAAAGTGCGGCTCTGCCATTACAGTACTCTGTCTCTAGTGGTTTTGCCCCCGCATGACAGGATATCCAAACAAAATGACAGTAGTGAAGCAATTGTTTCTTTTGAACGTGCCAAAGCTAATGAGAATATACGGCTGTACAAGTTTCTGCACATGCGGATGCATCCGGTACCACCTTCAAACACTAAAAGACAGTGTACTGAGAAGCTGCTACTGTTTATTTAGGTTAAACAAGCAGTAGTCCGGACCCCTGATGTACATTTACAGATGGACTCCTAAGCCGTTTACTTCATAGATGTAATTACAATAAGAATTTCTGATTTTAAGGACCAGTTTGAAATAGTATTCAGAAAGTAAAGACTTCTCAGTTCATACCCAAACCTGATACTAATAAAATAATATGAATCGCATCATAACAAAGCAGCATAAAAGCCTCAGAAGACTGAAATATCTCAGATGTTTCTTTTTTATTAATTCATCTACTGTGTACAAATATTCACACACAAAATGTTCTAAAAAAAATCAAATAAAATAAGTCCTAGTGTCTCGTAAACATTCGATTCTTCCTGGCTTACATTTCCTTCGTAGTGTGCTGCAACCTTCCTTCTATATGAACTTTAAGGAAGAAAAAAAAATAACAACATACCACTAGTAAGTTGCTCAGTTCATAAATCTCATAAGCAGCATTAGCTCCCCCTGCTGGCCAGCCATCACTCTGTCACATTTACTGAGCTACAGCAGGGCTAGCCAGAGCAGCGACATGGGGGGGGGGGGGGGTGCCCTGAAATCACAGTGTGAAGCTTTTGACATCAGAACGCCCAGTGCCAGGCTAAAGGCGAAGGGCAGGATTCGATTGCATGGGTTGGCTTTGAGCTTAACGTGTGGTATTAGCGGGGGGGGGGGGGGGGGGGGGGGGTTGAGTTCCCAAATAACTTCTTGGCAAACACAACCAGAAGCTTAAAAAAAAAAATCCTGCAAATGTCCGGCAATGACACATCTTTGCATTTGAACGTACAGAAACACCACACATGGAAGCGGCACGGCAAAAGATAACGCTTCTCCTGACATCACGTTTTGACAAGGGGGACGATTTTCAAAATAAAATCTGGTATCAGTAAATAGGTAAAAAGGCAAAACACATGTTCTGCTTTTTCTTACCGCCCATAGGAGCAGATCTTTAGTCAGCCAGTGACATGGCAGCTTAGTAACATCCATAATGTATGTGTGAGTTTGAATATGAATTCTGTCCCCACTGTGTGAATGTAGCACAGATTCAGATTCATTAGATCAGGTCATGTGACCTTGGTTGTAACACTACTGTGTTCTGGAGCTGATTTAGAATGAGTCTTCGTCAGATGTAATAAGCATTTAGCAGATTTAAATCTGCCAGGTGATCCGGATCAAAGGTCCTAAAGGAAGAGGAGAAGGAGGAGGATGAGGAGGGGGTCAAACTGTTAAGACGAGGTAAGATAGCAGGGTTTGACGAAAGGCCTTCCTTCACTCTTTTTTTTTTAGGAAAACATCCTTTGATATCTGGGATGTAACAGATGGGCTTTTGATTCCAACACATCTGGCGTTCTCCAACACCTGGCATCAGGAAAAAAGATTTTTAGTCTCATTAATGGCCGACAAAAGAGAAGAAATCGGACATTCTAAACCAGCTACCACCAAGTAGTGTTCAGCTGAAGTTTGACTTATTGCTCAGTCTAGAATATTCATCATGTCTTGAGCTGCTGCTGCGTGACAGACTGATTAGATATTTGCGTCCTCACTTAAATCGGGTCGGAGCTGCATGAAGTAGAACATCAGAAGATGATCCATGACGCTGCAATCGGAACGAAACACGACCGAGTAATTCTCCCTCAACCACTCTCCTGGAATATGACCATGGCAATCACCAACAACAACAAAAAAACATTTTTATGGAAGAAAACTGAAAATTCACAACAAATAAAGTCCTTTTTGTTTCTTTTGTTTCCTTCAAAAAGTGTTTGGAACATAACAAAATCCAATCTGAACTTAATCTGCAATACAGATCCAAAAACACAATGGGAACTTTTTGTTCTGGATAGATTAAAAAAAATTATCAGGAGAAAGCTCAACTCCTCTCCACCTTCATAAAAAAGAGCTTCTCATTTTGAGCCCTCCCCCCATTTCTACCTCCTTGAGGCTGAAGTGAAGAGTTTGAACAGTTTTGCAAACTTTGTTTCCTGATGATCTGTTTCTTCAATTGTATCCCTAAAAAAAAAAAAAAAAAAAAAAAATTATAAAATCCTCACCCAATTGATGTCCAGGTGGCCCTAGAATGAGCCCAGATCATTATACCTCCACCAGTGTGCTTCACAGCGGGAGGGCTTTTTAATTCATAGAATTTGATTTTGGTCTAAATGTTGTTTCGGCAATTTGCCCTTTTAATTAAAAAGTATGTTGCAGATTGATGGAAAGATTTTTCCAAAAGTCCTAAAATCTTTCTCAGACTTCCATGCCGCACAAGTTTTTACGAGAAAAAAGTTCAATTTGAATTTATTGAAGCACTTTAAAACGTTCGTTTTGAAGTCAAAACTTCGAGTAATTGTAAGGACCAAATGAATTTTTTGTTTTCAGAGAATATATATTAATGGATGGGTTTAAAGAACAAGAAGATGATTGTTTTCACTGCAGCTGCTCATCTTTACACCTTTGATTGCTTCGTGTATCGTGTGGATCTTCACTACCCCTTATCTAAAAAAACTAAAACAAAAAAAGAAAGTAAGTAAGTAGTGCAACAAGCTTTTAGACGTTTTTTTTTCTCTCTGAAAAAAAAAAGTCAAGTAACTGAGTTTAGAACTCTTCACAACAGGAGGATCAGAGTTTGTCCTCTTTTCTGGATTTTCCTTTAGCTAACTCTGTCAACAGTAAAATGCTACACATTGTGTGCTTACAGCCTGTCCCTCCCCCTTTAATAACCCCTTCACCTTTTTTTGGTTCAAACTCAAAAATTAGGAGAAGATGGTGAACCGGTGAGAGCCTCCAGTCTTCCTTCCACCTGTGCAGAGTCCTGTGGGGTCAAATCAGGGTCACCTTCAAGTGAATGAAAGATTGGACATTTGAATCATAGATAATGTAATAAAATTAAAAAACAATAGAAAAATTGTGCATTAAATATAGTTTTATCAATAAAAAAAACTGTATATTTAAAAAAAAAGTTATATTTTTTGTTTGTTTTCTAAATCAAAGAATAAAATTATATTTATTGTAAATAAAAAAAAAAACATTTTAAAATAAAAAAAATGTAATTGTATATGTGAATAAAATGCAGTTTAAAATTGAAAGAAGTATACTAATTTTAAAAATATATATTTGTAATTTAAAATAAAATCTTTTAAGCTTTGAAGAAGTGTTAAAAATTTGAATACAATTTCTAAAAAAGAAATGTTTTAAGTATTAAAGAAATACTGAAAATCAAGAAAAATTGCTAATAAAAAAGAAATAATAACATTTAAAATACATTTATTAATTTGAAAAAACTTATATTTTAAACCTAACATTTTTTTGAAAATTTGAATGAAAGAATCGTACATTCAAAACCAAATTTGAAAAATAATGATTATTTGTAGGAGCTGCTGTTTTGTATTTCTACTTTTTGTAAAGGTTTGCTGCTAAAATAACATCACCATAAACTTTTATCACTTGATGTCAATCATGCTCCAGTGGCAAATGGGCTCCAAACCCCGCCCCCACGAAACAGTGACTGACTGAAAACAAAAATCTGAAATGAAACTGTAAACTAAGGACTGAAAGCAAAGAATGAGAGAAACTAAACAACAGCTTTTATCAAACCTTTTCTTTACTTGGTAACAATTTTAGATTTATAGCTTTTTTTAATTAAACTTTTAGCACTTCTTCACATTTAAAATATATATTTTTTTATTTACATTTCTATTTGTTGACATTTCTTTTATGTTTACAGTGTGCACCTTTTCATTTAAAACTGCTGTCAATTTTTCGTTTTTTTCTTCAAAGTCTGGTTCTTTTCATTCGCCTTAAGCTGATCTGGGTTTGACCCCCCAGGTTCCTCTTTGAGGCTGTGAGTGAACCAAGGGAAAAGGCATTTCTGAAAAATAAGGCTACCAGCCTGAGAGCCGCTTAAAGGCCCCCAGACCGAGCTACATTCCATCACTGATGGCAAAGACGGAGACGTTTCATCTCCCGGGTGGCGTCCACTTTTTCCTCATATCAGTGATAAAACTAACTCTTGCTGTCTCTGACACACACGCACAGACACACGCGCGCACACGCATACTATCCCGCTCTACAACTTTTATTTTTTCTTCTTGAATAAGCTTTTGATTTTAGAGGAGGAGCGCTTGCTCTTCTCTCCATTGTCACTGGAGTCCTGGGAGGAGGTGCTCTGCAGCTTGTAATCTCTCCCGGCGCTCCGGCCCTCCGAGTCCAGCGAGGTCAGAGACGGGTAATGCCCCACGCCGGACAGCATGCTCGCCGGCAGCTGGCTGTAGCTGTAGGACTTCTCCAGGATGCCGTTGTACACGCCCTTTCCTGTCTGAGGGGGCGGGGGCGCTCTTTGGGACTCGGGCAGGACGCAGGTGAGGTCGGGCGAGCCCCTCCGTGCGAACTGATGGTGCTCCAGAGCCGGGGAGGGCGAGGTGGAGGGCGGGCTGGAAGGGGTGGTGGCCAGGGAGGTGGTTAAGGGCGGAGGGGTGGAGTCCCTGAGACTGCTGCTGCTGCTGCTGCTGGTGGTGTGGGCGGAGGCAGGGGGGTCGGCGCTCTGGCCGAACAGCAGCAGCTCCTCCAGGGAGATCTTGCGGTAGGGGGTTTCTGAGCTGGGGGTGCAGGAGGAGTGCAGCGGCTTACGGCCCATCGACGAGTTCAGAGAGTCTGTGTCGAAGCTGCTCTCCTTAACCAGCTCCCTGAGGAGGCGGGGAGAAAGGATTGATTCATTACTTATTTTGTTATAAATTAAGCATTCTATTCAGCAAGAAATATCAGAGTTGACAGAAAAAACATTTAAAACAATAATAATTACTGTTCTTAATCTTGTTTTTATAATTCTTTGTGCATGTATTGGTAGTTTGTTGATTATTTTTTTTAAACTGAGAGGTCTCAAGGCTGACTCCATAACATGCACTTGTTTATCATTATCGGTTTGTTATTTCCTGTTATTTCTCTCTTTGTAATTATGTAACTGTATTTTAGTTGCTGCTGCCGCTTGGCCAGGACTCCCTTGAAAAAGAGGCTTTTAATCTCAACGGGACCTTCCTGGTTAAATAAATGTTAAATGAAAAAATAAAAACATTTTTTGGTTTTCTCACTCAAAGGGCGACTGGTCTAAACTTACACAATAACACGGCAACAGTGCTGATTCTTTCCATTAGACATAAAAAAAGTCAACCCTCCACCTTTCAAATTTAGCCCAAACCTGGAAAAATCTTAGGTTGCAGTTCCCTAAAAGACCACTGGGGGGTGTTCAAACTAGAGCAATTTTCTCCACAATAACAAATAAACTTGATTTGCTTTCAAAATCTCAAGAATGTTTTGAGTGTTTTTTGTTTCCAAGATTAGTGTGTGTGTTTCTTTAATTTGCTGTTTGGATTTTATCTTAACGTAAACTTGCAGATTATGAAACTACGTTCACACCCAGCCCAATTCATGTGGTGGGGCGCGGGTTTTAATTATAGAACAGACACAGGTCCTGCTGTGTGTTTTGGGCATCATGCGCAGCGTGGCGGTCAGGCGGCGGTGTGTTTTAAAGTTTGCACGTTCTCCCCGTGCGTGTGTGGTTTTTCTTTCTACCACAGTTCAAAAACATGCTTCTTAGATTTATCGGTCAGTCTAAAGTGTCCCTTTGACGCGCATCGAAAGAGAGATGGAAGTCGCGAATTAGATGCGTTCAGGATGGAAGCATTTCTGTAGCATAATTAAAAATAAAAGTCAATACCAGAAATGCTTTTTCATTTTTAAAATGAAGCTGCATCTGTTGAATCAAAATTAAAAAGAAAAAGCAATCCGCCAAAAAGGTTCGGCTGTTTATCTGAACGACCATCTGACCAGAAGGAATGCTGAAATCTCCAAACATGCACGGCTTCTCAGGAAGCAGAAGCAGATTGAGAACACTTGGGTTAAAGGCTGCAGGATTTATGTCAAACCACTTGGTCCACCGGACCGGTCCAAGGTTCTGGTTGTGAACACCATGAAAGACTTTGAGAAGTGTCTGATCAAGGTCGTCTGAAACAACATGGAGTAATAAACCAAATAGCTAAATCATTTCAAGAAATATGACACCTGGATTCCTCACTTTCTCCATCGTCTGACGTCACCTGATTAACAGCAGAGAGTTCTGACCTGCAGGCAACTTAACCTCCACTTTCACCGCAGCTGATATCAGCTGCTGTTAAATGTCAAAAAGCACAGCAAAGGTAAACATCTGTTCTAACAGTTTGCAAATGTTCAGGAAATCAGTTTATTCTTCCTTCTGAGTTTCTGCTGGAGAACAACGGAATTCACGTCAGAGATTCTAGCGTTTTTTAATAATGTCTGTTTTAAAGGTCAAATTTAATTTAAGACTTAGCTTAATTATAAGTAATAACAACATTTAATGAAGCAGCATAAGGGTGACATTTCCAACTGACACATCTAAAATAAAATGAAACAATTACATAAGTGAAAAAGAAATCAAACTTTTTTGTTAAAGTTAGATGTTTGATTTAAATGAAAGGAAAACCAAAAAAAAAAAAACTGGGTTCGTTCAATAATTACAGTTGCTTTTGCACAAACGTAAAAAATGTGTAAAAACTAAATTACCGTTTATTTTACTTGGTTTTTGTGAGGTTATAAAATTGCATTTGAATAGACTGGAGGAAAAACAACTACTTGGACACATTTTTTAACAAAATGATTTGAAAATTATTGTTAAAACTATTGCAACTTTTAGGAATTTTAGTTTTTCGTGCCTTAGCTATTCCAAAAAGGCATGTGAGTTCATGGAGAGACTGCACATTAATACTATATATAGTATTAACTCTATAGACCGGGCATCGGTCTATAGAGTGACGAGTCTGCCCGGACCGGATTTGATATTAATAAAAATATAAATCATTTGTTCATGCGCAGCTAATCTAGTAATTATAACAGGAGCGTCATCAATAGCCAAGCCAATCAAATCGATTGTTTACCTTTCAGCAACAGCGAGTGTGAGAGAGAGATAGAGAGGAGATGAGAGAAAATGGCTTGGTCAAAAATGAGAAAATTAGATGCTGAAAACCGAACTTTTAAAGATGAATGGACGGACAAATACTTGTTTAATCTGCCTGCAGCCAGTTCTAAACCTTTGTGTCTCATATACTGTGAAAATGTGGCGTTAATCAAAGTGGCACGTTAAGTGTCACTATGAGACCAAACACGGGTCGTTTGAGGAAATGTACCCGCAGAAGTCTGCAGTGAGGGCAAGTAAAATCATCGAATTGAAAGCACAGTATGACAGGTCTACTCGTGTCATCACGCATGCATTTACCGGGCAGCAACGTGCAAATGAGTGTTCGTTAAAGATCGCGTGGATTTTGGCGCAACACAAGAAAGCATTCAGCGATGTGACAGTTGTAAAGGAGTGCTTAAATGCGGCTGCAGAAACTGCTGGCAGGACAGTTACATGCCCATTTCTCTCACTAGGAAAGAAAGATTGAAAGGGAGTAAGGAAAGGTTGAAAAGAGAGATGAAAAAGGGAGCTGCTCAAAGTTCTGCACTTTTTGTATGCAGTAAATTTTGCCCTGTTCTATTTAACTTGAAAAGTTTCCTGTGTTATTTTATTTAAAATGTAGTTCATGTTTTAAAAAGGTGGCAGCTCAAATGTCTTTTTTTAATTTTTTTTCTTGAAGATTAAAAGCACTTTTATTTTATTCAAAAGATTCTGAATGTTTTACATTACTTGAAATAGACCCTAAGTTCAGGCTGGTCAAAGCTGTGTTTGCACTTTTTATTTATTTTATTCAGAATAATTTCAGTGTCTGTACTACAGTATTGTTTTCCATTCAAGTGCCATACAAGTTCAGACTTTTCGGTATGTTAAAAGCATATTACTTTGAAAACACTTGAAATAACAATAAATTATATAGAAATGTATGTGCGTTATTGATGTTATTAACATCAGGGTACATTATATTAAGTGACAACATAAGATCCGGACCTTTGCTGGGAGAAAATATTAGTAACTGGACCTTTTTGAATTTTAATTGAATACCCCTGCTATAGACTACAGAGTTTCACATATTCTTCATTTTTGGTTGTGCCACAGGAGCAGAGGAAAAAGTGTACCTCGGCTCAAAGAAGTTAAAAAAAAAAACCCTAATTTAGACTATGCAGTAAAACAAATGTAGAAGATTTGGAGAAAAAAAAGAACTTCAGAAAGTCTAAAGAGACTTATTTGAACCTTTTTTGTTAGAGAGTTTAGGAAAGTAAAACTACCAGTTTTGCCGGACATTTTTTTTTTTTTTAAATACCACAATAAATAATTGTCTGATGATTGTGGGGGTTTTTAAAGCTAGGGTAAAATAGGTTCAAGTTGGGCGAGAGCCTCCGGTGGCATCGTTTGATTGGGACATGTGGGGTTCTGGTTAACCAACCGACAGACACGTACCCCTTCCTATCCAGGCTGAACACGATGTGGTCGTCCTCTACTTCGGAGCGATAAGACAAAGAGGATCCGGCCATGGACAGCAGGTCTGGGTCTGGAGACATCAGGGAGGTCTGCGGGGAGCTCAGCAGGCTCCGGCGGGAGCGACAGAGGCTGCTGCTGCGCGTCAGCGGGGCCCGAATGGAGGCTGGGAAAACATTAGAAAACGTCATAAACTAAACATACCCTGCAGGTGGCAGTAGAGGGTCAGAACATCTTGAAAACGACTGTTTTTTAAAAAAAAAAAAAGCAACCAGCAGAGGGCAGAAGAGATACCAGCTTTAAATTGGAGTAGAGGTTTATCCAAAAAAGTGCATAACTTTAAAAAAAAAATGAGGCTAGATATTTTGTTAAAGTTACGTGGATTTTGCTTCGACGAAGGGCCATTTCAGAAAAAGAAACATCTTCATTGAAAGAGTACAGGTTTAATAAAACTGGTCTTAAGGATGAAGACTTGCCCTGGGGACAGTCTACCAGCTGACCCCCTTCCTCATATAATCTTATATTAGGGTGAGGGGGTGGGGGGTTTAGCCTGCGACGCACCTTGGGGGGAGGAGCTACTTGGCAGTGGTCCCCTCCCCCATGGTTGCCGTATGGAATGGGCCCCCCTCTCTTGGTTTTATTTGCACCTTAGACATGTAGGGCCATTGGTAGGGGGCGTCCTTGGACATCACTTCCAGCAAACAGCAGATGTCCTCTTAGTGCCCTACCCGCCAATTTTAACCGCACCTTAGACATTTAGGGCCCCTTGGTGGGGAGGGTGATGGGACATCACTGTGAGTAATCAGGAGATGTCCCCTCAGTGCCCTACCTGCCAATTTTAACTGCACCCCCTTAGTACACACACCCTTTACTCCTCAAAATATACACACCAACACACATACATGCACACACACCCTCACAAACACACACACACGCATTTCGCAAGGAAGGTGGGACCTCGGACCATCTGTCCCCTAGCCCATGCCTGGTAGGGGGTACTGGGCCCTTGGCAACGGCGGCCGTGTCCCATGGGTGCCGGTTTCCTCTCTCCATGCAGGAAGAGGGATCCCTGAGCTTTCTGGCAAGGCCAGAAAACGGGGATCACATCACACCTGAGCCGGGGGTGTCCGTGTCCCTGTGGTAGGGGTTCTGGTCCTTGCCCCTGAGCGCTGGGCCTCGCCAAATTTCCAACTGTGGCCGAGCCTGGTCGGGCCATGTTTACAACACTTTTTGTAGACCCCCTTTTCTCCTGGGTGTCCTCCTCCTGGGCAGGGGTGGCTTGCCCCTGCCTTGCTCCTTCCTGGACCAACCGTGGGCCGGGTAGGTGGCTGCCTGGAGCGCAGAGCGGGTCTCCCTTGGGGGGTCCTGGCTCGTACCTGGGGTTGGGGTGGGGGGATGCCCAGAACTCCTGGGTAGTGGTGAGGTGCTCGTCTGGGGCTGTGGGCGCTCCTCTCAGGCGGGACCTTGCGTTGGGCTCTCCCGGCGTGGCGGGGGGGCAGCTCTCCTGGTTGGGCTGGAGCTGCACTCTCTGTCCCCCCGTGCCTCCCTGCTCTCTGGCTCTGGGGGCCCCGTGGCGGTCCTGCTGGCCCTGGCCTGGGCGACGAAATGGGTTTGCCCGGGGGGCGGTTGTTCTCTATCTGCGGCTGTGCAGGCGTCGGGGGAGTTCTGGCTGCCGCTACTGCTGCGGCGGGGGTCTTGGTGTGGGGATGGCTGGGGACTCTCCCTCCTCCTTTTCATATTCCATCATCCATTTTAGAAGAACATAAACACTCACCTGAGCACAGGTGTTAGCTCACCTTTGCACTAATATTTAGCTTGATTGAATGAAACATTTCACACTAGGTGGTTTTAATGCATAGATATGCGTGTGTGAACACTATTCTGTATTGTGTACATGTTGACATGGGAATATTTTTTGGAGCCAACAGGAATGTTTATAATATTTGAGTGTGTGTGTGGACAGGCCCCGCCCTTATAGACTTTTACATAGACTATTACATCTGAACCTCACTGTAATGCGTAAAACCATCCAAAAACTTGTTACTTTACGCTGCTTCATGGTTTTACACCCCCTCCCCTATAATCTATCCTCCACTCTCTAATATCCCTCTCTTCTTCCCTCCTTTCCTTTTCCGTCCGGTCCAACACAAAAGAGTTTCAAATATGATTAAAATGAATAAAGTTTGGCCTTAAAAAAGAGGGGGGAAAAAAGTGTGAAGACTCGACAGTCAAATGTTAATTTTATATAAAAATCCAAAATAGTGGTAAACCTAGTCAGACACACTGACTGTATATGAAACCTGGACTGAGTGTTCCAAACAGGAAGTACTCGCTGGCATCAAGAAGCCAAAATTCCAGAAATAATTTCCCCTTACTGACGATGTTCGGTTCCAACATGAATAGTGACTGATTTGACCCCATTTCCTTGGAGCAGGAAGTACATTGTTTTTTTTCGTGAGTAACATCACTCTCACTCGGTCCAGTTCTCATATACAGTTCGCGAGTGAAACGGAAGTTGAAGGTTTCGGCTGCAGACGCTTTATAAAACTTCTGCTTCCGTACTCACAAGTGAACTGTGATATAATGGGGGGCGTGTCTTCATCCAGGTCATCCACGCCCCCCGCGATGGGGTACGGAGGGACGGAAACCCGAGGCATGACCACCCAGCTATGGTCAGAGTAGAGGCTGGCCGTCAGGCTGGGCAGGCCCGAGTTGTTGACGATGGGGAAGCCGCAGAGCTTCTCGATCTGCTGCCAGCGGTGGAGCCGCTCCCTCAAGCACGCCGTCACTTCTGACAGGGATTTTCTGCAAATGCAAGCAGGCGTACACCATCATGGCACTGATTCAGACCTGAACTCCAGCTGCAGATTTGAGGTTCTTCTCATTTTTATTGGATCACCAGGATTTTGGCTTCCCAACTGAAAGACACTTTTTACAGACAGAAACCTGAGAGCATCGCTGCCCATCTGCAGCTGTCTGAGCTCAGTCAGACTCTCAGGTGAAACCCTTTTCCCAAAAACCAAAGGGAACTCCTACTTTGCTTCAAGTATCTTGTGGTCCACCTCATCCAGTGATGAACTGTGGGCTACATGAAGAGTTCCGAACACGGATCCTCTCTTCTTTTTTATTTTCTCTGCCTGGAATCAAAAAGAGAGCTGCAGTTAAATCAATAAGAAATACGACAGTAAACTAAAAATCAACCCCATCTCTCTCTCTCTCTCTTTACTCTTTTCTCTTGTTTAAACTCTCAAAGTATGAACTTTCATAGAAAAATATTATAGAATGAAAACAAAATCTGATCATGATAGATGTATGTAGATTTGGAAAGCTGCATGCATTCTGTAGAGAAGACAAGGCACACAGAAGATTGATTGACAAGTTTCACAGCCAATCACGACGCAGAACGCAGTGTTGAAAAGAAGCGTGCAAAAGTGCACAGCAATAATCTGCAAAAAAAACACAAGACTGCAATAGGTATAAAAAATGTCAGAGTGCCACTTCACTTGTGTGTTGCATTATAGTTTATAGTTTCCTTTTTTTCATTTTCTACAATTTACTCCATATTCAGTCTGTTTTTATCTTGAAAAAAAAATCATTTTAATTTTAAGCTTTTTTTTAAATCTACACCTTTTTCTACACTTTGAACTAGCACATCATCATATTTTAGAGGTAAACACTTGTATTTTTTAAAGCTAAATTGGCTAAATCTTAAGTTATTTATATTTGCAGTCTTCAGATAACATCATTTTCATCCAAATCAATTTATAGGGGAGTTCCTGCATGAAATTGCACTTTTTAATTTGTTTTAAAAACCTATTTAAAAAGAATGAACATAATTCTGTTTATAACTGAAAGCATACAAGAAACTGGAAGGCTAATTTAAGAAAAAGATCAAACCAAATTTTTATTTTTTATTCTGCGTCATCCTTTCATGCCAGGTGTCTGAAAGGACCTGCAGCTTCCTGCCAGGCCTTCCACTGAAGCTCCTGCGTGGAGAGCGTTACCTCGTCTTTAGCCACGCACAGCTGGAGCTCGGCGCTCTGCTTTTTGATGTTGTAGTACTGAACCTCCACCTCGTGCGTGAGCTGCAGCCACTTCTGCAGAGCTTCAGGCACGGAGCGCTCCGACTGCATTTCCTTCTCCGCTTGCTTCAGAGCCTTTCGCACCTGCAGGCAGGATATCAAACATTACACCTGTCCCAAAGACAGGTGTAATGACAGACGCATCTGTCCACTTTTTACATAAATGTTTGCATGGCGACACAGCAGCGGTTGGTACCTGCACCAGCTCCTCCTCTGCGTACTTGAGCCGACTCAGCTCACACTCGGCGCCTTCTCTGAGGTCTCGGAGTCGGTGAGCCTCCTTTTTGGCCTCATCGATCTCGTCCCTCATTTTCTGCTCCAGGTTCTCCTTCTCCACGGCGACCGTCCGATTCTCCTCCTGAGCTTTTTCCAGCCTGGTAGAGCACCAGAAGAGACACTTCAGGAGTTCAAATACAAACAAACCTGAACCTGAATTTGTTCCGCGTCAAGTTTAACCCGTCCTCAAACTCTCATGGGTCAAAACATTACACATTCAACATTTTTGATCTTTTTATTTGACAAAAATCATCTTTTGAACTTAAGTTATCATCATGGGGTGGCCGTGGTTCAGCGGTAGGGTGTTTGACCTTTGATCAGAGGGTTGTAGGTTTGGTTCCTGCCTTGCCCAAGTGTCCTTGGGCAAGACACTGAACCCATGATGGACACTGGTGGAAGGTCAGCGCCAGTGTTCGGCAGCAGAGTCACCATCAGTGGGTGAATGGGACTGTGAAGGTAAAGCACTTCGGGCCTTTGAGGAAGGCAGAAAAGCCTTAAACAAGTAGACGCCATTTACCATCGTTGTAAAATATTTATTCACTTTAAACCCTAAACATAAAACCAAATATATGGATGGTATGACTTAGCTGTTCAAATTAATCAGAATCAGAATCTTTTATTATCATTCTGCAGGGCACAATGAAATTTTTTTCCAGCAACTCTTTTCCAACAATATAAAAAGGTAGAATAAAATAAAACAAGAATAAGGAGCTATATAAGACATAAATATTGTACAGTAGAGTGGGGTGAATATTGCACATATGAGTGGGTATTCCACATATAGAATGAATATTGCACACACGGCATGAATATTGCGTACATAGTTTAAAGTACAGTCAGAGCATTGTCAGCTGGGGGGGGTTGTGGACCTCACTGCTGTTGGGAAGAAGCTGTTAGTCTGTTCGTGTGGGTTCTGATGCTCCTGTATCTCTTCCCATAGGGAAGAGACACAAACAGTTGATGTCCTGGGTGGGTGGGGTCTGCAGCTATACGAGCAGCCTTCCATCAGACCTGGCTGTCGTACACTGAGTCGAGTTGTGGGAGAGGTCCTCCCACAATCTCCTGTGCGGTTTTCACCACCAGGGCCAGTCCTTCCTCCTGTCTTGAGTGGTGCAGCTCCCGTACCACACCGTAGCCTCACAGAGGATGCTCTCAATGGTTGCTCTGTAGAGTTCCCCAGAAGTTGAGATGAAAGTCCAGTCCTTTTAAGTCTCCTGAGAAAGAATAGGCTCTGCTGAGCCTTTCTTCCACCAGGTGGGATGTGTGCAGCGGACCAGGTGAGGTCAGATGTGATGTGATCCCCAGGGAACTTGATGTGGTCCACCCGCTCCACCTCCTCCCCGTTAATGAGGAGGGGGGTGTGTACCACCTTTCTAGTCCTTCTAAAATCCACAATGATCTCTTTGGTCTTGGAGGTGTTCAGGATGAGGTTGTTGTCAGCAGACCATCCTGTTAGGTGCTGAACTTCCTCTCTGTAGTGGGTCTCACCATTGTTGGATAGGAGACCCACTACGGTGGTGTTGTCGGCGAACTTTAAAACCAGGTTTGTGGAATGAATAGCGGAGAAGTCGTGGGTGAACAGAGTGAAGAGGGCGGGGCTGAGGACACACCCTGTGGTGGTCCTGTGCTCAGGATCAGAGTGGATGATGTTGAGTCCCCGATTCTCACCACTTGGGGCCTGTTGGTGAGAAAGTCTTTGATCCAGAGGCACAGGAAGGCAGGGAGACCCAGGTTGTGGAGCTTCAGTATCAGCTTGTACGGGATCACCGTGTTGAAGGCTGAACGGATGTCTACAAATAACATCCTGACATAGGTGTCAGGATGCTCCAGGTGGGACAGGGTAGCATGCAGGGCTAGTGAGACTGCGTCCTCTGTTGATCGGTTCTCCCTGTAAGCAAACTGATGACTGTCCAGAGTAGCAGGGATGATGTCCTTGATGTGGTTCAGGATGATCCTCTCGAAGCACTTCAAGATCACCGGTGTCAGAGCGACCGGCTGGTAATCATTGAGGCACGAGACAGAGGATTTTTTTGGCACCGGCACGATGATGGAGGACTTGAGGCACACGGGAACTGAGGTGAGCTGCAGGGACCAATTGAAGATGTCCAGAAAAACTCCAGCCAGCTGATGTGCACACAGCTTCAGAACCCGACCTGACACCTTATCTGGTCCTGCGGCTTTACTGGTGTCGATCCTCCTCAGAGTGGAGCTCACCTGATGTAGCTGCAGGACGAGAGGCTGGGACTGCTCCTCCAGCTGTAATAGAGGACCAGAGTCTCTGCTGCTGCCGGTCGTGTCGAAGCATGCAAAGGTGTTTAAAGTGTCAGGCAGGGTGGGGTCATGAGTGGTCTGCTGCATGCTGCTCCCGTGGTCTGTGATGGTTCTGATGCCTCTCCACATCTCCCGCGGGTTGTTAATGTCTTTGATAGTTTTTAATGTAAAACTGATCAATAACAATTCATTTGTGTTCATTCTAAATCAAAAGTTAAGCTCAAAACAGTTAGATGGATGGAAATTTTACAAACATTATGAAATCTAAAATTAAACCAAAATATTTTCAAGTGAACTCTAAAATTACATTTATAGATTTAATTTTTTTTTTAACTCAACTATCCAATTTGTTGTTTTTCAACATTTTTTTCTTTAGAAATACAAGCTTAGTATTTGATATTTGTAGCTGATTTACCAAAATAAAAGCTCCATGTGGGCATTCTGTTGCCCAATAAACTGAATATTTATTAAACTGCATGGGCTTGTTTTGAATTTGCGTCACTGTAGTCATGGACACTCCTTCATGTTCTGAATTTATTCCTTTGAAGGTCTGCTAAATTACACAATAAGAAGTATTTATATTATTAGAAGAACAAATATGCTGTTTTTGTTTCTACTGTCATTATTGGATCTGTACATCACTATTGAACAGTATAGAACTTTATTTTATGCATCGCAATCATTTTGTGAAAAGACAAACACAGACATAAACTTGCTTGTTTTTTTTTTGGATCAAGAACAAAACAATAGCATTAAAAATTATTCAACACCCGCCTGATGATTATTATGCTTTTGGTGTTTTTAACAAGTTGTCTGCAACATTGCTGTTTGTTGGATCGCTAATGCAGGGGTGATTTGGGGGGTGTGAGGGCTGTAAGCGAGCGGGAGAGTTCTAAATTATGGGTGACGGTAAAGGGGGGTTGGGGTTGCTCTACACCAACAGCCCCACCTATAACTCAGAGATGAATTTCTACTGAACTCCTGCTGCTCTGCAGAAACTATGTCCTAGTTTGTTTGTTTTTTAATTTAGGCTAAAAACGGCATCTTCATAATTAAAAGACCACTGGGTTCTAAAACCAATGTCATCCTCATTAGTAAGAGCAGATCAAATCCAGAATACTGACATAAAAATGCATCAATTGTATCTACAAAATCAGTAAAAATAAACAACAAACAGCATCCCACCAGACTGATCCAAAGTGGAAGAACTTTTGTTCTTCTCTCACCGTCCCTGCAGCTCCATGAGGCTCTGCTCTGCGTTCTGCAGGCTCTCCAGATCCTTCATCATCCGGGAAATGTGCACTCGGCTGGATTTGTTCTGCATGTAGGCAAACCAGCAGCCCCCGACCCCGATCACTATGGAAACCATCAGGACGAAGTCCTTCATCCAGTTGTGCTGCGGTCCTACAGGAGGAGCAGAAAGGGTTGGTAGTTTCAGTTTTGTTGAAAGAAAAACATTTTTTTTTTAATCTAAGATGGATGTTGACTCACGTAGAGGAGGCCCGAAGAGAACGGCGTCCAGCGCTTTTAGATTTAACTTCTGCTTATGCCGCTGGTCTAATATCTTTAGCTGCATTGACATGAACGACTGTTCATTTGCCGCCATTCTGAAATGTAACAAACAAAGACAAGAAAGGAAGCTCAGAAGCCTTTGCTCTCGCTTCTGCAAGTCATAAACATGTTTGAGACAAACGGAGGCTGAAATCAGTTGACCAGGTGGACGTCAGGTGGTTCAGAAACCACAGAAGTCTGAGAAAACTGCTCCCCCAGCCATGACATCACTTCATGAGTCAGCGCCCCTGAGCTCTGTGGCGCAATTTGAGCTCCCCCTGAAAAATGTGCCACCTCCCCCTGTTACAGTCTACTCATTCAGTACATGCAGTCTGCAGCAGCTCGGATTGCACATGTACCAGAGTTTTTTCAGTCACAACAGGCCTTTAAATAACTGCTTCATCGTCACCGAGCTGCACTCTGGAATTCCAAACACAAAACTAAACGTGTAAAACATAAAAAATTTAATTCCATTTTGGCAGCTTCTAGAAGATTTTAGACACAAAAAAACCGTGAAATTTTATTTGAGTTTTCTTGTGTTACCGCTTAAAGCCAGCAGAGGGCAGCAGTACACAGATAGAAAATGTTGATTTATTTTTATTTATTTTTTACTGGATGTGACAGCAAAAACCTATGGAGCCCCTAAAGGCACATTGAAGAGAAAAAGGTGGCTTTTCAAGCTGCGAATCACCAACCGAGGCAACGTGTTTCCAGTGACCCGAAAGTCCCGGAAGTTCTTCTCGTACTGCGGTAGCTCCACCGACTCCCTCAGCCACTGTATGGTGTCCTCTGTGGTCCAGTTATGGACTGAAGAGAAAACGGAAAGAAAAGATTAAAAACCAAGATAATGCGCTTAAAAAATACCCATTACTATCACCAAAAATATGGAACTTATTAAAAAAAAAAACTGTCTAATGTGGCGGAACAATCAACATTGTTTGGTGCACTTTATCATTGAAAATATAAAACATAAGGTAAATCAGATTAAGAGAAGGCTACTTATACAAGTCTCATTAATTGCTTTTAGAAATGCTGCTTTTTTTAAGGGAAATATCAATTTTACATCATATCTTAATTTTATGGGGGAGTAAGTCATTTCTCAATTGTTCCATGGTTGAAGAGTCTCAGCTCAGTATTTTCCTGCCTTCAGATTGTCTCAAATGACGACAAGCCACATTTTTTTCAATAAATCAGATACAGTCCCAAACCAACACACTGCTTCTGGCTGAGGATGTTCCTCTGTCGCTGCAGTGCACAGCATACGGTTCTAAACATCTTCTCTAGCCTCTAAAAACCAACACCTGTAAGCAGGAAGTAAGGGGAAGACATTTCATTTCTGAGTCAGCGACCAAGTTGGTCAGTAGATTAAAAAGATCTACCGGCTAAACATATTTTTTACCTTACATATTTAAAACAAACATGTTGAATAACTTCTAAATTTTCTTAAAAAATGAAATTCATTAGAGTAATTTATAAATGGTGTGCATACGATCTTACTGTCATCTAATTGTAAACTCAAATTCAAACATACGGAGAAAACAGACTTAATAGAGACTTCCTAATTCTGAATCCAGGTGATTGCATTTGTTATGAAATCAGAACAAAAAAACAGCCTGAAAACAGAATCATGCTTTGAATTCTTGTTACTATAGATCAGGGGTTAAAGCTGGAGCTCTCTCATGAGGGAAGGGGGCGGGAGCCTTCCTCACGTTTTTGGTGCAACACCAGCTCTGCAATGCTACAAAGACGCTGCTAAAACCTAATGGATTCAATTCTGTTATTATATTTATGAAATGCTGTTTTTTAGGTGTTGGCTTTTAGAGGTTAGAGAAGATGTGGAGAACCTTCTGTTGATTACTGCACAGATACAGTAACATCTTCAGGTAGAGGTAGTATGATGGTGCGGGACAGCAGCCACTCATTTGAAAGCAACATTCAGCTATTGGACTATATTCAGATTCTGTACTTATCACAGTTTAATTCAGGAAGCCTCTAGCTGCAGCTACAAAGTTAGCGTAGCCACAAGTAGCTTGTGTGTTTTACCTTCAGAGGTCTTCCAGCCCTTCCAGAGCTCCTCCACCGTTATGTGCTGGTCTTCACGGTGCAGGTTGCTGTGCTTGTTCGTTTGCTGCTGCTTCATGTCCTCTATTATGAACTAAAATCAAAATGAGCGCACATGAGTTTTTTTTTCTATCTTATTCCCCTTTGACAAAAGCGTTTCTGGGACTTCTCAGGTTCTCAGAGTTTTCCACCAACAATATGTTACTGTACTAGCTTAGCGGTTAATGGATACATTCCTGAGAAACCTCAGAAACCACCTTAAACATGTATTTGCATTTCATTGTTTTATAACACATGTGCATTAATAAACTTGAAATGTGGTTGATTCAGCAGGTCCTGGTATTTATTATCTGTATTTTACTGAGTGTGTGTGTTGTATTGATTTTAACGATGATTGTTTGTCTGGGCTCTGTGTTCCAGCGGCAAACGAAGTTCCTAACAGAAAAAGAACGTTGATTTAATTTGATTTGATTTGAATGAATATGATACAATACAATTCTGGCAAAAATGTGTTGACAAATTGCTGCAGCTTTGTGTCTTAGCAAGGTTGTGTTTGTGGTGGGTTTTTTTTTTTGAGTCAGCCTTGCCTAAAAGTCTGGCTTCTGGTCCCATTTGCACACATTGTGCTTCATCTTCCTCTCTTTTCCTTTTAGGGTCTCTGGAAAGAGACTTATGGCAGAAGCACTACTTTCACATTTATTTTTGTGTTTGTCTGTGCGTGTGTGTGCGTGCATGTGTGCACTGTCAGCTTTTAACCTGCCTGCCCTCCTTTGGTAGCTCAGAACTAAGTGCCCCTGCAGAGAAAGCCGAGGCAAAAAAAAAATAAGATCCAGGGCAAGAACGTCCAGAAGACCAGCAGCAACACCAACCAAACATCCTAATCCCGGAGCATCTTGGGTTCATGTGTTGGTTGGATTCAAGCCTAAATGCAGAGATTCATTTAAAATGTTTAGTATTGCTTTTTTTTTTTTTTTCCCCAAAAGTCTCTTCTGAAAAGAGCTTCGTACAGCTGGCAAGAATACTTTGCTGCAGTTTTTTCAGAGCAGAGCTCCTATGGACTAGCCACTAGCTTAGTTTCTTGGGTTAATGTGATGAGATTAAGATACACAGATTCCTTCTGTCACAGTGGTCCCCATCATTGTTTAGGCAACGGACCAGTTTAATGTCAGAAAAAAAAATTTAAAAAAAATCTAAAAAAAAAACATTCGCAGATTTTTTTGCAGATGACGAGAAGTCGGTGAAGGAACATTGTTGATTTGTAAAAATGCAATAAAAGCAACGTTACAGTGATTTCTCCATAGAACACCATTATGACATTAAGAACTTAGCCCAGTCTCAGATCGTCTTTCAGAGCAAAAAGATTTTTCATATCTTGTTTTTACTGAAAACCTGCTTCATTGTGTATTTCAGTCAGACAACTCTTGCAGTAAGAAATATTTATTTGACATTTTCCACATACTTTAGTTGGCATTCACAACTTTTGGTTTGGCATAAAGCTCCGTTCAATTCCATGAGAGATTTCCATAAAACTTTTTGGGTAACAAAACCCCCCCTTTACGGAGCCCACAGGTGGAAGCCGGGGAGGAGGGTGGGGCGAAGAATGAGCGCTGAAGGTAAGAAGGAGAATGAACGCCTGCGCACCTGGCTTAAATAGGACGCTGAGCAGGTGAGTTAATTGACTGAACCGCCCTAGGGTATTAGATAAGAAACACTGCTACGAGTATCTGCCCGAAAAACGATTGAAAATCGTCATTTCAGTCAGACAACTCTTGCAGTAAGAAATATTTATTTGACATTTTCCACATACTTTAGTTGGCATTCACAACTTTTGGTTTGGCATAAAGCTCCGTTCAATTCCATGAGAGATTTCCATAAAACTTTTTGGGTAAGAAAACCCCCAACACCAAGATCATCCAGAAGAAGAAGAAGAAAATGTGAATGTGAATGTATAATCAGTATATAAATAAGATGAGGTGTGTTTTCGGCGGCATTCCATTTTCACTTCATTTCATTTCATTTTCCAGTATGACTGCTATGTGTTTACCCAGCACCATTGACCGTTGGGCCGCTCCCTTCGAGAACCACTCTACGAAGGGAACATTCTATCTAGTGTATCTGCTATGTGTTTACCCGGTACATTGACCGTTTGGCCGCTCCCTTCTAGAACCACTCTAGGAAGGGAACATACTATCTAGTGTATCTGCTATGTGTTTACCCGGTACATTGACCGTTGGCCGCTCCCTTCGAGAACCACTCTACGAAAGGAACTTACTATCTAATGTATCTGCTATGTGTTTACCCGGTACATTGACCGTTGGGCCGCTCCCGTTCACCAGGGGAGCATACTATCTGAAGAGAGAAGGAAGAATGAAGGGGAGCCAACATAAATTACTCATACCTGATCTTAGAACGTAGCTCACTTCCCCAAAACAAAACGCCGTGCAGAACTATAATTTAAACTGCCAAACAACCCGTATGATACACTAACTTAACATCCAAACCAAAGCTTCCGATGGTGCAGTAAGACAAGCTGAACAGCCATTATTCGAACTTCTATTAAGCGAAGAACAAGCTTCACGGCCATAACTTCTTCCATTGAGACAACTAGATATACACGAGCTTAAGTCCATCCATTATTTTGAAGCTCCCAATGACAGTACAACGAACGAGCTTAATAGCCATAATTTTCTCCATTTGGCATAACAACTATAAGCGCTCAAGGAACATCATTTAATTGAGAGCCCATCCAATAGTAAGACAAGTTCAACGCCCATAAGTACTAGCGTCAACGCCCATAATTACCATGCTTCATTGGCATACTACAAAATTGGCTTAAGAACCCAGCTCCAGCGCATACTATGATACAGCTTAGAACATCCTAAATTTTGAGGCTTCCACCTGGCTATAATTTTTTCTGTAACATCTATAATCGAAGAATTTACATTCATTCTGCTGTTGACATTGATTGATTAATACAGTCAGAAGTGTCATTGGAATGCAGAGGAGGTCCACCGCCCCGTCACTTTCAGTGCAGCAATAGGTACGTCGAGCAGTCATCGGTGCAGCACCAGATCAAGGAATGCAGGGGGGACATCAATTCCTGGAAACGGAGAAGCTGATCGGGGCGTAGGGGTGTGCAAGCTCAGGATGTGGTGCATAGATAAAACAAAGCAGTATTAGTCTTGACAAGAATATATAAAAATCCCAGATACCGATCAGATTCAAAATGCTTGAGATAAATGAAATAACAGTGCTTTTAAAGAACAAATCTGAGAAGTGAAATTTAGTAGATAGTTAAGGTAAAGACCCATTGTAGATTTATCGCACCCTAGAAACCATCATAATTATAAATTCCAACAGTGAAATGATAGTGAACTATATAACCTGCACAAAGTCTTAACACCAAATTTTTATATATTCCAAAGATAAGAAAAGTAACCTTTGACAGTTTCAGAGGGACGCACCTTCCATCGAGGAGTAGGAAGGCCATCGAGGAGTAGGTGATGGGAAGAGCAGCCAAGGAGATTGTAGATGAGGAAGGTCAACATCCCACGTAGCAAAGGATTACAGCTTGGCTGGATTTGATGCTTTGTACTTGATATTAGTGGTCCTCAAATTGGTGTACAACAAAGTACAGACTACTGAAATTGTAATTAGCCAAGGGCGTCTGGATACTGAAAAAGAGAACTTAAGAGCCATGAGGGACCATAGGTTTTGATAGCATTCTTTTTCCAGACTGAACCTTAAGCATTAGAGGCGGAGTATAACAAGCCACTAATGGGGAAGCATCTATTAGACTGTCATCTGCTTAAGCAAGGCAGTTAGAAGACTGACTTGTGAACACAAGATTTAACTCTTGAACCAAGCTTGAGAGCACAAGTGATATACTCCTACGGTCAGGGTAGAAATTGCTCAAGGTGGTATTTAAACATTAACCAAGTCAACCGATGACACAACACTATCATTCACTATTGAAACAGCCTTAATACAATCTCCAAGGATGAAATAACCGGACGACACCTTATAAATCATCAGAGCTGTAGATTCTGGCGGCCGGACAAACACAAACCACTCTTAAATCCTTTCCCCCAAACCAGAAGGCACAGCCTCAGAAGAACAAGTGGAGGGAGCCTGAAGACACGACAGGCATCATAACATAACTATGTCAAGCATAGAGAGGGAAGGAACAAACGCAAGACACGAAATCCAGAACAGGAACACAGGGCCCAGGACGGAACTACCCAGAACAAGAACACAAGATGAACGGATGACCATAGGACCAAAGCCACAGCAAATGCCAGGTGGCCCAATCATCGACAAATCATATTCAAACCAACAATGAACAAACAACACGCTGCACAAAAGCCAAAGATGACATAATGGGGAGAGACAAGCAGCAATGAACCATCCGATCCATTGAATAAAAATAAATCCGGAAGGGTGGAGGACCATACAGTATAGACAACGTGGAACCCAGATTTGAAAAGAACCCCCCCCCCCACAGATATCCAAAAGACCAGGGATACAGAGGAAATTCGGCCACTGAGAAACCATCAATAACTCGCAAAATGAGGGGAACCCATCGCCTACAAATAAACATTACAGAGCTTCTGCTAAGAAATTGGAAAGTATGAGGACTGCCACGGCAGCTGAAAAGTAAACCGGCAAACGTGTCGAGCGCCAACTGAATGCCAAAAGACGCCGAGAGGCATATAGGCAGAACAGGGAGAACCTCAGCGATAAGACATCCACAGCCTTATATTGTGCTCGGAAGAAAATCGCGGAGACAGCATGGGCAGCTGAAGAAAATACATACTAATCCTGAAGGCGCATGAGGAACTAGCCACTGATGCCCAGAAAGCTGAACTGTGAGGCGCCAACGGGTCCAGATCACGTCACGAGAACCTGAACACTTCGTAGGGGCCACCCTCAGTGGTGGCTTTGAAAACGATGCCCCGGAAAAAGCCATCACACAGCCCCCACAAACCTCCAGACCAAACCAGAGAGAGAATAACAAATTAACTGTCCAGCCGAGAAAAAGGGCAGCGACGAGACTGACATACTCACTAATGCGACCGACGCAAGTCCCCGAGCCAGGGCAGGACCCACTGGGGTACACAGAGCGGGGAAAAACAGGCGAAGCAGAACCAGATGCAGAACGTGCGGGGCAACGAATGAGTGATTAAAATGAGCCAAAGACGCTGCATAAAGAGACCAAGCATAAGGAATTTGTCCACAGAGGAGAGACAGGTCCAAGAGAGACCAATTCACATTCAGACTAACCAGCAGCTACAACAACGAAGAAAATAAACAGAAGAACCGCCATAATAATAAAGCCAGCATCTAATCAAAGATAGTCAAGAGGCACCTTCAGCACCTAAAGAACAAAACAGCAACAAAGAAAATGCAAAAAAAAACACAAATAATTCAGCCAGCATGAAAAACCAGGCCAGACGAGGACCGCCAGCCGTCACAACCACAGAAAAGACCCCACAACTCCTGAAACAATAATCGGACGACGCAGAATAACAGCAGAAAATGAATCAGAAAATGCCTCATGAACAGACCACGAGTCACAAAAACTACAATTCCCAGGGTCCTTAGGGGCGCAACGTCACCATACACGGAAGTAAACAAAACAAGACTCAGCCCAGAAAAACTACACAGGAAAATCCGCACGCCGCTCACCTTAGAAGACCGTCCGACCACGGCAGACGATAGACCCGGACAGCTCCAGATCCGGGCCCACGGACAACCCGAACACCGCGGAAAGCGCACCCCCTGCAGATGCACGCGACCGCGGCGAAACGAACGCGCTGGGCGCCGTTAGCCGCCCGGCGAGCGCCGCTAGCTGCCCGGCGAGATCCGCAAAAAGGAGCAAACGCGGCGAAAACGGAAAACCCACATCAGAAACGGGGATTATCCATCCAAAGGACGGGGGGAATACAGCAAGACGTCGAAGAAAAGGAGATCCGCCGGATCCGCGAGCACGGGGAACGGCGAAGAATGAGCGCTGAAGGTAAGAAGGAGAATGAACGCCTGCGCACCTGGCTTAAATAGGACGCTGAGCAGGTGAGTTAATTGACTGAACCGCCCTAGGGTATTAGCTAAGAAACACTGCTACGAGTATCTGCCCGAAAAACGATTGAAAATCGTCATTTCATTTGAACACAGGAACATTTTCTGTTAGGTGTGACAACTATGATGTTCTCAATGTCGCCATCAGTCTTTATGTTTCCGGTCTTCCTCTTCTTCACTTGGTCAAAACTCAGTTGATCTTCTGTCCCCTTAAAGACTTAAAGAGGACTCGCAAGGCCTCCTTTCTTCACTGGCTGCCAGTCTCCTCAAAGTCCATTTAAAGACAAAGAATTCTGCTTTAAAATGTTGGAACCACTAACCATCTCGCATTGGCACAGTCACACATCAAACAAGCTCCTTCTACAGGTGCAGAGATCCAAGTACAAACATTTGGGGGATTTTTGCCTCTGCAGCAGTCCCATGAAAGCACGGCGCCATCTTGTCATATGAAAAGCATTTTGCAGGGAAACTCTGATCAGGAAACAATTGAACGAATGTAGAGGCAGCACGATACACAGTGTTTTGGACATTCTATATTACAGTCTATATTTGTACACTATAGATGTTGAACATACTGATTTATTTAATTTTATATTTCATTATATTCGCACTGAAAGGGTGATGCTTCAATTTCATTATACAATGGAAAATTACAATACAAGCAAGTCTAATCTACTAACTAACCTTGCCTTTGTCCGTGTCAGAATCAACAGATTCATGATGAATGCGTGAACGGTCAAAGAGTTATGTTGGGTCAAAGAATGTGTCATTTAAGTGTCGCCAGCAACATCTCTAGTGTTTGGAGTTTGGAGAATTAGTGTTTAAATTCTGCTTAAATAAGGAAATGGACCAGATTTTGACTGGATTTGATGCGTCTTTTAGGGTCTCTCTTAGATGTTTTTGAGCAATCTCCAATAGCACTTTTAAATATAATTTCAAAAACTGGCATATGGATGTAGTTCTGAAAGATTAATCATTGTGGATGCTGAATCAAGAGTTTCAACTGCCCCAGACATTGGACATGCTTTAGACATCCAAATTTCCTCTCCGTCCGTTTTCCTGCAGGAGGCGGGTCTGGCCGGTCGATCGCTCGCGTCGCTGTGAAGCCTCGTTGCGGGAAGTCACACAGAATGCGGTCTGACATTTTCCTCTGGAAATAACTGCGGAGCTCCCGGGAGAGCATTTCACTTTGATGGATGGAGGCATCTCCAAAATTTCTCTACTGGAGGGCATTTGTGGTGCCTTCAAACACATCCCATCATGAAGATCATGACAGACGCTGAGCTTTTGCACTTTCAGATGACTAAAACCATCTTCCATTTTCTTTAAATGTGGAGAAAGATGGTTAAAATAAAAATAAAAATTAAAAATAAATAACAGACACACATTCCATCAATATAAAACTGACTTATTTTGGAGGACCGATATATTGGCCACTAAATAAAAAAAAAAAATCTGAAATAATTTGGCTTGTTCGATGTTGGAAGCATGAGGCAGAACCTAAGCTTTCGCTGCAGATCACCTATTATTCCCGAGAGAACAGGACTGCATCTGTGTGTTGAGCAGGATGTGGCACAGTCAGACACAGACTGAGACAGATACACACTTATGCCGCTGCAAACAATGCCACGTCTGTTCATAGCAGACTGAAAATGTAGACTCCAACCTTCATACTTTGGCTTTCAGGTCATCCCTGATCTCTGCAGCATCACTCAGTCTGTTCGCTCAGGAGGCATTTAATGACTTGGCAGATATTTCACCGCCCCCCTCCAGCAAAAACACACAACTGTTTCAAGTTTCTCTATTAAGTTTTCAGGGATGTTCAGAGCCTTTTCAAACTTTCATTAGCATTTAAGGAAATATATTTCTATGTGTCCCATTTTGAACTAAATCAATCAAATCTGGAGCAAAAACTGAACCATAAAGGCTGCAGATACTTTTTTTTATTACTTCACATCTCCATTACTGCAGATATGCTTCTGTGGGAGTCAGACAGTCCTCCCTGTCTCGCCTTGTTGGTTCCAAGGAGTGATCACTTCTCTTCCTGAGCTTCCCGCCCACGTGCCATATTCACTACAGGCTCTGCTTGATGCTCCCTGCTCCCACTCAAAAACCTAAAATTGACACAGGAGCATCTGCAACTGCTTCCTCCACCACCGTCAGCTTCGACCTCTGTGAACAAGCTTTGTTACGGGACGGCTTGATTTGATTCTGGCTATCCATGGATACCACACAAAAGTGTGATGAGAACCCAAAGTTTTCAAAGATGAAGCAGCTCAGCTCCTCAGTGAACATTGAAATCATATTGTGGATTGTTTTGCTCCATTCTCTGACGGAAGACCTGAGCAGACCTAGTACGTACATTTATGTACGTACATGTGATGACATTATTTCATGGGATGGTTTTTTCATGGGTATATGAAGATTCTTGGTCAAACCTTAAGCTTCAGTCACAACTGAAGTGAAAATATTCATGCACTTTTTTTTTTCCTACTGGCATGCGGCGAGTAACAGGTTGTAGCAAACACACAAAACTCACAATGGTTGTACAGACTCTTCATTTTTTTCACCTGTGCATTGCGCCAGGAGCTGTAAGATGTTAATGTCTTCATGTGACTTGTGTGCTCCTTGCGATGCCGCCTGACTGTCAGAAATTAGACAGAGCGTAGTTTGTGTGGACATCCTGTGCAGGCATTGCATATCACACCCTGTGCAGTACTTGCACTCAAGGGGCCAGTACCCTACAAATGACTAGAGAGTGTGGCGTAAGGGCACCGAACAGCGCCATCACCTGTATGTTATATCTGAGTGCAACTTACATCGGTATTACAAATACTTTACGATACATGTAGTACACACACGACAATCCTACGCTCCAGTTACATGACTGCACGCACCTTAAGTACAAGACACACCTGCGCTCTTCTGACCCTGAATTGCTTACATTGTCTCTACCCTCCTCCCCACATGGTTCCCAGAAGAGTGGTTTGTCCTGCACCACCCCCATGTCAGATAGTTCATCCTGCTCTGTTCGCACAATCAAACTTTAGGAATCATCCCCCATGTCCTCTTCTTCCACATTCAAAAATGCATGTATCGTGTTAAGAACGACGTTATGTTTTTGTACGTTCAAAGTCTATTTTTTGTCATTTATAGCGAAAATGGACGCTGGTGATAGCTGTGGTGTTAACGAGCATTTTCGCGTGGACGCCCCACCTTAAATATAAACGAACATGTTATGTAGGGTTTTTTTTAAAAAGTACAATCGAAGTTTTTATTTTGACACCTGGACCCGTTTCCCATTTCTCCAGCTTTTTGCCACGAAATGAAAAAGTCAACGGACTAGAAATAGAGCTGCTGCGTAGAGCCGGCGTTGTGTTGCAGAGGGGCGGATGGGACACGTGCACATGGCAGAGGCGAAACATTCAGATTGATTAATGAACGTATCGCAACGCAATAGAGACAAACTACAGACGGACCGGTAGAAATCAGGCTTCAAGATGCAGTCGCACCTGTCTACGACCCTCCATGGGCAACCCAAAAACCCCACAGCACCCATACAGGTCAAACCCCCCCCCCCCCCCCCCCCCCCGCCCCCGATACACGTGCATGTGACTAAGGCTTTAGAAATCAACCTTCTTGAATCAGCCATTGGACAAACTAGCACTGATTTAGTATGCAGTGTGCATAACCCCCCCTTTGTCCTGATCCAGAGCAGTCTTTGTGGACTGGAAGGAGCTTTTGTTGCTGCCGAGTTCTGTTACCATGGCTGGTGGTTTCAGTCTTCTTGTAATGACTTAAAGGGGCAGAGCAATTCCTCTTTCATTTATTTTCCTCTTCTTGAACCCCGTTCAAACCTTTAGTGCTTTTACATCACAGTGTTTTTGTTTCTTGGACTCAGAAAGATGTTGTTGTAGAGATAACCTTCTGGTTGCTTTTAGGTTTTTAAAGTCAGCAAATAGTCTGCATGGAAATATTATATATTTTTTCAAAGCAGTTTAGCAAATTAATCTATATTTAGTTCATTGTGGTCAATTAGAACCTGAACTGAATTGTGAATAAAAAAAAAAACAAATCAATTTGGCATTTTGGCAATAATGTCCAGCTATATGTAAATTATTTGAATGTCTTTTTTTACATGTCCATTTTTGGTTATGCTTTTATTTACCATTTGTTCATAGTTCTGTTTCTTTAATCTAAATTGTCAAAAAGAGTGTATCTGTGTGTGTCTTCTCCTTCTTAACAGTCTCTCACTGATTTTCCTTTTCTCCAATTTGTTTTCCTGTCCCCTGTGGTACATATACAAGACTCCATTTTGAAGAGCCACAACACATAGAGGGGGCAAGAAAGTCTTTAGTCAGCAAGTTCTTCCACTTAAAAAGATAAGAGGCCTGTAACTTTCATCATAGGTTTATCTCAACTATGAGAGACAAAGCGAGAAAAAAACAGAAAATCTAATTGTCTGATTTTTAAAGTATTTATTTGTAAATTATGGTAGAAAATAAGTATCTGGTCACCTACAAACAAGCAAGATTTCTGGCTCAGACAGACCTGTAACCTCTTCTTTAAGAGGATCCTCTGTCTTCTACTCATTTTCTATATTATTGGCATCTGTTTGAACTTGTTATCTATCTAAAAGACACCTGTCCACAACCTTAAGCAGTCACACTCCAATCTCCACTATGGAGAAGACCAAAGAGCTGTCTAAGGACACCAGAAACCAAGTTGTTGACCTTCATCAGGCTGGGGAGACTGAATCTGAAATAAGTAAGCAGCTTGGTGTGAAGAAATCAACTGTGGGAGCAATTATTAGGAAATGGAAGACATATAAGATCACTGATAATCTTCCCCCATCTGATCTCATCCCATGGGGTCAAAATGATCACAAGAACAGTGAGCAAAAATCCCAGAACCACATGGGAGGATCTAGTGAATGACCTGCAGAGAGCTGGGACCAAAGTAACAAAGGTTACCATCAGTAACACACTACACCAATCAGGGACTCAAGTCCTGCAGTGCCAGACGTGTCTCCCTGCTAAAGCCAGTACATTTATGGGACGACAGTGGCTCAGGTGGTTGAGCGGGTCGTTCAATGATCAAAGGGTCGGCGGTTCGGTCCCCGCTCCCACCAGCCAAATGTCGTTGTGTCCTTGAGCAAGACACTTCACCCTCCACCAGTGTGGCCTCCACTGGTGTGTGAATGTGCATGGATGATCCCGGTGATGGTCAGAGGGGCCGTAGGCGCGAAATGGCAGCCACGCCTCTGTCAGTCTGCCCCAGGGCAGCTGTGGCTACATCAGTAGCTGACCATCACCAAGTATGAATGAGGAGTGAATGAATAGTGGACATACATTGTAAGTGCTTTGAGCGTCTGGAAAAGCACAGAAAAATCCAATCCATTATTATTATTATTATTACATGTGCAGGTCCGTCTAAAGTTTGGTAGAGAGCATTTGGATGATCCAGAACTCTACTCGTCGTGTTTGGAGGAGAACGAATACAGAGTTGCATCCAAAGAACACCATACCTACTGTAAAGCATGGAGGTGGAAACATCATGTTCTGGGGTTTTTTTGAGCAAAGGGACCAGGACGACTGATCCATGTAAAGGAAAGAATGAATGGAGCCATGTATGATCAGATTTTGAGTGAAAACCTCCTTCCATCAGTAAAGGCATTAAAGATGGAACGTATCTGGGTCTTTGAGCATGACAACGATCCCAAACAAACTGCCCGGGTAAAAAAGGAGTGGCTTCATATGAAGCACTTAAAGGTCTTGCTAGCCAGTCTCCAGATCTCAACCCCATAGAAAATCTTTGGAGGGAGTTGAAAGTCTGTGTTGCTTAGTGACACACTGCTCTTGAGGAGATCTGCATGGAGGAATGGGCCAAAATACCAGCAACAGTTTGAGAAAACCTTGTGCAGACTTACAGAAAACGTTTGACTGTTGTCATTGCATATAAAGGGTATATAACAAAATATTGAGTTGAACTTTTGTTATCGACCAAATATTTAATTTCCACCATAATTTACAAATAAATTGTTTAAAATGTACACTATGTGATTTTCGGAATTTATATTTCTCATTTTGTCTCTGATGTTTGAGATAAACCTATGATAAAAATAACTTCTCTTTTTTGTTTTTTTTGTTTTTTTAAATGGGAGAACTTGCACGATCGGTGGCTGACTAAATACTTTTTTGCACCAACGTAAGCTCAGGTTGATCAAAATTGTAAATGAAAACTTTCTTTATATAGTTCTCTCCAGAACATTCCCAGACATCTCCAAGAACCTTCTTTTTATAGATACACCATACCATAGATGCTGTGAGCCTCCTCCTGTTTCTTCTGTTCACCAGATTCTATATATCCTGTATATACAGTACACTCTTGCACAGATGCAGCTTCATTCTTCTCAGATAATACTCACTGCCTGTCAAAAACTAATAAAGCAGCGCAGTGCAGCAGCAGAACCGTTTGAGTTCCTACATTTAGGTGATGCAACTCGATCCCGTCAAACTTCGTCTTGGCAACCGGGCGACCCTGCACCCCAAAGGCGAGTGGGTGCACCTGCCGTCCCCGGCGAGTGCACTCGGCAACCGATCCCCAAATCGTCATTCAAAACCCTTGAGAGTTATAAGGTCCCGTGTTAGGTTTAACTGGGTGAAATTCTTAATGAAGTTCTCAACAGTGGTCCAACTTCAGATGCTTTGGGAGTAAAAATAGCGATTACTTTGAAATCAGTGTAACTCAAAGAGGATCCAGTTTCAGAAATGTTTATATTTAAGATAAAGTGTCATGAACAACGACGAAGAGTGTGATTGAAGACTAAATATACTGTTTTTCAGCACCCCGAAGCAGAAATTCCCACATTAAACATTTTTAATTAATTTAAATCAACCAATTCTGATTATATTCCCAGAGTGTATTTGTGTTAATCTGTTTTACTCCCTTATTTGGTGACACATTCTGACAACTGTAAAAGTTACACTCTTTCTCCAATGCGACTGTCAGATGTCATTGTGTGAATTCAACCACTCTGACAGCGGCAATATCAGGAAAAGAAAACAGAACTCATGGTTAAAAAATAAAAAAAAAAAGTGGCTTAGTAATTCAGAATGATTTTTACTGTAAAATAGGGGTCAATTAGTCTTTAGGTCTTTGATAAAAAAATCTTTAAAAAAGAGAAAAAGTTAAAAGTCCCTTAAACTCCTCTCTTCATGAGATGATGTTTACAGGTCTTCTGTTGCACAAGTGTAATGCTTTCAGTGCCACCTCTGGATAGAACTCCAGTTTCCAGTCTGAGTATCTTTGTAGAACATGGTAAGCTGTAAAGTTATGCACTTAAACTGAGCTGAGATGAACCCTTTTTTATGTAGAAACTTCCTAACAAAAGAAGAAGACCATGTTTTATTTATTTAAGGAGCAAAATGTTTAAAGTAAAAAAAAAACAAGCTAGATTCTTGCTGGTTATGGAATTTAATTTAAATGTTACGTTTTATGAAACATTCCTTGTAGCTTCCTCACAACTGTCCTTACAGGTGCATATAGGCAGTCTGCGGGTGTCCAAGTCTAATTGGGGGCACACAGGTGGATCCTACAAAATGTCAAGGCTCAGTGAGCCCATAGAGCAAAAATGTTTGAGTTTCTATCAGTATGCTACAGGCGACAGGTCAAGGAGAATACTCCTACAGCGCAAAAGGGTAAGTAAAGGTGAAGTTGGTTGGAAACAGAAGTGTTGTATGGATTTTTCTTTTTTTTGACCTGACACCTACCCCTCCTCAAATAATGCAGACCGTGCAAGAAACCCATTAGTGCTGTTCATGTGATAAGTGCATGCTTTGTTTCGCCTGCAGACATCTGTATCTAGCCGTAAGGGCATTAGTGAAAAATGCGTGTGGTAGAGGGCACAATACAACAGTGTCACCCATAAGTCATTAGAGCGTGCAACTTACGTTAGCCTTAAAAATGTATTTTATTCATACATTTTCGGCAACAAGTCGAAGCCCATTATTTGGGGAATTCAATACTGTATTGTACTTCACGGTACACCTATTGCACACACAACCTTTTTTAAGTCCCATTTTCAACAAACGTCAAGGGAAAGACACAACTGAGCTCCCAATAAGATAAGTCCTGAGGTTGACGACCCAAAAAACTCACAATCGCACAGTTTAACCCCCGTACGCAACATTTGAAAACCAACATCTTGTGCGTATTTATAACAATGTTTTTATGAAATATGAGTTATTTTTGCAGCTCATTTTCCTCCCCGTCAAGTAAGAAGACTCGATCTCTAAGGCACCTCCTGTCTCTCCTTGTGGGTCCCGCCCATTTCATGACGTCAACCTAGAACAGCGTGTCTGCATTTCGCCCACAAAAACAGAAAACATCCAAACTTTTGCATTTAAAAGGAAAGAGTTTTTGCCTAACAACGCTAGCTCCACTGAGAAAGAGGGTGTGTGTGTGTGTGTGTGTTAGCATGAGAGTGGTGATAGCAGCACAGACTCTTCCTGGAAGGGGCTGGTCCTCACATATCTACGTCACAATGTGAGAACCTGCTGGTTTCAGGGCTATTGCTCAGAGAGCAGGTTTTTAGAGGAATGCTCAGAAATGAGTGAACAGAGCAAAATACCACTTTGGGGTTTCTTTTTGTGAAGAATGAACATTATAATACAATTAAAAGCTCAAAAAATAGATTTTGCATGATATAGACCCTTTAAATGAAGGGGTGATAAATGCAGGAGGACGTTAGAGGTCTATGGTTTTGGGCTAGTGGCAAATGGACAGCTGAAAGGATGAGATCCAGTCATTCAAAGGCCGGATGAAAGCTGGCAAGACCTGACTTCACACTCGCCACCCTAACTGCAAACTATGCTCTTCCTTTGGGAAACTAAGACACATCTGGGTAAAATTACAAGATAAAATCACAAAACTAAGATCGATTTGTATTTGCTGGTGTTTTGTCAAACTAATATTGTACTTACAACTAAATCAATATAACCGTCAGAATAGAAAAATTAATGTAACCCTAGTTTTTTTTTTTTTTTTAAGGGTTCTTTGTATTTAGTATTAGATGTAAAGTAGATTTGGATTTGGGACTGTGATCCAATGAATAGTGTTGACAATGGAGAAAACAGGGTCCAGTTCATCTTTTATGTTGTGCTGTTCTATAGAGGTTGCAGATTCCCATACAAGCGTCTTCATTCAACTGAGTCTAGCAAATTAAACGTATAAAACTATAGAGGGCCCTGCGGTGGACGTACAAACTGTCCGAGGTTTGCCCCGCTTTTGCCCTCGAGTTGCTCCATAAACCCAGTGATCCCGAATGGTAATTTAGAATGTTTGAAAGACGGATGGATAAAACTGTAGAGGACATACTGGTAAATATGTTTCCAGATTTTGTAATTCACCAATACATTTTTCTGGAAATGATTCTAAACTAAAATCCATTAACATTTTGAATCAGATCACTGCAAATTAATTTCAATTAAGAACCAATTTGTCTTTGTTTTGCTTGCCAAAATAAAGATAAATTGGATTCCAGAGTTAATTTTTAGCATCTTTAAATAAACAGCCCTACAGTCTCATGTCCATAGATGGGAAGTATTTTCCTATGGTAATCTCAGAGCAGCTACGAACAACAGGAATGGACTTCAACTAAAAGTTACCAAAAAATAGTGTAAATATAAAATTTTAGAATTTGAATCAAAATAATTTAGTGGACAAAAATAGAAACATTATCAATGAAAAGAAGGCTCTTAGGTTGTTGCAAAGCTTTTCAAGAAAAATGAGAAAATGCTTCTGTTGACAGAGATTTCATTGTGCTGTTTAACTGAACCCCAGTTTAAAGACCGTTTTCATACAATGAGAAAGCAAAAACAGTGATGAAGAAGAGGATGGTGGACTTCACTTAGAAGGGGAAGCTCTTTGTAGCTTGTTTTGCTATAACCAAATGGGTTTGTTTGTTTTTTTTTTGCATTTCCATCCTTAGTATCATCTTCACATCCGAGCATATAATCTGTTACTCTATTGATTTCTCATGACTTTAACATAATATTAAAAACATTCATTAACTCATGACTGCTTAGAAAATGCTCTTTAGCTTAAGACCTTAAACTTTTTTATTTTCTTTAATCTTTTTTTATTTTTGCTGTAGTTTTACCATTTACTGTATAATTAGAATTCAGAGTAGAGCAGTTGATCTCTGATCAAAATATTGCAGGTTCCGCTCCTGCAGTGTACTGCTAATGTGTTGAAGTGTTTTTGGCCAACACAATGAATCCTGCATTGCCTCCGGTGGTCATAGGTTATAGGCTCAGCAGCAGATTTGTCATCATTGTGTGAATGTGTGTGTGAATGGGACTGTGACTGTAAAGCACTTTGGGCCTTTAAGGAAGGCAGTAAAGTGCTATATAAGTATACATCATTCACCGTTTATGAAAACCAAACTGAGTGTGTGTGACATCACCCACAGAAAATGACTTGCTTCCAGCTCCAACCAAATTAAGTCAAGTCAGTTAACAATTATTCATGATACGAACATCGCCATGTTGGAACCAGACATCGATAAGAGTGTACATTTCTAAAGCAACCACTCTCACCAATCAGGATTGAGATTGTTGGAAGTCCACACCCCTACCCCCTGAAAGCTGGAGGAGAATCTGTCAAATGTTTTAAACATTTGACTTGAGACAACATACTTTACTGACTGGCCAGTTTCTAACTTGAATGAGTTGCACTACAAAAAAAAAATCTCAATGGACTCTATGGGATTTTGGCTTCCTGGAACCAGCAGGTACTTCCTAAATGGAACGCAAGAGGAGAGGGGGTCACTCAGTCCAGTTCACATATACCAGTCAATGAGTTTTACTTGCTTTTCTCTCTATTTTGAACAGTTTTTAATTTGTGGTGGACAATACGATTGACAGTTGATATTTGTTCATTTTAAACAATTCAATTCGATCCAATACACTGACCTAAAATTGATCCAGGACATCTGTAGCCACAATTAAAAAAAAATACTTAAGTGTTTTTGTTACTTCCTCTAAACTTTAATTCTGGCTTTATGTCTCCAGCTCCATCTGCATTCACACTGTAGTGAACCGAACCAGGATTCACTTGCAAAGTTAACAGAGACTCTCTTTCTTAAGTCAACATTTTGAAGTTCATTTGAGAGTTTTTCACCGCAGTTGAGACAGTTTTCTACGTTTGCCCAAATAAAACGGACTATTTGTAGAAACATAGTGTTGTAGACCAAACAGACCCGTGTGAAAATTCCTTTTGTTAATAAAAGGAGTATAAAAAGAATGAAACATACTGTTAATGGCGAAGATCTTATAATTTCATCCAAGCTGGTTTTGCTTTCACATGCTTCATCTTGATCTGAGCTGTGATCGCAGTTGTGGTGAGGAGAAATCAAGTATTCACTCCAGAGAAGTGGCTACCACAGGGCTATGTTGAAAGATTAAATTTTGCTCATGACTAGAATTTTGTAACGTGTACTTAAGAGCCATGTGAACAGGACTGTAGAGTTCAGGGGGAAAGTAGAGGTCCTCAATCATGAATTCCAGACAAAAAGTAAAAAACGTCAAAATGTCAGGTTCCAGCTGAAAAGACAAAGACCGAACACAGCTCACTGCCCTTATAAAGGCAAAGAGTGAAACCAGGCCAGTCTGCCGCACACAACACAAATTCAGGATTTAGTGATCCAAGCAGACACACACATGGCCCTCCAGTGGGCAGAGGACCAGTTCCGACCCCGCAGCCCTCAAGGTTCTTCACACAGGATTAATGCAGCAACCAGCTCTCAATTTAGGCGCCACAGCAATGTAAGCAGGCTTTTAACTGTCTCTAACACCGTGCGCTGCCCTGCCACTTAAAAATGACACCTGCCAACACACACACTGAGAATAAATGCAATGGAAGGACTGAGCCATTTATTAATGAGAGTCAATACCGCATACCAGTCCAACCCTCAAAGTTCCTCACAGAAACAGGGTCTTCTCTCCAAACATGCTGGTCCACAAGTGTTTAAAGGTCTAATTATGCTCATCCACCTCTGCACTGAAGCCGTGGTGCTTGTGGTAGAGCCGTGGTAGAGCCGTCGACCTCTGATCCGAAGGAGGAGTTTAAATTTGTAGTAGGTACTAAAGATGTTTTTTTTTCTTTTTATTCATGATGGCGGCCTTTTCCTAAAGCCAAAGGTCAACAACACTTCAATTGGGGTTGTAGATTTGTGGTGTGTTTGTGTGAAATTTCGTAAAGAACAAACAAAAATTTTCTCTCATCATACTGGAAGAAAATGTAAAAATCGCTATTTTTTTTACACTTTACTAAGTGCTCACCAAGCCGTAGGTCTGCTGGCCATCCCTTGATAACTTAAAAACGTCTATAGGATATGTCCATCATGTTTTTGGTTTCACAAGTCGACACTTTCACCTGCCATGATGATCATCATTTTTTCGGAGGGGTGAGGGAAGGTGAAACTTTTTTTCAACCATTATTTATCAAGTTTTACTTGCCTTTTTTCTTTAAAAGACCTTTACTTTTAAGTTTTGTGTTTATATCTTTAAGTTTTATTCTCCAGTCACTGTGATAAAGACATGGATGTGACGCTCAACTATACGTCCAAACTTCACTGTCAGCAGCACAAACTCACACAGGTTGTTATGTTAAACTGTCGAGCCCTTACCTAACAAAATAAACACTTTCATAAGACACTAAAACGTATTTCAAGAGGGTGTGTTGGGATGACTGGTTGTAGTGTTTAAATATACCCAATCTGTGAACCACACCTTTAAAAGCAAACACTTTCTTGTTGTAACATCTATCAAGGTCAATATTTATAATTGACCCTCAAAGGTAAAAGTCATCAACCTAAAGATTGTGTCGTTTTTTTCCCCAAATGTTTTTTTTTCATCCTTATATAACCATTTTTGAAGCTAGACTGTTATATTTAGCTACTTCGGCTGTTTCAGAATTTCCTGGCCACAGATTGGAAATGACTACTTTTTTAAAGTAAACAAAACAACGTTGGCCTCTTGTGTTGTTTTATCTTTGTTTTTGGGTTTTTGTTTTGTCGTGTTTCCTCCACTAGAATGTAGAATAACGTAAACACGGAACGACACTGCTGACCTCCACACTCTCGTTGACCTCTATCCCCCCGTCATTGTCGTCGTCCAGCTGTTTGTGGATGTGCTGTAGCGCCTCCAGGCTGTAGCGGTCGTCCTCGTTGATACACGGCGGCATCACCGTGAGACAGGGGTCTGGAGGGAGAAGAATCCAAAACAGGATACGTTGACTAAACCGGTAGGTTCACAGGGATCTTCCATTTACATTTCAAACAAGACAAACTAATACAACACTTTAAGCACATCAAACCTGAACTCTAGGTTCCTGGTCCTGATAGTCTTGTCGTACAAAAGACAAACAGGCTCATTATAAAAGGGCAAATCCAGTTTTAAATCTGCAACTTTTACAGACAAGTAGTACAGTAGTCAGCTTTCGAAATAAGCGGTTATCCTATTGTCCGGGACAACCAGATTACACGGAGGACAACGAAAAATGAACCTCATGGTTGTCCGTGTGACAACCTGGGGCCTCATTTATAAAACTTTGCGTAGGATGTGCGTCAGAAGTGGCGTACGGATGAGACATAGGACGTGCGTACGCACAGAAATATTCGGATTTATAAAACCGTGCACACGCACATTTTACGGATTTTCCCTTAATAAATCACAATCAATTCTAAATGTAGCGCAGCTTTTGCGGCTTCACGACACGCCCATAGTTGCCCATAAATAGTCCGTGAAACACCCATAAGTTAATATTCATTTATTGCAAAATCATGGCAAACACAGAGAGGAAATCCAAAAAACGTAACTTTACTCAATGTGAAGTAGAAGTTATCGTTGGAAAGTAGGGTTGTGCCGATGGACGATACCATCGTCCATCGTGATGGGTGACTGACATCACGATGGAGAGGCACCATCGTGATGCCACTCTTTTGAACGGAGCCGGAAAGAAACCCGTATTAGCAGTATGCTAACAACACGGGCTAACAACATTAGCATGAACATAAATTGTATCCATGCGGGAAAGGCTGCAATCTGCATCTTGGCTGCACATTAATATGTGGGAATAACAACAGCCTTTATTTTGTCGAGACACGACTGGAAACACAAATCCACGTGATTGTTTGAACGTTTTTTTAAGGACTGAGCGACCTTTCTGCTTTGAAGCTTACAGCGCCCCTCAGCCGCTGTGTGTGTGCTAGCGCTCCGAGCCCCGACACACACTTTTACCGGCAGACCCAGTTCTCCTAAATTGGGTAGCTCGTTCACGTAGAGGGGCAGGACGGATCACAGTCCTAAGTCTCCCACATGTAACGAAGCATCCTCCCCCTCTTCCCCTCACAGCTGTAAGTCCGTCTGCTCTGCTAGAGACACGGTCGATCGCTCCACTGGTCTACCTGACTAATCGACTTCTTTCCTATTCTGTTTGGTTTACTTTTTTTAAAGTCACTTCCCTCAGTTTATAATAGATCATCGCGGATGAGTCATTATTTGGAAAATAAAATAAATAATGTATAAAGTAAAATAATGAATAATAATCATATAATAACGAAAAATTATCCCCCCCCCCTGGACGATATCATCGTCCATCCTGATGGTTGACTGCAAACATTGTCAACTGCCAATTTAAGGGACATCGCCCAACCCTATTGGCAAGGTGGAAAAGAGGAGAAAAATGTTGACTTGAGTGGCAAACGGTGGCAGACGCCATAAATGCTGTTGCCTCACAACCTCGTACCGTGGCCGAAATAACAAAGAAATGGTCGGACGTCAAAGTCAAGGCAAAAAAACGTCTAGTGCTCCATCGCCAGAGTGCGTCATAACGCATTGTGATGGGGCATTTTATTTCCATCCATTTAATTGCATCGGACAAGCTACAGATGTCGGTAATAATCGACGTGGAAATGGGAAATTGTTCAGCGCAAATGTAATTTCTTGTTGCTTTCTGAATGGTTGAGCCATACATTGTTTTATCAAAAATAAAACAAACTAAAGGCTTATGCATGAATACCATAATTCCGTAGCTTATGAAGAAATGTTTTACTATGAAAACAACTTTCCACAGTGGACAATTAAGATCAATAAAGATTATTCAAATAAATGTGTTGAACAACAGTACCTGGCTCGACCGCTACAGGTCTCCAAAAACACGTTCAACAACAGCCTATTAACAGAAGATTTAAAACACATTCATAAACACTATAACTTTCACTCATAACAGAACAGACTGACATGAGCTGAAAAAAAAACTTTTTCCAAGGGATTGATATAATATTCTAAATTTTTACAACAGTCTTTGTATTTTATATTCTTTAAGCAACAATGATCAAAACGAAAGAAAAAAAAAAGAACCAATATATTTAAATCTGTGTAAAGATACTAGTTAGAAAGATTTCAAGTTTTTTGCCAATACTTTGTGTAACCAGATGCTTCAATATTTAGTAAAATGTTTGTTTTTAATATTTAAAGTTTTTTAAATGTCCATCATAAGAGGCAGTTGATAATAGATGTATAGAAGAAATAAAGATGTAAGTACTGACATCTGAATAGGTTTCGTTGCTGTTGAATATTGGTATCGAAGGACAACCAAAAATTGGGGAGGACAACCAAGTTTACTTGCCAGGTTGTCCGGAGGACAACCATTTTTCGTTCCTTATTTCTAACGCTGGTAGTTTTGTAGTCAGGGAACTTAAAAGAGTAGGTATGTAGAGATAAGTCACAAATGCAGAAAGGAGAAGCCTGTGGTTAACCTCCTTATAGCAATCAGCACTTCTGAAAAGATATTTGTTAGTCCTCCCGACCATTGACTATATATGAGAAGTGGACCAAGTGAGTGTGACGTCACCCACAGAAAGTGACTTCCTTCTGGCTCCAATAAAATAAAGTCGATTTAGTTGCCATTTTTGAGCTGTGATTGGTGTAAATCGGTCTGAGTCAACATCTCTAAGGCAACTACTCTTGCCAATCAGGAGCGAGCTAGTTGAAAGTCCTTACTCCTTTTACTTGCAGGTTAGACAAAACTGTCAAACGTTTTGAGCGTGTAGAACTTCAATAATCTGCACTACAGAAAAAAATCCTGGAAAAAAAATTAGGGTTAGCAAGAACATGTTAAAAATGGTTATAAGAGCAAAAATGCGTGTTCTGACAATAGAATGACTGAGTAAAAGCTTTTTATTTCTCTATAGAAGTCTATGGGATTTTGGCTCCTTGGAGCCAATAGGTACTTCCTGTTTGGAATGTGAGGGGGCAGTGTCACTCAGTCCACTTCTCATATAAAGTCAATGCTTCTAAAATCCCAAATCTAGCTTTCCATCTGAATATAAACATGGCCACACCTACTTAAATGGACACCACTAATGACAGGATTGATACAACATCACCTTGTTGTTGGCTTCTCCATTGCTAAATAATGTTCTTTTTATGTCTGGATTGCCAAACATAGAGCTGAAAAGAAGCATTTTTTGAACCGTCTAGCAGCACCCACCAAACACAGACTGCATCTGCATCACCCTTTTCCACTTGGGATGTACCCAAGCCCATTGAGGAAGAGTTAAATAACAAAAGCATAAACAAAACCAATTGCCAGCTTTTTTTTAACCTATAGTTTGATGGAATAACCTGGAATTAAGGAGAATCTACTTCAGTGTCACTTTTCAAATAATAATTATAGGAGAAATATGTTTGTGATGAGTTAAAAGTCTGGGTTACAGACACTTAAGAAGCAAGACACTAACTTTGATAATCCGGTATGTTTTTAGTAGATTGGAAAGGAACTACCTATTGGGGGTGATCCTAAAGTGTGTGTTCACATTTGCATAACCTGTGACTTCCAGATTGAAGCACGTATGAAAATTATATGAACTAAATCCAAGTTTTTTTTATGAAACCACAGAAATAAAAATAACTTCAACCTACTACAAGAAATTTTATCCTGCAAAGGTTAAATTGAACATCCACAATAATTGTAATGTCCATCAACTATGACATTTAAAGTCAGGACAACCAGACAGCTGACTGTCTGCTGAATAGAAGCCCAGTTTGTTCCAATTTTTGTGCTCACTTATTTGCATTGGTGTGGTTTTTTAAATAATTATTTTCAGAAAGCATGTGTATCGACGTGTCATATAGCAACAACACTGGGGTTCAAAAACTGACTTTAAATAGGCCTAATACAATCCAGTGGATCACATGACCTACAGTCAACCCTTCTGAATACATTGGCTTGAATTTTTGAAAAGAGCTACTGTATGTTCATTTCAGTGAACAGAAAAAGTTACAATAGCTGCGCTTCCATTGACTATGAACTTGTGCAAATTGGATTTGCGATAACACATTGTCCAATTGGAAATAGGACAATTACAAAAAGAATGGATTTAAAAAAAGTTGATGCATTTGGAGGAGTAGGTTTTTGAGGCGTATCGAAATTGACATATTTTGCAAAATTGCAATGAAAACACTTTCTTTAAACCAAATGAGTCAGATAGATAGTGATGGTAGTGCGCTTCCTAGGAGGAAACTGGTTGCTTTGGGGACATGAGCGTGTCATACGGAAATGTTGGATCAACAGCTCTTCTGTAAAATCACCAACCATGATTTCCCTTAATCACGTCATCCCTAGCTGCTCCCATGAGTAAGGAGCTCGCCGCTCCGTGCCCTGAAGAAGACGGGGATGTCTCTTTTGATAGATGATGATGAGCAATAGTGCCGTGGCAGACATTTGAGTGTATCTGCTGTAAATCAAAGTATTGTTCACATCCGTTGCCATGTTTTTTAATGACTTATCAAGTGAGTTTATTCGCACAATTCTGATTCGATTGCGAAATTGTGTTATTTCGATATTTCTCTGCTTTGTTTTTTAAAACAATAAAATCTTTAATCAATCATAACTAACCATTTACGTGATAAACTTGATTTAGCTGATTCTGAGGAGGAGAAAAGCAGGTTTTTTTTTTATATCGGCTTTGCACTGATACGCAACACTAAGTTATTAAATTTTATGTCGAATGACAGCGCAAAGTAGCTTTTCTCTGCTACAGAATCCACTGGAATTATGTTAACCATGTAAATGGTTGAAGAGTTGCGGTAGTCAAAAGAATGTCAACACTGGGGCTAAAGCTCCTCGTTTAAAGAGTTAATCCGTTCCAACTAACTAACAACTAACTAAATGAATTCAACCTTAATAAAAATGAGGATACACATTAAAACAGAAGCATTAAAGGCCTTAAATTGAATTTCCTTCAGTCTCTTGGGAATTGAAACATTATAAATCTGTTTTTAACTTGCACATGTTTTGATATAAACTCTAAATGCATCAACAGTCTTTGCTGGTAAGCTTTTCTTTTTAGTGGACATCCGTCCATTTCCTGTTTAAGGAGCAAAGTTTTTAGAACAGGAACTCAGAGAGGCTTCAGGGCTCCAGCTGGACTTCGCCGTGTCCTCCTGTCAGTCCCTTGGCATCCCACTTCTTGTTTGTATTCAACCCTCCCCCCTCTCAGCCCCACTGAGGAAATAGGTCCATCACTTCCAGCCCTTCAGGCGACGGACAGTTTGAGCTGGACGAGCGCCAAACTGTCTCAGTTGATTTCCAGGCCACGCACCTACATCTGCAAACAAAGCCGGACCCAAACAAGCAGGAAGGCAAGCGCTCGAGTCCAAAAGTGCTTGTGAGAGACATCTTGTCAAGCAAACTCTGACATATCGTCAGAGTTATGTTCTTGTTTTTTTAGGCATAAGAAATTAATCGAGTTCTAGTTTAGATAAGCCCTTTGTCTAACAAGACACGGGACCGTTTGTGTCCACGATCATACATCAGCCAGAACCATCACAACGCTGCATCATGTGAGCTGAAACTTCTGGAAGTGTGACATCATCACAACCAGCTCTGTTTACGTTCAACAGACGAGACAAATAACTAAGAAAGCAGAGTCATTGTTAAAAAAACTCAAATGAGGCTTTTTCACAGAGCTGAAGCCCTAAGACACAAACCTCACTGAAATTTCAGAAACAATGACAATTTACAAAAACTAAACAAGCCTGCATATTACAGGGCAGCTTCATAAAAAAACGTTTTCCTTCATATATATATATATATATACATAGAAACAGTTTGACACAGTTTTGCTAGTTTTGCATTACAGATGAGATCCACCTTCATGTGGGAGAGGTTTTCGGGGCATGGCCTCAAGAAACTCCTGAGATGTTAGGCCTGCGCAATAAATCGCACATTTATCGTTATCATTGTTTTCAAGCTGTGCCATACGCATGTCACAAAAGTCGGCAAGAATTGCGATAAATGGCTTAAATGTGCTAAAACAAACTTATGGCACCTTGAAGTATTTAACCAGTCAAATAAATCCCTTTATGCATTTCACCAATCGGCTGGACCCTTTTGATGATAAATGACGTGGACAAGGGCCATTTGGAGAGCAATTTAGGTTATGTTGACTTTTATTAAATTAAACTGTAGCAGTGAAATGGAAATTATGTATTTAGATGTTTTACTATTTGTTCATGTATTGCAAGTTATATCGTAATCGAAATACTGATCACTAATATCACACATCGCAAGTTTTCCACGTATTGTATGTCCTTGCTGCATTACTTGACATATGTCGCTACACACGTTTTTGCAACCGTCTTCAGGCTCTGTGTACAAAATGCGTGGCCATTAAGCATGCATTGAAAGTTAAATCAGGTTAAATTTTGACCAAACCGGGATTCAGATTTGTTAGAGACTTTGGATGGCGCCTCTATTAACTTACAAAAGTGCCAACCGTTTAAAGATTGATCATGGGGGAGAAATGAACAATTGCTATTTGTAACCAGTTGGAATTATAAAACACCAAGTATATTGGAATAGAGCCGTGAGAGAAAAGGTCTGGAGCGAGATTTGCAACGCTTTGACATTTCGCACCAAAGCTCTCGACTGTAAGTGGCAGACACTAGTAAACAGTAGAAAAAGTAAAAGAAGAAGAAGCCCCTCCCAGTGTGAACTGTGAACACCGTGGGCTAGCCCTGCATTTAGGAATGCGCTTTCTTCAATGTACATTGCATGACTGGTGTGTACATAGATTGAGACGTAAAAAAAAAAAGGCCTATTTTGTAAGCTCGACAGCAGTAACAAGCCAAGGAGGAGAAGCTCTTACAAGACAATTTATGAGGACAAGCAAACATTTGCTAACTTTAGGATATCAGTCACTCAGAATTCTACAAAATACCAGCAAAATGGCAGCCAATTGCTAGCAGGTTTAAACAAAAAAACATTGTATTGATTCAAACTAACATTTCTTCATGAAATCCACAGCAGTCACTTGAAATAAATGAAGCTAAATTTAAAAATCTGAATCCACTACGACCTCTTCCTCTTTCAGAACAAAATAAATAGCTATGGAAAATCCTTCTGTCCATTTGAAAAGCACTACTGGCGCTGAAGAAAGATTCTGCGTACAAAATTCTCAAAAGGTGTAAAGTGATGCAAACAAGTTACGGAAATTTTGGGGTGTTTCTTACCCACATAAAATACAAGTTTTGCTTCACAGCCTGTGCCATTTTATGGCAAGAAGTAGTTGCTTTAATGCCTAAAAAGGTCTTTTAGAAGGGAAAAAAGTGGTTTATTGTTTTTGTCTAAAAGATAAACTTAGTGTAGATGGAAGCTCAAACAAAACTTATTGCAGTTAGCAAAATTTCATAGTCTCTCTATGACAAAAAATAACTTTAAAATACAGGGAGGAGTTTTTGCAGATAAACTTAAGACAAGTCTGTTTGAAAGTCTTGAATAAAGGAAATGCAACGTGAAAAGGCTGCAGTAACAGACTTAGACAACTCTGCTTATGTGGAAGTACATAACACAGGACGATTTGTGGAAGCCTAACAAATCCAGTTATGAGGCACCGACATCACAGGCTGAGCGGTTCTAATCAGACAACCGCAACTTACTTCCTGATATGGAAACAGCAAGATTTGACCTCCAGCACACTCGTATTCAACTCAATGCCAATGTGCGACACCACAGACCGGGACTAAAGTGAAAACGTATGAGGCTCTCACACCTTCATACATAGAGCACCTGATGTTTTAGCATGTTACATCATGTATTTGCTTAGGTACCAGCAAACTTTACATAGGCTGCTGTTTGAATAGGAGCAGGCATCTCTCTTTGGCACTTTAAAGAGACACACTGCTTAAGTCTTAAAAAGGACACAAAGACTTCGTCAATATCCCCGTGTAGGGTTTTTTCAGGTCTTAACGTTGTCAAAAGTGACAATCACGTTCTTCCTCGGTTGTTACATCTCGACGTGGCCTAATTCTGTTCTTAGAAGCCTTCATCAGACAGGTTGCTTTCAGAAGTGCACTGAAGGAAAATTAATAATTGGGAATTTTGGAAAAAAAAAAAAAAAAAAAAAAAAAGCTGTCATTGATGGATGGTGTCGCCATGGAAATCACAAGTCTTTCCTCCCCAGGTGTCCTGTTTTGTTTTTTTTTCCCTCAAGAATCCTCTAAGGTATTTTTGGGAGCATGTTGGGACTACAAAGGCAAAACGCGACAGGAAACAACCTACAGTGACCCCCCACGCGTTCCGAGGGGACATGCGTGATGAAAAAAATGACAGGTTTGTGAAGCTCTTGGTTATTTTTAAACAATCAGACAGAAGTCTTACTTCCTGGATAGGTTGAAAACACAAACCCAGCGGGACAGCAACCAAACGGTTGTGAAGTAACCTCACGGGCGAGCTGTCGCACCTTCAAAGCATTTTGCCATCAACTGCTTCTTTGAAAGTAAATCTTTGCACCTGGAAGTAATTTTTTTTTAAAACATTATACGCATGTGATCAAGAAGCTTCTATTCCCAGAAAGCTGTTAAGAAAGTGACAGGTAGGAGAAAACAATGGAGAGTGTACACTGCCTGAAGGGTTCTTGGAGCCCTCGATGAATCCCATATCTGCATAATTCAGAAAATGGTTTTCAAAACAGCAGAGCGAGGCATTAGCTCTCATTCTGGGTGGTGGGTGGTGGGTCCATCAAAGTCCAGAGAGTATAACCCTAAAGGTGATTGGTTTGTACCATGAAAACACATCAGTCTGTTATTTGGCTCATTTTTAAATATTCAAAGGCAATAATTGAGTTAAAAAAAAATTGTAACTTTCCAGTAGTCCCTCAAAACGTGGGGGTTACATTCCATTTATAACCCGGTGAAATCCACTAACAGATGTTATAAGGCTGTAAACCCCTCACTACACACTTTCTACACTTTTCTCAGACAGACAAGCATTTTCACACTTTACTCTCTCGTTTAAATTGTCAAAGTTCAAAACTTTGTAAAAAAATAAGTCCAGTTTAAAGAATAAAAACAAAGATCTGATCGGGATTGAATATAAATCTACATTTGGCAAACTGAATCCCTTCTGTACACAAGACAATGATTGATTGACAAGGTCAACAGCCAATCATGACACAGAACACAGTGCATTTGAAAAAAGGCATGCAAAACTGCTATAACTGATATAGCGAGTGACTTTCTATTAAAAACTCTTCAACATTGGAGAAATAACTCAATATTATACTCTGAAAATGTTTAAAAAAAGGTTAATTTTTTGTTTAATTCCAGATTTTAAGGGAAAAAAAACGTTGGTTCATTGCTTTTTGTATAACTATGCCTTCATTTCTGTAAGCCATCTCAATCTTCCATGGTCAAAAATGCAAATATAAATCAATATATTATACTGCATCAAACATAGACCCAATCAGGTTTTATTACACCAAATGAGCAAACCAACCAAGGTCAAATTACCATGCCTCTGCGTCAGCCTAGTCCTCAAAGACAGACCTCCACCTGCGAGACGAAGCCAGCATTGCCAACCTTCATCCCCTTCACCTAACCCTGTCCCACGTCAATCTGAATTCTGGACAAGAATCCAGATTCAGTGTAAGAGTTTTAGGAATGGCTGACTGTAGGCTGAGGCCACAAGGACTTAAAGACAGCAGGATGTGATGGGTTTGACGTGTGGAGCCAAAATGGTGTGTCTGTGTGCGTGGGGGGGGGGTCCATTAGGCAGCAATGGCCGTTGCTTACCCACATTCTGCTTGAGAAACCTGTGTCCTCCCAGACACATCCACAGAGAAGACAGGGGACAAAGATTCACACACGTCCACTCAGACATAAAGCGACACATTAAACGGTGCTGGACAGGAAGAAGCTCCACTTTATTTGTTCATAGACCCACTCTGATGAAAATGGTGTCTTTGGTGTTTAAAGCTGCTCTCGTGACATTCTTCCGATGATAGAGGACGTACATTAAAAAAAAAAACGTCCTAGAATTGCTTTATTCAAATCGTTGTGAATCAGGAGCACGGGAAAAGTATTATTTGAAAAATCTAATTTGTTAGGTTGGAGGCGTGAGGGGCTGTAATCTAGCAAGAGAGCGTGTAAACAGAGAGCTCTCAGCAATGATGGGGGGAAAGTGGGGGCGGGAGAGGTTTTAGATTTTAGCTAAAACAGCATAACCATAATTAAAAGACCCCTGGGAACTCCTTGACAATAGATCAAAAGGTGATCGGAGTTTCAGTTGCAGTGAATAACTTCCCCCGTGTTCTTTGTGCATTCAAGAGACCCTGATCATGTTCTTTAAGAAAACACTAGTAACAACCACAACCATTTCTACAGAGTGTAAAACCTTAAAAAAGTAACACAAAGTCAACTAAAGTAAAATATGATCTGAGAAGAGCACTGCATGGAGGCTGTCACCCGATCATATTTATGGACCAAAAATGCAAGATAAGAAAGCGCATAACCTGCAGAAAATAACAGTTTCTGTGGAAGGAAAAGCATTTGGAATATAGGCCAGGCAATGCAAACAATCTTTGGGTGGTTATATTGATTGTAAATATTGGACTTGTTGCCTTCTCCATGGTGGACCTTAAGGTCACAGGAAAAGAAAATCTAAATGGCATTTACTGCAGCTTCTGTAGCGCGGTCCAGATAAGGTCTAGGTCAACATTAGCAGCTCTGATGAATTGTTGGGGCTGTTTCTGTTGCTGTGACAATGAGTACACAAAGACTGCAGGACAATGAAAGAAGCCAGACCTTCAGCTTGTCCACACAAGTCAACAGGAAAACCATTGTTTTTTCCCCCTTGTCAGTGCTTAAAGGTGGACATTCTGCAGTCTTTTTCATTCACTTATTATAATTTTATGTATAAAAGCATTATATAAATACATGAATGTGTATCATACGGCATAAAAACACTACTTTTAAAAAAAAAAAATCAAAAAATGGACAGAAAAGAACTAAGCAAAAATGTAATCAACTGCAGGTATGTCCACCTTAAAAAGACATTCGAACCAAAAGTTGGTTCTCTATTATTCTCTTACCTTCATAGACAAGTATCGGCTATTTCCTGTTCATAACATTAATTAAATTCATCAAGCTGTTCTTTTTTTTTTTTTTTATGGACTTGAGCATGTGTATTTTTGGCTGGATTTTCATTGAATTAAGGTCAGTAGGAAACAATGGGTGGTATTTCAAATTCCCTTCCAAATGTTTCAACATTTTTACGTCCTCCTCGAGTCTGGATTCAAAATGGAAGCAGCTGGAATAAGGACCCCAAAACACCTCTAGATTGACTTGTTTTGTTTGATTGTTTGTAATGCGCAGACAAATCTTGATGTAAATTTGCTTATTGCCTGCAATTTTTGGTAGATCAGCAGCCTTTTGGAATGCAACACTTACAGATAGCTTTTCTGTACAACCACAATCACCAAATGATTACAACTATTTTATTACCTTATATTTCGAAGTATAGGTCAAGTTTGTTTTTTCTTTCATAGTTTGGCTGGGGAGCAGCAATATGTACTAAGGTACAACATATTTATATATATCTTTTTATTTGGCACTCTTTTGGCTGCTTCAACTTTTGTTCCAGAGCGACTCAGTCTGAAAAATACAGTAATTGTTTTATTAAGAACACTAAGCTAACATAGTTACACAAAAGTTCCTATATAGCAGCTCTTTAGCCACCACTGTCTGAAACTCACTTAAATAGGTAACGTTATTAAAATTCAACCCTAGAAATTAAGATTATAATTAATAATGGAGTGTTAAATTACTGACATACCATCCAGGGTGTATCTGACCTTTGCCCAATGGTGGCTGGGATAGGCTCCAGCAACTCAGTGACCCCAACAGGGATTACATTTGCAAGAAAATGGAGGAAGTTTTATGCAATGTGTTAAATTATTGTACAAATCGTCCAATTATCATTTAAGAAAAATTAAAGGAAACACTAAAAGTGAAAAAAACTAATTTCTGCAAATCAATCACAGTGAGCCATTGTTTAAGATGCATAGTGTTCATATCTTTACAAGTGAAAAGCACTTTCCTCTTATTGTTCTTTGGGTGTTATGTAAAGAGAAAAACTTAGAGAGGCCGTTTCTCTTTGACAGCTTCCAAAAACTATTAAAAAGTGTCAAATGGTTAATGGGCGGTTGAGCAGGTTGTCCAATGATCTGTGATTCAATCCCCGCCCCCCCAGTGAACCATCATTGTGTCCTTGGGCAAGACACTTCAGCCTCCCTGCCTCCAGTGCGGCTAACTGGTGTGTAAATGTGCATGAATGATCCCGGTGATGGTCAGAGGCGCAAACTGGCAGCCATGCCTCTGTCAGTCTACCCCAGGGCAGCTGTGGGTGTGTCAGTAGCTTACCATCAGCAAGTATGAATGAGGAGTGAATTAATAATGGACACATTGTAAGCGCTTTAAGCGTCTGGAAAAGCACAGATAAATCCGATTCATTATTATTGGGTTGTGGATAATCTTTTGATTTTTTTGGATGGCTTTTATGCAAGGCAATGCAAGAAGCAAAAGAAACCTTAAAATGGACCAAACCCACTGATGAAAACACATTGTCCACAACCAGATGTGGCCAAGAAGAAAAGAAGAAACACAAGGAAGAAAGAAAGTTCTGCTAACCCTCTGATTCCACAAGTTAAAAGAGATGTGGACGACCCTACTACATCCCAGTTACTTTGACATTTTTAAACTTTTGGGAATTTACAGTATTGCTATGGGCATAGATTGTCTTTTAGGACAGGTGTCTCAGTCTCACTGAGATTAACTGAACCCACAGGGAAATGAGCCCAGACTAAGATTCCAAAACTGAGCAGGGTAAGGTTTCCTTGATGTGCAGAGTTCAACTTCCCGATCTCCAAATAAAGTGTATTTTTTTTGTTGAAAACAAATTCCAGTATAAATGGCAAAAATGGTAAATGGTGTGTACTTCTATAGCAATACTACCTTCTTAAACGGCCCAAAGCTCTTTACAGTCTCATTTACCCATCCACATTGACACACTCTGCTGCTGAACACTGGCGGCAGCCTATAACCCCCAGGACCAATGTGGGGTTCAGTGCCTTTCCCAAATACACTTCGACAGATGGGGGGGAGCAAGGTGGGAAACAAAGCTGCAATATTCAAATCAGAGGTCGACCACTCTACCGCTGCACCATGGCTGTGCCTACATCACAAACCTGTCTGTGTGAATGCATAATAAGACTGTTCAGAGGAACCTGCTTTAGTTTCATTGTGGTTTGAAATGGACAAAAATAAAAGCCGTTGGATGGCTCAGTTGGTCAAGTACATGGGAAACCAGAATTCTTTTCCCAGCGGAGGGGTTGTCTTAAACCAGTGTGAGTCCTTGGGCTAGACCCTTTACACTACTGTCCAACTATGTAGCCACAAGGAGACCCTTGTCTGGGTTCTCCTATGCTGTTCCCAGCCTGAATAAAATACAGGGTTGTGTCAGGAAGGGCATCCGGTATAAAATTGAGACACTAACAATTTTCAGAAACCTGGATCCTGACAGGTATAGTTACTGTTAACTTAACTTGTAAACTTTTAGGGTATTATATTGATAAAATGTTTCATCTGACATGGGGCTGTTTGATCCCACTGACTGATCTTTGGACATTGTATTTTTTTTTTTTTTTTTTAGGAAAATTGCCATTGAAATTATGTTTTCACAAAAATACTATGAATGTTTTGTAATGCCCAATAAATAAAATATGATAAAGTTGTTACAACTATAGTATAAGATCAATCAAAGTAATTGACTTAATCTGGATGGTAGCCTGTTCAGGGAACGAGTTAACCTTATAGAAAAAGTCTCCATAGTAACCTAATTCCGCTTAATTGAATTCACTTTTGTGTAATTGAGTCTGGGCTAAATTTATCTGACACAATTTAATAATCGCAATCCAGAACAAATCACTGTTATAATAAGACTGGGCTTAAATTTTGCTGCTTTATGAACTAAGCAAAGAAGTAATTCAGCCTGGATCTCTGGAAAAAAGTGATGTGCCATATCCCAAAGTTCTATGAGCCCATTCAGAGAACCGTTTGAACCAAACAGGCAGCATGCAGTTTCTCGCTCCTCGTCATTGGTGCCTAGACTAAGATCCCAGCAAAGTAGGTTGTAGATTTGACCTCTTCTGTCAGCAGTAAACAAACACGCAGCTATTTATGTTTTGTAAAGCAAATAAGCAACTCCAGCTCAGGACCGCATAGATCCATTTGCCTTATGTCTATTAAGCAAACCAAATGGTCTCACCAGCACATAGGACCACTGGGTTGAGAGTCTTTTAATATGACATCATAACATACTCGCTAACATTCCATGCTTACATCACAACCCCACAGTTCTCAAGTCCAGGGAACAGCAATAGGGCATACTTAAGCAGACTGAATGTTCCCCCCCAAAAAGTCCTGAGATACACTGTACAGGGGAAATCTTGTAATTTTTTTAAATAATTATTTTTAGATTTATTTATTTTTTGCTGCATGGTGGTGCAGTGGTTAGCGCTCTTGCCTCACAGCAAGAAGGCCCGGCTGGGGGACCTCAAACCTGAACACCAATGGGGGACCTTTCTGTGTGGAGTTTGCATGTTCTCCCCGCGTATGCGTGGGTTTTCTCCGGGGACTCAGGCTTCCTCCCACCATCCAAAAACATGCTTCTTAGGTTAACTGGTGACTCTAAATTGTCCCTAGGTGTGGATGTGAGTGTGCATGGGTGTGTGATCTGTCTAATGCTTGATCCTTCCCTCTGAATTCATTATTATTTGTGAGTCTTGTAAATACTACAAAGTAGCTCCCTCAATACCAAGTGGGGGCACCTGATTGAGATGGCTCACTTGGTATAAAGAAATGTTATGTCAGTATGTACCAGATCTGCCAGTGGACGAGGTGCCCCTGTGGCAGCGTCGTAAGTCAAGCTGACGGTTCAGCATTAAAAGGCAAGTAAGTAAAGCCCGTGTAGAGTCTACCATTTCAGCTCATCAGCAGCCATTAGTATGACACACGTATCATTAGCCAGCAGCTCTCATAGTGCAAGAAGCAGGGAGGAAGAGAGTTGGCCCGAGAAACCAGATACGGAAGGTGTCAGTTGTCTCAAGCTGTTCAAAAGAACGCATTCACGAGCATACGATTAAGTAAAAAAAAAAAAAAAAAAGAGATTGTTTAAAAATAGAGGGTATTCAAACTAGTGAGTCAAAAGGGATCCAAATCTGTTTCCACTTTTGATGCTTCCAAAAAAAACATCAACATTCACTTGTGTAACACTGCCTTGCCAGGTGAAACGTCAAACTCCTCTGAAGGAAGGCGGGCGTGGTCGATTATTGAGTTGCAAGTTGTCAATGAGCAACACGCTCTGCAGTCCAAACAAAGTGCAACATGTACTAACTCCTTTTTACAGACTGTCTCAGCTACATCCCCCTACGAGGGTGATTATGGTTTCTAAAGAGGCAATTACTCAAACACGACCAGCCCAATGGGAAAAGCCCACAACGCTAAGCTATAAGTTCGACATGTCTCCACCAGACTTGCCCTCAACTGAATTGCAATTTGCTGAATTTAGGAAGCGATGGAAATAGGTGAAGGATGTAACATAAGTGGATCAACTCCAGCAGCTGTGGTCCACTGGCTCCTAAAAGCTTTCTGACTATTTAGTCCCCACAAAAGAATAATCTGCAACCAGTCAAGGGCTTAACAGTTTGACTCAAAGTAGTTATTTTCACTGAAACAATTTGTCCAAACCACTCTAAAGGGTGATGGTAACCTGTTGCGCAAGATGAAGCCTAAAACACAAAAAGCACATAGTGAGGGGCATCCAAAGGGTTTCTGTCCGAAGAAACTTCCAGAAAAGGAGATATTCCCTGCAGCTTCTCCTGGAATGTGTCAATAACAGCCCAGAGCACAAGTGTGCGATGGGCACAGTTTGAACAAGGATGATAAAGGCGATCAACTGTTTAATTACTGGCTCTGAAACACTCCCTGCATGTACGGTTAATGGAGCGAACATCTGCGAGAAGTGGAGAGTACAGACAACAAGAGACAGAGCTTTGCTGCATGAGAAAAAGGAGCTCGCTATGAATGAGATGGTAAGAACTTGGGACCAAAATGAAGGAACCTGTAACATGAAAAGGAACTTATGCAAAGTCAAAGTCATCCACATGAGAACACAAAGCAAAGATGTGGAACTGAACTATTAACTGTTCCTTGTCTCTTACGTGGTCTAAGGCACTGTTTTTTTAACCCTTTTTGAGCCACGCCACACTTTAACCTGGACAAAAATCCCGCGGCACACCAGCATCCAAAAATGTAAAAAAATAAAGGAGAAACTCGTAGTCTGTATTGATCTACAGTCCCTCCACAATCTCACATGCATTTTTGTGAGAATTGTAGCAGAAGAAGCTGGACGTTACAGCTGTTTTTTTTCTAAAAGATGTAATAAAAGTTAAGTTAGAAGATTTAAAAACTGTTTAAATGTGTGTGTTCATTGTGGTTTCAAGACGTTTAACAAAGAAGACTCATTGTGCGCTGAGACGCTGTCACTTTAACCCAATGGGAGATGGGTTAAAATGGAAGATGTAGTGCAAACAGCCGCTGAACGCAAACAGACTTTCTTCTCTGAGCTTCATTGTTTTGTTCACTTTTTCCACGGTCTGATACCGGATTCTGTGGAAAGCTACACAGCTGAAGACAAGCTTTAGCTGGTATTTTTGTTAGAATTGAGAGACTTTGTGAGCTATCGGAACAAGGAAGTGAAGACTTTTAACACTTCTGATTGGTCAGGACTGATGGCATATGATTGGGGGTCCAAGAATGATTGGTCGAGAAAGTTAAAGGGGCGGGACTTTTCCAAAAACAGCTGTAGCTAAATTGCGGTATCGTCATTCTTATCAAAATGTCTTTAATAGAATCAAATAAACATAAAGAAAAAAGTATTTTATGAGCTTTTAGATACCTAACTACTCAGTGTTTTATTAGGACCTGTTTGGATGAACAAAGAACTGATCTCCTGGAGATGGTAAATATTTTTATATCAGTGAATGAGGGCAATTTCCAACGGCACATCTGACAATCACCCACAGCACAATAGTGCGCCGCGGCACACCGGTTGAAAAACACTAGTCTAAGAGTTAACTTTTTAACCAATTATATAAAGAAAAATAAAGTTAGTTAAAAACTTGAGAAGTCATAGAAATACATTCGAAACCAATGTAGAGGCAATAGGTCCACAGAAAAACAGAAAACCTCAAAGATTGACCTATTAAAAAGGTCACTCTCTGTATTTTGGAGATTTTAAGTTATTGACAAAGGATAGCGCAAAGCTCTTGAATATCAAAAGCTAGATAAACTGTCAAACATTAAGGAAAACTGCAATGAATACAGCTTTTTGTGTCAAGATCTAAAGTCAAATGATTCCTTTTGCTTTACCCAATGGCTGCTCTTATGGGTGATACAGGTGATACAGTTTAAATATGCATGTACAAACCGGTAATCATACATCCATAGCTCATCTGTATATTCTGTGTTTTTACTTTATTTATTTAACTTTATTATTAGGCATAACATATGTTATGTCGTAATAGTGTACATAAGTTCTTACTTACTTTTTACCTTTTCTATTTTTGCACATTTTTGTATTTGTATACTTGCACATTTTGGAACACCCCTCACTTTTGCACATTGCTGTAACTTTTCTCTGCTTTTTGGAACTGCTGTGACAATTGAATTTCCCCAATGTGGGATCAATAAAGAATATCTTATCTTATCTTATCTTAAAAATGGGGAACCCTGTAAAGGGGGAAGCAGGTGGCCTATACAAAATATGGAGGTCGTAGACCACTTGGTGAGCCCGTAGAGTGCACACTTATGTACATTTTTTCTACGGTCATAGCAAACACTAATACAACACACAACGGTCAGTAAGAGTGAAATAGGTGAGAAGCAAGCATGTCATATGGTTTTTTCTTTTTTTTTTTTTTGACTCCCCCCTCAAACCTTTTGGACTCTGCAAAGGCCTGTTCACATAAGTGCGCGCTCTTTGCATGCCCTGTAACGATTTGCCAATTTTCTGCCTGCAGACAACCAGTATCTAGGCAGAAGGGCAGTTGTGAAAAATGCTTTACTAGCGACTAGAGTGTGGTGCAAAGGGCACCGTATGACAGCATCACCCGTAGGTCAGAAGTGCGTGCAACTTACGTCAGCCTTACGAATACTTCACAATGCAATTACTGCACGCACAGCAATTGTACGTTCCATTTCAATGGTACTCAAGGGAATTGCAAGACACACCTCTGCTCCTCCCAAGATGCGGCCACTTCTCATCGAGCCCTGCTAACAGGTCAGTGGCTGTACGGATGCAAGTCACTATGCATTAAGATGTGTTGCATATTATACTGGAGCACTCCAAAAATGCAACAATTCAACCTCAAACCTACTGCTGGCTTAAAGACAAAAAGCTGGATGAATTCAGCAGATAACCAAAAGGGGGCTCGCTATACAAGGAAGTCTATCCTTGTAGACATCAGCATAAGACAGCCCCACTTCTTAACTGAATTAAAACATACACTGTGGTTCCAAAGTGGTTAAAAATACATTTTCCTGTATGAAACGTAGGTACATTGGTTTGATAAAATAATTTGATTTACATTGATAGCAGGTAGAATTTCAGGAAAAGCTGTTGTAGGGGTCTCTGGGGGGTGGGGGGTGCAATAGAAAAGCATTGTACAAGATCCTCAAGCTTTATAATGTCAAGATGTTAAAATAAAAGGTTAAAGTAAAACAAACCGTCAGCCTTTGTAACAGGGGTGTCCTGATCCAATCATGTGACTAGAAACGAGACTCACTCAATAGTTGACTGAGTAAATGTTCAATTAAATGTTCAATAGCTTTGAAGGTACTAAAGCTACGGTAACCAACTATCCCCTCAATGTCCAGCTGCAACAAAGACCTTTTTTCATGTAAACATGGATCATAATCAAAAAGAATTATGGCTTTTAATGAACCATAAGTCGCTGTTTTAGACTAGGGCTGAGGGACCTGAAACAGAACACCAAAGTGGGACCTCTCTGTGTGGAGTTTGCATGTTCACCCCGTGCATGCGAGGGTTTTCTCAGAGGACTCCGGCTTCCTCCCACTTCATAGGTTAATTGCTTACTTTAAATTGTAAATGTGAGAGGCATGGGTGTGTGATTGTGGCTCTGCGACAGACTGGCGACCTGTCCAGGAGGACGTCTCCTGCCTTCGCCCACAAGTGGCTGGGATAGGCTCCAGCAGCCCCCAACAAATGGCTTAGAAGATGAATTATGGAATGGATGTTTCAGAAAATTACGATTTTATTTTCCCAGTTCTCTGCCCTCTTGCGCTTCCATTGTTCGGAAGTCAGTCCCCCGGTCTCTGGCAAAGCAGCAAGCAAGGAGGAGCTATTTCCACTAGAGCAGTGCTTCTCAACAATTTTCTGCTAGGCCCCCCCTAGGAAAAGGAAAATGTACGTGCCCCCCTAACTCTCCCCCATTCCCCCAACACCCACACCCACGCAGTGACAATATTAGGTAAGCATCTATAAAAAATTGTGTAAGTATACCTAAAATTGTATCTTTTAACATTAACAAAAGAAAAAAGCAAAATGAATCCACTTTCAAATTTCAAATCATATTAACTTTATTTTGCCACAGAAACCCTGTTCTAGTCTGAAACAGAAAAGAAGCTTAAAGTGCCTGAAATAAAAAATCTGTCAGTCCTTATTTAGACTCAAAACATTTTGACCAACTGAACCATTTGATGCTGAGAAAAATGATTCAATCAATAAATAATATTAAATGTAAATTGAGGTGCACGGTGGTAGTGGTTAGCCCTCTTGCCTCACAGCAAGAAGGCCCCCGGTTCAAGTCCCGGCTGGGGGACCAAAACATCAGTGGGGGGCCTTTCTGTGTGGAGTTTGCATGTTCTCCCCGTGTATGCATGGGTTTTCTCCGGGTTCTCCGGCTTCCTCCCACAGTCCAAAAACCTGCTTCATAGGTTAATTGGTCACTCTAAATTGTCCAGGTCTAGGTGTGAGAGTGAATGGGTGTGTGATTGCGGACACTCTACCCTGCGACAGACTGGCGACCTGTCCAGGGCATCCCCTGCCTTTGCCCACAAGTGGCCAGGATAGGCTCCAGCTGCCCCGTGACCCCGAAAGGAACAAACGGAAAAGAAAATGAATGAATGAATAAATTGATCTGAAACATTAACACAGCAGCACAAATATATTTAATGTTTTTAGTCTGAAGAAATAGATAAAAAAAACATTGTGCTGATTTTTTTTCTAAATGATGGATTGTTTATTTATGATTTCATAAAGTGCAGCTGTTTTCCTGTGTTACCTGCTGTCTTTATGTCAAATGATGACACCAACAGGCAAATGCAAAGAACACACACTGATGTAAAATAAAGACACATCATCAACATGTCTACAATAGTTCATAAAGAATGACATTATTAGCATGAGCTGAGTAATCTGAAGGCACGTGATGATCCAGGTGTTGGGCAACAGGCAGCGCTCCTCCGCGTGCCCCTTTTCACCTGGCAACCAGCTTCCACACCACCACCACCCCTCCCCTTTCGTTCTCACACATGCAGCGGCGTGTGACAGGAGACGGGAGCGCGCGGCAGCAGGGACAGGGATTCACAGGTGTCAGGCTGAAAACTCTGTGATTTCATTGACAATAGGAACCGAATAGTGGCCCCTGGGGGGCGCGCCCCACTATTTAAGAAGCACTGCCCTAGTAAGGGGAAAAAAATTATTACTGTGCCAGTTGTTTTGTTATATCAATCATCAACTCTAATGACAGCATACTGTTATTGTGGTAGTTTTATATTTCAACTGAACAGATCGTGTACAACACCTCATAAAGGTGTACAACACCTTTATGTGTTGACCTGTTACACTTGACGACCGGTAATTTTGCATTTTGACTGTTGAATTTACTCATTTAGACCCTAGATAGCATAAACCACATTTATTTGTCCTACCATAAATGCTACAATAAAAGCATTGAAAGTGTGACAGCAGCTAACTATAACAAACAATAACATTTTAAAAAAAAAGAACAACAACACATAGCATTTTCTCAAGCAATACAGAAATGTTTTGGTAAGCCATCCATTAAAAGAAATGCTTCCGCCCTTGTAAAGTTGACAGCATCTGTTACGCACGGGCAACAGCCTCTGATATGAAAATAAAGCAGGAAGTAATAAAACTGTGAGACATTAACTGCAAAAAAGGGAGCTGTACTGCCCTCAGACACTCTGGGGTGGAAAACAAACACAGCCATTTCAGACCAGATTAAGGCAAACCCTAATGGGCCTCTGAGACACCTCCAGTTAGCAGTGAAAACAAAATCATGAAGGAGAAGAGCTGAACTAATTACCTCAATGCCCCTATCCTACAAACCTTTAATGAAACCACTATCATCAAGATCCAGAAGATCTAGATCAAAAACTTTCAACAGCACAACCTTCTACCATTGAGGACCTTTTCCACATGTGGCAGTGGATGGATATTCTTTGACAACACCTAAGGAGGATATAAATATAAAGTTAGATTTGTTGTATTGTCCATGTATAAAAAGGTGCACTTGTAATAAGAGATTTGTGTCTGTAGAATAAAAGATGGTCCTTCTTCAGAAGTGGTTTAAGTAAGTAAGTATGGTAAGTAGATTTTATTTGTATAGCAACTCTCACAGACAGAGTACAGATTCTGATCCACAGACCTCAGTGCACGAGATGGTCTGTGGGGGGCGATCAGATCACTGACATGTGGAGGAGCTTGAGAACGGAGGGCCCTAAAAGTCAAAACTAAGATTTTGTACTGAGAGCAGTAAGCAACCAGGAGCCAATGAAAAGCTTTGAGGATAGAGGAGATGTAATGTCTTTTCTTAGTGTGGGTAAAGATCCTCGCAGCAGAGTTCTGGATCAACTGCAGGCGTGACAGCTTCTTCTTGTTCAGACAAGAAAACAGACTGTTACAGTAGTCTAGCCGCGTAGACACAAAGGCATGAATAAGGAGTTCGAGATTTGTCCGAGTGTGAAACATCACACACACGTACGAGCACAATCATTGATAAAACCCAAGTTCCAAGTACCATTCCTAGGCTTCTCAATAAATAAATCAATCTGCTGGCTTTCACCGTCAACTAATCAGTGTGCTGCTTAGACCAGCCAATCAGATCCAAAATATCTATCGCAGGAAAAGGCGGAATGGTGGAAGACACCATCAGAATTTTCTGTAATTAATAATGATAGATGCTGTATACTTATAAAACACTTTAACTATTGTATTAGAAGGCCTTAAGTGCTTTACAGTCACAGTCCCATTCACACACACATTTACACACTGATGGCGACCGAACACTGGTGCCAACCTAGAACCACCAGAAGCAATGTGTCTTGCTCAAGGACACTTAGACACATGGATACACAGAGCAGGAACCCAAAATGCAACCTTCCAATCAGAGGTTGACCGCCCTACCACAGCAGCACAGCCACAGTAAACACTTTCTTTTTTGTCGCAATGGTGCATATTTGGGGTATCTTCCGCCATTGTCGTCTGGTCTCTTTTGTGTAGCTCAGGGGTCGGAAACCTTTTTGGCAGAGAGAGCCATAAACGCCACATATTTTTAAATATAATTTCGAAAGAGCCATACAATAATGTAGCGTCACTTTCCCACACTGTGGCACGGAGACTTAAAGGTTCTTTATTCTGGCTACTGTTGAGCGTAACCAACGCTGTACAACTCATTCAGCAACTCCTCAATCTCTCCCGCTGAGAGCGCTTCTCCCGACTTCTTATTCCCCCCTACCGCAACAGCCCTCCTATTTCCCTTATTCGGCCCATAGCTAAAACCCCAATGGTCCAAACTACCTAACAACAGGCTGAGCGACACAACTGAGAGCCAATCAGATCTCTGCTTGATGCATTCAATGAACTCCAGAATTTAGAACGCGACCCAAAAACCGCCACAAAATCCAACTCACTCAGTACAAGTGAATGTGAGCATTTGAAGTAATTTCAACACTTTTAAACTACAAGAAGTCTGTGGATTCTTTTTAATAACATCGTTATGATGTTGCTAATAAATGATGAGTATGTCTTAGCATGAATGTGACTTCTGGTGCTGCATGGTGGTTTTGCTGATGGTCTAGTCTGGTTGATATGTGGTGAGTTTCTGCTTCATGCAGGCGTTGAGACTTTAAACGTGATCGTCGGTCTGAATGTTCTTTAGATGTGAGAAAGACTGCTCACATGCAGACGCGGAGCCAAACACACACTGCAGTATGTGACGGGCAGCGTGCTTTAAGTTTAGGCAATCCATGCGCGATTCACCTTGCTGCCTGTACCCACAACCCCCCCCAGGCTATTACAAACCCTGTGAAATAATAGATAATAGTAAATTGATAGTGGCACAGATTTTATTTTCTCCAACAAGCACCGCTACTACTGCGTGCCCCCCCTGGCATCGCATCACGCCCGAGAAGGACTGGTCTAATGAAAAGAAAATTGTATCATTAAAGATTTGTCTGCGAGCCACATGTGACCATCAAAAGAGCCATATATGGCTCACGAGCCATAGGTTCCCGACCCCTGGTGTAGAGTGAAGAAACGTCTTTATACAAAACATTTTTACAGACGCATTTCTTATTATAAGTACAAACCCTTTTTACACACCAACATTACTTTTGCAACCAATCTGACTTCACACACGAAAGGTCGTTTTAGCCCTTTTTACTTTACTGTTCAGATTGGTATCCAGGTCTTGCTTTTAACCTGTAAATGACTTTGCACAGGGCCATGCACGCATGTCGGCGGAGACATAGTTGAAAAGGGACGGCATACTGGAGAAATCCACACCACTTCTTGGCCTTCTTGCCCTGGCCACAAAGTCACGTGCCCCCCAACGGAGGGAAAGTCCCTGAAATCAGAGGCGACTGCATCTTCAGTGTCCAAACTCAGTTTCCACCACCAGCAAAAAATAAAAATGTGTTTCTGTAAAAACCTGAGAGGTGCTTCTGCAAGTGCAGTACATATATTTAACCTGGAAGTGACATGAACGAATGTGAAGCTGCAGTGATAAATATAGAGAGGAGTAAATGCCGCCGCAGCACCGGCCTCTTTTAGTGTTAAAGTGCCGATTGTTATCACAGCAGGTTGTCACTGTCGTAACACAACACAGCGTGTCTGCAGAAGGAGCGGAAAAGAGTAATTGTAGCATCATAATGTTATAGAATTATCAATACAAGTCCAAATGTGTCAAAGAAAATGGGCCGACAAGGCTATACTAATTAGCAAATCATTTCCCAACTTTTTAACTCGCATAAAGAAAAAGGAAATATGTTGTTAGTTTAAAAAGAAACTAAGAAATATTTGTATGTGAAAAATGTTGGGGTTTTGTTTTGCACCAGTGATCCTTCTCCGTTTCTGTTGCGTTAACAGACATGAAGGGCGCCCCAAGCAGACAGCCTGTGTTCTTCCTGTTGGGGGATCAACACCTCAAAATGAGCTTTACATGGACAACAATAGCCCCGAGGGAGGGGCAAGGGCAATCCTATTGACGTCTACATGCCGTTCATAGCAGCATGTGTCTGAGTACAGTGACCTACATCTGCTTCTGCACAGGTGAATATATTATCCAGACCAGTGGTCTCCAACCTCTTTCAGGCCGCGAGCCCATTTAATGTCAGACAATATTTTCATGGACTGGTCCCAACATGGCCGAAGTTGGCGTTTCATACTTTTTAGCTTCTGGTTTCTGAAAAACCTATTTTTTATGTTATAATGCTACTACAAGAAATTTGTTTTTGTTTTTTTAAATCTGAAAACATTCATAAATTTGTTTTTGCAGATGACGAGGATTCAGTGAAGGAAAATTGCTGATTTGTAGAAGTTGTTTCTGATTTGTAAACATTCAATAAAAAAAAACATTACTTTCTTAGCTGCCTAACTAATTAATTCTTGATCTCCCGTTTTCCAAGTTTCCTTAGATCAAAAAAAACTTCAGTAGGTCAGCAACTTTATTTGATTGAATATTCAAATGTTTGCAGCTGCTTCACTTTGTGATGAAGATGAGGATGTCAAAGTGAATGCTAATAACTGGATGCTACTTTTAGATGGGACCAACTTTCAAGGTGGGATGGATAAATAAAGCAAAGTAAAATGACACAACCATTGTAAAACTGGTCTTTTCAATTTTAACAGTAAATGTGAATCCATTGTGTCGGCACCTTTATTATCTGTGTGTGAAACAGTCTAGAATCAGTCACCGCGTATCAAGCAGAGCGCTTTCTGGTCCAAATGTCGAGGAAAATTCCTGGTTTCATCTGTAAATAGCTGCTTTATTTTTATTTGAAGTCGAAGACCTTTATTTGTTTTTTTTCCTGACTTCTTTCACCAAAGAAAATTTCCGAATACCGGTACATTTTTTTGTTTGTTTTTCATGAGCTTTTTAGCTTTGAGCTACTAACATAAAAATCTGAGCAGCTGCTGAAAGTCACGTGATGCGCCAAGACAGACAGATTTGATGAACCAAATCTGGTAGTTTTCCAAAATTACATTTCCTTCAGGATCAGAAAATAACCTAAACGGATATAATTGAAGTTAGCATATGCATTTGTTTTCTGTCTACGGCCTGGTGCCAAGTGGCCCATAGCCAGGAGGGGGTTGGGGACCACTGATCTAGAACACCTGAATTAAACATTGGATGCATTTGTGTTCAAATTCTGTCATTTAGGTCTTTCATTGCTTAATCATGCAAACAAGAACACACTGTAGAAAATCCATGATAAAAGTCTTAATAGTAGTTTTGTCTGTGCAACCAGCAGCATGATGGGTACTAAACGTTCCTTCAAAACTACACCATAGCAAAAGTTTTTCTTTGTTTTTCCCAAGGTATAAACTTTCCCCTAAAATACAGTCTAGCTTACAGTCCCTCACAACCCAAACCTACTACTGGTGCAATAAAAATGGCGAGCAATGTTGGTGCTTTCCAGCCGTGCAATGTTGAACAAGATGCCAATTTAGATGAGGAAAACAAAGACGTACATGGATCAGGTCGTCTAGTTGTGGATGCATCAGAATGTCACAAATAAGATATTTTTCAATCGGCATTTTGAGCCCAATTTTCTTTATATACGTTTTCCAACATTGATAAAATGCCACAGGAACATGTTAAAAACACCAAAACCACAAGTTCCATAGAAGTGGGTCTTTAAAAGTTTAAACAAGAGCAAAAAACGTATCAGTAAAAATTGCAGTTTAACATGAATACTTAATAAAACTATCACATCCGGTCACATCCACCCATTTGGGGGGTTGACCGCTACGGGTGCTGCGGGTTTTTGGGTTGTCCGGGCCCGTGGACGATCGTACACGATTGTAGTGGCCACATCTTAAAAGGGAACGTAGGTGTGTCTTGTAGTTTCCTTGAGGCTCATGCAGCCAACTCATGAAAATGGAATGTAGGATTGTTTAGCAATGGGAAGTATTTGTAAGGATAATGTAAGTTGCGCACACTTATTGGGGTAGCTGTCATAAGGTGCCCTTTCGCCACACCCTAGTTATGAGTAAAGTACACACATTGGCTCCTTACCGACCATGCCTGTACTGTAGAAAAAATGAGTGCGAACATTTACTCTACAGGCTCAATGAACAAACAGCCTATAACTTTGATTTGATGTGCTTCATCTACGTGTCCTGTACAGGTTTACCCAATTTTCATCCGCAGACCACCCATATACACCCGTCAGGGCAGTTGTGACCAAGGTCAATGGTTTTAAAAGCCGTTAAAAGCTGGGCTTTAGACACATCGCTACATGCTGCTTAACCAATTCAGATGGAATAAAGTCAATAAAACAATTTGTTTATATGAGTGATTTAGCAAACCACCAGAAATAAGGACAATATCACATGAGCTCATTTTTGAAGGTCTCTTGATGCATCAACACTGAATTTAACACCAAGTTGATAAAGCTTCCATGAGACATATTTTACTTTTTCATAAACCTAACGTTTAGCTCTTTTTGGTTAGTTTGAGTCTTAAAACTCCTCTAACTCCTCTAACTGCAATCACATGATCACTTGACTGGTATCCAGTCAGCTAACTGGCAGTAAAGTGCCAGTTGCAGAACCTTGTGCAACTTTATTTACCACTCGTAGCACCATGAGAAACCCGTCAGAACAATCTGTTTTTGTCAGAAACAAACATGACACAGCCTGCTGAGAGGCTCTTCACCAAACCAGGACATTGTGACACGACTGACACCATCACAATACCGTGCAAAAAACAACATCCTAATTCCCGACTCGAGCGTTTCTGTATTTATGCGTCTGCTTGATAGCGAGGAAAGAAGCCAGCAGCAACAGAAGGATCAGAAAAAGAAAATGCTAATTGTCTTATCCCTGTGGGATTTAAGCAAGACAGAGGCAAATACTTAAAAAACTTCCCTACTAATGCAGTCATGAGCTCAGAGATACCAAGTGTCACCTCCAAACTTGTTCATATAGATACAGATCATGCAGGAATGCTGGGGGAAAAAAACCTGAAAGACCGAACAGGATCCAGCCCATCTCTGCATATATAAGTTACATAAAGCATCTGTATCCCAGACAACTATCATCCCACAGACACATTACATCACCACCGAATGTTCTTGCAGCCAAAAGGAAAGAGCTTTTGTTTGTCGATCCGCCAAATGCCGTCATTTAAATGAGCAAAAGACGTGTTTCGGCTTTTTATTTAAAACCTACCAGAACAACAGCATCCGTCACTTTTTTTACTTTTTAGGTGGCCAGACAAATAAAATATTCTCCACTTCCTGAAGATTTAAAGCATCTATATTATTTAAGGCTTGAACTGGAATGAAAACACAAGAGACAGACACAAAAAAAGATGATTCTTTAATAATAACTTTTTCCAAATCTGAAATACTTCTATTTCTAAATCGCACAAAGATGCTAACAATAACAATGAAGCTGAAATGACAGATTGCTGCATCACAAATTTGATTATCCTCCATCAGTCCAACATTATGATAAACTACACAAGGATGTAAACCTACTTCCTTTGGCTGTGGTGCGTTGAAAAAGATGGGTGTCCTGCTTAGGAAGATTTGCACTTGATCATTTGTATTAACAGAAGTCAACATAAAGCAGGGGTGTCTAACTCATTTTCACTGAGGGCCACATCAGCATAGTGGCTGTCCTCAAAGAGCCAGATATAACTTATGCATTTAACTAAATGTAATGAAAACTAAATGTAACTACTCCTTAATGTTAAATAACTCATTATTTATTTATTATAACTTTTTAAAGTGACAATTACAGTTGCATAGAAAACATATGTTTGCTTGTCACTCTAGCATAAATCCTTTTAAATTTGATTCTGTCAGGTTAGGTTATATAGACAGTGTTTAAGTCCTAACGTATAGATGCCCAATCCCATATTTCAAGTCTAATCTCCCTAGACACTGAATAAATACACACCAATTTTTATTTTTTATTTTAAGGAATCAGAAACTTTTATGCTCTCGCGGACCACATAAAACGACATGGCGGGCCACATTTGGTCTACGGGCCTTGAGTTTGACACGTGATATTAGGGATCATGCAGGAAACAAGCCACTGATAGAAAAAGGTGGTAAAGCACATTGCGTTACCACCTTTTTCTGTCAGTGACAGAAATCCAGACAGAAATCCATCTATCTTTATCACCTTTTTCTATCATCTATCCATTTTCTAAACCTATTCAATCCCTTTTGGGGTCACTGGGTTGCTGAAGCCTATCCCAGTCACTGTAGGCCAAAAGTAAGGTACACCCTGGATGGGTCGCCAGGCCTACACAGGGTGGCAAAAATCCTTTGGCAACAAATTTACCCAGATTTAAAATAGAATCACCAGTCAACTGGAAAAACTGATTATGTCACCTAGATGAATAATGTCATGGCATTCTGATTATCCTAAACATGTGCTGACATCTAAAGCAATGCATTGGCATAGTTTCTACATCATTTGGCTGTTTGGTCTACATCACAACTCGTTGCCTCCTGTCACTGTGGTGACAGTCACAGTCACAGTTCCATTCACCAATGCACACACACAATCTCACACCAATGGCGCCAACCTGTAACCACCAGGAGCAATGTAGTGTCTTACCTCAAGGACACTTTGACAGGTATGATAGGAACCAAGCCACTGACCACTAGTGCGAAAATTCATCTGACGTGGTAGGGTCCAAACCATTGACTAATTACTAAAACCGGACTAATTGACCCCCTCCCTCCTTGTGTTCCAAATATAAAGTACCCGCTGAATCCAAGAGGTCAAAGTCCCATAGACTTCTATTAAACAGTTATTACTCAGTCATCATATTTGTCACAATAACCATTCTTGCTCTGTTACCTTTATTAACATGTTTTGCCAATTCAAAATTTTCTCACATTTCTTCATTATTAAAGTTATTAACTGACCAATCAGATGTCTCAATAAAAGTATGTGGTCACACATCAAATGTTTCAAGTGTTTTACAGATTCTCCCAAGCCCACTTTTAAACCGTAGGGCTGTAGACGTCCAAAAAGCTCACTCCAGATTGGCAAGAGCAGTTGCCATAGAAGTGACGACTCAGACCTCCATCCATCCATCCATCCATCCATCCATCCATCCATCCATCCATCAAACCTACTTGGACCAATCACTGATGATTTCTGGGACAAACATGGCAATGTCACTACTGCAAAACTGACTTCATTTCATTGGAGCTATTGCCTATAGATGAAGTCACTCGATCCAGTTCCCATATACAGTCAATGGTCCAAACTTAATTTTAGTTCACCTAAAAATAAAAGTCTCATTTAAATTGGAAGAGAATCTAATAAAGTGAGAATGCAAACTATCCAGCGGATAAAACTGAAGCTAAAAACAAACATTTGTTGTGCAAAAAACCATCAACAGCTCCAAATAAGTGCAAAAATCCTGAAAACCTTTATCATCCAACCTAATAGTGTGAGGAAAGGAAGGAACTTATTGATATATAAGAACCTGAGGAACACAACCATCTTCCTGCCATTTTTCCTGTCATTTCTTTAAAAGTCCATGTATTGACCAACACCTACACAAACCTGTTGGTGTTTATTTACCTGACTGACATTTTGGTTGAGTCTCAAAAGTGCCGGATGAAGAAAAAACTCAAATTAAAAAGGTATAACATTTTCTGGAAATGGAAGTGAGTCTGTCTGAGCTAAAAAAGGTCTCTCAAGTTTAGGGTCAAAGTTTTTTTATTTTGCATGGTTGACTCCAAAAGCAATACAGGAACGCCAAGATCCATCAAACGCATGACACACACACAAAAAAAAGAAAAACCTTCCCCACACCTGCCCATCTTACCATTAATATTTAGTTTGATATGCAAGCTAAACACATAAAAATGTTTAGCAATGAATGAATTTGATGCCAAGTTAAGAAGTGTACAAATGCACAGAAAGAGACTTGTTTTCATCGCCTGACGCCGGCAGCACTGAAGTGCCGGCTGACCTTTCCGGGGAGCTGCGTGGGAAACACTGCAGCGATGTTTACTAAAATCATATGAGGTCCCTGCCGTCTCTGCATTCAGCGCACTGCGCTGACCCTGGACGCTTGATGGCTTGGTGTAAAAACAACTGAAGTAAAAATTTGATTTCGTCTTAGTGGATAATCGTCCCCTCGGTTTGATTTCTGAAGCTCCTGGTTACCCATTTGTTTTAGATGAGACTTATTACTTCCTCTTAATCTGGACATGTGGAGACTTGTTTGATTACTTCATTTATGTTGCTTTGAGCTGTGTTTTATCAGCGAGAATAGAACCATAGATGACTGAAGTTGATATATGGTTCCACTCCAGAGCCAACATTTACATTTGTGACACACTGTGTGAAACTACGTCGACTTGTAAGGGCATGTGATGAAGGTGAGTCGGGGATTATAGCCTGCGTCACAGAACTAGGATGAGGGTTGATCATGTGTATAAGAAAGGTATTACGACTTTACCCTCTGATCATTTGTGGTTTACCGTCTCCATAACAACCAAACAGTTCTGCAATAAGGTGAAAAGATCGACAAGTCCTCACAATGAGGCTCAGTTTGAGTACTTAGCGATCTGGTTTAGTCTTAAAAAAGTACAGTAGTCCCTCCCTGAAGCGCAGTTCACGATTCACAGTCTTGTTACACAGATTTTTTTTTTTATTCCATAATGATTTATTTTAAGAAAACATTGCGTTCTGCGTCGTGATTGACTGCTGACCTTGTCAATCAATTTCCTTGGTGCCTTGTCTCCTGTACAGAAAGCTTCCACCTTGACAAATCGACACATTTCTTCAATCGCCATCAGATCTTCAGTTTCAAACTTTGAAAGTTTCAATGACTGAGAAAAGTGTAAAACTTTTTATGTCTGTCTTTGAAAGGATACAGACAATAGGGATAGATATCACCAATAACATCCAGAATCGATTCAATGTGATCAACTGATCAATAGAAATCATCAGGGACAGCTGGGTGGGAGGTCTGGATGATCATAGTTAGGAAGACACCTTTAGATCGTGACAAAGACCACTGCTTTGCGCACACAGTTGATACTCACGTCACCCCTCGCCCCCAATGTTTACCTTCATTATTGTTCATCAAAGTTAAAGACCAGCATTTCTAGAAGGAACAACATGAGCTCAAACAGCAGACGTTCACTCGACTGGTCTCTGCTGGGTTGGACTAATAGGCTCTTTGTCTCTGATACACCAAAGCATCCGTTCTCTTAATTTAAGTCATACTAAAGTCTGACTGAAGGACCACCACCTTTTAGTTTTCCATGACAGACTTGCACATAAGCAATATGTATACCGTTTACATGTCAACCAATATTAATTGAGTGGGAATAATCAACTAAGCAACTTGGCTATTGGAATGTAACATCTTGCTCTGTGTGATAGGCAATTTTCTGGTTTATTCTGTAGAGCACATGTGTCAAAGTCGAGGCCTGAGGGCCACATGCGTCCCGTGAGATCATTTTACATTATTGTTATTAGTGGCCTGGCAAAATGTAGCACTGTTAATGTATTCACTACAGATCCCATAATGCAATGCTTCAGTGGCCCTAGTGAACACTAGCCCTGAAAAAGGTGATTCTGAAAACAGAGCCTTTAAAACCGGATAAGAGGCAGAAGAAATGTTTACTGACATTACCGGTAAGCCCGCATGTCTCATTTGTGGAGCGAATGTGGCTGTAATTAAAGAATCTAAGACGGCGCTATGAGACAAGTGTCACACACGCACTGTGCCAAGTAGCTGAGCACACAGAGTTTGAATGGCGCTTTGGTAAGAATAAAAAAAGGAATTTTGAGTTGTTGTAATGGAGCTGCAGTGTTTGGCACACTGAAGGTAAAGTACGACACTGCAGGACCCGCACAGTTTATTCCCTCCATTCCTGCTGAAAAGCCCCAGCTCCGTCTACATGCGGCTCCAACCTCGTGCACGTTTGGTCGCACATTCCTGGGTGAGAAGCTCTTCTCAGTGATGAAGACAGCAGACAGGGTGTCATCTCACTGATGAGCTCCTGCAGTCCATCCTGACAGTCTCCACGACACAGAACCTCACAGCAAACACAAACCAACTTGTGACAAAAAATGATGCCAGGCGTCCAGCTCTGATAAAATGACACAAGAGCAAAGAAAACGGAATTTATCACTTAAAGCACTACTTTTATGCACATATTTCCAGGTTTTGTTTGTTTTGTTATGCAGCATATTCCCATTTGTGTAAAATTTGTGTAATTTTGACGGAATATATTTTTATAGAAAGCAAAAACTTTTGGTATATTTATTAAAATTTAAGTTTATTTTTGTTACAAAATGACTAGAGTAAAGAAATTTCTCTTTTTCTTTTAACCTTTACTTTATTTCTAGATTGTATAATTCTGACAGGAAATATTCTCATGGAGAGAAAAATATACATTTTTTTTAAGGTTTAAGTTGATTTATTCCGGAATAATAATTTCAGTCTATTTTTATTCATATTTATGGTTTTTTTTTATTACGTTTCAAAACTTTAGTTTTAGAGTTTAACAAAAGTTGATTCTGTTCGGCCCGCGGCCTACAGCATGTTTTGGATTTCGGCCCCCTGAGCAATCGAGTTGAACACTCCAGCTGTAGACCTACGTATGAATGTAATGACATCACTTCCTGTTACTTGAAGACGCCCACCCTCTGTATATTAAAATAAATATGGGAACTCTAGCTGTGCTAATGTAGGAACCAATACGTCTAGAAAAAAAACAAGAACAATATCTTGCAGTTTTCCATTTGTATTCTATTAGGAAGAAACTACAGTTTCAATGAATATGCAATGCTCTGTGGTCTGAAACTGAAATATATTAGAGGGCGTTGCATCAACTTTTCCTGGTTGTTAAAGACATCTGAACATTGGATAGAAGGCGTGCATGTAAACGAATTCGCAGTGTGGCCCAAAGCGTAGCGCTGTTTGAGAAAAACATGAGTATACACTTTTCTACCAAAACTCGCGTCCTTTCAGGATACTGGAAACCTTCAACCGGTCTATCCTTGCCGGTGCCCCAGGCCTCGCTTTGGACATCTAAGCCATTAAGGTCGTAGAGGTCATTGAGGTGTTTGAGCCAGCAAGAGAACTCGTTTCCAACAGACTCGTCCAGCTGTGCTGCTACAGTGAACGGGCAGAAAGTCACCTCACCCCCATTAGTCAACCACCATCTCCAGTACCCCACCCTCGTTTTATGTAGGGTGTACGCATGAGCTACAATACATATTCTCTTTAAGGTCTTGGCAAAATAACATTATACAGGGATTGCCTGGTGTAGCGATTAGCACCATCCCCTCACAGCAAGAGGTTCAAATCCTGGCTGGAGATTTTCTATGTAGTTTGCATTTTCTCTTAATTGATTCTGGATACAAGTGTGTAGCTCATCAACAGCAGGGATAGGCTCCAGCAACCTTATGACTCCTAAAGAGATTCAGCAGGTTTACAAAAGGTGCACAGTTTATAATCCCACCTTGAGATATTACACGGGCACACATGAATATACAGCGTTTTGGTTGTGTATGTCTTGTAGGTTTTTGCTAGTGTTGATACTATTGTGTTTTTTGTTTTCTTCTAGTTTACTTCATGTTTATTATTTTGGTGACCGTCTGTCATACTGTGACGAAACTGTTACCCTCTGATTAAAATCAAACTTTATTTATAAAGCACTTTTCATACTAAGAAAACACTCAGTGCTACACATTAGTGGCCTGTTTCAGGCCACAGACCCAGATCAGGCAAGACTTTCACGGCCCGTTGGAGGCTGAACACCGATTTTTTTTTTTTAACTTCCAGTTTCTCGTAACTTTCGAGACTAAACTTTTCTCATGCTCTGTAAAATATCTGCAGCTGTTTTAAACTTTATTTAAACACTAGATTTTATTTAGGACCCTTTAAAATGATATATTGATTTCCCCTTGACCCAGAACTGTTTAAGCTAAAAAGTCAGACGCCAACATAAGCACCATCTGACTTTTAAGGTACGAGGAATAAAAAATAAATAAATAAAAAAACTCTTAAACTGGTCAAATCAAATTAAAGGCCATGTCCAAATAGAGTTTGTAGTGTTTTTCCAAATCTACAATTCCAACATCAAGTGCTATAGAAATTTCCCAGAGGTCTCTGCGAAAAATCAGTGAAAACAGATCCTCACTAGATTGGCAAATATAGACCACAATGCATCATCATTAGAATACAGTGTATTCATAAATTGTTATCATAAAATGCTGGTATTGATTAGATTTTAATTTTGGGAAATTGGTGACATATTTGGCGCTTCAAAACAAATAAAAAGTAGTGAGCATGATACCAGAATTGCTTTTAAAATCTCGACAGTCCCGCACTATGTCGTTTGTTAGACGGTTGCTGGTTATTTTGCTCAAATTATGTGTGGAAATAAATGTCGCACTAAATCCATATTTTGAGTAGACTCCTGGTTGTTGTCTGTTAAATGCAGATCACATTTATTTTGAAGTCAAAGCCTCTTCTGTTTCTTCATTGGCTCCTTTCTACTCAAACAAATGTCCCAAATATGTTTGGTTTTGTTAACTTTGCTAGCTTGGGGTCGCCGTAGCCCCTTTAAAGAACACAGAAGATGGATTTTGACACGTGACCAACGACTTGCGTAAAGAATAGATCGGATGTGGTGGAGAGAATCTAGTAGTTTTCCAAAATAAAACGTTCTTCAGATTAAAGGGCCATACACACCAGGACGAATATCGGCTGCACGTTATTCACCAGCGTTTTTCGACACGTCTTTTGTGTTCACACCCAAGCAATTTTCGCTGACGATGAGCCGAGCCAACATGCAAATTCATTCCCTGACGTTAGATGGCGCTTAATGTAAAACAGAAATACCCCTGTACACAAGGTGGCGCAGCGCAACTTTACGCTTTTTAAACTCGCTTTTCACTCAGAAGAAGAGAGCCAGTATTTACGCGCTCGTCAGTATCATACAAAGAAAACATGAATATTTCAAGCACCAGTTCCAATGATGAAGAAATTATTATGTTGAATGATGAAAGACGCCGGAAAAGATGCCGATTTTGGGTACATCCCATAATTACGAGAAGAGAAGAACATGGTGAGTTTTATCGACAGGTACAAGAGCTGAAAATGTATCATGAGCGTTTTCGGGGATATTTTAGAATGTCCGTCATATTTCGTCGTGGCAGTGTAGACGCTACTTGGCGTATATCTTCTCCGCCGTTACGTATGTGTGCTCAGCAAGACAGTTTTGTGTTTCAGCGCCCCCAAGTTGTGTTCTACTGTAACTTCAGAAGCTCCAGACACGTGTGCAAAAGAGCCATTCTCATTGGTTGTATAGTTTTTGACGCAGTGCGTCAAACCAAAAAAAACGAAGCCGAGGCGTTTTAAAAAAAATGCGCATGGCGTTTTTCGCGTCGGTGTGCACACTCACATTGGTGCCCTTTGTTTAGTCATGAGGCGTTAAACATCGGCAAATATCACGAAATTCGTCCCGGTGTGAACAGGCCTTAAGGTTATTTAAAAATAAAAATAAAAAACGGGAGGGGTTTATTTTCATTTTTTTATTTTTTTACTTTGCCGACTTTTCCAAAAACTTGAACCGGTTCACGATAACAAAAATAAACAAGCAACATACACAACATAAACAAGCTGCTCAAGCAACATGTTTATGGACAACCATAAACAAATGCAAGCAAGTGTGACAAAACACACATGAATGGCATGTTTAAAGTCTGACACGAATGTAGCATCTGGTTGCATATCTAGCCTAAAATAAAATTAAAAAAAGAAAATACTTTAGTATGCAATAATTTCTTAATGACTCATTGGAATTCATAAAACAATGGGGATCACAAATCAGCTGCAGCAGCTGCGTCTTCTGATGTGTTGCAAAACAGAAAAGCAAAACAAAAGCAAAGTAGTTTACACTGTCTGGGCATGCAAATAGATGGAAAACAGGTTTTGTCAATACAGGATGGGGGGAGGGGGGGCACCTGAGGATTTTGTAATCATGACTGATTTGACTTATGAAGACGCGGATGAGCAGACATGGAAGGCTGTGTTGAGGCTCTTTCTAACCAAATCATACATCCACCTATGCATTCCTGATGGAGGAACCTGCATTCCTGTCACATCAGGCATTCCTCGCTTATGGACTGACGCGGAGGGGCGGGGGCACCTTTCCCCAACACTGCGCAGGGCTTTCCTCGGCTTTCCCCGCGAAAACCACCAGGGACTCGCGCGCGGGTGGAGAACGGGAGTGAAAGAGTGGTGGTACTTTAAATTACCTGCAGACACGTTTCAGTCATGGTTGTGGCTTACCTGAGCTCGCTACGTTTGAGGCATCAGACGAGGGGCTGCTGGGTAAATGATCGGAGTGAGTGCTCTCCAAGCCCAGTACCGCATAGATGACGAGTCCGCGAAGCAAATATACCACGAAACTCATGGTGGAAAAAATAAAAAGGTGGAAATGTGGGAATTCGGGTCCTGCGTGTGGGGATACGAGGAGGGGGGGGGATCACGGGGGGGGGGGGGGATTATAAAGAAAGAAAAGACATGGTATTATTTAAAATTTAAATGTTTTTTGTAATTAAAAAAAAATCCAATGTGTATATATTTAAATAGTGGTTTCGCCCAATAAAATAATGTAATTCGCAACAAAAAAATAACCACTGCTACAATAAAAACAACAACTACGTCCAACCCGGTGTCTCCCTGCAGGTCCAAGGCTAGACAGAAACTAATTTCAGACTATTTCAAATAAGACGCCACTGATTTTTGAACACATATTAGCTTAAAACAACTAACGGCTGGGGGGGGCACACACATGTAGCATATCTGGGAATTCAGAACTAGCAAAAAGGGGGGGCTGAATTTAAAAAAAAGGGAAGGGGGGTGGATTTCCAGGAGCAACAACTAGCTTATCAGGTGTCAAATCCTGGGAGAAAAATGTGCAGTGTCCTTCCACGTACAGTGTCCAAACACCGGGGGCAGCTTCGGCATATTCCGCCTCTTCACGGCAAAGTAGCAAATCCCATTGCATCAAAAAGGACACATTCCCGGCGGGTTAGTCCGTCTCCGGCCGGCGGCAGCGTCCGCGCACATCCGCCTGCTTCCCAGATGAAGTTTTTTAAGTCAGCCTTTCATGGCTCGGCGTGATACTGTATCCTCCTGTCATATCAGCTGCTCACCGGCTGATGCGGAGCCGGCGAAGGGGAAAGCCGAGCGGGGCGGAAGTCGGTATGCAAAGCGACTTTGACGTGAAGACGCTCGGAGTGGGAGGGTGAAAGGGGGGGGGGGGGGTCATTTGGCTCCAGCTGGCAAAACACCACCTGATCAGGATTTGGAGTTTTTTTTAAATATTTTTATCAAGTCATAGAAAATTAGCCGGGTATCTCTACTTGATACCACGGAGCTCCCACCCCACGCAGCAAGTTTTTGGTTTATTTCTTTTTATTTTATTTTATTTAATAAAACCCTGTGGGGAAACTTCAGCGGCTTTCCTGCCACGGTGGCGCGAGCGCCGAACATAATAACACCCCCCCTTCATTGTTCTACGCCTCCACACTCCTCCTCTTGCCCATCCAAGTTTTGCTCCCGCTCCCTGATTGGCTGGACGGTCCCAACATGGCAGAGTGTGATTGGTTGACTTTGAACACAGTTCCCTTTGTTGTTGTCTCTTTAGAAGATGCCAAGCGCGGGAAATTTAAGGCAGATTAAAGGATAATGCCGACGGTTTTCATTCAAACGTGTTCTTAGAAATATAATAATTATATTTAAATATCGTTTATCAGGATTTATTTAAATATAAAAATTATTTGTATTTGCTAATAAAGTGCTAATTTGTATCCACAAAATACAAATAAAATGCTAGGTGGGAGCCACAAATGATTAATTTTTAGAGAACAGTTTTTTGTGTGACTGTCATGACCTCTGTACTAATACCATTTATCATAACTAACAAATATGTGTACATCTTTCCAAATCATTCTGTTGTGAATCCCAAAGTTTCACATTAATGAAACTACATTTGTTTTAAAATAGTATACATGGGTACATGAAATTAAATGTAGTAATTTAAAGCGAGTCTCTTAACTGTTAACTTCAGTGTCAATTTGTTTAAATGAAGAAACTTGGTCTATATAAATCTAATTCTATTTTTTTTTCAGTAATGCTAATAGTAAACTTTTCATAGTATCTGGGAAGCTTAAAAACACAAGTTGTACTGTGACATGATAAACTGCTCTAAACTGGAACCAGCCAATCAAAAATGACGTTCTTATTTTGAATTCAAAATGAAAACATTTTTTAATGAATGTCTACAACTCCTGGATAAATGAAGCGGTCTGGTTTGAAATCTTAACCTCGTTAATGATGAGAGATTTTACATCACTATCAACAAGAACCAGAATCATGCTGCTGTCCAAACACTTTTGCAGCTCGCTGTACCTGATACGCTTTTTAAAAAGACATCTTTCTCTGTGTTGATGGACTGAGGGCACGCAGCCCTGCAGTCCAGCACATTGGCCACCAGGAGGGGCCGCGAGTCAGACTTCACAGAGGGCTTCAAGAGGAGCAGACATGAGGGGGCCAAGAAGAGAGGCATGAGCGATAAAAGAGTCAGTCGTGGGAGTCCTCGTAAACAGGTGGCAGATGTAGAGGAGACCAGGAGAGGGAGGTGGCGGCGAAAGAGAAGAGCAGCAGAATTCGAGACGAAGAGGAGGAGGAGGTGGAAAGGGGGGAGTGGGGGTGGCAACGAAGGAGAAGTAGAGCAGATGCTACATGTGAGAGGAGGGCCAGGGGCCTCCTGTCACCTTGCGCTCTGCCTTCTCTAGAAGCGCCAACGGCGAGCTTCTGAGGCCTGTCCAAATATTTACGTGACCACATGACCTCCGAGAAATATTCAGTGAAGCAGAAGGAAAGACAACGCAGCGACACGACCTGATCCACTTTCTTTTAATTTAAAAGAACATCCTTTCCAAACACAGAATGACAACAACAAATAAATACATAAAAAGACAAGGGACTTAATATTAATATTGCAAAATATGGTACTGAAGGTGCTTCTGCAGAACTGAACTTTGCTTTGCAAGCGTCAAATACAGCAGTTTAAAAGTGAAGCTGTTTTTTCATAGACCCACTCTGATGAAAACGGTGTTTTTAACATGTTCTTGTGGCATTTTTCTTGTGATGTAAAAAAATTATGCTTAGAATTCAATTTCTGGTTATGTCTTGATTCAAATTGTTGTGAATCAAGAGCAAAAAATGCCATTGGCGAGAAAGATCGTATCTCTCACCTAGAAAATATGCTGGGGGGGGGGGGGGGGCTGCAAGCTTCCTGCTTCACTCCATTCTGATGCATCCAATTGCAGTAAAATCGATCCGTGTATGTTTCCTTTTTCCTCGTCTGAGCTGGAAAGCTCTGATATTTCACCGCTAATGTTAGGTTGGAGGTGTAAACTAGCGGGAGACAGTGTAAAGAGATGGATGATGGGAAGCGGAAGCAGGGTTGCCCACAACTCAGATAAGCCAATGAGCTCCTGCTGCTCTGCAGAGACTATGGTGTAGAAATCAGATTAAAAGAAAACATGGCTATTTTTTTTTAACCAGTTTCTGCAACCGAGTGGTCCGACTCTGGTACAGCGAGCAGGAGTCGCAGAGCCGATCGTACTGCAGGAGCTAATTATCGCTTCGGTAAGCAAGCTTGGAGCTACTGTCACAACATAAAAGCTGCTTTATGCAATTCATAGACTGCTGAGCTCGGCTGATCTCACTGACTGTATACGAAGACTGAACTGAGTGACTCCTCCCCCTTCGCACTTCAAACAGGAAGTACCAGCCGGCTCCAAGAAGCCAAAATCCCATTGACTTCTAGAGAGAAATAAACAGGATTTATATTTGTCAGAATAACCCTTTTTAACATGTTTTTATTAATCCTTTATTTCCACGTAATAAACTGACCAATCAGATGCTTCAATAAAAGTATGTGATCTCATGTCAAGCGTTTAAAACCTTTGACAGATTGCGTCTAGCTTGCTTTCAAGTGGTAGGGGTGTGGCTTTCCAACAAGCTCACTCCTGATTGGCGCCAAGTGGTCGCCATAGGAAAGGCCGACTCAGACAGACTCGGACCAATCACTGGTTTCTGGTTCCAACATGACGGGAAAAAAAAAGATGGCGTGAAAACAACAGTGAGCGAATCTTGGAGCGAGGCATTTTCTGTGGGTGACGTCAAAGCCACTCGGTCCAGTTCTCGTTTACAGTCAATGGCTGATCAAATCAAGCAGACTCAGGGTATGCGCACATATCTAATGACATTGTATATTTTTATCAACCGATGATGGTGCTTACGGTGTGGTTGGCCCTTTGCCTCCACCCAAAGTGTGCAGCTCGTATTTAGGTCATTTTTACTCAATAAGCCATGCGCAGCTCCGTTTGGGGGTTTGGTCGTCCGTTGTCAGATGGCCGTGGCGAACAGAAAGATCTGGATGAGCGGCATGACCTTCAGAGTGGAGAGGTCGGCGAGGACAGCCTGGAGTTTGTTGGTCAGAAGAAAACACAAAACTTGATGAAACACTTCCTCTTTTATTTCTTGAAAAGAAGGGATTTCGTAAAAATGCAAACAAATATGATGACGAGAACCTTTGGGAAGTAAAAAATTATTTTTAAAAAAAAGGTGTCCTTTTGAGATCACTGGAAGATTAAATTTAGGAACCCTATCATGTTTAAGGTGCAGGTTTAATGTTTCTGCGCTGGGCCGGAGGTTCTAAATATAAGATAAGGAGCGGTGTGTTATGATAGCTTCTCTCAGCTGGGGCAAGTGGAAAATGAGCCAGCAGAATAGTGTCGACGGGCATCTCTGCACTATGTTGTAGTTTAAGCCCCTCTCTGGAAGCCTTGGGGGGCAATCATCGGAGCTGCATTGTTAGTTACCGTAACGCAAACGCTGCTTTCTTTAGTAAACGTTGCATAGTGAACGTACCTCGGCTGAAGCTAGCGAGCCCACTTCCATCAGATTTTCTGCTCGGAAGGCAAACACAGCAGCTGCAAGCACTAAAACAGGAGGAGAGCTGTTATTAAATACATTACAAGTACAAATTATTATTATTATTATTATTTACCGCATAGAAATATAATAAAAATGTAAAAACATCCCCCAAAAAAGCTACTGATAGATTTTAGTACTTTACATTTGGGCAACAATATACAGAAAATGTAGAGAAAATAAGATTAAATGAATAAAAAAGTCAACAAATGAACATCAAAAACAAAAAAATGCTTAAACTCTATATTTAAGCATCTATGCATCATATATGACACTCCTCTATGATATTAATAAAGTCAAATCTTGACACGGAAAACTTAATTAATTTAAAGACCCACTCTGATCATCTTTTGATCTATTTTCAAAGTTTTCCCAGTGGTCTTTTCTTTATGATGATGCAGTTTTTAGCTTAAATTACAACAAACAAGAGTGGTTTTCTAGGACATAGTTTCTGCAGAACGGCAGCAGTTCATTAGAAATTCACCACTGAGTTGTGGGCTGGACTGCTGACGCGAAGCAAGCCCGCCCCCTCTTTCTGTCAGTCACAACCGAGAGCTGCATGTTTACATCTTTACAATCGGCCCCCGATTCATCAAAATTTGAATAAATAAATACTCAAAAAGCTATTTGTAACTTAATTTTCTTTATACATGTCCTCAATTATCAAAAGGTGCTGCAAGAATATGTTAATAACTCAAATTGGGTCTTTAAATAACAGCAACAGGCAAAACATTTAGAAGTTAAACATACTTTGTAAGGCAGAAAAATAATATTAATTTGGAATTTTCTCCCCAATATATATATATATATATATATATATATATATATATATATATATATATATATATATATATATATATATATATATATATATATATATATAGAAAAAAAACGAATTCTGGAGGCAAGAGAACCACAACATTGCAGTTAAATGTTTATAATGCGGGTATATTACACTTTTAAAAACCCAGTTGAACCTGAGCACTATATTCACTAAGGTCTAAATGAGGAGGCTGCATGGGAGGTTAGGATGAGCTGGACGTTGTGAGTGAACACAATATATATATATATATATATATATATATATATATATATATATATATATATATATATATATATATATATATATATATATATATATATATATATGTGTGTGTGTGTGTGTGTGTGTGTGTGTGTGTTGAGGCGCACGCCGTCTGCTCACCTGCAACCACCTCCAGTGAATCATATCCGAGGATTCGATCCCAAAGCAGAAGCAGCTGATCTGTTGAAAGGTAACCAGAGAAGGCCCGCACCATCCACTTAAAGGCGATCCGCAGCCTGAGGACACACAACACAACACAGTCCAAAACAAGAGGATTGACATATAAAAAAGTTGCTCCCCAATCTCAGGCATTAAGATTTATTTGTTGAAATGAACGCGTACATCCACTGTTGCAACACTAGATGGCAGTAGCACATCATTTCTGATGAGTGTAGGAAGAGGAACCTTTACTGTAATTACAACACAACACAACACAAAAACACAGATGGAAAAACATGGAATTTTTTTGTGCAGTTTGTAATGTGGAGGAGACATATTTATACATATTTTTGGACATCCTCAGGACTAACAGTCAGGCTTAGGCAACAAGTCTAATTCTTTAGGTCAAAGGTCGATGATACTTGTGAGAGAAAAAGCCATTTTATGTGTTAAATTGCGCCTGTGGATCCTTACTTGGGTTGCAGTCCAATTCGATTAACAAATCAAGATCAATGATTCCAGGCGGTTCTTACTATTTCATCTCAATATGTCACAATTGGTGCTTTTTATATGTTTTTTTACTGGATACATGAAAATTAAAATACTATGTATTTAATTGCCATTATTCATACCTTTTATTTAGAACAGGAGATCAGAACCAATAACACTTAACAGATAAAAAAACGAAGATATGGAAAGAAATCATATTTGTCACTTTAAATACTTTGAAAATGAGAACTGACACTTTCCTGAAAATATTTCTTTACCATCGGTGACAGAAGCCCATTTGCTGTTTTTTTTTTCTTTTTTTCCCCTTTTTTTTCCTTTATTTCCCATTTGGCTTGTTTAGATTATCTACTTAAAGGGCCTATAATATGTCAAATCAACTTTTTTTTATTTCAAATGTATTATCATCTTAATTCCTCATGAAAACAAACCCAAAAGCAGTATTTTGATCTGTTTACACATAGAGTATTCCTCTAAAAATGTGCACTCTCTGAGCACCTGCCCCCCCAATCCATGAAAACGAGCGGGTTCTCACATTGTGACATCACAAAGTGAGGAACGGCCCCTTTTCAGGAAGAGTCTGAGCTGCTAGCACCGCCCACAGGCCAACAGACACACCCACTTTGTCAGAGGAGCTAAGCGGTGATCGGCAGAACACTTTCCTTTTTTTTCACAATATGCACATCCATCTTTGTAAAAGTTGGGATGTTGTTTGTTTTCGTGGGAAAAACGCAGACGCACTGCAAAGGTTGACCTCATGAAATGGGCGGCACTCACAAAGAGTGAAAGGCAGAACCTCTGAGATCGATTCGTCTTACTTCCACATCTGAAAATGAGCCGTGAAAATAACGCATATTTCATAGAAAAGTTTAGTGATCAATATTGGTATGACCACTTCACTGCAACAGTTTAAATAAAAGTCAACATAACTTAATGACTCCCCAAATGACCCTTTATCTCCATAGGAGGCGAACATCTAACATAAAAGGGCTCCATCTGATTGGTCATTCTGTCTTTTGCGATATACGCATTGCACCGCTTGATATTGCAATAACAATACATTTACAATTTATAGTGTAGGTCTATTCTTTAGTGTGCCAAAGATAATATATATCATCATCATATAAATGGATTTAGTTTACTCTGAATGGCTTAAAAAAAGCATGATATGTAAGGGTTAATGGCCGACGAAGTGTGCGGTTATTACTTTTTAACGCACGACGTGGAAGCCTGAACCGTCCGACGCGAAGCGGAGTGCGTTATAAAGTAATAACCGCACACTTCGAAGGCCATTAACCCGCTTATACCATGGTCACCTACAAAAGCAATACATATTAACCAGGTTTTAGTCCTTAATTCTTGTTTTTTTTTCGATTTGGATCGCTTTTCTCACAAAAATCGGACTATATGTTACGTGACATATAGTCCGCGTCGCGCGGCACCACCGCTGCAGTGAAGATTCGGCGATATATATATGCTGATCGTCCCGATGGGTTGAATAAAGCATCAATTCAGAGGGAAAGTTAATCGCTTACCGCTTGTTTTTGCTCAGATGATGAAGCAAAAGGTTGTTTTACAGAAGCCGGCGCAGTGATACAAAACATTTAAGCTAGCCGACCGGAACTTCTTTTTTCACCGTGCGGTTATCATTTTGTTATGCATACCCAGCAGCCAATCAGAATCGAGTATTCACCCGGACCATGGTATAAAGGCCCTTTAAATCCCACATTATTATTATTTTACTGCACTCCATTAGATTAATAAAGATTGCAAATCAGCGATCTCGGATGTTGCAAATATTTGTGCTCAAATTTTAGGGAACAGGTCGCGAACATCTGAGAATTTAGAGACTCGTTACAGCTCTCTGTTAGATATTTGCCGTATTTCTCAAGAAAACCATGATCAGGCTTCAGTCGCCAAGTAAAATGATTAAACTTTCCAGGAAAATCTCAGTTACCCAAATGGACATTAAACGTCTACAACAAACCTGTTGCATCTCAGAAAGAAGATCCACAAGAAAAAGCACCAACAACCTTCTGACTATTACTTTAGGGTGTAGCTCAGTGGAAGACAAACAATTGGTTGAGGGTTGAAACGCGAGTTTGGAAAAATTGTGCTACTTAAATTTTACAAAGCGCAGAATCTTTGTTTCCTGTGACTTTTGATTAAAGCCTCAGCTAAACCCTCTGGGGGCTAAACCCATTCTCGTGACAGCAGATCTAGAAGAAAAGCGAACTCACGGCTGTGCCCCGATCTGTCGGAGGTGGTAGAAGAGCTGCGGCAGGTGAGCCTGCAGCAGCCGCTCGAACTGCAAACACAAAGCCACAATGCCCTGCAGGGGACACATCGGCGCCACCGAGGTTAGAGAGCTCGGCCGGCGTCTTCTCTGAGTTTAGCGTGGTGGAACTTACCGAGGGAGAGGAGGAGATGGAGTGCAATCGGAAGAAGTAGCGGATGTACATCATCCTGAAGACGCTGTATAGTTTGGATGGCTCGTTGTACAGGAAGCATAGAGGGGCCACTGAGGGACAAACATCAATTCCAACTAAATCTGGTACCTTCTGTTCAACTGTACGGATTCTTCTAGACATGTAGGATACTCACCATACATGGAGAAGCCGTGAAAAGGTATTACCCCTGTTCAAATCAAGATTTCCAATGAACGCAGTGGTCTCATCGATATTGTAACAGTTTTGTAACTTACCATTAGGAGGATAAAAAACGGCAAACTCTTCATTTCCCAGTTTTCCTGAATGGCCAACACACAAAAGTGAAGCTAGCTAGATTAAAGTTTTAAGACTGCTTTATGACAGACGGGTACATCTTCTCACCATGGATGTAGGACTTGGGAGGTGTGGCGCTGTTGTATTTGAAGTGCTCCAAGACGGCAGTATCTCGGGAGAAACATAACAGCACCTGGAGACACAAAGATGCACACGGTGACGTGCGAATGGCGATGTATAAACCACACGGTGGGCCGAAACTATGAGGAGACAGGACCGGGAGAGATTCTGAGGGTTTTAGAGAATGGAGGGTTCCTGTACGTCCTCAAGATTGTGGTTGATGTTTCCCAGGTTGGGATCTATGAGGTTTGAGAGGCTGACTGTATGCTGGGCTCACAAGCTGTTGATTTTGAGGTTGAATGATCTTCTACGCAGCATTCATACTTGGCACCAAGGTTGGGGAATGGAGTTTTTGTCAGACAACAAGGAAGGACTTTAACTCCAATAGCCGATACCGATACTCTACCAATATTTTTTAAATACATAACCCTTGTGCTGTCTTGTGGGGTCAAAATAACCCCACCCTTACATTGACGTGTTATCCCTATCATGACAAAGGTGGATAAAGGTGGAGAGGATTTCATGTAATCCATGGACACCTGTGAAGATCACAAATCATTGAAGAAAAAAGGTTCAGCGCACTGTCTAGTGGGTCTACATGACCCAACTCCCAACGTTAACGTGCCTTGGATAGCACAAGGGTTAAGAAAAAAAATTGTGTAGTTACAAAGTTTATTACTTTTATTATTTAGTAATTAAAGAATGTGTGTCACATGGGTTTCGTACAACTCAGCCAAACAGGTGTCTGAAAAGTAACGGCAGCTGGGTATTTCATAACGTGGCTCCAAATAGTTTATCAGCTGCTGAAAACATAAGTTCTCCACGAAAGAGAACGGCTGGTCAGCACATGCTATTAGTTCCGTAATTTTGTCCGTCTTCTCCTTAGCTCGTGGGTCATTCTTGTTTCATTTTTTACACTACATATAGTCACCAGCCCTGAATGAGCGCTAGCGCTAGCAATGATGGAAGCTTCATATTCTTTCCACACATCGCGGTGGGGAATTTTGAAAAGGTTTGTGGGATTTGTTGTGTTAAAGCTCAACCATTTTTTCCCTCCTCCTTTGCAAACAGCGAGCGAGCATTGGTCTCAGACACGTTAAAATAACAAGCATGTCAAACATAAAGATTTAAGTTAAAACATAAAAATTATTTTTGCAATCTGTCATATCAAGGTTTTATCACAAGTTCTTCATGGATTTAAGGTCCTAAGTGTTTTCAAGCCATTGCATTAAGAATTGGATTATATTTTTCTCACAGCTTTCGTTTTTTACACTAAAATATTTTGCAATGATTGGACTGCTAGTTTAGCAGTGATTTTTGGCACGATTTTCTATCCATAGCTGTGTTTCTTCAAATTAGGCGAAATACCAAGAAGATCAATCCGTTGAGCCAGAAAGTGAGTCAAACAGCCTACTTACTGAGGTGCATTAAACTGGCAGGACCTGGGGCTGAAAGTAGCTACACGTTACTTCTCAGAAAACATTTTTCGTGAAAGAAATCTTCCTAGCATCAATGTTTTTTGCCTGTTAAGCCATTTTTATACAAGAATTGTTAGTAAAAAAAATAAAGTAAAATAAATAAAATAAGAACTGCCAGCATACGTCTACTGGCACCTGATCTACGTAATCATCAATAGATAGCTGAACCTGATCAGTTGGAACTAGGGAACTTTTTTTTTTTTTAACTCAATAAAGAGGTCTTCCCTCGTGTTTGTGAGAAATACAGAGGAAATCTTGTGTGATTGGGCAGAAAAACTATGTCCTAACCATGCGTGCATGACCTTTTACATTTGGAGACAGGTCACGAGCATATCATGAATACCTGGGACATTTTAGCACATTAGAACAACATTATTCTGCTGACTGATGAGTTCACCATTTGTCAATATTGACACGGATGCCGGGGCTTTCTCTTTCAGACACTCATGTGCCGCTTAGTTAGGTACAGAGTTGTATAAGAGGCAAATGGCAGCTAAGAAAACCCCTTCGGCTGAGTACATAGATAAATATACTCGTGTATCAGCTGAATGTCAAAGGCAAACAGAGCAGTGACTACCAGGGAAGCTAATAACACCAGGCCATTTCCTTGTTTGGGCTGAGTGTTAAACAGCAGATAAAGATGAATGCTATCGTGCAGCCAGTGTCATTAAGTCTAAACCTTTCAGCCGGCCAAATCTTGGAGGACGGCCGGGCGCTTATCTGGTAAAACACGGGAGGAAGGAGCAGCGGCGGCTTGGTCGTGAACGACTGTTATGTGCACATTAAACAGCTCACGGAGGCAGTCGGTTGTTGTGAGTCCATCGAGATAATCGGTCTCCCAGTTTCCCCAAAACTATGAAACTTATCAGGATGGTTTGTGAATGTGAGACATTCAGATATAAAACAGATGAAAGACAAACCATTCGACGTTTATTCAAACAATACTAGTGACATAAACGAAGTACCTGATAGAGAAAATCCTCAAACACAAAGTAGTAGTCATCGTTGCTGGCGGTGAGCTTCACATCCTGCCGAGCAGAGCAGTTTGGAAGAATTAGAAAGTTTGTGAAACACTCAAAGGAACTTGTTTTTTGTACTTGGTTTCATAAAGAACCCCTTAGCCTCACTGGTTCTAAAGCCAAGACTTAAGTCCAAAGCCACTCCCTAACTCCCTACTACTCCCTAACCCACTAAAAACTAGACTGGATCATCTAGGGCCCTGGATTTCAATGCAATTTTGACACATGTTCACCACCTTTTCAGTTTTTGCTTTTTTTAAATAATTAACAAATATTACGTCACCCATTTACCAAAGTAAAAACCTAGTAAATATGAACATTTTAAAAAGAATATTTATGATTCAATGCGTTCCGATTGTGAAAACTTGGATGCTCTATAAAAAAAATGAATTCACATACATTTTTCTTGAATGACAAAATGCTCAAACACAATGCATTGTGGTCTATTTTTGCTAAATCTCCCAAGCATCGATGTGCACTGCTTTTTCACAGACTTTGGGTCGTAGCTCCAGGTCAGATTAAAGGCTAGGTTTGATGCTAGTCTTTCTCCACGTTGAGTAAATCGCTGTTTTTTGGAAAGTTTCAACCTTAAACAGGACTTGTGCTGAATGTTTTGGGGTTGTAGACACTTGAAATGTCGATTCAGACGAATCACTGCTTACTGGCATGTCAGGCTCCAATATGGCGGCATCCGTAACGCAAGAAAAATGGCAACTTAATTGACTATTTGATTGGAGCCGGAGGTAAGTCAATGGTTCAACCCCCTTAACTCCTCAATTCCAAGTTTAAAGTGTGGGATTAAAGGCCAGGGATAAACAATAAATCTGATGAGCTCACCTTGTATATAAGGTAATCTACCAGCAGGTCATGTTGTATTACTCCTGCCTTAAGCTGCTCGTAATGCATCACATCCTGAAATGTCAGATAAATCACATGGTCTGAGTCAACAAAAGTCATACGGTTGCTTTTCTCGCTAAGAATATGGAGCATAACTGTTTTTATCTACACAGAAAAAATCCCAAAATCTATGCAGGATCCGCTTCATCACACTCATGCCATCTCTGACTGTGACGGCCGGCGAAGTTGAAGGAGGTTTATCGCGTTTCCGACTGAATGTTTAAACTCAAAAGTATCTCCGGTTTCAGGCAGGTTCTCGCAAAAGAACCAAATGGAGCAATAAAAGTGTCCTCTGTCAGCGTGAGCAGAAACAGAAAGGGTCATTTGGACCGCTGAGGAGGACTGTGGTAACATCAGCTGCATCCGTGAAGGAGGGTATAAATCCAGCCCGCCAAAATTGTTGAAACAGGCTGTACATCTTGTACCTATTAAGTAAGTCCAGGTTATATTCCTTAAAGTTACCCCGGAACTAAAAGAAAAAAAAGCAGCTGCCAGGAGGGAACTCTGATGATTTTGAACAAAGTGAAACCTTTGCAAAGAGCGACGGCGCTTCCAGATCAAAGCACACACAGGGTGCGGCAGCTCTGAGAATCAAACAGAGGCCGTTCTGCACCAGTTGATCAGTCAGACTGTTTGCTCTCCAACTTTCCAGAGTCATACCGACATTCCGCGGTGCTGCACAGAGCAGCTTTACAAAAAAATAAAATCAATCTGCATTGTTTTCTTCAGTCCACTTCAGCAGAAGGCCTTGGACCGCAGCAGCGTTTACACAGGCCTTTGCCAAGCGGCAGCACTGTTTTGGCTAACGGAAATAAACCGTTTGTTTATCTTAACATACAGGACAGGCCAAGGAAGCAAAGATAAACAGCAGAATAGAAGCAGATTATCCAGAACTTCGACATTGCTGCTATATGCAATGTGTTGCCCCTCCCCCACAGGGTAGATAAGCTGTTAAAAAGGGGGGAAAAAAGAAACAGTAAAAGTTTAGCTTATGTTTGCAGTCTGGGAATGGTCGCAGCTGCCACTTTACAATAAACAGTGTCATCCAGAGTGCAACTCCACCACCTGTGTGGCGGCGTTTGCCTCCGCCCGTGTACCTGCGGCTGGTTGGTGGAGTTCAGGATGAGAGCCCACAGGTCCGAGCGAAGTCCAGTGGGGCAGCCCCGCCTGCTGTACTGCTGTGCGGCGGCGCTGTCCTGCTCCACGACCACTGAGGCGTGCAGACACATGCATGCAGGCTATGTAGTGCTATGAGCTTAACATCTTTAAATGTCTGTACCACCACGCAATAAATGTCTAACATTTCTTTATTTCCCATAAAATCAAGAAAAAATACAAGAGGTGCTGAATTGTAAAGTACCTTTACCTAATACGTTAAATAACTGAATCAATCGGTATGACCAAAACTGTATTAAAGACTTTTTTGTAATTGTCTAAAAAAGTACACACATACACTATATTTGTATACATATTTTCATACAATAGTGAAAACCTCACAGATTCAAAATACTAGTACAGTACTAGTAGTTTTTACGCAATCATTGTAAACCGGGGGATTTTGTCGCAAGGAAAAGTGGATTTGCGCCGTTATGCAACACTTGTGGGAAAGCAGATGGGGTAATTGTTGATGCTCTAAACCCATTAATGACAATGACAAATAAATAGATTAAAATAAATAAATATATTTGCAAAGTCGCTTTCTTTCAATTATGCCAATTGCGTAACTGGTTGAAGAGTTACAGTATGTCAAAGTGTGATTTAGTAGTTTGAGGTTTTTAAACATGGATCTACACTGATCCGTCTGCAGTGCATCACCATTGCGTTGCGTCCGTCTCATGAGCGTCAGTTAGTTAACATCGTCTCCTTTGCCCTTGCCCCCCCCCCACCCCGGCTTCTGGCGGAGTGGTTTGCTCTGCCACCCCCGTATCAAACACATCCAAAACTTTAAACATCAGGCTCCATTCTCTCTCCCTCTTCACTGAGTTCTTGTTAAACATATGTTTCTTGTCATAGACGATGCTATTGAAAAAATGGAACTTCTGTCATCCGTGGCAAAAAAAGGACGGCAGTGTTATCCGCGCTCTTAATGTGGGTTATTGCTTGGACACGTCACTCTAAATGTAAAATGTTATAAAGATTTATTTCAAAAGTACAACTGAAGTTTTTATTGGGAGACTGGGACCTGTTTCCCGGTTCTTCAGCTTTTTGCTGCATTAACGCCTCAACGGACTGGAAATAGAACTCCTGCATAAAACTAGCGTTGCGAAGGGACGGATGTCAGACGCAGACATAATGGAGACAGAGCCATCCAGGTGCCAGTGGTTAAAAATATTTTAAAAAATCTTTTTTTTATCAACAAGTGAAACCTTTTTTTTAACCCGGCTGGGTTAAAAAAGTTGGTAAGGTGAGTGGCTACCACGCAGGGATCCAGGGTTCGATTCCCGGAGGGGAATAAACATTGGTACTGAGTACTGAGGCAATTACCATGTCAACTGAGCAATCACCCAGTGAGAGTCCTTAGGCAAGGCCCTTAGCGCTACTGCCTCCCGAGCGCAGTCAGGCTGCAGCTCACCGCTCCCCCAGGGGATGGGTCAAATGCGGAGAAGAATTTCCCCATTGAGGGATCAATAAAGTACCAATTATTATTATTATAAAGTACCAACCCACTGCCACCTGGAGGGCTCAGTACATTCCAATTGATTCATGAACGCTCAGCTTTTTTTGGTTCAACGCAGACGGACCAGTGGAATCATCCATTACTCGTTAACATCTGAGACGTTGATGGTGAAACCTAATAAACACACGCTCTTTGACATACCGTTACTCTTTAACCGTTTACACGCTCAACGTGAATCAGCCGATTCTGACACAAAGAATCATCGGATTTATGCAACATGTGGCAAAGCTGCTTTTCAACGCAACAGAATCTGTTGGGATTCCATTTACTGAATAAACGCTTGAAGAATTCCAGAGTGGAAAGACTGTCAGCACTGGAGGTTAAAGGGTTAACAAGTAATTGGAGCCAGTTCACTTCACAGAGGAGCCACTAGATGGTTAATATTCACACAAATTAGCCCAAACTACTAGAAATCTACCTACCCTGTGGTTCTGACATGATCTTTTTTTTTTAACCTCTCATTAGATTTGACAGTTGTTGTTGTGATGAATTTGATGTATTTAATATTTAAGATCAAACTTGCCCATTACAAGGGGGCGTGGACTTTTGATTGACGTGCGTTTTTTTTTTAATTGTTAGCTTATAAATACCAAAAACAAACTGAAATTTCGAAGGAAAAAAAGGCTATGATGGTCCTGGATACATTCATTCATTTATTTTCTATTCCGTTTTTTCCTTTCGGGGTCAGGGGGCTGCCGGAGCCTATCCCGGCCACTTGAGGGCGAAGGCAGGGATGCCCTGGACAGGTCGCTAGTCTGTCGCAGGGTAGAATGTCCGCAATCACACACCAATGGATCACATGACTTACTGGACATGTTTGTCATTGGCTGAGATTACTGGCCGTGAAAATGACCTTTCAAAAGGATGCTGATTTCAAACAGAAACTAATATTTTCATTTCTGTCTCAAAGTTGTTTGAACTGCTCTGACTGCTGACCCAGCCTCTAGTGGCAACTGAGGAAACTGCAGCTCAGTTATATTACTTTCATTTTTAAAGCAGGACTCAATCCAGGAGTCATAGTATTTGAACCTTAAGAACTGGTTCAAACTGAAATAGTACAAACGTCTGACTTTAGGGCAAAACATGACTTTACTGTTAAGATTTACACCCTTACAAGGAGCTGAGTGGAGACATCTGGCAACCACAGTTTTATCAGATTTTATATAAAAGAAAAAAAGCCAACTTGTACAAAAGATTAATAGGGTCTTTCAGGAATGATTTACAGATAGAAAATTGAAATACCAACCTCTTTTTCCAATTTGAACATAGTTGTTTTCAAAGAGGTCTGCACATGGGGAAAAAAGGGAAAACAATCTCATCAGCAAACTTATCAGCTTGATTTCCAAACACAGAAACAGTGGAGTCCATTTTATTTACGACATTTAATAACGTCAATATCTGGACTTTACAGAGATATCGTTGGAGAAATCCCAGACACCCACAGGGCACAACAGAGGAACACCGGCTTGTGGACAAGCCAATGTGCTTCACGGATAGCTGTGTTTAAAAAAGCACATCCTCCTAAAATGATGGGTAAAGTTGGAACAATTAAATCATTAGAAGGTGAGAAAACACTAATAGAAATTAACAGCTTACGGCATTATGTTAATTATTTGACTAAAAACCAAATGCAAGAGCATCACTTGTGTCTGGAACCAACACAGGACAATATTGCTGCTGCTCAAATGCCCTTAGTTATACAATCTTTTGATTTTTTTATGGTCTGCATTTTTTTAATATGTGCTAAGACTTTTATTTAGAAGGAAACGTCAGTCAAGTTGGTGTTTATCCATCTACAAAGCAAAATGCTTCCTAGTGGAACTTTTTCCAGAAGTTCAGAGAGATTAATGCTGCATTACGTTTTTTACATCCACATGCTTTTCCAAAAGGAGGAAATAAACCACTGTGAGGCATGGCGGTGGAGGGGTGATGGTTTGGGCTCAAACTGCAGCCACATGATCTGAACACTTAGTTATTGTTTGAAGAGTCTTTTGATCCAACAGTCCTTCAAGGCCAACAGTCACGGCTCATACTTCTAACAGATAGTGTTTTATTTACCTTTTTCTATGGTTACCATAGCAACATGCATCCTCTGGAAGCTTATGATAACCATTCTGTAATATTTAAGAACTGAACAATGCTTTTAAACTTTAAAAACAAGCAATGGGTAAAAGTTTGACTTTTCTTTGGATAGTTAAATACACAACAGAAGACTTTGAAAGAGGCTTCTATGCTCTTATTGTGGCGTCCATGGATAGTTTTTGTTTTGTGTGTGTGTAAAGATGAAAACCAGATCCAGGTTTTTGTGCTAAATAATGCTGGCCTGATCACAAGATTTTAGATCCCTTCATGTAGTTCCTCTAAGAGTCAAGATTCAAAGTTTTACTTCTGGCTTTTAGCCCTGGAGAACCTCAGGGTGTCAAATTTGGCCCCTGTTTATTGTTTTATTTAATCATTTTTTGGCTACTACCCAAAATGAACAGAGACAACATTACATTTTACAGCTTTTTATAAAGTCATTTATTACCATTTTGTCCTCTTCTATGGTAATTCATGGCATTTCATTGTCTTAGCTGTTTGATCATTTGTTCATTTCATGTTTTGATATTTTTATTGCATTAACTTTTTCAGTGTTTGCTTTTTCTCTGAGCTCTAAATGTTTTTTTTAAACAAACATCAGCTTTATTAAAATAAAACTTTTTTTTCTTGAAACAAAGGTATTTTCCCTTTAATCAGATTAAGTTTTTATTTTCTGTCTTGCAAGAAAAATGAACAAAAAAAAGTTTTTCAATAGAAAAATGATCAGTCCAAGAAAACCTGTCTTAGCGACTAGACATTTTAATAATAAGAGTCTCTTTTTAAAGCCGTTTCTGCAGGATTCCGGCTCTGCTTCCATCGGCAGCGCTGCAGCTCTGATCTGAGAGCTGCATGTGACGGGGGTCAAGCCCATCAGATCCAGTCACTCAGGAAAAGCGATGACTCCGAGTCGCGGCTGCCAAAAGCGGCTTCAGAAGGTTCTGAACTCTGGAGTGGAACTGGTTTCTGCCAAAGTCTGCTTCTGTGTTTGGCTTTCGTCAAAGTAACGATTGAACCTCGTGCTGTGTCATGATTTTCTCTCTGTTTGAGGCTGTGTTTTGATAAATGACCAGAAGTCTTGCTTTGTTTTCCTTCTAAAGTGAACATTTCTCTGTGATGATGACGGACTTTTGCTTTGTTTTGTTTTTCAGATTTCTGGAGTACAAAAATGGATAAATGCTTGATAAACGAGCTAAATCCGAGACATTTAGCTGCACGGTTTTGTAGAAAGTTTGTTTACATCCTCCAGACAAAGTGCGTTGCGTGAATACCTGGATGGATGTGCGCGTGGTCGTCGATCCCCAGCTGCCCGTTGTTCAGGTTCAGTTCTGAGTACGCCTGACGCTGCAAACCAAACAAACATCCCAAACGCTTCAGTCCACTGTGCCATTTCAAAGGCCAGACAAAACATTAACATCATGTGATTTTTTTACATTTTATATTTAATTTACCATTGTTTTACATAGGTGTGATGCTGAAAAGATTGTTTACAATGCTGCGTCTGGACTCTAAAGTGAGATTAAGAGGATTTCTCTTCAGCCTGAAAGGTGATTAGAGCATATTAAAGTCCATTTAGCCCCTATAAGTCAGATTTTCTTTCGGTTCATTCGATATGGATTATGTTCTGAAGTCTCCTCGGGGTAAAACTCCATCAAACACAGACATATGCGCACAGCAGCGTGGAGATAAACAAGCGCACGGGTCCGCACCAGCTGGGGGATGTCTCTGATGTTGAGCGGAACCTGGATAAGACCCCAGTGGCTCTTGACGGTCATGTCCTCACTGCTGTCGTGGTTGGGGTTCCTCAGACTGATTAAAACCTGTTTACACAGCAAACAGCCTTTTTTTTCTCTGACAGAGAATAACAAAACAATAATCTACTGCAGCAGGAAGGACTACACTCACCTCCAGGAAGTCTTTAGGGGCATAAACAGGCCTGAAGCGACTCAAATCTAAACACACACAAAAAACTCTTTAAAAGACATTTAGAAGAAACACTGAACAAACTTACAGATTCTCTAAACTAGTTTATGAATTCAGTATTTCATATTTTCTAAGACATCAGAAACTCCAGCTCAAAAGAGTTGAAAAGCTTCCTGGCCTTAAATGTTCTGAAATTGCTATCAGTCATGGAAAAGCCCGTGACCTTTGACATCACAGGTGGAATAACACATGCTCTTCGATGTGCCCTAACTCCTGGACCGTGCGGGCGATCAACAGGAATCAGCGGATTCAGATGGCGAGGGCAAGTGGCTTTTTATAGTGGCTTTGCACCGCGCTGCGTAACAGTGCAAAGCTGCTTTTCTGCGTGTCAGAATCTGCCCGAGAACTGTTGATTGTGTAAACGGTTGACGAGTCAAAAGAACACTGGAGCTAAAGCTCCGCTGTTAAAATGTTAAAACTGCAAACTATGGCTGCCTTCACATCGCCCTAAGCTCATTCCACTAATTCCAATGAAAGGTCGGTGTAAATCCGCAATCAAGACTCACTATACCAGTTTCCTCAAGCGTTTTGGGGCTTTACGTACAAAACGCGCCGCCATTGAACGCAGGTTGAAAGTGGAACTTTGACCAATCAGGACTCGGATTCGGTGGCGACGTTTGAATGGCGTCTCTATTAAATCATGGAAAAGCCAACTACTTGAAAATTGATCGTCAAGAAGAAATTAATAATTGCGTTTTTCATATTAACTTGCCCCTCAACTGGGGCGCAGTGTGAAAGCTGTGAAACGGTTGGCACTTTCCGTGAACTAAAAGGAACTAAAGCTGTGAGTGGCGTTGCTACCCGCCCTCAACCTGCGCCTCCGGCCTCTACGCACCACAGCCCGGGTCTAGGCACCACCGCTGCTGTCAGCACCCACCTTTGACCCAATCCCACTTACTGAGCAGCCACTACGCGCATCTAACTCCTCCTTCTCTTTCTGTAAGGCTAAGCAAGTGGCTAAATTTGCTAGCATGACGATCAGCATCATCAACCGACGCAGAAAAACACATTGCTTGAGATGCTAATGATGCGAACTATGCCTCTACAAAGGATTACTAAAAGAGACGCCATCAAGTCCCTGATTGGTCAAAGTTTGACTTGCTTCAATGGCTGCACCTTTGGCACGTAGAGCCCGAAAACGGTCGCACAAACTTGCCTAGCGTTCATCCGCAATCACATTTTCACTGAAAGTGATCAACTGAACGTGCGCTGCCAAGGGTGGTGTGAATGCAGCTTAACGCGTTCATACTTTTATCAGAAACACGATGCTTATGTAAAAAAAAAAAGTTTTCAATCAATTCTTTATGACATTCATGATATTTCTCAGACAGGATTTTTCTAAGTTATAAATCTGATCCTCATTTTTTTCTATATTTACTACACAGACTTTCCTCTGATGCCTCTGTAAACTTTTATCAGCTTTATCCGCACAGGTCAAAAGAAAAAGCGCACGCCAAGTGGGACTTCCTCCCGCCAGCCCGGCTGTAAATTCAGGAGGCGCATGGGTGGAACGAAGGCGACGCTACCATTTAAGACGGAAGGACTGGGGCGCTGCATGTGATCGCAGCGCGGAGAGAGAGGTCTGGAAAGCCTCTATATTCAGTCTAAACTATTTACAGCCCCAGAACAATACATCCTAAATGTTATTACATGCCCCCCTCAAACTATGAATGCACTCCAGGGACACTAGATTAGTGGGTTCTCCAGAAAATGTCGGGAAAAGAAGAAGAAAAAAATCGCTTTTTTCTTTGTATGTGTGAAGAATTGGTGACCAGTTTTGCAGATTCCTGCAGGATGTTTGGAGCGCGCTGTAAGCGCAGAACTACATGCAATAGAGTCGAGAAGAAGAGATGAAACAGAGTTAGAAACTAAAACACCTGTACAGAGAACAAACACAGAGGTGGCACATTTGATTTAGAGATACGCCATGTTACAGCCCACACATACACACACACACACACACACACATCAACACTAATCTTTCAAATGAGGCAGATTGCCCAGAGCCAAAGCCCTGGATAATGTCTACAGACCTGGTTCGTCTGTGCCCATCTCGTTCCACTTGTTGGCGAGATCCTTCTGCTCGCCTGCAGGCCTCTGTAAGGCATAAAGACATCCAGAGTGTCAGGACAGGAGTGGACTTTCTGCACATGCGAATGATTAAAGACCCACCCCGATAAAAGTTGTGTTTTGAACATCAGCGTTTTTCTGATGATGGAGGACGTATATAGAGAAAATAAAGCTCAAAATTGTATTTCTGAGTATTATATTTATTCAAATCGTTGTGAATCAGGAGCAGATGAAAAAAATGCCGTTATTATGACATGAATTTATGCTAGGTGGGCCAGACTCTCCCAGCTCCGCTCCATTTGGATGCATCCACTTGTTTGACTAATAGATTCGCATACGTTAGGCCTGCACAATTAATCGCGATTTCAAGCTGTGCACTATCCATATCGCAAGTCAGCAAAAATCCCATCAAATGGTAAACCTTTAATGTGTAAAAACAATCTTATGGCAACTTGACCTATTTAATGAATTGAATAAATCCCTTTATGCATTTGACCAATCAGATGGAGCCCCTCACGTTGTTGACCAATCAGATGGAGCCCCTCACATTGTTAACCAATCAGATGGAGCCCCTCACGTTGTTGACCAATCAGATGGAGCCCCTCACATTGTTGACCAATCAGATGGAGCCCCTCACGTTGTTAACCAATCAGATGGAGCCCCTCACGTTGTTAACCAATCAGATGGAGCCCCGCACGTTGTTGACCAATCAGATTGAGCCCCTCATGTTGTTGACCAATCAGATGGAGCCCCTCACGTTGTTGACCAATCAGATGGAGCCCCTCACATTGTTGACCAATCAGATGGAGCCCCTCACATTGTTGACCAATCAGATTGAGCCCCTCACGTTGTTGACCAATCAGATGGAGCCCCTCACATTGTTGACCAATCAGATGGAGCCCCTCACATTGTTGACCAATCAGATGGAGCCCCTCACATTGTTGACCAATCAGATGGAGCCCCTCACGTTGTTAACCAATCAGATGGAGCCCCTCACGTTGTTAACCAATCAGATGGAGCCCCTCACATTGTTGACCAATCAGATGGAGCCCCGCACGTTGTTGACCAATCAGATTGAGCCCCTCATGTTGTTGACCAATCAGATGGAGCCCCTCACATTGTTGACCAATCAGATGGAGCCCCTCACGTTGTTGACCAATCAGATGGAGCCCCTCACATTGTTGACCAATCAGATTGAGCCCCTCACGTTGTTGACCAATCAGATGGAGCCCCGCACGTTGTTGACCAATCAGATTGAGCCCCTCATGTTGTTGACCAATCAGATGGAGCCCCTCACGTTGTTGACCAATCAGATGGAGCCCCTCACGTTGTTGACCAATCAGATGGAGCCCCTCACATTGTTGACCAATCAGATGGAGCCCCTCACATTGTTGACCAATCAGATGGAGCCCCTCACGTTGTTAACCAATCAGATGGAGCCCCTCACGTTGTTAACCAATCAGATGGAGCCCCGCACGTTGTTGACCAATCAGATTGAGCCCCTCATGTTGTTGACCAATCAGATGGAGCCCCTCACGTTGTTGACCAATCAGATGGAGCCCCTCACATTGTTGACCAATCAGATGGAGCCCCTCACATTGTTGACCAATCAGATTGAGCCCCTCACGTTGTTGACCAATCAGATGGAGCCCCTCACATTGTTGACCAATCAGATTGAGCCCCTCACATTGTTGACCAATCAGATGGAGCCCCTCACATTGTTGACCAATCAGATTGAGCCCCTCACGTTGTTGACCAATCAGATGGAGCCCTATTCTTAGATGTTCTCCTCCTAATGTCCTGTAATTTGGAGAAGATTTTAAGGTATTTTGACTCCTATTTGAATTAAACTTTTGCAGTGAAATGGAAACGTTTTTGTTGTTTTTGCTAATTGTTCATTTATCGCAAGTCATAACATCATCACAATATTGATCACTAATATCACATATTGTGAGTCTTCCTCATATCATGCAGCCCTAGCGTACGTCTTAGGTTTCCTCGTCTGAGCTGAAATCTGGATCAAAACTGTACTGCTGGATGGCTTTTTGTTGCAACAGTAATGTTAAATTGGGGGTGTGAGGAGCTGTAAGCTAGCAGGAGAGAGTGGAGACGGAGAGTGACGGGAGGAAAAGGCAGGGTTACTTTACACCACATCTCAGAACGCAAGTTTCTAATGATCTCCTGCCGCTCTGCAGAAATTATGTCTTAGAAAACGACATGGTATGAACATAACTGAAGAGCACTGGGAACGCTTTGAAAAATAGATTTAAAAGATAATCAGAGTGGGACTTTAAGCACAAGGATTGATTTTTTTGTTGTTGTTGCAACATTTCAGCTCTGTAGGAAGAAGAATGCGACACAGAAACTGCATTTCGGGACCCAAAACGACCTACCATGCGAGCCAGAGGCACTCCGAGTTCCGTACTCATGCTGTTGAGGCTTTTGAGAACCCGCTTCTCCCAACTGGCCTGTCAGAGGAGAACACACACTTCCATCCTCTGATATCAAAGTACATTTTTGTGTAAATTGGGTCATGCTCGTTGGGTGAAGACCGCACAAATCAGGAACGCGGAGGAAGCGTGAGTGAGAGGTGACAGAGATACGAGGAGACAGACTGACCTGCGCTTTGCGCATGTAGGCCAGCGGCTCTTTGAGATGCTCGGCGGGAGTGGTGGGATGGCACTGAGGCAGCTGGCTGCAGAGGCAAGGGGAGACGTGAGAACTGAGGAATTCACAGTGCAGAAATATGCGTCTTTTAGGACAAAAATGCACAAAAAATCCAAAAATAATGATAGAAATCCTTTCTTAAGTAGAAGTTTTCTTGAAAAGCAGCTCGTCACCGTCAGCGCCCTGCGAGCAACGCCGCTCAGATGAGTCACAGCTAACCAGACATGCAACATGTGTCTCATCAAGCCTGCTTACGGCATCTTGAATGACTCAAGGTCTCGCTGCGTTAAACAGCGTCCGGACTAATCTAAACATCCATGATGGCGAGCAGGACAAACCAGTGGCGAAGAGGAAGCATCAGTCATCAACAGCAGTTCAGCAAGAAAAGCTTGAAGACGATGAAAAGGAGGATTTTAACACATTCTCGTGGAATTCCTCTGATAAAATTAAGACTGAAATCGCATTTCTCAGTATTTCTTTATTCAATTCGTGGTAAATCAGGAGCAGACGAAAACATGCTCACAACTCAGAGGGTAATTTCTAAAGAACTCCTGATGCTCTGCAGAAACTATGTCCTAAAAAATGACACAGGTTTTAGATTTTGGTTAAAAACAGGATCATCATAATTAAAGACCACTGGGAAGCACTTTAAAAATAGCTCAGAAGATGATGGGAGTGGGACTTTAAATCAAGCTGTTGGGATCTGTTTTACCAGTATTTTATTTGAAATTGTTCGATCCTTTGTTTCAGAAAATATTCAGTTGGAATTGCTATGGTTAAAGAGTTTTTTGTGGAGGCACAAATCAAATTAAAATTCTGTACATTTGTCATCTTACCTGCAAAAGGTTTATTCTTTGTTAATTTGTCTTTATTTTTTAATCATTGCATTATTTAATAACTGAAATGGGTTTGATATAGATTCATCTATGGTCATTCTTGATTGTATTACTTTGAAGGTTTAAAATGAACGAATGAATCAAATCAATCAAACGATTGCCTTGTCAATTTGTTCGAGTCTCCCAGCGTTTATAAGCATCTTATGGCGGACAAACAGAACAAAACATGTCTTTGGGTTACTGAGGTCACAAACACAACAGGATAAATATAAAGTGTTTCCAAACTCCATCCTCCTGTCCTGAGGAAGTCCACAAACCTCCCTGACTGTCACTTACCCGTGCAGCTCTCTGTAAACAGCATTCTGCAGCCTTTTTTCCCAGCCTGGAAAAGAGAGAAAAACACCAAAGACATACATTGATGTCGACGAGCTGCAAAGCTAAACTAACAAATTGAGTGGGGAAAACATTAAAAAACAAACCGGATGCTTTGAGAAAAGCGCGCACATCTTCTTTTAAAGACTCCAATTTGATCTCTGGTCGATGTAAACAGTCCTAGAAAAGCGCCATCGTTAAACAGGTCGGGCGTTTCTGCAGTTGAAAGGTGATGTTTTGTCGGTACCGGAAGCTGTGCGCATCCTCGTTCGCCGGATGCTAGCCTACTCACTTTAGCTTGTCGCTCCAGCTGGGAGTGTAAATGGCTTCCTCTGAGGCGCTGCACGATGTGCGCAACGCTCGGGGAGAAGTCGGTGCCGTCCTCCATGCTCCTGGTTCCGTTTGGGGCTCCGGCTTCACCTGTTCTGTTGTTGGTGTTGTTAGCATCCTAGGAAGCAGCTGCAGCTGCCTGCTTCCAGCAGAGGTTACTTAGCAACCGAGGTCGGGTACGTGCCGGAAACAGAAGCCGCCCGACTTTAGTTCCGACACAGAAAGAAAGCATCTTTTTTCTATGTATTAATTTATTTAATTTAATTTTTGTGTTCGTTTGTTTTTTTGGTTGTTTGTTTGTTTGTTTGTTTGTTTGTCTTGCCAGTCAGTCATTTATCTAACTTGCTAGTTAGTTTTAATCATTTTGTCAGTCAGTCAGTTGGTTACTTAGCTGACTAGATAGTTTTAGTCATTTAGTTGGTCTGTCAGCTAGGTAGCTAGTTCGTTTTAAATATACGTATATAAATATATGTAATATGTATATGTAATATGTAAACATATATAATTAAAGAGAAATACACAAGAAGTAATTTGTGCGCATAATTATGTGGTTTTAAGTTTGTATGAGGCTTAAAAACATGATTATACTTAGGTGAATATGATAATAACAAAATACTTTAATACAAATGTACTGAATTCAATAAAAGCAGGGTTAACATTGTTAAAAATTAATTTCTGCAACAAAAGAAGTCATATGATGAAATGAACATTTAACACTAGTTTATAGTTATTATATACATATTTTTTACTTTCTCAAAAGAAAATAAGTACTTATACTCAGTTACATTTACTATAATAACCTGTGAGAAGTAAACAAACAAAAGGCGTATTTTTACTAAACCATTTTTGGACACTCTACAAACTCACAAATTTACTGCAGTAATTCTATATTTTACAACCTGTAATGAAGTTATAAAATATACCCATAAACTAGCTAAAGCTAATATGTAATGCCTGAGAGCTTCAGCCTGTAGACTTTTTTTTTCTTTTTGAGAGATTGTATACAGTAGTTATATCTCAGCCGCAATGTGCCTCCAACCGGGATACATTTGATTCAACTTTCCAAGATTAAAAGTTGGATCAAATAAGCCAGGAAAATGTCGAGCTCCATGCCTGGTTCATTACTCCTCTCGGACTCACGTGACACGCTGCTACGCGACAGGACATTCGCTAACATCTGACATACCCACGTATGAAATTTCGTTATAAATGCGTGATATATGTGATTTATAAGTGTTTCTTGCGTTCTTCATTCGTTGATGGACGCAGATGTCCGTCGAGGGTTTCAGTCGACGGGTTTTCACGTGAATTATGTCTTTAGGTCAGTTGAGATTTAGGCAGTTCATGTGTATTGTATGTCGTTTATACGCAATCATTACGTAAATCTTAGGCAAGTGCGCATTACAATTTTACTTGATGCATTCGCAAATTTATGGCTTTCAACGACCGTTCCACGTATGGTAATGTATTTCCAACAGGCTTTGTACCACCGAGGTGACACTTTTATATCACGCATACGGCGAACATATCACGTCAAAATTCCGTCATTGACACACGATCAGTTTAAACAGTGCAGTAATCACGCACGCTTCATGTGCGACTTTGATTTACATGTTCCTGGCGAAATTTTATCCATACTTCTGTGGTTTTAATGTGGTTCCTTTGTGATACATCTGTGAAAATTTAACCTGAAGACCACATTTCTCACTTTTTCTATTTATGTTCTAGTATGATTATTTCTCATCCATGCAACAGTTAGTTATTGTTGTAGTTATTGACACTCCATAAAAAAAGGTTAGCCAGCCAACAAACGAGTGAGCGAGTTATGTTCCAGAACTAGCCTGTTAGTGAGGAAAACTCCAAGAAACATGATATTTGCGATCATCCTGTCACAATAAACACAGCTTTAGAGGAGATTACGACATCAGCCTAGTTAGCTAGCAAAAACAAAGAGTAGGTCAAAAATAAAACTAATAATATGAGAATAAAAAACATTAACCCGGTATCAAATGTTAAAAAATGTAATTACTTAGCAAATAAAAAATTGTTCATTATTTATCAATAAGTAAATATTAAGTAAAAAAGTTTAATTTGGTTCGAAGAAAAAAATGGCACAGCAACAGCTAACAGTTACTTTAGTTGAAACAAAAAGGTAAAAAAATATATATATTAAAAAAGTGAATTTGTGTATACGTACTTTTCTGCTTTCGTTAAGGCCCAATATGTTTTGCAGTCACAGTCTCAATCATACAGAGCCCGTGACCTGACATGTCTAAAAAAAATAATTAATTTGTTCCCACGAAATAATTAATTCACCAGATAAGTCATTCATAAAATTATATGTGAGCAATACTTGGATTTACAGCAGATACCTTCACATTTCTGTCTGTGTATATTTCATTACAATGCATGGAAGACACGGAGGATGATTAGAGATCAGATTTATTTATCTTAAAAAGCTCCACAAAAGCATCCGTCCATGTCTGAGTCCTTTCACATCCTGGTATGCTCTCCGTCCTGCCGCAAAGCCGCTTTCCGCTGCTCCATCCGTGTCTCTGTGACCCACATCAAAGGGGAAAAATAAAAACAAGACTCAAACCCAGGGATATATTTATTATTGTCTCAATGAAAATAGGAGAAATATTATAAGATTTAGGAGGTCCGAACTAACTGCTTCCCCATACCGCAGTGGCTGCCCGTCTGCCGGCCAGCCACCTGCCCGGATTCCGGTGTGGGTACCAAAACTGTTCGGCTTGCAATAACTGTTCGGGGGCCTGACGCTAATGATGACATCATGCTACGGTAACCCCACTTGGACAAACTACGTAGCATCGAGAACTGCTCAGGGTGCACATGTTTTCATTTCACGCTTCCTTTTGTAACCTAAAGTTCTTTTCCTTCATAATATTTGTCTGACATTACGGCTGTTCTGTGCCGGACTCAGGAGAACTGGGTCTCCCGGGAGATTTGTATCTCCAAGCAGAGAAGCAGCTTTGGGACGGTGTGTGCTAGCGGAGGCGGCTTTTGAATGAACAGTCTGAGAAACAATCATGAATTTTGTGTTTTCAGTCGAGTCCAGACAATAGAAAGGCTGATGTTAATCCAGTGTAAATTCATCCACGACTAAATCATGTTGTTAGCACGTATTAACCTAATCCTAACCCGTCTTCCAGGTCCGTTTTGCCAATAATAAAGCACTGGACGCTTGGATTAAAAAAAACTAGAAGTGAACATGCACTTAATACTATTCATAACAAAAATGAAAGCTGGTTTAGACGTTTATCTCACTCTATGTCGGAGTTTTGTTTGTTTACAACGGAACTCATAACTTCTTCTTCTTCTATGGTGGTCATTTTTCCGGACCAATCACTATCATACACGTCATTGGACTAATGTACAGCTAGTCAAATAGAGTGACGTCATCGTTAGTCGCAGACCCCCGAACGCTTATTGCAGGCCGAACAGTTTTGATACCTACATCGGCATGACAACCAAACGTGCTCCGCTGCTCTGGCGGCACACAGCGGCTCTCTGTCTGTCGTCCCGCCAGCCGCCCAGCGTAGCGATCACCTCGCTATAGTCAATGGAAACAGCAATGATGCAATGGAAAAATATATTTTATATTTGCTTCAAACCAATTATCTTATTTACAATAAAGATGTAACCAGAAGCACTAAAGTTTATTTCTGATTGAAAATATGGGGTGTGTAAGCGGTCACAATTATTTCGTGGGAACTAACTAGGTTGTTTTTTTTCCCCATGTCAGGTCACAGGCGCCATAAAATTACCCACCCACACACACACACACACACTTTCACACAATGACGCTGGATCCAGCGTAGCACATGGTGCCAATCTGTAAGCACCAGGAGCAATGATGGGTTTAACGTCTTGCCTATGGACACGTCAACACATGGGCAAGCAGACCTCCGATCAGAGGTTGACCGCTCTACCTCTGCACCTGAGCTGCCTCCTTTTTGGGGGTTTTAGAGTTAAAAAACCTGCTGGTTTGTCTGGACTGCTGTCATATTTTCTGCTGAGAAAATTGAACAAACAGGGCAAGCCTCGACACGTCTTTTCAGCTCGTCTGCGCTCGTTTGTCTGTGAGTGACATCCAACCAGGCCCCTTTTTCTTTCTCAACTGAATTCATTCTAATGTATTCTATTGTGTTGTTCTACTCAGATAGGAATGTCTGACACAGAAAAAACACAAATAAAAAAGAAAAGAAAAACACAATCCAGTTTTGCTCTAGCAGGTCTTTGAATATAGTGATGCCTTTTCTTGTTTTTTTTCTTTAAACAATCCATCTTCATGCCATAATTCCTTGTTGGGACACGGACTAACAGTTTGAAAGTGCATCTTGGCATTTTGAAGCGCAAGACAGCAGGAAAACGAGTGACCTTTAAGCCGAGAAATCCGACACATGTAGAGAGAAAGTCACCTTCTTTTAGTTCGGTTTGGATTTGTCCATCATGGAATTCACTCCTAGGTTGATCTGTTTCTCCTCATGCATGAAGAAGAAACCCCCCCCCCCCCCCCCCCATCACTTCTTGGCTCGTCCCTCCGTGACAAGGCTTTTCTCCTTGTTTTAATGGGACGCCAACAGTGTGATCACAATCATCACTTTGATAGAGAAGGGGGGAAAAATCATTACAGATATCTTTTTGTGCGTGTGCGTGCGTTTTTGTTTTTCTGTTGTAAAAACTAAATGCCTCGAGGGCTGAAGTTCAGCTTGTCTAGTTTTTCCAGAAGGGGATCCCAGTTCCTTTGAATTGGAGTCATACATTTGCCCAATAAATCTCAGTAAAAGTGACAGTGTGGAGCCTTCCCAAGGACAGTGGTAGACACTAGAAAAGAGGCCCCGCCCACACCTGTCAGAATCATTGTAATTATTTTTTATTGCCCTGTCTGTCCACATAGTATAGCTGACGTGCCTCGTCTCATCCGATGTCAGTGGCTGAGCTTCAACGTGGGAGGCTGCCTTGAGCCAGCAGGTGCTTTATTTTTATTTTTTAGTAAAGCACAATTTTCTGCTGTCATCTTTGGTCACTTCGATTTCTGGTTTCAACATTTATTGCTTTTATTTTCATCAGAATTTCTTCTTTGCAGATAACAGAAAATATACCAAAATATGCAGGGGGAGGGGGTGTTTTAAAAAAAATGTAAATGTCACATTTTTGTGTGATCTGTAGAATGTTAAAGGGGCCCTTTTTTGGATTTTAGCCCAAGCCCCCTAAAAAGCTCAACAGCGCCCCTGGTTATAGAATTTTGTGCATTTTTCTATGAATGCAAAAAAATATTGAAAACCAGCAACATCCACTGGGTATTATGGGATGTTAAATTATGGGAGCTGTTTGCTATTTCTCCACCAATCAGAACAATTAGAGAGAGACTCAGAGGAAAGCCATTAACATTGTAAACAGGTTTGTGTGAATCTGTCTGAAACCAAAAAAAGACTTCACATTAATGCTTCATTTTTAACTAGGTTTTAAAATCAGGAAAAATTAAGATATTTTGGTCATATTTTACCAAAGAGTGTTTTTTTGGTTTTTTTTAGAGTGGGAGGAGCTGAGAGTCCTATAGGAGGGCTGAGCTGAGCAGAGCGCAGGCTTCCACATGTTGTCAGCAGCTGGAAGCGCTACAGGAGAGCAGCGCGTCGGAGCGCCACTTTTCTCACTTCATTAGAAACAAACACTTTATTTTTATTTGATTTTTACCACTTGTCAATTTGGGGATTTTTCCCCCTCCTAATATTGTTTTTTTGCAGCATGACTGCCGATGCTTTTGCAACAGATTTGACTTGATCCCCCTAAAAGAGACGCCATGGGGGACTCGTTTACCACCATGATCGCTTACATTTTCAATTCCACCGACGTGAACAGGATTTTGTGCAACGTCACAGGGTTTAAGAATTTTTCAGAGTGTGACACCGAGAGAAAATTCGAGGACAAAGGTACAACTTAAGTTTTGATTTTTAATCCAAAATGGTGTTAAAATAATTCAAATAACTGCTTTGTTACGTGACACAAAGTCCACGTTTAATGCGCCAAATCGACTCAAGCTTGTGTCTAATGAGCGACTGCTTTGGGCATTTTTCCTGCGTCAGTGCGCATTGCGCGCATTACGCGCATGGCTCAGGTCTTCCATAAAAGCGTGTGGAGTCAGCGCACACTGGTTGTGCACGGCCAAGTGAACAGGGCTGCATGATGTGCGCCCTTCAAGGACACGAAAAAGAAAGACATGCATCAGTTTGGAATAATCTGGAGAAAGCTGCAGCAGCCCAAAGGGGAGGGAAAGTGGCACACAGTAGCCATTAGTGCTTGATTCACAATTTGATGAATGTTGTGGAGAAGTTTGCTTGAGGGATGTTAGAGCATTTCAGACTGAGTGAGAAGATGGTGAGTCAAAATAGCTGGCAGCTTGAATTCCGACAGTTGGTGTTTGTGTGTCTCCCAGACATCGACAAGACCGTCCGGATTTTCCTCTACTGCCTGATCTTCCTCCTCAGCTTGTTGGGCAACAGCCTCATCATCGCAGTGCTGGTGAGGAACCGGAGGATGAGGACGGTCACCAACCTGTTCCTGCTCTCCCTGGCTGTCAGCGACCTCATGGTCTCTCTGGTGTGCATCCCCTTCACCTTCATCCCCAACCTCATGAAAAACTTCATCTTCGGCATCGGCATGTGCAAGCTGGTCATGTACTTCATGGGTATGTGCCACTGAAATGTCACCAATACAGCTGCAGCAAGAGCTGCAGTCTGCTTTCCAAGTGTGGAGATTCACTGAAACAAATGATAAAAAGCTGCTTTGTTGCAAATCAAAGAAAAACGTTCAATATTATTTTAGTTTTCATTTATTAAAACTACTTTATTGTGAACATTTGAAGCAAACAGAAATGATCCATGGCTGAGCAGCCACTGCTATTCTTGCTGCTACAAATAATTTTTTTCTTACAGGTGTCTTTTAAAAAAGATTGTTTTCCCCTCTTTTTGGTAAGAAATCTGTAATAAAATGTAAATAAAATATTGCAGTTTGAGAGCTCCAGAGGTGATTTAGAAATACTGATTCTAAAGTTTTAGTCTGATTTCCAAATAACTGATAAGGATAACAGTTTAGTAGCAAAAAAAATAACCTTTTCAAAATTATATTAGTTTTATCAATGTAAAACTACTTTTTTGTCAAACATTTAAGCAAAAAGTTGTTTTTGAGAAACAGAAATGATCAATGTATGACAAATTATCACTGTATTTTATCTACTCCTACCTTCTTTGGGTTCTTTTTTTGTCTATTTTATACATTCAAATAAAGCAAACAGAAAACTCCTAAGAAAATTGTTTGTAAAACATCCTACAAAAGATTAGATTTTGTTTTACAAGTAGAAAAACATAAGCCACTGCTATTCATGCTGCTACAAATCCTTTTTTTCTTACCAAAACATTTTTTCCACCTTTTTTTTTTTTTTTTGGTATAAAAACATTTAAAATGATAGAAATATATCTATTGCAGTTTAAGAGCTCCTGATGGGATTTAGAAACCCTGATGCTAAAGTTTTAGTCTGGTTTCCAAAAAAACTGATTTAAAAAGCAGTTTTGTTGCAAAAAATAAACATTTTCAATATAATATTAGTTTTAATGACGTAAAACTACTCTGATGTCAAACATTTGAGCAAAAAGACATTTTTTGAGGCAGAAATGATCAACGAATGAGAAATTATGATCATAATTCATCGACTTCTACCCTTCTTGGGTTTTTTTGGGTCTCTTTTGCCAATTTAAAATAAAAAACAAAAAATAAGCAGGAAAAACCAAATATGTGTGAGACGTCTAAAGGTTATAACTTATATTGCAAATAGAAAAATTTTGCCATTGTTTTTTTATGCTACAAATCAGTTTTACTAACAGATGTCTCACTAATTTTCTTTCTTTTGTAAAAAATCTGGTATAGAATTAAAAATAAAAGACAATTTTTTTTTGCAGTTGAAGAGCTCCTGAAATCTGGGGGGGTTTAGTCAGTCAACCTCAACGCCAAACTTTGCTTCCCGGGAGGTCGTGAACCAGCTGAATGCATGAGCGACAATTTTCTGCACCAGAGAAACACATTTTGAAAATAGCTCAGCGTTAGTAAAAGATACGCATTTTCTTTCTTTTTGTGACCTCGATTTGGAAACAGACAAGAGAGCTGACACATGCGATCAGATCAGCAGCGGAGAAAGACAGACACCTCTAACACTGCAGTCAGCGGCGGCCGCTGCCCTACATTCTACCTGCCAGAGAGGAGCAGAAATGACAGGCTTTCCCACGATGCCGTTGGACGCTGCAGGGACCCTTTAAGCTGAAATGCAACGGGATATTCCTCTGCAAAAAATCACAAGGTTCCCTCATGAAAGCTGGCTTTGTGGATAATCCTTCAGATTCTAGCCGTTTCTGTTTCAAAACAATGAACATGAGGAAAATGTCAGAAAACGTTTTGTCTAAACGCCACGTAGTCTAAAAACTACCAAATAAATAAAAGCAAAACCAGCTGTTTTTCCGTGTGTGCCATCATTAAAACAGCATTTATTTCAACTCGGCGCCCCTTTTCTCAGCTTCCTCATGTCCACTTTGATTATTCTCCCAAATAAGTGACAAAAAAATCTATTACTATTTTAATGATGACAAAGTGCAGCTTGGTTTTACTATTTGCTCAGAGAGATTCACCTGACTCCTATTCAGTCAAAAATAGTGAAAACTTGCTTATAAATGTGACTTTTCTCATAAATTCAAGGGAAAAATATGGAAAGAATATCTATCAAATGTAAAATATGGTTTTAGTGTTTACCAAAGAGCAAGTATTTTTGGTCAAAAACAGTCGTGGGGTAGCAGTTATAAATGTGTCATATTATCAATTAAAAGAGACTTTTAATAAAAAAAAAAACAATAACTGCCCTCTCAGATTAATTTTAATTAAATTTCATGGGTAATATGCATTTAATGCTTACTCATGGTAAGATACCACATGAACAGCAATAATCTGTTTAATTTAGGTGGATTTTTTTTTTTTTCTGCATTTGATGCGTTCAAATCAGTCCAGCATGAGAGAAAAACTAGATTTTTTTTCTTCAGACACCTCAGTTATTGGATTCCCTTCCTGGAGTAATGTTCAAATCTGGGATTTTATTTAATCCTTCATCTCTTGAACACACTCGTAGTTTTATGCTTTCTAAGACAATTGAACCAGCTATGTTCACGTCTCCTCTTCGTGTCTTTTCATGTCAGTTTTGCAGCGTTTTGGCGCAACTAAGCCATGCAGTCAGAAAAATTCATGGGTTTATTTTTTATTTAATTTTTTTTTTAACCAATTTTTAGAAGCAAGTTCCAAAACAAAAGAGAAAAAGCAGAAAGCATAACTATAGATAATATAGATCAAAGTAGGGCCTCATTTCTTTAAAATGAAATTAACATTTTATTTAAAATAAAACAAAACCTCTAATATTAAAGATATAATGCTCTAGAATTATTGTTCTTTTGGTTTTTCACTTCAAATAAGCATCACATGTGATAAGATGATGATGATGATGATGATGTGTCACCTTACCTCACCATTTCATTTTTGTTCATCCAGGCGTTTGAAATCTTCCATACAGGCAGCTTCAAAGGAGATGAGTCAACGCACTCAGGCACAGCAAAAAGGAAAAAAAATGTTCCCCGTGATTCTGATAAATTGACTTGTTTCTTCCTCATCCCCACATTAAGAGTCCGCCGGGACCTTTGGAACAAGGTGAAATCGGTACAGGCGATCCATTTATGAATAACGTTTGATGCAATTAACAGGCCCGAAGAGGAAATGCGATTTTAATTTCCCTCTTCACTTCCTGCTGCTGCCTTTAGCCGTACAGGCTGTCTTTAGGGATTACAGCCTCATTTGTCTGGGTGTTTACCTTGCACCTATTTATAGGTTTTATTTTGAAGGACTGCAGCGTAGACACTGTTGTCATTTTAGCTCAGTTTAATGTACTAAATAAACAAAAAAACATTACAAAAACCCTCTTCACACACATAAAAAAACTTGATAAAGTTAAAGGGAAAATCCTATAGAAAAGGTAGAAGTAGTTACCAGAACCTGATAAACTTTGGTTTGGCTAGGCAACAAAAGAGCACTAGCAGTTTCCGTAAAATCAGCAAAAATGTGACTCAAAATGCCACAAAGTTGATTAAAATCAATAAAAATGTGACTAAATAATTAGCGTTAGCATTTGATAACAAAAGTTTTACTGAAATTTTAAAAAACTTGACTCTAAAGAGCTCTAGCACTCAATGATGAGTTTACAGAAATCAACAAAAATTTAGCAGAACATTTGATGCTAAAAAAACGGCGCTAGCATTGGATGACAAAAGTTGTTCTGAAATCAACAAAAATTTCACTCTAAAACAGACTGCTAGCATTTGATTACATTGTCTTTACTGAAATAAAAAAAATTGACACCAAGAAAAAAGCATTTGCATTCAATGGGTAATTTAATTTAACAAATTGAATTTAACAAAAATTAGACTTAAAATTTGATGAAAAGAAATAGCGCTAGCATTTGATGGCAAAAAGTTGAATGAAATCAACAAAATATCAACGCTAAAAAAAGTGCTAGTATTTTACTGAAATAAATTTAAAAAAAACCTTAAAGGGCGCTAGCATTAAAGGACAAAAACTTTACTGAAACCAACGGAAATTTGACACTGAAAGAAAATCCTAGCATTTGATTCAATTTTATTCTTATTATTAATTGTATTCTTTTATTGTTTTATTGCTTTTATTGTTCAATTGATTTTATGGTTTTATTGTTATTGTTTCTTTATTGCATCATATTGTTTGTGATTTTATTGGATTTTATGTTAAGCACTTTGGTTGCCTTGGCTTTTATAAGTGCTATACAAATAATAAATTGATTAATAATAAATTGATTGATTGAAAATGTTTTTACCAAAATGAAAAAAGAAAAAAAAATGACACAGAGAAAAAGCACTCTCATTCATTGACAAAAATGTTACAGAATTCAACAAAAATCTGACCTGTAAATTTGATGCAAAGAAGTGCTAGCATTTAATGACAAAAATGTCACACAAATCAACAAAAATTCTTCTTAGAATTTGATGCAAAGAAAGAGCTAGCATTCAATGACAAAAAGTATTAAATCTACAAAAAAATGCACTTAAAATTTGGCGCCAAGAAGGAGTGTTAGCATTCGATTCCAAAAAGTTACCAAAATTAACTATAATTTGACTTGAAATCTCTGTGTTTTGCTTTGTTTGTTTATTTAAACAATTTAAGTATTTTTCAAGATTTTTAGGGCAAACCTTTTTCCACCTAAAGTTACCCAAAAAATGTAGAATTGTACCACACAACATGGGGTAAAATACCTTTTTGCATGCAGCATAGTACGACAGAACAGCGTTTCTTTAATTCAATTTACTAAAAGAGAGGAGATTTTGTTAGCGACATCTGAAGAACACCTATATATGATATACAGCAACCCTTCGACCATTAGCATGATCAGGGTGAGTCAGCTGATTCTGACGTGAAAAAACAGCTTTACGCTGTTACAATAACACTTTACGCTAACACCTCACTGCTGTAAAGTGTTGCGTAGCAGCGCAAAGCTGTATTTCTTCGTTTTAGAATTCGCTGGAATGCCACGAATTGTGTAAACAGTTGAAGAGTTGCTATTTGTTTGTTTGCGTGTGTGTGCTTGCCCTATTTGTTGCACCGGTAACGTTAGCTTGGGATTGTGAGGGGCTGTAAGCTAGTGGGACAAAGTGTGCACAAACGGATGATGGGAAAGGAGGACGGAGTGACTCCATGTCAAAGGTCCCTCCCACAAATAAGAGGTCAATTTTAAAGAACTGCTGCTGCGCTGCAGAAACTATGTCCCCTTTTTGGGTCTATATGACCCGTTCCTTCTGTCCGCAGGGGTAGCTGTGAGTGTTTCCACCTTCAACCTGGTGGCCATCTCTCTGGAGCGCTACAGTGCCATCTGCAACCCCCTGACTTCCAGGGTATGGCAGACCAAATCCCATGCCGCCAAAGTCATCACCACCACCTGGGTGGCTTCCTTCATCCTGATGCTTCCCTACGCCATTTTTAGCACCGTGGAATCCAACAACAGCGCTATTAAAATGTGCCGCCTGGTGATGCCAAACGACACCAGCTTCCAGTCTTGGTAAGCTGAACACACCTCACAGGTTTCTCAGACTTCCAGGCTGCAAAAAATAGCTGGATTCAGGTGGCCGCTCTATTGATTTTTCCCAGCCTCGGCGTCCGTCCAGCAGCCAGTTTTCTGACAACAAACAGATTTCAGTGAAAGCACACGAATGGACATGTTGTAGATTTGGTCTGTTTGTAGATTGACTTTGTTTTCAAATGAGCCAACATCTGTTTCAAGACATGTTTTTGACTCAATAGTACAAATTGTTTATTTCTGTAGGTACGTGTCTCTGCTCTTGGTGCTATTTTTGATCCCCGGCATCATCATGATGACAGCCTATGGACTCATCTCCCTGGAGCTCTACAGGGGAATCAAGTATGAGCTGCCCAAAAGGAAATCTAGTCGAGGTACGAAAAATTAAGGTCATCGCAACAAAATGTCCTTTTTGCTTCAAATATTTATATAACTCTGGCTAGTATTTGACAGAACTGCCTTTAATTTTGCTCAGATGTCTTAGTTGGATTTCCACAAACTGTTTTTAATAACTTTGCTCCAAATACAGTTGAGTATTGTTGTCTATGACTGGGTGTTTTTGACATGTTCTTGTGGCATTTTTCTCATGATAGAAGACATATATGAAGAAAATAGGCCGAAAATTGCATTTATGAGTACCATATTTTAAGCACTATTGGGCGTACCATCAATGAGTGGTCTAGCTTTGAACTTATGTCTTATATAAGATGCACCAAACTATAAAGCACATTAAGTGAGTCAAAAGAGTTAGAGATAAGTCTGTCAGTCTGACAGACTTTATTAAATGCGTTAACGATAACTCTAGTACTTGTTTGTGACACACTACTCATTAGCTGCATTGGAAGCATTAGCCTTGTTTGAAACTTTAGCTATGTTGGAAGCTTTAGCCACATTACAGGCATTAGACACGTTAGAAGCAATAGCCGCTTTGGAAGCGTTAGACATGTTTGAAGCGTTAGCCACGTTGGAAGCATTACCCATGGAAGCTTTATCCACATTAGAGGTATTAGCCACGTTAGAAACGTTAGCCACATTGGAAGCATGATCCATGTTAGAAGCATTAGCCATGGAAGCTTCAGCCATGTTGGAAGCATTAGCCACGATAGAAATGTTAGCCACATTAGAGGCATTAGCCACATTAAAAGCGTTAGCTGCTTTGGAAGTGTTAGCCATGTTTGACATTAGACATTAGAGGCGTTAGCTACGATAGAAATGTTAGCCACATTAAAAGCATTAGCTGTTTTGGAAGTGTTAGCTACGTTGGAAGCTTCAGCCATGTTAGAAGCATTAGCCACGTTAGAAACGTTAGCCGCTTTGGAAGTGTTAGCCAGGTTAGGGCCTTCACAAAACCTGTAATACACAGCCTTTTTTGCTGCGCTTTATATAAAGACTGATACTGTAAAAAAAAATTACTGTGGTGTCATCAACTCCAATCCTTCTTAGTAACACATAAAAAAACACAGTCTGACACCGCTACACATTAGCATGTTCACAATAACACACAACCATTTTGACAGAGCACCATTTACGTCTCAAAATCGTTTCAACATCAGTAACCAGAAAGAATCCATGCGTGAGGTCTGAGCTGGCATCTGGCTCAAAACTGTACGGTTGGATAGCTCCAATATTGCTCGCCATTTTTGTTGCACCGCTAATGCAAGGTCTGGGTTTTGAGTGGCTGTTAGCCTGTGGCAGAGCATGTAAACAGATGGATGATGGTACATAGGTGCGGGTTTCTTTGCACCAAATGACCCACAGGCACATCTTCAGAGACAAATCTAATGAACTCCTGCCGCTCTGCAGAAACTATGTTGTAGAAATCAACTGGTTTGTTTTAATTTTGGCTAAGAATGGCTTAATCATAATAAAAAGACCACAGGAAACGCTTTTACATTAGATCAAAGAACGATTGTTTTTTTTTATGGTCTTTTCTAAGTCATTGAAATCCTTGAGGTTTGCATCTCACTTGGCAGCAACTGTTCATTTTTGTGTTTTTCAAGGGAGTTTCCAAAACGTCTTTGTGGATGTTCTTTATTCCCTTCCTTACAGACCAGTGACCTCCTGTTGTTTCAGTAATGTTTCAAAACACATTGAAAATGAGCACAAGGAATAATATCCCAAAACTGTCACAAAGTTGTCTCAAACTGGTCTTCAGTTAGTCTCTGTGAGTCAGGAAGAACAAAAATGCCACTTGTATAGCACTGATGTAAAATAGCATCAGTGCTATACAAGTGTTGCGAAACACAAAACTTTTGAAGAGATTTTGCCCAAATTATTTTGGTTACGCGTATAACTTTTTTAATTTAGCACCAATTTATTTGGATTTTGTGCAATTCTTAGTAAAAATTGTCAACAATTTGCACAATCTTTCTTAAAATCTCAAGTTTTATGCTATGATGGATATCCTTGATGGTTTTTTTCCCCATGATGCTACTTATTTATGTGGTATGAAAAAGCCCCTCCAGCCTCAAAGTAGCCACACAGCGTCAAGCTGCAACCCCTGTGTTTCCTGTTTGCAGCTTCTGAACATAACAGACTCATTTCATCAGAGGACAGAGTACGTCTCCAGAAATGAATTGTCCTCTTGAGATGCTGCAAACTGGAGTAGCATCCCCTTTCAGCTCAAGATAATGTCCGGTTTTCTGTGTGACATAGCAGTGTGCTCCCGTAGAGTTTTAACCATTTAGACAGATGAGAATGTACTTTTGTGTTTCAATCTATTTATTTTTAATATCCTTTTCTCTCTCAGACAGACAAAGCAGCACCGGCAGCATTAAGCCAGGAGACAGTGATGGCTGTTACTTGCAGCCATCTAAAAGGAAAAGCCTAACGTTGGGTTCGGGTAGCTTTGGCAACTCCAGCAGCAAACAGGCGGTTGGGCGGGTGAGCTGCAGCAGCTCTGTATCCAACCTGATGGCCAAGAAGCGCGTCATCCGCATGCTCCTGGTTATCGTCTTCCTCTTCTTCCTTTGCTGGACCCCCATCTTTGTGGTCAACGCATGGAAGGCTTTTGACATGAAATCAGCCCACCATCTCCTGACAGGCGCGCCCATCTCTTTCATCCACCTGTTGTCCTACACGTCGGCCTGCGTCAACCCCATCATTTACTGCTTCATGAACAAGCGTTTCCGCCAGGGCATGTTAGCCACGTTCACCTGCTGCGGCTGCTTCAGGAAGACAAATGAAAGGAGCAGCAGCTTGGGGAGGTCTGCTGGAAGCAGAACCATTAGGGAGGAAGCCAGCAGATGGAGACCGGGGCCAAAGACCCCCGAGGAGAATGGTCATACTCCTCCAAGCGGAGCGAGCACTCGCTTTACCTACAACTGACAAGCATAAGTCAGCCTGGAGAGAACTGACTTAATATGACCACGTGACTGTAAGTGCAAGGGAGTCTTTGGTGTGTTTCAAAGTCCTGACAGTTCTTATACAACACCTTCATGAGCAGACATGTTGCTTTAGCATGGTGTGACATGATGTGTATAAAGAAGTTAATGGCTGGAGAAGCTGAAGTATACATTTAATGCTTTAAGAGCAAATCAACATGGCCAGATGTTTCCTTAAGTCAGACTCGGACTGTCTTTTGTACAGCAGTAAGTTACTGTTACGCATTCCTTTCATTGACTGTATGTGAGAACTGGACTAAGTGACACCTCCCCCCTTGCTTTCTAAACAGGAAGTACCCGCTGGTTTCAAAAAGCCAAAATCCTATAGACTTCTATAGAAAAATAAACAGCTATTATTCAGTCATTCTAATTGTCAGAATACCTATTCTTGCTCTGCTAACTTTTTTTTAACATGTTCTTGATAATCCTTTTTTATGATATTTGTTTTGTAGTGCAAGTTATAAAGTGACCAATCAGGTGCCTGAGTAAGTATGTGGTCTGACGTCGAACATTCGTGCAGTCCACTTTCAAGCGGTGGGGGTGTGGACTTCCAAGAAGCTCACTCCTGATTGGCAAAAGTGGTTGCCATAGAAACATTGACTCAGAGCGACTCGTAGCAATCACTGCCTACTGACAACATCTGACTCCAACATGGCGGCGTCCATATCGCCAAAAAATGGCAACTGAATTGAATTTATTTCATGGGAGCTGGAAGCAATTCATTTTCTACTCGTTCAGTCTAGTTCTCAAATACAGTAGCTATATGAAATATTTTACCAAGGAAATGTTGAAAAGATATTGACTTTTTGTGTCTAAATACATATTTTTACCACTTATTATGATAGTTCTCATTTGGGTTGAGCGCTTAAATCCCGCCTGATGTCAAACGACGGTTTAGGAGACAGCAACAAAGATGGAAGAAATTTAAAACGGAACTTTTAGGCTAATATGACATTTAGGTTGCAGTTCAATCTTTCAGCTAGCTTAATTGCTACAAATCTGGTGTATCCCTGAACTGTAGCTTTTCTGTCATCAGAGAGATTCTTCCCAGAGTCATTGTCAACAGGAGTCTTTTTCATTTTTGTTGGGGCGTTTAACCCCTTAAAAGTCCACAAACTATCAGATTGACAAGCAGCGAGGACTATACTGGCATTAGCGCTAGCCTGAAGCTCGCGATTCAGCAGCAGGAAAGCTTTAAGACACTTCTTAAAAGTGTTTGTTTACGCTTTCAACACTTTTAGGATGTGATTCTGAAAATATGGGGCTGAAGTACCAGTACACAGTCTCACCTGCGGAACAGGCAGGAATATTGCTAAAGCAGCTAAGCTAACAGCTAACAAGGTCTTCAAATTCTGCCAAGTAAGCACATATGAATCATGAACAAACACACACTGCACAACCTTTGTCTCAGTTACACAGGCAACCTGTGTGGTTAAGAAAATGTATTGACACAGTAAATAAATATGTCTACTGAGGCAACATTAGGTCTACAAGATGTGTCAGAGCATGTGACATAAAATGTTCTGAGTCAACACGTATATGGACTTGTGTACTTTTTATACCCATTATATAATAATTGTGTGAAGAGGTCTGTATACTCAAGAATAATGAAGGCTTAGAAATGTTGTGGGCTAATGCCTGATTTGCTTAACGGTTAGCAAAACAAGCTAAATAGCAGGAAAGGAATTAGCTTAAAAATAATGTAAAACCTATATAAACAATGTTTATAATGCTTTTACATTTGCCAATGAAAAAGTTTACAGCCATTTAACTTTTTGTAAAAAAAAATATATATATATATATTGTAAATATATATATATACCTTTTTGCTTTTCTGCAATTTTTGCTAACCATTGTTAAACTTTAGCTACAAGTCTACAACTTTTTGATTGTTTACACATTTTTGTAAAATAATTGTACACAAACCTATTAAACTTTAAAAAACAGAAGAAGTATTAACGCTCCTTTAGGTGTCAAATGTTGTTTAACCTCCAACAATTGGGATAAAAAGGTCCATTCCGGAGCTTTAAAGCAAAACTAGCCGCTGTACAAACAGGTTTGTCCTTGAACTTGTGTGTGTGTGTGTTAATGTACCTATGGGACTTCCAACACCTGCAAATACCGGTAGCTCTTCATAGAGTGAATTCATGTCATCGCTGGCCTGACTTCCAGATTCTTCCTGTTAAATGTAGCAGCATCGATGTAGCATCTTTTTTTTGGTTTGTTTTCCTTGTATCTCTAAGTAGATTTCTATGTTCTGAACATCCATTGCTCTAGTTTCTGATGGTCTTGATGGAAAATGATGTATTTTGTTCTGTGTTGCGTGATAATCTGCCCATTTTAGACAAATAATTGAATGTAGAAAGATAATTCCAGTGATGTAACTGACTTGTAATGTGCAGACCCCGGGCGAAATAACTCATTCCCTTTTAACAGCTGTCATAAAAATGGAGCTAAAAGGACGGAGGGACTCTGGTGGTGCTTCTGTCGTGCCCACGGCTTAGCTCGCCTTTACCCCAGCAGCCACTGCGGGGGCAAAATGGAATATATTTAATATATTAAAACCAGGGGGACACGTCTGGGTCATTCATTGGGTTTTTTTTTTCTTTTCTTTCTGCTGCAACCCACAATGAAGCAGGAAAAAAAAAAAGTCCTTCAGCTGCAATAAAAAAAACACGACAAGTGTTTATATCATTTTTTTCTTTTTTAATTTCTTCTTTTTATGCCAATATTGCAAGTTGTTTTCTTTTTTAATGACATACAGATTTGAGCATGATCTGGAGCTGCAATATGTACAAAAAACAAACTAACATATGTTATAAAAAAACAAACAAACAAACCGTCCCCTTTGTTTTGACATTATTGCTAAATGTTACAAACGGCACAGGTTTCTATTAGCAACCCTTTTGAGCACTGAGTATACTACCACAATGACACCTCAGCTTACCATTTACTAGAGTAATACACAGATACAGTGAGACGTTAGAAATAGTGGAACAGAGGAGTGGAGGCGGCAGGAGAGGACGAGAAACCAAAGAAAGATGAGCAGAAACCGACTAGAAGTGGTTCCAAAATAAAGAGGAAATCTACATATAAAGACAAACAATGATGAAGTCAGCGTGAAATGTGTGAGAAATGTGTTGACGTTTTAAGGAGAAGTAAGGCTGAGAGCGACAGACGGGCTCCACACTCCTTTTTTTTGTCTTTTTAAAGCTGCCTCTCACTCGGTTTAGTTCAGCAGTGCATGAAAACTACATTATAAAAGACATTTGGCATATTATTGGATACATACATTGTTCAGAGCTCATGAAAACACACACACACACACACACACACAGATGAACAGCTGCTTATTTTACTTGTAATTTTTGGGGGAGATGTAAAAAATGCATATATAAAAAAAGAAAACGATGAATAAAAAAAAAAAGTAAAAACGCTAAAGAAATGGCATCTCTATAAAAAGCTCTGTTGCCGGGTAAGTATTAATACAATGTGCACTTTGAGAAGGCATGTAACATGTGACAGCCCCTGCCCCCCCCCTCCCCCACACAGACCCCCTACCTTTTTACCTATCCTCTCAACCCCCCCACCCCCACACTGTTCACATGAGGAGAAACAAAACCTGTAAACGAGCTCCGATTGTCAAGAGTTTCAGCGGATGAGACAAAGCTGCTCCGGTTAGCGGGGGGGTGGGGGGGGGGGTGGGGGGGGTTAGAGGCAACGTGTAAACAAACCTCACCCCCCCACACACACACACATGCACAGACACACACGCCTAGACCTTTGACTGAATAAGAGAACTGGACTGAGCAAGTATGATGTCACCCATAAATATATTTAAAAAAGGCTTACCGGTACTTCCGAATTTTGTTTTTGATTTTTTGTAGCGATATGGAGGTCGCCATGTTGGAGCCAGACGTCGTCAGTAAGCAGTGATTGGTCAGAGTCGACGTTGCTATGGCAACCACTCTCGCCAGTCAAGTGATTTGAGCGTTCGATGTGAGACCACGTGCCGTCACTGAGGCATCTGATTGGTCGGTTAAGAACTTCAATAACTCGCACTAGCAATAAAATGTGGTGGTGGGGGGGGTCGGATTAGCAAGAACATGTTAGGAGCAGGAAGGAGGGCAGGAAAGCCTTTCGAAACCGGCCAGGTGGGCGGGGCCACTCCAGTTCTCATACACAGTCAACGGTCTAAACGGAGGGCTTTTCTAGGGTGGGGGGGCTTTGAGGAGGTTTCTAGAAATCTGCAGTTTTTCAAGGCCTTGGACCTGCAGCGTAAAGGGTTCAGTCGGACAAGAGCTTAACAAGCGCCACTTCTGTTGGTTTGTTTTTTTGCTTTCGTTTTTTTTTTTTTTTTAATGCTACACCTTGAAGCCCTCCGCCGCTGTTGAAACAAACAAACAAACAAACAAAAAGAAGAAGAAGAAGAAGCGGCTATAATGTTCTTTTCTATTTTCTCACATAAAAACAAGGGGAGACTTTGTACCAATAATTTAAAAAATATTAATATTACAATATAAAACATTTAACATTAATCACAAACAGGTGGGCAAAGATGCAAAAATTAAAAAAAAAAGTGGGAGGGGGACATCATTCTTTGTCTTTTTGTGAGAAGGGGCGCAATCCTTTTGTGTTCCTATTTTCCAAAGGTAATGACATTTGGGAAAGACTTGTGTTATCAGACATTCAAGTAATTGTATTTTTTTTTTACCTCAAAACCATTGTTGACTGTGGTACAAGTATTGCCGTCGAATGAAAGCCCACCCCCCACCCACCCCCCAACTGCGAGCAGACATGTGGATCCCGGAGGAAGTCGGACTCTGTTTCCATGACAATTTGCTGGCTGGTGATCGCGTGCTCAGGCGAACCAAAAAAAAAAAAAAAAAAAAGATATTATAAAGTAAAACAGAAAAGGTGACATGACCTGTACAGTATTGCTGTTCGGAAACACTTTTTTCTTGTTTTGCTTTTTTTTTTTTAAATAACACACTTAGAAGGCCTTTTCCGTTTCCACAGGAGGGTGCAGTCGCCAGAAATGAGTGCAACTAGTCGGACAGGAAGAGTTCAAAACCCGCGAGGAACCACAGGAGTCTCCCGAGACAAGGCCGACGAGTGTTTACAGCGCTCGCAGGAAAACTTGTACCAACATTTGAAGAAAAAAAAAAAATTACAAATATGAAGGAAAGACAATTTTGGGAGAACTGCTGAAGCTGCGGCGGACGAGCGCAAAGGCGGCAGAGCTCCTGTGACAGGAAGTGAGGCGTTGCTTTTGTGCTACGCACAAGTAAACAGCTGATAAGAACTTTTTTGTGTGTAATTTATCTTTAAGGCCACATTAAATTGAAAACTTTCTATCTTCTTTTCTGGGTTTATTTATTTATTTTTCTGGAGATCTTTTGGATGTAAATGCCACCAGAAGTAGAGCTGGAAGACGCCGCCGTTGGAGTTTCACTAGTTTGACAGGCGAGCAGAGAGCGACAGACGTGTGGCTGGTTTCAGTGAACATACAGTACTAAGGCTATTCTTTAGAAGTCCACCACTATGCTGCTAAATGGTTTTTTTCTTTTTGGAACCACACAAGTCACTTTTGTTTCCTACAAATTCTGCAGATGTTTCCACAGAGCATTTAGGGCCACCATGAAAAGAAAGAAATACAAGAGCTGCAAAAGAATGAGAAAAATGTCGTCATTTGACAAGAATAAAGCCGTGAAATATAATTTAAAAAAAAAAAAAAATCAAACATTTAGGACAAGTTGTAAAATTATGAGGAGAACTGCTTTTATTTTACATCGTACTATGAAAAAAAAAATCAGATTTAAGAGAATCGAGTGAAACTGGTTTTAAAAAAGTCATATTATCACAAGAATAAAGTTGATGTATCAAAAAAATAATAAAATACAATTTACGAGAACAAAGTTATTATAAAAAGATGATAGGAAAAGTCGTAATTTCACGAGAATAAATTCGTAGGAGTAAAAGAGTCGATAATTAACAATAGAAGTATGAGACATAGAAAAGAATTTGTAGGACACTTAAGAAAAAGATTCTTGCTCCACAAGGATCAGATTTCCAGCAGAAGAAATGCTTCGATTTTATAGTTTCAGGCTCCAAAGGCATTATGGGACACGGATTCCTGTGATCAGGTAATGATATAACATGGTGATCACCATCAGTTTTCTTTGAGAAAGAAAGATTTTTTGTTGTATTATTCAGACTTTTTTTCTCATACATTTTCGACTAATTTTCTCATAATATTATAACTTTATTCTCATTAGATTTCAAAGTTTTTTTTCATATTATAGCTTTATTCTTCTAAAATTACAACTTTTTGTTGCATAATATGACTTAATTTTTCATGTAAAATTCCAATTTGTTTTTCTCATATTAAGCAAAATAACTTTTTCGTATAATATAATGACTTCCTTCTCACGTAAAACTCTGACTTTTTTCTTTTACCTCGGCTTTATTCTTGCAAAATTGCACCTTTTTTTTTTATCATAAATTTACAGCATTATTCCCGTGAATGTATTTATTCTTCTCCTTTTCTTGCGGCCCTCATGCTCTGTGGAAAGAAGCCGTGGCTCCACGTCAGACGTACGGCTCAGTCGCCTTTCCAGGAGCGCACACTGGAGTATTGCAGGCAAGGCAGAGGCGTTGCTTAAAGCTTTTTTTCTTTTTTAAAGACTTCATAAAAACCAATGATAAAAAAAAGAGCCCCGGTGAGGTTTTTCCCACCCAGCCCCCCAAAAGCAAAACGGAGCAGAAGAGAAAACCCCTCCGCCTTCAGGAAGGTTTCAACACAAAGAAGGAGAAGCAGGTGGTTGTGTTAAGGTCACTAAGAACACAGGCTGGGGTTTCGGACCAGAGAGAAGAGAGTCAAACAACAAAAATAACAAAAAAGAACCTCGACACCCAAGCTCGGAGGAAGAATAGAAACTATTTGGTAACAAAAGTGTACTATATGTTTAATATAAAAAAGGTATGGAGAAAAATGTACCTTTACTAAAGCTTATACAAGATCATTGGTCCATAAAAACTATGTTATGGTCACGTTTCCACGTGTGTCCCTCTGCGTCCTCGCGTTTCCTTCAACAACAACACAACCGGCCTCCTTTAAGGGGGAGCAGTCGTAGAAAGAGGAGGTGGGAGGTGTGTGTTTTTTGGTTTGGGGGTGGCGTTGTTGCGGTTTTCTCACAGCGGAAGGAAGGTGCTGGTGCTCTGCGGGAACGTCGCTCGATCCGAACACCAGGACGAGACGGGCGGGTCCTTAAAGTAACCATAGGAGAATGTGGTAGTGGTGGTGGGGGGGAGGGCGGCGCGGGGAGGCGGGGATCAGTGGTGCCACGCTCGCCGATGGTCCTTTATCCCCGCCGGGCTTCAGCTTCCAAAAATGCAGCACTTTACAGTGAGACAGTTTGCTTCCTCTAGTCTTTATATGCCTTTCTGGCATATCTGCTCTCAAGGCAAATGGGCCCCCCCCCCCTCGTCGGGCGTTAGGATACCACGGCGGCGGCGGTTGAGGATGACGAGGTGACTCCCCCGCCGGAGGTGCTGTTGGGGCCGTAGACGCCGGCCTCCTGGCCTCCGCCGCCGCTGAGCAGACTGGAGTTCCCAGCCCGCAGGATGGCCCCGGCGGCGCTGCAGTGCGGCCTGGGCCCCGGCTCCGGCGTGTAGGTGAAGGTCAGCGTGGTGGAGTAGATGATGCCGTCGTTCCTCACCAGCGTGACGGGCACCTGGACGGGCTGCCGCACCCAGCGCCAGCCCTCGCGGAAGGCGGAGATGTCAGGAACCACGCACAGCATGCTCTCTGCACACCTGCAGTGGCGAGACGGGCGCGGGAAGGAGGGGGGTCAGACTTAGAACTGGGCGCCGCGAGAATCCCGCTCCTCCGGTTCTGACGCCTGTCGCTGTGCCCCTCGCAGTCGGCGTTCTGAACTACTCTGGCATCATTTAAGACCTCCAATGCAGAAACGTTCTGTCAACAGGCGTGAAAACCACCTGCAGACCTTCTATTTTATTTTAGGGACGTTAGGCTTTTCTTATTACCATGGAAACTGGTCGCCCCTTACGTGCCAATGGCGTTCCGTGTGAACACAGCTTCCTTCTTTTGGATAATTGAACATTTTTCGCTCCTTTCTTACCTCGTTTTCTCCATGAAATCAGAGTTTAGCTTCAGCTAAGGAGCAGCTCTGTGTGGCCGACTGCTGCTATCCTCCATCCGTCAGGAGGAGAACAGGAGTCCTGTGGGCTCCTGCTGGTTCTGGTTCTGCACCCGCTCAAAATGGACCCACCTGTACATGGTCTCCGCCTCCACGTCTCCGAACCAAACCCGCAGGTTTGGGGTGAAGTTCTGCCCCGTCAGCTCCAGCATGGCGACGTCCCCCCCGCCGTTCAGCTGCGGGCGGCAGACAGAGGGAGCGGCGTGAGGCTGTGTACAGAGCGGCGCTGGGGGCGGAGCCTCTCCCCCGCCTTACCTGTAAGCTCTCCACCACAGGCACAGGGGTGACAGGCGAGTGGACAGGGCCCATCCCCTCGTAGAAGGTGTATTCGGCCTTGTCTGTGCTGATGATTGTCCAGGAGGCGCCGTCATTGATCATCTCCTTATTTGGTTCCTTTGGGCATGGAGTGGCCTGTCGAGGGGAGGAGGAGGAGGAAGAGGAGGAAGAGGGGAAAAAAATAAAGGAATGTTGAGGGAAATCTTTCCATATGTTCAAAGAAAGCTGAAAAGCTGCGCCGAGCAGGAGGGCAGAAGAGGAAACTCACTTGAAACTGGATGATCCTTTCTTGGGAAAGGCACAGGTACATGCGCTCCGTGTCCTTCAGGTAGAAGGCACACTTGTGGAGCTGGGAGACGGGATCGTCGGCGTCCAGCAGGGCGGTCTGCTTGTCCACCTTTCGAATGATCTGAGGCAGAATGAAAAAAAACCCACTAGAAATCAGTTGTGTGGATGGAAGGAAACAAAAGGAAGATGGAAGGATTTGGATGAAAAGGACAAAAGTGAACAAAGGTGAGCGGATCATCAGCGGATGAGGATGAGGATGAGGATGAAGGTGTCATGAATTGGTGGGATGGTGGGAGGCGTGTGTACCAGTCTTGGCAGCGCCATCCCCGTCACAGAGCAAACCAGCTTCACTGTCTGGCCGTAGTGGATGTAACCGTCTCTCACAGTGAACTCTTCTCCTTCTGACTCTTCATCGTCCACTAGAAACAGGAGAGAGGAGGAGGAGGAGGAGGAGGAGGAGGAGTGTCAGTACTGCAACCACACATCCTTAAGGAACCGTCACCATTTTTAGAGAACTGAAAGGTGCATTTAGACTCACGCAGGTGGATGTAAAAGGCCCCCCACTGCTGGGAGCTGGCGTGAAAGTTGCCCCCCTCCACGTGGAGGTAGCGCGTGCTGACCGTTTGGGAGCGCAGCCGGTTGAAGAGCGCCACCTTCGTCCCCGATGCGATGCACACTGTGGAGGTTCCATAAAACAGAGACAACTGACATAAATGGGTTGACGGCACTGCCCTCTAGTGGCTGAACGTCATCATTTAGGACAGAAACTCTGGAAACTAGGACCTCCGAAAATAAACTCGAACATTTTCAGTCATTCAGTCGCACCTTTTTCTGAGTTTGCAAACATAAAACACACAAAAATACATTCGTTTAGGTCTGCAGATGTCAAAATAAAAGTCTTAAAACATGTTTGGACAAACAAACTAACAAAGAAAAGCCACAGAGATGTCAGGGACAAGAACAGACAAAACAATGGTTGTGATGGGATTTCAAAACACAATTTCACAAACAGACACCTCGGATATGGATTTGTTTGCAAGTCACGCACACACACACACACACAAACACACACAGAGGGTAACTCACAGTCGGCGTTTTTCAGGGACTGCTTCTTTTTGGAGGGCTTGGAGATGACTTTGATTCTTTTGCTGAGGAAGACTCCGATGTCTGCGCTGTTGCCGTAGAACATCTTGACCGACAACATGAAGTGCTTTCTCTTGTCAGAGTCGGATATGTACAAGGTTTTGGCTGTGCAATAATTCTGCGTGGAAGGCGGGAGAGAGAGCCGTCAGCGCACTGCCGACGGGCAGTTGGTGGGTGTGGTTTGTGGGGTTTCCGCTACCTTTCCCTCTAAGTTGAGCTGCTGCATTTCCTGGTCGCTGTTGCCGATGCCGATGAAGGCGCAAGGCTGCGACTCCTGGTCGGAGCAGCCGTCTCGCTCCATCTGCTCCTTCTTTTTCTTCCAGCCGCTGCCCATCAGGTACACACAAGGCGGGGGGCAGAAGAACCTGAGAGAGCAAACGCCAGACCTTTAGACCACCCGGAAAGTTCTTCTTCGTTGGTGCATTTGAGAGGCTTCAGCCACAATTCCATTACATGATTTTTTTTCCATCATAAAACCAATATTGCTCGATTTTCCACCTAAATAGTGACTTCAACCGTAAATAGGTGGAACATTTATTCATAAAAGATTCATTTTTACATTAGAAACGTAAAACACAGCATTTTTTGTATGTCAAAAAACACATTATGAATGGATAACAGAAAATGGATTTCATGCAACAATATTGCATTTTCTTAAGTAAACCTTTTTTTTAAGTCAGCAGTGCAAACATGAACAGAGTTGATGCACAGAATTGTGGAAGGATTGTTTTTTAAAAGCATAAATTGTAAAGTCGGCATCAATACAGACGAGACAAACATTAAAATGACTGATCCATTTAAAAACAAAACCTTTTTATGTAGGGATTATGGGAAAAAAATCGTTTCGGCGATATATCGCAGCAGTTCATTTGGCGATATTGTATTGATTCTAAATGTTTTCAGGACGATATTTATTTAATTATTCATGAGCGTCCTTCAGCGTCTGACTCTTGTTTTCCACAGAACCGCACACGGAGCCTCTTTGAGCAGCTCTTCACCACACAAGACCGCTACAAGATCTCAACAAGCAGCTTGTTTTGTTGCTATGAGACATGAACTACTCTGCTTTTATTTAGGCAGGGTACCGAACCGGAACTCTATGCCATGTTGCTGCCGGTATCATGCGGTGCTTTGTAGCGGCTCAGATAAGAACGGGTGAAGCCGTGCAGCGGCGCTGTAGCTCATGCACGGAGCATTAGCCAAAAAGCTGTCGGCAAAGCGGGCCAGAGTTCTGCAGAAGCTTCCAGCAACAGATTCTAGTTGAGCGACCTGATGGATCAGAGTGATAAAAAAAAGGCCAACATCGTTTATTATCTTTGAATATTTATTTTTGTGTTTCAAATGAATAAATAACTGACATTAGTGCATAAGGTATCTTCATTTTTTTAGAGCTGTAAAATGAAGACCATTGATCCAATCAGGCTCAAAAGAATGTGCATTTGAGGTTGAGCCACAAGGGGGCAGCATCTCACCAACATCCCCTGGTGGTTTTAAAGAAGCAACATGACTTCAAATGCCCACAGAGGCAGACTGGGTAAAGTTCAGCAGATGAAAACTTCAGGAATCTGCTCAGTACTTTATTTTTGATTTTTCCAGAAACTTTCAAGAGCTCAGAGCAGCGAGATCTGAGCGAAACGCATCAATGATTTCAGGTGCGTTGGTGTTGAACTGGAAAGCGAGGTGCTTCTCAGCAGCAGAGCGCGGCTCTGTGGGCGTTCGTCTGCTTTCACCTGCTATAAAAAACGCAGACAGCGAGAGGCGGCTGAGCAGACACGTTCTCCACGCACCCACTTTCTGGGGTTTCTTGGGCTGGCGTGGAACAACAGTAGATAAGAAAAATAATAATAAAAAAAGAACTTAAAAGTGAGCGAAGGGAGGACAAAACCTGACCTCTGGGTTTGCAGGTCGAGATTAAAAACATGAGGCAAAAAGTCAAGCCCACAGCGGCAAAGCAGCGTGATTGACAACAGTAACGCCGTCTGTCTGCGTGTTATCTGATCATCTCTGTGCTCGTGCCCCCAAAGGTGTCTCAGAGTTGGTGTGTGGCGACTGGTTTAGCCAGAGACAAAAGCCTGATGGGACTTCGGGCCGCTCAAACACAGGATGGAAGGCCAAGGAGGAGAACGTTTGAAAGGGAGACGGCTGCAGAGGAGGACAGAAAAACAAGATAGATTCGCTGAAACAAATGGGGATTCAAAACCCCGCACGTGGGGCCACGGCGGCGGTCCCAGGTTGGGTTGTCCCGGAAACCATAGGCCTGTCTGTTCTCGCCCCTGCAACCATGGCGCCCAAATTCTTGCCACTTTCACAAGAGCGTTCCCTGAGGAAACAGCTATTTCCCAATATCCATCTGTACAGTTCCTCGTCTGTTTCTCACAGAGTGAGAGCACTGTGACACCTGGATAATCCAGACGCTGCTCCAACAGGCCTGGAAACCTTCTCCCTTTCACCTGGTTTGCTCACGGGTGGCCGTGGTGCAAAGGCAGAGCGGTCGACCTCTGAACAGAGGATTACAGGTTTGGGATACGTTCTGCCCATTCATGTGCCAAAGTGTCCTCGGGTAAGAGTGTTCAGCAACAGAGACACCGTTAATGTGTCTGCGGATGCGTCGACACCCAAAAAATGAAATAACCAGTCAGGATGTTTACATCGTCATGTCTGCGTCTCACATCCGTCCCTCTGCAACGGCAGCTTGCCAGATATTATTTTGAAGGTCGACGTGCCCACGGTATAACATTTATGAAAGCCATGGGGAGGGGGGGACGGACCGGAGACCCAACAGAGACAATATAAACTAACTGACGGTCGGGAGATAAACTCTGCATGCATCGCAACAGAGATGCACCAGTCTGCGGCCGTGGAGCACTTTGGGCCTTTAAGGAAGGTAATACAGTATTCACCGTTTACCATTGGTTAAAGCCTTAGTACAGGGCTGACCCATATGAGTGCTGTGGGGTTTTGAGGTCTTTGAGCCCGTCAGTTTACTACTTGGTGGCTGAGCTCCTGTTGTTCCCAGACTCTTCCATGTTGTCACGATAGAGCCGACGGTTGACTGTGGAATATTTAGAGGCGAGGACATTTCACAACTCGTTCCCAGTGGTCTATTAATTGTGATTAAAATATATTTTCTGCAGAGCAGCAGGAGTTCACTAGAAATGTGCACACTGGATTTGTTGCACAGGTGGCGTCCTATGACAGTTCCACACTGGATTTCACTGAGTTCCTGAGAGCTGCCCGCTCTTTCACAAATGTTTGGAAAAACAGTCAGCATGCCTGAGTGCTTGATTTTGTTTTCACCTGTGACCAGGCCAGGTCATTAGGACACCTGATTCTGATCATTTGGATGGGTGAGAAAATACTTTTGGTACTATAGTGCAGCGGTCCCCAACCCCCGGGCCGTGGACCGGTACCGGTCCGTCGGTCATTTGGTACCGGGCCGCACAGAAACAATAAATAACTTACATGACCGTTTTATTTATTTCAGGATCTGAGAGATGTTTTATTTTGAAAAATTGCCCAATTCTCTCTTACATCCGTCTATGTCACTCTTGACGTAAACCAATTCGCTCTTCTCAGTCACATGATAGGATACCCCTAAAATAAAACCCAGGAGCTAGAATGCCAAGCCAGGAGACAGAAGAGGAGCCTTTAACTTAAAAAAAAAAAAGAAAGCGACATTTAATAGACAGTACCTCTTTTTTTACACCATGACTGTGGGAAGGGGAGAGGATGATGACACCTGTGCGATGTACAATGTTACGCGTGTCAAAATAAAAGCTCAGAGTTCGTCTTGTCACGACTCTGTTCCTCCTTCATCATAGCGTAGCGACAATAATCATCCGCCTACAAATTCAAGACCGGTCCGTGAAAACTGTGTGTACTGACTGAAAATATACATGATGTAAAATAATGTGTAACTTGGAAATAATGTAACCATCATGTAAAAGTTGATATTCCCTGTCAAAAAAATTACAAATAAATAAATAACTATGTGTGACGTTAAAAAGCATGGGGACCACTGCTATCATGTGTTCTCATTATTAGATTTTGTATTAAAAAACACAGCTTCCTCAGCTGTAGGCTCAATCCGGATCCTCATGGACCCTTTACTGTTTTCCTGCTTCAACAATAAAGATAAAGGATAAAACGTACATACATACAAAAAAATGGATTTAGTTCTGAGAGTAACAGCAGTTACTACAAGATATTAAAAAAAAAACTACAGATGTAAAGATTATGTTGGTTAAAAGGTATAACATTGATCGGGAAGTAAATAATGGATTTCTGGTCAACTTTGTCCATTTCTTTCTGTTGTCTCTCGACAGTCTTTCCCTTTTAATGTATGCATGTGACACAAACAAAAAGACGTCCAATCATGAGCTCACTCCCATCAAGTTAGGTCAAATACACTTGGCTAAAGGTGACCCGCAGTGAGTGATGCGTGTTGTGTACACTAAACATATGATAACCTTCTGTTTTTCATAGCACTGTAAACAAAATTGGAATAAATGAATAAAATGATACAACTTTTGATCAAGCAACAAAGAGCAAAAGAGTCTAAAAGACACAAAATGAAAGGTTTGTTGTTTAAAGACATTTTGCTTTTGTTGCTTAAAAGAAAAAGTGCCTGAACCAAAAGCAACAAAGGCATTTTCTTTCATTTCTATTTTTATTATTGTCCTGTCCAAGGCCTCTTGTGTTGGATATATTTCACTGTTACAACATGGGGGGGTTTGAATCTTCTGACACACAAGGTGTGTATTTGGATAAACCCCTTTTGTAATTTAGACTAAACTTTATTTATATTAATTAAATTTGTATCCTCTTCTTGTTGCACCGGACAGAAAAGCAGAGGACGGAATAATAGAGAGGGATGTTGGGGGGGTTTGAGGGTGATTATAGGAAGGGGGGGTTAATTCAGAAAGCATCATAAAGCAATAAGTTGCTGGACGTTGACATTCTTTCAAGTGCCGTAGCTCTTTAACCGTTTATCAAATAACGTCATTTCAGCCGTTTTGCGCTTCTATACAACAATAACAGTAGAGACGTGTTTATGCAATTGATGCAAATCAATTGATTCTGTCGTGGAAAAAAGATGCGGACACCTCATCTTTAGTGATGTGTGGAGTATCTGTGCAAAGCTGCTGAACAGTCGAGGAGTTCCAGTAGGTCAGAGAGTGTGTAGTCCTCCGGTGTTGCTGGCGACATCACCGGTGTTAAAGGGTTAAAAGCCAAATCAATGATATATGTATAGATTGTATCCATTTAGGTATAAGACGAAGACTGTATCGTATCGCCACAAAGTTAGTTAAATCTTTTATGTATCAATTTGTAGACCGTTGGTGGAAATGTGTACTGAATCATGTGATACACATCCCTAACACAAAGCTGATGAGGTCATCAGCAGCTTTTCGGTGCGTTGGAGCCTTTGAGGACCAGAATGGAGAACCTCTGCAAACAACTTCCAATGTTTTTCAAGAGATTTCTTCAGCCTGTTGGCCCCCTTAGGGGAGACTCAACCAAAGCGCCCAGATGCTCCTTAGCGTGTGTTCACACACATATATGGGCTGGAGATGAAGGTGACAGACGTTTCCTCAGGCAGTGATGCTCGGCGGCGTGGAGGCGCTGAAACGCACGTTGCAGGTGTGGATACTTCTGTGCGGCGAGAGCCACGTACCTTTTTTCATTGCCGTAGGATTTCTGTGCAACTTTTGCGTGCAGGATCATGACAGTTTGGTCCCCTCGCTCCTTCAGGTAATTCCTCATCGCTTCTCTGTGAAAGAGAGACCCAGAAATTCCTGTCAGTCGTGCATCAGGGGGTTCAAAAATAGGGGGGGGGGGGGGGCGGGTACACAGATGTAAGAAAGTTTGACAGACTGAGGGAGAATTGTTTAGTTTAAATAAGAAAGAAAAAAAACATAATGACCTCTGCAAAGCCTCAGAGTCTGAAGCAGTTACCTGCCCACCCCAAGCAGGAAAATGAACCACCAGCTTAGAAGACCAAGGGGGGGGGATAAAGTAGAAAAAAAATCATCTACCAGCAGACGTTAAGGGCGACATCTCTTTAACACAAAAGAGTTTATTGCTTTGATATTCGTGTGTGTGTGGGGGGGGGGGGATACGGACACTCCATTGGGCCAAAAATAAAAAAAACTAGAAAGTCACACTAGTGCACAGATGCCAGAGACACCTGACACACCAGGCTGCTCACAGGACTTCCCTTTCAACACACACACACACACACACACACACACACAAAACTACACTCTCTGGTTGGACAAGGGCCTTGTTATGAAAAGCGAGAGGCCCCCCTCACAGAGAGGAGGAGGAAGTGGTGGGGGCTGTTAATCGATTTCATCACGGATCAGAAAATGTTTTCCGCACCAATAAAACAAAAACAAAAAAATTTTTTAAAGCTTATTTTTCTTAACAACTGATGTTTTTGTGTTGCTGCAGTTCAGTGCTAACGATTGATGTCGGAGCTCTAAACTGAAGCAGCTAGCTAGCGTCTGGGGTTTTTGATCAGAACATCCCAGAGCGCGAGGAGACGACATGCTGTGGCCTTACTTTCAGATTTAACGAAGACGGGAGGCCTGTGGGGCGCATGTCGCACCTCTAATGGTGACCACGACCTGCTGCTCCTCCAGGAAGGGTGACATCAGAGATGTGACACACACAAGAGGCCTCTGCTAACTTCTTGCACAGACACTGTATCGGTATCAATCACATCCGATTTTCCAGCCAAGACAGTAAATGTAGCAGAACCGTTGCCTCAGACACTCTGCTGTAACACATCTCCGGACAAACTCCAGTTATTGTGAAACTGACGCCTGAAACGCTAAACTATTCACTTGAATGGATGAGAATTCAAAGCGCTGGACAGAGAAGGAAAGAAATGAAAGCAGACGGCGGGTGGTGGCTGTGACATCAGGGTCATGTGAGGTCATATTTATCAGCAGGATAAGCCAAACCGAAGCTGATCACTGGGATTGATTGATCTTCATGCCATCATGTGGTTGCTGGTTCACAACTTGATACCTGCTAACCCAAACCCACCACTTAAAAGACTGCTTTTGGTTGGTGGACTGTAAGTCTCACTTCATCTTTTGATCTATTGTAAAATCGTTCCATTTGTTTTTTAATTATGATTATGCCGTTTTTAGCCAAAATTTTCATAAACTGTTGTGTTCTAGAACATAGTTTCTGCACAGCAGGAGGGGTTCCTTAGAAATATGCCTATGAATTGTGGGCTGGACTGTTGGTGCAGAGCAACCCCACCCCCCTTCCCCTCCCCATTACTGGGAGCTCTGTTTACATAGTCTCCCACTAGCTTACGGCCCCTCACTCCCCAAACCTTACATTGCCGGTGCTAATAAAACGGCAAGCAGTATTGGAGCTTTCCAGCTGTAGATTTTGGAGCCAGACACCAGATACCCCTACATTTAGCCCTCCAAACGGAGAGTTATGAAAAAATAGTGTTTTTGAATTCAGACGTCATCAATAGTCACCGGTCAGCTACGTTAGCTGCTAGCGCTCGTAAATACATAAAAACATCGGTTTGATAACCTTAAAAACATCATGCTAGAACAAAAAGTCATTATTTTAAATGTAAACCTCTGTGCATCAGAGCACACAGATGGGAAGAAAAGTGCTCCTCTTGGGATGCAGAGCCCTCCACCGTGAGGCATAGCCCTTAACAGAACTATTTCGGACATCCCTACCCCTCCAAATACCCCTCAAGTTAGAGGGGTGGGGAGAAGCCGTAGGGTTAGAGGAAGGGTTTAGTCGATTTAGTCGTCTACAAGTGAATGCATCTGAATGGAGCGGAGCAGGGAGCTCGTGGCTGGCCCGTTGTATTTCCTACATCACAAATACAATCTTTTCTAAGCAGCTCTTTTTTCTTCTAAAGTTAAAGTTATTTGTTCTCCGCATTTGGCCTGCCCCCTGGAGGAGCGGTGAGGTGCAGACATAGCCGTGCTCAGTAGCCATTTGGTGGTTTAAACCCCCAAACCAACCCCTAAATGCTGAGTGTTAAGCAGGGAGGCATTGGGTCCCATTTTTAGACTCTTTGGTCTGACTCGGCCTGGATTTGAAATCAAGACCTTCCAGTCACAGGGCGGACACTTTACCATTAGGCCACTGAGCTGGTCTTCTGCTCTTGATTCACAATTGTTTTTTTATTTTAAACTTCCTTTTATATATATATATATATATATATATATATATATATATATATATATATATATATATATTAGGCCTGGGCGATAAATCGATCAAATGAATTAATTCGAATTTTTTGTTACGGACGATTTCAAAAATAACTAAATCGAGTTTTTATGTGGCGCATTTTTGGCTCCCCAGAGCTTCCGTAACTTTATTATCACACGGCGACACGCGACAATCGACACACGAAGCAGCTAGCGACAGCATGGCTACCGGTGACAGTGGGCAGTTTGTTCCCAAGAAAGGACTAAAATCATCTGTTGTTTGGAACTGTTATGGGTTTGCTGCCACAGACGTGGAGGAAGAGAGAGACCCCACGCTGCCTAAAGCCCATCGGAGTCAAAGGCTCTCACGAGCGCTCGCGTGGCACGCGCCCAGTCCTCTTACACATGCACGCGCCCTGACACACACACACACATATACTCATTCTACAACGCCTGTATTGTTAGTTCATTAGTTAGTTAGTTAGTTGTTACTGTTATTTGTTAATAAAGAATACTGCGTTGTAATTATTACCTGTGTATTCATTTGCGACGCGGCTGCCGTAGGATTTTGTTTTTGTAGGAGGCGGCCGCGGGGGGGGGGGGGGGGGGGGGGGGGGGGGGGGCGTTGACCATGACTCCTGATGCTTCATCATCTTCTCCGTGGAGAAGACGGGGTTTATTAATTGAATTAAAACCTTAGACCCCAGATATGAGCTGTATTGTTAACTTTTTAGAAAATGCTGCTACTCTAAGGTGAATGTTTGTCTCATTTTAGTCTAGACTACAAAGTGTGACTGAAAACACAGCTGGAACTTTAAGGAAGTAACCTTTTTATTTTGGACAAGTGAAAACAAGTGTAGAATAACAAAATAAGACAAAAACAAGACAAAAATTATATACAACAAGACAAAATTATATAAACACGAGTCCAAAAAGGAGTGAGAAGAAGAAAAATCATATACTTAACTTTGATTCCAAGAGTGTGTTCATTTATTTATAATTCATCCAGAAATGGGGGTTAGATTTGTCTTGTGTTTGATTAAATAAAAGCAACATTTGCTTTAAGTTGTCTGCCGTTTGTACTTATTGCTTTCTCTAAGTAGGGGGAAAAAAAAAAAAATCGGGAAAAAATCGTAAATCGAATTAAAAAAAATAAAATCGGAGATTTTATTTTTAGGCCATATCGCCCAGCCCTAATATATATATATATATATATACCCTCCATCATACAAAAAAAATTCCCCAAGAACACGTTAAAAACACCAACAGGATTTTCATCAGGTTTGGTCTTTAAATGAGCAGTCAAAGGTGAAAAAACAACAAGGAAAAGACGAAAATTCTTTCAGTTCAAATCTAACCTGATTTAAATGAATTTGATCTGATTAATGGTTTGTGAACTGAAAGGGCAGGTCACCCACTTTATGTACAGAGGACTGCTTAGTCATAAAAGAAAACGCTATGGCTTCGTTCTGTGGTTAGGGTTTCAGTCATGTATGTACCGAGAGCAGCCGGCAGCAAGCAGGCGTTGGGGAAGGGGGGGTTCATTCTGAGCAAAAGCCACAAATGACAATTACTGTCATCATCTCTGTCATTCTTTTTTTCTCTTTTTTATCCGAATAAACATTCAACCTGTCTGTGCAGATGAAGGGATCCCCCGTTAGCAGATAACGCAACAGCGGTGAGCGATGTCAGGGCGCTTCTGTCGTTATTTCTGTAGAAAAGTTTTCTATTTCTGAGAGATAAACACGAGAGGAGTCATTCCTTTATTTGAAAAGTCACTTTCAATAATACCAGAGTCATAGCTAAAGACTTGAGTATAAAAAAATGATGACATAAACAGTCATACATAAAGTGCAAAAGTCTTTTAGCCCAAAAATTCCCTTTAATGCTGTAGTTTAACTTGATTGCTCAGAACTTCAATTTATTTGCTCTTTTTTCTTCATTTTTATTTTATTTTTTTGGATAAACATAAAGGCATACAGTGCAAAAGGAAAAATGTGCAAAAAAGAGAAGAGTTTTGGGGGTTTGTTGGCTGTTCAGGTCAACTAACCCGTGAGTCAGCAGTTCAGGTTTGTGTCAAAGCAGACAAGAACGCTGATCCAGGCGGAGGTTTTTAATCACAAAGAAAAGAATAAAGAAAGAAAAAAAAAGTATCCAAGTCTTCAAAAACTTTAGAAGATTGTTCCTTGATACGATTTTCAAAGGTTTAGCGGGTGCTTGGGTTTTTTTTTTTTTTTTGGGACCTAAACTAAATGTCAGAAGTAAAAGAACAAATGTAGACACACAGGATGAAGATGCGTCTCTTCCTGAGTCAAAGGCGGAAGGAGAAGTGAGAGAAGTGACCAGCAACACAACCCAACATCCTGTGCTAAAGCAGCAGGCAGACACACAAAGTGAAGCAAGCTGCGCTTACAAAGTACGACAACAACAACACAAACCTGCAGCAAATGAAACACACTCAAACCACCACACATCTGCATGATCCAAAATAAGATTAATCAATGCAGATGCACAAACACATGGTGTGTGTGTCTGTGTTTGTGTGTACAGTGTGTGTGTGTGTACAGTGTGTGTGTGTGTGTGTGTGGGGGGGGGGTGTTACAATAAGGGGAACGTTTCAGTCAATCTGCAAAAAAGCATCTGCCCGTACATCTGTCATATCATCTACACCAGAGACCGTCACATGACCTCCTGTGACCACACACAGTTTCCCAAGAACAAGAGGATTGAACTAATGGAATATTTTTCCTCCTATTTGCCTTAAATTCTTGTAGTGCATCTTCATCGGTAGAAACTGAAACCAGCAGGGGAGCATGTGACCAAGTGTCTGATACCTGACCTCCTCAGGCCCCTTGGGAGCCTCCACAAAACAAAGGAAGATGCATTAGTCTGAATTTGCGTGCTTAGCTTTCTGGATGCAAACTATATATATATATATATATATATATATATATATATATATATATATATATATATATATATATATATATATATATATACATATATACACATATATACATATACACACACACTAACAAGCATCTTCCTTTGTGTTGTGGAGGCTCCCAAGGGCCTTGTGGAGGTCAGGTATCATTTTACATAATTGAACCAAACTATTTATGATTTCATAGACTAACACAGACACAAAAAATCATCCATGATGGCGCAACTAACCGCACATTATAACATACAACATGCTAAGTACATCTGGTGACCTCTAAAAGGCAACAACGTTGAAAGTGTCTGACAGACGAAACATCTTTAGTTTTCCACTAAAAGTGTCTGACATGTACCATTGTGCAGGTAGGCTGATGTTTTCCAGCACATGCTGGCTTGTTCCCATATCAGATAGATTCAAACCTTGTTTTCCTTATTGAAGACAAAACAAGTCGAAACTGTAGGATTTCCAAAAACCCAATCAGCGCCGAGCAAATCAGGCCGTTCAGCTCAAAACAAAGGCAATTTTAACACAGTCAAGACTCAAATCTCTACCAATTAAAAAAGCAGTAAACAGCTAGTAAACAAAACAACCCTTTTCTTTTTATTTTAGTTACTTCATGCCTAGAAAACCACCTTTGAATAAGTCAGATCCACAGCGGATTTTGAAAATAGTTAACTTTGGTAAATGTCGGCCAACTCCAAACCATTGAACAGCTCAAGGTCTTCTCACTTCTGTTGAACAGTCAGGAATTCTTAGAAAACGGGACACCAGAAGGGATCGGAAATGAAGGTTAGCTTCAATGAAAACAGGCGGCAGGACGCCGTGGTTAGAGGGCGCATTTTATGGTAAAAACAGACAGGCAGGTAGACTTGCATACTAATTTTTACTACAAGTCTGTAGCAGGCATGGATGCAATTTCCATCATAAGGGCTGTAGCGGCAGAGCAGACCTATATCGGCAAAACAGATCAAAACTGGTAATTGGTTGTTTTATGCTGTTTTATCAGCTAGTATGAACGGTTTAGCGTGTTTTAACCAAACACAGTTAGAAGAAAGCATTGCGTTGTCTCAACTTTCATGGCCAAACAATGAAATATCAACTACTAACTAACCATCAATATGCCACAACAAAGTAGCATGTTTCCCGGGCTGTGGTGTAGGGATGTAGGTCCTGATTAAAGGGCCTATATCATGCAAATTCAACTTTTGTAAGCTTTCAGGTGTATTAGAATGTTCATTCCTCACTAGGAGGTATTTTGATCCATTTGCGCATTTCTGAGCGTTCCTCTACAACAGTGTTTTTCAACCGGTGTGTGAGATATGGTCAGGTGTACAGTGGGAAATTACCCATTCACTGATCTAAAAACATTTTCAATCTCCAGGAGATCAACTTTTTGTTCATCCAAACAGGCCCTGATAAATCACTGAGTAGTTAGGAAAATGAAAGACCATAAAATACTTTTTTCTTTGTGTTTAGTTGATTCTATGAAGGACACTTTAATAAGAATGACGGTACCGGGATTTAGCTGCAACTACAGCTCTGTTTTCTAAAAAGTCCCACCCCTTCAACTGTCTCCACCAATCATTCTTGGAGACTTAATCATACATCATCAGTCTGACCAATCAGAAGTGGTTAAAGTCTTCACTTCCTTGTTCCAATTCTGCTCATAAAGTCTCTCAGTTCCAACAAAATACCAGCTAAAGTTCGTCTTTAGCGGTGTAGCTTTCCACAGAATCTGGTGTCAGACCGTGGAACAAGTGAACAAAACAATGAAGCTCTGAGAAGCAAGTCTGTCTGCCATCTGCAGCAGTTTTTGCACTACATCTCCCATGATGCATTGGGTTAAAATGACAGCATCTCAGCGTATAATGAGTCTTCCCTGGTTAACGTCTTGAAACCACAACGAACACACATCAAACAGTTTATAAATCTTCTTGATGAAATCAGAGGTCAACAGTTTAGTTCTCCTTCAAAGTTTGTGTTTCTTAACAGCCAAACATCCCAGAGTTTGGTCCAAGTCGTCTTTCTAACTGAAACACTTTTTTAATAAGGTCTGGATTATTTTATATGTTAAATTTAAGAAGAAGTAATAACAACATTTAAAAAACAGGATTAAGGTGAAGTGGCCAACAGACACAATTAAACTAAATTGAAACAATTTAATCATCTGAAAATAAATTTAAAAAAATTGTTAAAGTTTTTAAAGACTTCATCTTTGATTAAGACAAAAGAAAAACTAATAAAACTTAAACACTTTTTACCACTTTTTGTGTATCTACAGAAAACAAATATAATGTTAGTCTTTTTGTGTAAATTTTATCAAACATATTGCGATCATACAATTGTTCCTAAAATTACATTTGCCTTTGCACTAACACTGAAATAAATAAAAAAATTTAAAAAATCACTACTTAGAAAGAATACATTTGTTTTTTGTGAGGTTACATAATAGGGTTGGGCGATGCCCCCTAAATTGGCCGTTGACTATGTTTGCTGTCAACCATCGGGATGGACGATGACATCGTGTGGGGGGGGGGGTATTTTTTTTTACATTTTTCTGTCTTATATAACTCCTATTCGTTATTTTGCCTTTTTTTTTTTTATTTCCCAACTAATGACTCATCCGCGATGACCCAGTATAAACTGAGGGAAGTGACTTCAACAAAAAAAGTAACAAACAAAATAGAAAAGAAGTGGTCCGCTCCTGCACTTAACTAGTGAAGTGGACCGGCGGAGTGCGGACTTACAGCTTTGTGTTTGATGGGAGGGGGGGGGTACATGAGCGGTATGTGTGGGAGATTTAAGATTGCGATCCGTCCCGCAGCTCTAGGGGTACGAGCTCCCGAACTCAGAACCGGGTCTAAGTGTGTGTCTGAGCACAGCTCGGATCGTCAGCAGACACACAGCGGTTTGGTCTTCAAAGCAGAAATGTCGCTCAGTCCTTAGAAAACATTCAAACAATGACGTGGATTTGTGTTTCCAGTCGTGTCCCGACTAAATAAAGGCTGATGTTATTCTTACATGTTTAACGTGCAGCCAGCATGCAGCGCCACCCAAAGCTAATGTTGTTAGCCTGTGTTAGCATACTGCTAATCCTGGCTTCGTTCAGAAAAAGCACTGACCACACGGATTAAGATTCAAATGATGAGCGAACAGGTGTTTCATAATAACCGTAACATTATTAAAAGCACGTTTAGAAGATCGTCTCGTATATTACCGAGCTGACATGTCAATGAATATAGCCGTTCGGCGCTGTTTAACATCGTTTTGTATTGAATTGTTACATTCAATAAAGTTTGAAAAAAAAAAAGCAGCTCGGCGGAATTTATATCCTTCTGGTTTTCAAACCCTACTGCGCATGTGCGAATGATTTATTCCGACGGAAAGTGTGACCTTAGTGAACGTTTTTATATTCTGAAAACATTTTTCTGGGCCCAAGTACATGGTTGGATTCTAATCCGACCATTGATCTCATCAAGATATTTTGTACATGTAACCGCGGCTTATGGGGTCCACTCGCAACGTGGCGGGGGCGTGGCATCACGATGGTGGTCTCTCCATCGGGATGTCAGTCACCCATCACGATGGACGATGATATCGTCCATCGGCACAACCCTATTACATAACATTACATGTTAATAAACTGGAAGGAAAAAAACAACTACCAGCGTAAAATTTCAAATAATTTAGTTGAAAATTCTTACGGAAAATTTACTTAACTTTTATTACAACCTTTAGAAAAAACAGCTGAAAATTCCAGCTTTTTCTGCCACAATTATGACAAAAATGCTTGTGAGATTGCAAAGGGGCTGTAGATCAAAACAGATCATACTGTAGAGTTTCTCCTTTTTTAATGTTTGGATGCTGGTGTGCCGCAGGATTTTTGTCAAGGATAAAGTGTGCCTTGGCTCAAAAAAGGTTGAATAACACTGCTCCACAAACCTGCGCTCTAAGCACCAGCGACTCCTAACCCCCCGAAAACGAGCGGGTTCTCACCTTGTGACATCAAAAAGTGAGGAACAGCCCCTTCCAGGATGAGTCTGTGCTACCAGCACCACCACCCCAGGCTAACGCGCACATCTACTTTCTCTGCGGAGCTAGCGATGTTTGGCTAAAACACTTTTATTTATATGCACATCGTCTTTACAAAAGTTTGGATGTTGTTTGTTGTCGGCGAATGCGGACAAGCTGCTGAGGCCGGCTCTACATTGACGTCATAAAATGGGCGGCACCCACAAGAGAAGAAGGCGGAGCATCATCTTTCTTTGTGTTCCAAAGGTAATATATTATTATATACAGTGTTCCCATGAGTATTTGGATTTTAATGCTCGAGGTTTCACACATTCGCAGATATGTCTTCAGTTACGTAACTCCTCCGGTTTATCACAAAAACTCAGATTGAGATGCTTGTATGAGAATTTTGCATCCAAAGGAGGTGCTGAGGGGGAGGAGGGGAGCAGAGATGAAGAGCATGCCGACCCATCGGCTTCCTTGCCGACTGCTAAGGAATGTTTAACAGCTGGTTCCACAGGTTCCTGAACCACTATCAACCAAAGTTTGTGCTCCCGCATGAAGAAATGGCATCAGCTGACTCAGAATGAAATGGAAAAAATCCTGAAACGCTGAGGAAGATAATCGCAGAGAATAATCATCATCCGGATGAATGAATTATCATCCAGATGATGATGAAACCGGTCTCTCTGGAAGAAGATGCCCTCTCACACTAAACTGATGAAGGAGGAAGCAGGGGCTCCTGGTTTTAAGGCACAGAGAGACAGAGTGACACTGCTAAGGTGTCACCCGGAGCAACCACTGGCCCCAAGAGGGTTGCCCCTCCCTGTCCCGGGGCCAGAGAAGAAGTGAACACATCCTCAGATGGAGGTGGGCAGACGCCAGGAAGTCCCCCAGCCCAAGCAAAAAGTCCACCCCCCGAGCCAAGCCAGACTCCCACCCACTCACACCATCCACACACCCCCACATCCAAGCAAGGAATACCACGTGGCGCCCCTCGGCGCCCACCTAGGTGCCGAACCAGAACCCCAGGCCAACGGAGAATCCACTGGCCCCTACTGGACACCAGATGGCCCCAACCCCACCCCACCCCAAAACCCCGGCAGCTAGACAAGGAGCAGCGGCACCCAGGCACCCCGCCAATCAAGTCATGGAGTTAGCTATGGGAGACCAGAGAGGATAAATTCTTTTCAAGTTTCCAAGCCGATATCATCAAACAGCAGATTCCTGTATTGACTTACATCTATTTTTTTTCTTTTTTTGCTATCCTTTTTTTGCTATACAAAGATTTATGAAAATTATAGATCTTAATCCTCCTTCTGTATCGATGGCACTCATGTCACCAAGCACACAAAGTGATGGTGAAGCTGTGCTTGAAACATGAAGCCAGACTGATAGATCAGCACATACCTGCTGCCAGAGTGTACAGAACCATGGTGCATGCATGTAACTGTCGGGTAGATTACTGTCTCAGTGCTCACAAACGTCTGAGTTACTGACAGTCAGGTTATTTGCCCCAATAGCATCTTATGGCAGCAGCAGCATGCTGTATAATCACAGCTCATTCAACATTTATGAACTAATTATACAATAAAACCTTAGTGTTACGGCAGACACACGAGTGGGGGCATGCTAAGGGTTACCACTATTGTTACAAGTAAAGGAAGAGGAAAAGTTTTAGAAGAAAATAAAAGCGTAAAAACTAAACAATGACGTCAGTTGCAACATTTAGGCCAACTTCAGTTTTAGTCATCGACCACAAAAAAAAAAAGTTTTGGTCATTGACATCGTTGTGGCAGGTAGCACTGCAAAAAGTGCATCCGAAGCTATGAGGACAAACACTTTTCTGTAGCTCACTTCTCCTCGTCTTCTTCTCTCTTTTTCTAAACAGGACACCAGATGGTTTTGACCTTTTTTGGTCCATTTCTCTGGCGTTTTGGCGCTCAACAATAAACTCACCCGCCAAAGTTGTCGGCTAAACCAATTCTCCCCTTGATATCATTTTGTGTTCCCTACTTTTATTTGGCCATTTCATACAAAAATGAACAAAAATGCAGAATTTTATTAACCTGTATGAAAATGTAGGTTACAGACTGTCACGGTATGACTGATTTTTTAAATATTTTATAAAGTAGATCCCTACCACCTTTCTCCCTCATCCATCCACTTAATTTGGAAAAGACCTGGACCTTTCCAGAGCACGTGCAGCTGAGCAACAGGAGCGCGCCGCTGCATGAGGCGCCGATTTGCTGGTTTCAGGCCGGTTGAAACATTGCGATGTAAGCAATAATAGAAAACTGTGGCGCTGCAGATTTGTTTTCTCCAAGCGCTGAGCCGGCGCCCCAGGCAGCCGCACGTAATGCCCGTACCAAAAGCCACTACTGCACAAACCCCTGCTCCCCATCTCACCGCCAAACACCACCAGATTTGGACAAACTTGCGTGTTTCTTTTGGAAAAGAAAAAATAAAATCAGAAAAACCAGCAATCTAGGGCACAGCTACATACTAAAAATACACAAACCTGGGCAGATGACCTCCATGTTTAATAGTATACCAGCAAATCCCAGGAGAAGAAGCTGCTTTATTAACACAAAAAGTACTCAAGTGATAGTGTTGCAGAATTCCTACAAAAAGTGTTCAAACCTGTTCACATGCAACCACAACAGAAAACTTTCATACCAGTTCGCCATGGTTGTGCTGAATCTCAGGAGTTCACATGTTTGCGCCGCATTGTCACTCTTCTGACTGCTTCAGCCAAAAATAACTCGAAAAACAAAGATCTATTTCAACATGAGCTTAGGAAAACCATTTCAGTCTACAGGGGGCCGATAATTATTAGCAGCAGTAGAAAAGTTACGTAATGCAACAGGGAAGAAAGCATTAACGTTGCTCAGCGGGGAACAAGCTTCAGGACCATCATTACTAACACACTGGACCACCATTGTCACTGCAGCAGATTAACGCAGTCATTCCCAAATCAAATGACCTTTTGAGGATCAAACAAGACCGTACCATGAGGTCTTCCATGAGGTATACCACAAAAACACACAGGGAGGAACTACTTGAATATGCATGCTAATCGTTCCTATTTTTATCTCCTGTTGCACTTTTAGAACATAAACCGGATTACTAAAGTCAATACAAATACTCCTTTATGCTGACGATGATGATTGTTTTGTCACTTTTTAGTTCCTTGTTTTTTTTCTTTGTCCATTACATTTATTTCAGCAAAACTGTCTTTTCTTTTAGTCAGCCAACTTCTAGAAAAATGGCGACTGAATTGACTTCACTTCATTGGAGCCGGACGTTAGCCATTTTCTCCGAGTGACATCACACTCATCTGATCCTCTTCTGCTATACAGTACCAGGGCAAGGCTGCTTCTCTGCGCTTCATGAATTGGGTTAATTGCGTAAAGTATTGAACAGTTACGATGGTTCAAAGAACATCAAGACTGGAGCTAAATAAGTTAAAGGGTTAAACACTAAAATAGACATTTGAAAGCTTGTGAATTACAAATAAAGGATTAATAAATATGGGAGAATGGGTTGGTAAAATCTGTAAGATCTGCTCAGTCGTGGTCCTGGATATCTACCCACTCTGTCCGTTTTCCAGCTCTCCCTCCCCTTCTTGCTACTGATGAACAAACTCAGATGTTTTCCTGTTTTGCTTGACTCAACACACCTGATCCTGGTAATCGTCACAGATGGGGTGATAGATTTTGAGGACCAGGATTAAGCAGCGCCGGCTTCAAGAAAAAACTAAATTGGCCAACTAAAGTCAGTGTTTTTATTACCCTACGACACCTTTGTGGTTAAAAGGAAAAGTCCCAAATGATTGATGTTCAAAGCCTCATTGTATGAAACTACAGACCTGCACTTCACACTGTAATCCACAACATCTACACACAACTCACTACTTACAATTGAGGCATGTGACTTCTAATGAACCTCTAAGGATTTTTTTCTGGTTTAATAATGTGAAAGTTGTTGGTGGCAACTAGAAGAAATCTACAAAGTAAAAAGAAATATAAAGAATTATGAAACAAAACTATTTAAGTAGCGGTGTGAACAAACTAGAAGTAGAAATATGTTCAACCGTAGCTCTACAGATCAGCGGTCACCCAGGCCGCGGACCGGTACCGGTCCGTCGGTCATTTAGTACCAGGCCGCACAGAAAGAATAAATAACTTACATTACTTCTGTTTTATTTTGAAAAAATTGCCCGATTCTCTGTTACATCTGTCTATGTCACTCTTGACGCAGATCAAGGCGCTCTTCTCGGTCACGTGATAGGTTACCGCTAAAAGTGAAAGAGTGAAATGAGTGAAAAACAAACGTCTTTGGAAAGTTTCTTTGCCGAGGGGAAAAGGGCCAGCCAAGACACAGAAGAGGAACCTTCAACTTCCTACATTTAATAAGCCGGGTTTACATGGGCAAAAGTAATCGGAAAGAATGCCTGATCGGAAAGAAAATGCGTCATGTAAACGCGCCGTTCGGAATAGTCTGCCCCGGTCAGACTCGTTCGGATCAAACTTTCTTTCCGATCGAGATAGGTGGGTTATACCGATCCTTTATCCGATCGTGGTACATGTAAACGACTCATTCCGATCGTGTGTCACTTCTGCTCTGGTTTACGTCATTCATAGACGGTGTTTCGCTGATAGAAAGCTTTGGAGCGCATACGGGACCAATCAGCTGTTCTGCGGCGGCCCCCTCAAAAGCGCCGCTCCGCTCTCGCCCCGCTCTCGCCCCGCTGGCTCTCTGCCTCTCTTACACCCCTCACGAAGGGGCTGCCGGGGAGGAGCGCTTCGTGCCCACTGAGGTCTGGACCCGGCACCTGAGCTCTGCGTTCGGGCTCCGGTGCCAGTAGACCGAGTGAACCTCCCTGAGCAGAGCAGCAGGATTTATTAATGTGTTTGGGGGTGGGGAGCCGACCCGCCGCTCTGGGTTAGCGGCTGCAGGACTCATGAGAACCGAGCAGAGCTCGGCCCGTCAGCTCATTTGGGTCGGTGTGTGTGCTTCAAAGCAGAAATGTCGCTCAGTCCTTAGAAACTGTCCAAACAATCATGTGGATATGTGTTTCCAGTTGTCTCCCGACAAAATAAAGGCTGATGTTATTCCCAAACATTTGCGTGCAGCCAAGCTAATGTTGTTAGCCCGTGTTTATAGCCTCTCCTAACCCTGGCTTCAAGCTCCCCCTGCACAAAAAAGCACTAACCACACGGATTAAATATAAAACGATGAGCGAATAGACGCTTCATAATATTCATAACATTAATAAAAGCAAGTTTGGAAGATCTTCTCGTATATTACCGAGCTACTGCATAAATGTATGTGACAGCAAAGGGTTGTTTACAACGGGACACATTTTCCTTCCGGGTTTTTCAACAGTACTGCGCATGCCCAAATGATTTATTCCGACCGAAAGTGTGACCCATGGGAACGTTTGTTCTAATCGGAAAAAGGTTTTCTGGGCCCATGTGCACAGGTGAATTTTAACCCGACCATTGATCCGATCAAGATATTTTGCCCATGTAACCGCGGCTATAGACCGTACTTCTTTTTACACCATGAGTGTGAGGAAGGGGAGAGGATGATGACACCTGTGCGATGTCATGTGGAATGTCATGTGTGTCAAAATAAAAGCTCAGGGCTGGTCTAGTCACAACTGTGTTTCTCCTTCATTTTAGTGTAGCGGCAATAATCATCCGCCTACTAAACTATGTGTGACATCATTGTGTGACGTTAAAAAGGTTGGGGACCACTGCTATAGATGACTTGGCACTGCTCTATAAAGGCAATATAATGGAATTTGGAAAATAACAGGACCAATTTCATACCTTAAAATAAATATTTAAAAAAACATATAATGTGAAGTGATTCAGTTATTTTTTATGATCATGGAACAAAGACTACTACCAAGAAGAGTGGTCACTCTTCCATAATAAACGCAATTATCAACAAAGTCCTGCTTGCAGTCGTGAAGCCAGGGCTCAGGAGAGTCCACAGCATCTTTACGGATTATAAACGATTAAATATTAAAACATCATAGAGCTGCACCAAAGTACAGATCGGCCCTTTAAAGATGCAAGGTGAAGTGGTTTATCCAATGGACGAAACAAAAGTGTAGTCTGATAACTGAGAGTAAGCAACTTAAAGCCTTAGCCACATGCACCCATACAAGTGCTGCAAGTTTTTGGGTTGTCCGGACCCGTGCGTCTGCTTCTGGTCCGGCCATCTGTCAAATTTTAGAACCCCTTGTAAACTATGACTAAAATAGGGTTGCCCTTTTTTTTAATCATTGGGAAGGTGCAAGTACTGGCCTCTTACTGACCTCATGTGTATTCCGCAGATACAGATGCATGTAGGATGAACAAACAAACTACACACTTATTGCCTCATTTCTCACAGTCTTTTTTTTCCCCTAGACTAAGAACACCCATTTCCCCGTAAAATTAATTAAATTTGCGTTAGGCCGCCCCTACTATCCTTTCACCTTGCTGCTATGATGACCATATGTTGCGCTGTCTGTGTAGAACCTGCCGGAGGGGTGGTTGCACGCAGGGGAAAACCACGAACAAGTAGAGAGGAGGGGGCGGGGCTTGGACTCACCGCTTATGATTCCAGACCCGCAACAAACTAACTGTATCCGCTTCCTAATAAATAATAGCTGTCATCCATAAAATTTATATAATTTATTGGGTTTACTGGATTTTGTTTTGACAGGACAAAAGATCAAAAGAAACATCAAGCTCATAAAGAATAAAAATAATTAAAACAAATAATTAAATAAATATCCTGACAACATTTCGAATCAATACAAGTATTGCCAAATGAACTATCGCCATATATCGGCAAAAACATTTTTGCTAACACCCCTACTGTTGGGCTCCCTGTGTTTTTTATCTCAGTGGGAAACTGATCCAAACGGCTTTTTGAGAGGAACAGGTTGCCGACCCCTGATCTAAGGCTTAAGACTCCTACGATGCATCGGCTTCATGTTCTGTGGAGCTGGATCACATGGCCAACCTGCAGCATTTCTTAGCTTTCAAGTTTCTGCATCATGTACTTGTGTTAGCTTAGCACTTGCAAACGCTGCAACAGAAAATCTCACTGTAACTGTGAACTTCAGGTCAGGATAGGATCATGGGGGTTGAAGCTTCAGCTCAAGTTTCCAGGGCGGCCTGTCTACTCGCAAACAAACCAAAAGCACTGCGACGAAACAATAGGCCTTTCGAGGAGCATGAGTGGGTACACACCTTGTTAGGCGCTGTGGCTGAGGGCGCTCCCCGAACTTCCTGCAGAGACACAAAGTGAGAAGAAAACATGAGTGGGTCGGTTACCGATCACAAGCCCCGGCAGAGTGACGGTGGGTGGGAACACATGCACTCTGGCCTTTACACATTGAGGTCACAGTGAGGTGGCGCCGTGCTGCCACAGCTCTACGAACTCAAACTAACTCAAAACTAGCCTCTGTCAAGGCTGGTGCCTTGCAACTAAATTAGGCTTCTCATTTTCAATGGAAGCCTAATTCCTGAACGGCAATTTCACACAATACGCACAACTATGAGGTGTGGATGTATAGAAACTCCACTTCAAAGGTCGCTTAGGAAATACAAACAAACAGTTTCTTATCTGGGTTATCAGAGTTTATAGATGTATTATTAGCCCATGTGACGCAAGCTCATAAAAAGGTCAGAGAACTACCAAAGATTCTGATTTCGTGTTACGGCAAACTTTAGCAGTACTTTCAATTGAACAAATACAGTTTTTCTAATACTATAAAACAAAAAACTACATTTTATCTACCATTTTCCAAACAACTAAGAGAGAACACGCTTTAGATCAAACCAAAATGTGGAAAGATGTTAACATTTGAACTTGTGCTTCACAGAACTGAGCCTGGAGTTTGTATTTCAACCACAAACTCATCCAGATCACACAGGAAGCAGCTCGACATGTCTGCAGTCACTGACACTAATCTGAGAATAAAAACAACAACCCTAAAATTAAAAAGCTCTAGAAGAGCAAATAAAGTGCAACTTCATGAACAGTTTTACATCAGTTTTGATCTTACAGTTTTGATCTGAATCATCACTAAAGGAAACCATGACTGCCACCACATGAACAGAGAAGGGTTGTGACCTTTGCAGCACCTGAAGGTGTTTTTTTTTTTTTTTCAATCAAGGTGAAGACGCAAGAATCTGCAGACTCGGTGGTGAGCAGCAAAACACAAACAGCCACACTTCTTCTTGTATCAGGGCTCCACCACTTAACCAGCTTGATGAGATGCGGTTAAGTTCTTCTTGTATAATCGCACAAAAATGCAACACCTCGGCCTCCAACCAGCACAAAAAGGGAAGCAAATACACAACAACTACACTTAAAAGAATCTTAATCTGCTTTTAATCCTTTTTAAATTCATTTCTCAAATTGCTTTTACTTGAATTAAATCCAGCGTGAAAAAAGGTGCCTGAAAGTGAGGTGGTCCAGTCCGCAACAATGCGTTTTCTACTTATTAGAAACAGAAAGAATCGATTGCAACTTTTGAGGGTTTCCTTTCTTCTGCCTGCTTTGGTTTCAGTTTGGCGTGGATCATGCAGCGCATTCCCAATGAACCGTAAATGACTGCATTTTCTGTCTGATGTGGTTAAATTACAGCTCACTTTCAGGTCCATGCAGAAACATACACTTCTAGCAAAATGCTTTTGGAAGTGCTTCATTCTTGGCAAATGGTTTCTTCCTGCTATTAGTTAATGTATAATACTTTCTTAAGAATTTCTCTGCCCTTCAGGAGCTAAAAAGATCTTCAAGTTACAGAAAATCGATATTTTATCAAAAACAGGTGGTACAGATAAAAGCAAAAACAAACTAGAAAAAACAATCATTTCCAAAGAAACTCGAGTTAACTAAGAAAATGGTAATCCGATTGATCAAACAGATGACTTGACCCTTTAACACTAACACTGTAGCTCCAGTGTGACATTCTTGAGACTATCGTAACTCTGTTATTGCAATTCATGTAATTCCAGCGGATTCTGAAGCAGAAAACGCAGCTTTGACCTGCTATGCAACACTTTACAGTAGTGCCCTGTTTACACGATCAACGTCAATCGCCGGATTCGGTCACAGAGAAAAACGGCAACGTCATGCAACACGTTATTGTTAGCAATGTGGTGCAAAATCGGCTAAACGTTACGTTAGTTGTGCTGCGTATCAGCACAAATTTACATCAGTAATGTGTTGCACGCACATTGACACAACTTTATGTTATTAATGTGTTGCGTATCGGCACAATGTTAAGTTAGTAATGTGTTACATTTCTGCACAAAGTCGTTATGAAAAGCTGCTTTTCTCTGAGATAGATTTTGACCCAATCTTGCTGATCGCATAAACGGTGGAAGAGATGGTATATGTCGCCGGCAACATCTCCGGTGTTAAAGGGTTAAGGCAAAAACAGTTTTAAACTGAGGATTGACGGACTCCTGTTCATTCATGTTCATCTTTACTGCAGATAAATGGAGTCCTATCCTGAAATGGAGTCATATCTTAAACCTAATCCAAAACATTTTTTTTCCTATATTTGCCTAAGCTTTTAGTTCCACTTGAATGTTGTTTAAGGTGGTTCGTATAAAACGATGTAATAGTGAGCTGAAAGGTGCAAACAGCAAATTATGGAAGGAAACATAGAAGCTGTGAGTAGAGAAAAACTGTAAGGTAATTTGTGCTGGAGTCTGAAAAAGGGACTGAAGGTGGAATCCTTATGAAGAAGCGATCAATAAGGTTCCCACAGTGCAGCACTGAAGCCTCAGCGAGCTAATGGATTCAACAAAAGCCTCTCCCTTCCCTTTCTCACTTGCGAACCTCAACTCAAAAACTGCAAGTAATGGAGGAAGAGGTGCTGCAGGGAAAAAGGCAAAATGAGGTCAAAGGGTATTTAAGGTGAAAGGCAGCGGGGGGGTTGCTGGGAAATAAACAAAGTGTATTTGAGAAGACATTTGATAGCAGGTACAAGGAGGGAGGAAAAACCATTAACAAAATGTACTTTGTTTTTCCATTTTTATATATTTTTTTACATTTAACACTTGAATCTGCAAGTTTAAACGTGCATTTGTTGAATGCATGAATCACCCATAAAGCCATTGTTTTGTTGCAGCTGCTTCAAAGTCCAGTGCGTTTTTCTTGACCGTGTTGCGAACAACGCGGTGCGTTTTAGTTTGAAGCAGTGCAGAGAAGCAGGGAAATCAAGGTTGACACCAGCTCAGGAGTTTTGGTTTGCAGATTCTGTGAAAAACCACTGTCCGCATTTCTCCTCACATCCACAAAGTCTGTGTCGTATCTGTTACTTCAGACACCGACACCGAGGGGGTGGGGGGCTGGAGCAGGAAGCCACAACAGGTAGTGTTGCAGAGAAGCCAGATGAAGCGTGCTGACTGCTGCACTTACGTAGTGTCGGCTAGAATTGACACAAGAGTTAAGTCGGTATTCAGGCTCCAGCCGTTCAACCTAAACCGGTTAAAAACTGCTGGACTGGACTTCATTCAACAACAAGCAGTTACCAGCCTGTTTTTATCTCTTCAATCTATATCATAATAATTCATATTTAAATAAAGTAAAAGAAAAAGAAAAAAGAAGCTTTGCAGCAAAAAAAAATGTTTTTCACAAGTTAATTATAAAACGTTTAATAAACTAAAGCTCAAAGCTACACTTAACTCAATGTACTAAAAGTTAGCCTGAAGCTGTGTGTGTAGCAGTGTGTAAAGTGTAAGAATGTCCTCCTGCCTGGATTTTTTTATGTTGCATATTATCAGTCTAATATAAAAATGACAAAAAAACTACTTTAAGTAAACAAAATATAATCTTTAAACAAAGGTGATTAGGGTAAAAGTGCAAATTGTGGTTCTCCTGGCAGAATTCAGAACCACAGAAAGAGCCAATGAACAGACTCACAGGCAACCAAAATTTGCTGAGCAAACAAAACAGAAAGACCTGTCCCAGCATTGCTACAATACATCTGGATGATCTCCATAGCAACGGTTCCCACGCTGGAGGCGTCCGGTTTCAATGATAGTCAACGTACAGATGCGAGCAGAGGTCCTGTGGGTCGATTGGAGCATCGGGCGAAGCAGACTAGCAGGCGTCCATTTTAAGTATCATGGCGCAATGCTTCCAGAGTTCAAACAACTGACCTTTGGTTAAGAATTCGTGTTGCGTCAGCCACTACGGGACTCTGGTTCGCAGAGGGTTGAGGCGTTGATGATGCAATTGGCAGGTGGAGTCCAAACCAATGCTAAGGAGAATCTGATCTTTCAATAAAATGATTCTCTAATTTCATTTTTATTCTTATTTTACCCTCCTCAGACTAATGTGAAACAAAACCGTCAAACTGGGTCAAAGAGAGACTGAAATACCAATGAAAGCGTCTGTCATTCAGATGGTGAACCTCGCCGCACAGAGAAAGCCTCTGAATGATATCATGAACCCAGACATCCACTGGGTTGTGGATGGAACTGTTGGTGCAGAGTAACCCCACCCCGTCTCCCTTCCTTTTGCTGAGAACTCGCCGTTCACATGCTGTTCCACTAGCTTACAGGCCCCCAGACCCCCAACCAAACATTGCCGGTGCAACAAAAATGGCGAGCAATATTGGAGCTAGAAATACTTCAAAATACAATTGCGTCCTCCATAATCAGAAAAAAGCCACAAGAGCATGTTAAGGCTGCTTAGAGGCCATGAGCATTTTCAAAGCAGCTTCACCAAACATTGATGAATACTCTGACACAGTAACCAGCTACATATACTGGTGCACCTCCATTTGCATTCCAACTCGGACCCTCCGCATCTTTCCTAACCAAAAACACTGGTTCAACACAGACGTACGCAAAAAAAAAAAAAAAAAAAAAAATCAGCAAACAGCGTGCAGCCTTCAAACCAGGAGACAGCATAATATACCAATAAACTCGCTATGACCTCCAAAAGTCCATCTAGGCTGCCAAAAGAAGTTACAGCCAGAAAATTGAGAGCTGCCACAGGGAAACCAACACAAGAGTCCTGTGGCAAGGGATCAAAACAATCACCAACTACAGGACAAACACCAGCATATCAGAGTTCCAGAATAACATCCCACCAGACAGCCTTAACAGCTTCTATGCAAGATTCGACCAGAACAACATAGAGGTGCCCCTAAATTCCTACTGGGCCCCAGAAGAGGCTGCACTGCAGGTGTCTCACACACAGGTCCTCAGGGCCCTGAAACAGGCGAACCCGCACAAGGCAACGGGACCGGACCACGTTTCACCAAGGGTTCAGAAAGTCTGCGCGGAGCAGCTAGCAGAGGTATACACAGACATCTTCAACCTCTCGCTATCGCAGGAAATGTTGCAATATCTTCAAGCCCTCAGTGATCAGTGCCAGTCCCAAAGAAAATACAAGTCACATTAACAATTAATGACCCGTGGCTCTCACTCCTGCAGCAATAAAATGCCTGGAAAAGCTGGTTCTGTCACACATGAACTCCCTGGTCGACGAATCAGTAGACCTCCACCAGTTCGCCTACTGCCCCAACAGATCAGCAGAAGACGGCGTGGCCCTGGCACTTCACTTCACCCTGCAACATCTGGACACCAAGAACACATACGCCCTGTTACTGTTCCTGGACTACAGCTCTGCCTTCAACACCATCAGGCCCCTGAAGCTGACTGCAAAATTCGCAGAACTGGGAATACCAACACCCACCAGAAACTGGATACTGGACTTTCCTACTGACAGACCACAGGTGGTGAAGATGGGGAAAAAAGGTCTCCGCTGAGCTGACAGTCAGCACCGGAACACCACAAGGGTGCTGCCTCAGTCCATTGCTCTTCTCACTCTACACCCATGACTGCAACTCCCCGACTCCAACAACATTATCATTAAGTATGCAGACGACACAACCGCCCTTGGCCTCATCAGAGGAGAGGACGAGTCTGCATACAGAGACCTGGTACATCAAGATCACCATCTACGGCAAGAACAACGACCTTGTCCCCAACGTGGAAAAAACAAAAGAAATAATCGTGGACTACAGAAGGAAAGCACCGCCACATCAGCCGGTCATCATCAACGGGACTGTGTTGGAGCAGACCAACTGCCACTGGTTCCTGGGTCTGCAGATCACTAACAGCCTCAGTTGGGAAAGGAACACTGTTGCCACAGTGAAGAAACCCCAGCAGAGGATGTACTTCATCAGGCTGCTGAAGAAGGCCAGACTAAAACGCCTTCCCCGAGCCTACAAGGGGCTTGTGGAAAGCATTCTCCCCAGCGGACTTCCAGCCTGGTTTGGTAACACCACCATAAAAGAGAGAAAGATGCTGCAGAGGGTCATCAACACAGCTGGAAAAATCATTTGTTGCAACCTGCCATCCATTGAGTCCATCTATAAACAGTGCAGCTGGAGGAGAGTGACAAAGATCATCAAAGACGGACACCACCCCGCCCATGCATTGATCCAGTTTGTGGACTCAGGCCACAACCTCAGAAGTCGCAGGCACAAAAGTATCCACGCACACACCACACGCTTCCACAACATCTTCCCAGCAGCAATCAGAATGCTGGCACAGGACATCAGAGAGGGAAGACTGGACTGGACTGAATCATACGACATGCCATCCAGCTGGTACACTGAGTGCAATAAACAATTAACTCCACATGTGCAATAATTCTTCTGAAAGATTGGGACGCTGCATTGTTCATATTCATATTTATCAATTCATATTTATATTTTATACTTTATACTGTTGTTGTCTAATATTTTTTATTTTATTTCTTCCTAAATTTTGTCCATTTCTATATTCACCCTGACCTGAGAAATTCCGATGTACTGTATGTGGAAACGGAAATAAAACCTTGAATTGGAGAAAACCAAAAACATCAATTATATGGGTGTGGATCTTTAACATGAGCGTCTGTAGAGGCTGTTTCTGCCTCAACTAACCACCTAGGTGCTTTTCAAGAATGAGCTTTCATGAATGAGCTTGCTTTGTGCTCTGGGGATCAAAGTAAAGCCGCCATTTTTTACTTTCTTCAAAGATCCTACCCAACCTCATCCAGATTAAACTTGAAGCATTATGAGTGTTTTTTTTTCCTCCATTGATTCACAAATGCTCAGATTAGATCACGATGGAGCTTGGGGCAAGATAAAAGGAGGTGATAAGGAGCACAGGAGCACCAGCTTCTCTCTATCCACCTCAGAGTTACAATAAAACACAACCGATCAGTAGATCTTCCAACATTCTTAACTCTGCGATAAAAAAACAAAATGTCAGCTTCTGTGATTTTTTTTCCTGTTTGTATGGATCTTTCAAGCATTCAGATTCTTACAGAATCTGTGTTTAAACTTTTATGTCTTTCATTTTTCTCAATAATCAACAGTGCTGTCAAAACGTTTCCGACGACTTTGGTAAACTATGACGACTTTGGTAAACTATGACGCTGCACCGCCTGATGGATTGTTAGAGCATTATGGGTACAATAGTCAGGCATCTGGTGAAGAGGTGCATACTGTTCTTCAACATAATAAGCTGAAAAAGTGAGTGTACTGGTTTGTGTCATGTGTTAAAACTGAACAATGTTGAGATATTGTGACTGTTATGTTGCTCTCTCTGCTAAAGCTGCCTATAAAGCTGCCTATTGCAGATTTTTATACAGATTTAAAAAAAAAGTTTAAAAAACGCAATTTGCCTGAAAACCTTCCATCAACTCGTCTAACCAATCCCCTGCCTCTTGGCCCGTCTAGGCATTTTGAGTAGTGTATTACATCATTCTTAGGGTTTTGTTAATGTGTCCCAATAATCTGTTGCTTCCGACGGTTTGAAAAATACAGTACTTGCTATGACGACTGCAACTGAAACATGATGGGGGCGTCGCTTAAGAAAAATGGCGAGGTGTTCAGAGCCAAGAGATCTCAACATCAAAAACAGCAGAGCCGATCCACTCATCAGGCAACCAATACATACCAATCCCAATACTGAATATATTCAATCAAAGGCTTGTCTAGCATTCTCTAGCAACAGACTTCTACAGATGCTACATTGCTTAACTTTTTTCATTACTTAGCAATAAAACTCCCTTGCAGTAAACCAAAATATATCATTCATGTGTCTGCTTAAATGAGTCACGGTTCTCAGGCACATTACTTTAAAAGAAAAACATTAGTAATGGGGCAGAAACGTCACCTGCAGGCTGTGCTTCAGGGGTTCCGGCATCAATCTTTGATGGACAGATTCATATATGACGAAGAAAAGGAAAAGAAGTAAAACGGTTGCTTTGCATGACTCCCGTACCAACCTTTGATAACACTGCGCTAACACATGCAATGGTTGTGAGTGACAGTCAACACAGGTCAGGAACAAACACACATCAAAGCTTACAGAAAAAATAAAGCACATTGCAATCATTTCATGATTGTACTGAATATCTATTTTATCTGAAAGTTATGGGTTTGTCAGTTATGATCTTTTATTTTACAGCCATAAATAGATAAATCCAGAAAAAAATGGGAATTCTATTAAACTCATCACAATTCTTTTTAAAGCACAAGAAAGTCAACTGTAGCTGTGCAACCAAATGTACAAAAACAAAGGGCCATGCCAGGTTATCATTAAATAATAAAGTAAACCCCTTTATACATCTATGTAGTGCATTTTTGAATCAAGCCATGCCTCTTTATGTCAGGAGGAAATATGGCAATACATTTATAAACACTAAGATATTAGAGTCAATCTTGCCGCTATCATTATGAAAATAGCTGGAGGTCAAGTTGACATTTTTGTAGAAAAACAGAAACTTATAAGTTGTGTCTATAGACCAATATCCTACAAGCTCTTCTGAAATGTTCTGTAGACACCAGTAGAAAATCGCTCGGTTCAATTAGAGTTTGATAAGAGATCCTGTGAGGAATGTAATCAGAGTTAAGTAGTGCCCAGTGCATTTGCTGCTGATTTGTGACTTGACCTTCACAAAATGCGCAAGTCTGTTAAGAAAAATAGAATTGACAGCACTAGTGTCCTCTTACATAACATCAAGGATTTACTGCTCAAACTTAGATGACTGCAGAGGTGTACTTTTACAAAGTACTTAAAACAAATTCACAGTAATTTCAAATCACTCAATTGTGCACAAGTGTATTTGTATGCCTAAATTCCTCCCCCCAAAAAGAAACAAGAATTAGGGACTAAACACTGGTTAATATTAATTTCTTTTGTAAGTGATCATGGTATAAGCGGAATAGGGCCTTCGAAGTATGCATAATCTAATCTAATCGAAATTAGTCTTGAGGAAACCCAACGCTTTCTTAGAAATAGTTTTAACTACAAATGACTTTGATATAAATATGTCCTCCCTTTGGATTGGACAGCTGAGACTTTTCCTTAGTTCCATTTAGTAAATGGATGATAGTTGGTAGCATACTCTAAAGGGGCTCTCTATGGTTAATAAACCTCCTAATTATATAATGCAGAGTGGACAAACATCCTTTAAAATGCTCAACAACAGTCTTCATGTTTCCATATTTTGCTGAAACCTTTAGACAATTCTTGGCTCCTCATCCTCCTATTTATGCTTGGTGTTACACAAACAAAGGCACACAACACAAAACCCAACTTTTATACATACAAAAATGTGTGAGTTGTATATTGCCAGCACCTAGTAGTTGTTGCAAGTAAGCAGTTTTAAATGGGTGCCAACAAGTTTTCCTCCCTTTTAAAAAAAAAATGTTTTTCTGTCTTTTAGTAGTTTACCAAAGCAGATGAAATGAAATAAACCCAACCACACCAAAAACACAACTATTTTTAAGAGATGCTGCAGAAAATGACACTTAAGAGCAAATAGTTTCATCCGAAACTAAGAATATTTTTAAAAAAATGTCCATTTTTAGGACAAGCATCATAAAATACTGCAGGGTTACAGGCTTTTGCAGAGCTTGTTCTTCCCATAGGTTTAAATCAACCCATAGACATGAGACATCCTGATTCATAGTCAGGTCAAAGGTTGGGGCGCAGCCTCTGGGGCCCTCTAACATACAGTTATAGAGGGCCCCATAGGCGAGAATGTGGTAGCCTGATTATATATTCAAATGGAAAACTTTCTAACGGTTCTTCTTTTCAAATTTAGATTATGAGACGCCAAACATCTTGCGTTTATAAAAATAACACAAGTACTAAAGTAAACTGCATCACAAAAACCCTAAACACAAAAGTTAGGGAAGGAAAAAAGTAGGTTATAATTACTTGCATTAAGCATCACTTTGATTTATTTGAATTACTTGCCAACAATTGGAACCAAATTATTTACGAAATCATCAACCCATATGAATGATTTGCCAAGCAGTGTTTTACATTTCTGATCTTAAACTAATATTTATGAAGAGTCCCATTCATCCAAGATGATTCCAACGGTCATCTGGACTTCACTTCTTATCCAAGACACTTCTTCAATTCCAGATTAAGAAATTCCAGCTTAGCCTTTTAAAAAACATCTTTCTACCATAAATCAATTTTTCCCCATTTTGTGTATGTATGGATTTGAGTCAAAAGAATTTTTGATGAGAAAGTTTTCAATTTCAATAGATTCAGCCACACAAACACATAACACAGACATATCATGTAAGAGCTTTACTGTACTACTACTACTTTCAAACACTATTTAGTTACTTAGACTGGATAGCTGTATTACCTTTTCCTCTTTAGGGGGAAAGCAGCGTGTGCTGTGGTGGTCCCCCCCTCGTCTTCAGTGCACTCACTGCCCCAGAGCATAAAGACTCAAAGGCTGACACTCATCAGTTTTAACACAGAAGGACCTGCCAGCTGCAGTAATAAAAAGGTGTTGACCACTCTGTGTTCTGACAACGTTCACGGCCTTTGAGCCCAGAGTGAAAATGACAGGAGTTACACATGAACACTGGCTGATCCCAATTTGAACTGACGTACATGTTGGGATCCACGATTCTTCTTAAAAAAACCTTTAGAGTAAAAACTCATTTTGATGGGCTTTTGGCCCTTTTTTCTATAAAACAATAATATTTCTGTCTTACAGCTTTCAAAACATTTAATTGTTGGGTCACAAAAGCACTTTGTTATAATCTATGTGGCGAAGAGGGGGTCATTAAATAAAAGTTGATCTGTGCGCTTCATTTTGTTGCAAGTTCGAAGAAACTAAACTAAAATCCCCGCTCAAAAAAAAAAAAAAAGAAAAAAAAAACAGCACCTAAAAATCTGAACCCACAGTCGATAAATTGTCTGCTGTGACCATGAAACCAAATCTGCAGCTTGTGTGGATTCTCATTAATATCTTCACAGCGAGCTTTAGGACAGTGCACACAATAAGACTTGTGAAGGAAAGATGGGGATCGTGGTGTGGGATTATGGTCATAAAAAGAGTGTCTGGTTCCCCCGCCTCGGGGCTGATAACAGATATCACGGCTTCACTGACTGGCCGTCCGCTTCATTATCAGCAGGAGTCTTCCCCTCGCAGCTCCCATTGAACTTCATCGCCGTGAGCAATTACTGTGACACCATCTATTTGAAGTCTGTTCTAATAAAAGTAAGAAACTTGTGGAGAATTAGCAGGAAAAAAAGATGTTTCTTTTTTAAATCACAGATTGGAGGACGGGATTTTCCTACACGAGTTCACTCGAAATGATAAACTCCCAAACAAGTGATACCCTAGAGATTTTTGCGAGTGCAAGCAGAACGGGGCCCAGGGTGAAAGACGAATGAAGGCTGAGGCTCAGGCATCGTCTTCCTTTTTTACATTTCACTGTTCCAAACTTTCACAACCTAACAGAGACAAAAACAAATGGATGGAAGTAACAAGTCTCACCAAGCCAGCGAATGTGCGTGTCAATGAAATTCTGAAATGCAAGCCCGCTGCCAGCACTAATCCAGGCAGCCTATTGAAAAATACCTGCATACTGATGTCAGAGCCCCAACATGCAGCTTTACATCAGCTCCCTTCCTTTTTTTTCTTCACCCGGTACAGCTCTAAACTTTGCTGTGTGTGGTCCATCACACACAGATCCAAACACAGCTTTTAATTAGATATTTATTACAGATTAAAAAAAAGGGATTGCAGCAGAGGCAGCCAACATAGCTTGTGTTCTAGGGTTACTTTTAATGACTGGTAGAGGCGAAGACGATGAAGTGTGTTGGAATATTGTCCAAAAGTCTTTCAGGCGGCATCTAAGGCTCGGATCAGAGGCTGTAGTGTGCCAGAAGCTCCTCCCAATAGGGAGGAGTGACAAGGGCAGCCTGACTACAAATGTCAAAACTTAACAGTTAGAAAAACCCAAAAAAGAAATACATTAAAACTCTTTACAAGGGACAATAAATACAGATAACACATGTATCGGTGTGTGAATGTGTGTGCACCTGGGTGACCGGGACTATGAAGCACTTTGGGGCTTCTAAGAAGGTAGTAAAGTGCTGTATAACCATTTACAAATTACGATAATGAAGGTTTTCTTACTTTCTCTAAAACTATAGACTAGACTTTACCAAACAAAGAAATTAGCAAACCCTTCACACCAAACGCAATTGGCGTAGCAAAGGCAGTTTCAATGTTAAGTGAAAGTACAGACGCAATCAGAGGTCCTGGGGTGTGATTTGAGCGTCGGCACATTTTGGGCGGCAAGGCAAAAATTCAAAATATTTAGCCATGCAAATTCAAATATCTGAGTTTTGGCGTAAAATTTGCATCAACCAATCAGGAAGTCAGCTTTGGCCCGTGATGTGTTGATGATGTGATCTAAAACCAAGAACAAGGAGAATCTTAACTTTGTATTTTTCATATTTGTATCAAAACAATCATAAAAAGGTCCTCTAATTTTATTCTAATTTTACCGCCTCGGACTACTGCAGGACAGCAAGTCGCCAAACTGAATCAGAAAGATGGAAGCTCTTCAAAATACATTAAACTGAAAGATTTTTTGCAATGTTATAGAAGAAAGCTTTTATAAAAGTTTAGTTAGCAGAGCAAAAAGAACAAGTTGCTACTCATATGTGACAGGACTAGGGTCAACCGATTATTGGCCAGGCCAATTATTGACGCCAATATTTGTTATTTTTGATGTGAATTAGCATTCAATCTAATTGCGTATTTTGGCTCAGATGAAGCTGCGTCACTCTGCCTCCAGCATTGTCTTGCCCACAGTACCATCTTGATTCTGTAAACCACTGTTTTCAGGGTCTTCAAACACCATGGAGAGAAATGTTTTCTTGCATGGAGAAGCCCAGGTGGATATGTTTAAGGTACATAAATAAACAAAACTTTATTGAAACTGTAATAAAAAATAATAACATCTCAGACCTCTGCATGTCACACTACTAGCAGCTATGGCTGTCATTTTTAACCCATTTAGAAGACCACTGGGAACACTTTGACAATAAATCAAAAGATGATCAGAGTGGGACTTTAAACTGTTAATAGAAGCAAAGCTTGTTAACAAAAAGTGAACTAGTTCCTAGAGAGGTGTGGGGACACTAAAAAGGAAAAGAGGTGTGTGATCCGAGCGGAAATGGGCTAGCTTCATGCTGCACGAGCAGACACAAGGCGGAACGGAGAAAGCTACGATCCGCCTGATGATCTGCATGACCCTCAAGGCTGAGGGACTGCAGATGGCAGAGGTCTGGGAGCTGCCCCGAGACACCCTGCTGAGGGTAGAATGAAAAGCAGCATGTGTGGGTTTGCGTTTGCGTGTGTGTGTGCGTATGTGTGGTGGGGTGGGTCACTTTAGCCTGCACTTGAAAAAGCTTGCATGCACACATACACCAGCAACAGCAGCTCCATCTGTCTTTTGACATGGGAGAGCTTAATGACAGAGGGAGAGAAGCCAAAAAAAGCTTGTTTTTCTCCATCTTTACTGTTCTTTTTTCCCTCCACCTCTTCTCCTCTCCACACGCTCCAGCATTAACGCTGAATATGGAGCAATCAGGGCAGACTTTCTCCATCCGGAAGACTCCTAGTCACCTTCGAGGCATATACTTACTCGCTCAGCAATTGTACACTCCAATAAAAAAAAAATCTGACACAAATGACTTCCAAAAAATAAAGGGCTGTAGAGCTAGCTCGTAATGTGCAGCTAACCTCTGCGACTTTAATTTTTTATGTCCCAACCAATCTGTGAGTAGTAAAGCTCTCAAAATCATTTCATTTTGAATTTATAAGTGAAACTTTAACGCACTAATTTAAAGAACCACATTCTCTTATGCTACGTTCACATCGGGCTCTGAAACATGCTATCACCTGGCCACATCCAATGAAAAATCTGTGTAAACGCATGTACATGTGCATCTCAGGCTTCCGCGTTCAAAACTCTCGCATTAGTGTGCCACTATGCACGTTTTTTAGTTCATTTTTGGGGCTCTATGTGTAAAACACGTAGCCATTGAACCCATGTTCACATCAAACCGGTTGAACTTTGACCAATCTGGGACTTGGATGTGGTAGTGAGTGACGTATAGGCAGCGTACTTTTCAAGACAGTTAAGCACAACCCTTTGAAAATGCACAAAGCCTCTTCCGAATGCAAGTACAGTGATCCTTCGCTATAACACGGTTTACTTTTCACAGTTTCGCTACTTCACGGATTTGCATTGTGCATTGTCTTCTGCATTCTGATTGGCTAAAAAGTCACTCCGCTTCTTCTCTACCTGTGCATCAATAACATTGCAGTTTAATATGTACATGTATGTAAAACAGCTTGCCAAATTTAGATTAGGCACGTGTAAACTCTCTTGCAATTTCGAGTTTCTCTAAAACCCATAGAGAAAAGAGCGACAACAACTGCCTATCACTGTCTTCTTCTCCCGAACAAACACAGCTGCACCGCAGGCTTCAAAAGAAGAAAACACTGCAGAGCAGAGTCAGGATGCAGCAGCTTAGTATGAAGAGCAGTGAAATACACCTGAGTCACTATTTGTCCGACTGTACTTTGTATTTTTTTTTTCATAATCATTTTAAATGTTCTCCCGTTTAATCCAATTCTTCGGTCGCGGTGGGCGGGGCTAACCTCCGCAATTTGAAGTCTTCTGTTCACATTGATGATTCCAATTATTTTTTGACAGTACAGTACAGAAGTTATTTGTTTAAAAAAAAGTTTCTAAAGTACTTTTACTTGTGAAACAAATCCTTGAGCCTGTAAATGGTTTGTTATTTCTTTTCAATGTATAAAAGAGTATCTAATTGTATAACAATTGTAAAAAAAGAAATAAAGGTTTCTACTTCACGGATTTTGCCTATTACGGGTCCTTTTTGGAACGTAACCCCCGGGAAAAACAAGGGTTTACTGTACATGTGCTAGTATCAGGTAGTGACAGTCCAGTGTGAACACCGTATGCTACTAGCGCGTTTTTTACTGCGCATCACATGTTGGTTGTGTAGATGGCATTTCATTTAAATGTGCAATTATAATTACCCAAACTAAAGGGGATTGTATGCAAAGAATTCTGGGCAAACACGTGATAATCCAGCTCCAGCATTCGGAGCATTTAACATCAAGTTAAAACAAACTAGAGTACCTGGAGCAAAATAAATACTGTGAATCCCAAATTAGCAGAGTAAAAATGTAAAAAGGACTGCCACCTTGTAAATTTGTCAATACTACCCAACCCAAGACACATATACACAGTAACTGTGTTTGATAAAACAGGCATTAATAGTCTAAATATTGTTATGCGTGTCTACAGTTGTGGAACAGCGCGATAAAGCAGCTCCGCTTTTCTATTCAGGAGGCTATAATACTTGTGTTGTAAAGAGATGGGAGAAGACAACACAAGGGAGGTTTGAACCCTGAATGAACCACCCTGTCCTGCTCCTCTCTGCCCCCACCTCCTCCCCTAACTCCTCTGAGTGAATGACTCATTGCTGGAATCAGAAGGAGCCCAGGGGAAGTATTGTGAGCAGTCTTCATCCAGCACAAACTACAGCTGCCCTCACTGTGGGGCTAAGTGTGTCCTCACAATCAGAGAAGGTCATGGATCTGAAACAGGGGATCCCAATGACTGACTTCAAAGCTTTTACTGAACACATGGAAGATCATAGCTGTGGACCGTTCCATTTGGTGTTTATTTCCTTCCACGACCACAGATGTATCAAACTGTGCAGACTGCTTCTGTAAAACACCTGTGAAGAGATGCAACCCCAGTGGGATTCTGCGATAACATGGCTCTATCAGTCCTGAATTTCCACACACTATATATTTCATTAGTCAACTGTCACTGGTCCTATAACAAAGTGGAAGTTAGGGCTGCACGATATGAGGAAAATTCACAATATTCAAATATTGGTGATGCAAATTGCGATAGCGATATAATTTGCGGTATATAAACAAAGAGCAAAACAACCAAAAACATCATTACCATTTCATTGCAACAGTTTAAAAATTATACTCCAAATGACCCTCGTCGACATAGGAGGCGAACGTCTAACATAATAGGCCTCCATCTGATTGGTCAACAACCTGAAGGGGTCCATCCGATTGGTCAAATGCATAAAGGGATTAATTTAATTTATGTATTTAATTCGTTAAATGCTTCAAGTTAAGATTTTTCAACACATTTAAGGTAACCATTTATTGCAATTTTTGCTGTCTTTTGCAATATGCGTATTGCAACCTTAATATTGCGATAACAGTAAATTTGAGATTTATTGTGCAGGCCTAAACCAATCCATTATAATTATTACCTCTGAATTTCATGTGGTGTATTGTCATACACAATATAAAGTGTCAGCTACATTGGACTCTGTAGGATAAACTTTGTCTTGTGTGACACACCACATTTAATCTGGCAGTCTTAGGTCTAACATCTGTCTCTGACATTACAGATGTGATCCTGGAGTAATCATCAAACAGTCCTAACCTTTGTAGAAAGTCTTTCCAGTAGAGTCATAGCGGCTAAAGCTTCAAAATGTGGGTTGACAAAATGTTGTAGTCTTTCAGTTGTAAATGGAATGTCAAGCAGGTTTAGGAGCATGTAACGAAAGAAAGACAAATACAGCGTAGGCGACAAAAATGTGTCACTACTTCTGTCACAACAATGACTGACCTAGTCACTCTTGACTCTGGAAGCCCATTGAGACAACTGTTGTTGTGATTTGGATATTTTCAATATGTCAATTGGCAGAGAAAAATAGTCTGTGGTACGGTACACTTTTTCCTATCTTAAAGTTCATGTTTGGTCTTGACATTTTCTGAACAAGTTGAAGTTTTAAATCACTGAAACTAACTTCAAGTTAAATTTATGGCCAAAATCAATTTAAAAGATCTTAATTTTTCTGTTTTTAAAAACCTGGACTTTGTTGATTATGCTTACTTATTCATAATTCACAGCAAAAAACTGACCAAAATAGATAACCACTATGATAACAGATTGTTGGAGGTCACTTCCATCTCTCGGATGTTCCAAGTTATGCAACATCCTAGCCTAACTAACCACTAGTTTACCCATCTAAGGCCTCAAAACCACCAAAAGCCCTGACTGCTATGGGAAAAGAAAGAAAGAGAAAAAGAATTCCTGTCAGAACCAGAGAGCCGAGAGAGGAAGGCGTGACCTTTAGCCCACATGCTGAGATGATCTTCAGCAAAATGATCCAAATTGTTACTAGTGCGGCACGCTGGTGTGTATACGCACAGTTTAGCAACAGATTTGTCAGTTTAAGGTTGCTGGCTGTCTGGTTTCAGACTTCTTGTCATGACAGGAATGTTTTTGGGACTTCTTCCTCTTTAAAGCATGCTATCAGAGTACGAAAACATTGTTTAAAAAAGTAAGCTAAACCACAACAAATACTAGTTCCATGTTGAAAATGATACTTCACCCACAGACAAGTGATCGAAATAATCTTAGCTATTATGTTTCAGTATTTTTTTCCAAGGGATATGACTGACATTTGGCATATTTTTTTTTTTACACATAATGAACTCTACCAGATGTTTACGCTTTTTTTTATTCGATTTTAGTCGATTTTCACTTAGAAGCATGTGATACCGATTTATCAAAGTTCATGGATTGACTAATTTATAATGTTTTCCTTAAAAACTTTTTGGGATTATTATTTTATTAATGTAAGGAGGTCTTGTTTCATTTCTGGCAGTTCGTTTAACCCTTCTGTGAATTAAGAAAAGTTGGTTCTGAAATACAATTTGAAGAAAATATACATATTTCACCAAATTATAATCAATTTTATTTTCTATTGAATCCAACTAATTTAGGGAACTGAGCTGCCCCACCAGTGACTGGTAAATAATTCCATACAAGACAAGACTCTGGGATATTTTTTCCTATAAAATAATCTATAAAGAAGAAGGTCATTACGACAAAATAAAATGCCAAACCAGTGCCAGCAAATTCTTCCTCGCCGCCCACAATCTTCTCTCAAACAACAATAAATGACTTGTTTATATGACGAACCAAAATCAAAGTGGAAAAAAAAGAGCTGCTGGATGTCCTCCATTGTTGTTGTTGATAGCTTTGTTTGTGATAGTAGTCGCACTACTATCACGCTAAGCTACGTAATCGGTCTACACCCCGCATGTGCCGTGACGGTACAACTTTGAATGGAAACGCTCGCCTGAATTGCCTGGACCATTCTAAACTGGACTGTACCACTCAGTGGAAATAATGCTTAACAAACCATTTAAATGCCTGAGAAACTTTTTTTTATGATAATTATCTGATTAGAATGATACAATGTCAAACTTTTCACAATAATTATATTTTCTGTTTGGTAGAAATTTTAAAAAATTGAGAGAAATAAACACTGGGACTGTAACAGTCAGAGTAGGGCTGGGCGATATGGCCTAAAAATAAAATCTCAGATTTTATTTTTTTTAATTCGATTTCCGATTTTTTCCCGATTTTCCCCCCCCCCCCTGCTTAAGAAAAGCAATAAGTACAAACGGCAGACAACTTAAAGCAAATGTTGCTTTTATTTAATCAAATGCAAGACAAATGTAACGCCCATTTCTGGGATAAATAATAAATAAATGAACACACTCTTGGAATCAAAGTTAAGTATAAAATTTTTCTTCTTCTCACTCCCTTTTAGACTTGTGTTTATATAATTTTGTTGTGTTTTATATAATTTTTTCTTGTTTTATATAATTTTTGTTTTGTTTTTGTCCTATTTTGATATTCTACTCTTGTTTTCACTTGTCCAAAATAAAAAGGTTACTTACTTCAAGTCCCAGCTGTGTTTTCAGTCACACTTTATAGTCTAGACTAAAATGAGACAAACATTCACCTTGAGAGTGGCAGCATTTTCTAAATAGTTAACAATACAGCTCATATCTGGGTCTAAAGTTTTAAATAAATTAATAAACCCCGTCTTGATGATGAAGCAGCAGGAGTCGCGGTTACCCCCCCCCCCTCCGAAAACAAAATCCTACGGTGGCCGCGTCGCAAATGAATACCTGTACAAGTAATAATTACAGCGCAGTATTCTTTATTAACAAATAACAGCAAAAAATAACTATCTAACTAATGAACTAACTATACAGGCGTTGTAGAATGAGTATGTGTGTCAAGTCGCGTGTGTGTTAGGGCGCGTGCATGTGTAAGAAGACTGAGCGCGTGCCACGCAACCGCGCGTGGGAGCCTTTGACTCCGATGGGCTCCTTTAGGTAAATGTTGCAGTGTGGGGGGGGGACTCTTCCTCCACGTCTGTGGCAGGAAACCCACACCAGTTCCACACAACAGATGAGTTGATTTTTTTCTTGGGAACAAACTGCCCACTCTCACCGGTAGCCTTGCTGTCGCGTGCTGTTTCGTGTGTTGTTTGTTGCGTGCCGTGTGTAACTAACGCTACGGAAGCTCTGAGGAGCCAAAAATGCCCCACATAAAAACTCGATTTAGTTATTTTTGAAATCGGCCGTAACAAAAAATTCGAATTAATTCATTTGATCGATTTATCGCCCAGGCCTAAGTCAGAGTAAAATACATTTTTTATATGATTTCCATTAACTGAATTTAATAGAATTATATAAGAAAAGGTTTTAAATCTATATTCTTACATACGTAATTACACTTCTAGGAGACAAATTTGAATAGGAGTCCTTGTTTAAAAAACGCTCAGAAATAATTGTAAAAAAAATATGGCATTTTCTGGTGACTTTATACGGTAAAATAGTCCACGCAAAAAGCTGAGCTGGTATCCTTTCGTGAGCTCATGTAAAACCTCACACACATTCTTCAGCAGCACATCAAAAAATGTTGGAAACAGTAAAGAACATCAAAACACAGTTACAGCTGCAATACGATCAACCACAGTTTAAATAAACAAGCCTCTCTTCAAGAAAAGGAAGCATTGTTTCCAAAACCACAATCAATAGACAGTTTTACAAAACGACACAAGTGTCCATTACTTCATTGTGATTCTAGGCAAAGGCCAAAACCTCATGACGTCAACGGCCACAGGAATGCCATCAGGCGGATTCTTCTCCAAGTCTCCACCAGGGTTAGTCAAACAACAATGCAAAGAAATATTTGAAGATAGCAGTTTGCCTTTCCTGGCAGCCGCTCTGCCTCGGTTACTTTCCTTCACGATTTTCGTGACACTTGATAACCTCCTGTTGCTGTGGCTGCTGAATGAGAAGGCTGACTGAATCCTTCCATAGTTGCCATCATTTCTTTGGCCTGTAGACATCATGTGCTGAAGTAGGACATTGGAATTTGAACGCACCGACATGCTTAAACATAGTTTAAAAAAAAAACTTTGATGTAAACAGACCCTTAATGTTTTCTGCAGGGAAAACAAATTGAGTTTTAATTACAAAGATTAAAGCAAACCAGTGGTTTTATGCTCATTTACTCAGGCAGGAGTTGTAGGTTATCAGCAGACCTTATACAATGTGACTAACAGCCCCGCGGCTAAAACAATGTTTGTTTGTGGGAAGTTTACTACAGCCTGGCTTACTGCTTGCCACTCCTCTCTTATCTAGAGCGCCAACGCCAGCAGTTGCTTACAGCTGTGACAAGTGGTGTCGTCAGGGGTTTTCCCATCTCATGGGGTGTTACACAAAGTTGGAACCGTCCTCTGCATGGGCGAACAGGTTCTGGTGGGGTTACCAACCGCCTCATTCCATTAGCTGTTTGCGGTAGAGTAACTCCATAGATTACAAGTCCCTAAAAACACAGGTTTTACATGCGTTTGCCTGCCTCAAAAAACAAACCAAATAAAACATTCTATTTATAGTTTTTTTAAACTGGGATCAAACAGACTGGTAAGGAGAGAAAAAATGAAGAAGTGGTGAATACTTAAGGTCATAACATTAAAGTTTTCATCATTACTTTTCACTTAATTTTACTGTAGGAAAATTAGAAGATTGTAGTCATTCTGTTTTTCCACTGCTGTATCATGCTTTCGTTATAAATGAAGGCTAGTTGTATTTTTACCTCTTTCAGATAAGGACACGTTAACCAGCCCATATCAATCTGTACTCAGTTTTTGTTTAACCACTATAAAACTAGAGCTACTGCAGGAGCCTTTCATAGTCCCAAATAAAGTTTTGCTGGTTAAAACCATAGACATAAATTAATTGGAAAAATAATTTCTGATGTCATTATTAGATTTAACACAGCAGACAGCGACACCTAAATAGCGCACACTCTTTGACCTACAGTAATTATTCGGCCAGTCATGTGATCAATCAGTTGATTCTAACTCTGAGAAAAACGGCTTTGCACCAATATGCAACATTTGCACTGATGTTGTGAACGTAGAATGCTGCGTAAAAGCACAAAGCCACTTCTGTCCGCGACAGAATCAACTGATTTACACTGATTGTGTAAATGCTGGAGCAAACACTTCTGTGTTATAGCGTTAAGAAGACAAAATATAGCTCTAACTGCTGAACTAGCGTTTCCCAAGGTGGCCAATTGGGCGGGGACAAGTGAGTTTTGTTGAGTCGACCCAACTGTCAATTCATTAAAAAAATGCCTACAATTATACATCAATTCAAACATCTGATTTAAAAAATAAAATACAAATTACTCTATACCACAGCTGTCAGAACATTTAATTGAAGAAACAAACATCAAAAAATTTTTAATATAAAGTTGGACTAGTTAACACGAGTGTCAAATGGAAATTTTGTCTGTCCGTGATTAGCCTTCAGTGAAAATTAGAGATTGCCTATTTGCATTAAATTCAGAAATGTAATACTGGGGGTTTGATTAAAAAAAGGAAACTTTGTTACAGCCATAGAACTTCAAAAAAACAATGAGATAGGGCTGCATAATGTGAGGACATCGCAATTTGCGATTTTAGTGATCAATATTGCGATGACGATATAACTTGGGATACATAAACAAATAGCAAAAGAACAAAATACAGCATTTCCATTTTACTGCAACGGTTTAATTTACATAAAAGTCAACATAACCTAAAGTACACTGCAAATGACCCTCGTCTACATAGGAGGCGAGCATCTAGCATAAAACGAGTCCATCCGATTGGTCAAATGCATAAAGGGATTTATTTGATTCGTTAAATAGCACATTTAAGGTAGCCATTTATCGCTATTTTTGCGCAGCTTAATATCACGATAACGATAAATGTAAAATTTACTGTGCAGATCTAGAAATAGGTATATATATTATCCAACAAACCTAGAACAATAAAGTCTATTAAAACAATTCCTAAAGCTATTTAAAAGCTAGCAGGCAGTCAGTTGTAATTTGTACCTCTTGTACATCATCTTACAATTTTCTAGGAGACTTTTTTTCCCAATAAGGAACAATATCTCTAAGCTAAAATTTGCTACGAGGTTGACTGTAAATTAGTTGCAGTTATACTAAACATCATGGCAGCAAATATCAACGAGTAAAACAACTGAAAATGTGTTGGCTAGAGAGGAATTATTTAAATACAAATGCCAGCACGTTTCGGACAAGAGAATTTTAAGTACAAGTCCCTTCCTCTTTTGGTGACAGAAAAGTGTCAGTGTTTTTTCCGCTTAACGTCAGCTGCTCCAACATAGGAAGTACGCTGGAGAAAGCTTTGCTCAATGAAGCCAAGTGAAAGCAGACGGGAGTCAGACCGGGGAAGCAGCCTGTGTGTTTTCTGAATGAAACATCCTGCATATGGAGAGACAGAGGAGGCTGAAAGAGCTGACGCGGTGCAAACCACAAATCTCTCGGCAAAGCCGTGATCGCTATCAACAGCAAAGCATTGAGGGCAAGGACAGGCACATTCTGAGCCAATTAATAAGGAAAGTCTCTTGGAGGGGGAAAGTGAATTCAAGAAAGACAAAGAGGTGGTCGACAACACAAGCCTCAAGTCTGCAAGAGGAAATAAAAATAAAGCTAGAGCTCCAGATAAACGTTCAGTCTGTTCAAAATTTAGTCCCCTTGATGTTTTGGTGACTTCTTTAAGGCCTTCAAAAGGACTGATCCAAGCAGTTCTGATTACTCCCAGTCTCCCAGACAAATACCGTATTTTCCGTACTGTAGGGCAACGGATGATGAGGCACATCATCAATGAATGGTCTGTTTTCCAACCTATGTAATAAGTAAGACTCACTGTACTACATAGGTATTAAAAAAGACAAAAGAGTAAGAGATAAGTCAGTCAGTCAGACTTTATTAACTGTTTTCAAAGCAATTCTAAAAAAAGTTTTGACACCCTAAATCAGGGGTGGCCAACCCTGGTCCTCAAGAGCCTCAATCCTGTCTGTTTTCCAGGTCTCCCTGGACTGCTCGATGCTGATAACCCAAGTCAGGTGTGTTCAGTCAATCAGGATGTGAAATCACTTAAGTCAGCTAAACAACAGCACGCTGGTGAGGGAGAGCTGGAAAACAGGCAGGGTTGAGGCTCTTGAGGACCAGGGTTGGCCACCCCTGCCCTAAATGTTAGCCATGTTAGAAGCATTAGCCAAGTTAAAGTATTCACAATGCCTGTAACACCTACCTTGTTTGCAACACGTAAAAAAAACAGTAATACTGCTAAAACAAAAGTTACTGTGACTATGCTAACTCTTGCAAAAACAGGCCCTTCAACCCTACATTCACTTTGCGTTCTGGAAAAACCGTTCAGGGGCCACTTCCAAGAAAAAGTCTATAAAGACGTGTAAACGCGGGTTCCGGGCTTCCATGTTAAAAAACGTGTGTTTATGGATTACAGTGCAGGTTTCTACGACCGTTTTCAGAATCTAGGTACAAAAAGTGTGGCAAATAAATGTGTGTTGAATGTTAAACCGGGTCGAATTTTGACCAATGATGGACTTAGATTTGGTAGTGACAAATGGATGGACCGTATGAAAATTGATTGTGGCGAAGAAATTAATAATTGTAGTTTATGGTCTTTTGTGTATCAGTATAGAGCTGTAAAAGAAAACACTTGAAGCAAAATTCACAAGATAACTTAAGAAAACAATTCTTGTCAACAAGATGTTTTCTTAAACTAAGAATATTTTGCTAATAAAAAAACTTTCTAAGATCTTCAAGATTATTTTTCTTGCAAGACAGTGCAAGAGGCAAAAAATAAAGCTAGATCAATTTATTCCAAATTTAGCATCCCCAAAGGGGCTTTAACCAGAAGGGCTGGACAAGGCAGTTCTGATCATTCTGGTGTCAAAGACAAGTAAAAGAACCGGAACAAGCCGTCCTGTGTTCGTATATTCATTTGTGTGCACACTACAGCAGCGAGGTGGCTGAACACCAGGAGCATGGAGTGCTAAACTGGTAGCGATCCAAAGAAAATTACGCATAAATGTGCGTTTCTACCCACTGGGTAGTCATTTTCCTCAAGTCTGAGACAAGCTGCCTTATTAGCGCAACAAGAGAACAGAGTCAACATGGGCGTGTGGTGCTGAAACAGGCTCATCTTCACTTGACTAAACAAGTTGAATTTGACACCCAAACTCTTGGCTCCGGGCGTTATTTTAATTACTGGAATTAATCGATGTGTGTGGACTCCCAAAACAATGGGGATCCTGTGCATGCGGAAAGAAAATCCGGCCTTAAGTTGTCCGGTTATGGCACAGTTGATTTGGCGGAGACTTTTCTGAAGCTTGTGGTCTCCTACACGCCAGACACTTTGAAGTTTTTCACAGCTCCGACTGGAGCGAGAACTGCAGCTGAGGTGAGCCACCGTCAGGCAGCTGGCATCATCTTAGTCATTAACCTATCCACCCGCGCTGAGCCTTAGGCGGCAGATCGTGAGGGGGTGTGTGTGCTGGAGGCCGGACGTGGGACTGATGCTTTGAAGGACGGGGGAGCCTTTTAACTCTGATCTGAGCCTTTGCCACCATAAAGGTCAGGCTTGGACATCTGCTGCTCTCTCTAGATATCTCCTTTAAAAAAAAAAAAAAAAAAAAAAGCAGGGAAGAGAAGAAGACCCCGGGGAACCGCTGTGCGTATGCACAAAACCACACAGATCAACTTTTACTCTGAATCGCTCGATTCATCGCGCGCACTCAGAGCCCAAACCACACGCCCAGGCTAACGCACACAAGAACACGAGTTTAAGTCCCAAAAGAAAGGTTCAGCCTTATCATTACACCAGACCTCTAATGCTCGGCTTTTAGCCTGAAAGACTAACACCCACCCCTTCTGGTTTTTGGCAAGGGGACAGGCAGCGCTGAGCTAAATGGAATTCTGTTCCCCAGGGCTCAGCAGTACTGAAATAAGTGATTCATGCTTTTATCATCTCAGGTGAACAGTGCTGGCTCTTTCAGCTACAGTTTCTCCAAACACAGGGAAAATGAAACTATTTATTAGTTGATCTCCATCTTTGTTTTCTTCATTCCCACTCTATGGATGAGGAGGAAGAAGGTCAAAAGAATTTGTGTGGACTGGTTTGCATCAACTTGTATTGCATCAGCTGTAAAATTCTTTAAGCGATCCTGAATTAAAAATTATCTAGGAAGAAACGATGAACTAATAACAAAACATTTGGAACCTGTTTGTTAAAGTTCATTCAACGTAACAATCTAAACATTCATCCAACATCAGGTATTTGAAAAAGCAGAAACATTCTGAACTTACGCTAAGATCCTATGTGTTTAACCCTTTGCACACCTGAGGTAAAATTTAGCTCCATTCTTTTGACTACAGTAAAGGCCCGTACACACCGGGACGAATTTCGCGCGCGATATTCGCCGACATTTATTGCCTCATGACTAAACAAAGGGCACCAATGTGAGTGTGCACACCGACGCAAAAAAACGCCACGAGTTAAAGCGTCACTTTTTTAAAAACGCCTTGGGTTCGTTTTTTAGGTTTGACGCACCGCGCCAAAAACTATACAACCAATGAGAATGCCGCTTTTGCACTCGTGTCTGGAGCTTCTGAAGTTACAGTAAAACACAACTTGGGGGCGCTCAAACACAAAACTGCCTTTCTGAGCACACATACCAGCAAAGAAGATAGACGCCAAGTAGCGTCTACACTGCCGCAAAGAAATAATGACGGACATTCTAAAATATCCCCGAAAACGCTCATGATACATTTTCAGCTCTTGTACCAGTCGATAAAACTCAACATGTTCTTCTCTTCTCGTAATTATGAGATGTACCCAAAATCGGCGTCTTTTCCGGCGTCTTTCATAATTCAACAGAACAATAATTTCTTCATCATTGGAACTGGAGCTGAAGCTACTGGTGCTTGAAATATTCATGTTTTCTTTGTATGATTCTGACAAGCGCATAAATACTGGCTCTCTTCTTCTGAGTGAAAAGCGACCACCTTGTGTACAGGAGTATTTCTGTTTTACATTAAGCGCCATCTAATGTCAGGGAATGAAATTGCATGTTGGCTCGGCTCATCGTCAGCAAAAATCGCCTGGGTGTGAACACAAAAGACGTGTTGAAAAACGCTGGTGAATAACGGCTGGTGAATATTCGTCCCGGTGTGTACGGGCCTTAACTCTTCACTTGTTGACGCAATTAACGTTATTCCAGCAGGTTCTAAAACAGAGAAAAGCAGCTTTGCGAAACTTGCAACACTTTACAGTAAAGTGCTTACACCATCGACTTAGATCAGCTGATTCTATTGGGGAGAAAGTGGCTTTTCGAGGCGGCTTTGCACTTTACATGGTGCATATCGGTAGACAAAACGATAAGAAAACCTTTTTCTCCATATCAGAATCAGTGGATTCATGTTGATCGCATAAAAAAATAGTCAGGGTATGTCAAAAAGTGTGGTATTTAGTTGTCGCCGGCAACATGTCTGATGTAAAAGGGTTAAATAGTCTTAAAAACTGAATGGACTTAAGTTTATTTCGTTAACTGGAACGAGTGGGTGAGCTGTAACCCTTGGAAAATGGCTTACTTCCGGCTACAATTAAAATTAAGTCAACTTGGTCGCCATCTTTATCACAATAAGGACTGCACCAGAAATCATCAGTAAGCAGTCCAATTCCTTTATACAGTCAATGCTTTATAACAAAAAACATATTCATGCAAAAATGGAAAAAAAAAATTAGAAAACAAATCCTGTGGGAAATCAAAGGCGTGTTTTCTCTAGATTTAACAGTGAAAGTATTGACAGTAAAAGGTATTGTTCCCTTTACAACTGAAAAATAAACACCTGTAATCAACAAACAAACTGATGAGGAACATGGACGCATGACAGAGTTAACTATTAAATTATTGAGGAATATAACTTGCAGTACACGAACAAATGGACAAAACAACCAATAACATAATTTCCATTTCACTGCAACAGTTTAATTTAAATAAGAATCAACACAACTTAAATTATAATCCATGCCATCATTTAACATAAAAGGGCTCCATCTGATTGGTCAACAACGTCAAGGCATCCGTCTGATTGGTCAAATGTATTAAGAGATTTATTTGATTCGTTAGATACTTCAAGCTACCGTAAGATTGTTTTTAGCACATTTAAGGTTACCATCTATTACATTTTTCACTCTCTTTTGCTATATGCGTATTGCACAGATTGATATCGGGATAACGATACATTTGCGATTTATTGCGCAGGCCAATATTAGATTAATTGAGCTCTTGTAGTAAATGTAGTTGGGCTACAAAGAAACCTAACGCTAAGCAAGCACCAGGTATAAGACACACATCAGGGGTTGACATAGCCCAGAAATTTGCACTGGCCCACAGGGCCAGTAGTTTTTGAAAGTTACTGGCCCTGCCTAAAAGTTACTGGCCCGATATCGCGCACAACGCGACCCGCCACCGCAGGCTGGCACCCAAGCAACGGACGCCGCAGGCGGACGCAGCAAGCACCACAGGTGCTTGCAACTTTAGGGGGGTCCGGGGGCATGTCCCCCCAGAAAATGTTAATTCACTGGCACGTGACCAAAACAATCATGGCGGACGTCAAACTTTCAAAGCGATGAAGACAAGGTAAATCTACATGTTTTCGCAAAATATACTTTATTGAAAAAGGTGAAAAATATATTAACCATTAGATATTTTAGTGGCCCGAGCAGGAAGGGAATACTTTCATTTCCTTTTCTACTGTTTACTAGTGCATTTCCGCCACCTGCAGTTGGAAGAGGCGAAATATCGAAGCGGTGGAAATCTCACAGATTGGACACCAAACTGAAACGGTTTGGCTCATTGTTAGCATCCTAACATTAGGGGATATGGCTAACCATCATGTCAGGAGAGTGACCTTGGTTTATCTTCATTTGAAAAAAATAAATAAACGCAGACGTCGTCAAACCCGTTGCTGTATCGGGGTTACCAGATAAACCAACCCCATACGTCACTACCAAATCTGAGTCCCTGATTGGTCAAAGTTTGACCTAGTTCAACTGAGAACATGTGTTCAATGGTCACGTTTTGTACGTTGAGCCAATAACCAATAAGCAATAACGGTCGTAAAAACTTTTAGCTGGTTTACGCGCATTTACAGACTTTTAATTGGAAGGCGTGTTGCTTATGGCAGTTTTTATTTTTTAATTCTTCTAAACCTTCTTTTTACGTCCCCGTAAATTGAAAGATGATTTGCATCCAGTGTGAACGACCTTACGAATTTCCTCTTTAATGTCCTGGTCAGCACTCAGGAAACCCTGGGTGTAGCTGAACAAATAATAATAGACTGATTCTAACTACAGGTGAAAACACAGAAGAAAACGCTAAATACAAGCCCTGAAGCTGTTAAATGAAGCGTGGAAAAGCTAGAAACAAGCAAAATCTACAAGGACTATCACCCAAGTTCGGGATTCTCTGCTGCCAATTATAGGTGTTGCGATTTTTAGTTAATCCTCCTTTAACCAACCACGCCCAAGAGTCACTGTTTTACTCTTGCATCCCTCCCATTGCAGGAAAAAAAACACAAACACATGCGCGGTCAAACAACCACAAATCTTGAGATATCATCTGGACAGGTGGCCAGCCACCCAGACCTGACCCTCCTGCCCTCTTGCTTGTCCCTCCCTCCCAAAAGCCTGACCCCCTCCACACCCCTTCCCCCTCCAACACTATCCCCAACTGCTGCCCCAAACTGAACACGCCCAGCAACACCCCCCCCCCCCCCCCCATACACACACCTCCAGCAACCCCTGCAAATGTCTGTCACCCCCTGAGCTGTCTGTGAGGATTACTGCTGAACGGACACACCAAAAAGATCAATTCAGTTGACTCTGCAACAACTATGAAGTTCAACTTATGACCTACACAATAATGGGTTGATAGTAAGCACTAGTCAAAATAAGTAAAAACATTGGAAAAGACAACAATACTACTACTACTACAAGTAGGTTAGCGTCATGGCTGCAAACATAAATAAGTTGCAAAGCAGGAAATAATACACATAATAAACAAAACATAAACAAGTCCTGTAAACATTCTTTAAACTGATTGTATGCATCTATGGACGATGTGCATTCTGGGAAAGTCTGGCAAAATAAAAGGTTAAAAAAAAGGCAAAGTTTTCTCAAGATCAAGTAACTGTTGTGAGTAGCACCTATCTTTAAACAAGTAGAATTGCTACGCAACTGGTTATAAATGCATTAATATTTATAGCGAATGACCGAGTTAAAATATATATATCAATTCATAAATATATGTGTGTCGATGTCTTTTAGGTCCACTGCCAAGAGGATAATGATACTGGTCACAAAGCAGCAACGTGTTTCAGTGGAACAGCGCTAGCTTACATCCATTATCGGACAGCTAGGCGAAGTCCCGAATTCGGTCCGTAAAAACGTGTTGTCCGGCCAGCCGCTGAGCACGTTTCCAGCACGACTGCAGCTCTAGGAACCGTACGAGCACTCCCAAGAGCCAGAGCATTACACAAAATGTCAATCTAGAGGGGAATTTATTTATTTTTTGAAACGTGTCCCATTGGTTGTCTGCCTCGGAGGCTAGCCAACCAGCTAACAGTTGGCCGTTGTCTGGGAGAAAAGACCACCGGGTGTGAAGTGAAGGCTTTAGCCGGGGCTAGCTCACCAAACACTGCAGCAACAGTCCGCTCAGACAACTAATGAGAACTGGTCAAAGACAGAAAAATACACTCGCGCGCGAGCGCTCTATGAAAAAGAAAAAAAAAGGTGCCGCTGCTTTCCCTGCGAGCTCGCAGACAGCGCAATTCACAAAACATTAGCTACCACGTGTGGTGTATAATTCATCTATTTCACGTTAATAACTTGTATTTTTTTTCTTACTCCGCTCCCCACCGCGTACCCAGAACCTCAGACTCACCCTGTCACAACAGGCGCCATCTTCCACAAACTCTCACCAAAACTCCAATACTCGCGATATCCTTTCGCTCCGACCGCACTACAATCTGCCGAGACAACAGAAGCCGACTGGAGGTGTAGGGACGATGGAGACGGAGAGAAAGGGGGTGGGCGAGGAAGACAGAGAAAGGGGGAGGCGGCGGATAACAGCAACACACGGTGAGAGAGTGAGCGAAAAGGGCAGACGCCACAACAACAGGCGTGGGAAACTTCCAAGGTATCGCGAGATTTGAAAAACTCTCATAATAGGGGCGCACAGAGGACACCTCCCTTATCGCGAGATTGTGCTGGAAGTTGGATCGTTGTTTATCTTGTGGTGCTGGAATACTATTCCCACGTGTTTACCGGGTAATAAATTACAGCACCGATTGGTCTAAGGGGGGAAAACCGCTTGTGGCAAAGGGAGCCTATAGTTCCCAGGCTCAAACACTTGTTTAAAAGGTTTAATTCAACTTTTTAATACTCTTATTTATTTATTTATTTTTATTTATGTATTTACATTAAAGTAGAGTAAGACATGACCAAAGTGGAAAAAAAACAGTAAAATTTTCATCTTACAGTACAAGTTCAACTACTAGAGCTTGCATTACAGAAAACACGACAATAACAAAATAAAGGTACCAAAAATCAATTTTTAAAAGTTTGAATACCTTTTATTTTAATTGGTTATAACCTACAGAGCCCTAAACATGACATTTAAAAAATATGACTAAATAATTCCCTCAAATTAATATTTTGTGGCCACGATGAGTATTTTGTGGTTATAAATGAGCATTTTGAGCACACAAGTTAGTAGTTTGGCGTCATCCATTGCTACTACTAATTTGTGGCTTCAAAATACTATTTTGCGCCACAAAAAAATGTTTGTGCACCAAATACTCATTTGTGCAGACAAAATATTAATTTGTAGCTTCAGTTTATCAATTTAAGTATCAACACCGCAATAACCCATACATTTGGGCTGACTAAATAACACCAGTTGGACAAAGTCAGGTATTTTTTATGTAACTTTTTATGAAACTACATAGTAGCCGCGTTTACATGGGCAAAAGTAATCGGAAAGAATGCCTGATCGGAAAGAAAATGCGTCATGTAAACGCACCGTTCGGAATAATCTGCCCCGGTCAGACTCGTTCGGATCACAATTTCTTTCCAATCGAGATAGGTGGGTTATACCGATCGTTTATCCGATCGTGGAGCATGTAAAGGGCTCATTCCGATTGTGTGTCACTTCTGCTCTGGATGTCATGCATAGATGGTGTTTTGCTGAGAGAAAGCTTTGGAGCGGATGTGGGACCGACCAGGTGCTCCGCGGAGGCCTTGTGTAAAGCGCTGCTCCGCTCTTACCCCGCTGGCTCTCCCCTCTCTTTCTCCCCTCACCAGGGAGATGCAGGGGGGATGCGTGCCCACTGACGTCTGGACCCGGCACCCGAGCTCTGCGTTCGGGCTCCACTGCTAGAGGACCGAGTGAACCTCGCAGAGCAGCCGGATTTATTAATGTGTTTGAGGGGAGGGTGCTTTGTTACGTGTGCGTTTTGTTATTTTGTTATGTGTGAGAATTCGGACTGCGAGCGGACCCGCCGCTCTGGGTTAGCGGCTGCAGGACTCATGAGAACCGAGCAGAGCTCGAGCCTCCAGCACACACACAGCGGAGTGGCTTGGGGCAGTGTGTGAGCTTTTCAGAGTAGAAATGTCGCTCAGTCCTGTAGATTGCAGCGTTTCTCGCATGGTCCTGGATTTTGTGTCCATCAAAAGGTTAATGTTGTTAGCCCGTGTTGTTAGCCTCTCCTAACACTGGGTTCTTCCAGCTGCGTTTTTCCACAAAAAAAGCAGTGACCACACGGATTAAATATAAAATGATGAGCGAACAGGCGCTTCATAATATTCATAACATTAATAAAAGCCTGTTTGGAAGATCGCCTTGTGTATTACCGAGCTGTTGCATAAATATGTGACAGCAAAGGTTTGTTTACAACAGGACTAATTTCCGCTTCCGGTATTTTCAACACTACTGCGCATGCCCAAATGATTTATTCCGACCGAAAGTGTGACCCATGGGAACGTTTGTTCTAATCGGAAAAAGGTTTTCTGTGCCCATGTGCACGGGTGAATTTTCACCCGACCATTGATCCGATCAAGATATTTTGCCCTAATGTACCGCGGCTAATGAGCAGAGCCAAACATATAACCATCCCAACCACCACCAGTTTCAACTTCTACCTTCAGGCCGGCGGTACAGATCACACAAGGCACGCACCAACAGATTTAAGAACAGTTTTTTCCCCAGAGCAGTCGACCTCCTTAACAACATATGAACCTTATAACAACAAAAAAATACTGTAACAACTGCTTACCAATCATGTGCAATATTTAGCAGTTCAGAAAGTGCAATGATGGTTAGTACATGAATGTAGGAATGTACAGTACAGACCAAAAGTTTGGACACACCTTGCCATTCATTTGAATGAGAAGGTGTGTCCAAACTTTTGGTTTGTACTATATACATATATATATATATATTCATAGATCCACAAATTCTTCTTATTGTTCTTCTCTTTTTATTCCATATATGCATATTACTTTATTTTATATTGACTAGACAGCTGGAGAGCACCAGGATTTCCGTTGTCACAAGCTTCTTGTGTGACAATGACATTAAAGGATTTTGATTCTGCATTGTATTATTTAAAAATCCAAAAAGTTATTTAGTGTGTATCATTAATAAATGTGTGTGATCACAACAAATGGGATTCTTTTGGTAATAGAGACATTCACCAATGTGTAGAATAAATTCAAAACAGTGTATTGACTACAACCTAACACAACTGAGTAAAAGTACAGTTTTTTTCTTGCAAATTCGCCCAGGTATAAGTAATTCAGCTACTCTTAGGAGTACTTTTTTTAAAAGGGACTTAAATAAATGATTACAAATCACCTCTGAATGGGATTTTTTTTAAGTGGTTCTTTTCTAGTGGTGATTTGTCATTTGGCCACAAAAGTACAAAAACTTGCACAAAAGGTGAGGAGCTTCTACACAGACGTCTATCTGAATGAAGAGGCGGAACCGGCGGAGGAAGTATACGCCACATTTTACAGTTTCTTCCAACAGCGCTGCGCAGCTCATTTCCAATGAGGAAACAATGCTGTGAACACATGTGAGTGGGCCATATAGCGCAGATTAGCGCACTGCCATCACATCGGGGAGTCCCATGACTACCCTGCACACCAAACCCCAGTCAAAAGTACAAGGGAGCCTATTATTTATAATGATTACGCTCGCAAGTGTGGCACAGGCGTCACCCCCCTTCCCTCTGCACGTCTGCCTCGGCCCCCCCCCCCCCCCCCCCCCCAGCAACAGTGCATTCCTAAACTTTGTGTTATATCATCCCAACTACAAACAGGTCAGGTCAGTCTTGTTGATCTGGGAGGAGCCGGAACGCCATAAACCTTCATGTAGGTCCTTCAGCTTTCATTTAAATGTGTTTGGGATCTTTGTTCACCTGACAAGTGACTGGTGGGAGGTTTTTTTTTTCACATCAAAGAGGGAAAAAATGAAGGCCTCTTGGACCACACTGAAGTCAGAGCTTTGGTTTGTGAGATGCTATGTTTCTGATATGTACTCGGCTGTTTTGTTTAAAGAGAAGTAGCTTTTTACTGGATAAACATGCAAAAAAAACACATGAAAGTAGCTTCAGTGGTGTGACACAAGTTAAGTTTACTCTCTTCTGGCTGCCTTTGCACATGGCATTCTTTGTCCCACACCTTGTTCAAATGGCTGCACCTGTAAAGATGGGAGGAGGCGTATCAGGTTTGGTTTTGCACAGAAATCACTCTTCTTACAGTCCCTCAAAATGTCGTTTCACGTAAACATTAAGCTTTGCCTGTTTTATCAAGAGATGTCCATCTCTCTATTGACATCAGGCTTTAATTGTTATATTCAATGACTTGATATATACAGTACATATAGAGGGGCAAACTTTGACTTCCTGTTTGAGGCTGGTTGGAAATGACAAACATGGCATTTAAACAGACAAATCCATCCCCATTTAGACCAAAGTCAAATGGTTCAGTCTGCATTCAAAATACTTTTTCTCCTTAAACTTTATACTGACCCATTACAAGCATACATCTATATAATATCCATCCATTTTCTAAACCTGTTTAATCCAATTCAGGTCCCTGAGTTGCTGGAGCCTATCCCAGGTATTGTCTGGCGAAGATGAGGAACATCGTGGACTGATTGCCAGTCCTTCACAGGACCAAACAGAGACACATGATCAAACGCATTCAGATTGAGGAAAACATAAAACCTTGTGATCACGATGTTCGTGTGGTCCTTTATACAAGAAAAAATCGGATTAAAAAAACAAATCCATAACAAGTGTTACAAGCTCGGAACGACAAACATACAAAAAATGTACAAATTCTGGGAGCTAGTAAGTGACGTAAGATTCGCAGATGTGGGGACCAATCAGGTGGAGATTGTCTAGCAACAGTCCCTCATCTTTTAAAATGGCCACTAAAACTACCAGAACCCCTTGGCTTCTCTCTCTTTGTGTGGGGTGGGGATGCGTGGATAAGGGCCCCTCCCCTTTCATTTTTGAATTGCACCTTAGACATGTAGAACCCTTGGTGTGTGTGTGGGGGGGGGGGGGGGGTGCTTGGGCATCACTGCCAGCTAGCAGAAGATGTCCTCTCAGTGGCCTACCTGCCATTTTTACCCCACAGAAATGTACACTCCAACACACACACACATGCATACACACACACACACACAAACACACATACATGCTCAGAACTCCAGGGTGGTGGTGGGGTGCTCGTCTGGGGCTGGGGGTGCTCTCCTGGTTGGGCTGGAGCTTGCACTCTCTGTCCCCTGATGCCTCCCTGCTCTCTGGCATGGGGGGGCCCCTGTGGCGTTCCTGCTGGCCCTGGCTCAGATGGTGGATGTGATTGCCTGGCGGGCGGTTGTTCTCTATCTGCCACTGTGCGGGTGTTGGGGGAGGGGGGGGGTCCTGGTGTGGGGATGACTGGGTACCCTTCCCTCCTTCTTTTTACATTCCATCATCCACTTTGGAGAACAAAAACATTCACTCAAGTGCAGGTGCTATCTCACCTTTGCACAAATAGTTTGCGTGACTGAATAAAATGTTTCACACTAGTTGGTCTGAAGGCGTAAGTATACGTGTGTAAACATTAGTTGTATGGTGTGCATGTTGACATGTTTATACATTTTTGGAGCCAAGAGGTATGTTTGTAACATTTGAGTGTGTGTGTGGACAGGCCCTGCCCCTTTTTGATTTGTGCTACATCTAAACCTGACAGCAGTGATTATAAAAATTCAGCAACTTGTTGCTTTATGATGCTTTATGATTTTACCCCCACCTCTCTCTCTATCTCTCTAACATTCCTCCCTCTTCTTCACTCCTATTCTTTTCCATTTGGTTAAAAAAACTGTTACAAATATAATTAATATAAATAAAGTGTAGTCTAAATTACAAAAGGGGTTATTCAAATATACATCCGGTGTGTCAGAAGATTCAGAACCGCCTATTGTAACAGTAAAATGTGTCCAACACAAGAGGCCTTTAACTCTCGTCTGCTCGCTCAGATGTTGTACAGGACAAGTTTAAAAAAAGAAAAAAAGAAAATGTCCACCATTTTGGATTTTTCTTGTGAATTGTTTTTTATAATAAACTTAATTCCACCAGTTGTACTACTGACATACATTGTACATTCATTTTTTTCTCTTGTGGCCGTCATCCCTAAAAATTGCTGCCATTTTGGATTTTTCTGGTAACAAACATGCTTTCCTAAAAGAGGGGTTCCTACGTACATCAAAGGCAAATGTGTCTGGTATATCAACATAACCTTCTTATTTTTTCATTGATCGAGTCTTGCTAGAATTCTATGTCATGCTTTGAATTTGTAGCAAATTAGCTTTGAATTATTTTATTCCAAACGGCTACTATGCTCCAAAATAACTCTTCCTTTTCTTAAATTTGACAAACATTACAAGAACTACAAGGCTAATTAATGTCCTATTCTTTGGGACACTCTCCAAAAAGTACACTGACCAAAAATATAAACGCAACACTTTTGTTATTGCTCCCATTTTTTATGGTATGAACTCAAAGATGTGAAACATTTTCCACATACACAAAATAACCAGTTCTCTGAAATATTGTTCACAAATCTGTCTAACTCTGTGATAGTGAGCACTTCTCCTTTGCCAAGACAATCCATCCCACCTCACAGGTGTGCCATATCAAGATGCTGATGAGACAGCATGATTATTGCACAGGTGTGCCTTAGACTGGCCACAAGAAAAGGCCACTCTGAAATCTTCAGTTGTATCACACAGCACAATGCCACAGATGTTGCAAGTTTTGAGGGAGCGTGCAATTGGCATGCTGATAGCAGGAATGTCCACCAGAGCTGTTGCTAGGGAATTGAATGTCCATTTCTCCACCATAAACCGTCTCCAAAGGCGTTTCAGAGAATTTGGTAGCACATCCAACCGGCCTCACAGCCGCAGACCACGTGTAACCACACCAGCCCAAGACCTCCACATCCAGCATGTCCACCTCCAAGATCGTTTGAGACCAGCCACTCGGACAGCTGCTGAAAAAATCGGGTTGCATAACCACAGAATTTCTGCACAAACTGTCAGAAACCGTCTCAGGGAAGCTCATCTGCATGCTCGTTGTCCTCATCGAGGTCTCGACCTCACTACAGTTCGTCGTCGTAACCGACTTGAGTGGGCAAATGCTCACATGCGATGGCGTCTGGCATGTTGGAGAGGTGTTCTCTTCACGGATGAATCCCGGTTTACGCTGTTCAGGGCAGATGACAGACAGCATCTGTGGCGTTGTGTGGGTGAGCAGTTTTCTGATGTCAGTATTGTAGATCGAGTAGCCCATGGTGGTGGTGGGGTTATGGTGTGGGCAGGCATATGGTATGGGCGAAGAACACAGGTGCATTTCATTTATGGCATTTTTAATGCACAGAGATTCAGTGACGAGATCCTGGGGCCCATTGTTGTGCCGTACATCCAATAACATCACCTCATGTTGCAGCATGATAATGCACGGCCCCATGTTGCAAGGATCTGTACACAATTCTTGGAAGCTGAAAACATCCCAGTTCTTGCATGGCCAGCATACTCACCAGACATGTCACCCATTGAGCATGTTTGGGATGCTCTGGAGTATCCGGGAACGGTGTATACGACAGCGTGTTCCAGTTCCTGCCAATATCCAGCACTTCGCACACCCATTGAAGAAGAGTGGACCAACATTCCACAGGTCACAATAGACAACCTGATCAACTTTATGCAAAGGAGATGTGTCGCACTTCATGAGGCAAATGGTGGTCACACCAGATACTGACTGGTTGACTGAGTCCCCTGACCCCCTCAATAAAACAAAACTGAAGATTTCAGAGTGGCCTTTTCTTGTGGCAGTCTAAGGCACACCTGTGCAATAATCATGCTGTCTCATCAGCATCTTGATATGGCACACCTGTGAGGTGGGATGGATTGTCTTGGCAAAGGAGAAGTGCTCACTATCACAGAGTTAGACAGATTTGTGAACAATATTTCAGAGAACTGGTTATTTTGTGTATGTGGAAAATGTTTCACATCAATGAGTTCATACCATAAAAAATAGGAGCAATAACAAAAGTGTTGCGTTTATATTATATTTTTGGTCAGTGTATTTTAAAGGGTCAAGAGAAAAATCCCCAAAATACCACTCTGTCTTTGTTGAACCACCGTTTAAAATCAGCCACAGTTAATCCAAGTACAATTTCTGCTTTTTTAAAATATTTTTATAGGCGCAACTCACTTTATGGAGCTTCTTTGTGCTGCAAAAAGATGAGGGGAAAAAGGAGGCAAAGAGCGTGCCTGGCCCGTGGCCTGAAGAGCCAGAGACGAGGACCTCATCCTGCCCTCAACCGCTTTTCCTTTCCCCTTCTTTTTTTTTTTATAGTCGGTGGAGAACCTCCAGTTACACTCTGAGCTGAATAGGGACGCATAAATTTTCCCCCCTCAAATGTTTTACAGCTGAACGTAGCGGAGAAGGAGGTCGCAGCCACACGAACACCACTGCTGTTCAGAGAAACTTGAAAACGTGAAAGCAGGGGTTAGTTTGCATCTCAAAGTCTTGGCGAAACACAACAGGTGTAACGAAAAGCCCTCAAATATGATGGAAGTCATACGTTTTCGATTTTATTTCCTTTCTTTTGGTCAGTTTTTTTCATTATCTCAATTCTTCCACCTTGTTATGGCCTCATTAGGAGTAAAAAAAAAACATTTATTTTCACAGACGCAGAGCCAACACCAGCAATCTAAAGCCATAAGCCTTCAGTCTATAAATTCCCTTGACTGGTTAAGCTTATGGCTCTGGATCAACAGAATAGTGAGACAGAAGGCAGACTACTGGTCCTCCTGAGGAGATATCCTTTATGAGCATCTGTCTCATCTGTCTGTTTGGAAGAAAAGAACACGTCGTGCCTATCAGGAATGAATGATCTTTTATTAGGATGATTCTTTTTGTTCTGCAGGCCGAGCAATTTTCACATCCAGCTTATCCCGCTAAGCTGCTGCGCCGCTAGAGCCGGCGAGTGAAAACAAAACTATAGCGAGAGGTCAAACCAATTAAGGGGAAGTGCAAGTTGGAGTTAAACGCTATTGCCAGCTCTCTGGACTGGAAGTCATTTGATGCAGTGGGAGATGGATGGCAAAACCTTTTCCCCGTGAAAAAGAGCAGTGAGAGCCAGACAGGTGGGTCCAGACGCTCAGAGGTCAAGTACGGAGACGGACGAGCTGATGAATGTGGATGTGACAGAAGGGGGCGGGGGGTCAACGCCAGACAAAAACAGGAAGGAAGAGTGCGGTGGACCTTCTGTTTATAGCTGCAAGCAGACAGGTTTTATCAGGCTAGCAAGGACGGAAAATGGCATGGGCAAGGTTTTTTTTGTTGTTACAAACATGAAAAACACAATAAGACCACAAAAAACAAAACAAAAAACAGATATATAGCATTTACATGTGATAACGCAAGCGTGAATGCTGTATGTAAGCTGAACGTGGCAGCCGAAAATTCGGACAAAATTCTTAAAAAAAAAAAAAGCTGAAAATGTTTGCTAAAAAAACGCTAGAGCGATTAGCTTAAAGATAAGCCAAAGTGCCACGATATCGTATATAATTGATCACGTCTGAATTAGCCAAACGAGCTAGCATAATGCCAACACAATGCTTAAATGCCAAAATAGCATAAAAAACTTTAAAAATATTTAAGTTAGTTAAAATGACTAGGGTGGCTAAAATATTAGCTAAACTCCAAATTGTCTTAAAAAGACTTCAGTAAATGCCAAATTAGCCAAATAAGCTAGCATAATACAAAAATAGGCTAATAGTTAAATACCAAAATTAGCATAAAAGTAACATTTTTGTGGAAAGAAAAGACAAAAAAATGTAAAAGTGTAAAACTGCTTGTGCCCGTCGCAAGTGCGGTACCATGCAATGTTTAAGGAAGAGTTTTCTACTTAAAACTCATAAGACAAAATAGATCAAAGGAGAAAATAGATTTGTGGATTGATTAACTGATATGATAACATGGCTCTCTATGCATTTTAGGGGCATTCTACAGACATTCTACCTGTACCCCACAGTGGGGGCTGGCTAAATCCGGGCCTATAAGCCAGTCAACAAATGTTGATCTGAGATTTAGATACAGTTAGGCATGAGCGAGATTCTAGCTGCTTGGTGTCTGCCACAAGTGAAAACCCAGGAGGGAACGGGAGCAGACAGCTTGACAAATGAAGAGGACGGTGGAGCTGAAGGTGGAGGGGGTGGACCCCTTCTGCTCCCTCTTGCCCTCCTGTCCTAAAACCTTCCGCTTTTATCACGACTGTCGTGACAATAAGGCCCCAAAGACATTACCGCACTGCTCTCACAGAAAGAAAGAAAAAAAGAAAAAAGACAGGGTGATAAGTTTGCAGACTGTCAGGGGAGCTGAATCCACCGGTTTCGCAAGAGCGCTCTTTTGAAAGAGAGGCAAATCGAAGGCAAGAGGAAAGAGACGTTTCCCCTTTCCTGGACTCCACTGGTTCATGGTGAGTTCAAGCTGCCAAAAGCATGTGGAGTGAGAAGTTCACATCTCAAGGACATACAGCAGTGGCTCTGAAGCATCACAAACCAAGGCTTATGGCTAATCACAGCTTTCAGGACCGTGCCACAGTTAGCACTTTGATTCCACAGTAAAGGTACGCAGCCATCACAGAGATCCAAATGGTCATTTGCAGAAATGACAAAGATGTCTCCTCTGCAGCCAGTTTCGGATCTGGCGAAGAGCTGCAGATTTCATTCTTGTTTACACCAGAGAGAGAAGTTTTCATAAAAAGTTATACGAGCCCTGCTCCGGCCTGACTTGGCTGTGTTTCTTGTTGTCTTCTTCTTCTTCAGCATATCCTGCTTTGATTCAAGAAGCAGATCTCCAAAAAACATGGCAAATGCATTACAGCATAATGGAATTGAAAAAGGAAAAATCAAGCAAAATGTCATTTTGAGCAAGAAAAAAGTTTTCGGTCCTTTTAGCCGAGTGTCTGTAGAGATTCCTCAGACATAACAAAATTCTAAACCCTTAAAGAAACGCAAAGAAGTACTTGAATATTGAATAAAACAATTTCAGATCATACAGATGTCCAGAAATCAAATCCCCTTTTCAAATACTTCAGATGTTTTCCCAATCACTTTATTTGAAATCCGAATTCCACCTCCAGGACCAATTTATTCATCTACACATCAGAGATAAAGGGTTAGGCTATAGCTGCAAGAGCCATGATGTCACTTCAGGGTTACTTCCGCTCAATGAAAACCCCCCAATTATAAAAGGAAACATAAAAATTTAAGACCATTGGTATAATATTTGAAACATATTTGCCAGCTCATCCACTCTTGATGTTCTCATTTGCCCCCCCCTTCCAAACTGTTGTAGTTCAACCACTGAGTAGCAAGGATAGGCCCCAGCAATCCCTGCAACCTAAAAGGGATCGCACAGGCTCGCTAAGTGAGTGGAAAACACACAAACAGCTCAAAAACAACAACAAAATCTGAAAAGTTTAACTTTTTTTGTTTGTTTTTTCTGGCTCACTAGAAAACATTTTTCATCAAGAGCATGAAAAAAAAATTCCCAACGCCAACCCCAAAGGCTGTTTGACGAAGATCTCTTTTCCCTCCTTAAGAGAAGAGAAAACCGTCTTCAGTGTTTAATCACCATTAAAGTTACATTTTAAAAAGGGACACATCTCACATGATGGCTGTGTCGCGTGCTCATGCAGTGTCGTCCCTCTTTGCATTTTCTTTGGTGACTCAGATGCAGCGGATCTGAATCATTTCCTTGGATGCCAGCTCCCATGTGACCCCTGCACATCCCCGTCACACGTTTACCCCTGAAACTTGTTAGTGTTAGAGGAGAATCTGGGGGGGCCGCAAAGAGCAGATGCTGCAACAACGGCCTCAAAGCGGTTCACTGTTGTGGCCGAAACGTTAGCTTCCAAAAAACCTTTGGCCGTTGCGGTTGTCTAGGCCAAAAACCCAGGATTTCCATCAACGCTTTCTTTACATGAGAGAAAAATCCCCCCCCCATAAAAAGTTTCCAGAATTTTGATCCTGAAGAGACTAATCAGGAAAAAGGGTCAGAAATGTCATAACAATAGAACCTTCCAACAAAAGTAAAGCCCTCCGCTTGATGCGAACCCTCCGGGGATATGCACATTCGGTAAACTAAGAGCACAACTGGTTTAGTTTGGCTCGGCCTGCATGTCAGTTAAGACTTCTGAGACCAAAGTGTGGCAAAGACTCGTAGCACAAGCAACCTGATAAGATTACAGAGCAGGATGTCGATTTTTTTTAAACATCTGTCAGTGATGGACTGGATTATGAAGCATAATGTTTAAAAAAAATTTGACTGGCAACAATTTATCTTCTCGGAAAAATGATATTTTTTAATCTTCAGCCAGTAACTTTGACAAAAGCTGAATAATAAACTAATAATCTGACTGTTTTCAGCCCCCCCTGCACTCCTGAACTTGTTAACATGATATATTGTATATTTATGCAACTTCTTACAGGCTGTTATTGCAGTTGTTTAGGAGATTATGTTTAGATAGATAGCCTCACTTTGTTAACCGCAGCATATTTTGCTGCTGGGGGGAGTTTTTGTGTTTTGTTTTTTTTGGTTTTTTTTTTGGGAACAAGCCTCAGCCAAGTGAACCTCTCAAACCTTGACCTTTGCCTCTTTGACGCCCACACTCTCAGCCTCCACATGAGCACACAGACACATCCACACTCAAAAAAGCGTTGTGTGTCCACTGGCTCGTAAGCAAAAATTCAGGAGAAAAAAAAAAGATTTTTCTCTCTTTAAAAAAAAAAAGAAAAAAGACAACTGATAAAGATACACCCACACACGGAGCATGCAAACACGCACTGGCCGAGCACTGCAAAGGCCGTGACCCTTTGCACCCCCCTCCGCCCTCCCCAATCCTCTTTGCCGGCTATCTGTCTGTGGGGCCGATAGAGACAAGAGAGGCGGGGGCTGGCGCAGGAAGAGGACCGGTGATTAGGATTTGGGGGGTGGGGGACGACAGAAGGGGGTGAATGTACCCCTGACCCTGTGTCCCATTCCTGGCAGCCGCCCTGCTGCTCCAGGAGAGAGGAAAGGCCCTGCATGTGTTTGCGATGTTTCCACTCCCACAGACCAGATAGTGGACATCCGCACTTGCCGGCGAACGGCACGGCATGACGGCACTCGGAAAACCCAAGGCTTTGCTGTGCGTGTGTCGGCGAGATAGTCTGTGGTTTAAGCTGAGTGCTGCAGTTTTAGTCCCCAAGTTATGTAACTCAGCAGCCACGGCCAACACAAAGGCTTCGTGTTAAAACCTGCAGCTGCGCTCGGTGCTAAAAAATCCATTTTGGCAAACTGTGGACGATTTTATAGTTGGTTAGGCTCAGCCCAAATTAGTTTCCTGTCACACTTGAGCGCAGTTACAGCACCTAGTCATTTTGGGGCAGTGTTGCCCTAATACCCTCCAACTACCGTTTTTTACATACTGGGACACTTAAAAGCCAGAAGTATTTTCAAAAAAGCGCCAATGAGCCTTCTAATATGGGGCGCCTTATTTATGCATGAAAGCTGGTTGTGTTTACTGAAGTGATATTGAAGGGTACACGGACACATGTATGCTGACACATGGGTATGCTGATTTGTAGCATGTAGCACTGTTTTATTTTACATGTTTCCAATCAAAGTTGGGAGTTAGCATAGACACTGTAACTTTTGTTTTGGCGGCATTGGTTGTTTTATTACACCCCGAACAGGTCGCCAGCCTGTCAAAGTCTCCATGGAGCTGGAGCTAGCAAACGCCGCTACCTAGGGTCCAGCCGAACAACAGGGGCCATCATACCGGGCTTGATCACTGGCAACTTGTCCAGAGTCCCGGAAGGTTAAGAAAATGCATGGAAGTTCAGGAGAAAAATCCAAGCAGTCATTGGATTTATCTTTCTACCCTTTGATCAAATCACTAAAAATGACATGTCCCCAAAGCAGAGTCCCTGATTGCAACGCTGCGCCCAACGCTCAAATGGCGCAGCAGGACCTTGACAAAGGTCTACAGCCAATCAGGATGCACAACACAATCCAAAAAAATGGGGTGGCCGTGGTGCAGCGGTAGGGCAGTCTACCCATGATCGTAAGATTGCAGGTTGGACTCCCGCCTTGCACGCCCATGAGTCGAAGTGTCCTTGGGCAAGACACTGAACCCCACCTTGCCTCTGGTGGCAGGCGGGCGCCTGTGTTTGGCAGCGGAGCAGCCACCAGTATGTGAATGTGTGTGTGCATGGGTGAATGGGTCTGTGACTGTAAAGCGCTTTGGGCCTTGTAGGTAGAAAAGCGCTATACAAGTATACGCCATTTACCATTTACCAAAAAAAAAAAAATTAAATATTTACGCAATCAACAAGAATCAGCTGAATTATGTTGATAGCTTAAACGGTCGAAGAGTTATGATCTGTCAAAGAGCTTGTTATTTAGGCGTCACCTGCAATATCTCAGATCTTAAAGGGTTAACAGTGACGATTGATTCCCTAGGGTTTTATGTAGAGCCGGTTTGAAATCAGGGCTTTAGGTTGAGGCGGTCTTTGCGTGTTATCATCAGACCCTTGAACTCCTCCGAAACAAACAGGAAAGCTGTTGTTAAGGTAAAGATTCGACTGTTGTGTGTTAAATCAGAAGACCACGCCCTTTTCTCTGCATTATTTTAGAGAGGGACCTGGGGGCAGACAAGATGGTGCCTCAGATCATTGGCCTGGAAGCAGAGATTATAATAACGGCAACTCTCACCCAAAAGTAGTTAGAAAACTTTAATCGCAGCTCAAACCATGAAAAACTGTTAGGGTCACCAGTTCAAATAGTTTTTTTTTTTTTGAGAAATATGAAAAGACTTCCGGTTCCGGTCGAGGACTTCTAGTTCTGGCCGTTGAATGAATAAGAGAGGAAAAAATGATAAAGTGAATGAAAATGGACCCTTATGACAGTGGATCCAGCTTACGTTAAAAAATAGAAAGAAGCAGACAGGAAGTACTAAAGTATTACTAAAGCAAAGTTGGATTATTTTCTATTGGAGTAAATTGGGATTAAAACATGGTTCTGGATTTGAACTGGCCCTCACAAAGGCTGCCATGAAAAGCCAACACTTTAAAAAAAAAAGGGTTTTATTTGCTGAAAATACTTCCGATGTGCTCGTCTGTCTGCCTGGACGACTGCATGACAAAGACAGATGGGACTGAACCGGTGATGGGATGAGAGAACGGCTCGACGGTGTAGCGGGAAACAGTGCAGGAGCGGGGCGGCAGCCATTCAGTGGGGGAGCTTTAGAAATGCAGGTGCCTTAATTGTCCCCCCTCCCCCGATAAAGCCTCTGCGAGCGGGCCGACCTGTGAATGAGTGGCTGTTAAACACCGAGATGAATGAGGCGCACGTGAACAAATGAAAGAGGTGAACCAATGAGCACAGAGGAGTGCCCGAAGCGCTCGGCGGGGAAGCCGGAGAGGAAATCTGGCTTTTAGGGAGTGTTGGAGGAACGTGGAGGCCGGGCCGCATGGAATAAAGGTGAAAAGGAGTCAAAGGAGGAGAAAATGGCCTGAAAATTAGGGATAGGAGAAGGGGAGCGTTGGAGCAGGGATAGAAGGAAGGTGAAGAAGGAAGAGAGGGTGGGTGGGGTGTGTGAAGAGGGAGGGGGTGGTGGTCAGGCCTGTCTCAGACAATGTGACATGGCACACGCTATTAATTCTGGCTCAGTGGAGAGACCCTGCCTCGCCATCTGCTCAGGGTCAGGGACGTTTGCTAGGGTCGGCGTCACATCCACCCCCACCGACCCACACACACACACACACCCACACACTGAAACAAAATCTCTACCCCCCGCCCCCCTTCCCGTTCTCGCCTGACAGACACCCGGCCGGGCCCGCGTGCATTTCCATAAAACAATTGCAAGCCAACCTGCTCCCGTGTTGGGTGGGTGGCGTTAAGAGGGGAGTGGGACGGCAGCGAGCCCTCCTCAACAATGGCCTGTCAGATGAAAAGGCCCTTGGTGAACTTGATGTACATTACAAAAGAGCCACATCACGGCGGCCGCACACCCCTCCCCTCCTCCATGCTCATTCTGGCCGACCTGTGGTTAGATTTGAGCTTGGCGTTCAATTGCCCCCCCCCCATCATCTCTTTCAACCTCACCTCCTTCCTCTTAACCCCACTAAAACGACAAACACTGTGACAGGCGCGTGTGGTGGGCTGCTGCTGGGCTAAAGGTGGCCGCACTGCACTCATCATGGGGGAAGAGGGGTGACGCAGCATAACAGAAAAAGAAAAAAAAAAACATATTGCAAGTTTTAGTCTAATGTTTACAATTGTGTACAAAAGATTTAAGGAGTTTTTCTCAAAACCCTTTGATGAAAACCACTAATAACGGCCCATCATCAGCAATGGAACCCTTTAACACCGGAGATATCGCTAGCGACGCCTAAATAACATGTGCTCTTTAGTGAACCGTAACTCCTTGACCAGTCACGCATGAATCCACTGATTTGGAGGAAAGCGACTTTTCATATCGGCGGCACAGGTATTGGTGCAGTGCTGCTTCTCTCCACTCCAGGAGGAGCTAGAATTCCATTTATTCCATTTATAAGTAGAAGAGTCACGATAGTCGAAAAAAATGTGAAACATTTAACCCCTTTGTTAGTCATTTCAATATGCCAAATTGAGACTAAAATCTTAGGTTTGGGGTCTTGAATTAGCTACATGGAAACACATCACAGCTATAACGCCCCTCCCTCCCAAAAAAATCAATCATATGAGTTGTGAGTTGTGTTAAAAGTAAGATTTACTCTCAGGACTTCATCAAAAATTCACCTCTGAGTTGTGGGTGGCAACATTGCCGTGGAGCACCCCCCCCCCCCCTGTTACTGAGAGCTCTCTGTTTACACTCTCTCACGCTAGCATACTGCCCCTCACAGCCCCAGCCTAACATTACCGGTGCAAAAAAAAAAAAAAAAGGCGAGCAATTGACGTACAGGGATCTTGTCATCTTCAAGTGGATGCATCAAAATGGAGCAGAGCAGGGAGACCCCCCCCCCCCCCCCCGTGTATTTTCTGCATCACAAATGAGATCTTTTTCAAACTGTGTTTTTTTTTCTGCTCCTGATTCCCAATGATTTGAATAAAGAAATACTCTGAAGTGCAATTTTTATCTTAATTTTTTTTAAATAATTCCTTGATCATCAGAAAAAATACTACAAGAATATGTTAAAAACAAGTGGGTCTTTAAAACAAAACATTGTCCTCTAGAAAAAAAACTTTTGTTATAATGACTTTTGAATAAAAATATATCAAATAACATTGATTATCCAATAGAAACATATCAGATTTTAAAATGTTGTTAAATGGAAAATTCTCGGGGGAATCCTTGTGTTCATATGCAGACACAAAAGGGTGTGGTCATAGTGATACTCCTGTTTGCGTGCGATGGCCGGCAAAGCTTCTCGCTCCGGTCTCCCCCACTTCTGTAGGTCGTCTAATTTGGGATTAGCACCGAAATTAGAGATCAGACAGCTTTGAGAAAGGTGCTAAGAGGTATCGGCGATATGAGACGTCCTGGTTCTTTTTTCTTTTTCTTGATACAATTTCTCGATCTTTTGTTTCTCTCAAAAGCCGTTCAGGACTCTATTGGCTCTACGCAGAACTTCTTGACTGGTTTGACTTCCTCCCAGTGTGTGTGCATTGTCTGTACATGTAGATGGGTGAGGAGTTTTAGTCCCTCCCGGGGCACCCCCCTGCCACGCTAAATCCCTTAATCTGCTCTCGAACACGTCTGGAGGGCAAAACAAACAAATGGGATCTCCCCTCTTGCTCCCTTTTACCATCACACACACACTAACCTACAGCCCCTACCCCACCCCAAAAGTCTCTCCTCCTGAGCCCCCATCAGCGAACATGACATCAGAAGGAGGAGAGGGTGAAAACAACGCTCTCAGGGTTAATGAGATTGTGACCATCAGGCTGACAGTTTGGAGCAAAAGGGACATTTTAGAGAAGCTTTTACGGTTTGATTGTTCCACCTTTGTGAAGGCTCTGGAGGAAAATGTTCTTTGGCGATGCAACAAAGTTTTCATTTTGGACAGTAAACTTCTGGGTGTCCGCATGAGAAATAAGAACGATTGTTTGAACTCACCCAGTAAGGTATGGAGCTGATGCCTCTGCGTGATGGGGAGGCATCGGCCGAGTTGTCAAAAATATTTTGCTGCCAACAATTGTTGATAATTGTTGCCATGGTCACAAATGTAGACAGCGGCCGTCAGTCAGTCAGGCAGGGCCTGACATCCTTACGAAATCAGGTTACAGCTAGGCAGCCACAGGGTGGTGGGCAGCCGGATCGTCGGCCGGCAGCAGTTCTGATTGGAGGTGATGGAAATGTCTCCAGATGGCAGCCGTCCATATCAAGTGCCACCGGCCGCCAGCCATCCGGGGGTATATAAAAAGCAGGCCATTCTGCACCACTGGTCATTCGCAACTAAGACTTCAAGCACACATCATAATCTCACCAATTTATAAATGTACTAACTTTAAACAACGTGGCTCCCAAGAAACCCTTGGTACGTCCCTCCTCCCTGAAGAGGGATGTAACAAAGGGCAAAGCTCCAGCACCAAGGAAAACGAAGGTCCAAGTGGTTAAATCACAGCAGGAGTCTTCATTGGATGAAGAGCATCAATGCAGCATCAATGCCGTCTCCCCATTTGTACCTACGGCGGATGGGTACAAATGGTCATCGTTGGGCCCCCGATCCATTTCAACAGCCTTCGTTTATGGCCAACCCTACTGTATGATTTCTAGCGATTGGATGCTGGCAGTAAGACGATAGCACGGGGGCAGGGGGGGCAGTCGGAAATCGGCCAATCATTAGACGATTTTTGGGACCTTAGAGAACAACTACTACGACTATCAGTCAGATATATTACGCTGCTGCCTTCCTTCCACCCGCCTGTCACTGGACTGCCACGGCGCCACCTGCAGATGGACCTGGGCGGCTCCTGACCGATGTAAAAAAAATCATCCAGTCAATGTAAAATTAAACTTTTTTCTTAAAACCTCTGCAGCATTTTGGGATATGTGTGCCGGTAGACTTAGGACTTGACAGTAGCCACGGTCAACCAAAATCATTTACATTCAAACAAAAAGGCAAAATCGTATTGTAAAAGGCAAAACAAACAAATAGGACCTCCCCTCTTGCTCCCTTTTACGATCACACACATACTAACCTACAGCCTTTCCTAATATGAAATCTAGTCACACTAGTCAAAAGATTTTGAACCGCTCTGCAATGTGATTTTTTAAATTCTCAGATCAATTTACATTTACGTGAAAGCGAGCTGACTTGCTAACAGACTTATCTCTGACTCTTGTCTCACTTAATGTGCCTTATTTATGACATAATTTTGAAAATAGACCATAAATGGACGGTGCGCATTAAAATCCAGTGTGGTTTTTAGTGCAGAAAATACAGAAAATGTTCCTCCACCTATTTGTGTTTCAATATTCAGTTTCTCGTATTCACAGATTTCTTTTCAGACACATGAATCCTCCAGCTATCACAAAAACTCCGACAACTTGTATGAGACTTTTGCGCCTGAAGGAGGTGCTGCGGGAATTTCTGAAGAGGGGAGCAGAGATGAAGAGCACGCCAGCCAGGTGGCTTCCTTGCCGGCAGCATAGGCAAAAAATTTCACAGCACCGGTTCCTGAATCGCTATCAACCAAAGTTTGTTCCTCTGCATGGAAAATGACATCAGCTGACCCAGAAGCGGCCGGAAAGTATCCTGAAACGCTGACCACGATAATCGCAGAGATGAATAAATTATGGATGAAACTGGCCTCTTCTGGAAGAAGATGCCCTCTCGCACTAAACTCATGAAGGAGGAAACATGGGCTGCTGGTTTTAAGGCGCAGAGAGACAGAGTGAAACTCCTAAGGTGCATTCTAAAGCTCGCAATGGTACAGTCTATTGCTCTGAATAAATAAAAAAAAACACTCTTTATGTTAACCAGTATTCCAATGTTCTTTAATAAATGTTTTACAAATGTTTTATGTTATACAGCGGGAATACTGTTTTTTTAACACATGGATGTATAATGACCCAGGCAGTGCTTGGTTTGTTGGACGGCCTTCTCAGCAATACAAACTGGATCTGTTTACACGTTGAGAAGCAGAAGGAATCGAACATGGTTGTACGCTCTGACACTGTTTTAATCCTTCAGAATCATTCGACCTGTAAAAGCTCATTTTGTCGGGTTTTAAATGATTGTCTGAGCTGCTGCATTTGTCCTTCAATCATGTGCTCTGACTCCTCGTGATCAGGTGGTGTGAATGCGGTTTGGGGCCGTTAAATCAAGGCGGGGGAGGGGGGTGGGTTGTTGCATGAGAGGTCATCGGTGACAGGTCAAAAGATCAACGGCAGCCCCTGGCGTGAACAACAGCTGCCACGTCAGCTGACATAGGAAAACCAAGGGGGGGGGGGGGGGGGGGGGAAGCAGCGCGGTGGATCTGTCTGTTGGTCCAGGATCTCCTTCAAAACAAAATCCGTTTTCCTCTCGTACCTCTGACTCCTTGCTGAAGGGGGAGGCGAGATGGTGAAGTCACTGTTGTTTTTCCTTCAAGTGGGATGAGCTCACTGGACGAAACCACAGCTGAGCTGGCATCCAAGTGTCAGGGAGCAAGCGAGCCGCCTGACGCCGGCCTTGACTTGCATCTGGGGAAAGGATCTGGGACGAGCCCTCGGTCCATCCGTCCACCTTTCTATGAATGAAGTCCCAGATGTGAGCAAAGAGTTAATACGGGGGGAAACTATTAGAGTTCAGGAGGAAAAAAAAAACAATGAGGGAAAGAAAGCAGGACTAAAAACCACAGCAGACATTTTTAAGCCCTGGCTGGAAGCGCTCTGGGAGCAGACATGGCACGGCGGAGGCCAGCAGCCACACGCATGCTGACCGTGACACGGAAAAAAGGGACACGGCTGTGCAGCGGGTGCCAGAGGACTAATAAAGCTGCTACTCCAACTGGAAGACATTGCTTTAACAGTTCATTAGCTTTACGCTGAAAGGGGGGAAAAAATCCACACTGCTGCATTTTAAAGCCATTAGAAATATGTGATCTGATGTATTTGTGAAATGGCGTGCTGAAAGCATCACTTCACAATACGTCAGACTCGATTATGGAGAAAGAGAAAAACTTCAAGTAATGCTCGGGGATTGAGGCTTATTGGGATGTGGGCTCCTAACGTTACAAAAATAAATACTCGTAACACGCAGTATTTGCAGCCAACATTGTGAAATAATGACTTATACACCAATGAATTTTGATTTTACATTTTGATTCGGACCCATTTCAGCAGTCACATTTAGCTTAACTGTGCTTTTCCTTTTTTTTTTTTTTTTTTAATAACGATTTAAAAAAAAAGTCAAAATATCTCACATGATTTTTGTTATTCTTATTTGTTTAAGAGTGTAATTTCACTAATATAGTTCGCTAGAAAAACTTCCCATCGAGACCAATCACCTGTCTCTTGGCCCCCTCTAGGCATTCTGGGTAGTGTAGTCCAACGACTTTCAATTATTTTGTGTCGATTAATATATTTCTGTGCACCTCCTGGTTTGAAAAATATGGTAACTTTATCCTATAGGTGTACCTTCCAATATGCATGAAATTGTTTGAAACCAATTTGTCTAAAAGACAGACAAATCCCCAATGATCTAAAAAACAAGTTGATAATAACTAAAGTAAGAATAAACAAAACTTATGCTTATAAAAATCAGACATTGATTTTTAGTTGTTGTTCTCCAGAATAACACAAAAAAACTCAAATGAAAAAGAAATTAAGATAATCCATATTCCAAACCTGCTTAATTCTTTCTAGGATCATGGGGTTGCTGGAGCCTATCCCAGCTGATGTTGAGTGAAGGCGGGGTACACCCTGGACAAGTCATGAGTCTGTTGCAGAGTCACAGTAAAACACAAACTCACACCTTGGGACCATTAATAGTCACTAGTTGAGTTGGATAAGTGCAGGACCGGCACACGGAAAATCAGGATTTAGTTCCCAGGGGGCGCAACACGTTTCATCCAGTGTGGTTCCTTGGGCAAGACCTTTCATGCTACTGTCAAACTATGTAGCTACAAGGGGGCCCAAGTCTGGGTCTCCCTGTGCTGGTCCAAAGTCCGAATAAAATACAGGGTTGTGTCAGGAAGGGCACCTGGTGTAAAAATCTCTGCCAAGCCACCGGTGCGAGTCAGCGAAATCCTGTGAATCAAGAGTGGTAACCACTATCCCCCACCATGCTATAACCATATTAGAGTTTGTTGTATAATTCTGCCCCAATAATTGGCAAACAGGTGAATTTTCTTCCTCTGATTGTCTGTTTCATTGATTGGTTCTCCTGCTTATTCACACATCTTGCTTGTTTGCCATCCAACACTCAACCCTGCGTCACTCATGATAGACTTCCTGGATCAATATTGGAACTTGTCAGAGTTTGTTGAGCAATGAACTCTGGAAACCCTCACAGCTGCAGACTCTCACAGTCAGTATTTATAACGTAAAATCATGTGTCCGTTTAAAGTAGAAATGCTCAGCTCCACACTTTTCTGTGTAATCACTATTTTATTACCATGTTTTCCACACTATAAATATACATAACTGTGTACTGCCTTACCCAGGGCACCTTTATAGAAATGAATTCTGGTTGTGTGTTACACGCCGCTCTGTCAAAATGTCAATCTTTTTTCTTACAAGTAGCAAACAACGTTGGGCGTTATTGTTAAGCTAATGTAGCTAACGTGTTGCTGTGTTGGGCTGTATTTTTTCTTTATGTGTTACTAACAAGGTTGGGAGTTAGCATACTCAAAGTTAAAAAAAGGTTTTGTGGTATCACTCTGTTTTAAAGTGTTAAGAACAAGGTTGGGAGTTACATGTTTTGTGAATACTCTAACGCGGCTAATACTCCTAATGTAGCTAACATGTAGCGTGCTACAAACACTGGTAGAATTACTGTTATTGCAGTTAATTAAGTTTGACTAACCTGGAGACTTATTTCTGACTCTTTTGTTTCGCTCAGTGCTCCTTATAGTCAAGTGGGCCTTACATATGACATAAGTTAGACAGACCGTATAGTGCAGAAAATACAACAATTTAAAGGGCCTATTTCATGCAAAATCATATTTTTGAGCTTTTAAGTGTCTTATAATGTTAATTTCATACTATAAGTATTTATCTAAACACCTGCTCTCTGAGCACCAGCCCCTCCATCTAAACAAGCAAGTTCTCACGTTGTAATGTAGACAAGTGAGGAACCACTCCCTCCAGGAAGAGTCTGCGCTGCCAGCACACACCCACTTTCTACGTGGAGCTAGCGGTGATCGGCAAAACGCTGTTATTTTATATGCCCAATATGAACATTAATCTGTGTAAAAGTTCGGGTGTTGTTTGTTTTCGTGGAAGAAACGCAGACATGCTGCCAAGGATGGCTATAGGATGACGTCAAAAGAGCGAAAGGCGGTGACTCAGAGATCAAGTCATTCTATTTCTGAGTAGGAAAAAGGGATGTGAAAATAACTCATATTTCATTAAAAACTGTTCTTTAGTTTGCCAAAGGTTATATTATTATCATATATATGAATATATTTTACTCTGAAAGGCTTAAGAAAAGCATGGGCCTTTTAAAGCTTCAGTTTAAATGCAGTATTCTTCATCATAATTTTGTTTTTCCACCATTTTATGGATCATAGCAAGAGTCAAAGTGGGAGCTATACACTAAAAATGTGTTTTTTGTGTTTTCACTGTTTGTGGTAGATTTAGACAATTTGTTATGGTTTGACCGAAGCAATTCCTTCTGCTTTCAGAGAATTTTAAGGAAACTGATTTGGGAGATTTCTTCCCCTGTTTGATCAGCAGGAGCTAATTTTGCTTAAAGCAATCTCCAATGAACGAGGAGACTTTTCATCCACAATAAAGTCACAGGATTTTAGCTCAGGGAGCAACTTTTCAACTCTGACATGGGGATTTCTGCAAAGTTGTTTGTCTTTTTTTGTGTTTTCAATAATAAAATTCCCATTTTCAGCCGTGTGTATGAATGATTTTTCTATGTGAGCTTCACATCATTCGTTGATATATGTGTCTTTTGTTTGTGAGGCTTCATCTGGGCAGCAGTCCAGAGATCTGAAAGGAAAAAGAGTGAGTTTTTCCTCAAGACATGGGTCTGTGCTAGTGGGACAGGCAGTCAGTGTGAGGCCATGCTGATGCCTTCAGGCGACATGACCACTCTCTGCCCCTCAGAGGCACTCAGAGCAGGACACAGAGGGAGAAGTTCTGACAGGGAAAAATTCTCCGGGAAGAGCTGCATCGGGCAAAAAGAGGACAAACTGATAAGGTGTGTGCGCTTGGTGGGGGTGGGGGTGGGGAGGAAACAGGGGCTGATAGTTGTCGGAAACCGAGATGCCGAAGCGAAAAAATATGGTGCAGAGCGAGTGGAAAGATGTGTGTTATGAGCTGTGGGTGTTTGTGGTGAAGGGACGGTGTCAAAGATATGGAAAAAAAAAAAAGCAAAATGGGAGGAAGCACCAGTGAGAAAAGATGAAGAAACGGACATGCTTTGAAAAAAAGGAGAGGGGTGACGGACATTTACGAGTTACTTGAGGAGCAATGGAAAAGGGATAAGTTAGAGAAGAGTAGGCAGCATCAACGAGGAGAGGAACGGACATAACACAAGCAAAACCAGAAATACTGTAAACATAAGAGGAAATGTCTATGTTTTTACGAATGCAACTAAATCTACTTTATTTGCTGTTAGAATAAAATTTGACAGAAACTATTCCATTTCAGTTATTGGAAAATTGTTGATTAATCAACTGGATGTGAAAATTCAACTGCTTTTAAAGATGACTTATGTAAACTTGTCATGAGTGCTGTTGACTTTGTCATTCCTCGATTCCTTCATCTGTCACTCCATTGTCCATTCATTGGTTTAAACATCCATCCGTCCAACCATTCATCTATCCATTCATTGGTTTAAACATTTTTCTTCTGCTGTGCATCCATCCAACCATCTATTGATTCAACCATCCATCTATCCATTCATTTATTCGTTAGTCCACCAGATGGATGAAAGACAACCAATTGACTAATGATTGGTTGATTGGACCGACTATCCATCCATCGGTTTGACTGTCTGTCCATTCATCCATTCATTTATCAATTAGACTAATCAATTATCCATCTTTCTTTTTTCTGTCCATCTGTCTGTTCATTCATCCCTTCATTTATTATTTGATCAATTTGACAATTCATTTATTCATCAATGGTCTATTTGTCATCTATCCATCCCTTCATTTATTCATCCATTCATCCATGTAGCTATTCATTGATTTGACTACTTATTTATACATCTGTCCCTCCGTCTTTTCATCCATCTATCTATCCATCCATCCTTCCATTTATTTATTCTTTCAGTGATTTGACTACTTATTTAGACATCTGTCCATCTGTCTATTCATCCATCCATCCATTCATTTATCCATTTTTCAGTTTGGACATTCAATCATCTATCTTTCAATCTGCTTTCTATTCATCCATCTTTCTATCCATTTTTCAGTTCATCCATTCATCCACCTATGCATTTATCCACAGATTCAACTTTCAGTTTATTCATCCAGTCTTCCCTCTATATCGTCTTACCCAGTTTTTCTGAGAAAATTCCTTTCCAATCAATTCCAGCAAGTCTGATGGGACTTTGGAAGTCCTCCTGACCAGATGGTCAGATAATCTTCACAGAATGCTTCAAAGATTGAAGAAAATTTGCTCTACTTCTCGCCCTCACTGACTTCTTTATCTCATCACTTAGAGCGAGCCCAGAAATTCATCAAAGGAAGACTATTTTGTGCGCTTTTCATCCCCTGAAGCCATTTTTTCAATTCATGACCTTAAAGTAGGTGAAGCAAAGACCTCGGTCAGTTGCAATGATAATGTGCTCAACAAAACAGATCCAGGAAATGCTAAAATCAAGACTTCAAGCACATTTCTTTCTTTCTTTTTTTTTTTTTTTTTTGCTTAAACGTAACAAACATATCTAGTAACTATTTATCAATGGATTTTCAATTATTCCAAAAATGCACCTGGAATTAGTTTTGTTAATGAAGAATTATTATACAGGTAGAGGCTTTGAATTAGTTTTGCAAGATAGAAAAACATCTTTTCAGTTTTTTTTTTTTATAATAAAAATCATTGACTGCGTGGCCGATAGTTTGTTTGGTTGGGAATTTAACGGAGTGCAGTTTTTTGGTTGTACGTTTCTGTTTTGTCGCTTGACTAGAGAAATCACATCCTTTGTACTTGTTTTCACTGTATTTTCCGCACTAAAGGCCGCACCAGATTATAAAGAGAATCATCGATGAATGGTTTATTCATGAACTTGTTTCATGTATTAGGAACACCAAAATAAGAGGTGCATTAAGCGACACAAAATAGTAAGAGATAAATTCAGTCAATCAGACTTTATTAACTTTGTTCACCGTAACTTGATTGAACTTGTTTGTGACACGCTACTAGTTAGCCACGTTAGTGTATTCAGAATACCTGTAACTCCCAATTTTGTTTGGAACATGTAAAAAAAATAAAAATAAATAACGCTAATTCCCAACCTTGGTATTGGTACGTAAAAAAAAACCACAGTCTGAAGTACGCTCACTTATTTGCAATACACCCAAACTTGTTTGGAACTTGTACAAAATGTAACAGATTGGAAACATTTAGACAGAGCGTCGTGTGTCTCTCAAGTAAACACAAACATAAGCAGTAAACACAACCAGAACTAAGCCATGTATAAGGTCATTTTTAGAAATAAAATAAAGCTTTGAAGTGCGCCTTGTAGTTTGGAAAATTTTTGTTTTTTGACTTGTACAGATGACAATACATTTACAAGTAAACTGGATGAGATTTAAAATCTATTTAGATAAAGCAATATAGTATATAAAAAGACAATAATAGGTCACCTTATAACCAATTCCTACCACTTTCTAAGAGTATCAGTGTTTTCATTAGCTGCTCTGTTCTTGATCGTCCCCACAACTGTTTTCTGTAGTTTGTAACATGGCAGACAGGCAGGAGCAATGCAGCAAGACAGGCGGGCAGACAGAAAACAGAGTCAGACAGACAGCAGCAAAGAAAGAACGTCTGTTTTGGTGCCCGAGCGAGGTATAAGGTTTCCTGAGACTTGTTTTCCTGACTTAGCCGTCCTGTTAGGCCCCCCCATCTGCTCCCCCAGTTACACACACACACTCATGGACACACTCTCCTCAAATCACACTACATATCGCAGGAGATAAAGGCTTTTGGAAAATTGAGCCTAGTTCCCCAGGGCTATTCCCAAACTTACGCTCGGGTTACACCACCACGTTCCAGAGTGCAGCTCCACAATGTAGGCCTGAGTTTACTTAGGCAGACGCCTCTATCCTCAAAAATGCTGCACAATCATCCCCAGAGAACATAATCTGTGTTATTGGAGTTCTGCTCCTATCAGTTCCCTTCCATCTTAATATTATTAGAGGAAAAAATGACAATAAATAAGGGAAAAGCATACCATAACGAAAAAATAACAGCGCAAATCCACTTTCTTAGTAGATTTCAACTGATTTGCATGTGTTAGAGAGCCTAAATCATGACTTCGTTAAATGGGCGGTACCCACAAGGCGACAAAGGCGGTGCCTCAGAGATCGAGTCGTCCTACTTCTGGGTAGGAAAGCAAGGAAAAAGGGCTGTGAAAAAACTAAATACTTGGATGGATGTATACTCCGAAAGGCTTAAAAAATAAGCATGATTCAGGCCCTTTGATAGGGAAGTGTGTTTTAGGCTAGAAAGGAATGTACAGGGAATGCATTAATCAGGATTTAGGCTGAAAATTCACCACATGTCATTGTTAAGCATGACTTAAATGGAACTTGGTGCGACGCTTTTGCACTTTGACTCAAGGATGTGGCCTTAAAAAGATCAAACAGTGGAAATCACAATCTTTTAGCTTCACAACACAAAGTAAAGAGCAAACCAGACACAGAGAGGCATTGTCTGTGACTGTCCAGGCTTCAGCACAATGGAATTTTCTGTTAAAGGTGGAGCAAAGGTCCAGAAGGCAACTGAAGCTTTAGGAAGTCCAACATTTAAAATAATCCAGTCCTAACAAATTGCTGATGGTGTTCACTTTTTGAAACAAAGCTTGCAGGGGCGTTCAACCAAAAGAAGCAGCACTTCAGTCTAGACTGGAACAAGTTGGATTTTATTTATTTTAGTTTTTGTAAAATGTATCTAATGGTCCAGGAAAATCTTCTACGTTGGCCCTGAAAGGCCAATCCCATCAACAAATCATTTGACACAAAAACAATGTAAAGATCACAACAGCAAATAAAAAAGCCACAAAAAAAAACATTACATTTTAGAAATCAAACTAAAATTCCAGATCAAAAACACAATTACAAAAAAAATGAAACCACATAAAAAGGAAACATTTCGTAAAACAAAACTAATTTCCAGAGATCAATATTGTTGGTGTTTGAGTTTTGACGTTTGAGTTTTGTTTAATGTGTCTTTAATGTCCGCATACAAATACAAGTTTTTTACGATTAAGACAAAGAAGATCCAGTATCGCTTCATTCCAAATAACTTTCAGTTGAAATAATGGACAATAATCATCCAATCAGAGACGCCCTGTAGAGCCTACAGAAAAAAACATTTTGGAAAACAAATTTAATTTTTAATAATTTAAATAAAATAAATGAAACATTAAAAATGAAACAAAAGAAGAAACAGAAGAAGAAGAAGCCTATTCTGATCTTAAACCAAAATAAATGGTTTAAGATTACTTAATTTAAGTCGGGAAATCATGCCACATATGACTGTGGTGACCTAACTGCAGGGCTGCCAACTCTCATCCATTGGATTAATCTCCCATATTCTCAAGCCACACCTTTTTTTTTTCCCCCACACTTAAAGTTAAATTTTTCCAGTTGAATTTTTTTCTTTAATTAAATTTGTTGAGGCTATAATTTTACACTTGTAAAATCCATAATTTAGGACTGAAGAGACTATGGTGATTAGTTTATTACAATTATTAGAAGTGAAACACATGGTTTCTGTGCACTCAATCCACTACTGTGTCGCACCATTCTCAAGTTACACATCAACAAAAGTCCGTCTTTGATTTCTCATTTTCCAGGTATGTATCTTGAGTATGAGTGGTAATAAGTTCTAAATATTGTTTACTCACTGTAATAAGCCATTTTAAAAATGTTGATTTAGAGAATCTTGTTGTATAGATAATGTTTTTTTTTAATGACTGGAACGGCTCTGGCTACCGGAGCACCAGCAAACGAAATGCTGGTCATTAAAGCCTTAGTCACATGTCCGCCTGGGTGATGCGGGTTTTTGGCACACTGGGCGAAAATTAGTTGGACATTCAGCAGACATTCGCTCCAGGAACAGTGCGGAACTCGAGGTGAAAGAAGCGCTAGTCAAGTGCATTGTTCTAGCAAGAGGTGTCTCGCTTCTATTTAGGGAGTGTCAACAAATTACTTTACCAAAAAAAAAAGCGTTAAAAATCCTTTTTTATTGACATGAATGACTAAAGTGGGAAAAGTGGAAGATTTAAGACAAGAGAAACAGAACAAACAAATATTTTAAATTTGGGATCAATTTGGGTTTTATTATGTTTTTACTAAACATTCTCATGTTTCTTCAGTAGCTTTTATGTCATTTAAGCCACACACTACAAACAACTCTCGATTAGTAAAGCTGATTGAGGACAATCGAGGTCAGCTGTTCAGATGAGCTTTTTCGTTTGTCTTCAATAGCTTTAAAGTTACTGGACCGAATTGGTCCAAATCACTCTAGAATAGTATAACTGATTAACTACTATCAGGGACAGCAGTTTAGATGAGCTTTTAAGGCTTTTTCAAATGTCTGTTAATTTTTTAGTGTACATTTTCATGTTTTTCTTCAATAGCTTTTAAGTTATAGGCTTCTTCAACTTTTTGTAAATTAAAAAGAAAAGGCATCTGGAGCAGAAGTAAAAGCTATTGAAGAAGAAAAAGGTGAACATTTACACCAAAAAACAAACTAAAATTTGAAAGAGCTTCCAAATCGTAAAAAAACTTAAAAGCTCATTTAAACTGCTCTCCTTAGTGGGGGTTAGTTAGTTTTGCTATTCTAGAGTGATTTGGCGTGATTGGATCCAATAATTTAAAAGCTATTGAAGAAGAACACGAAAATTTGTTGACGGTCCTAAATATCTGCCAAATATCCAATATCTTTCTAACTTTACCTCAGTTTTTGGCACCAACTCCTTGACCCAAATGCTTCATCCACGTGAGCGTAATATGGAAGTGCCTGTGGGATCCCCGTAGGAAGCCCAACCCTCTGACTGTCCAATTTTCTCATTTTGTAAAGTAACATTGCGCACGAAGTGCATCTGGCCTTTAAACAGCACTAACAGGCTTTCTGCTCAGTAGGATGGGAGGGGTTCTGTTGTGATTCTGTTCACCTATCTTGTCTTTCTTCCAGCTCTTTTGGAAGTTTGGCAACAAATCTCTTCTTTTCTCTTTGCCTTTTCCTCTTTTTACAGATATGCTTAATTTTGCTACTTCATAAAAGATCTGTTCAAAGCATCATTTATTCTCTGTCAGTGTTGCTGGATAGAGTCATGATTTTCCAGGCCAAAAGTCATCTAAAGACCACCAGACCCCCAAAAAATAAATAAATCCCAAAATATGACTCAGTAATTAATCATCAATTATTTATTGCTTAGTGGTTTGATTGGAAGTCTAACTTTTACTCATTTTTAATATTATATCATATTACACTGATCTGCCATTTTTGCAGTGCAACAGACTGCTATTAAACATCATTATAGCAACCACCGATGTTTTTTCTCAAATATTAAGAAGAATCAGAAAAAAAGGAAGCAAAGAGGATTAGAATAATAAAATGAACAAAAACCATGAGTTCTGGCAAAAAAAAAAATTAGGTTATTAACAAAAGTGGAAATTGTTACATTTTTTACTTTTCATGAATTTAGGTGAGGTAAATTATTAGCAAATGTCCTTGTGAAACATAATAAAGTAAGTTTGATTTTCAGGAACCTGTTAATGTGAATATAAAATGTCTAAATATTGAATAAAACATTCAGAACTATATTTAATATCACCTTAGATGACTCCAAAAAGTATTTGGTGTTTTTCTAGTTGTGGATGTATGCAACACCAACAGTAGAAATCCTCCCAAAAACGTACATATGCACCCGTAAAACAAACGATCTGTTGGTTTTATTTTGATATATGCCTTATTCTGTTTTTTGAGCACAGCTTCACGTCTGAACACTGAATAAACGACAAACGCCTAATAAATAAATGCTAAATACTTATACAGCACTTTGCTACGTTCTCAGAGGGCCCAAAGCACCTGACAGTCTCAGCCGCATTCACAGCGCACACACACAGTCACACAGTGCCAACCTGCAACCACCAGGAGCAACGTGGGGTCTAGTGTCTTACCCAAGGACACTTGGACACACGGCAAAGTGAGAACTCAACCTGCGATCTTCCAATCAACCACTCTACCACTGCCACCCTTACATTCCCAATCGAATGGAAAGTGAGTAATACAAACCTCAGGAGTGTATAAATCGAAATGAAGAAAGCATTACTTTAGTGGCATACGCTCAGTAAACTAAAGCGACACCGTTCATTCATTCATTATAACAGAAAAAAATTAAAAACAATCGAGCCTGACTCCATTTAAAAACTGGTGTTCAGGAGGTTCCCGCTCTGCAGAACACTAAACTAGACAGTCATCGTACAAACCTAGACAAGACAGAACAATCATCCAATCATAGACAGTTCAAGAAGAAACAGCATGAGGGGCAGTTAGAAGCATCGTCAGTGGCTGCAGCTGTCTCTGCCTTTTCAATAAAATATAAATAGTTTTAGTGACGTTAGAGTTCTGATGGCTTCCGGGAGTTCATTCCAGATTTTAGTGAACACAAAAAAGGATTTCTATTTCTTGAATGCTGGTAAAAGCAAGAGTCCACTTGTGGTGGATTTGGTGGAGCCATTGCAGTCAGTGTTGCTGAAATCTGTCCATAAAAACTTGGAAGTACAGCTTGAGTTTGTGACTTATTGTACAGAGAACTGGTGAATCCAGCCCAAGAGCCTACAATGGATCTCAGGCTCAATCGGTTCATGAACTTTATTTGTTGTGAGTGACCAAACAGACAGACAATCAGATGCAGCAGACGTTTTTAAGACCTAATACATAGAAAGTTCATCGACAGTCCAACCAGTTTCTGAATGACCCTCCATGACAACCCAGACCCCCCCCCCCCCCCCCATACCAGTGCATTAAACTAAGGGCTAAGCAAGATGTTACAAGGTAAGTGTGCAATGAACCCTCAACGCTCATGATGGTTCAAATGTTTGATGCACCGAACAAGAAAGTTATCAGTGAAACCAGTATTAATAAAGTGAAAACACTTTTTTCTGGCTGGTAGAATATCATTTTGAGTTGATCAAGACTAATAACCACAGAAAAGACAAAGTTACAGTAGCTCGCCACAGGGAACAATCAGGAGCGTATCCCAGTTAAATTCACAAACTATTCCCAATATTGAATTATTTGTTAGAGTCGGTGCTCTCTGTGGTATTTCAAATATGTCCTGCTCTTCACCAAAAGAGAGAAATGATCGTCACAGTCCAAAAGAACAGTAGGCTTTGAGAAGCCGCAAGTACAAGTTCTCCCTCCACTTCCCCATTTCTCCCCCACCGCTCTGAGACATCAGCCTATGTCCAAGTGATTCATTTAACAATCCGCCCACCAAAGAAAAACTCAAACAAAGAGCGAGTGCAACATAAAACGGCCTATACTTTTCCAACCACATGCAGACTAGCAAACCCACACGTATGCTATAGGTTTCATGCAGCCGCAATACGAAACAAAAAAAAACCCACGGGCTGTAGTCACTCATCCATATAAATATCAAACGCACACAAACTAAATTGCACAGACTGCAGTTCATCATTCTGACTCCGTTTGAACAGACACACACTTTGTCTTTTCCTGCAGCGAGGCCCAAAGACAACAACTATCCCCGCGCCGCAGGTCTCGATCCACTTCCAGCCACGACCTGACATGACATCACTCCTCTGCCCTCTCCCCACTCTCCCCGCAGCCACCCCGCTCCAATGAGGGGCTCTGCTTCAGCACAAATCATCCATCCCCACTAAATGACAGGGTAGAGCTAAATGATGCCAGGGGGCAGCGGAGCTGGAGGTGCTTTGGTCTGGGATGCTGCCCGTTTCAGATTCCTTCTTGAAACATGTGGTTAGTTTTTTCTCTCTGAGCCGAGTTGTAACGGAGGGATGGATGGATGAGGAGAGCAGGCAGCAAGGGAAAAGTAAGACCACAAAATCATCTTATAGCCCAAAGGGAAAGATCATTTGTAGCTCAGGTGGATGGGATCCTGCTTTCATATCAGGGTGGCTTTCCTCTACAGATGGCATTAAATGGCAGGAGCGTACCCCTTTGGAGAAAATCCCAGAGTGAGGTTTAAACATGCAACCCGCTCCATTTCACTAATTTCCTTCTGACATGGGGACATATGGGTGCTATTTAATCCTGCGGTTGGGTTTAGAGTTGTGCACATGACATGGTCGAGGTTTATTTCTGACTCTCCATCGCATGTAAAGGCAAATAAATGAAGGAAATAACAAAGATGTGGAAAGAGTCTCCTTTCCAAGTATTCAGAGGAGTCAAAGCAGATTTTTAAAAAGGAGATTTCCAATATTACAATAAAATATTTGCTCCAAGAGGAATCCAACTTTCAGTTTGTGTCCTTGCATAAAGGTTTAACACCCAATTGTTTTGAGGCCATGCAGTCACAATTTCAGAGCTTGAATTAGCTTCTTCTGAAATCTTCATGTCACAAACCATTCAGGAGGACATCAAATTAAATTACCTTCACTTCCTTTCTAAGTTTATACGGACACACTGAACTAAGTTAAAAGCAACATGAAACAAATCAAGACTGAGCTTAAATAATTAAACTTAAGCCTTGTAAAGACAAGTTAATACAATTCTAAAACCTGTGTCTCCTTTCGGGGTTTCCACTGAGCTTTGGAAGGAACCTTTGGAGAACCGAAGATTGCGAACTGATCTTAAAACCAGATGATGTGTTTTGGGACAAAGCATGGAAAAGACTATTGGTCCTACCACAACGGTTGATTTTAGGGCAACAAACGGATTTTGACAAAACTTTTAACCCTTTAACATCGAGATGTTGCCAGCGACATAGGGACCTCTGAATACCACACTGTCTTTGACATACAGTATTGTAACTCCCCCTATCGTTTATGGGATCAAGAAGCTGGTTCTGGCGCGGAGAAAAGTGGCTTTTTATATCACCTTTGCATTAATATTCAACATATTGCTAGTATAGCTGATTGTCTCTGCTTCACAATCTGCCAGAATTACGAATATTGCGTAAACGGGTGAAGAGTTACGAAAGTTGATAGAATGACAGCGATGTTGATGTCGTTTTTGTATTTCACACCAACTGTAACGGTTTCCAACTTCAATTAAAATCTGAAGATCTGTTCATCTGATGAGGACCTGAACAGGCGTCCATCGAGTTATTCTAGAGAGAAAGACTTAAAACACAATTCGATAAAAGTCTTTCTTTAAATATGTTGTGTTTGTTGTGTTAGGGCCTATTCACACCAAAAAATCTGTACGGTGTTCGAGTTCGATTCCCCGGGGGTGCGATGAGCTTTGTCCATTGTGGATCCTGAGGCATGACCCTTCGCTCTACTGCCTATGTAGTCACAAGGGAGCCCAAGTCTGTGCCGTTCTCTCAGCCCGGGTAAAAGACAGGGTTGTGTGAGGAAGGGGATCCGGCCTAAAACTCTCTGCCAAACCACCTGCGGAAATCACTAATCACGAAAGCTGATTTGCTGTGCCAATGCCTGAAGGGATATGCCGAAAGATGAACAACAAGCTGCAGTTTCCCAAATGACCACTGGCTTCTTTGCACCAAAAAGAATGCCTATACAGCTTGATTTTAAAAATGTTCTCGATGTTCATTGCTGTATTATGTCCTCCTGACAATTGACGCATGCATTTCATTCAAACTGCTCCTGGTGCGCACAGCTGGACCTTGATTAATACCGCGCCCACTACAGACTTAAACTTTCCTTTTCCTCTCTTTAATTTTTTAACTACTTAAAATTAATTTTCCCTCAAATTTAACAGAATATACCTTAATGCATTTTTACTTTAGATTTTTTATTTGATTTTTTTTTCTCCCTCTTTTTGTGTTTTTTTTTTCTCTGTTTTTATTTACTTTTAATATAAAATCACTTGAAGCATCAGCTTCCTCAAGTTTGACCTAACACCTCCCACTCGATATTCTTGTGGAAGCACCAAGAATGTCGTTTACTTAGAGGTCAAACCTTTCAACAAATTAAACTTACTTTTGTTCTTCAATAGGAAGCAAAACAACTAGACGCTGAACATCCCTATGCAAAACGATCGCTCTCTCCCTGCTTTCCTTAGAGCCTGAAAAATCTCCATCCCTTTTCCTAACCCCCGTTCGTGCCTCAGGTGGACAATAACTTGGAGTGACGGTAACATCACGAACTACACCTTTGCTATCTGGTTTTGTACCAACAACTCTTCCAAGTCTAAATTGACCCCTTAAAGCATTTTGATCACTTAACCACACAATGTCCCCGATTGCTACATTTCTTTATGTGGTATGCCACTTGCTCCGAACGAATAGGTGAGGCCCAGCAAGCTGGCTCCACCCTCTCCAGAACTTGTCCACTTCAGCCTGAATGGCTTTGAGTCTTTCGTAAGGATAGCAGTTGAAGTCAAAGGCTTTAGGATCTCCTTCTTGGGATGCTCGTCCAAGCAGGAGGGCGTTAGGTGAAATGTAGTAGATGCCGTCTTCTCTGCTTTGTGTCCTGGCATCAATTGGTCTCTCGTTTGCAAGGTTGGCAGCCAAGGGTAGGGTCGTCTGGAATTCACTAAAAGTCAATGTCGATTCCTTTCCAATAGTTTGGAGAGCTCTCTTTACTATGTGCACGGCGGCTTCAGCAGCTCCATTTCTGTGTGGAGAATCGGGGGGATGAATTTTCCACGCCCACTCTGTCCCATTTGTGGCAGAGAGATCTTCCAAGCTTGCCTTATTTTGCTGGTCGAGGAATTTATACATGTCTTTCAACACAGATTTAGCCCCAATAAAGTTAGTCCCAGGGTCTGACCAGATTTTCCGCGGATGCCCCCTGATTGCAGTAAACCTCTGGTAAGCCACTAAGAATCCTTCTGTTGACAGATCGTTTGCAACTTCTGTGTGGATAGCCCTGCTGGCCATGCAACAGAAAAGAACACCCCAGACTTTCTTTGTCACCCTTCTTTTGACGTCATCCCTTACATGACAAGGTCCAAAAAGGTCCACTGTTGTGAATTGGAATGGTGCTGCGGGCGTGGTTCTTTCCGGTGGTAAGGAGCCCATTATTTGTTGGCAGTTCTTTGCTTTTACTTTTCTGCAGGTCACACAGTCATTGACAACACGTTTGGCAATTCGTCGACCTTTCACCACCCAGGCTTTGGTCCTCATCTTGAGCAAAGTAGCGGCGATACCTTCATGATTTTTGTTGTGAGCTTCACGTGCCACCAATGTAGATGCCCAGGCTTCATATGGCAAAATTGGGACATCAACCATATCTTCCCTGTAGGTCTGTATGCGACCACCACAAACCACTAATCCAGAATCTATGTCTTTGTAGGTGACTAGTCGGTTTAGTGTGGTGGCAGGAAGGTTCATATCAGCTTGTGCTGCCAGGAAGATGTCTCTGAGCGCATCCTCTCTTTCATTCACAGATATTACTCCACGTAATGGGATTGCCTCCCACTGTGGTTTCTCCATGGCTTTGCTTTTTCCACCAAATCTCTTTGCCGCTCTCCACATCCATGCGATGACTTTGATTAGTTTGAATAAACAGCTAAATCGTTTGACATCCACTAGTATTTGGACGGCCGATCCCGAGGGTGGTCTTCTTTGGTTAATGACCTGACGTGGATCATCATTGATTTCAAGTTTCTTTGCTTTATTTCTTGTTAGTACGGCCGTGAACACTTTCTTCTGCAATTTGATGATGCTTTCTTTCGCAACGATCACCAATTCTTCAGCTGATTTCACGGGCCACTCCTCTTCAGGCAAACTCAAGAATTTTGGGCCGTTTTGCCACTCCGAGCTTTCATTGAGGTTTTCAGCGTCCGTGCCTCTCGTTAAGACGTCAGCAACATTCAAGGAACCATGGATCCAGCCCCAGTCCTCTTTTCTTGTACTGTTCTGAATTTCTCCAATCCGATTTGCAAAGAACGTTTGAAAGCCATAACTGTCTCTTTGTATTGCATCAAGTATAGTTTGGCTGTCAAGTAAATGGTACCATTTCTTAACTTTGATCTGACTGTGGTCCTCAAAGTACTTTTTTAGACGGGATGCAAGCACTGCTCCACACATCTCGGACTTCACTGGGTCTCTATTTTGATCCACAGGAGTTAGTCTTGCTTTAGACTCTACCAGTCTCGTCACAGGTCCTTGCTCCGTTTCCCATCTCAAGTACATCACTGCACCATAAGCATGCTCACTCCCATCACAAACGTGATAGCCAAAGGATCACCTTTGAAATGTGCTGGAGTCAGTGATCTGGGGAATCTGATCAGAGCTAGTTGAACATATTCTTCAAACAGTGAGATTGAATCTTGTCGAAGACCTTCAGAGAGTGGCATGTCCCACGTTTCTTCGATTGAGCACTTCTTCCCTTTGGCTTCTTGAAAAGCTTTTCGAACAAGAATAGCCCCTTTCTGCTTGACTGGAGTTCCTAACCCAACTGGATCCTATAATCCTGATACTTGACTTAGCAGTTCTCGCCTTGTCAGTGGGTTTGGAGTCGAATCTCTAATCTGATCTTGCAGAAGATTTTGGCCAAGTCACATTTTCCTTTTCTTCCTGGAGAAGTTGATAGCAGTCATGATGCGAAGTGTATCTCCTTCAACTTCATATCCAAGGTGGAATAAGTTCCTTGTCCCTCTCAGGCTTCATTTTTGAAAGATTATTCGTCCAGTGTTCACATGTTTATGGCGTGAACCCTAAGTTGTGTCATCACCAGCTCCAGCGAGTTTCAGAACAACTGAACGAATCCTTCTGAAGCCGGCTTGCTGACCTGGACTAGAGCACATCTTAGTGGACTCTGCGACGGTACAGATCACTAAACTTATCGAGGACCGGTTCTATGAAGGTATGAAGACAGCAGAAAGACCGCCCACATCAACAGTCTGGAATAACCTAACTGTTAACAATACTGTGCTTTAACAGACCATAACAGACCAAATAAACTGCACTGTTAGCTGGGGATACTACTCAATTTTACCCGTGAGTCCTTAAGGGAGATGTGGACACGGGTATGACCAGAGTTGAATTTGGTGAGAAATTCCGCTCTGATATTGCTTAGTAGGGAATTAATGTTTACAGACGACTGACATTTGTTAACAAATGCTTTTTTTTTTTAACTTTGGGGTGTTTGACTTTAAATTTAAACCTTTTAAAAATCCTGGAAGACCAGTTGGCCACAAAAGACTTTGGAGCCGAAATCGGTACCCGTTCATGTGTTGGTTTTTGCAGACATGTCCTCAAAGTCAGTGTATTTGTCCTTACTTTAGCTACAAACCTGCATGGGAAACCAGGGTTCAATTCTCAGTGGGTGTGATGAGCTTTATCCAGTGTGGACCCTCAGGCAAGACCCTTCACGCTACTGCCTATGTAACCACAAGGGGGCCAAAGTCTGGATCCCCCTGTGTCGGTCCCCAGCCCGGACAAAAAAAATGGTTATGTTGTCACGGCGGGGAATTGAGGGAGAACCCCGATGCAGAGAGGAGAAGGTTCCAGGTGAAACAGAGTCTTTAATAACTAGGCAAACTCGAAACACTAGAAACAGGGAATTAAGGACCAGCACAGGAGGAAGGGAAAGACTTAAATAGACACAGAACAGACGAGACACAGGTGGAAACACTCAGGACAGATGGGGACCAAAAGTAAAAATCAAAACCATGATACAAAACAGGAAACTTTCAAAATAAAACAGGAAGCAGAACTCAAAACATGACATAACGAAAATAGAAACAAAAACAATAGCAAAAAAACTCAAACCGTGACATATGTCAGGAAGGGCATAAAAACCTCTACCAAACCACCGGCGCGAAACAGTGAAAGGTGGTTGGGTGTGGCGACCCCTGAAGGGATTGCCGAAAGGTGAACAACTTTAGCTCTACATGTCAAACTTAATATTTACATGTCCTTTAAGAGGCTCCTCAACAGATAAATGCATACATCACAGGTATAAAAAGTTTAGCTTACACACAAGAATGTCAAACGTTTTCCTACTAAAAATGTAACAGTTTCTAGGAGTAAGATGTCCGGCCAGAGGTGAAACTTTTATATTCCTTCTGACTAATAAAGTGTCTCAGTGATGCCAATAACCGTCCGGTGTTGGCCGCGGCTGTCTGCATGGCGCTCCACGCCAAAAACTGTCATTGTTCTGGGTCAGCTCCCGGGGTGTGTGTGTGTGTGTGTGTGTGTGTGTGTGTGTGTGTGTGTGTGTGTGTGTGTGTGTGTGTGAGTGCAAGAAACACAGATGCGCTCCGCAGAAGAATTAGGACTCCTCCTCCAGCCCATTTCGGGTATAAGTCAAGAGCGGACAGCCTGTGTTCTGTCAGGGCTTCCAAAATTCCACGTCTTTTCCAGAATTCCCGCACAAAGCCAAGTTGTATATTCTTTTGTCATCCACAAGGCCCATCTCTTATGCTCCACCGCTCGCCACTTAACCCAAGATTAAAAATACAGGGGAAACATGTCCCTCTGGGCTCAGTTCGGGACGTTTCTCCAAACAAATGGATTCTAACCAGCAGCTGGTGGACCACAGGATGCAAGTTTCACTTATTGAATAGATTTTCTCGGTGTGCAAACCGCACATAAGATGCCGTCGACTGAAAATAGCAGACTGTGAATGTTTTCACCACCCTAAATCATGTTGTCCTGCTGAGTTCAAACATAACTCAGTCTATTAGATCATAACGCCGAAAATGTTATCAGTCTTTATTGCATTACACGCTGTTAAGGACCTCAGTAAAATGGTACCTCATGTATAGCTCACAACAGGACTTTTCAAAGCCTTCCTGGAGTTTAACTGTTTATTTGGATGAAGTCCATCAGACTGAGGGGGAATATAGGGTCAGGAAATATGAATGAAAACTGCCCGGCTGGGTATTTGAAAAAAAAAAAAAAAAAAAAGCACTGTAAAAAGCCGGGTTATTAATTTCTTCAAGGGCCCATTCCAATGAAAACTGTGTTTCTGTTTTTAACATGTTCTTGTAGCATTTTTCTAATGATGGAGGACATCAATAAATAAAATTAAGCTCTAAATGCATTTTAAAGAAAGAGCTTATTTGTAAGATATGTAAAAAAAATACAATGGGCGGGCCATAATCTTCCAGCTCCGCCTCATTCTGACGCTTCCACTTAGACGACAATTCATGAGTCTTCGTTTTCCTTGTCTGAGCAGGCATAGAACCAAAAAATAAAATCTCAATATTTTTACACCCAATTCAATTTCCAATTTTAAATCTGTATTTCTTCCTCTGGTAACTTTCTTTCATTAAAATGACAAAAGATAGATTATATTTACCAAAAGCCGATTTTATTTTAACATCTTATTTGGAAGTTGGCCTAAACACAAAGTTCACTAAACTAAACACGATCTGTGAAAATGATCGACAGGTTTAAGGTGTTTTGAGAACATCTCGTAAAGAAAAACACTTCACACACTTGACAGACTCCATTTTAGATGTTTAAACAAATTAACTGTACAACCACTTTTGGTAGCAACAGCCATCAAACGGTAGTTTGCAGTTTGTCGCTCCAAGTCTGAAGTCACAAAACCGAACAAGTTCCTTAAAACTGAGGAAATTGTTCCTGCTTCGAAAACAAAATCCTCTTTGCCAGCAGCATTTTAACGTCTGGGAATAGTGAGAAACGGGCAAGCTGATCTTAACAACGGATGCCCAAGAAAGCAGTGTAGGGAAAATACAATCAAGTGTTTAAAAAAAAATTGTTTTTAAATAACAAATTCAAATATATCAGTAAAATCAATTTATGGTTCAGCCCTAAACTGGTATCTGGCTCAAAACTGTACAGCTGAATAGCTACAATATTGCTTGCCATTTTTGTTGCACCGCTAATGTCAAGCTACGCTCCCACCGCCCTCGATAACATGTTAAAGCGGCCACTTCTATTGAAAAGTCTATGTAAATATGTGTTTTAGGCTACACACTTTCCTTTGATCGTTTTTGGGCTCTACATACAAACTGCGCAGCTATTGAATGTCTATTGTAAGTTAAACCAGGTCAGACTTTGACCAGTCAGGGACTTGGATTTGGTAGTGACATACAGTTATACCCTTTGTTGACAATGACAGCAGTCAAACACTTTTTGTAAGTCTTCACAAAGTTGCTGGTATTTTGGCCCAGTCCTCCATGCAGATCTCCTCTAGAGCGGTGATGCTTTGGGGCTGTCGCTGCACAACACAGACTTTCATTTCCCTCCAAAGATTTTCTATGGGGTTGAGATCTGGAGACCAGCTAGGCCACTCCAGGTCCTTGAAATGCTTCTTATGAAGCCACTCCTTCTCTACCCAGGCTGTGTTTTTGGGATCGCTGTCATGCTGAAAGACCCAGACATGTTTCATCTTCAATGTCCTTGCTGATGGAAGGAGGTTTTCACTCAAAATCTGATTATACATGGCTCCATTCATTCTTTCCTTTACACGGATCAGTCGTCCCTTTGCTGAAAAACAACCCCACAGCATGATGTTTCCACCTCCCTGCTTTACAGTAGGTATGGTGTTCTTTGGATGCAATTCAGTATTTTTTCTCCTCCAAACACGATGAGTAGAGCTCTTACCAAGAAGTTCTATTTTGGTTTCATCTGACCAGAGGACATTCTTCCAATCCTCTTCTGGATCCTTCAAATGCTCTCTACCAAACTTTAGACGGGCCTGCACATGTACTGGCTTTAGCAGGGAGACACGTTTGGCACTGCAGGATTTGAGTCCCTGATTGGTGTAGTGTGTTACTGATGGTAACCTTTGTTACTTTGGTCCCAGCTCCCTGCAGGTCATTCACTAGGTCCTCCCATGGGGTTCTGGGATTTTTGCTCACTGTTCTTGTGATCATTTTGACCCCATGGGATGAGATCTTGTGGGAAGCCCCAAATGGGGGCAGATTATCAGTGGTCTTGTATGTCTTCCATTTCCTAATGATTGCTCCCATAGTTCATTTCTTCACACCAAGCTGCTTACTTATTGCAGATTCAGTCTTCCCAGCCTGATGAAGGTCAACAAGTTGGTTTCTGGTGTCCTTAAACAGCTCCTTGGTCTTGGCCATAGTGGAGTTTGGAGTGTGACTGTTTAAGGTTGTGGACAGGTGTCTTTTATATAGATAACAAGTTCAAACAGATGCCAATAATATAGAAAATGAGTAGAAGACAGAGGATCCTCTTAAAGAAGAGGTTACAGGTCTGTCTGAGCCAGAAATCTTGCCTATTGTAGATGACCAGATACTTATTTTCCACCATAATTTACAAAAAAAATTCTTTAATAATCAGACAATGTTTTTTTCCTCGTTTTGTCTCTCATCGTTGAGGTAAACCTATGATGAACATTACTGCCCTCTCTCATCTGTTTAAGTGGGAGAACTGGCACAGTTGGCGGCTGACTAAATACATTTTTGCCCCCCTGTATGTATGACATCCCCTCTAATTCACTGAAGTGCTGAAATTTTCAAAGTTGGTTATGAAGGAGAAATGAATGATTGCGTCCGCCTGGAATTCTATAACATCAAGTCTTTCATATATTGGAATAGAGCTGCGAGAGAAAAAAACCTGAAGCAAGACTCAGAAGATTTTCCTCCCTTTGACATTTTACACTAAGCCTCTTCAACTGTAGGTGGCGGACATGTGCCGATAAAAGGTGGAAAAAGAAAAAAAGGGCAGTGCTTGTCCGGTGTTCTTGAATGGCCATCAAATAACCCATGTGTACATAGCCGTAGGATGGGGTGTGAGGGGCTATGAGCTATGTAAACTGAGAGCTCTTAGTTATTGTTGACGAGAAGTGGGGCCGGGGTATCCCCCCCACAGTTCAGACGCAAATTCTTAATGAACTCCTGCCGCTCTGCAGAAACTATGTCCCAGAAAACAACAGGGTTTTTTTGTGACTATTTATGGAATAATCATAATTAAAAGACCAATGAGAGCGCTTTGAAAATAGATCAAAAGATGGCTGGAGTGGGTTTCTGTGGCTTTGATTGGCTGCAGAGTCATTTTAACGAATGAATGTGTCAAGCACCGAGGCGGATTATGAATCACCGTCCCTCGTCTTCCACTCCTCTCTGTGGTCTGAACGAACAGCTTGATCTCGCTGCTCTGGCTGCAGCCGAGCCCAAAGTCAACAGCAGTCTTCATGGGCCCGTAAGAAAAGTTGCAGATTATAACAGGGCTGTAAAAACGGAAACCTGCTCTACACGCTGATTGACGGCCCGGTCAGACGCACGCACAGAGGGCCGCTGCCGTAATGGTGTGTGTCTGGGACGGCTGACAATAACATTTCAATCAGTGTGTGGAATCAGAAGGCTTCATGTGGAAATGTAACTGCAGTTACTGGACCAGTGGAACATGGCAGAGCAAGTGAGAAGAGGAAAAGATGGGCTCTTCTCTACAGATTTTCCTCTTCAGTTAAAAAAGGATCTTAAAAAAAAACCTCAGGGAAATTTTTTTATTTTTTTTTATTTCCAACCCTAAACTCCAACTAATTGCTTAAACATTTCCTCTGTAGATCCATGTGTGGACAGCAGCCAAGGGCCAGACGTTTGGATCTGTGTCAGACACATAAAAAAAGTCCTACTTACCCCAATGGAGGTGTTATTTGTTGCTTAAAGAAGGAAAGATTTTTGGTCTGAACTATTTTGAGCATCAGGGTTTTTTTCATTTTGCCACGTTTTGTGGGTTTCAGGAGGCGTTTTTCTTGGTAACTCTGGGCTCTGCTCCAGATCTGGTTAAAGAATCTAATTTAGGACCAGATTGAATTCAAGCCATTAAAAAAAAAAAAAAAAGTTTCAGAGCCTGAAAGGTTGCTTTCTCCCGAAAGCACCCAAAAAATCCATTCTTCCAAAGAGGCAAAACTTTGACTTCCTGTTTGAAGCAGATGCAAAAGCAAAGGTTAATGGAACCAGGTCCGTTCATAGTGACTCCATATTGAAATGATAGCATCACTTCCATGATGCCAATGTTCACCACATCCCATAGGTCAGGGGTGGGCAATTCCAGGCCTCGAGGGCCGGTGTGTCTGCATGATTTCCAGACATTCTTGCCCTACTCATGGCTGATTACCTGGTTCAGGTGTGTGGAGCCAATCAGAACATGCCAGAGCAGGGTATGTTGGAAAACATGCAGGAATGCGGCCCTCAGTGCCCACCTCTGCCATAGGTGATCTATTGAGTTGAGATCTAGTGACTGTAGAGGCCATTTGAGTCCAGTAAACTCATTGTCATGTTCAAGAAACCAGTCTGACATGATTCCAGCTTTATGACATGGTGTCTTGTCCTGGTGGAAGTAGTTTTTTTAATTTAACCTTTATTTTACCAGGAAGTCCCACTGAGATAAGATCACTTTTTCAAGGGAGACCTGGGCCGAAAGGCACCATCACAATAAAAGCATACAGTTAAAACAATAAATTAGAAATAGAATACAGTTCAAATGAACAGTACAACAATAATAAAAAAGTTAAATCATGAGTTATACAGTCAGGTCAAGTCATGTGCATATTTCATTTAAAAGTTAAAAAAGCTTTGCTTTAAAGTAAGTTTTGAATAATGCGGAGCAGTAATAGAAAAGGCTGTTTTTCCCAATTCTGTGTGGAATCTGGGAACGCAGAGAAAGAATCTGAGTGAAGAGCGAGAATAGCTGTTAGCAAGAGATAGAAGGTATTGAGGACGTTTACCAAGAATAGCCTCATAGGTGAAGATACATAACTGTTAAGTAATTCATCATTGTCAAGTTATTTATTGATACTTAAGCATTCGTAATGACCTGAAACTGTGTTGGTAAGGCATTGATATCTGATAAAATGTTATGAAGTAGATGTTGATCAATCATGTAATAAAAATGGTTACGGTAGAACAGGGGTGGGATTAACTTTGATTTAATGTCTAATTATCCTAAATTTGATACGTCTCTGTACGAATGTATAACTGTTGGTTGTATTGTTTTGTGCATTATTTTTGCTTTGACTGCTTGAAATAAACCATTCAAAAAATAAAAAATAAAGATTAGCCAGGGAGATTAGCTAAGAGAGCAGAGAATACAATTTGCAGTGATGGTTTCTGTTTGCAGAGTTTGTGATCAAACGCAGGTGATAAACTGTGTCCAGACTACGGAGAGTTTTTTTTAATTTTTTTTAAGTTTAGTTTAACAAATCACCTCTCAATACAAGTATGGAAAAAATGAACACCCCCCTGAAGCAGATACTTATGATCAGCGGTTCAACGTTTTAGCCAAGCATAAAAGAATGAAAATGAGTGGCGGAAAAGAAAAATATAATAATAAATAAAACAATAATTGAAGAAATGTGATGGTAATAACAGTGAAAAGTGTTGCTATATAAGTCAACAAGGTGGAACAACATAAACTCAGATGCGTATCCATATATGCGTCACAAACAGAGAGAAATAACAGACATAGTAATAAGTGGTTTCGGCCGCAGCAACATTATATACAATAAGTTGACAATAATTGCATTTCCGTTTCCTTTTAAATATGTATATTGTAGCAGACTGTTTGACATCATTGTCTAAATTATTCCAAATGTGTGGACCTCTAGTGCAGACAGAAAAGCTGGTACATTGTAACTTTCTATTTTTCTCTTTTAGCATATGCTTTCCTCTGATGTGGTGGTGATCAGAGGGTGAAAAAAGTGGTTTAATTTGTTAACAACTCTGTACATTGTGCATGTATTATGATATGTAATGATTTGTATCTGTGGAAGAGAGGATCTGTTGGAGAATTTGGCACGGAGCAGGTTGTTGCTCTTATGGCTCTCTTTTGTGTAGTCTGAAGTTTTGCTGTGTAAGTAGAATATGTGTTATTCCATATGATATAACAATAGTTCAGGTGAGGCTCAAACAGGGATCTATACCAGTGTTTTTCAACCTTTTTTGAGCCACGGCACACTTGAACCTTGACAAAAATCCCGCGGCACACCAGCATCCCAAAAAATAGATAAATAAAAAAAAGAACAAGCTCATAGTCTGTATTGATCTACAGCCCCTCTGTAATCTCACATGCATTTTTGTGATAATTGTTGCAGAAAAAGCTGGAAACTGCAGCTGTTTTTTTCTAAAAGATGGAATAAAAATTAAGTCAAAAGATTCAAAAACTGTTTGATGTGTGTTCGTTGTTTTAAGACGTTAAGAGGAGAGACTCATTGTGCGCTAAGACAGTTACTTTAATGCATCATGGGAGATGTAGTGCCGATAATCCGGTGACCGCGGAAAGACCCGCGTCTTTGAGCTTCATGGTTTTGTTCACTTGTTCCACAGTCTGATAACAGATTCTGTGGAAAGCTACACCGCTAAAGACGAGCTTTAGCTGGTATTTTTCTTAGAACAGAGACTTTTTTTGCGTTAAATCGAAACAAGGAAGTGAATACTTCAACCACTTCTGATTGGTCAGACTGATGACATGTGATTAAGCCTTCAAGAATGATTGCTGGAGACAGTTAAAGGGGCGGGACATTTCCTTACACCGTTAAAGCTGCAGCTATAACTGTACCGCGGGGGACCGTCATTCTTATTAAAGTGTCTTTAATAGAATCATATAAACACAAAGAAAAAATATTTTTATGATATTTCATATTCTTAACTTCTCAGTGTTTTATCAGGGCCTGTTTGGATGAACAAAGAGCTGATTTCCTGGAGATGGTAAATATTTCTAGATGATCAGTTAATGAGGGCAATTTCTCACGGCACACTTGACCATCTCCCACGGCACACTAGTGTGCCGCGGCACACTGGTTGAAAAACACTGATCTATACAATGTTAGGAGTGCATCTGATGAGAGCATGTGTCGAATCCTAAAAAATTTAACCAGCAAATTTGACTAGTTCATCTATGTATTTTTTAAAATTCAATAACTGGATTCGCGCTGCACTGTGGTGCAGTGGATTAGCGCTCTTGCCTCACAGCAAGAAGTCCCGGCTGGGGGACCTGAACCAGAACATCAATTGGGGTTCTTTCTGTGTGGAGTTTGCATGTTCTTCCTGTGCACGTGTGGGTTTTCTCCGGGAACTCCGGCTTCCTCCCACCATCCAAAAACATGCATCATAGGTTAATTGGTTACTCTAAATTGTCCCTAGGTGTGGATGTGAGAGTGCATGGGTGGCCCCTGCCTTTGCCCGCAAGTGACCCCAAAAGTGATAAAGCGGAATAGAAGATGAATGAATGGATCCCGAGAAGTTTTAGTTGAAGTTGAAGAGGCAGCAATCATTTAAAGAATGTCCCCATAGTCCAAAACTGGGAGGAAGGTGCACTGAACAAGTCTTTTTCTCACACCCATCAGAAGATGGTACACTGTGGTCAGAAAGGGATGGACAGTCAGCAACAATACTCAGGTAGGCTGTGACGATGTAACCAAAAACTGGCACTAAGGGGCTAAAAGTGGGCCAAGAAACATTTCCCCCACACCATAATACCACCACCACCAGCCTGAACTGTTGATACAAGAGAGGATGGATCCAAGCTTCCATGTTGTTGACGCTAAATTCTGACCCTCCCATCCACGTCATAACAAAAATGGAGACTCATCAGACCAGACAACGTTTTTCTAATTTCTATTGTCCAGTTTTGGTGAATCTGTTAAAATGGTAAAAATGGCGTATACTTGTATAGCGCTTTTCTACCTACAAGGACAAAGCGCTTTAAAGTCACAGTCCCATTCACCCATGCACACACACATCCACACACTGGTGGCCGCTCCGCTGCCAAACACAGGCGCCTGCCCGCCACCAGAGGCAAGGGGGGGTTCAGTGTCTTGCGCGAGGACACTTCGACTCATGGACATGCATGGCAGGAATTGAACCTGCAATCTCACGATCATGGGTCGACCGCCCTGGGTGAATCTGGGTGAATGGTGGTCTCTGGTTCCTGTTCTCAGCTGACAGACGTGGCACCCGGTGTGGTTTTCTGCTGCTGTAGCTCATCTGCCTCAAGGTTGGACGTGTTGTGAGTTCAGAGATGCTCTTCTGCAGAACTCAGCTGTAACCAGTGACTATTTGAGTTCCTGTTGCCTTTCTATCAGCTTGAACCCCTCTGATCCTTCTCCTCTGACCTCTAGCATCAACAAGACGTGGATATTTTCTTTTTTCTGACCATTAAACCCTAGAGATGGTTGTTGGTGAAAATCCCAGTAGATCAGCAGTTTCTGAAATTCTTAGACCAGCCCGTCTGACACCAACAACCATCAAAGTCCCTTCAATCACTTTTCCTTTCCATTTTAATGCTCAGTTTGAACTGCAGCAGATCATCTTGTCTACATCCCTAAGTGCGTTGAGTTGCTGCCGTGTGATTGGCTGATCCTTTAAGTTTATTTTTCTGTAAGTAAATACTAGTTCATCTTCAAAAGCGGCCGTTGATTGAACACAGATTTTAAGCATCAATGTATTCCATAAAACAAATTTCTATGTTTTTGTGTTTCCTGGCTTTACTCCTAAACAATTTGAGTAAATGTTAAACATTCCTTTAAATAAATCACTTCTAGTTTAACTTTGATCCTTTCTTCAAAAACAAAAAAAAAGGAATTTTGGCAAACCCTCTCACTGAATTAGGGTGCAATCTACAACTTAACCACTAGATGTCAGTAAGGCATCTCATGTCCTTCCCACCTTTGTTGTAGAGTCTATACTGTCCCCCTATTTTCAAAGGATTTACCCCAAATATGGCATTTCCTTTCAGTTACAAGCATCTGCATCTCATCTAGGTCTCAAAACAAAGTCAACATAAAACAGATCTTTGAAAAACACTTAAAGTTAGCTAAACTTTTGCTTGTTTTTGCAGCTGTCTCTGCTTTATTAGTCAGTACCGCTAAATTTGACAAACTGATGGCTTCCTTGTTTGGTTTACTCCGTTAGGTAGCAAATACAGGAAATTGTTGCTCATGTTTACAACTTCCTAACCTGCTATGTTTACAGCTTCCTGCGCCGTAAATTCAGATAGATAGTTGTAATGACGGCTGGGAATGAAACCACACTGTGGGCATTTTCACAGACCGACTACAAAGGGCCGATATTAAGCTTGGTCAAAGAAAATTCCAGACTAATCTGGAACGGTGGGAAACCCCTGCTCCAGATATCAAACAGATATGATGGCCTTAAGGACAGAAATGAATAAAAGCACATTTACACTGCAAAGAAACAAAATCTCCCCAAATATTTTGGTCTGGGTTCTAGTTTGAATGTTTTATTACACTTGATATGAAACTAAACTTAACTTTTCAATAAGGTGTGGGACAATAAATCTTGACCATCTTGTTGAGTCATTTGATTTTAAAAACATCTTATTTTATTTGTAATGAAACAAGTTATTTTTTTCGACTTTAATGTTTTTAGGCTGAAGCTTTATTTGTGAATGGAGAGTGGTTTAGTGCAGAGAAACAGATTTTGTGTTCTGTGACTCAGAACAGTGCACTGCTAAAACAGGCCCCTTAGAAAGAATGCAAAGATTGGCAGATTTTCTGTGAATAAGTCGTGTCACACATCCATTATGTACATTTTGTTGCACGGATGACAATTGATCATATGTGAATATACGTGGAAAAAAGGGAGAAAAGTTGTGGTCTTTACATGAAATTTTCACAAAGGTATCACAAATGAAGGATGTTAAAACCACGGAAGAATTACGAATAAATAACAGGAAGAACACGTAAATCACTGTAGAACGTGAACAGCGCGTAATTTTGAGCTGTTTGAATGCAATTCGTTAGTGATTTGTGTGTTGATGACAGAATTTCTACGTGATATGTGCGCTGTATCCGTGAAAAGTCCGTTAGACATACGCGTAAATCGCGCTCAATTGCTCAAGATTTGCGTAATAAGTGTAACTACGTAAAATACGCGTAACCTGCGCAATTCTCAACCGTCCGAAAATTCAAAAACCAAAACCAAAACCCTCGACTTACATCGACGAAAGAAGAACGCAAGAAAAACATCAATGACGTTTATCACACACAAAAGATTTCATGGAACTAGAAGGCCTCACAGAGCCAGCGGGTATTTTCTGTTTGGAATGCAAAGGGGGATAGCTCATCAGTCCAGTTCTCATATACAGTCAATGGTTCTGGCCCTATGGATGACGTCTGAGCTGATCCGTCTGTAGTCGGCTCCTGCTTTGCAGATAATTAGTCAGAACCTCGGGTCAATTATTTCAGCTAAACAAAGTGACAAAAGGTGAACGCCTCCTTGCAAATCCTCCTCAATGGAGCGCAGAGATTTGTGTGATGGGTTAACGGCAGGGCAGTAAAAGTGCGGCAGAGCGTCTGTGTTTGGTTTACGGCGTGCGGCGACCCTACTGAATGTTTTATAGACACGGGTGTCTACTATCTGCACAGCGAGGCCTCAACTTGAGGCCCCCCTTCAAGGAAAAGCACATCGAAATTTGTGTGTGAAATAGAGTCGGGGCCTGAATGAAATGCTCAAAAAAAGAAAAGAAAAGAAAAAAAAAAGGAGGGGGGGGGCGTGTTGCACAAACCTGCTCCATGCAGACCAGCACAGAAACAGAGATTGAGTGTCTCTCCACTCTATGTGCGGGTGACGCTCCCCCTCAAGAATGCGGTTCTCTTCCTTTAACCGCTCGCTGCAGCTTCCCCTCTGGTTGCTGACTTCACTCCTGCAGCCGTTGAGCTGTCTATTGAGGAATCTGGAAAACAGCAGCATGGGAATGAGAGGAATTTCTCCCTTTTTCCTCAAACCCCCCCCCCCCCCCCCCCCCAATCTCACCTTAGGTCTCTCTACTCTGTGCAGCCGGGCTCTTGAGTTTTCTCTTGTTTCTGAAAGTCCCTCAACAATAACAACCTCTCATAAACAATGGGGCTTGTTGATTTTGATGGGGGGGCTGGTCTCTCCAGTTGTTGGTGGCGGGCCTCCGCAAAACGGCGCTAAAAAAATCCCTTAAATGCAGGCCGCATGGACGACCGTAAAATATTTAAGGATGATTTTCCAAAATGCTCCGTCTCTGTAGGACCATAAACACATACTTGGGTCCTTTTCTTCATCCATCTTGGCTCCAAAAGGGATCTGACCAAACTCTTAAAACAAAAAAGAAAACTAAAGAAAAATAATGCAAAAAAGAGAGAGGGGGGGGGGGATGAAAGCAGGTCAATGTAAAAAAAAAAAAAATAGAAACCGTTTTGGAATTTTCTGGTTTTACAGCACCTGTGGTCTCATAACGGGAGGCTGGATCTTTTTTATTTTTATTTTATTCTCAAATCCATCATGGATATACGCCCCCCCCCCCCCAAAAAAAAACAAACAAAACAAACAGGATTAAAAAAGCGGCGAGCTCAGATGATCATGTGAGCCGATGGCGCCTGAACAGCATCGCTCATCGCCTGAAGAATGTTCACGACAAACAAACAAAAACAGTGCAGCCGGAGCCCCTGGGGAGCGCGAGGACTAAACGAAGAGCTTCCTACAGGCCACATACCCCAGTGACACTTTTCAGAAGCTGTTTTCCAAAATAAATCCTGGAGCTGCTGGGGGAGCTCTCTGAAACACTTTGCAGGCATGCAGCGCCCCCCTGTGGACACAAAATACTTAACAGCTAATTCCACCGTAAATTTAGAAGTTTCTTGATGACCCCATTCTTACATTGATGTGTTCTCCCTACCATGACAAAGGTGGATAAAGGTGGAAAGATTTAACATTAAGCTAATGTTAGGAGTGGGGTCATCTGGACCCCACAAGACAGAACAAAGGTTAAAGGAATTTCAAATAAAACATGAACGTTTTCATAAGTTATTGAAGTTTATTCAGTTCAAAAAGTTTCCGCAAACACTCATAACATACGTCACGCACACACACACTAAGCACTTTCATCAGAAAAGCTTTTTGGCTCCCTGGTCTTCCTGTCCGGGAGCGCCGGAGGGCGGCGGGGAGGGAGGAGCTTATCACTTCTCGGCAGGCTTGAAGGGATCAGACCAAACTTTTAGACCTTCAGAGAAGAAAAGAAAACAAAAAAAACACACTGATGCTGCATGACCACAACGATACAAAACAGAATCAACTGATTTTTTAAAAAATTTTTATTGGGAGATCACATCTGAAAAAATAAAATAAGCTTCAAAATAAAATCCCAAAGCGATCCATGAATTGTTCTTTTTGTAGAATCGGTGTTTTGCAGAGCAAACTTTTGCTTTAATAGCTATTAAAACTTATCATGAACAGAGATTAAAAAACAATATAAATGAAATGAAACTTACAAAACAAACAAAATACTACATCAAATGCATTTGGACACAGTTTTTTATTTAGCTCCAAGCAACGTATTTTTTAATTTTGACTATCAGAAATTCCTCAAAACTCTTTATGTTTAGAACAAATGTGGACATTTCAGTCATTATTCTAATTATCAAATGACTACAGAGGATGTAGAAGGTGATTCATCTGAAACAATTGATCTAAAAGAGCAGCCGGGCTGCCTTCACACCTACTTTCCTGCGATTGAAATCCAATTAAAATGGAAAACTGTTTCGCTTTAATGGCGATTTTTGCTAAAGACAAGAAATCCGACCAAAACACTTTCACAGATTCTTTTCAAAAATTGATTTCGATTAATCTGCCATCCATACTTAAAGTAAAAACATTTTGTTTATTGTTTTTAATTGATTAAAAAACTGATCAAAGACGTGTTTTGGATTGACAAAATCTACGAAAAGATGCAAACATTCCTCTTTTTTTTAAGCAGTATTATCAAAGCTCCTGTAAGCGTCATGAGGGGCATTTCACCCACTTTTTTAAATTCATCGACGTTTTCTTACCCACAGGCTGCACATCTTCCTGGTTTATTCCGGACCGATTTATCCTTTGAGTTTGTCCTAAAAGGAGCACAGCATTTCAGTCAGAGTCTTTATTTTAGGGAGGATTTTCATTCCATAATACATTTCTGAAAATTTCTGGAAGTGTTTGATTTCAAACATTTTTAAAAAATTAAGGAAGGAGAGTCTTAAGCTTCAGTTTAGGGAAATTATTTGCAGGTGATTATGAAAATCATTACAGGGGTGGCATTTTTATGATAATAGTAACATTGTAAAGATGCAGAAAATCCATGAAAAAAATATAAATAACATTATTACTTAATTAATCTGACAGTTTAAAAAAATATCCTGATTGAAAGAGCTAATTTCAGAAAAATGGACTCATTCGTGACATGGAATGGGACGCCGGTCTGACCTTGAGTAGCCAGAAGTAGATAGGATTCAGTTTAACCAAAAACCTTCAGATCCTACTGCTTACATGAACACACCACATAGCTAGATTTTGACCCTTAAAGATGAAAGATTAATATATTTCTAGGATTCATCAAGTTCAGACTGCTCTGATGGGGTTCAGGGAGCAACAGAGCCAGACCAAGAGCAAATCAGACAAGTGCGCTTACATGCATCTGTTGTGTTTTGTTTCAGAAGTTGATATGAACAGCCTATTTCCCACATCAGATGCAGACAAACCTAAAATAAATCAGGCAAACATAAATCCTTGGAGCAGGAAATAGAATTTTTGGAGAGAAATCTGGCCGTGGTCTAGTTGACCTAAATACTATTACCAGCCATAATCCAATAAAAGATATCAGGCTTTTTTCACCTCAGTAGGCAGACTAATGTTGGAATCAGATCATGATTGGTGTGCATGTAAATAGGGAGGTATTCCAAAAGGCAGGTTTAAACTACCCTGCCTTTAACCCTAAATTCTGGCTGAAATCCGCCTGAACTTGCTTACTCTGGGTATGTCGGTTCCAAAAGACTGGATATGAGTTAGCGTAATTATGCTCAACTTGGTAACCCTGGGTTAACGCACGTGCACGGTGAGTACATAAAGACATTCTCAATGGATCGCCGATTTCCTGAGTCACCATGGAAACGCGTGGAGAAAAAAAGAGAACGCTATACTTAAGTGAGATGGAGTCTGAGATTTAAATGACGGCAGATGAAGATTATAGGATCATCAAAAAAGTAACACGGCTGCATCAGCAAAAGAAAGAGTTTCTGCTTGGAGAAAAAAAACAAAGTAAACGCATGAGTTTCTGATCTTATTTCCATTTTCAGTGTGACGCATATATATATAATATATATATATATATATATATATATATATAATATAGATATATATAAATATATATATATATATATATATATATATATATATATATATATATATATATATACAATTTATCCAACTTAAACATTTTTCTTCAATTGGTAACAAGTAATTGAGTTAAATTTATTCAACCTAATTTCTTACGTCTATAAAACTCAATAATTGTCTATAAAACTCAAATTTAAATATTTATCTAACTGTCATTTTACTCTACTTCAAATAGATTTTTTTCCATCTTAATTTATTGTACTTCTTGAACTCTCATATGTCTAAATCTGAACCTGCAGATATACTCATTTTTATAACATTAAAATGAATTATACAGTAAGGATTTAAATGATACAGTGTGGATAAACAATATAAATCACCTGTTCAGTTGTTAACATGACTCTGTCTTTAACTTCACTTTAAGTAACATTAATGAACACTAGTGGTGCTGAATAACCTCATCCTCCTCTCACTCATGGTGCAGAAAGAATTAAACATAGCAGGACAAATAACTCGGTAAAACACAGTAAAACAGCTAAACAACTAAACACATTTGGTCAAAAACCTACATTAAACCCAAATCCGTCCAGACAGGGAAAGGGAATGGTATCCCACAATTCCTTGCGATGCTGATCTAACAGCAGCACCAAAGTTACTTCTACTTAATTGAACTAATTTGAACGAAAGTAAAATAACTGTCTGAAAACTACGTGTTATTTTTAAACTGACTTAACTAAAAATAGATTTATCTTAACTGAAGCAAATAATTAAGTTAGATAAATGTAAAAAAGTTAATCTTTCCAACATCCTTATGTGGCCTTATCACCCACAAGTATTATCTGAGCTTCTTCATCCACTAAATCAGTGGTTCCCAAACTTTTTCTGCAGGGCCCCCCTTTCTGAAAATTACAATATTTTCGAGCCCCCCCACACTGACACAAACATACAATCCTTTGTTTCTAAACTCCACCGCACCTTATAACATGTGGTTAATGAGAAATCTTTCTCTGAACGGTAGAATTATGTTATCTAAAGCTGAAGGAATCTCTAGATCTGTCTATGTGTCTCTGTCTTTAGAAATTCCAAAACACATCTGTAACCTATCAAACAAAACATTATTTGATTTTATTTGGAGGAAAAAATGTCATTACTTAAGCAAAATTTGTTTTGTGTAACACCAGAAAACATGGGGGCATGGATGTATTAACCTTTAAAACTTTAAACAACTCTTTTAAAATAAAGTGGTTAAGTAATTTATTGAAAGGGGAAGACAATATCTGGAATGCATTTCCCAAATATATATTTGACATACTGGGAGGCATTAAATTCTTGCTAAAATGTAATTGTAAAATTGAAAAATTACCCACAAAACTTTCAAACTTTTACAAACAAGCCCTGCTGGCCTGGAAACTCCTTTATAAACATAATTTTTCTCCAACAACTTGTTTTATTTGGAATAACAGTAATGTACATTACAAAAATAAATCACTTTTTTTCCTAGGTGGTATGATAATGATATTGTTTTAATCAGACAACTTTTCAATTCTCATGGACATCTTGTGATGTATGAAGAATTTATTTTAAAATTCTGTATTCCTGCTCCACCCAGAGAATATGCAATAGTGTTCGATGCCATTCCAACCAGTCTACTACAACTGTTTAAGGGATTTATAACACAAGTCAATTAAGAACCCAGTCAATTTTTTGGGACAATGTGGATATTTGTGTTCATTCAGTTTCCAATAAACAAATAAGAAATCTTTTACATACCACAACCTTACCTGCTGGGAGGTTTTACTGGGAATCCAAATTTGTGGACATTAAATGGACTTATGCTTGGACTATTAGTAATAAATACTGTCTAAATAACAAAATAAAAGAGGTGTCCTTCAAAATATTGCATTGTATATATCCTACCAAAATTTGAGTAGATTTGTTGGACATGGACCTGTTTTGTTCATTCTGTGGAACTCAGGAGGAAACTATTTATCATCTGTTTGTGGACTGCAGACATACAAATAAGGTTTGGATTGAAGTGGGAAACTATATTGGAAATATAACTAAACAAACTGTTACATTTTTAGAAAAATACATTATTCTGGGTTACCTTAATGTCAAAGTAGACAAAGATTGTATCTTCATTACACAATTGTTTTATTATTGGCAAAATTCCGTATTCATAAAGCCAAATGGTCAAACTCCAAAACTAAATTCCAGCAGTTTTTGAGTGAAATCAATCAGTAATGTACCATTATCAAACATCTGCAAACCAAAAAGCTATTCGGACTAATTTAATTTTGAAAGTTTTAAAATTTATTAAACCCCAAAGATTTTTGAAGTAAAAATTCTTTTTCTCTTATGTTGTATATGTATGTGTATATATTTATATACTTTTTCTTTTATTTCTTATATTTTTCTGCAATATGTACACATTTCAATTCCCCCTGAGACATTCACATTGTTATTGTATTATGTTGTTTGTCAATAAAGTATGAAAAAAAAAACTCCACCGCGCCCCCCCCGCAATACCTCCGCGCCCCCCAGTTTGGGAACCACTGCACTAAATCATCCTCAAATGGACACGCCATGCTGCTTCACCTCTCTGAAAACAAAATAACCTTCAAGTAAACCTGCTCAAGACCAGGCTATGTTCAGAGCATGAGTTGCTATGGCAACTTGACATACCCTGAAACATACCTCTGTTTTTGGAACTGAAAGCTGAGGTTATCTACTTCCTTAGCCTCAAACTTATCATGGTAGCTAGCATAACCTGCTTTCTGGAATACCCCCAAGTTGAATAGAAGCAGCTGACAAGAGAGCTAGAATATTTGACCTACAGGTCAAATTTTTTTTAATTTGATTGAAATTCTCCTTCTTTTATGTTATTTATTATTATCATTATCATCATTATTCCTTTTAATATTATTATAATAATTATTATTGTTATCATTAGTAGTAGTAGAAGCAGTAATAGTACAGTCGTCTTCTTGTCTTTTTTTGGGGCAGACTTAAATAAGCTTCTCCTTCTCCATTTCAAACATGTTTGTATTATTATTGTCCTATTTTGTAACTGATGTCATTTTTTCATCTTCATATTTGCGTCATATTGCCAGTATTATTTTTAATTATAAACATGTTTGGGGGGAAAATAGAACCTATTAAAAAATTACTTTAAAAAATTTGCTTCTTTTTAGCTTTGAGGACAAAATACTCAAATGGAATTGAACTAATGACTAGAGCTAGCTAAAGGTTAGCAGCTAGCTTCCAAAAGCAGTTTAAATAAAAAAATAACTTCAGTAACGTTACGTCAAACATTTTTTAAAAAACAGCCTTTAGTTTGAATTAGGAGAACATCTTTAGAAAATAAATTAAAAATATTTGACGTTTACATGACTTGTAACTTAAGAGCGAAAAAAGAAAAGAAAAAGCTGTTAGGAGGTACTTACTGTACTCGTCTCTGTGCGTCAGAGGATAGACGAAAATAGGATATAAAGCAGCGGCGACTGTTGTAATAAAACCCCCGAAAATCAGCGCTATTCTTATATTTTTCGACATGTTTTTTAGCTTGGTAGAAGTCTAGGACGTAACCTCACATTAAACGCACCCCGTGTTTACACCTTGTACTTCCGGGGAAAAGGTTTCGCTGTCACTTTTTCGGGACAAATCTTTATTTAAAACCTAGAAATGACAAACAGCAAGGACCTAGAACAAAACAGTGCACATAAATTTTTATAGTTAAACGCTAGGGGTTATAAAAGTAACATGATGTTAACTCTATTAAGCTGAGAAAACTGTTTTTTTTGGCACCGGATAAGAAATAATGTAAATTATTTGGATTTGGGCTAAAAACTCAAAGAAATTTAGAATTTTCTATAACAAAATTTAACTTTATGAATGTAATATTCCGGTAAAACTAGGATATTTATGAAATAGAATTGTGAAGATTGTTGTTGTTCTTTTCTATCAGTAAAACCAAACTGGATTTTTTTTCCATGTCACAAAATAGATAGGGGATAATTTTGAGTTGGCAAATAAGAGTTTGGCAGTTCGCTTTCAAACTAATTATTATGCTTACAAGTCCAAAATATATGTGATAGTGTTAATTCAAACTGTTTACAGAAGTTTAGATCGATATATTTCTTGATTTGGTCTTCAACTGAGCTCTTTTTTTCTAATCAGGGCTTCCGTAGCTGATGACTCGCCAGCCTGGTCACGTGCCTCAGCAAAACAAAAACACAATGAGGAAGTCTGGGTGAAAAAGTTTCGAAGTAGAGGAAGAATATTTGCCTACGGAGACACCAAAATGGGCTTTTTGTCCGTGTTAGTGTTTGCTTGTTGCTGCCGTTGGTCTTCCGGAGGGAGGGAAGAGGATCAGCCCGTCCAAACCTTCGTGATTCCTCACAGTCACATGGATGTTGGCTGGGTCTACACCATCCAGGTGAGCATGACCAAACTCGATTTTTGGAGGATAAAGTTTACAAATCGCCATACAAAAAACTATTTACTGTCTAACTTTATATGAGAGAGAGAGATAAATTTATATCGGTGATGTTAAACACACAAACTTAAAACATCAACACAAACATTGAACTAAGTTATCCGGAAAGGGTGTCGAGTGAAGCTTAACATCACATGATCAGCTCTCTACAAATTGATAAAACCTTAAAAAAAATAATGAAACACTTCTCAAAATTACTTCACAACCACAAGAGTCTTTCAGTCAAGAAGGTATTTTTTATATATATTTTAAATTTATACATTTTTGAAACTGATATATATGGAGTTTGCATTCTTCAGATTGTCGGATAATAAATTCCACATGTTGACGCCCTGAACAAAAATACTGTTCTTTATTGCATTAGTTCTGACCACTTTGTTTTTAAACATATCTTTACCTCAAAAATCATAATTATTTGGGGCATTGTTATTATATGTAAGTAGGAATCTAAATTG